>CM051836.1:9482705-10732705 GCA_028451465.1 Erethizon dorsatum
GTCTCTCTGTGTAGTCCAGGCTGGCCTTGAATTCACTATGTAGCCCTGGCCGGCCTTGAACTTAATGGCGATACTCCTACCTTAGCCTCCTGAGTGCTGCGATATCAGTCGTGCGCCACCACGCTCGGCTAGGAATAATTTTTTGACTGTTCCTATGTTTTGGAAATCTGAGGTTCAGATAATTTTGAGAGATGATCTAGATCTTTCAAGATTGAGGTACTTTTCTTTGTGATTATTTAACTCAAGTATGTTTGAAAAGTAAAATTGTGAAATCTGATGGGAAAGAGCTATTTGACTTATTTCCCTAGTTTTTGTATTATGTGATATTATATATATTGCTGTGTTTAACACATTCACAAAAGAGCTGTAATTCATGTGTCTCACTGCCAGGCAGCTCTGAACCACCAGTGGTGCACACTGCCTGATGGGACAGTTATGTATGTACCACCAGTGTGGTTCAAGTAGGTGGAAGCGTGTTAAATTGATGGACATCTCTTTACAATGCAATATTATGTCAGAGTTACAAAGGATGTATTATTGTAGTATTGATTTACAAAGATGATACTGGGATTGTATAAATGTATGTATAGGTAGAGAAAATAGACTGGAAAGGAGCTATTATTTCTGTGGGGTAGCATTACATGAACATTAATTCATTAATAAATTTTTTTCCTATCTTAGTATTTTTGTACTGGTTAATTTTTTTTAATAGTGAGAAAATTTGGATCTTTTATAATTGGGAAATTTAGTCTGGGGAAATATCTCATTTTCCCACTTACCACAGAAATAAGATTATCTGCTTTGAATGCTTGCTGGAATACAGGAAAGAATGAATTAATATATATATGTATATATATATTTTCATCTTTTAGTAAGTTTATTGGTACATTTTAGGTATACATAATGATCACATTCATTATAGGGAATTTGTACCTGTACATGATATAACTTGATTCTTTTTTTCCCATTCCCCTACTCTCCCTTCAACCCCTCTTCCCCTCCTTATCAGTGTATTTTTAAATTATGAAAAGCATGTCAAGACTATTTGTACTGTAATTATAAAGTGATGGTAATAGTATTGCCTGCTACTTCTATTTCATTATCTACCAGCTAGTAAGTGAACATGCTATTTTTTAGAGAGGACATGTACTCCCAGGATTCCATAGACCTCCTTGCAAACTCAGGACTGCAGTTTCAGAAGCATGAAGAAGAAGGGATTGACACATTGCACTTTGCAGAGCTGCTTATGACGTCAGGAGTGGTTCTCTGTGACAATGTCAAATGGCTTTCATTTCACAGGTCGGTAGCAGACAGTGCGTGTCTCTTTCACTTTGGGCTACCTTGGAGCAGGGAATCGAATACTTACTTTTTGCAGTCCTGTTGGCTCTATTCTGTTCATAGCAGCAATTAGAAGTTGAAAATGATTCCTGTTGCTCATGTTTCGGTTTTTCATAAAACCCATTGTTGCTTATACTAGTTTGTTGCACAAAGTATTGGGCTTATCATGTGGCTCTCAGTGGCTGTAATTCCAAGTGTAGAGGTGGAGGATGGTTGTCTTTTAACTTGTCCTGGTTACTTTCTCATTGCTAGAACAAAACACCAGACAACTGAAGTTAAAAGAGGAAAGGTGTATTTTAGCTCACAGTGTGTAGAGGTTTCAGTCCATAGTTGGCTGGCTCCAGGGCGGGGCAGCATAGCAGAGGGGCTTTGCGAAGGGGAAGCAGTTCATGGCATGGCAGGCAGGAGGCAGCAAGACATCCTTCTTCTTTCCCTTTCTGTTCCTTCCAGGCTGCAAGCCTATTGGTTGGTGCCACCCTCACCCAGGGTGGGTCTTCCCTCTTCAGTAAATCCATCCCCCACACCCAGAACTATACTAAAGCAATCAGTAGACCAATGCAGTACAACACACTCCTGATCCAGTCACCTCCCAGAAGCCCCACCTATGAGTGCGTGAGACTTTTAGGGGACATCTAGATAATAAACTATAGCAGAAGTATATTTTACTTTTTTGGTACTTTTTGATTTTGATGAATCCACATTAATAGACCCTTGGGTTCTCTTGTATATTGCTCATAATAGCTGACTATATTTTGTTACTTAATGGAAACGTTTAGATTATAGTAGGGTATACTATGGAAGACTCAAAGTTTTAACCTGAAAGCTTTGAGAAGTAAAGTGATGAGCACCGGAACCCAGTAACTGCTGCTTTCTTACCTTCCTGCTTCATTTTCTTGTAGTGGTTATGATTTTGGCTACATGGTAAAGTTGCTGACAGATTCTCGTTTGCCAGAAGAGGAGCATGAATTCTTTCATATTCTGAACCTTTTCTTCCCATCCATATATGATGTGAAGTATCTGATGAAGAGTTGCAAAAACCTTAAGGTGTGTAACAGTTTTCTTACTTTGCTTTCTTGCTGTGTGTCTCGTGGGCAGTCTGTGTGCCTGCTCGGTGCCGTCTCCGCCGGACGGGGTAGCGTGGAGCTCATTGGCACAGGGGTTGGCGCGGCACAGGTGGTTGTCTTTGTGTGGTGACTGGGGGCGAAAGGAAGCCTCGGTTCCTCTCAGTGTGAGGCAGCGTTCTGCCTGAAGTCCGGGGACCTAAACAGTTGGCAGCATGAAGAATGCATGCAGTTTGTAAGGATGGGCTCCGGGTTGTCCTGGATTCTCATGGGGATTCTTAATTCTGGAAAGTTTAAGAAAGTACTACCTTCCTGATTTTTTTTTGCCCGTGGTACTGTGGATTGAACCCAGAGCCTTCATTCTGGACGGTAGTCCTAGCCCTTCATTTTGTTATTTGTTCAGTGTCTTGCTGAGTCGCTAGGTTGCCCAGGCTGGGGTTGAGCTGTGATCCTGCTGCCGCAGCCGCTTAGGGTGCTGCGATTACAGGCGCGCACCACCGTGCCCAGCCTCCTGTTGATTTGTTGACATGAGAGGTTTGCTGTATAGAACTGGATTGTCATTTACCATTTCCTCAGCCTTGTTTTATAGCAGCTTTGATTTTAAAGGGCTTAGTGCCGGCAAAATTAGCAAGAAAGGAGCAAAAAGTAGAATGTCACACGATGTATTTGGAGGAAAGGAGTTACTGGTTAAAAGGAGTATACTGAGGCCCTTAAATAAATGGCTGTCGTACTTCTTGCCACCACAATAAAGTGAACCCACAAATGGTCTTAGTTGACTCCGGCATAGTAGTAACGTGTATGTAATGTTCTCTCCTCCATACATCTCTAGGGAGGTCTTCAGGAAGTTGCCGATCAGTTGGATTTGCAGAGAATTGGAAGACAACACCAGGCAGGCTCAGACTCGCTGCTGACAGGAATGGCGTTCTTCAGGATGAAGGAGGTAAGCTCCATTAAACGCGAGGGCCTTTCTAAAGAGATTTACTGTCCAGAATTAGATTGGTACGTAACTTGCTGAAGGCTAAAGTGGGAGGTGATCTCTGTGGACTGAAGTTTGTTGAACACTGCTAGTTTTCTTTTGGAAGTTAATGACTACCTTGAAAACAGTTTTTGATTATTAAGGCGTGCCAGCATAGCAAACGCAGTTTGAGAGGCAAAACTGAGCATTGTGAAGTGGAATACTTAAGTGTTCCTGAGCTTACTCAAGTGCAGGTATTTGGTGTTCCTAGGTGCTCTTATCTTTTCAGTTATTTGGTTTTCTTATTTATAGAATAGGAACACATTTGTTAGACCACCCGTTTATGTTATGCTGAGTTCTGTTAATTATTTTATATTATATGAGTTTCTTATAGCTCATTAGTGAAGATTGAATTTCTCTCTTAATTTTCCGCCCACTCTTAAGTTTTAAAATGTATTTGAAGAGGGAGAGGGAGTGGGAAACTGGTTTGAATGTAATGATGATTTTATTGACACTTGGGGAATGAATCAGATAAATCTGTGTGTAGACATACACATAGATTCCTTTTTAGAACAATGAGTGTGGGAAGGGATACTATGTTTCCTCTTTGTTACTTCTAATTATAAACCACAACTGTTGAGTAGTACTATGTGCTGAAGAGTTGTATTCATCAGCCTTCCATCACTTCCATCACTCATACTTGAGATAATAAACTTAAAAGGTGTAAAAATTCATTTTGGCTCACAATTTTAGAGGTTTCAGTCCATGGTCTGTTCACTTCATTGTTTTTGGGCCTGTGGTGAGGCAGAACATCATGGCAGGGACTGTGTAGTACATACCTTTCTTGCCCCATGGTGGCCAGGAAGCAGAGGGGAAGAAACATAGAAATAGAGACTGATAGAGGTGGAGAGAGAGGAACAGAGAGAGAGAGAGAAGGGACTGGGCTCCAATATCCCCTTCTAGGGTATGCTCCTAAACCTAACTTTCCTTCTACCAGGCCCTGCCTCTTAAAGGTTCTGTCACTTCCCAGTAGTGCCACAGGCAGGTGATCCACGCCTTTAACACACATCCCTTGGAGGACATTTAGGATCCAAACCATAACATGCTGCCTCTGACCCCTAAAGGCACATGTCCATCTCAAATTGCAAGATGCATTTAGTCTGTCTTCAAGAATATCTAGAGTCCTTATAGTTCCAACTTTGCTTAAAAGTCCAGTCCAAAGTCTCCTCTGAGACTCAAGCACACTTAGCTGTGAGCCACTTTAAAAATCCAAAGAACAGCCAGGCCTTGTGGTGCACATCTGTAATCCCAGCTATTTGGGAGGCTGAGGCAGGAGGATTGCAGGTTTAAGGCCAGCCTGGGCAACTTAACAAGACCCCATCTTAAGGAAAAAAAAAATGCTGGGAATGTAGCTCAGCAGTAGAGTGCTAGCTTAGCATGTATGAGGCCCCAGGTCTAATTCCCAGTATTGCACAAATTAAAAAAAATGAATGAACATGTTCTTTCCAAGATACAGTGGCCAAAAGTAAGGAAGAAGAACAAAGATATGAGTCAGACTAAAACAAACTCTAAACCCAGCAGGACAAACCTGAAGTCCTGTACTGTGTCTACCATCTGCTGCACATGGTGGCATGGTGTGAGCTTCAGAGGGCTTGGGGCAGCCCTACCCTTGTGGCTATAGCCCACAAGGTCATCCCTTGGGCTGATTTTGCTTGCTGCGTGTGGCTTCCCTTGGCAGACATTCTGCAACTTCCCTTGGCAGATGTCCCACGTTCCTGGAATCTCTAACTTCCTGGGTCTCCATCGCAGCTTTGGCTTCAAGCATCCTGACATCATGTGTCAGTTTGATGCTTTACCCTGTGAGGGGCTGCTTAGGGACCCGAGCCTGTCATATCCTGCCTGGCCTCCCAGACTTTCGTTTGAAATCTCAGGGGAAGAGTACCCACGAAACTCATGTCCTGAGTGCCTGCAAGTCCGGCATCATGTGGATGACACCAGGGTTTGCTGGTGGCCTCAA
The DNA here is from genome assembly GCA_028451465.1 of Erethizon dorsatum. Classification (NCBI taxonomy): domain Eukaryota; kingdom Metazoa; phylum Chordata; class Mammalia; order Rodentia; family Erethizontidae; genus Erethizon; species Erethizon dorsatum. Next base: position 9,488,077 of record CM051836.1, read on the forward strand.
GCAGTGCCGGGGCCTCCTTGAAGCATGGCTGCAGTGGTGTCTGGCATCTTGGCCTCTGAATGCCTTGAGGGCTGAACACAGGAAAGAAGAGACAGTTCCCAGGCAGCCTTGTGTGAGCAAGGCATCTGGGGCTTTCTTCTCAGCCAGCTCTTTGAGCCTGCTGATTCCTGAGATGCCCTGAAGACATCTTTCCTACTGCCCTGGTGCAAAGTACTTCTTTTTAATGGCATTGGTCTCTTTAGCAACAGCATGTTCCATCCTTCTCCTTTGCCTCAACTTTCAAGGTGCTGCTTCTCTGGCCAAACTGCAAGTTTTTCAAGTTTTCTTCTTGCTCTGATTTTTGCTTCAGATTTTTACCAGAATCCTGGCTGAAAGCAATCACTAATACCCATGCCACTGCCTGAAAGCTCTGCTGCCTTGACATTTTCTCTGCAGATAGACTAGTCCTTCATCTTTACATGTTCACGACGGGGCGTGATTCACGTGTCTCACTGCCGGGCAGCTCCGATTTGGCATGGGACAGTCCCATTGGGTGGTACAAGCTGCCCGATGGGATAGTCATGCATGTACCACCGGTGGTTCAAGCCAGTGGGAATGTGATAAATTCAGCCTCCCACTGAGTCAGTGCATGCTCAGAATGCAGACAAGTTCTTCGATAGACTCTAATCTAGTTCCCAGTGGTCCTCATTTCCATCTGAAACGTTGTTAGCACAGCTCTTAGCAGCATTCTGTTTGGTTGAGCTCCCACCATGACTTTCTGCTCCTAGTGCTATTCTAGGCTCTGTCCAGCCATCCACTCCAGACTTTTCTAAGCTCCTCCCACAGACCAATCCCAAATGCTTCTGAACCCCATTGTCAGGTACAGTCGCAGCAGAGGCCTGACTTCTTGATACTAGTTTTCTATGTCAGCCAGTTTTCTTTCACTGCGACAAAATACCTGGCTGAGATAATCAACGTAAAAGGACAGAAACCTTATTTTGGCTCTCAGCGTCAAGGTTTCAGTCTGTAGTTAGTGGGCTCCCTTGTTTCTGGGCCTGTGGGGAAGCAGAACATCTTGCAGGGTGAGCGGCTGAGGTCCCAGTACCCCCTTAAGGCATGCGCTCCCAAGCCTCACTTCTTCCACTGTGCCCTGTCTCATAAAGCTTCTGCCGCCGCTCAGCAGTGCCCCAGGCTTGTGATCTTCAGCACATGGCCTTGGAGTCTTGGAGGACAGCCATGGTCCAAAATAATAAGTATTGTAAGACTGTGGTTCTCAAATTTGTGTGGTTTTGCTACCCATAGTACCCTTGGTAATGTCTGGAGACATTTTTGGTTGTCACAGTCTGGTGGGGAAGGGTGGTGTGCTGCTGGCCAGAGATGCTGCTAAACATCCCATGATACACTGGGCAGCCCCTGCCAAGCAAAGAATTACCATGCTTGGCTCACCAAAAAAAAAAAAAAAAAGTTATGCCCAGGAGTGCTGAGGTTGGAATACCCGCAGGAAGTGCTTTTATTGCTTTTTTTTTTTTTTGCTGTACCTAGGGTTGAACCCAGATTCTTCATACTGAGCTATATCCCCAGCCCTTTTTATTTTTTGAGACAAGTTCTCTCTTGCACAGGCAGGGCTCAAATCTTTTTTTTTTTTTTTTTTTTTTTTGTGGGTACCGGGGGGACGACCTCAGGACCTCGCGCGCCAACAGGCACCCGTGCCGCTGAGCGATATCACCGGCCCCTTTTTCGTATGTGGGATCCGGGAGTCGAACTCGGGCCTTCGCACTTGCAAGGCAGGCGCTTACGCCGCTGAGCCATCTCACCGGCCCCAGGGCTCAAATCTTGATCGTCAGCCTCCCAGAGTTCTGGGATTACAGGTGTGTGCCCTTCAACTCGGCTGTGCTCATATTCATTGTCTCATTCATTCCTCATAACAATCCTGTTGTTATATCATCAAGTTTTTTCTACAAGGAACCTTAAAAGAGGGACACATAAGGAACCTTCAAAAGAGCTGAAGTGACTACCAGTGTCACACAGTGAGTCAGAGTCCGGAGCCCACGCTCTTAACCATTGCCTTGCGTATGAAAGAGAAGGGGCAGCAGCTGCAAAGTGAAAGAATTCATGCAAAGTCTAAGTCTGGCTGGGAACAGCTTATATTTGGAGAAAAGAGCATGAGAAGATGATGGGGAGCAAGGCCTGGGGCCTCTCTTTGCTGTGTTGGTTTCTGGCTCACTAGGTTTCCGGATGTTCAGAGCTGGGAGGTGTGCTGTGGCAGTGTTAGTCCTGCGTTGTCCTCACACAGTTCTTTGCCCTGCCCTGCAGTTGTTTTTTGAGGACAGTATAGATGATGCCAAGTACTGCGGGCGGCTCTATGGCCTGGGCACGGGCGTGGCCCAGAAGCAGAATGAAGACGTGGACTCTGCCCAGGAGAAGATGAGCATCCTGGCGATCATCAACAACATGCAGCAGTGACCGCAGCCGGCCCTGCACGGCGGGCCCTGCATGGCGGGCCGCGCCCAGACTGGTGCTTCCTGAGCTCTTGCTTACCTCCCCCGAGAGAGCGCGCTTCTGAGCAGACTGTACCACCCATCTGCGTGGAGCAGGAAGACTTGTGTTTTACTGAAGGCAAAAGATGTCTTTATTTTAGATCCAGAAGAGGGGAGTTTGCTCTGAATTTGTAAACAGGTCTTCCCTATTCCGCATCCCCATGCCTCTCCTCTCCAGCTGCCTCCTGTCACCAGCATCCATAGCTCCTTTGACACTATTTTAAAATATCCAGGACAAGTCTGAAACACACGAGTAAAATGTATATAACTCTTACCTGTTGTCATTCTTTTTCTTTTAAATTTGTTGCTAATCTCTGATAAAATTGTGATTCTCAGCGGAAGGTTTCCAGAGGAAATGGTACAAAATGGTGTTCTTGGGAAGTGATTTATAGATTCTGAGTCTTGGCCCCCACCCCTTTTTTGACCCTTCATGAAAACATTGGCTTTCCTCACACTTTGGTAGTCTTTATTTACGTATTATTATGTAGAAATGAATTAATTGCCCAGTGCTGAAATTTAGACCATTCTACTAAATCTGTCTCCCCTCATGACAAACTCCAGAGTTGGTATTAAGTTGACCACTGATATGTCTTGACATCTGTTCCACTGTGCCACTGAGATTTGCTGTCATTTATGCATCATCTGAAGTCATTTTAAATTTTCAGATAATGAAATATCCTGGACTTGATCTGAAAGAAATGAGTAAGATGAGATTTTTGGATCTTAAGTCTGTTATGTTTTCAGAAATGTGATTTCAGATGGTCATGTTTTCTCCCTCCTCTTCATTTCTCCTGCTTTTCCTTTCAGCAAACCCGAGGAGGTAGGGGGATGGGTTAACATGAGTACCAGGTACGTGGATCTTTAAACTTGTACACAGGGCGGTAAAGGAATTTGGTTTAGAGAGATCTCTTGGAGTAATTTCCCACAACTGGGACAGGAAACTCAGGACTTTGATTTTTAGAACTAGTCATTTTAAAGTACAGTGTTTTCTTTGAATGACTACAGGATGGACAGTTTTGAAAAATCAAAAAACTCTTGAATGGTGAAAATAAAAACTGGTACCTCACTAAAGTGGAAGGATAGTCTCACATTTTAAAAGCTTATGGAAAACTCAATTTGAAATGATTAAAAAATGTGAAGTGTTATAAGCTGGTATTTAAGATGTTGTAAATATTATTTATGTTTTTAATTTTGTAAAATAAAGATTTCTTTTTAACTACTGGCATGAAGGTTTGGTCTTTCATAGCTGTAAATTGCTGGATTTGGAAGAAAGTGTGACCTGGGAGTCTTTTCTCCATCGTCAAATTGGCTTCACATATTCCTGCCAGCACGAATCACAGGGGGTATGTGCGTGACTGTCCCATTGGGCTTTTCATGGGCTTGAACCACCGGTGGTACAAATCTAATCACTTTCATTTGTTGTTCTACTAATAAAATTAATACAGTCTATAAATGGACTGACTCTAGTTAGTTGCTTGAATTTGGATAACTGCTGCCCAGATATAAGTCTTAATCCTATTCATACCATTTATAATTATTACAATAATCAAATTTATGACATGAAATTAAAAGAAATTTATATTTGTGAATAATTTATCAATAATTAATTCCCTAAATTTTAACATGGAAGTCTTAACAAGTACCCCACTGGTGGTGTATATAATATGCATTTATAACTGCCGTACCACAAATCAGCTGTCTTAGCAATTTGTTACATCACCGTAATGTTTTCCTTAAGGACCTGTGTAATATGATGAGATCTGATCTGCAGAATCAGTTCCTTTCTTTGGATTATTGTAGTCAGAGACACCGCCCGACGGACAGTCATACGCATGGCTGAAGCCTGTGGGAATAATCGAATTCTAATTAGAGCTTCCCGGCAGCAAGATACATGAATTATGGCCCCGTCGTGAATGTGTTAAATATGAAAAGTCTCACTTGGTAGGAAGCTTTCAGTGAGCAGGTGTAAATGCAATTGTTTCTCTGCTTCATACCCTCTGCTGACTGTCTGGGCTTTACTAGGGAGCCAATTTTATTTCCTAGGGCCACTGCACGTGGCGGATTAACTTGTCAATTAGTGGAATTCTCTAGGACAGGTTACACTTTGGATATCTTAGATTTGGCCCAGAACTGTTTGCAGCCTTTTCTGTTGGCACAGAAATACAGAGGTGTGGTCAGGTGTAGGAGCAGAACTAGAATTCATTTCAGTTTTGTCGAGTTGGATTCTATTTTTTTTTTTTTTTTAATGTGGGTATTGGGAGTCGAACTCAGGACCTCATGCTTGCCAGGCAGGCACTTATGCTGCTGAGCTATATCACTGGCCCTCGAGTTGGGTTCTTGCCATTGCAAACTGGCCTTGAACTCCTGGCCTGAGTGCAGGGCCCGCAGATGTGCGCTGCTGCACCTGGCAGGTCTAGAGTTCTGGCTGGAGGCTCACATGTAAGAGGAAAGAGATACAACTGTGCAGGACGGGTGAAAGCAGGTGGTGGTTCTCAAGGCGTTCTGGCATGTTGGTGGCTGTGAGCTTTGTATGTGTCCTAAATTTTAATGAAAACAGGACTTGAGGACACTTACATGTCAGGGGGAGATGCTGAGATGAAGGGCTGGAGAGCAGTGTTGAGTGGGGTCTGTTCGTTCGCAGGAGAGACAGATGTCCTGTTGAAGTGGTGAAGGAAGAGCAGTCTGTTAAGAACTGTCAGTGCTGTGTTGTGTGTGTTCAGATAGGGTTGTGTAAATGGTCATCCTCAAAGTGGGATGGTGTTGAAGGTAAATAAGAGAACTGTCTTGGATGTAATTCACTTCCGTGTACACTGCCAAATATTCTTCAGTTGGTGCTGGTCAGCCACAAGTCTAGTCATCAGCCAGTGCTGGTGTAAAGTCCATTTCGAGCCCTGTAAGTCCAAGCTGAAAAATGAATATTTTGATTTCCCACTTTGTTCAGTTAGTAAGTTTTCATTAAGCACTTACTAAATACCAGACACTTAATAGGTGCTAGGGATAAAGCACGGTACCATAGAAGACCTAAATCACCTTCACTGGAATTTGCAATTTGCCTTTATTGCTAAACAGTAAATAATTCACACAAATTCAGTTTGAACTGTAAGGTGAAGACACTGTTGTAACTGAGGTTGACATTCAGGGACAGTCTTTTTTTTTTTCTTTTTGAAAGACAGTTCCTCGGGTCAGTGATATGCCTCAGAGACCTAAGTGCCTGCCTGGCAAGCGTGAGGTCCTGAGTTCGACTCCTGGTACCCACATTAAAAAAAAAAAAAAAAGACAGTTCCTCACTATGTCACCTAATCTGGCCTTGAAGTTATGATCCTCCTGCCTCAGCCACCTGAGTGCTGGGATTACAGGTGAGTACCACCCTGCCTGGCTTAATGATAGTCTTTTTAGAAAAAGGAAATTTAGGCCGAGATCTAAAAGGTGAGTGTAAGTAATCCAGAGGAACAACACACGCAGAACCTCATAGGTGACAGAAGTTTGAGGGTTCTGGCAGCCAAGAGACCAGTGTGGCTGGAGTCTACAGGCAGGATGTCCTGACAGGAGTCGACAGGAAAGGGTGGGGTAGGCAGCCCAGAAACCGCTTTAAGATTGTCTGTCTCAAGAGCCACGTTCCCATGGCTACTGACAAATTTTTAAGAAGGGAATTGATAAGAGGTTTGCAATAGTCACTGCTAGGTAAAGAATGGAGAATTAGTGAGAAGTGCAGAATCAGAAAGCCAGGCGTAGTGGCACACACCTGAAATCTTAGCACTGAGGAATGCTGAGGCAGGAGGACCACAGGTTCAAGCCCACCCTGGGAAACTTAGACTGTCCCAAAATAAAAAATAAAAGGGGGCGGGGCTGGGGAATGTAGCTGAGTACAGAGGTCCTGGGTTCAATCCCGAGCACTGGAAAAGCAAGTAACAAACCATGTCCGAGACATGTTGGGTGACAGGGTGGGATATCTGCATGGTGCTACAGTGGAGGTTACTTTGGGTAGGAATAAAGGTCCAAAAATTGCTTAGTGATAAATCCCTTTCAGTAACCTCGGTGGCCTGGCTTATTGTGGTTTTGGTAATTAAGGACACATAAATAATAATTTTCTCGAATTATAATAGTTGGAGTACATTACATAGCACTGGAAAGAGAGGAGCTTGAGAAGAAAGAGTTGTCTTTTTGTGACTCTCCTGGCACTGGGTAGTTTTATTGCAGTTTTCAAGTGGTAATTCTTGGTCTTATCCGCACAGTAATTAAGGGTTGTGCAGGATTTCTTTGTCCACAGGTGATGGTTTTGGTAAATTACAAAATAATTTAGAATTTCTAGTTTAGTAAGTGCTCTTTACTCAAGTGGAAGGGAATAAATTATTTGCCATCTCTGTAAGTGAAGCTGTTCATTTTAGCAGACCACGGAGCCTGCTATCCAGTTCTACTCCCTTTGCAGTCAAAATTCCCCACCCTGAGGACCAAGACATCCTCTTCCTAGAATTTGCTTACCCGGGGGAAGTACTGTGAGGATTTAAATTTTTGCAATATTAACTTTTTTGGGTTTAACATATTGTAAAACTCTAAAGCGAGGCACATGCAGATGTGTTTGTTCAAACATAAGTCTTCACAGTGAATCTCGAAATAGTTAGAAGTTGTTGGGAAGGAGTGCTCCTTCCCCGCCCCACGGAGAATGTCTGATTTTCCTATCCTAAAGTGGATGTTACAAGCATCTGTTTCTGATACTGTGCAACTGTTTAAATAACCATAGAGCAGAGAGCAAGGGTTTGTAGTTAAACAGTACTTAGATTCCATTATAGTAGTCCAGTGATCCAAAGGTCATACACATAAATCAGGAAAATGCATCTCTCTCCAGAATATCTATGGTTTTACGAGTATTTTTTTCTTAAGTGACTGAGCACCTGCTCCTGACTGAGGTCAACTTGGCCATTGTTTCCATAGTCCAGATACATCTAGTTTGGAAGCAATGACATTGTTTTTATTTCTATATCCCTAGAGCTTAGCACTGTGCCAGACACAAGTTCAATAAATGTTTGTTGAATAAGTGAATCCTTACAAGGAAGTAGACCAAACAGGAGGAAGAGGTGGGATCCAGGAAACAAGCATTCCAGCTCAAGCATCGGCAAAGGGGGCCCATGGGCAACAGAACAGTACAGTGGTCCTAGGGATGAGCTGATCCAGACTGGAACAAGTAAGGCCCCCCGAGAGAGAGCTCCGAGAGGATGACAGGTTACAGAACGTGTTCTATAGCGCTGAGATGAAATTCGCACCAAAGGACTGTGTGAATCCTTAGTATTGATTAGTAGCCAGTATACGAAACAAAAGCAAATAACAAGACACTGAGCTGGAGGAGGGAGGGGAGTACCTGTGGTTTAAATACTGTTCTGAAAAGAGTTCCCTGTACCCCCACCCCCATCATGAAGAGTCCTGAAGTAGTAATTTCTTCCTGAGCTATTTCATTGCCATCTGTTATCTGTTATAAAACTGAAGGGATAACACACATTTGAGTTAGTCATTTGTTCTTGCAAAGCTTTAGTGATTTATCCAAATAAGCAATTCTATGAAGCAGTAAAACCAAAGTTTTAACCCAAAGCTGAGACAGGACAGAATCAACATGATGGGTAAGGCCTATTTCACATTTCAAACTTTTGGAAGAGTAGAGGTGGAAGAACTTGGGTTGACAAAAACCAAACTAAACCAAATAAACTGTATACAGAATGTGGCAATTCTCTCTCCAACAAGAATGAGCTACTTGTGACCAGATGAAGTATTTATAAAGGTAGCTTGTGTTCAAGAACAATACTTTGGGCGATTACAGAAGTTTCTCCTCTCTGGGTGAAACCTGCATAAGGCTTTGAGATGACCACAGTCACTGCAGGTGTTGGTTGGAACAACTGCTGGCTTTCCACGATCTTTCCTTCTGTCTGTAGCAAACCACAGTGGAGGCCAAAGTCAGACTGTGCTTTGTCTGTGGGTGGACAGATCTGATTCAAGCTTATCCCTCTTGTGTTGGTCTGCATTACTGCAAATGCATCCAGGGGTCAGCATGGATGCCCGGTGAGGTGTAATGCAGAGATGAAAGAGTCTGTCGTTCTGTGGCAGTTTGTGTAAGGTCCTTGAGAGTTTATGTGCAGAAGGTCCGGCAGTGTCTTTCGTATGCTTTAGTATTGCTGTATTTCCTAAGGAGCTCTTGGGCCTGTTGCTGCAGTTCTTGGGTTACGCAGCCAGGACACTGGGACCCAATGTGAAGCAGGACGAGGCAGCATTCCAGCACATCTGGGAAGGGCCAGGTCTGAAAAATGACATGAGGATGAAGATGGAAGCATCTGCAAGAGCCTGCTAGTAGCACAGAAGGCACCAACACCTCCGCCACGCGCTGATACTGCTCAGGCTCGGCAGGGCCCTTTCTCTCGGAAGGCCACGTCCTTTCTCGCTCATCGGTTACTCTGAGGAGATGATACTCAGAACTGGACTGGTTAGGGGGATGTTCTCAACTGACAGCATCTTTTTCTAGTGTCCTACTTAAAAAAAAGTTGCTGCTCTTACTATGGAGGCCACAGCCAAATATTCCTATCTACCTGTAGGCTGTCAAATACATGGTACCACTTTAAGTTTACTTCTTACCTCCAACTAAAACCTGTTTCTCTGAAGGCTGAGGTATAAGACTGCTTGTGTGATCAACAGTTGTACTTGTCTTCACACTGAGCTGTGTCTCAATCCTCAGCCCTTCTTATTTTGAGACAAGTTGTGGAGGCTGGGCTTGAACTCACAATCCTCTGCTTGTCTCCTGGTGCTGGAGTTACAGGTGTGTGCCACCATGCCCAGCCTAAATAAATCTACTTTCACAAGATATTTTGGCTAACACAACGTAAATGTATCCTAATTTTTTTTTCCAGTAGTGGTGATTGAACCCAGGGCCTTTGGGCTGAGCTACATCTAGCCCTCTTTTTATTTTGAACCAGGGTCTTGCTCAGTTGCTGAGCTGCCCAGGCTGGGCTCAAACTGTTGATTCTCCTGCCTCAGCTCCTAGAATGCTGGGATTATAGAAGTATACCATCATGCCTAGACTAGATCCTAAAAATTTAAGTACATATAAATAGGTACATTTTAGAAACTGAATAGGGAAGTAAATTACCTTTAAGAATCTGGTACAGTCAAGTGGTAACAGGAAAAGTAATGTTTTACCAAACGAACTGCTTTATAAATCTTACCTTGATACTTTCGGGAAACTTAGCCATTCTTTGATTTGCCTCTGTAAGCCTTCTGGTTAATTCAGGCAGAGAAACTGGCTCATTTTCTTCTTCTTTACTATTACTATTAATAAAAAGTACCAAGTCATTTATCTTGTCTTGGGTAATATGCTACCCCCAATTGCATTTATTGTGATAACATAACATAAAATTCACCATCTTAACCATGTTTAACTCTACATTTCAGTGGTATTAAATACTTTTTCAGTGTTACTCAACTATATTTATCCATATCCAGAACTTTTCGTCTTGGAAAACTGAAATTCTACACCCGTTAAATAATAATTCTCCATCCTCTGCCTCTGGCAACCACTGCTGTACTCTCTGTCTTGTAAGAGGAATCATACAATATAATTTCTCTCTGTCACCGTCTTATATTGCGCAGCATAATGTCCTCATGATTCAGCCACTTGTCAGAATTCCCTCCCCTTTTAGGGCCGAATAACACTGCACTGTACGCACAGAACACCGCTGCCAGTCCACTCCCTGTCAGTGGACACCTGGCTTGCTTCCCTGTGTCAGCCGTGTGAACAAGCTGCTGTCCACATGGCTGTACAGACATCTCTGAGAGCCTGTGTTCAAATCTTTGGGGTCTATGCCTAGAAGTGGAACCTCTCCGTATTTTATGGTAATTCTCCTTTAATTTCTTGAGGAGATGCCCTGCTGTTTTCCACAGTGGCTGTCTCATTTTACATTCCCACCAGTGGTGCACAAAAGTTTGTTTTTCCACATTCTTATCAATACTTGGTACTTCCTGGCTTTTTTAATAAAAGCCATCCTAATGGACATGAGGTGTTATTCCACTGTAGTTTTGATTAGTATTTCCCTAATGATTAGTGATGCTGAGTATCTTCATGTGCTTACTGGCCATTTGTGTATCTTTCTGGAGAACTGTCTATTCTGGCCCTTTGGTCATTTGTGAATTGGTTAGTTTGTTATGTGTGGGCAACTTTTATCTCATAAATACAGAGGTGAAGAGAAGGCATTGTGAGGTGATGTAAATTTTTCAAAATGTTGTTCCTTACCATTCTCCATATCTTTCAGACTAGAGCTCCAGTGAAAATTTCGGACCTTTAGGGGATCTGACTGCAGTCAAGTGCGGAAGGCCTGGATTTCTCTAGGGAACAGCTGGACTGGACCATGGCTCCTAACCATAGTGGGTGTAGATGCACATTTTTCTGGGCAGAATGTCTGTGTCTCAAAGAGGTGTGATTGAAGGCTAAGAGCCAAGGGATTAGAGAACCTTTCAGCATTTCTTTTTTGTTACAGAATGCAAACCTAAAGCTGCCTAAAGAAGTGACTCAAATCTTTAAAATTGTGATTTTTAAATGGGCTGTTTTTTGATGATTTAAAATAAGGGCTTCAAGGATTTTTAGTTTTACTTAAAGTTAATAATAATAGCTCTGGGTTTACTAATTATGCTAGTATTTTCTGGGCTATGTACTGGGGGGCATAATGAAGACAAAAAGCACTCAGAATAATAACCAGACAGTAACCAATCACTGCAGAGCCCCTAGCACAGCACGCCCTAGTAACACAAACCCAGCTGCACAGTGGTGACTGGCTCCTGTCCTCACCCTGCACCGTGTCCAGGGGACATCATTAGGACGCGATAGCACTCACTCTGTGGGATTTTCTCTAAATTCACTGTGCAATTTTATACACTCTCTTTTTGTGTGTTTTTGAAATAGTACAGAATAATTTAAAAAATGTTTTTCCTTAATGATGCAATAATGCAGCTCCAAATTTTACGGGAGCAATTATTTGGGGAGTCTACTTAGCACATAACTGGAGGATCTAATACTGTACTATTAGTGATAGATATGATTTTGTTTTGTTCTCAGAATCACCAAGGTAGAAGCTGGTACCTTTATGTAACTGGTAAGGAAAGTAAAGCTTAGACACATTAAGACACTTGTCTGGAGTCACTTGGCAAAGCTGAGTAGAACTTACGTCTGACCCCAAAATCCCCCAAATCCCCAAAATCCGTGCCTTGATTACCAGATTACTCTGTTTCCAGGTGAGCTGATCATTAGCATCATGTGCTTCTTTGGACCAAATTACAGAGAACCTAGCTGGGTACTTTCTGTGCCTCCTGGGACTTGACCGTGTACCTACCACTGGCTCTGAGGACCGGCAGGGGGAGCTTCTGTTTCCTGTTCAGGTTCATTCTCACTGGGATCACTGGCTGTAGATTTACAGAGCAGGCTCTTCCGGTGCCGGTGGATCATTTCCGCCAGAGTCTCTTGGACTTGAGCCACAGTCCTCTGTGCGTTCTGAAGGCTGGCATGCGTCTCTGAGAAGAGCTCCTGGCAGGTGCTCAGCACATGCTCACTCTCTTCTGAGAGTCTCACACTGAGTTCTGGGGGGCTGCTTGGCTCTGGCCAGCAAGCAGCTTCAGAGCCCGTCTCCTCAGCACTGGCCCCGTCCACATGCTGGCTCTGCTCAGTGGATAGTGTCTTTCTGCGGTCAGCCCTGACCCAGACGCTGGGCTCAGACCAAGCCCTGGAGAGAGACCACCAGATCTCATACAGACGCCCATATGTGAAAAAGGCCTCCAAACTTCTGAAAGCTGGTACAGCCAAGGACTGACGGTCACCCAGTTTGTCTCTTAGGTGCTCACAGCCTACGAGAAGAAGAAAAGGGTCTGCCAGAAATGTGACTTCCTGCCACGTTTCAGTACCTATTGCCCAAGAGGCACCCTGAGAAACAGGCCAGCAGTGTGACACTCGGGACCACATATCTCCGGCCTAAACCAACTGGAGGGAAATGTTTCCTGGCGTGGGGTGATGCTGTCTTTCAGAGCAGGATAGAAAAAGTATTCCATTTCTCCTGGGGCCACGGTGAGGTGCGATCACACTGTGCCTCTGAAAACCATGAGGGTTTGGTGCAGTGACAGATGATGCAGATCAAGTAATGTCTTTTTACTGTGCCTTTCTCATCTTGCTAGCTTGTGACTACATTATCATTTCTTTCCCTCTTACACTGTATGTGTGGCAAGTGGGTAGGAGGCAGTGAGGCAGGCAGCGCCAGGTAAAGGAAAACAGGGCAGTCATTCTGGCTACCTCTTTTTTTTGGTTTGTCTGAGACAGGGTCTCGCTATGTAGTTTAGGCTGGCCTCAAACTCATGGCAGTCCTCCTGCCTCAGCCTCCCGAGTGCTGGGATTATAGGTATGTGCCACCACACCTGATAATGGCTACCTAAGACCTGGAGTAGAAGAATTCCAACTTCCTACTGTAATAACACAACTTGGCCAGTCTATCTTTTAATTAGCCTGGTATTCCCGGTGCCACACCATTCCTGGTGGTGACTTGCTCACTAATGGGTGCACCTCCCAGGCAGAGGTGGGGTCACTTACCGTCAGGGAGAAAAGCCGAGTACACTCCCTGCATGATGGTGAAGTTCCCTGAATCATAGCTCCGCACCACAGCCCGAAGCAGCGCTTGCACAGCCTCGTCCCAGGAGGCCATCTGCTGGCTCAGCAGTGATAAGGTCAGGTCGTGACAAATGTGGAGCAGGAGCTAGAGAGAGGGGCCGGGGTTCCAGTGACCATCCTCGTAGGGCAGCCACGGAGGAGGACACTGGCACCCCTCCTAGGAGCTGCCTTGGAAACAGGTACACAGCTTCCCTTTCTCAAAGTCCTCCTGTCTCAGCTTTGCTTCTCCGTGAGAAACTCTCCTATCGGGCGCAGCAACACGGTGTTTCGTACCAATGTCTGTTCACCCTGAGAAAATGCCTTGGCATTTGCAATTGATGAAAACAGAAAGTTTCTGGAACTAAAAGCTATAAGTAAAAGTCAACAAAGCCACCGGTGTAAGTAAGGTAAAATCAGTCAGTTTTAGATACGCTGTTTCATGAGTTTCGGCAAACATATAAAGTTCTGTAACTACCACCAAAATCAAGACTTAGGGCATTTTTGCCAACCAGAACTGTTCCCATGTGTAGTACTCCTTTGTGGAGAATCCCTTCATCCCAATCCCTGAAAACACTGACCTGCTTTTATGGCTTCTGCTTTTCTAGAACTCAAATAAATGAAACCACAGAGTATTGTTGTCTTTTGTGTCTGATACCTTCACTTAGCATGTTTCTGTGATTCGCTGAGGTCTGTGTACTAGACATTTGTTCTTTTTTATTGTTAAGCAGGTAGCACTGGGTTTTATGAGTGTACCGTAGTAGCACAGCCATTCACCAGGTGGTTTCTAGGTTTTGGCTGCTGTGGAATACGCTGTTACAAATGTCCGGGTGCAAGTCTTTGTGTGGACTCCTTATTTCTTGTAGTGAAATATCTAGGCAGGGGGATTGCTAGGTCATAGGTCTTGTGTACGTTTAACCTTTTAAGAAATAGCCTGTTTTCTAAAGTGTATACCATTTGAGAAAGTCTTATTTTTTTTTTTTTTGTGGGTACTGGGGGGTCGACCTCAGGACCTCGCGCGCCAGCAGGCACCCGTGCCACTGAGCGATATCACCAGCCCCTTTTTCGTATGTGGGTTCCGGGAGTCGAACTCGGGCCCTCGTGCTTACCGGGCAGGCGCTTAAGCCGCTGAGCCATCTCACCGGCCGAAAGTCTTATTCTTAAAAAATATAATAATGTCTCTTCATTTTAAAAATAAAAAGCAGGTAAACAGAGGTGTAGTCACAAGATGGTTATGCCAGTTAAAAATAAAACAGCTTGACCTCTTTGTATTAACATGGGTAATTTTACAAACAACAGCTACTGAAATAAGTAAGCTACAAAATAATACAAGATAATATGGTGATTAATACAAAATAATATGGCGAAAAACAAAAGCTACCTTTAGTGACCTGGGGAGGGGTATGGGGCTGAGGAAGGGAACAGGAGACTTCAGCTTTATTGTATTTTTTTAACCAAACAAAAAATCTCAAGCGAATATACAAAACAAAACCCTAGGAAGCAAAAATGACTCAAGGAAAAAGTGTGAACATTTGTTAATTCTAGTTATGGGCGTGGAGGCGCACTCCTGTAATCCCAGCACTCAGGAGGCTGAGGCAGGAGGATCGCTGTGAGTTCGAGGCCAGCCTGGGCTACATAATCAAGTTCAAGGCCAGCCTGTACTACATAGAGAGACCCTGTCTCAAAAACAAACAAACAAACAAACAAACAAACAAACAAAAACACTCTACTGATCTAAGACCTCAAATCCAAAGTGCTTTAGTCTGAAGGGATCTTTTCCAGGGTGCATGGGCCTGCCTTAGTCTTTCTGAAATGTAAACTGTGTTCTACCGGTTTCCCTGGTTCACTGACACAGATGGATGTGGAAGGCCAGCGCAGACGGGTACCTGTTTGGAGGGAGTGTTGTTTGTAGCAGACGGGTACTTGATGTCTTGCAGCCTCTGCAAGGCTGCCCGGCACTGCGCTGGGCTGTCCAGGCCGAAGACGCTCTTCCACACTGCGGTCACTCGCTGCACGAAGGGCCCTTCGGTGTCCATGGCCCAGGTGTGGTAGGAGGGGGAGGAGCCTCTGGCTTCTGAGAGTTGCTTCTCCTCCAGATGCCGGTACAGTAGCTCAAGGAGGCAAAACACCAGTCTCTGACTCTGGGACCGACAACAAAGAGAAGGGCGTGTTATGCAGGGAGAAGCTTTCTCAGTCCTTCCAGCGTTCCCCTTCGCACCCAAGCGACTTCACCGTAAGCTGCCTGCCCAATCTAAGCCCTATGTTGGGAAAAGGAGGCAGGATGTGACCTTGGATCCTTGGAACCCAAGAAACTTTAAAAAAATTTTTTATATTCTTTTTTAAAAATCTGTCTATATCTATCATCTGTCTGTCTGTCTGTCTGTCTGTCTATCTGTACAGGGGATTGAATGTGGCCAGGGTCTTTGTACTGAACTATCTGAACTATACCCCCAGCCCTTTTATTTTTTAAATTAGGAGACAGTATCTTGCTAAGTTGTCCAGGCAGGACTTAAACTTGTGATCCTCCTGCCTCAGCCTTCCAGATTGCTAGGATTTTAAGTATGTGCCACTATGTCGGGGCCAGGGAACTATTTTTATAACATGGAACTCCCAACTATAACCCCCTCATACAATTTAAGCCATATATAGACAAGCTACCTAAGAGTGGTGGCCCAGTTTGAGAAAAGATGGGCTGGGCTCTATCACATTCATTATCCCTGTCCCAACGCCAGGCTGAGGAGTACAGAAGTAAAGTGTAACAGACTGAAGGCTGGTGCAGACAGCTGTGATCTGAGAGCCAGGGCAGGCCCAAGGGTCCTGTCCAAGTGGGTCTGGTGGTGAATCAGCTGGAGGAGAACAAAAGCACAGAGAAAAGCTCTGGAACATGTTTATTTTTGCTGGGTTTTCAGCTGTCACGAGATTCTGTGTGTAACCCTATCATATTTTCTCAGTTAAGCTTGCAAATATCTGTGCAATACAGTCAAAATAGCCCCCATTAGAATATTTAGAATAAGTTTATAGGTCTTTGTTTTTTGCTTTGTTAAGGATGCTGTTTCGGAGATAAAAATGAAATGCTAAATAATCATTCTGGAAGCCTTTTTTTTGGTTGTCGGTAAATTCGAGGCCAGCTTAGGCTAGATACTGAGTTTAAGACCAGCCTGAACTACATGGTGAGATCCTGTCTCAAAAAAAAAAAAAAAAAGAATATACTCAGTGGCTCTTCTTCTGGGATGTACTAGTTTGCCTCCATTTTTAAATATACTGTTTCCAGAAGCTACTCCCTGCCTAGCATCTTCCTTGGGCTCTGAATACGCAGCTAGGCATTGTTTTTAGGTCAGTCCCTATGCTGGGGAAAGAGGAAATTAGCTCACGTTAGTATCTGACAAGCAAAGTCATCTAAAATGGAACAAATGTGTCCTTGCTTTGCAAACTGCAGAGAGTGGCAATGCTTTCTGATGTGCTAAAAAGGCAGTGGTCGTCATTATTATTTTGTGTGGTGTGGGGAATAGAACCCATGGCCTTGTGCTTGCTAACCAAGCACTCTACCACTGAGCTATGTCCCTAGCCCAGTTACTCATTTTCAGCCATATTAGGCTAAAATGCCCATTCTATGCGGACTGAAGGCCGCCCATAGATACGGAAATGACCACGCGGTCTCATAGTCCACGTGTGGCAACGGTGAGCCACAGTGCTGCGGTGGGACCGCCTGGCCGGGCTTGCCAGACACCTGTGTGGATGCCTCCCAGTGAACAGCCTGTGCCACTGGGCTTGTCCGCTCGGCTTTGCCTGGAAAGGACTGGGGAACCCTCCCCTCCTAAAGACGGGGCCGAGGTAACAGACTGACCTGCAGACTTCTGTGCAGCTGCAGGGCTTCCTGGGCTCCCACCCAGTTCTTGGCCAGAAGCAGCTCCTGGGCGCATCTGAGAGCCAGAAGAACAGACAGCTCGTTCTCTCCCGTGATCGCAGCCAACTCCGCGGCTGTTCTAAGCGACGCTGCATCCCCCTTTTTGGCCAAAACTTTGGCCGCATCAAAAGGAGAAGTGGCCCCTAAATAGCTGCAATATGAATAAAAACCCAAATACAGCATCATAAACAGATGTACTATTCCCAGAGGGTAGAACTGCTTTTCTTTTTAAAAAAGCTTTATTAGGGGAAACAAAACAAAACAAAACAGCTTTACTGCCAGGCATGGTGGCACATGCCTGTAGTCCCAGCACTCAGATTGCTGTGAGTTCGAGGCTGGCCTGGGCTACACAGTGAGGCCCTGTCTCAAAAATAAAAAAGACCCCCAAAGCAAACAGAAGCTTTATTGAGGTATATTTTACAAGTTACAAAATTCACTATATTCAGATACTGTATACACTAACTTCTTAGTAAATTTACTGGGTAGTGCAACCCTCACCACGAATCAATTTTAGCATCTTTTTATCGTCCAGTGAGACCCTCCCCGTCCCTCTATGTCCATTCTCACCACCAGCCCCAGGGAACAGCTACTCTTTATGGATTCGCCTGTTTCATGTAATGGACTCTTACAGCCGTGGGCTCCGGCTTCTTTCCCCGTGCTTCTGCGGCTCATCCACACGACAGCAGGGAGGCGGGGAGGACTACTTCCGCCCCGCCGCAGGTGCCCTCCGGGGTGCCAGGTGTCACTGAGCCTGTCTGCTCCTGTATTGGCCGAGGCCAGCACAGCTCAGCACTGTGAGTGCGACAACAGCGCCCAGGTTAAAGACAGAAAGGCGCCCCAGCGAGTTCTGAACTGAACTCAGGCAGAGTCGTCAGCCGCTCTCATTCTCCTCACTTGATGCTGTTAGACCTCACTAGAAAAAGGAATAATTTCTGAGTTTTCTACTGAGCCTGCAGAGTTTCGGCGATTTATATAAATACCAAGAAGGCAGACCCCGACTAGTCCTATGAAGCTGGGTTTAACACTTTCTGAATTTTTCTAGTCGCTTTACCTAGACCTCTAGCTTTGTCCTTTCTCTCTTGACCTACTCTCCTGGCGGAGCCTCTCCTGTGTTGGGCGCCATGTCCCCCTGGCCTCACCATTTGGCTGCTGCAGCGTAGTGGCCATCTCGTTCCAGGACGGCTCCCCAGCTGAGGTATAGGTCTTTCAGCACGGGGTCCTCTGGGCGCAGCCGGGCCTTGGCAACTGCAATGGCTTCTCTAAAGGCGAGAACAGACAGCGGAGTCAGCCTGAAAAGCCGACTCTGGACGAGGCGCGAGGAGGGGCTCCAGGGCAGGACGGTCCTCCCTTCCGTGTTGACTGTACTGTCCGATTTCCCATAAAAAGCTGCGCCCTTCCATTACCCGGCCAAGTGGAAAACACATGCTCCCTTCGATTCTTCCTCAGGTAAACAGTTCTTAAAGGGTGGTCTGTGGGTTCCTGGGGGTCCAGGACCCTTTTGGGGGTTCATAAGATCAAAACTAACACTCGGCTGTTATTTGCATTTTAAAAACTGTGTTGGGCCGGGGATATAGCTCAGCGGCACAGCGCCTGCCTGGTAAGCACAAGGTCCTGAGTTTGATTCCTGGTACCCAAAACAACAAAACAAAACAAACTGTGTTAACATTTGCACTGACTATACAAAAGCAATGGCTGGCAAAAGTGCTGGCATATGACAAGAATCGAGTAGTGGCCCTCATTTTAAACAAAGGTGAATGCCCTGATGAGGCACTGGAAGTTACTAATTTTGCTGATCACTGAAGTTAGTACTTTAATATTCCACGTGACAAAATGGGAAGAATGTTTTGGGTGCTCTGTTATATTCCAAAGAATAATCGTTTGTCTCCAGGAAAAAAATCTTTTTTGGTACCCGGAATCAAACTCATGACCTCGCGCTTGCTAGGCAGGCGCTGTGCCACTGAGCTATATCCCCGGCTCCAGGAAAAATTTATATGAATGAATTGCAAGCTGAACTAGTTACTTTCTTCATGACCCCTCGTTTTGTCTTTAAAAAGACTAACAGATAAATAAGTTATTTAGTGTTAGGTATTTGGCAGATGTTTTCTCAAAACTGAACAAAGTAAGCCTGTGACTTCACAGAGAACAACTGACAATATATGTTGCCACTGATAAAATTTAAACTTTCTAGTGAAAATGTGAATTTTTAGAAAATTTGTAACAGTTACTGGGCGATCGACAGCTTCTCATAAGTTAAAGGTAACTTTTCTGATGAGATTGATGGTGATGTTAAGGAGTGTGATGGGGGGATGTTAATAATGAAATGTGTTGTCATTTGGAAGACTGTAAAACTCAGTGAACTAATATTTTCCAAATGGCAAAAACGCTGAGTCATAGCCTCTATAGTTGTAGGTGGAATCATAGTGATCTAAAGGGAAAGGAGGACTTGAGATATATTTTGGGGCTTCTAGCCACAGTGGAGTGATGTGACTGGACTTTTCTCCTGACATAAAACTAAAAAACTGGACAACGTATACATGAAATAACTGTTTTCAGGCTTTGGACAATAAGCAGTGCAGAACTATCTGCTGAGATAAAGGAAACGAACGATGTGAGCTCTTTCTGTCGAGCAACTTTCCCGAGCAGATCCTCCACAGAGCCTACTTTTTGAGGAGAGACGAACAACTAGAAAATAAAAGGCGGGATTCCAGAAAGAAGTTGCCCAGAGAAGGCTGCCAGAGCTCTGACGAGGATCCGCTTGAGTCTCTGGCTAAGTACCAAGCTAATGATGTGTAGGAAACTCCTTAGGGCTGAACAAAGAATAATGAGGAAAGTGTAAACGGAACAGTTCTCAGAGATCACTTGGCTTGGAGACATCTGAGTTCTCATTTGTTTAATACCCAAGGCATTCAAGACATCAGAAGGCAGGGAGTCAAATGAACTCTACAACACTGATTGCGCTAAACCTGCCCTAACAAAGCTTTAAAGTAAGTTATGAAACCAGGTGCAGTGAAATTTGCCTGTAATCCCAGTTACTCAGGAGGCTGAGGCAGGAGGATTACAAATTTCAGGCCAGCCTATGCAACTTAGCAATACTCTGTCTCAAATAAAATTTTAAAAAAGGCTGGAGATGTAGCTTATTAGCAGAGGGAACATGAGGCCCTGGCTTCAAACCCCAGTTCTCCCCACCCCCCAAAAACGTCATGGAAAGATCAAGGTGATGCTCCAGAAATTTTAGTACTCATCAAAACAAAGTTCGACACTTTAGGAAGACAAGAAAATCCAAACAGGATAAACAAACAAACAAAAAAATCTCATCATAGCCCATCATATCAAATTGCTGAAAATTAGTGATAAAATCCTAAATATGGGGGAAAAATACAGCTCCTATATAACAAAGATAAAAATAAACATAGTGTTTAAATAAAAAACAATGCAGCCAGGTGTGGTGGCACACGCCTATAATCCCAGCACTCAGGCTGAGGCAGGAGGATCGCCATGAGTTTGAGGCCAGCCTGGGCTACATAGTGAGTTTAAGATCAGCCTGAATTACATAGCGAGACCCTGTCTCAAAAACAAACAAAAAAAAAATGCAAACCAAGAGAAAATAGAGTATCTTTAAGTACTAAAAGACAGAAGTTGTAATCAAGAATTCTATACCTGTGAAAGAATCCTTTAAACTGAAGGTGAAATTATAGACTTTTTTTTTTTTTTTTTTTGGTGGGTATCGGGGGTCGACATCAGGACCTCGCGTGCCAGCAGGCGCCCGTGCCGCTGAGCGATATCACCGGCCCCTTTTTCATATGTGGGATCCGGGAGTCGAACTCGGGCCCTCGCGCTTGCCAGGCAGGCGCTTACGCCGCTGAGCCATCTCACCGGCCCTGTAGACTTTTTTTTTTTTAATAGACAAATAAACTTAAGGGAATCTGTCACCAGCAGGATATACTATCAAAAAAAAGTTCTTCAAGTGAAGGAACTGATAGTGATTGGAAACTTGGACCTACTAAAAGATTGAAAAGTGCCAGAAATAATAAGTATGTAGATAAATTTTGAAAAATGCTTAAAAATTATTATAAAGTATTTTTTAAAACCAAACTGCTTAAAACAAAAATACTAATAGTGTAATGTGGTTCTAACATGTATAACACGTTAGTATGACAGCAGCAGAAAAGATGGGAAGAGGAAGGAAGTATAATGTTGTCCACACGAAACAGTACAATTTTATTTGAAAGTAAACTGATAAATTAAGTGCTTATTGTAAATGCTAAAGTAACCATTAAAAAATAAAGGATATCGCTAATAAGTCAGTATTAGAGATAAACAGAAAACAATTTAAACCAAATATATCAATATGGATACTAAACATAAATGGTCTAAACATTCCAGTTAGATGCCAGAGATTGTCAGACTGGATAAAAAAACAAGACCCAACTGTTTGCTATCTATAAGAACTATTTTCTTCTTTTTTTGGTTCTTACATATGTACTGCAGTGAAATAAGTAGTTGTAACAGGAAAGACTCATATGAACCTTAAGCAAGTAGAGGATGAGGGCAGAATAGAAAAAAAGCATTTCAACTAAATTTGCAAGGTTGTATTTTTCTTAAAAAAATAAACAGGGGTACCTGGAGAACTTTTGGGGTGGCTGATAAGATTGTTTCACAGGTGGAGCTTAAAAAGGGAGCTCCCCCTGGAATAAGCTACTCATTTGTTTTATGCTGCTTCCTCTATCTGTCTTACTTTAACAACATGAAACTTAGATTACCAGATATTTAAGTCCAACCACTGGCTCAACTTTAGGGCCATACAGACCTGTAGAAATGGTTTGACTTAAGCAGCTCCACAGCTTCATACACTTTATGGATGGAAAGCAGATGAGAGGCAGCCTTGACATACTGATCCTGGAAACACAGCTGTTTGGCAAAGGCTTCCACGGCCCACAGCCACACATGATAGCCAGCTGAAAAAACGAAAGGTGGTGGTTCAAAAAAAAAACCAGGTCTGGGGGTAGGGAAGCAGGTACATATGAGTTTAAAACATCTTATTTCCAGAGTCACTAGATTGAACAGATAAACTGCCATTAAAGATCATCTTCATTTATCTCTCCCCACACCTGCTGAAACTTAAATTGTTTCCATGATTACATCGGATGAGTACAAAATTCCAAAAACACAAAAGGCACGCATGTTCAGGACAGTAGCTTACCCTTGTTGGGGCAGAAGGACAGAGCAACTGGGCAGAGAGCATGAGGGAGACTCCGGGGTGATGGAATGGTTTACATACACATGCGTGGGTGCTACTCATGGATCCCTGATGGGATATATGTGTGTGCATGTATGTACACATTAAAAAAAAAAAAAAAGAATGTGGGCAAAGCTTTTAATTCACAAGGAAGAGAAAAAGGGGGACTTCGGCTTTAGAACAGCTAGAGGATGGTGTTTCTTCTTTGAGGTGCTGGTCACAAGCGTGTATTCAGTTTTTGAAATTCACTGTATACTCACGATCTCTGTACTTCCCTCTCTTTAAGCACACTTGAGTAAGAAGGTAAAAAGGCTTCCTGTTATCTTGGTACCTTCCTGCCACACCTCACCCAGATTCCTTTCCTTCTGAGCAGCTGGCACTACCGGCTTCTTCTGAGCCCCCTGGGAACAGTCTGTGACTACATAACCACGTAACCGCGTAAGTACAATGAGCGCTGCATATTTGGCCGGCTCTTCGCACTTTCTTCCTGGCTTCTGTCCATGTTGGGAGGCACAGAGCTGCCTCCCTCTTCATGTCGTCCAGGCAGATATGATTAAAGCAGGCTCGTATGGATTGACACAGAGGGTCTTGGAATTTCTGCTATTGCAAATACAGCTTACAGCTTCCATGCAAATCTGTGTATATTTGTCACTGTGAGCTGTTTGGCTGAGTACAGTCAGATAAATTCTTATGAACAGAACTGGTGAGCCAAGGGTTATATGTATTTTAAAACTGATCAGATAATGCTGAAGTGCCCTTCAGGAAGTCCTCCCCTGCCCTGTTCTATGTAGTTTGTCCCTCAGAGGTTCATGCACTAGAGGTTCAGTCTCCTGTGTGGCAATGTGAGGTGCTGTGATGGAGACCACTATGAAGCAGCTCTGAGCAGGGTTTGGAATTCATCAACTGGCCTTTTATATTTACTTAGGAGTCTGTCCCAGGCCTAGGTGACTTGCTTAAAAAGTGGCAGCTGGCATGCAGTAAGTGCAGCTCTCCATGCTAACGTTCACAGTAGAGGCCTGTATTGGTCTGCGACACTGTGACACCGTGGAGGGCAGATATAGCCACCACTGAGGACACCTGGTGCTCACTCCAATTCTTAAGACTGCAGCTACAGCCATTTGGCTCCTGCTGTAAATGTCAACCGTAGAGACAGGACAGTTCTCTTAATTGGCAAAACTTACTGCTTGGAGAAGTCTTTGATCTCTACTTTCCAAGGTCCTGCTCAGTTTCTCGCCTTTACCTCAGCTGTCCCTTTCCTTTGTTTGAAAATGGGTACTCCAGAAAAGTCTTGGTCTAGGTCCTGGACAGTTTTGACTTTCCTGGACCCCACAAACCATAACTGAATTTATCTTTATTTAATCCTTTTCTGTAAACTTGTCCGTTAGATTGAGAGTCTGATCAGCCCCCGATAGTGTTGGAGCCTCTCAGAGGTGGGACCTGGGGGAAGGTAATTAGGTCACGGGGACACCATATTTGGAAAGGGTTCATGTTGCTCTTGCAAAATGGACTAGTTCCTACAAGACTGGGTGTTACAAGAGCAAGCCTTGGGCTGGGTGTGTAGCTCAGTGGTACAGTGTGCACCTAACATGCAAGAGGCCCTGGGTTCAATCCCCAGGGAAGGAGGGAGCAAGCCTGGCCCCTCCCTGGTCTCTGGCTTCAGGAGAGCACTGTGCTCATGAACCTCCACAACTGTGAGGTGAGCCAAACCCCCTTTGAGGAAGTACCCAACTTTGGGTAATCTGTGATAGTGACACCGAATGGACTGATACACCACCAATTAGGCTTCTGCCATTAGCGTGCCAGTGTCCTGCCTTCCTGTCGGGTTTGGGTTGACGTATTATTAGTCTGCTGCTGCTCACAATTATCTTCCTGTCTCCACCATATGTGAGTGACTTCAAGCTTAAGGCCAGTCGTGTTATGAGCCGTCTTTAGTGGACGTACCCTACAGGTAATGGTACATTTGCTGAAAAGAACATACCCACTGGTGCCATGGCCACAAGATTGTCTGTCAGCTCCCCTCTTTCTGCTGCGGTCTGGAGGACACCTTGCAGATCTCCTTTCCAAAGCATGAGCTGGTGAAATAACTCTGGGTGACCATTTTCCAGATGACCTTTTCCTGTGTGGAAGGAGAGAATATGTAAAAGATGTTTCAGAAAAATCTGTCTTCTGCTAGAAAAGGGCAGAGTGAAAGAGAGAAAATATGTAGTCACTGATGGGTGAATCACCTACCAGGGTGGTTCTGATGGGGCCTGAAGCCCCTTGCTCACCTCCTCCCACCCATCTTCACTTGCTCCCAGTAGTCAGTGAACGGTGTGTGTTTGGTGTCCTATGACAACGCAAGAATGGATACAAACATGGAAGTGATGACCACACGTGTATACAGGGAAAAGTAGCTAGCAATCCCACAGCACGCAGTCCCGGAGGAGGTGCACGGAAGTGTCAGGAAGAACGGAGATGTCAGGGGAGGGATCGTGTGCGCTGTCTGCCTCACCTTCGGTTTCGATCATTCTGTACAGGGTGTCCCTGTCCGTGAAAAGCCCCAGGTGAAATCTTTCTTCAAGATCAGCAGACACGTCCTCATTTAACTCTGTTAGTTTACAATGACACAAAACAAAACAGAAATCAGACGATGTCATTACATAGGTGACTTCTTTTGTGTGTAACTTCTGAACATATCGCCAGTGGTCACTTCAGACACTGAGAACATCAGCTGTGTGCCCCTGTCTACCCTAGCAGGGACCCCTGCTGCTTATAAAAGTCACAAAATATGTATGCAGTTTTTAAGCTTAGCTTAGGCAAAATCCAGTGAGACAGTATAGACTGTGGTTTGGTTAAACACTAGAAAGATCTGGGGAAGAAATGTTAAAAGTGAACCTCAATTCCAACATGTATTTAAATACTGCAGATCAGCAAACAAAATTAAAAAGAATGTTCTTAACATTCACTGGGACCTACCAGAAAGGGATTCAGTATTTATTCTCTGCTTTTAAAAGTGAGTTTTCTAAAAAATGTCTTATTAGTACATATCTGCCGTACATAATGACTGTATTCATCATGGGGCGTTGGTACTTATCTGTAACACATCTTAATTCTTTTTCTATTCTGTTCCCTTCCCCTCCCTCCTGCCTTCCTACATTACTTGGCCACCTTCCCTTATGCAGAAGATCTACCTTCCTGTTTCTTCTATCTTATATTTATTTTATATTTTGGGTTTCTTATATAAGAGAAACCATGCCACACTTAAGCTTGTGTGTCTGCTTTATTTCACTTAACATTATGGTCTCAAAGTGCCTCAAATGACTCAAGTTTTTCCTTCTTTATGGCACAGTAGTACTCCACTGTGTATAAACACCACTTTCTTTATTCATATGTTGATGGACATAGACGCTGCGTCCAAGATTTAGCTATTATGAGTTATGCTATGATAAACATGGGTGTGCATGAATCACTGTAAAATGACATCTTTAAATCTTCTGGGAAGATACCTACAAGGGGAATAGCTGGGTGGAATGGGATTTCTAGTTTTAGTGTTTTGAGGAATCTCCACACTGATCTCCATTGTGGTTGCACTAGTTCATATTCCCACCAGCAATGGAGAAGGGCTCCTTTCCCCCTGCAGCCTCACCAACACTTGGTTATTCAATTTTGAGATGATAGCCATTCTTCCTGGAGTAAGACAGAATCTCAGTGTTGTTTTAATTTGCACATTTCTAGAAAGTCAACTGATTTTCAATATGGGAAATAAAGTAAAACTATAACATTAGTTGAATAAGTTATAGGAAGTCATGGTAAAGCTCCAGAAAAAATATATATGGCAGAAAATATGTGTCACAAAGCCCAAGAAAGAGACACTAGGTGCCCTTTAGGGAGAAGTGGAGGACAGGGGGTGTCAGAGGTGGAAAGGAGATTTTCTTCTTCTTCTTGTTTTTTTTTTTTTTTGAAACAGGGTCTTGCTATGTAGTTCAGGTGGCCTTGAACTCAGTATGTAGCCCTGGCTGGCCTTGAACTTGTGGTGATTTTCCTGTCTCAGCCTCCTGCGTGTACTTTCTTTTTCTACTGTTTGAATTTCATCTGATCACATGCATCCTTTTCACACAACAAGGTCAACGCTAAACAGATAAAGTCACCCAAATACCAAAATAATGGGCATTAAATAACATCTTTGAAAAACATGAAAAAACAAAAATTGAAAAACCCCACAAAAAACCCCTCAAAATCTCCATGAACAAAAACTTCCATAAGGAGCTATCACATTAAGGGTATATTTACAGTAAGGGAGAAACATTTTTTCTACCTAAAAATACTGTTCAATGGGGGAAAGCAGCAGCAGGAGTCAATATATGCAGCCAGTGTACCAACCCTGCCACGCAGATAGCTGGTGGCAACCAGGTAAGGTACAGACAGAGCCACGCATCACAGAGCCAGTGGGCAGTGCTGACAGGTCAGAATGGGGAGCCTGGCTGTAGTGCAGGGGTGAAGTTGGGGAGCAAAGGCTGGAAAAGAATGCAGAAATACAGATGCGAAGTTTTAGACATCTGCTCATTCATCTAACAAATAAGTGGGCACCCTGTATGCCAGCCCCTAGAAGCGTGTGGATGCCTGGAGACAAGCGCTGTACCTTCAGAGTGTTTTGCAGTTGCCAGTACCAAACAGTCCTGATGAAGCTCCTCTTTGGACCTGTGGTCCTGGCTTGTACTCAGAGGGAGCATGGAGCGAGCTTTTCTCTTCTTCACTAAGGCTTCTGAAATGGACGAAAGTTAAGTTCATCAGAAGAGCAGCAGGTCAGAAACAAAAGGGAAGAACTGCTTGTGATGGTCAGCACCCAGAGGATGCCCCTGGCACACAGGCTCCTCTTCCTGTGAGGAAGCTTTCACACTGCTTTACTGTGCTGCGTTCACAGTGCGCACAGCACCCCGGGGCCAATGGCTGTGAATTAGTATCAACTGAAAAACAGTTCCAAAAGCAAACCCAACACTGAAACATAATCAGAATACCCACAAACACTTAAAATTAAAATACCACGACACTTTTGAGTTCTCAGGGGCATGTAATATTTTAGGATGGCTTCACAAAATATTTTAATTATTAGGTACTGACCTGGCTTCTCTTTAGGTGGCTCCTTTTTCAGTACGGTGACTTTATTATTAATAGTAGCTTTTGATTTTTCACAGCTGGATGAAATTGGAGTGTAGATAACTGGTTCTCTAGAAACTAAGTTATGAGGGAAAAAGGAAGGAAAAAAGTTTGGGATAAAAATCAATGCAGAGCAAGCGTGAGGCCCTGAGTTCGACTCTCCGTACCAAAAAAAAAAAAAAATCAAAGCAGAATCTCACTCTTTTTAAAAATTAAGAGCTTTACTGGGCCAGCAAGGCAATTTCTGTCTGTTATCAAAGCATGCTTTGGCAAGGAAGTGAGGGTGGTATCCCCTGCCTGCCTTACAAGGCGGCTGTGTTGCAGGAATCCATAAGTGTAACGTTCAGAACTCTGACTAAGATGAAGTAAGCTTCTAGCTTCCCTCAGCTTTATGCCACTGGCCTAGGAGGCCCCACACTCTGCTTAGGTGACAAGGTACACGTTTAGGTCATCAAGTACTAATTGCGTATTTATCCAAACAAGGAATAACTTTACTAAAAGAGAGCATTAAATGTACATGATACAGAGCTACAATCTAAAGCACACAAACTTTTTCTATTTCTTTTAAACAAGCTGCTGGTCTACAGAGGTAAAGGACATTTTGTGCAGCTGTTTTGTGACACAAAGGCATGTTAACTACATGAGCACAGAATTAAGTGCAGTAAGCTTTTAGCTCTTTATTTACCAGAACTATGGGTCCAACAGCATCCTTTGGGATAGAGAGGACTGGGGGTGCCACTGTGTCATATATTTTGGCCATTTTAATTCTGTCACATCAAAATATTACTTTAGAATTGAACATAAATAACAGCTTTTATTTATACTGTTAGCTATTTCACCATTTGTTTTACAGGTAACAGGCAGCAGATATTTACAAGGGCTGATCAAAACAGACGGTGAACATTTATTTTTTATTTTTTTGAGACAGGGTCTCACTGTGTAGTTCAGGCTGGCCTTGAACTCACAGTGATCCTCTTGCCTCAGCCTCCTGAGTGCTAGGATTACAGGCATGCGCCACCACGCCCAGCTAAGGTCAGGCATTTGTAAGGGACAATGCTTTCTTTCAACAGACGTGGCTGATGGTATCTTATTACTAAAACTTCTTTCCATGTAAGAGCTATGCATAGACTACCCTAGATTCACTTTTTTCCATGGTCTTAGCCTGTCCAGTTGATTAAGAAGTTTTCTCAGCAGAACTTCACCGTTTCCATCCCAGTCATCCACAAGATCTTTAATGCTTCAAAGATATTTAGAGACTGAATACAGCTTTAAAGAAAATCACTATAGTTTCCAAAGGCACTGAAGATGGTATGTACCTACATTAAGGTGCTGGGGAATTAAGTAGGTCAAAGACAGGGAAGTTTAAACTGAGTAAGGACCTCGCTTAGTTTGGGAGGTGATGGAATATTTAGTGAAACACAGGACTGTGCACGTACCCACAGGGGCGAGCTCACAGGGCGCCTCAGGGTCCTGCGCCTCCTCCTCGCCCTCTTGGTCTGACACCCCGTTCTCCACAGGCACCGCATTCTCCTTTGTGTTCTCTTCTTCATTTCCCTCAAATGACTCTTGTTTTATAGGCATTTGCGAGGAGGGCTTTTTCTTCTTTTTGGGCTTTGGCTTAGGTTGAGAAAGCCGTTTTTTCTCTAATTCAATACTTTTTTTACCTACAAAAATCACAATAGAAAAGGATAGACTAAAACATAGACTCTTGGCTGAAAGTACCTTAGGTAGTAATCTCCTACAGTCCATTAGATTACTTATTTTGACAGCCTTCTTAATCTTTCCCTTCTACAAACACACACCCAGGACCTTCGCACCTAGCTACACCCCCAGTCCTTTCTCTTTTAAGCCAGGGTCTCACGAAGTCACCGCATTGCCTACATTGGCCTCCAGCTCAGCCTCATGGGGTGCTGGGATTCCAGGCGTGCACAGCCACTCCCATCTATTCCCAATACTCTTTCAGTTTTGTTATTATAATGTTGAACAAGCCCTTTAGGGATTTCACTAACTGATGAATAAGATGTCCAATTACCCTTGAATATTTTAGCATGCACATTACAGACAGGGACATTCTCTAGTATCACAGCACGACCAGCAAAGGCAGGAAACTAACAGATACCTTGTTACTGTCTACTAAAACAGAACCAACAGTGTTTTACAGCTAAAGGAATCATCCAAGACCACGCATTGTATTTGGTGGTCACGCCTCTCTGCTGTCCTTCAGCCTGGTACAGTTATCCCGGTTTTTTTCTGATTTTACAACTTGAAACTTGAAGCTTATGGGAGAGTTAGTTATTTTGTCAAGTTTCATCTCAATTTGAGTCTGCTTGATGTTCTTCCTTAGATTTAGTTTGTGGATTTTCTTTTCATTTGTGTTTTTTTTGGAGACAGGGTCTTGTTGTGTAGTTCAGGCCAGGCTTAAACTCACTGTGTAGTCCAGGCTGGCTTTGAACTCACAGCAATCCTCCTGCCTCAGCCTCCCAAGTGCTGGGATTACAGGTATGTGGCATCATATCTGGCCAGTTTGTGCATTTTCAGCTGGAATAAATACCCAGAAGCGATGCTGTGTTTATCTCAGGGCAACCTATGAGGAGCTCATAATTTTTATTTGTCCCATTGCTTGGTTTACTTTAATCACCTAGATTAAGAAGGTTACCCCCTGAAAAAGTATTTCCTCTGCTTAGGAGTTCAGTTTCAGACAGTGTTATTTCCTGGGAGAGGATTACGTACCGTACGTACTCTGGGCGGAAAGGCATTTGTATGTGGATGATTCTGAATGGGCTTCCATGCCATCATTCACACTACATTTCCTAGCTGGCATTCCACTATAAGGAAGAACTGTGTTCCCCACTTGTTTGGGCATTTATTTATATCACTATAGACTCATGGGTTTCTGTTTTTAGATGATCACCCATTACTATTACTTACATTTTTTACTTTCAAAGTTCTTATCTTTTGCTTATTTTTAAATCACCATTATTTAGGTATGACTTAGTATAATAAAATATATCCACCTTTTAAGTTTTATGAATTTTGATCTATACAAGTATATATCTTACCATCATCACCACCAAAAACAAGATATAAAATATTCCCTTCACTAAAAGTTCTCTCAGACCTCTCTGTGGTAAGCGATCCCTACGCTATCACTGCTGCTACAGTTTAGTTTTGACTGTTCTAGATTTCTATAAACAGAATCACACAGTGTGCAGTCTTTTGTGCATGGCTTCTTTCGCTCAGATTCACTGATTCTGCTGAGTTTATCAGTAGTTACTCTTTCTTTCTTTTCTTTTTGGGTACAGGGCCTTCAGCATGCTAAGCATATGCTCTACCACTGACATACGCCCGCCCAGCCCATTACTTTCTTTGTTACTGCTGAACCAAATTCCACTGTGGAGAAATACAATGTAGTTTAGACATTTATCTGCTGGTAAGCACGTGAGTTGTTTCCAGCTTTTGCTGACCACTGATAAAGCTGCTATGAGCATTCCTTTCCATGTCTTTATATGGACATATGCTTTTGTTTCTTTTGGGTCTATTTCTGATTTTTAATATATACTGTCTAATTTTTCTAGTTGTCTGTGGCAAGTGGGCAAGCCTGGTACCAGTTAAACTTTTATAGCCAGAAACAGAATTTTCTTGCAATTTATTTTTCAAGTTCAAATCATACTAGCTTTGGTCAGCGATAGCGTCTCCAAGCTGGCTTCTGTGTCTTTTACATGTGTTTCCTGAACTGTTTGAGCAGGCCCTTCCTTTCTGGCATGAGCTGCTGCTCCATTCCTCAAAGGAGCCCTGGATATTTTAGTGAAGGGCGGCATTTGGCAACCCAGACCCGGGCATGAGGTGGACTCGGTATTATTTGGCTGTGGCTGTCTCAGCACCTCAAGGCTGCCGTTCTGTGTACACAGTGGACGCCTGCCCTGCTGATGCACTGTCCTGCACGGGCAGCTTCCTTGCTCGGCCCTGAGCAATGCAGTGACTAAGGAGGAGAGAGGGTAATTGTGACCTCTGGGCTTCACGTTCTGACCAACCTTGAGGAGGCCGGGAGTGAGCTTGTGTGGAAGGCAGCCATCTGTACACGCAGAAGTCATCTGCCCCCGAGTAGATGCACTCCGGTTCCAGCGGGGACCACACCACACAGAGCAGCCGGCCTCGGTGTCCACGGAAGTTGTGCAGAGGCTGTTCACGGAGGGTGTCCCACACCTGAAACCAAAAGCCACGTGGTAGAACAATTTCGGGTTATTCTGTTGTCTGGAAGTGGGGAGTGTAAATTGCTCATTTGAAAAACATCTACAGGTTCTTATTTCCTCATGTCATTTGTAACTTTTCTCTGAAGAGTTCAGTTTTGGGGGCCAGGCATCGTGATGGCGCACACCTGTAATCCTAGCACTTGGAATGCTGAGGCAGGAGGATTGCAGCCAACCTGGGCTACCTAGTTAGTTCAAGACCGGCCTGAACTACATAGCGAGACCCTGTCTCAAAAAACCAAAACAAAAAAGGTTCAGTTTCAGACAATACTGTTTTCTGTGGGAGGGGAGGTGCCCTGGCATACATAGGGGATGATTAACAATGACCTAATGCCCATGGAGTATACTGTCCCAAACCAGAACCGTGTTAGTATTTGGCCTGGGGGCTCTGGTACCATGAAGAAAATAGCCCATACCTAATTTGCAAATTAAGACTTCTAATTTCTCACAGGTAATTAATTCTTTCATCTCCAAAGTCCCTAGACAAATGATTACTTTCTTTGCTATTTCTTTTTTTTTTGTGGGTTCCGGGAGTCGAACTCGGGCCCTCACGCTTGCCGGGCAGGCGCTTAAGCCGCTGAGCCGTCTCACCGGCCCTCTTTGCTATTTCTTGAAGTATTCTGGGGTCCATCTCACAGAAGGCAGCCTTCCTCATGGCTCCCAGCTTTGGGCAGGTATCTTAGTAACAGCAGCACTGAGACACACCCCTCACAGGTGTGTGTGACTTCCATAGCTGCTAAGGTCTGTCTGGCTCTAATGTCCTAAACTTGTACTTCCTAGCTCTGGTTTGGCATTTCATCTTAATCCTTTAGAATGTGGAGATTGCTGACTTACCAATTTGTAATTAGAAATTGTTTCTGTGATTAGTCAATATTTATGTGTTTGAACAAGAAGGAACTTTTCACAACAATTTATGCTACCATATGATATTAAGTCAGAAAGAAATCCATAGAAATGTTAGATTTTAGGGCCGGTGAGATAGCTCAGCGGCATAAGCACCTGCCTGGCAAGCGCGAGGTCCTGAGTTCGACTCCTGGTACCCACATACAAAAAAGGGCCAGTGATATCACTCAGCGGCATGGGCGCCTGCTGGCGCGTGAGGTCCTGAGTTCGATACCCGGTACCCACAAAAAAAAAAAAAAAAAAAAAAGAAATGTTAGATTTTAGCTGGTGCCTGTTAATACTTTCCCTTTCATCTAAGTAAAAAACCCAAGCTCAACCAGCTAAGGGCCCAGATAAAACTAATATGCCTTCTAGAGCTCAGATAATGACTTTCTGTAGAAGATAACTGGCAAAATAAACATGTCTATAGGTGGGGGGACGAGGAGAGCCTAAGAGTACACAGTGAAGGAGCCCAGGGTCAGTGACACACGGTACCTGGGCTGTCCCGTCATAGGAAGCAGACACCAGGATTCCATCACGATGTGGGCTCCATGCCAGGCAGGTGATCTTGGCTGTGTGTCCTGAGAGCGTGCGGAAGGGCTCGGTAATGGTCACTGCAGATTCAGGATTGCTGTCTAAAAGGAAGGGGGAAAACATCACTGCTAGCAACAATAAAACACAAAACATAAACACATACAGGAAAGTGTCAACCTGACAGGAGCCAAGATTCTGTCAGATGTGGATGATTCTGAGAGGGCAGTAGTGCCGTGTAGTGGCTAAGAAAGTAGGCTCCTTAACAGTCTGACCCACAGGCTTGTCTCAAGACGTGGCAGCTACCTTTCTTTCTAAAAGCCATTGAAATGAAAATAATGCCTTCTGGGGGTGACAATAAAAAGGACATAGCCTTACTCAAATGATACTCTAGGTAAAAATGCACAATCTGAAGCTGATCAGGAGAAAAAATGTGGGCCTATCTGCAAAACAACTGTTCTGTACTCATCCAATGTGACAAAACATTACGACTTACTGAACCTTGGAAAGGGCAGGTGGAAGTTCTTTGTACTATTGCAACTTTCTTCTAAGCGTGAGTCTGAGTTATTTCAAGAAAAAGAAGGTAAAAGTAGTATGACAGTGCTGGGCATGGTGGTGCACACCTGGGATCCCAGCCCTTGGAAAGCTGAGGCAGAAGGATCACCAGGCATTTGAGGCCAGCCTGGGCTACACAGTAAGACCCCCATCTCAAAAACAAACAAACAAACAAACAAACCCCAAAACAACCAAAAAACCAAACTAGGGCTGGGCGTGGTACTGCATGCCTGTAATCACGGCACTTGGGAGGCTGAAGCAAGAGGATTGCTGTAAGTTAGAGGCTACCCTGGACTGCATAGTGAGACCCTGTCTCAAAAAAACAAAACAAAACAAAAATGCACATTCATGAAGACATATGTTCAACGTGATTCATAGTAATAGTCCTTAAATTGTAAAAAATGTAAATAATTTAAATGTTAACTGTGGAATGGATAATCTTGGTATGTCCATATAATGGAATAAATAAATATTTGTTAATAGCAATAACATCCTCATATACAGATATAAAAAGATATCTTATATATATATTTTGAAGAATAATTTCAAGTGGTACAGTATATATAGAGAGAGAATTCTTACCCCTTTTCTGGGGATTGAACTCAGAGCCCCATACATGCTAGGCAAATGTTCTCTGGTACTATATTATATCCCCAGCCCCTGTAGTGGTTTTTTTTTTAACTATACCCAGAAGATGTTCTCTCACACAAGTACACAGGAATGCAAGGATGTTTACACTAATATTACTGAGGGAGGGATGGCATTATGGAATGAACTTCATTTTCTTTCTTTTTTTTCCCCTCAGATGGAACCTTGGCCCTTAGCACTGAACTATACCCTCAGCCCTTTTTAAAAAATTTGAGACAGGGTCTTGCTAAGTTTCCAGGCTGGGCTCAAAAGCTGTGATCCTGTTGCCTCAGCCTGCCAGAGTGCTGGAATTGTGGGCATGCACCAACCACGCCCAGCTGGAAACTTTCTCATTTTCTCAATTAACATTTTTCTCATGTTCGAGAGAACTTTTAAGGAAGATGAACAGATCACTTTAGGAAGCAGAAAAAAAATAAAAAAATTTAATGCCACAAATAAAGTAAAACGTACAAAGTTCACAATGGAAAGCAGATGAACATACAATAGCATCCCTAGGACGGAGGGTGCAGAAGTTACCTAGCACAGTTTTCAAGTTGTGCACATAGATGACTGCATTGTTGGAGCCGGAGGCCAGGAGGTAGCTCAGCTCTGGCTGGCTGCCGTGCTCGTGGTGCCAGCTCATGGTGTTCACAAGCTTGTGATGTTGCTGGATGGTGCACATCAGTTTCAGGTTGGGAACCTGAAATATCTCTACTGATCTGGAATGAGAACCACACCAAGACTTGAAAGCTGCGTGATCAAACTGTAGTCTCATGCAAACATGTATCTCCCTCATTGCTTGGCCAGGAAAGGTGAAATGCAATAGGACAACCCCTTCAGTCACTGAAATGGTCCTCTCATAAAGAGGCGGGTGCAAAAGGCTATTTTCTGCAATAAGTACATTCAGCTTTAAAAAAGTCCAACAATCTCTGGAAAATGATGTTTAGCAGGCATTTGTGATAAATGGTACTAGGGAGAAACGGAAAGAATCAATGAAGCATGCCTGAACTAGGACTATGTTACTATGATTACCACTGGATAGGACATAGTAGAACTGGAAAAGGATTTCTGCCTAGGATAACATTAAAAAAAATGGAGATATAGGTAGTTTGATGTAGGATGTGAACCTTTTGTGAGGCATAAAACAGCCAAAAGACAGTATAGACAGATACTACCTCTGAACTGAAAATATCCAAATAATTCTGTAGTTTTCAAAGATGCTGCATGCTCCTGGATCAGTTGAGGACATCAAGGATAAATCAGAACATCAAATACAATAGGCTTCCTCAACTAACATTACAGATGGCATTGGCCAGCTTGTGATAAAAAATATGTGCAATTACAATTTTCTTCTTTTTTAAAGAAACAAACGCATACCCGTCTTCATTGCCAAGAGCCATGAATTTGCCATCTGCTTTCCAGCTGATCTCTGTGTGCACAGGCAGTTTGTACTAGAAAGCAAAACAAACCGGTGCTGACTATAAACAATGTTCTTTTCTCCATGCTTCTCACAAGTCCATGACAGCAAAAGTCTGATTATAGCAAAACCATTCTTCACAACAGGCTTCACCATTAGTCAAAGAATTATGAGAACAAGTATTCTAATTATAATTTTCTAAATGGGACAACGCGAGGCCAAGAAGAGGTAAACGTCTGCAGTGTTTTACCTCACGAAGTACACTTAACTAAAAGGATTTTTATCTCACTGAATGAACCATGCCCACTGGTCTTGGCAGTTTGGGTTTCACTGTCTTTAATAAAAGCTATATACTTGTTTCTTTCCTTTCCTTTCACAGTTTCTTTTTTTGAATTACCTTCCACCCCAATATGCTCCCATCCCAAGACTGTCTGGATCCTCTTCTTTTATTGGTTTCTTTAGCCCATCTCCCTTGTACATGCCTGCAGCTTCTTTATCTTTCGTTTATATGAAAGGATTCCAAATTTCTGTTTCCGCCCAGCCTCCTCATACGAGCTTCTGATCCACATACTCAACTGCCACTAAGCTAAAAGCTTTTGTTAGAACAATAACTTTGTCTCTTTCCATTACTTAATGTTAATGCATGAGCAAATTTAAGGCAACAAAGGAATATAATCAATAAATATAATTTATGGTTAAGTATCATTTTTGTGCTAGCCATACAAAAATAATGAGCAGGGAAAAATAGCTCTTTTGAAAGGGTAGGGTAATCTCCATACTTATGGTTTGACTTTAAAAAAACAAGTTTTGGCAGATAAATATGTGGACAGAATGTCACAGCAAACGTTATTAAATACAGGAATCTGGGTAAAGGACATAAGAGAACTACCTGTATTATTTTTGTGGCTTTTGTAATTCTGCAATTATTTCCCTCAAAAACAAAATGACAGTTCTGTTATGAGCAGAAGTAGCTGCACGAGGAAGACCTGTCGAGATCATTTTCCCCACAGCATCATTTGGCTAAAGGGTCGGCCTACGAGGCTGTGTTAGTTCACAGCATCACCCGGCACAGTACAGCTGAGACCCACTGCACTTCTCGGGCAAGTTCTCGGCTTTACTCAAGGATGAAGTCTCCTAAAATACACATTAAGACCCACAAATTGGCTCATACCCCTTTAACAGTATCTGAGAAGCCTGACTTAGCAAATGGCTCTCTTTAAGAATGACATTTAGTATGTAAGATCAGAAATGCAGGAGAACAAGAGGAGACTTTAGACACAAGAATTCACCTTGATTGCATTCGTGTCCCGGATGAGTTTGTTGATGTCAAAGGCCTCTCCACTGAACTTCCAGGGATTATGCTGGAAGACAATCCCTTCCCCTCCACAGCTGTATAAAGTGAAGGAAGGCCTGTCTCCTTCGCCTTCTAGGTAAGATAAGAAAGCTTATCAGTTTTGTACTGTTACATACAGCTTAACTATTACGACAGTATGTACCATACTCTGAGAATTAAGAAAGAAAAAGAACTGCACTTTTGAAACATTCAAATGCAGTAGAATAAAGTCACTGTTCTTTCTCTCTGAACATGACTTTTAGGATGAGTAGAAAAGGTCTACCAATACTGTGTTAACCGCTATGATGCAACATATTACTGTAAATATTCTGATGTTCTGATGTCTGAGTGACATCAAAGCTGGGATCAGAAAGCAAACATGGGCCGGTGAGATGGCTCAGCGGCGTAAGTGCCTGCCTTGCAAGCGTGAGGGCCCGAGTTCGACTCCCGGAACCCACATACGAAAAAGGGGCCGGTGATATTGCTCAGCGGCACGTGCGCCTGCTGGCGCGCGAGGTCCTGAGGTCGACCCCCCGGTACCCACAAAAAAAAAAAAAAAAAGAAAGCAAACATATGTTCTCAATCATTTAAAAAATATTAAGGAAGACCCATTACTTTGCAGAGAAAAATATGAAGACAAAGCTGAGGGACTAGGAAAGGGAAGAGGGCGGAATGTAGTAATCAAAGGCCAGGACCCAGCATGAGATAACTGAGTACAGTGAAATATTTCAGCTGGAAGAGAAGAATTATGTTTTAGAGTTTGGAGAAGTTTATGCATAAATGGTTTCTCTCAGAAATTCCAATTTATCACCTACCACTGCTGCTCTCATGGACCCCGGGGACACGGCAGACCACGTAAATAGTCTCTGCTCTAGAACATTTATGGTTCTTTCTACCTTTTATGTACGAGGGCTAAACAGAGAGAAAGGGAATACTATCATATCTGTAAGAGAATGGCTTAGAAACTTACCGAGTGACATGGGGGGTACTGGTGGCCCCCAAGCTAGAGTGTACACAGTCTTCTTATGATATGTGCTTGAAATCTGTGGAGGTCTTCAGGGGAGGGGTGGAGAATAAATAAATTTAAACAAAATGTCATAGTGGAAAATGGAACATCTATTTCTAAAAGGTCCTTAGTTGCTGATATTAGACAAAAAGAATCTAATAGTAATTTAACTGCTCCAAATAGTTGATTGTAAAAAACCAAACACTTAATAAAAACACATAATAATTTCCACTACCTAAACAATTAAGCACTGGACATGCTCTACAAAAGTACTCCCATCTACCTGGCCTGGATGGGATCATGTTTCTCCTATCTCCCTTCTAAACTGCCCACTTTAATTGTGTCAAGTAATCTAATATTACTGTAGTTAGAAGTGTAAAGGTGATCACAATTAAAGAAAAAGGGGCCACTTTTCCATCTGTGAAGACAGAAAATGCAAACTATTCAGTTGAGAATTAAGGTTATTACTAAGCACGTCATCACTACACAAATGTTTTTCACCTTTTGTTCAGGTTACAAAATTAGAAGTCATCTTAGACTTACTCTGTGCCGCTAACATCACATTATTAAAATGTGACCAGATTTCAGGGCAGACAGATTAAATGCTCTTGTTCCGTGAGGCTCTCAGTGGCCTTGACCTCACTATGTAGCCTCAGCCTCCCATGTGCTGGGATTGTAGGCATGCAGCACCTCACCTCTTTGTATGATTATTATTATTTTTTTTCTTTTTTACGATTTTTAGAACTCTCGAACCTGTAGCTGAGCTAGCAGTAGAGTTACTTACTTACAGGTATTGACAAATTGGTTGTGATCATTTTTTTTTTTTGGTACCGGGAATCGAACTCAGGACCTTGCGCTTGCCAGGCAGGGACAGTGCTGCTGAACTATATCCCTGGCCTAGCCATTGAAATCTGAATTGTGCCTCCTCCTCACATGCCAGAGAGTATAGATTTTCCCCAACCAGTTAGAAAGGTGGGAGCGTTCTTAACTCCTAGGGCACAATTCACCGATTCGCCAACCCCTGGTCTAGAACAGCTGTCCATGAGGTAGCTTAGCTGCAGTGTGGCTCCTGTGCGTGCGAAGTGTGGCCCATGGAACTGAGGAAGTGATGTTCTAATTGTATTTAATTTTGATTAAACAATCACATGTAGCTAGTGGCTACAGAATTGAATGGCCCAGTTATGGACAGATAACATGAGTCATAAATATGCTTTCTTACAGTCACAGTAAGTGTAAGAAACAAGTAAAAATGAGAAATAAGTGTAAGAAACAAGTGGGATTTAATAATATATTTTATTTAACTGAGTATGTTAAAATATTATTTAAAATATAATTAAAATAAGATAATTAATAATGAGATATTTTCTTTTTTGGTTTTTTGAGACAGGGCCTTGCCTTGTAGTTCAGGCTGGCATTGCATTCTTGGCAGTTCTCCTCCCTCAGCCTCCCCAGCGCTGTGATTACAGGTGTGCACCACCATGCCCTGCTGTATTTCCATTTTTTAGTATTAAGAAGTTAGTGTATTTTACATTTATAGCACATCTCAAGTTGGATTCACCACCTTCCTAGTGCTCAGTAGTCACTGGTATCTAAGAACT
Organism: Erethizon dorsatum; assembly: GCA_028451465.1. Taxonomy (NCBI): domain Eukaryota; kingdom Metazoa; phylum Chordata; class Mammalia; order Rodentia; family Erethizontidae; genus Erethizon; species Erethizon dorsatum. The sequence continues at coordinate 9,527,713 of CM051836.1, forward strand.
ACTATAATGGGCAAGGTAGCTCAAGGCATTACTTGTAGTTGATAGGAAATATATAGATTAGAAAAATGAATCAGAAGTCACTAGAAGGAAATAAAAGAGGTCACTAAAGGGAAATATACATATTTCACATTTAACAACCTACTTGTTTATTGACTCTTTGGACTTAAGACCTACTGCTCAGACTTATGACCCATCTTTTTTTTGTATAGTTCTGTATATATCATTTATAAAGCCTCAATGTCTTTTTTTTGGGTACAGTATACCTAGTTTATACAGTACTGTAATTTTTGCTGATTGTACTGTATACTATTACAGTTTTATATTCTGTTATACATTACAGTACTGCAGGTAAGAGTCATGGAAATAAAAGCAAAGTCATCAAGCTGGAGTTTCAGTTGACCATTTCTTTGTTCTGAATATTGTCATGTACATATATAGATGACTCCTTATTTAGTGACCCATTCATTTAATGATCTAGTCGCAGGAGCTCAGTCGTTAAACCAGGAGTGTATGTAACCAGAAAAGTGCAAGGTGTGGAGCAGTTTATAAAACAATTTATCTAGAGTCTTCGAATAGAAGAGGCAATGTTACAGAAAGGCAAGAAGTAGGGCAGTATTCTAGAGGTAGAGAGTAAAGAGATGACAAAATGCAGTGTATGAATCCTAGTGAAAAGGAATTTGGAAAAAAAAACCCAAGATATTTTTAGCTCAACAGGGGAAATCTGTATATATACTGATACATATACACAGGTATATGTATTATCAACATATATATGATACATTTTAGAATATAGAATTATAATATTGATTCGTAAGAATATGATGAAGTTACTGTGAATTTCTTAAGTGTCATTAAGATACTGTTGTTACATAGGAGAAAGTCCTTACTCTTAGAACTACAAAGGAGGAGTATGGGGATGTCTGCAACTTTGTTTCATATGGAACACTGAGACACACACAGACACAGATTAAACAAGGCAAAATGTTATGTGATCGAAGGCACACTTGATAGAAGGTACAGATGTTCTTTACACTTGTCTTTCAACTTTCATGTATGTCTAAAAACCTTTGCAAAAACAAAAGCAAATGTATATTAGTGGTTCCCAAATATGACAGGCTGAATCACAATAAAAAGAAATTTTTAACTAAATTCTGAGTTCTGAATCTCAGTATTAGAACCAGAATTTTATTCTAAAAAAGCCTTTAATACTATTTTGATGTGCATCCAGGTTTATGAATTCAAAATGAAATCTATCACTGACACTTTGGCAATGGGCTAAAAAAGAATTGCATTTCTTACTTGCTGGAGTAGGTGTCGTACAATCCTACTTTTCCGTCATCAGTTCCAAAAGCTAAGCAATGTTCCTTCTTTGGGTGCCAGCATAGCTATGAGAAGAGTTCCCAAATAAGAATTTATGAGAAAAGGGGCACACATTTAAGGGAATCCTTATATTAACCTTCAGATGTTCAAAAAGAAAACTTTTTTGCCCTTTATTTCCTTTAATTCTCAATGTTGAAAAGAGAAAAAGATTTAAAAACAAAATTAAAGTTACTTGTAACTCACCATCCAAAAACTCCTGTAATTTTCTATCTCTATTTTCTGACATTTTTTTAGAATAAGCTTAGATATACACAACAGAAAAAAATAGATGAGTTCAAACATTTCAGTGAAGTGCATGATACACTGTAAGCTGGGAATAAAAGATTCCACAACAATTTAGAAAATATGATTCTACTAATAATTAAAATTTGGAAATTGTAATAGTTTCTGGATTACAGAAGTGGGGGAACTGGAGTGGAGGATGTGGTGGGGAAAATGACTGCTTTGTCAGACTCTGTATTGTTTGGTTTTCTTTTTATATCACAAACATTTACTGCTATTAGACTAAATGGCTACAATACAGGCATCGTTTGAGAGAAAATAAAAAAGTTATACATGTTTTCTAATCTTATTCCATGTACTGTTTTATAATTTGCATTTTTATAACTTACCTTTCCACATCGAAAAAAATCTACACTATCATTTTTAATAGATACTACTCCTATATGTGGTTGTATTATACTATAAAAATATCTTCTGTGAACACATATCAGGGTATTTCTAATTCCTTTTTTTTTTTTTGTGGGTACCGGGGGTCGACCTCAGGACCTCGCGCACCAGCAGGCACCCGTGCCACTGAGCGATATCACCGGCCCTTTTTTTGTATGTGGGTTCCAGGAGTCGAACTCAGGACCTCGCGCTTGCCAGGCAGGCGCTTATGCAACTGAGCTATCTCACTGGCCCTCTAATTTCTTACTGTTAGAAATCATGAACAAATCCTTAATTTTAAACTGTGAATTTGGGGATGATGTATTTTGTTGGAGGGTCCTTCTACTTTCCTAGTTTCAAATATCACTGAAAATACCCTTAAACAATAGAGTTCACTTCGACAAGCAGATAATCTCTGCAAAACAGTCATTTATTTGAAAAAAAATTGTTTTGTTTTTGGTACTGGGAATTGAGCTCAGGATTTTGTGCTTACCAGGCAGGCGCTGTGCCACTGAGCTATAGCCCCAGCCACTGAAAAAAAAAAAAAAAATCTTAAAGCAGAAGCCTTACCGCTGTAACCTTGGACTTGACTCCCTGCCAAAAATTTTTCACATCATAGTTGTTCTTTTTGGATGACGTATTCCATACCCGGATCATGCCATCCCCAACACCGATGGCCAAATAGCCTGTGTCCTCAGGAGAGAAGGCCAGGCTGTATGCAAACCCGCCAAGGGAAGGCAGGGTCCAGCAGCACTCCAGCGTGGTCATGTCCCAACATTTTACCTGAAAAGATCAGGGTTAGGGCCTCAATACAGAAAAAAAGCAGAGGAATACAAAAAAACACTCCTATATTTCAAATGAGTAGTCTTAAAGAGTGGGTAAGCATATTGTAACTTAACTATTTTAGTAGGAATTGGAAAAAGCATCTCTTAGAAAAAAACACCAGCCATAAATTATACATCTCAAAGGGATCTTGGAGTGTATTTATTCCCAGACATGTCCAGGGAATTCAGCGTCATACAATTAATATACCAGAACCCAGGCCTACTTCCCAGTGGTCTTTGCACCCTATTACATGTCCTTCCACCTCCCCACTTAGTGAACCCTAAATAAGGATGAATGTGGCCTCAACACATGAAAAAGCCAAAGAGCTGCTATCTAAAAAGTAAGCACCTTGAACTCAAGGGAGGAGTGAAAAGTTTTTAATCATTACCTGTTGAACACAAGGACTTGAGAGAAAAAAATCTATTAAATAAACCTAGCATAGTTGCAAAGTGGGTCACAGACTCTTTTTTTTTTTTTTTTTTTTTTTTTTTTTTTTGTGGGTACCGGGGGATCGACCTCAGGACCTCGCGCGCCAGCAGGCACCCGTGCCGCTGAGCGATATCACCGGCCCCTTTTTCGTATGTGGGTTCCGGGAGTCGAACTCGGGCCCTCGCGCTTGCCAGGCAGGCGCTTAAGCCGCTGAGCCATCTCACCGGCCCCACAGACTCTTAAATACAGCCAATTCATACTTGGAGAGATTTAACCAAGAGCAGATGATTGTGTTGCCTAAATTCCTGTCTAGGACAGTGATGGTGAACCTTTTAGAAACCAAGTGCCCAAACTGCAACCCAAAACTCATTTACTTATGACAAAGTGCCAACACCGCAATTAAACCTGAATACTGAAGTTTTAGTTTAAAAAAAAAACAACTCACACATTAACATCTTTCATCTTAAAAGAAAAACAAATAACACGCATGCCATAGGTTTGCCACTGCTGTAGGATAAACCAAAGCACAATGAGCTCACACATCCTTTTGTGGACACATATACTCTTCAAGTCTGCTTTAACAAAAAGCATCTGGTAATTCCTCACATTTCCCCCTATCAGTGTACTGTGGACATATTTAGAGCTGATCATTGATGGTAACTCTGATGCTGGAAGTAGGGATAGTGTGTAAGGACTGACATCTTCAATCCCATCCAACTGTGCTACCAGGCAACGGAAACCAAGTGGTTCTTACATCTCTATCCATTGATGTGGACAGGAGCAGCTGCTTGTCATCCTCAGTTTGCAAAGGACATAAATTAAAGACAATTCTGGAGTGATTCTGCCCTTCTGAAGTGCTAAAAAGGGTATATTTCCGTCTCCAAGACCGGGTGAGGTCCCATAGTAGCAGTTCACCTCTGAGAAGGAAGAACAGGAACGTCAGTTCTCTTTTATAAGCAATCTGAAACGGGACTGCTGAGCCAGGGTCTGGGCCTTAGCTGTAAAATGATTTCTGTTAATTGTTCCTTGACAAAACTCAAGTCAAATGGCTGCAGAATGGGCAAAGAGAGAGGAAAATCCTTTTCTGAGCATTAAGAGATTTGCTGACAGGAAGCAGACTGCCACACACACGGTTTTGGGGACTGGATCTGCCAGAGGGAACAATTTTCCAGAATCTAACAATACCTGGGTGACCACTTTGCCTCCCGACCTAGGCATTCCCGCAGACTGACAAAATTTACAACACCCTGATTTGTGTCAGTTTCTCACTGCTGGTTTGGCTTCAGTCCTTTGTATTTCCCCCAGAATGTTAAGCTGCAGGTACCTATTGCTCCTGAAAGGGAAAAACTGTATGAGAGAAATTATTCTTTTTAAAACTTTGTTCTTTTGAAACTGCCTAGCTCTGTACCTACTTCATGGCTTTGTAATTATTTTCTGTAACCACAAGGGCATCACCGAACATACAGGATGCCTGATTGTACCATTGTACCAAGCTTCATGAACTAATGATCATTAATCTACCATTGTAACAAATGATCTCACCCTGCTAACTAATCAGGAGAACTGCCAGGCTGTTCTGTCTCACCTTTGTACGTCCTGCTTGGGCATCATATAAAAGCCCTAGGCCACCAGAGATCAGGGCGTGATATTCTGGGAATGATCCCAATCAGTGCCCGTCAACGTAAATGAATCTGCCTCCAAACCCTGGGTGTCGATTCGGTGTTTCTGCTTGCCATTGCACTCCTTGTGATAAGAGCTGAAGTCATGCACCCTTCAGCAGCTGTGTTTTCTGATTTGCAAATCTGTTTTGTACCCACATACAGCTGTTTTGACTTTTGCCTAAAGGGAGGGGAATCAAGTAACTATGGAAGATGGAGGTGGGAAAGATACTTTATTATATACCTTTGTTCTTGAGACATTAATGTACTAAGCCATCTTTTAAACAGACTGCTCCAATAGCTTTAATTATAATGCCACCATAATCTGCATGGCTTCAATTTGCACATCTCTCTTTTTGGGGAGTCAGTGAGAAGCAGGATCATATAAACATTTTGGAGGGATTTGTATGCTTTACTCTATTCATTTAAAAGCAGGGAATTTGCTTATTAAATTTACTCATTGTCAGCAACTAGGTGCAAGCTGTTATATTTTAAAGTACATAGATAGTCTTTTTTGTTGTTGTTGTTCAAGTGTGTGCTGGGAATCGAACCCAGGGGTTGAGTTTTCCAGGCAAGTGGTCTGGCACTGAGTCACATCTCCAGCCCCATATTTAGTATTTGTCTTTTCCTGGCATAACAACTCCTAAAATTCTTGGAATCTCCAGAGTCATAAGCATCCTTTTGTATATTAATGAGCTGACTGATAGCTGGCAGTCTCTAGGTAACTTCAAGATGGGATCTGGTCATCAGAAAGATTAAGGCAGAATTAGAGTGTTAGGACTGCTGCCCCCCCCAACCTCCACACGGAAGTGGGAGGGGATGACGGGTCAACTGATCACCAATGGTCAGGGATTTAATCAACCATGCATATGTAAAGAAGCAGCCATAAAAACCCAGAAGACAAGGCTCTGAGAGCTTCCTGACAGGTGAACAGCTGAACATGTGAATGGTCCAGGAGGGAAGCAAAGGGGCCCTGAGAGGGCAGAGCAGCTCTTTGTCCTGTCTCCCATACCTCACCCTGTGTATCTCTTCATGTGTGTCCTTTAATATCCTTATAATGAACTGGGAAATGTATGGTGTCCTGAGTTCTGTGAGTTGCTTGTGCAAATTAACTGAACCTGAGGAGAGGGTTGTGGGAACTCTGAATCATAGCCTGTTGGTCAGAGGCACAGGTACAACAACCTGGGGAAATGTGTGTGTGTGTGTGTGTGTGTGTGTAGTGCTGGGCACCAAGCCCTCAAACTGAGGGATCTGACACTATCTCCAGGGAGAGAGAGTTAGAACTTCAGAACTGAATTGAATTAGAGCACAAACAGCTCATATCTCTTGCAGAGTTCATCACTTACTTGCGGATGGGGACAAACCCCCTTACCATTTGGGGTCACAGAAGTCTTCTGCATCAACTGTGGTATGAGAACAGAGCAACAATGTTTCTTCCTATGGAAAGTGCTCAATAAATCTTGTTTATCAAATGGCCATAACTATTCTAAGTAGAAAATATTACTACCACTCCTCTCTCTGCACAGTGAAGTTGCGTAGAATAACTGAAGCTCAGCACCACAAAGGGTCTTGCTCATGAGCGTGTACCAGACAGGCATCAGATTGATTCTGGAGTTTATTTGTTTCTGACTTAACCCCCAGGATATACTTTTAATCGTTTTATGACCCCGTTAGTAGACAGCGTAAGTTTTATGATTTTTCCATTTCAGATGGCCCATCACAATACATGCCTTGGCCATTACATTCTCCATCTTCTGTGTCTACAATGAGAGGTCTTGCAATCACTGAGGCCAACAGGGAAACAAAATGTATCAGAGAAAGCATGATCATAAGAGACTTACCCAAAGCAACTGGATACCAGCTGTGTTGGCTGATTCTTGGGCCAATACAGTGTCAGCCAAAGGCGCTCTTTAACTGTTGGGTCCACACCCCCTCCTCTTCTCTTCAGAAAGGGGATTTTCAAAGTTATCACTCCTACAAGTTAGGGAAGGAGAGCGAGCACTCAGGATAGCAAAGCTACTTACTTGAAGTCACCAGCAGTTCACAACACGCTGTCAATGATTTAAGTCTGTTAGTTTGGTTGCTTTGACTGAATACCTCATCTTTTCATGGAAACATCATTATAAATAGTGGTTAATCCCAATTTGGCTACATTTAGGTCAAACAAGATTTTATGCATTCTTTTTTTTTTTGTGGGTACCGGGGGTCGACCTCAGGACCTCGCGCGCCAGCAGGCGCCTGTGCCGCTGAGCGATATCACCGGCCCTTTTTTTATATGTGGGTTCCGGGAGTCGAACTCGGGCCCTTGCGCTTGCCAGGCTGGTGCTTATGCCGCTGAGCCATCTCACTGGCCCAATTTTATGCATTCTTTTGGTAACCCAAACATGTTAGGAATATTTTTTGTTTGGGGAAGAGTTCTCAATTAGAATTGAGACCTCGAGGTGGTAACAAAACCCAAGATTTTCCTAAGTCAGAAGGACAGAAACTGGGGTTCCTTCTCCTTGTTGGCCAAAAATCCACCAAGGAGGAAAGACAGCATCAACACGGTGTAGCAGGGGAGTACCTCCACCAGTACACCAGCGGTTCCTAATCTGTACTGTACTTCAGAACCACAAGTATGGTATAGAAAATGCATACACCAGAGTCCACCTCCCAGAGATTCTGACTCAGCAGATATGAAGTGGGGTCCAGGAGCTTCTATATTTAGAAACTCTCTTGCTGATTCTGCTCTACAGAACTGAAGGTCACTGTATTTGACAGCCTCAAGTTTAGAGCTTATCCTTCTGGAGGGATTCTCAGTCCAAGAGCCCCATGTGGATTTTTACCTTAACTTGGATAAGGTGTAAACACGTTAACATACACTTCTATACTGGATTTATATCATTTACTTCGCAGCTCTTCCGTTCCTGTGACCCGGGCCCTGCCAAGTTCCAATATGCCTGTCTTATCAGTATGTTGCTCTCCATACCAAATAGCAACCCTTGTATAAACAAGGATGTTTGCCTTCTGAAATGCATCAGAAAACACAAAACCCATATGTTCAAAGCATAGAGAGTTCTAGCCCAGGCTGAAGTGGGGCAGCAGTGTTCGGGACAGGAGAGTAAAGAACAGATTTTTGACAGATGATAAACTCTCAGAACAATAAGATGGGACAAAAAGCAGCCATTCTACCAGATCGATATAGGTTCTATCACAAGAGACATCACACATAAGCCCTACCTCGGCCTCTGGCGCAGCTCCAGATTCGAATGGTCTGATCTTTGCTTCCAGTGGCTAAGTAGCAGCCCTTTGCTTCTGTAGTTTGCGCCGTAACTTTCCCATTGGGAATTTCAGGTTCTTCTAGGAGACAGATGGTAATTTTATTTCAAATTTGCATTAAACATGCACATATGCTACTTAAAAAAAAAAAAAAATAGTGGGCTGGTGATATAGCTCAGTGGCATAAGTGCCTGCCTGACAAGCCTGAGGTCCTGACTTCGACTCCCGGTACCCGCATATTAAAAAAAAAAAAAAAAGAAAAGAAAAAAATAGCTCACAAGGGTTCCCAAAACTTAGCTATCTCTTTTTCATAGGTCTACTGCGAAACCTAGTTTTAAAATACAATTCAGATGATTTAATTCTATCCACTTTGTTCTTTAGGTCTGAACAGCACTAAACTCTCCTTTTAATCATCTCTACCTGAGTTTTCTTCTTGATTTATGGATAAACAGTCTTCGCCAGGCAGGGGACACCAGGCTATGGAGTGGATTTCATCATCGTGTCCTCGAAGCCTGTGAATAACTTCTCCTTTCTTACTGAGGTCAATTATAACCACTATGCCATCCTTGTAGCTAAAAAACAACAGTTAGAAATATGAGTGAAACGTCAAGACAGTCTCTCTAGTGAACATTCTGGCTTAGGTGTCACCACTGTGGACTTCTGAAAGTCAGTGAGGCGCACCAGGGTAAGGGAGAAAGGGAGAGGGCAAGAAACATTTTTGTTTTGTCCTTCTTTCAAAGTGCTCATTTCATGCTTTTTGATTATTAAAACCCTCCTCCACAATCAGACTCTTGGCACTAATGCTCTACATATTTTCTGGCACAAAACGCTAACAGTGAACATGCTTTTATTCTAAGGGAACTTACAGAACAGTTCTTACAGGAGTGCAGCAACTCCCCGAATTAGAGATGAATTTGTTCCAGTGCACTGGAAAGTTTTCTTTTTACAATAATGACACTTTTCTAACTACAAACTTAACAAAGCCATAATACTGTATATTCTATACCCACATATTTCATGGCTGACACTTTATGATGTCAGAAGAAACTGAGAAATTCTAATAGTTTTTAAGAAAAACATGATGAATTATTATTATTATTCTTTTCTTTTTTTTTTTTTTTTTTTTGAGGCAGGGTCTTGCTATGTAGTTCAGCCAGGCCTTGAACTCACTATGTAGCCCAGGCTTTCCTCCAACTCACAGCAATCCTGCCTCAGTCTCCCGAGTGCTGGATACAGGGGTATGCCACCAGGCCAGGTGATGGATTATTTCAGACCCATAAATATCTGTTACCCAGCTTAAGAAAAAAATAATCCAAACAGCTGAAGTATTCTGTATAACTACCTCAATAAAACCTCTCCTCCTTTCCCAGACATAAATCACTAGTTGTGAATTTTTTTTCTTTTGAGAAGGTCTCACTATGTAGTTCAGGCTGGCCTTGAACTCAGTATGTAACCTAGGCTGGCCTCGAACTCACGGTGATCCTCCTGCTTCAAGTTGTGAATTTTTTATTACATCATTCCTAGCTTCTTTCTGTATATATTACTAAATAAGACACGGAATTATTTTGTATATTTAGAAACCTCATATAAATGGTATCATGCAGTCTATTTTTCTGAAGATTGCTTTTTTCATTCATTCTGAGTCAGCCATGCTGACACATGTAATTCTAGCTTCTGTTCAATCATTTACACTACTGCATTCGTACTGTATTGTATAGATTTATCATAGTTTAATCACCATTTTCCTTTTGAAAGGCTTCTAATTTTTGCTATTATACAAACAAAAAGGTTGCTGTTAATATTCTTGTACATGTATGACTTCCGATTTGCTGTCTAGTGATAGACCGCCAGCATGTAAGACATATGCATATTTGTTTTTTTAGAAATCACAAAATTGTTATCCAGAGTACTTGTAGCTATTCACATTCCCTACAAATTACACAATTCTGCAGGGAAAACCCCATTACAGATAAAAAAGAAAACAAAGCAACTAAAAGAACTCTAGAAGTAACAGTACGCCAGTCTGAAGACCTGGACTTTGAAAATCACAAAGTTATGAAACCTAATTGTCATGAGATCAAATTGTTTTGAAGGTTGAGTAAGCTTTCTGGAAAGAATCACTGTTTTGAAAGATCCTCTAAAAACAAATTGTGATGATCTGTGTAGTTCTCCCTACCTGAACACTTTCTACTACCTGAGTTCCTGCTCTTATTTCAAGATCTGTTTGAGTGAGGCTTTTCAGACTCTGAGCACTGTCCTCTCTGCTCACCCCTCTAGTACAGCAGCGGTGTTCCGGCTTCATGAGACCACTGATGCACAAATGTAGCTTCCTTATCCCTCATCTACATGCGTCTTCCTACCCTTTCCCTTAGTACCTTGCGTTTAATATTCCCATGACCCTACATACCTGCTCTGGCTTCATGCAAAATTTTGTGCAAAGTTTTCTCCAAGTGTGTCTCTACTAGTTTACATCCCCCAACCACACACCAGTCTCTCAAATCCATTCCAGTCAGACTTTCTTCTTTAATATTCTAGTAAGACAGCCTATGCCAAGTCTTCAAACTGGATGGAATAAACATCTTTGGGTGAGAAGTGCATGGAATGGCGAGGGAAAGGCAGCTCATGTGAAACAGCCTTGGTGATAAATAAGAAGACAGATCCCGTTGCCACATCCCTTCCCAGTCTACAGGGAGAGCTCAGCACCAGCACCAGAGCAGTCACTTCACACTCTTGGCAGTTCCTGTTACATCCAAGAGCACGAAATGATATATGAAAAATGTGAAAGAAAGAACATTTCCAACATTTGAAGGCTGGCTGGAGAAATCAGATACGAAGAATAAGGAAAGTATAGTATCATGGGAGAGAAAGAAAAACAAGAGAAAGAGCAGAAGAGACCATAAGAACCTGGAGGTCACAGGCAGAAACGATGCTTATGGCTCAGGGGAAGTTAACATTTGTACGAAGTTTCCTTTGAGGAATAAAGGCACAGAAGGAGGATAAATAAAGATAAACCATCAATACAAATGGCACAGTATTTACCCAATGGCCACTAGGTCCTCATGATGAGGTGAACAAGTAAGACAGAAAATTGTCCTGGGTTCTACGAAGAGGCGTTGGCTGTCATTTCTGTTGATCCAATAGCAGAAAACGACTCCTTTTTCATCTCCAGATACTACTAGGTCCTTTACTCGAGGAGACCAATGTAATGCTGATATCGTATGCTTCAAAAAGAAATGAAAGTATACATTTATTTCTCATTTGTCAGTGATAGATTTTTACTTAATGTTTAATCTGAATCTCAAACCAGCATAATGCAAGGCACATCACAGGTACTTAATAAATACTTGTTACTACTATTATTTTATTTTTATTTTTGTTTCCTTGAGACAGGATCTCGCTATGTAGCTCAGGTTGGGCTTGAACTCACTATGTAGGCCAGGGTGATCAAACTCATGGTGATCCTCCTGCCTTAGCCTCCTGAGTGCTGGGATTACAGGCATGCACTACCATGCGTGCTACTATTATGTAGCAACATCATATTAACTAAGTAATGGGAAAATGCAGGCTGGTGGGGACCACAGAATCATTAAAACTTTTGTTTCCTTAAATAGATCAACACAAAGTTCTTACAAAGCTTAAGTGAATCTTTGTCTTTGCTCCCTCAAAAGGCAAGTATATCATGTAATATTCTATTTTAGAAATGGGTTTCAGTTTCTCATTTACAGTTTATATTTAGTATTTTGTGTGAGTAACCTGCTATTAAATATTAGACTTTGCAGGCCATGCTGTCTTTGTGTAACTCATCAGCTTTGCTGTGTGGCATGAAAACATCCAGACAGGACTTCACTGTGGTTGGATTCTAGTAGCTATCTGCAAAACCAGGTAGCCTAACAGTTTACTAACCTCTAGTTTATAAATAAAATATGCATTTCCTTTTAAAAAAAGTTTTGAAGACACTTTACAACGATAAAGTTTTGTATCTTTTTTTTTTTTTGGTGGGTACCGGGGTCGAACTCAGGACCTTGCGCGCCAGCAGGCGCCCGTGCCACTGAGCGATATCACCGGCCCTTTTTTTGTATGTGGGTTCCGGGAGTCGAACTCAGGACGTCGTGCTTGCCAGGCAGGCGCTTATGCCAGTGAGCTATCTCACGGACCCAAAGTTTTGTATCTAATTTATGGATACAATTACAAAAGTTACATTGTACAACTGAATGAGGAAACTGTGTTGGAAACAATAGAACTATACAGATACCTAAAAAATGTTCTGAGAAATCAGTAAGCCATGGTACCTGATGGAGTGCATGTTCTGTCACAACTGTTTTTGTCTCTGCATCCCATATTTTCACAGTCCCGTCGTCGGAGCTGGTGGCACAGAGATTGTACTGACCAGGGTGATGGGAAAACGTGAAGCCAGAGACCCTCTCCGTGTGTCCCACCAACTCTCCTACGACTTTAAGCAAAACCAGACTTCAGGTTAATTAAAATGCTATTCACGATTCCAGACAGACTCGTACTGTTACTGACTGAGGCGTGAACAGATGCTTTGGAGTCACTTAACCCACATGTATAACAAAAATACCCACAAATCCGTAACTAAACCCCAGATGCTGGTACTGGCTCTGCCACATGGCTTCAGACAATTCATTTTTTTCTCTCTAAACTTTGGTGTTCTCAGCTGTAAAATAATGTTGATATCCTTCACTATGCTTGGGTTGAGAAGCAGCTCAAATGAAGAATGTGAAAGCCATTCTCACTTAGACCTGGCCACAAGTCGTTTGGAATGGAATGCCTAGTACGTCACATCCCGAGGCATAATCAAAGCCTAGAGACCGACGGTATCTGCGCAATCCTCGCATCTTACGGAGACGAGTGTCACTTATTTGCAGGATCTTAGGGCCGGCAGCTGTAGACAACCTCAACTGCAGAGGCTCCCAGGAGGCTAGCAAGCACTTGCGTAGGGGAGGGAAGCCCCAGACGTCTTAAACACGGGGCCGGGGCCGCCTTCAGGGAGCCCGCGGCCCCACGTGCGGGCGGCAGGAGGCGGGACCGGGCCGCCACGGCGTGGCGTGGCGCGGCTCGTTCACGGACTCGGAGCGGTGCGGCTTAGTGACTCGGGGCAGACCCTGCTGTCTAGAACTATCTATAGAAAAAGAGGTGGCTGCAGATGATCAGTCGGCGCCCTCGGGGAGAACAAGAAGGTTCGGGCCCAGACGTGGGGAGTTACCTCGAAACGGGGGCGTCCCAGGGGTCGCGCCCGCGCCCGGGCCCACGCGGACAAGAAAGACAGAGGTCCGCGCCGCGAAGCCGAAGAGGCCGCCCGGCACAGCATCGCTGCAGCGGGTGCAGTACCAGTTGGGGGAGGGCGGCAGCGTCTGCGGCTCCGGCCCCATGGTTCACCTAGGCTGAAGGAAGAAGCCGCAAGGGCAGATCTTTCACGGCCGGGCGACGAAGCCAGGAAGGGGGCGGGGCGAGATCCGGGCCCGCCTCTTCGACTCGCCGCTACGGCGCGCGCCAAGGCCCATTCCGCACCGCGGGCTCCTTTCGAGCGGTGGGGGGCGGTGCGCGCTGAGATCAGCCTCCCAACTTCTTGGCCTGAAGGTCCAGTCCGTGCCAACCGGGCGGAGGAGCTGATGCTGCTTAGATCCAGCCCTGAGGTCAGGGATTCTCTCTTCCCGCAGCAAGGCATGTAATTAAGGAGTTAGACTGATGGAGCCACCTCCCCACACTGCCGGTTTGTTCTTTGGACCTGTTCAACCACTATGCGCTATTTTTTGAACGCTATGTGCCAGAATACTTTGTTAGTTTTGGAGGTGTTTTAAAGGTCTCTAAGAAAGCCAATTAACCAAAAGATAAAAGGACGGACCAGAGAGAAAAGGAAGGGTTTCTGCAACTGGGTGGGAATTTGGATTCTGGGTTCTTGATGTTCAAAGATTACAGAGAAATCGAATAGAGTGCCTCTTGGGATTTGCTTGACTGAGCGCCAACTACGAGGAGGGAGCTATGTGGTAAGTGATGTGGAGAAAAAAGAATGGAAGTCTTCTTCCAACGCAAATATGCTAACGTGCTCAGATGCTGCTCTACTCCTGTATTGCGTGTTTGCATTCGGCCCTGGCACTTCTGCATATGTAGCAAAGTGAACTCTGAAATACCTTTTCTTAATATGGAGAGGTCAACCTATATTTGGAGGCACCTGGTGCACTAACTTTGGAAGCACCCAGACCTATACTGTTCACTAGTTTTGCCAGGACTTTAATCTATCCTAAATGTTTCTGATCTGAAGATACTTCTTGCCATGTTGGATTGCTAGGAGGAATAAATTAGATTTAGTGGAATGCCTGTTGGGTGTATGTAGATAGTCATTACTGACAAGAAAACTGAGGCCCACCATTTTGGGGAACTTTGTGCTTCTACTGCTTTCAGACCATTTGTGAAGTGAGGCTTACAATTTTTCTGGAATTTCCGGAAAACACACTAGCTTCCTCTCCTTACTTAAGTCATTCATTCTCCGCTTTCGCGGTCTCCAGGATACCACCTCTGTTTCCGGATTGAGACGCAATCTGGAGTATTGCGCATGCGTGTTGTCCGCCGGAGGCTTCTGTAGGGGGCGGGAAGGAAGATGGCGGCGATCGTGCTGGGCGAGTTGGGTGAGGATTTCTTAGAGGTTGACGGGCAGTAGAAGGGAGTTAAGACGAGAGTCTTGAGTTGATCACTTGAATTAATGTTGCAGGTACATTATGGATACAGAACCTAAGGAGCCGGGGGACGCTGGCCTTGGGGTAAGTCTCCCCTTGCAGTTGTAGAAGGGTCCACGGCCTGCCCACTAGTGTGTTACTTGCTGAGCGCTTCTGTGTTAGGTTGTGTTTCAGGCTCTCGGGGCAACAGGGGGAGCTCCAGTCTCTGCTTTGATACCCTGTGTTTGCAACATATTGCATAGCCCTGCGGGGTCAGGGTTTCTCATTGCCCAAGGGTTATTGTAAATATGTTTTCGAAACAGTTCTTATCATTCTGAACGTGGTTGGATTATTCTACCAATATATGGGGGAGAACAACTTTTCTAGTTATCTCCTCGATTACTTGCTTATGTGAGCAGGGACTGTATTGTAGATGATCGTGCTTCACATCCAGCTTGACATTGTTTTGAACTCTTAATATGCATTATCTTTTCTCATCCTGTGTACACAATAGCTATTGTATGCCCATTTTTCAGACAAGGAAATTAAAGTCCCCAAACGTAACATTTGTCCAGTGCTACTCAGTTGTAGGAAGTTTTGAAGTCTTTTTCTCTGCAGAACATTCTGTGGTCTCAGGACAGAAGCATTCCTTAAAGGTTAGGGAATGTGGTGATTTGAGTTTGGCCTACCAAGAGGCCTGCCTTCTTTTTTTTTTAACCTCTTCTGCAGTACAGTATTTGATATTTGAAAATTGATCCTGTGGTTGTAAGTTTTCTGATTTCTGTATTTGTTAGAATTACTTTGGTTTAGTTTGTAGACTTTAAGAAAGATAAGTCTTTAAATTAAATTGTGATTTTTTTTTTTTTTTTTTTTTTTTTGTGGGTACCGGGGGTCGACCTCAGGACCTCGTGTGCCAGCAGGCACCCGCGCCACTGAGCGATATCACCAGCCCTTTTTTCGTATGTGGGTTCCGGGAGTCGAACTTGGGCCCTCTCACTTGCCAGGCAGGCGCTTACGCCGCTGCGCCATCTCAGTGGCCCCTTTTTTTTTTTTGTCTTTTTCTCTTTTTGAGACAAGGTTTCACCATGCAGTTCAGGCTAGCCTTGGACTCACTTTGTAGCCCAGGCTGGCCTCAAACTTGCAGTGGTCCTCCTTCCTCAGCCTCCCGAGTGCTGGGATTACAGGTGTGCACCACCACGCCTGGCTTTTTTTTTTTTTTTTTTTTTTTGAGACAAGTTCTTGCTAAGTTGCCCAGACTGGATTCCAACTTGTGATCCTCCTGCCTCAGCCTCCCCGAGTGCTGGGAATATAGACATGTACCACCACACTCAGCTAATTTGAATTGTTTTGTACTGACTTAATACTAGGAAACTCTGAGCTAGTATCTTGAGCAATTTGGCCTTAGTCTTTTCAACCATATGAGTGTTGGTTTTGCTAGATAGTCTCTAAGGCTCTTTACAGTTTTAAAGTTATATAATTTTATGAATCCTCATTCTGTATTTTACAATTGGGGAAATGACCATATGAAAACTAAGTAGAAGCTGCGCGTGATGGCTCACGCCTGTAATACCAGCTCTTGCGAGGCTGAGGCAGAAGGATCACCCTGAGTTCTAGTCCAGCCTGGGCTACATAGTAAGTTCAAGGACAGCCTGAACTTATGAGACCCTGTCTCAAAAAAAAAAAAAAAAAGAAAAGAAAAGAAAAAACGAAGGAAAACTAAGTAGAAGAGAACAAAGAATTCTCATAACTGTGTAAAGTCTTAGAAATCATTTCATTTAATGATTGGAAATTGAATGACATACAGGTGCCAGATGGGGAATAGAAATGAACTAGAAAAGAGAATGGTAGGGTCCATGGCAGTCAGTACCATGCATTCCTTATCTAAAAGCATTGAACTGAGTTAAGAAAAAATTGCTGTAGCCCAAATAAAACTTTCTACAGGCTATATTTGGTAGCAGACGCAAGGTGTGATCACAAAAAAAGTGAATGTTTAAATTTAAAAAACTTATCAAAGTAAAAGACACATGGCTGTTAATACCCACAAAACTACTCTCCTTTCTTTGAATGCACTTATCCCATTATTCTTGCCACTTACTTTCTTTTTTTTTTTTTTATATGCGGGTACCGGGAGTCGAACTCAGGACCTCGCACTTGCCAGGCAGGCGCTTATGCCACTGGTCCATTCTTGCCACTTTCTGATGCAGTTCTGGAAATCCTCTTTCATGTCTTTAGTTGTGCTGTCATCACTGCCGTGATGTCCTGAATTGATTCTAAATGTTTACCTTTCATGGTCATTTTGACTTTGGGGAAGAGCCAGAAGTTGCATGGTGCCAGATCTGATAAATAAGGTGGATGAGGACACACTGCCATGTTTTTATGAGCTTGCCTTTTTTTGGATGGCACTCGGGAGCGACATTCACTATTTTTGATCACATTTGTAAAGACACAGTAGAGGACTTGCACAGTTGCTTCAGAAAGTGGTAAGAATGAAGCTGGGCATGGTAGTGCACACCTATAGTTCCTGCATTCTAGAGGCTGAGATAGGAGGAGCATGAGGAGTTCGAGGCCAGCCTGGGCTACGTAGTGAATTTAAGGCCAGCCTGAACTACATTGCGGAACCCTGTCTCGAAAAACCACACCACACCACATCACACCAAACCAAGGAATCAGATTCTGTGCTGGAAGTAGTCAATAGCCACTCTGAAATCTTAGATGAGATTACATGTTTTATCTGTCAGCCTTTAGAGAACAGTGGGCAAGAAGAAAAGAAATTGAAGCAAGTTAGTTTTCTGCGTAGTCAAGTCACTCCTAGAAGACTTTTCTAAAGTAAAGTGTAGAAATTATCTCTGAATTTTATTTAGCCGTGCTTTTACTATTTTCTTTGCCATGGTCAGCAAGATTTCACAACTACATTGATTTTCTCTGTCTCAAAACTTCTTTCTCTCCTAAAGACAAGTGTGATTGCATTTAGGGCAGAACCAGATCATCCAAGATGAGCTCCTTCCTTTCAAGATACTGTCGCATTTTGCCATTCGCAGATTCTTGGCCTAAAGGACACCGTTCAGCCCAGTGCGTTCTCTTTCAGAAGAGATTCTGGAGCTCATCTTAGACCCTTTTTCCACAGGGATGCGCTGAAAATCACACTGTTACTTTTGCTGCTCCTTTGGCCCAGAATGCCCCTTACCTGGTCTTTGTTGAAGTCTGTACTTCGTTCAACACTCAGCTCACGTCCCACTGCCTTAAAGTCATCCTGATGGCCTCAGCCCATGTACTGCTCCTGCAGACATCTCTGCACCTATTGCACATTTCTGGTTCGTTCTGTCTACCTAACTGAATTTTCTGTTCTTGAAATTTTTTTAGTACATGTTTGTACCACATGGTGATTACATTCTTGGTGGGAAGTTGGTGCAGGTACATAACACATCTTAATTTTTTTTTTTATGTCCCCTTCCTGTCTTTTGCCTCCTTTCTCCCTCTATGTTTTGGCAAGAAATCTATCTCCCTGTTGGCTGTTGCCTGTTACCTTCTATTTTGCTTTTATTTTACGTTTCTCCTATAAGAGATATTCATGGAATATTTAAGCTTCTGTGTTTGATTTATTTTACTTATCATTATGTTCTCAGATGCATCCATTTTCCTACAAATGACTCGTTTATCCTTATGGCAGAGTAGTACTTCATTGTGTATAAATACCACATTTTCCTTGTCCATTCATCCATAGATGGACACATGGGCAGAGTAGTACTTCATTGTGTATAAATACCACATTTTCTTTGTCCATTCATCCATAGATGGACACATGGGCCTATATGTCCATCAACAGAGAATGAATTTTTGATGTGTGCAACTCAAAGGATCAGTCCTTAGACAAGAGAGCAAATCTTGAAGGTTTGATGGTGGCAGCAGAGATTAGAAAAGATGGACCCAGGTTCTATATCTCTCTCAAATAACTCAATAAAGTGAGAATTTACTCTTTTTTTTTTTTTTTAATGTGGAATGCTTCACAAATTTGCCTGTTGTCTTTGTGCAGGGGCCATGCTAATCTTCTCTGTATCGTGCCACATTTAGTATGTATATGATGTTAAAGTGAGCACCTAACTGAATTTTAAATCTCTCAAGCATTGGAAATATGTTTTATACATCTTTGTATCCCCATCATGTAAAACAGTACCTGTAGTGTCGTAAGAAATACATATATGCAGATATCTATCTATCTATCTTTCTACCTATCTGAGAGAGAGAAAGGGAAGAGGGGGGTCGTTCCCTGTTTTTTGGCACAAAATTAAAATTTTTGGAATTTCCTCAGTGAAAACATATGTAAGTTGAGGGTTGTTCTGAGTTCTTTGTGCCATGCTAGCATATTATTAAACCGAGGGTGGCCATACGGACCCCCGAATGAGTCATAAGGACAGACATAGGGGCGGCCTGGGCACCCCTTTTGCACCCCTTTTGCAGCTGGTCTGAAGTGAGGGTGGTGCTGTGGAGCAGAGCCCTTTAATCTGTGGAATCCGATTCTAACTCTGAGAAGACAGCATCAGTTGAATTCAGTTGTTAGAGAACCAGTGGGTGTTGGAGAATTGGTTGTTGGTGTGCAAAATCTCCAGAAAGAAATTTGTCAGAAAGAAAGTCACCATAGTACCCCATCCTTACTAGCTGATTAGTAAGTATAAATTGATAAAATGGAAGTCAACCTGACAATTCAAGTTGTAATCTGAAAGGTTGCCAGGAATTGAGATTCCTGTTTTTCTATTCCAATTGCAAATTAAGGATGGGTACAGATTTCTAGCTTTATGTAATAGCATAGCTTGTGCTGATTTTCTACATTCTTAATTTTTTTTTTTTTTTTTTTTGTGGGTACCGGGGGGTCGACCTCAGGACCTCGCGCGCCATCAGGTGCCCGTGCCACTGAGCGATATCACTGGCCCTTTTTTCGTATGTGGGTACCGGGAGTCGAACTCAGGACCTCGCGCTTGCCAGGCAGGCGCTTATGCCACTGAGCTATCTTACTGGCCCTCTTCACACTTCTTAAACTGTTCTTTAGGACCAAAGGAGGCCTTTGGAAGTTGTGAACACCCATGCAATAAGTTACTGGTTACATCGTGGCCATTACTCTGAATGATAGAGCAGTGATCTGAAACAATTAATGCCTTTTTTTCAAATGATTGTTGACACAAGGCTTCCAATAGTTTCTCTGAGTCTAGTTTCACAGACTTTAGGTCTGTGAAATGGAAATTGATCAAGAATATATGTATGCACTTCTGGATTTATTCTCAGATTATTTCTTAAAATTATTTTGCTCCGAATTGTGATCTTTCTTTGTACTTGATGTGTTTTGTTTGGGTTCTTTGGTGTTTAAAAACTTCTTCTAAAATTTAAAAACTGAAAGTTTTCCAATAATAATTGAGGTTTCTGTCTTGTGTATGTTGCAAGGAATAGCAGCAACTTCCTAGAGCTGAAGAGGTTGCTGCCCTTTAGGTGGAATATGGTCTCTGATTTTCCTCACTTTTTCACCGCTTGTAAAACGGTTGCATGGTTGTTTGTACCCAGCCTTCTTACATTACTTGCTCTATTTTTTCATTTATTCTACAGATATATATTAGTGCCTGCTGTGTGCCAGGGACTATTCTAGCACTGTAGATTTTATAGTGAACAAAGACAGTGATCCCTGTGTCTGGTGAGGGGACAAATGATATGCAGATAAGTAAAATATAGTACATATTAGTGACGTTTGTGTAGGAGATGTGAAAGCAGAGATGGGCCGTGGGTAGGGAAACAGGAGCCTGTAGTTTTGTGTAGAGAAGGCCGCACTAAGAGAGTAACATTTGATAAACAGCCGAAGGTAATGAGGGAGCAGGCAGTGTCATCTGAGCAAACAGCATTCCAGACAAATGGGACAGCGAGTGGGACAGCTCCAAAGAGCTCATGTGGTCAAAAACAGGTGAGGGCTGTGGATATAGCTCAGCAGCACAAGTGCCTGCCTGGCAAGTGCAAGGTCCCAAGTTCGATTCCCTGTACAACAAACAAACAAACAAACAAAAAACAAAACAGGGGAAGGGAGAGTAGGAGATTGTGGAGAACCTTAGGGTCATTGTGAGTACTTCGGCTTTTATCCTGATGAGAAACCATTGAGTATAGCAGTAGCGTGGTCTGACTTGGGTAATGCGTGGTTCTTTTTGGCTGCTCTATTGAAAATAGACTGGGGCTAAGCAGCAAGGATAGATGCAGAGATTTTTGAACACTTCAGGTAGAGAATGTGGTTTCTGGCAATCTGGCTGTGAAGGTGGGTGAATGGTTGGATTCTGGCAGTATGGTAATGACAGCTGATAGGACTTGCTGGTGGATTGGATGTAAAGTGTGAGAAAGAAGGGTGACCTCAGAGTTTATGACCTGAGCAACTGGAAGGATGGAGTTACCATCTACTGAGATAGACTTCCTATGCGCAGGCTTGGGGGAGATAATCAGGAAATCAGTGTAGGACTTACTAGGTTTGAGATGGCCAATAAGCGTCCCAGTGGAGATGTGAGTTGGGTATGGAACTTTGGAGTTGGGGAAGTGATGTATATTTGGGACTAATCAGTGTATTTATAGCTAGGACATTGATTGACTTTGTTGTGGGAATGAGTATGTATAAGAAGCAGAACCTAAGAATTGGATTTCTACTTGAGGGAGCCAACATTCACAGATCAAGGAGATGAGGGGAAAAGAGGAGACTGGGAGGGTCTGGCCAGAGAGGTAGGAGGAAAACCCAGTGTCCTGCAGTCCAACTGAAGAAAGGTTTTCCAGGACGGTGTATGACGGATTCTTAGACCACTTTCAGGTGGGATTTTGCAACACAGACACCGTCAGTGATCTTGACAAAGTAGTTTTGCTTGGTGTCTACTTTTCTGGTCTGTAGGGCTAGGAAACTAAATTGCCTAAGGAACACAGTAGAATTGCTGAGCACCTTAAGGGCCATGTGGTTTATGAGTATGATTGTAAAATGTAAAATTTAGCCATTTGCATTATCCTTCCCTGGTGTACATATTGAGAAAGTCTGGCTTATTACTCATTCACATGTTTATCATATGATAACACTAACCTTTCAGAATAAAGACATTATTCTCCTTAGTCTATAACTCCCCCCACACACAAAAAAAGAATACAAAATACTGTTTTGTTTGTTTTACTGTTAATATAGCTAATGGTGACTCAACTGGCTCAAACTGGGGGTAATTTTGCCACCCCCCGAACATTGTACATTGTCTGGGACATTTGTGGCTGTCACAACTTGGGCAGGGGCTACTGTTGGCATCCAGTGGGGATAGATGTTAAATGTCCTACAATGCATGGGACAGCCCCCTCTCACCAATCAAGAATTACCTGGTTCAGAATATCAACAGTGCAGAGGTTGAGAAACTTTGAGCATATTATAGTTCAAAGCTGCTGGAATTTCATTGTTTTGTTTGCTAAACTCTGGTTTGTCCTTGACTTTCCCAAAGTAAAATTGTATCGCGTTATGAGACTATCTATCCACTTCAGCCTGTTTGTTTTAGATTTTAATTGAGGCAACAGGGAGGCTGTGCTTTTGTTCAGTCTCCAGTGTAGGATTCACTAGCACTCTCAGAAGTAAGTTTGGAACAAAGGACTTTTTACTTTGATGCATATAGCAGCATGATATTCTCAAGATTGAGCCTGAGGCCTGTCTTAACTTCACTTGGGATTTGGGTATATCTTGTACTAAATTTCAAAATGAACTTTAAGCATTAAATAGGAGGTATTAGTTCTCCTTCTTTTTTTTTTTTTTTTTTTTTTTTTTTGTGGGTACCGGGGGGACGACCTCAGGACCTCGCGCACCAACAGGCACCCGTGCCGCTGAGCGATATCACCGGCCCCTTTTTCGTATGTGGGTTCCGGGAGTCGAACTCGGGCCTTCGCGCTTGCAAGGCAGGCGCTTAAGCCGCTGAGCCGTCTCACCGGCCCTAGTTCTCCTTCTTGAGGGATGGCTTTAGGAAGTCCTCAGATACTCTGTCTTATCTGAGTTAACTCTTAATCCTAACATTTGGCTTATGCTTATCTGCTGCTTTTCATTGTCTGATGGCTGTGGGCAGAATTTTAAAAATGGTATTTTAACTTAACCTTTTTAAGTATTGGCAAGTAGAAAACACCAGAGTAATGGGAGTGAGGAAATCCGTTGCACACGAGCCTTGCAGGTTGAGCCTGTCTGTGGGCACCTGTGTGTACGTGTTGTGTTACAGACACTCTGGGAATGCAGTGCACATCTACCCTCCTTTCGCCCCATCTGCAGAGATGCGGACGCTCAAGAGATATGGGTTTCCCAGTACATGAAAGGATGGTAGCAGTGATGATATTCAAATTTTATTTTATTTTATTTTATTTTTTTGTGGGTACCGGGGGTCGACCTCAGGACCTCGCGTGCCAGCAGGTGCCCGTGCCACTGAGCCATCTCACCGGCCCACTGGGCAAGTTTGCTACTTAGTGAGGTCTTGTCTCGAAATTAAAAAAAAAAAAAAAAAAAAAGGCAGGGTGTGGAGTGGGGATGTAGCTCAGTGTGAAGGCCCAGGGTTCAATCCCCAGTACCACACACAAAACAAAACTTTGCACTTATTTTGATTCTTTATAATACTAGTAATAAACTAGAGTAATAATTAGTACTTGAAGTTGTTGGAAAACAATCCTAACAGCAGCTGTGTCATCCTTTTCTTGGATTTGTTTTTTTTCTAGCGAGTCTTCCTTCATAGCTTCTCTCAAAAGTCTCATAAAAGCTTCAGTCTGTTTTTGTCTTGTTTTGTTTTTGTTTTTGTTTTTTTTGAGACAGGGTCTCACTGTGTAGTCCAGGCTGGCCTTGAATTCACTATGTAGCCTAGGCTGGCCTTGAACTTGTGGCAATCCTCCTGCTTCAGCCTCCCGAGTGCTGGGTTTTACAGGCGTGTGCCACCACACCCAGCTTTAAAGCTTCAATCTTGAGTTAGATTATATTTTCAATTTTAAGTTTGCTTCATTTTATGTTTTTTTGTGTGTGTGTGTGTGGGTACCGGGGGTCGACCTCAGGACCTCGTGCGCCAGCAGGCGCCCGTGCCGCTGAGCGATATCACTGGCCCTTTTTTTGTACGTGGGTACCAGGAGTTGAACTCAGGCCCTTGCGCTTGCCAGGCAGGCGCTTACGCCGCTGAGCCATCTCACCGGCCCCATTTTATGTTTTAATCTGGTGTTATTACAGTAGGTGGCCAGGAGAAGGCACATAGGAGCTTTTTATTTAATATACAGTACTTGTAAATTAATTACCTTGTCTGGAATAATATTTATTTAGTATTTGCTTTATAATTCCATTTATAAACATTGAACCTCAAAAGTGTTGTAGGTATTCAGAAAGCTTTGTCATTATTAATTCATAACATTTAACTTATTAAGCATTGTATTTAATATTTAAGTCACCAAATCAGTATTGAAGTTTTTCTTTTTCTTTTCTTTTTTCTTTTTTTTTTTTGATGGTGGTTCTTGAGATTGTACCCAGGAAGTTCTGAGCTACATCCTCAACCGTTTTTGTTGTTTTATTTTGAGACAGGGTCTTGCTAAGTTGCCTAGGCTAGCCTCGAACTTGGAATCCTCCTCCTTCAGCCTCTCGAGTAGCTGCCTGGCTTGTATGGAAGACTGGAGGGTACGAGGCACTGTGCTACATGGGGGTGGGTTATAAAAGGCATGGAACTTACCCTACAGAAATCTTTCTGATTTGTTAGTATAGTAGTAGTGTCACTGAAGAATTGAAGTCAAAACTAAGGGGTTTTTATTTCTGTCATCATGCTGTCAGTGATGAGATAAAAGATAAAGTCAGGACACACGCTACCAGTGGTATAGTCCAAATCCTCTTTATAGATAAGGCAGGCCTAAAAAGATGACCAACTCAGTGTGCCCACTAATTGCAACTGTGAAGGAACATAAAGGCTCATGATCACATGTAATATAAGGCTTATAGGTCAGGATTTATTCTGAGGGGAGACAGGAGGGAGAACTGTTCAGCGGGTCTAATTTTAAAATATATTAGCTATCTGGAGGAGGGAGGGGAAGGGAAGGGAAAGTAAAAAGAACTAAGATGTGTTATGTTAAAAATATATACGTGTGGGCCGGTGAGATGGCTCAGCGGTTTAAGCGCCTGCCTTGCAAGCGCGAGGGCCCGAGTTCGACTCCCGGAACCCACATACAAAAAAGGGGCCGGTGATATCGCTCAGCGGCACGGGCGCCTGCTGGCGCACGAGGTCCTGAGGTCGACCCCCCGGTACCCACAAAAAAAAAAAAAAAAAAAAAAATATATATATATATATATATATATATATGTGTATGTTCATTAGGCATCAGAGTTTATCATGTCCAAAAAATGCTGGACACTGTATATTTTACTAATCCACCAATAAAATTGAGTAGGTTTTATTCTCATTATTCGAGTAATTATATGTGAAATTCATCGAGCCCATTTAAATGTCAGGTCAAGGATTATAGTTGTAGTATCTCATTTGAGTTTCTTAAAAACAATGTGAAGTAACTATTATTTCATTCACTAATGGGAAAATTGAGGTCTGGATAGTTACGTGACTTTCACAAGGCCATTCATGAAGTAAATTAGAGAGTAAGGATTTAGACTCAGGTCTGCTGGACTCCACAGCTTCTGCCCTCACCACCTGGCTTATAGTTCCATTAAGAAATTCTGGTCTCTTGTTATCTTGTATCCTAGTTTTGTATTTTTCATTTAAAACATTGGAAAGTAAATGTGTGTGGCAAAGGTACAGATTTTATGGTGTATTTTGATGGCACTGGTGTCAATATTGGGATATGAGATGGCAAACGAGGTATTGGGATATGAGATGGCAAACTTGAGGTGAAGTAGAAGAAATGATCCACTAGAGAGAGAATATGTTGTTTGATTCTGTAGTCTGAATGATTTGAGGACTAAAAAACAAAGGCTGTACCAAGTCCGTCATGCAAGTTTTATGTAGATAGGTAGGTATGTAGGTATGTAGGTAGGTAGATAGGTAGATGGACAGACAGATGGATAAACACAGATGGATGGTGAGGATCTGCCAGCGTGCAACCACTCTGAGTGTTTAGGTCTGGGTTAAATGTTTGCTCATTATCCGAATGTTTAGACGTTGTCCTTGGTGCTAAAATAGAAAGGATGTTGGACCTGCCTTCAAGTTGCTCGGCCTTTGCACTTGTAGTACTGGAACTCATTCTGGTATAGCCACATGTGATCCAAGTGCTGTACTGTCGAATGGCGCAGTGGTCCAAGTCATTGCCGAATGGCTGGCAAGAACAGAGTATTCGCACAGTGTGGGGAGTCACTGTCTAGGAGAGGGGCT
The DNA here is from genome assembly GCA_028451465.1 of Erethizon dorsatum. Classification (NCBI taxonomy): domain Eukaryota; kingdom Metazoa; phylum Chordata; class Mammalia; order Rodentia; family Erethizontidae; genus Erethizon; species Erethizon dorsatum. The sequence goes on from CM051836.1 coordinate 9,553,930, forward strand.
CGGGGATGCTTCACATGGCACGCCGTTGAACTGGAATTCAACAGAGGGCGTTTCATTCAAGAGGCGATGAGGCAGGAGGAAGCATTATGAGGAAAGGTGTGAGGCTGTAGACCTTATACACATGTGGCCATAAAGTGAGTAAGGCCGAGAAGGACAGATTGGGGTGATGATGAAGGGCCTCCCCTGTCTTGCTAAGGAAATTGGACTCTATCAGAGTTTGTGTTAACTTGTTATTTAGAGAATACTCAGGCATATGCAAAAGTAGACAGTATGATGAACTCCCATTAGCCAGCGCCCACCTTCAGTAATTCCTCATAGCCAGCCTTACCTGTAGTCCTTTACTCTCTGTCATCGTATTTTTTAAGTGCTGGGGATTGAACCAACGGCCTCACATGCCAACATGCTAGGCAAGTGCTGTCCCTCTGAGCTGTATCCCCAGCCCTCTTCATCATACTTTGGAACAAGTCTACGTATCATTTTATCCATAATCTTCTATGCTATGTCATTTTCACTGTGTATCATTCAAAAGTACAGCCTTTTCAGTTGATATTTAAATTTCCAGTGGCTTCCTAACTATTGAAATTATAACAGTTCACATGTTGAAATTAACATTTCCCTTAACTCTTGTAATCTGTAAGTACTTTAATCAATTCTCTTCTCTCCTTGTAATTTATTTGGTGAAGACAGTAACTCGTAGAGGTTGCCACAGCTTGGATTTTGCTGTGTGCATCCCCATGATATTGCTTACCATGTTTCTTTTTCTCTGTATTTCCTATATTGAACCTAGAAGATTGATGAGTTCAGCAGCTGCTTCCCCTCTTTCTCCTCTTGCTCTCCTTTCTTTTCCACCTCCACCACCATCACCACCACCGCCACCTCTGCCATCTTCTTTTTCATGTGAAAGACTACTTCATGGATGATTTCTAGTATGCCTTGTTTACCCATTAATTTATTAAGGGTCACAGAATGATGCTACTATAATTCTGTTATTTCTTCATTACTAACTTTACAGACGTTAAACTCCTTTGTCTACTACTTGGCCATTTAGTGATCTAATTTGTGAAATAAGATAAATGCTTGATTTTTTTTCTCTTTATTCACCAATTTTCAAAATAAGTTATTTCACTAGCATCTTCGAATGGTAACTAACTGGGATTTTTTTCTTAGTTTTATTTTGATCTCACGGATTTAAACATATTTCATGTGTTTAAACTGACTGCAGTTATTATCTTAAATAATGCTTGGTAACCCAAGCATTCCTTGTCCCATCTTTGCTCTGTGGGGCACCCACAAGGTGGCTTATTGGTTTCTTGTTTTCTCATATGATAAAACGTTCCTTGCTCTTCTCTCACGTTTTACCCAAGATCTGCAATTAGCCATTTCTCCCACAAATTTGGTTCTTTTCAATAGGAAATGGCATTTCAAGATCATAATATGAGGGCCGGTGAGATAGCTCAGCGGCATAAGCACCTGCCTGGCAAGCGCAAGGTCCTGAGTTCGACTCCCAGTACCCACATACGAAAAAAGGGCTGCTGATATCGCTCAGTGGCACGGGCACCTGCTGGCGTGCAAGGTCTTGAGTTCGACCCCTGGTACCCACAAAAAAAAAAAATAAAATAAATAAATAAATAAAGGGCCGGTGATATCACTCAGCGGCTCGGGCGCCTGCTGTCGCACAAGGTCCTGAGTTCGACCCTCGGTACCCACGCACACACACAAAAAAAGATCATATGTGATACCAGGGTTGCTAATTGCTTCTAAATTGGTCACTGTTTCTAGATGTCATTGTTTCTTGAGCCTCTTTTCTTCCTACACAGGTATCTTGCTCTACACTAAGAATCCCAGTTGTCAGTGGCACTGAAAACAGAATTAAATTTGCTTCATCTCAGTAAAGGGTTTTAAACTGGAGAATGACATTAGTAGCTCAATACAAGGTGTGATTGACAAATACAGTAAATGTTTAAATTTTGAAAAATTATTACAGTAAAACACTCATTGCTGTTAATCCCCTTCAAAATCCTCCCCCTCACTTTAAACACAGTTATTCCATTGTTCTTGCCACTTTATGAAGCAACTGTGTAAATCCTTTTTCGTGAGTATCTTTAACAGTGAATGCTGCTGCTGAGCACTGTCTAAAGGAAAGGTAGGCTCATAAATCGACTGTGATGCGTCTTCATCCACCTTATTCACTGATCAAGCACCATAGGACTTCTGACTCGTCCGCAAAGTCAAAATGACCAGGAAAGATAAATGTTTGGAATCGACCCAGGACACTGAGGCAGCTACAACAGCACAACTAAAGACACTCATGAAAAAGGACTTCCAGAATTGCTTCAGAAAGTGGCAAGAATGATGGAATAAGTGCTTGAACTGATGGGGAGTAGTTTGAGGGGGATTAATGGCAGTGCGTCTTTCAGTGTAATAGTATTTTTTAATTTTTCAGTTGCCCCTCATATTATAGAAAGGTAATTCCTCTGGTGCACAGGTAGGGAAGGATAGGCTCTACTGGGTACATTGATGGAAGAGAAATCAGTTAGAAGAAGCTGTTCGTGTAGTTCCTGAACTCGGATGGTGACAGTTGAATGGAGACAAGTAAAGCATTCGAGAAACATTTCGTGTAACACATCTGTAAGACTTGGTGACCGGCTCTGGTAGGGTAAAGATGATCGGGAAGTTGAAGATAAACTCTAGTACACCATTCCAGAATTATTTTATTTAGTGATAAAGAGGCGCAGCAGATGCTGGGCAAGACAGGTAAAGGAGAATGAGCATTTGCAGTGGAGTAGATCGAGGAATAGTGAATTTAAGGTCTTCGTCATCAAGTGTCAGCCCACTAATTTGGCATGAACAGAAATCCTCTGTAGTCTCAATTACTTTTTTGACGTTTTCCAGTATCTAAGAGATTCCTTGTTCGGCCAGACCTCTTCTGTTGCTTCTCAACTCTGTACTTCTGGTGTAGATGATACTGCAGCTGCATTTGCCATTGGTGGGAACGTATGCCCCATCCTCTGGATCTTGTTCAAGATTCGCCTGAAGCGTCCCTGAACTCCTCTCCTGTCTGTTTCCTTTATTTTAAGTATAAGTGGTTTTATGCTATCCTCTAATTGTATTGTGTATTTGTTTAGTTAGCTCAGCAAAGTTGGGCAACTCCACAGGTCAGATCAGGGATCCAGTATGTCTTTAAATTTTTTTTAAGGCTGTACTGACTTACAGTGTAGACTCAGCATTTATGGGTCAGTGAGGGCAGAAGATCTTGGCTTAATAACTACTTACTATTTGACTCACCTGAGTTACTAACTTTTCACTCTTCTCAACCTCCAGTAAACTCCCTTTGTGATGTTTTATGTAAAGGTAGATTCTATTAATGAATATTTCGGGCATGTTTCTCCTTGTGATCCTGGAGTGGATGTGGTTCTGAAGATATGTAAAGTTTGCAAAAAGGTTCTAAGTTTCTCTTGTTTTACAGGCTTCTTTCATCTCACAATGTTTTACCCCAATCACACATCCACACGAGTGCTCCTCTTGACATTTCTCGCAAATGGGAGAAGAAGAATAAAATTGTTTATCCTCCACAACTGCCTGGCGAACCTCGCAGACCAGCAGTAAGTACAACCAATCTCTTAGTTTTTATGAAGTGCTCTTATTATGTGGCTAGCAATGACATGTGGCATAGATAGACATGTGCTAAGAAGTTAAAGCAAGTAGTAACATAAACAAGATGGGAACATTTAAATCCTTAAGAAAAAGTTTGGCAACATGTACATAACACATCTTCTTTTTCATATTAATTTAAAATTATTCAGCTCAACAAACATCTTTTATAGGCCTATGGTATTCAAAACTAGTGGATAATGACTCATCTGAATAATAAGGACCATGTCATTTGCATAGTTTTTCTATGAAGTTGATAGCGTATGTTTCATTAAGAGTCAGTGAGTTAGGGGCCGGTGAGATAGCTCAGCGGCATAAGCGCCTGCCTGGCAAGCGCAAGGCCCTGAGTTCGACTCCCAGTACCCACATAAAGGAAAAAAAGGGCCAGTGATATCGCTCAGTGGCACAAGCGCCTGCTGGCAAGCACGAGGTCCTGAGTTCGACTCCCGGTACCCACATTAAAAAAAAAAAGATTCAGTGAGTATTGCTAAGTATTTATCTAAATGAGTATAGTTTTATTTCCTCTTTTTAATTTGGGGGTGTTAGTTAATGAGTTTTTTAAAAAAGAGCTCCCACTTGATTAAGAATTTAAGAGTTAAAAGGCCACCCTTGGAGGCATTTCTGTAATCTCAGCTACTTGGGAGGCTGAGGCAGGAGTATTGCAAGTCTGAGGCCAGCCTGGGTGACTTAGTGAGACCCCGTCTCAAAATAAAATAAAAAGGAAATGTAGCTCAGTGGTAGAGTGGTTACCTAGCACAGGCGAGGCCCTGAGTTCAATCCCCAGCACCAGAAAAAGAGAAAGTAGAAAAAGTGATGCAAATAGCTTAAACAGATAACTTTTTAAACTTTATGTTTCATATTTTATCACAATGTCAGAACTTGAAAGTTAGATATGTCACAGATTGTGGGTATTAAGTATTGACTCCATTTTGTAATTAACCAAAATTTAGAAAAAGTTACATATTTGCACAAATATCATAACTAAAATGTTATTGCCTATAATACATGTGCTTTCTTTACTTCTTACCAGATCTCTTTGAACTTAGATGTTAATTGGAATTGTCTCATGACAGTGTTTTTCAGGTCCAGAATCTAATAGCAGAATTTTGTACAATGTACTGTCAATCTTTTTGTTTTCGTGAGGAAAAAAGAAATTTTATTGTGAGAGGAAAAAGAATTACATATTATGAAGAGACAGAATTTATTAATCTCTTTAGAAGAAAATTTTGGCCTCATTTTCGTGTAGGATTGATGAAAGTGGTACCAATGAGTGAATGAGGGCAGACTCAGAGTTAGCAGGCATTCTCTGTTTCCATTTTGTAATAGGCACTAGTCACTGGGTGTGAAATTAGTCACAGAGGCCTGAATCTTTTATTTATATAAATAACAGCCATGAGAGGATATAATAGAAAAGGCCTCACTTAATATCAGAACGAAAGGGAGAAAATAGCTACCAGTAAACAAGAAATATGCAAGACCACAAATACAAAACTTTGTATTAAAAAAAAAAAAAAAACCTTTGGGCCGGTGAGATGGCTCAGTGGCTCAAGCGCCTGCCTGGCAAGCATGATGTCCTGAGTTCGACTCCCGGTACCCACATAAAAAGGAAAAAAAAGAGGGGGGCTTATTGCTTAGTGGCACAAGCACCTGCTGGCAAGCGCGAGGTCCTGAGTTCGACTCCTGGTACCCACATTAAAAAAAAACCTTTGAGGCTGGTGAGATGGCTCAGTGGCGTAAGCGCCTGCCCGGCAAGCGCGAGGGCCCGAGTTCAACTACCAGATCCCACATACGGAAAAGGGGCCGGTGATATCGCTCAGCGGCACGGGCGCCTGCTGGCGCGCGAGGTCCTGAGGTCGACTCCCCGGTACCCACAAAAACAAAACAAAACAAAACAAAAAAAACCTTTGTATTTCATCAGAAAAAGTCAAACACATGGATGTTTATACTCTTAGATACACACTCCAGTTTTACAAATTTAATTCAGCCTCAGAATGTTGGGATTAAACAAACTGAACAGCTCAGTCCAAACAAAAAAGGAAGCAAGCCTAGCCAGAAAAACTGTTTGGTAGTGACATGCTACTAGGTAGAGCATTAGAACAGAAAAAAGGTTAAAAATAGACCCAATATGGGAGTTTAGTAGAGGATAAAGATGACATTTTAACTTGGGAGAATGTGGTTTATTCATCAAAAAATGGTAGAACACCTGGATAGCATAAAAAATAAACTTGGATTTATACTTCATATTATAGAAAAAATTCCAACTTTAAATATGAGAACCGATATGTTCAAAGTACTTGAAATCGGGAGATTTTAAAAAAATTTTAGTGTGATAAAGGCTTTTCCGATTTTGATATCCACAGTAGGAAAGATAAAATTTCACTACAAATTTACAACTGATTTATCACTATAAAAATTATTCATAGCAAGAAAACTTTGTTTTTTGTGGTGCTGGGAATTGAACCCAGTGTCTTGTACCTCCTAAGCATGAAATGTACTACTCAGTTGCACCCCCAGCCCTATAAAAATATATTTTTAAAAAGTATTCGTGGCAAAAAACCCCCAAAAATTCCACCCATACATAGTCTAAAAAAGAATGCAAATTCAGAAAAAATTTGCAATTTATATTATGCATTGCTTAATATATAAATAACACCTAGAATTCAGTAAGAATAAGTCTAATAACCATAAAAAGAAAAGGTTTTGAGGAAAAGAATACAATGATACAAAATGAAAACTTTTTGGATTTTAAAAACTGAAGTACTTCAGGATACATCCCAAATAGCAAAATTCAGACAGTTGACAGTTTGTCATCTGCTTAACTTTACCAAATGACAAACCATGTCAGTCTAGTAATTTGTTGTGTGTTGCATTTACGGAAACTATTTTTGATAACTTTTTTTGCATCTTATGCATTCATTTGTATTCTCTCTCTCTCTCTCTCTGTCTTTCTCTCTCTCTTTCTCCCTACCTCCTTCCTCTCCCCCTCCCATTCTCTCTCTCCCTCTCTCTCCATACTAGTGCTAGTGTGAATACCTTTGATTTGATTTTATATAAACACTTTGGAAAAACCTAATTTTATTTTCTGTTTTGCATAGGCTTTGTTTGAGTAATCCTTTGAGGGACAAAATATGACCCTTGGAAATTACTTTAACTTTTTTTTTTTTTTTTTTTTTGGGTACCGGCGGTTGACCTCAGGACCTCGTGCGCCAGCAGGCGCCCGTGGAATTTAGTAAAATTAAGTAGAATTTAGTAAATTAACATTAGTGCATTTGTTATACCTGTCCATCAGTTACACTTGTTATGACTGAAAATACTAATACCCTTCATTAATACCTAATGCATTTACAGGGAAAAGTTTCCTCACCTAGCCACATGTTTCATAATACGGTGTCATTATGTACACTGTCCCTTAGACTTGCCAATCTGCTAACATTTTAAAATTAATTTTATTTGTTTAAAGGAAGGCCAGATAATATCTAACATTCTAATTCTGATCTTTCATTACATACTTTGTAAGTAATGGTAGATGGAGGCAATGAGTGAACCCAGTAAGTAAATTAAATCAATGTCACCAGTGTAGACATGTTAGGCTTTGCCTAATTTAGCTGGTACACATTTCCAAACAATAGTCTTATATAATCTATATATTATATGTTGCTTCATCATGATAAAGTAAATAGGAAAGAAATTAAAGAGTGCCCGTGCCGCTGAGCGATATCACTGGCCCTTTTTTCGTATCTGGGTTCCGGGAATCGAACTCGGGCCCTCGCGCTTGCCAGGCAGGTGCTTATGCCGCTGAGCTATCTCACCGGCCCTGTAGACTCTTTAAAAACCTCTGTTAAAATAAATTAAAAATATAGTAAGATATCAAAACTGAACAACCATTTTTATAAGAGGCATATTTTTAATGTATAGGTTAATCAACATACTAATAATAATGGTCATCAGTGTGGATCCCATAAAGCTTTCTAGTATACTTTTTATTATTTATTAGGTGATTTTTTTTTCCTCATTGATGTTATTTTATGCATTTAGAAATAATTTTAAATTGACTTCTAAAAGTTACTGGTCGAGATGTTTTGCAGTTTAGACTTACTTTCACTTCATTTGAGTAACTATTTTTGGTATTATATCTTCATAACTTTACCTAATTTACCATATTAGTTAATAGCAGTAGTATGTAACTAGGCCTTCTGGCCTCTAAGTTTACCACTTTATGTGCCATGATAGATATATTTACTGCCATGTTGTCTGGTTTATTTTTAGAAAATGTTCTTAAGGGATGGGTGTGTGGCTCAGTGGTAGAGTGCTTGTTAACATGTGAGAACCCTGGGTTTGATCCCGAGCAGCGCGTACACACACACACACACACACACACACACACACACACACACACAGTGGGGGGGGTGTTAGTTATTTCACTGCACAAAGTAAATATAGAACTTTTTGGTTTAGAAGAGATTGTCAAGTAACTTTCCCCTTTCTTGTAAATACTGTATTGCTTTTTTGCTATGCTCTTGCCACAATGACAGTAATATATATACATACAGTTACAAAATTTGACGATAACAATATATAATTAAGGTTTAGAGATATCTCATGGGAACCCATGAATTGAAAGGTTTCTGTAGAAAAGATTTTATTGAGTGGATTAATTTTTGCAGGTTAACATTAGCAGTCATGACAGCTCTTCTTTTCTTTTTCTTGCTCTCTAGGATACTTTATTGCTGAAAATGTAATTAGGCTATTGCTGTAGTTTTCATCCTGTCGGCTTCTATTGCAACTGAAGTGAAATCTGCTGCATATTAAAAAATGGCCACTTGAGAAAATGCTGTTGTTTCTAAGGCATTTGAAAATTTCCAACAGGAGTCAGATTGTTGGAGTTTTGAGATCTCTTTTCTGTTGTTTGCCTTCAATTTTTTTTAAGTGTTGATCGGGTTAATAATGAAAAAAAGGGGGCGGATTTTAGAGTCAAAAGGTGGACTTTTGAACATGCACATGCCAGACCTTGAATTACTTCTCTGTTCTTTGACTTCCAGCTTGGTCATTCACTGGATTTGTGCTCTTGAACAAATCACTTGTTTTTTCACAATCAGTTTATTAAAAGATGGAAAACATGGAAACAAAGCATTGTAAATGGCTAGGGGAGGAGGGGTTGAAGGGAGGGTAGGGGAATGGGAAAAAAACCCAAGTTATATCATATACAGGTACAAATTCTCTATGATGAATGTGATCATTATGTATATCTGTAATGTACCAATAAAATCTAATTAAAAAAAGGATTATAAAAGATTTCTCCTCCCTACTCGTAGTTAAAGTAAATGAAATAATGGGTGTAAAGGTTCAGAGAGGGGAGGGAAAGGGGATGAAAGAAGTTGAGATGTGTTATGTGCCAACTCCACACAAGGAATGTAAACATGTACTACAAACAAGTACCAAAAAAAAAAAAAAAGGGGAAGGGGCTCAAGAGATGGAGTGGGCAGGGAGGGAAGGGAAGGGGATGAGAAAAGGAATTAGGATGTATTATGTACAAGTACCAGTTACCCAGGAATGTAAACATTATGTACTAATAAAAACATGAAAAAAATTTTCTGCGAGCTATAAATTGTTCATTAGATGATTAAAAATGAAATAAGTTATACATACTACTTTAAGCAGAAGATATTAAATGTTAATCAGCTAAATGTTTTCCAGATACTTTCATCTATTTCTTACTGTTATTCTAGACAGAAATGTTGCAGATATTGGCATGAACTGGTCATTTTATAGTTTTTACTTCTTAGTAGTCTTTTAGCATGGTGAGACTTTGAAGAATGACTTTGTGTAGGGCCAGTGTCCAGAATTTTAGTGTTTTTATTTATTGTGGCACTGTATTCATTGGGGGAAATAGAAACTTTGTATGTCACTGTAATTTTGATAAACCTGCTGAGACTTTTTCTCTCCTATTTGTAAGGAAATCTACCATTGTCGAAGACAAATAAAATACAGCAAAGACAAGATGTGGTATTTGGCAAAATTGGTAAGCTGACTATTATTATATAATACTTTGGAAAAGAAGCTATGCATTTCCCCCTAGGACTTGAACAATAAAAAAGAAATTTTTGTTCTGTTTTTCCCAAAAAGTGAGGCACATATAGTTACATGTAATCAAAAGAATGATTGTTCAGAGATGTGTGACTTTGCTTAATTTTAGCTCATTTTCTGAGAAACTGAATCACATTGGAAATAGATATTTAAGACAAAGTCACCAGGAGTCTGGCTATATAACCAGAGAATCTAGGAAGCTTGTTTACTTTCTTATCTGTAAAAGTTGATTCAACCTATTTACATACCGTTGATTTTTCATTTTTTTCCTTGGGAAATGAAATTTGTAGATGAGAGACAAAAGCAGCACATACAGACATAACATATTTATCCTGCAGGAGGAAGCGAAATCTTTAATGCTAGTGAGGTTGTGGCCAACTTGTCATTTCTCTCTGTCATATCTGCCCTCTTTAAATGTTGTTGGGACTGTTAGACTCTAGGTTTTAGAATCGAAATGTTAGTTTTTTTTTGGTACTAGGAATCAAACTCAGGGCTTCGCACTTGCCAGGCAGGTGCTGTGTTGCTGAGCTGCATCCCTGATGTAGCGCAAAGTGTTTGATTTTGACTTAGAATGGTATGCCTTCTCAAACTTTTCCTCTTTTGCCTGGGTTTAATCCACTGTTTCTAAAAGTTATTTAGATTTTTTGTTTTGTTTTGTTTTGTTTTGTTTGAGACAGGGTCTTACTGTATAGTTCAGGCTGCCCCTGAACTCACTATGTAGCCCAGGCTGGCCTCGAACTTGCGGCAATCCTCTTGCCTCAGCCTCCTGAGTGCTGGGATTACAAGTGTGCGCCACCATGCCTGGCAAAAGTTATTTAGATTATGTAAGGCTTTTAGTTTTCATTGAAAAGGGAACATTGATTTTGTAAACTAATTTATTCTCTCGTCTATTACCCCTTAATTCTAGATACGAGGAATGTCCATCGACCAGGCTTTGGCTCAGTTGCAATTGAATGATAAGAAAGGGGCTCAAATAATTAAAGAGGTAAGCTTGTCAGATTGGGGGTTAGAGGAGACAGGGACTGCAGTTGTCTCGTGGGTGTAAGTAAGCTCAGCATAAATCCTGAATTCCCTACATAATTCTTGAAGAACATTATATGCTTTAAGGTTTTTTTTTTTCCTGAGATACCGTTTTAAAAAAGACATTTATTTATTTTTTACTGTCAAATGAAATGATAAACCTTATTTTTAATGGGCGTGGCATATTTGTTAGAAGATTTTTTTCAGGGGAGGGAGTCAACTCCACAGATGAGAGCTTATCATTTTATAACCAGTCGAACAGAAAGAACACTGAAGTAGAACTCAGGAGTCTTGGAATCTCATACTTTCTCTATTTTTTTTTTTTTTTTAATGACTATGGCCAAAACAGTTAACTTGTCTGGTTCTTTTTTTTTTGTACTTATATGTTAGGTGGGATCAGACCTGATAATTTCTAAAGACTCTCCCAATTCTTTTTTTTTGTACCGGAAATCGAACTCAGGACCTTGCTTTTGCCAGGCAGGTGCTTATGCAGCTGAGCTAAAGCCCCAGCCCCTCCAGTTCTAAATGTAGTTGATTCACTAGGTACAGATATATTATGAGTAATTTTGCTGGTTCATTCTAGGCACATAAACTTTCGTTTTTTAAAAAGTTTTGTTGACTATTGTCCTTTATTGTCTAGAAATTTCAGCATTATTATTATTATTATTATTATTTTGTGTGTGTGTGGGTACCAGGGGTCGACCTCAGGACCTCACGCGCCAGCAGGCGCCCGTGCCGCTGAGCGATATCATCGGCCCTTTTTTCGTATGTGGGTTCCGGGAGTCGAACTCAGGCCCTCGCGCTTGCTGGGCAGGCGCTTATGCTGCTGCGCCATCTCACCGGCCCCTTCAGCATTATTTTTTACATCTTGAGTTAATTCTCAAGTCGGCCCCACCGCGTGGTACTGGAGATTGAATGTAAGGCCTTCAGATTGAGCTGTATCCCCAGCCCTTTTTAATTTTTATTATTTTGACACAGGGTCTTGCCAAATTGCTGAGTAGCCCAGGCTGGCTCAGGGTTGAGGTCCTCCTGCCTCAGCTTCCCAGAGTGCTGAGAGGGTTACAGGCCACCATGCCCTGCTCTAAAGTCAGATCTTGCTAAGTATCTGTCGTAAGTTCAGCCTTGTACCTTGTTCTCATCTCTAAAGGTGTGACCTCTGGTTTCTTTTATTTCTGAAGCCAGTTGTCTTACCTTTAAAAGTGTGTTCTGGAGGAAGTTAATTCAAAATGTCCATGGACAGTAAATTTAATAATTTTAGGCTCTTAAAGGAAATTATCAAGTTTTATATCTCCACTTAACTGAGATTGTTAAGGGTAACTTGGATCTAAAGTTTAAGAATTTTCAGCACGATTTGACTCTTGAGTTTCTCAAACTTTTTGAGAAGCCCCTGGCCCAGATACATTGTTCCTTTTTGGGGGGTACCACACCCTGTGCTACTGTCTCCTCTTTCCAGCTCACTACACCATTAAGAATGCAGCAGATGGACCCCCCCTGCCGTAGCAGGTCTTGTTTGAGAAAGGAAAGCTCGTTGCATCCTTTCTGTTTAGTACTTTTATCATTTGATTTTCTCCTTTTAAAAATGATGGTAAAATGGGGCATGTGATTATCAGTTGTATTACAGAGATAAGAGATGAGAGATTTAATTCTGTTTAGTTCAGGATTAGATATGAAAATGTCTTTCTTCTCTTTAAGGTTCTCTTAGAAGCACAAGATATGGCAGTGAAAGACCACAATGTGGAATTCAGGTCCAATTTGTATATAGGTACGTTTTTTTAATATTCTTAGCATTGGAAATGTCTTTCGGTGGTGATGCCATTTTGTTTATCTGACAATATTCTTTATATCTAACTACTTAGGACTGGGTTTGACAGTGCAATTTGCTGATAACAGCTTATTCTTCAACCCGAAGCTTATCAGTGTGGCTGTGTCATAAGTAATAGTGTGTCTACTATTTTATTCTTATCTGTTCTATGATGACACTAAGATCATGAAATCTCTTGGCAATAATTATTAAGTAACGGATTCTAGGACTGGTACATAGACTGGTCCTTTAATCATAATAAAACTAAGAAAGAACATAACTGACTTAAAGAAAAAGTAAATACATACTGGAAGGAAGTAAAGGATTACGTGTGAATTTTTTTTTTTTTAATGTGGGTACCGGGAGTTGACCTCAGGGCCTCGTGCTTGCCAGCAAGCGCTTGCGCCACTGAGCGATTTCACTGGCCCTTTTATTTTTCCTTTATGTGGGTTCCGGGAGTCAAACTCAGGACCTCACGCTTGCTGGGCAGGCGCTTATGCCGCTGAGCTATCTTACCGGCCCTACATGTGAATTTAAATGTCTTTATTTTATTTATAATATGCCAAGTCAGATGCCTAATACACAGAGGTGTCCTAAGATTTCACCTTCCAATTATCAGAATGAAACAGCTGTCAAATTGTAAAAGCCAGTGGTGTAGCTGGGCGTGGTGATACACCCGGTAATCCCAGCACTTGGGAGGCTGAGGCAGGAGGATCACTGTAAGTTCGAGGCCAGCCTGGGCTGTAAAGTGAGTTCAAGGCCAGCCTGAACTGCATAGCAAAACCCTGTCTCAAAAAAAAGACCAAAAAAAAAAAAAGGAAAATAAAAGACAGAAAAAGAAAAAAAAAGCCAGTGGCCCCAAAGGCTCAGATGATCCACGTGTGTTTGTTCCTGGTTCTTACTACATTTTGAAGCACTAGCTCTGCTGTTACATGCTTGCTCCCCATCAGAGGAAATTCATGTCGGTGAAAATGCTGTGGGGAGCAGGATGTGCTGTCCACATGCATGGGATTTTTGCAGGATACCGTCACGCAGCTGTTTCCCTAGGAGGAGAGCAACATTTATTACAAAGCTCTTTCCCTCCCAGCCACACCACAGGAAAGTGGCGCAGCAGCTGGGCTTACTGTTTTCCTCTCACATCAGCAGCAGTTACTCCCAACCTCAGCAGTTTTGTATTCAAACAAACATATTGATGTTGAAGCAACATTTTCTCAATCTCTCAAAACCTGCATCTCTAAGGACTGTTTTTTCTAAAAATATTTTTAAATTTCAAGTATAGGAAGCTGTTCTTCCAAATGAGCGGGGAAGGGCTGAAACATGGCAGGGGAATTAGTTGTATTTTATAATTTTTCAACAATCCAAGTAAAAAGAAATAATCTCAATTTTACTTTGTCACATAACTTCTGCCCTTCTGGTGGTGTTTATTCTGGTTAAGTTAAAAACCTCAACTCGCTTGGAATTGGTGCAAGCAAACATACCGCCTTCTGAAATTCGAATGAGTTATGATTTTCAATTGAAGTGCTGTGTCTTTAAAGCCGACTCTGTGTAATTTTATTCTGATACATGCACAAATGCAGAGGGAAGTCAAATTGGTAGCTCAGAAGATGGAAGGCCACAGTAGTTTAGCACGAGCATTTCCCCCTTCTGGGAGAAGCATGAATAAGTATCCTGAGGAGGCCCAGAATCACTGGGAGGAGTGAAATGGACAGGGAGCAGGACCTCTTAGTTAAAACCTCTGGGTGACCTTTCCCTCCTATCAAATCTAATTTAATTAGTTTTATTCAGTTTCACAGGAATATGGGATTCTTAGTTGATAGACTTTGTAATGGGATTCAGATACAAATGAAACTAGGTTTGTCTTTAAATCATTTTCAAAAACTGCCTTTTAATCCTTCTCAGTGATTGAAGAGAGACGGGATGAGGAATTTAATTCTGTCATCCCAAATGAAGGAGCAAATGCCATTGTCGCCATTAAGCAAAACTATAGTTAACCAATCCTCCATAAATGAGTCTTTAATTCTGAGGTCTCTGTATTTACTTTCCTGCTGAGGAATCTCTGCCCAACCTGAACTCTTTTCATCTAGTTCTGTGTAAAAATCACTTTTCTTTAGTAGAGCTGGTAAGTTTGGATTTGTCCTGTGATTTAAATAACTTTTAAGTTGGGAGTGCTGCTACATGCCTGTAATCCCAGTACTCTGGGAGGCTGAGGGGTGAGGATCGTAAGTTCATGCCCAGCCTGGGCAATTTAGTGACTCGGTGAGAACTTTTTTCAAAATTAAAAAAATTTTTAGGAAAGGAATTGGATATATAGGTCAGTGCAGAGGACCTGGGTTCAATCCCAGTACCGCAACAGCAACAACAAAACAGAAAAACTTTTTATTTATTAAATATTTTGTTGCCCAGTTCCATAATCAAGAGGTGAATACCTTCAGGCAGATGACATATCTTACCATGACGTGTTGGACATTTATCTTTGTATTTGGCAAACTTCTTTAAGAATCATATGAAGTTCTTATTAAAACAAATTTCCCGGCCTTCCCAGAGACCCATTGGCTTTGAAACCTGAGGGGACAGGCCTGGGAAGCTTTTTGTTGATAGATACCTTAGTGATTCTTAAGAATGTGGGACACTGGTTTATCTCATTTCATTATTTGAGAGGCCTCGTTTCAGTCCATAGACTTCTATTAGAGATTTGAAAGACTAGTTACTTGTTGGCTACCATTTTGGTTTAGCAGTGGCTCTTTTAGCACCCTGAAATAAGTGTAGGCATTTTAAAGGAAATGCTTTTTTTGGTAGCATATATTCTTATATTTGGTAATTTCTTCAAATGTCTGTCATCAGTCTAAAGCTAATACTTGGTGTTGGATGACTACAGATTTAGAAAGTTTATTTTCCTTTTAAATTTACAGTGATAATTAATGACACTGTGAATAGGCCTTAGCAAGTGGACAGTGTTACTGCTTAGTGATTCATGGCATCTAAAATGATGCATTTTAGGGAAAGCGATCGACCAACTTTGTACATTAGTCTTTCGGACTACAAGTGATGAAGTAGATGTGAAACTCTCTAATGTTAAATTGTCAAGATTCACATTTACCTAGATAATAGTAATAGGAAGCTTTGGCAGTATTTTAAATACATGCTACTTCTGGGGAATTATCTTTAGAGAGTAGGTCATTTCCATTTTTGTGATATTTTAGTATTTTCTTTCAGAAAGTAATTACCTTCAGTATGCATACAACTACTATTAGGCGATGGTATGTCTTTTATATCATTTTAGAACATCTAGCACATGTAGTTTTGTTCTTTGACAGTAGTATTCCTTTGGAAGGATACATAAACTATTCTAAGTTGGACCAGAACCATGTACATCATTAGTACTATATCCATTTGGAAAACCTTGAAACTTGTGTCAGAATTTGAATAAATTTCCACCAATTCCTCTATTAAAAAATAATACCAATTAACAGAGGATGCATTTTGAAGATTATTTCTGTTCCTTGTGGATCATGAACTTACGGGGAAACGTGAAAATAGTTTTAAGTTTGGTTGAGGAAGTGACTTTTACAGATGAAATACCAATTCCTATAAAAATAGTATATGATCTGGGACCAAAATAAAGACTAATACAGATAAATGGTATTGTTGAAGTAGAAAACATCAGTATGGATTAGAATAGTTGTGGAAATTTTCTAGAAAAATTTGGCTGTTGAGTACAGGCTTTTGGGGATCTGCAGGAATGTCCAGGAGAACAGATTTTCAAATTGGGGAAACCACATACACAGAGACACATAAATTGTAGTGAACAGTAACTGTGTAGTACAGTAAGCAGCATAGTGTGAGGGTTGCAGAGCAAATAAAATTGGAGGACCAGGTTGGGCTTAGCTTCTAAAGAACTGAATGTGGCAAGTTTTCGCATTTGGGTCAAACTGTATCGGAGAGGAGGGGCTGCAGGAAGTTTTTGGGCAAGAGCTTTATATTATTAAGGAAGTGGTCAAGAATATTTACTGTAAGCAGTAGTTTTAGACTTGTGCTCTGTGGGGCCTTTCAGTGGGGTCCGTGGTGTCTTAGTCATTACTATACCCTTGGAGCCCTGGAGAGAACCGGGTGCCCAGCAGGCACTCAGAAGCATCTTTTCGGTGAGGAATCTTCCCTCACCTGTTTCAATGGGAAGAGATTCACACAAGAGCGTTCTTATATATTGGGCTTCTGTATATTGCATCACTGTAATTGAAATGTTTCCACATACAAAAGCAGCCTGCAACCCTTAATATACAGGATTAGAGAGGAGAGATTGGCAGATGCGAGACCCGCAGCCAGTTTGAAAGCTATACTCTTCGCTCCTACCTTGGAGCACTATGTTAGTAAGCTTTCCATTACCATAGCAAATACCTGAGATAACTAAACCTGTAAAGAGAGCGGATTTATTTTGGCTCGCAGTTTCGGAGGTCTGAGTCTGTGGTTGACTTTGCTGCTTTTTGGGCCACTGCTGAGGCAGCACATCGTGGCAACAGCATCATCCACCTCATGGCTGGAAAGTGCAAAAAGAGACTGGGGTCCCACAGTCCCCATACAGAGCACACCTTCAATCACCAGCACCCCTCCGCCCTGGGAGGCCTTACCTCCTAAAATGTCAGCGTCTACCACCTCCCCAAGCGGGACTGACCTCTTCACACCGTGGGTGTTGCCTGTTGGGTTTCCCATTACAGCGTGACAGAATGCTGGTGTTTCAGAAGAATTAATGGTTTGTTTTGACATAAAGGAGGATGGCATTATATACTGTAAGATAGGCAGGTGACTTCTTAAGGCTTCAGGATAAGATCATGCCTTGCATTTACCAGGTTTTGATCTTCTGCTTCTCTGTAGATCTCCGTAGTTTGTATTTTGGGAGAGACGGAAAGAAAATGGGAGTTAATGCAGATCTGGTTAGGGCTGCTCATTGTGTTTTGATAGGTTATATTATGTCGAACGGTTTGTTAGTTTTTTGTTGTTTTTGAGGCAGAATCTCACTGTGCAGTTCAGCCAGGCCTTGAACTCACTTTGTATCCCAGGCTGGCCTCGAACTTAACAGTAATCCTCCTGCCTCAGCCTCCCAAATGCTGGGATTACAGGTGTGTGCCACCACACCCGGCAGTTTGTTAGTTTTAATACTTCTTTCACTAGAGTGATATTCCTGTATCAGAGTATTTCCAGATTGGCACTCAAGTTTGGGTGGAATAGCAGTTTCAGATAGAAGCAGCCATTATGCTTGTAGAACGCCTTTTTAGAAGTTTTCTGAGAAGTCTCACCATCCTTTTAGGTTTCTTTCCAGCACATTGATCCAGGGAACCTAGTGGAGCTTCATGATAAAGTAGTTTGGATAATGCTGCTTTCTCTTTGGAAATTCTTGAGTTCCTTTCCATAGTGCTGGGTAGATGAAGTGCCAGGGGCACTGGAGCTCCCCTGATCTTACCGAGACCCCGGCCACTCTCCCAGGCACTTTCATTCCTTAGCTTTCTCTTTGGAGGCTAGGAGGCTGCTTCTGCAGAAGCCCACTTCATGAGCAGGCATTGTAGTTACAGGGTTGCCAAGTATGTATTGTACAAAAATCCGTGTATTTATAAAGTTATGTTACTGTATGAATATAAGAATGGTGAGTACTGAAATGGATTAGTTTGATATGCAGAGTATACATTTTACCTTTTTAAAAGACTTATTAACTCAAAAAGTAACTGACTGAATACACTCAGAAAATATTTGGTGGCTACTGTTTTGATTTAAAATCAAAATTTAATTTAAAACCCCAATTTTTTGGGTGATGAGGTGATCAGATTTCTCATGTACTTTTAAAAAGGTTTCTTCATATTTTCAAGGTTGGACTTTGACAATGGGGGAGGGGAGCAGAGGGCACAGTTGTGGTGGCTGAGTTCCTGAAACTGGCTGTGCGTCAGTCTCAGGAGGGATTACTGGCTTGGGTTGTATTTCCAAGGCCCACCTCAAGTACACTGAGTTGGAATCCCCAGAGGTGAGGGGTCTCAGAGTTGGATTTTAAACACCGAGAGCGGCATTTGGGAACCGTGGGCTCCAGTGGCTCCATTCTCACAATGAGAATGGAATGAGAACTCTTTCCTGTAACCTACAGGGCCCTATAATCTATTCCGCGTCCTTATTTCTGACCTCTTTCTCCTGTTTGTACTACTCGTAACCTTGTGTTTCCTTTTCCTAAAACAAGCCATGTACCTTCGTACCTTGGGGATGTCCTTGCTGTTCCCACTGCCTGGATGCCTGTCCCTAGATTGCACGGATGACATGCTCTGGTCTCAGATCAAATGACTCTTCCTCCAGGGGGCCACTTGACATCCCAGTATGAAATTGCCCCTGCCACCCTATCAGTTTCCATCACATCACTCTGATTCACTTTATTCCTAGCACTTGTAATGAACCAAAATGTCTGTATTTTCTGTCTTTCCCCTCTAGAATGTAAGCCGTATGGGGGTAGGGCCTTGCCAGTCTTGGTCCCTCTTTTTTCTCCTAAAATAGGACCTGGTTCTTAGGGCTCAGATGATACTTGTTTCGAGATGAACCTGCTCCAGCACACAGTGGGCTCGTGTAATCTTCAGATCAGGTTGGGGAAAGGGCAGAAACTGCTCCACTGATCAAGCTGTAGTCATGGATAATGGCTGTTTCCTCTAATCTTTCTTTTTCTTCCCTCTGTAGCTGAGTCCAACTCAGGGCGAGGCCAGTACCTGAAACGCATCCGCTACCACGGCAGAGGTCGCTGTGGGATCATGGAGAATGTTTATTGCCATTATTTTGTGAAGTTGGTGGAAGGACCCCCGCCTCCCCCTGAGCCACCAAAGACAGCTGTAGACCATGCTAAGGAGTATATTCAGCAGCTTCGCAACCGGACCGTTATTCACGCTCTGTGATGGGGAGTACAGACTTTACAGTGTATATATTTCACCATTTATTTTTAAAAATAAATGAAAATTTAAGACAAATACATTTTATGATTTGTCATTGTTTTTTTTTTTTTTTTTTGCACTGGGAATTGAACTCATGACCTCATGCTTGCCAGGCAGGTCCTGTGCCGCTGAGCTCTATCCCTGGCCCTGTCATTGAATTATTGAAACATGATGTATAACTTCACGTTTTATATGAATATTTGTGAGGCTTTGCCCATCTCTTTTGAAAGCCTCTGGGTGTATTTGTGTGCATTTGCAACTTGGAAGGGGAAATCGGCTTTAAATGTAGTAACAGATTGTAATTCACAAGGCTGTTTGGAACACCTTTCGAAGGGAATGTTAACTGTCCTGCCAGTGGCAGTTGGGTACTAGATTTGAATGAGAGTGTTGTAGGAGAAGCAGGTTTTTCCTAATTTCACTTGATTTTCTATTGGAACTGAGGGAGGGTGTGGTGGAGGTGACCACAGCTGCATATTGTTTCATTGCAATATTTTAGGGAATTCAGTGGTTCTGTTTCTCCTTCCACTGTGGGCCCAGGCAGTGGATAAAGATTTATATTTTCCTTCACTGTTGTAGCAATACCTTGAAATTACAGAAGTTACTAGATACTTAAAGCTCCAAAAACACTTTAACTTTGAAAGTTTTCTTCTAGGTAATTAAGTTCTATTTTTATGTTTCTTACTAATAATGATTTCTATTATTTGCATACCTAATTTAGGATTGATTCATTTTTCATGGTGAATTCAATTACAGTACTGAAGAGGACTCAAAGGAACCTCAGCGTTGCATTCTAAAATAAGGCAGTAGGTGGCACTCACTTTCCTCTTATAGTGGAAAATTGTTAGCGTGTCCACCACCACCTGGCCCTCAGTGATGACGAGAGGCACTTGGCCCACAGCCCTGCTTCCTGTGTCTCACACTTTTCCAGGCGAAGGAAAAATCTGGGGTGCTTGTTAATGCAGATTTCTGGGTCCCAGCCCAATGATTCTGATTCACTGCGTGTTACAAGGGGCTAGTTTCAGAACTTGGTTTTAAGCGAGCATTTCCAGATTTTTCTGTTTTATGGGACTACTTTGAGAATGCTCCTTTGGTCAAACGAAGAATGTCGACTTAGTGCCATGTTTAAGATGGCATTTAAGAGTTCCTAGCACTATTGGGACTTTATTTGCCAAACTCTAACCTAGTATTTTTGTGTAAATACAAAAATGTAAGTATGCAAGTGTAAGCATTATTTTGGCACTTTACAAAGAAACCCAAACACATGAAATTCTAGTAACTATTAAAGAGTCACATAGTGTGTAAATATTCGTGCTCTGATTTAAATTAGCTTTCCAAAGTACCTGGTTCTGCATTCTTAATACATGAACAGCTGTGTTTTTGTGTTTCTCTGGTTAACCTATTTCCCAGGTGTCTTAGACACTTTACTCACTTCGACAAAATGCCCAGTACCCACTGTTTCAAAGAGGAGAATGATTTGGCTCATGTTTTCAGTGCATGGTCAGCTTCTCCCAGGCAGGAAAGACATGGTGGGAGAGCCTGGGCAGAGGAAGGCCGCTCATGTCTCGGCAGCCAGGGGACAGAGTAAGGGAGAGCTGGGGAGGAAGCGATGCCCTTCCGGGTCAGGCCCCCAGTGAGTCACCTCTTCTGACCCGGCCCCACCTCCCAACGGCGCGTTCAGTAGCGGAACTCACCAATGGATAAATCCACTGTGGTAAAAGGGAACCTTCATTCTAGTCCGGTGGTGGTGAACCTATAGCATGTGTGCCGCAGTGGGCACACAGAGCCTTCTCTTGGCGCAAGCCAAGTCACCCCAGCAGCTGAGCTTCGGTTGTTTTTGTAAACTAAAACTTAAGTGTTCATGTTTAATTGCGGTGTTGGCACTCTGCGATGAGTAAGTGGGTTTTGGGTCGAAGCTTGGGCACTTCGTCTCTAAAGGGTTCGCCGTCACTGTTCTAGTCATGTGCTCCATAACCAAGAGAAGACACTGGGCAGGTCCTTTTCGTTGCTGGCCTCCTTTCATCCCTAAAACAAGGCTCTGCTCTGAGGACAGTCTCCTTCAGAATTACTTGAGGAATTTATTAAAAAACACAAATTCCTAGGCCCTACTCTCAGACTAATTTCATCAGATTTCTCTGTCCCTTTTAACAAATGTCCCAGTGATTTGCACGTTGCAGGATCACTGGACCAGAAGGCTTCTGAGTTCTTTCCGCATAGATGCTCCATGCTTCTTACAGTAGCTTCGAAGTTTTGACTTCCTCAGCTGTGACTAAAATAAGGCAGGTGGTGACATGAATGCTGTAACTATAAATTATGTAGATGAAGATACTACTTCAATCAGGCCATGGGAACTATTTTGAAAAAAGTAAGGAAAAATACTGAACTTGGGTTTTTTCTTTTCCTTTTTGTCCTGGGGATCACATGCTAAGCACATGTTTTACCACCGAGCTAGTTCTCCAGACCCTGGATTCTTTTTTTATTTTATTTTAGAAGAAAAAACAAAACAAATCAAAAAAGAACAAATTTTCAAAACAACATAATAGGAGGGTAACAATGGTTAATGTATTACGTATTATTATCTTTAAGTTAGTTATTCAGGATACCAGATATTAGCATTCAATTGTCCAAACATTATTGGCACAAACCTTACTCTTCAATGAACTAAGTAAAATTGGTAGTGTATCTATCTAAAGCATCTTATATATATATATACAATTTTTTTCCCTTTCCCTTCTTTCTTTTCCCTATTCCCCTATTCCAGTCTCTCTTTCCTTTTGACCAGTTTCTTTTTGATTCACCATGTCTGTTGTACATTTTGGATCTTATTTACTCTTTCAGTTTCTCATACTAGAGAGACGATACGATGCTTACACATGTGCGTCCGGTTTATTTCACTTATGAGTATTTTCTCGAGTTGCATCCATTTATCTATAAAAGTCTCCAGTTTATCCTTCTTTATGGCTGAATAGTAAGTACTCCATTGTATAAAAATACCACATCTTTCTCATCCATTCCTCAGTTGATGGGCATTTGTGTTGTTTCCAAGATCTGGCTATTACAAATTGTGCTGCTATAAACATGGGTGCACATATATCGCTGTGGTACGATGTTTTTAATTCTTTTGGGAAGATACCCAGAAGGGGAATAGCTGGGTCAAATGGGACCTCCAACCCTAGTTTTTTGAGGGATCTCCACACTGATTTCCACGGTGGCTGTACCAGTCGACACTCCCACCAACAGTGAAGAAGGGTTCCTTTTTCCCCACAGCCCCTCCAGCATTTGTTATTAGTTGATTTCTTAATAATAGCCATTCTTTTTGGGGTGAGATGGTATCTCAGTGTTGTTTTAATTTGCATCTCTCGAATGACTAGTGATGTTACACATTTTTTTGTATATTTATTTGCCATTAGTATTTCTTCATCTGAGAAATGCGTATTCATCTCAGATGCCCATTTTTGGAGTGGGTCTTTAAATTTGGGAGGTCTGATTTTTTTGAGTTCTTTATATGCTCTCGATAGTAATCCTTTGTCAGAGGAACAGCTGGCAAACATTTTTTCCTACGTTGTGGGTTGTCTCTTCACTCTGTTGGTGGTTTCTCTTGCTGTGCAGAAGCTTTTTAATATGAGATCCCAGTTGTTGATTCTTTGTGATAGTTCCTGTGTGGTTGAGGTTTTATTCATAAAGTCTTTGCCTACACCAATCAGACCCTGGATTCTAATGGAGAAAGTTTGCTTGTGATCTCAGGTGAAGCCTTCATTTGGAACTGCTTCTGATGTATATAAAGTGTCATACTTAACATGCAGTACTTACTGTGTACTTGATACTGTTTTAAGCACTCTACATACATAGGCTTAGTGAATGAATCTTTTCCATTGTGACTGTGGTACAGAGAACATCTGATGTGTTAGCTTTCAGTTGCTGAGACAAAACACCTGTGACAACACAACTTAAAGGAAAATAGGTTTATTTTTGGCTCAT
The DNA here is from genome assembly GCA_028451465.1 of Erethizon dorsatum. Classification (NCBI taxonomy): domain Eukaryota; kingdom Metazoa; phylum Chordata; class Mammalia; order Rodentia; family Erethizontidae; genus Erethizon; species Erethizon dorsatum. The sequence goes on from CM051836.1 coordinate 9,577,405, forward strand.
AGTTTCAGAGGTTTCAGTCCATGGTCGCCTGGCCCCAATGCTTTTAGGCCTGTGGCAAGGGAGAAATACCATGGTGGAAGGGGTGGAAAGCCGCTCATTTCATGGCACCAGAAAGCAGAGAGTGTGGGAAAGAGCCATAGAGTAAAGGGCTGGGGACAAGATACAGTCTCCAATGCATGCCTCCGTAACATCTGCAGAGTTTTTGTGGCTGAAAGTGTGCTTTCCGACGTAAAAGAGTATGTGGACTCCAGTTGAAGTTTAACTTCACGTTTGCAAAAATTAATATTTATTATTCTTTAATGGCAGTCTCTGAATACTTGTAATTTCCTTCCTTCTTTTTCCAAGAATTTTAATAGGCTTAAGCGTTACTGCTGGAGTGGTCCATTCAGAAAGCACACCAGTCAGAAGCGTATAGCTCTGTAAACAGTCATCTGGTGAACATGCCCAGGTAACCCCCATCAACATTTGAACCAGGTAGCCCCCATCAACAAATGAAATAACATTTATAGCAACCCTGAGGGCCCCTTCATAACAACCCTGAGGGCCCCTTCATAACATGTCCCGGCCACGTCCCCTTTCTATTCCCCAGAGGTAACCATTATCCTGACCTCTAACATATGGTAGATTTTTTAAAAATGTTCAGCTTTTTTTTAAACAACATAATTCACTGGGCAACCATTATAAATGCCTGATCTAAGAATACAGGCAGTGCATGGAGTACAGCCACTGCCTAGTGGAGCTCTCTGTGCAGTGGAAAAGACAGACCACGGATCAGCCACAGCAGGGCTGACTGCTGCATGTGGGACACTTGATAGGACAGGACCCTGGGAACGGATACCAGGGGGTCTTGAAAAACAGCTGCTTTTTATAAAAAAGTTATTTCCTTAAAATATACAATAAGAGGAAAGGGTAAAAACAAATACATGGGTCAGTAAAGAGTTGTATCAGCTTGAGTTTTATTTGTACAGTGTAAACAGTAGGGTCATATCACGAGGGGGATTTAGGGCAACATGTCTTTTAGTGTAATAACTTTTTAAACATTCACTGCATATTTTGATCACCCCTTGTAGGAATGTGCTGAATCATTGTTGCCAACTTGGTTGACCTGGAAGTACATTTTCCAGGACCCTCCTCTCTGTTTGGTTCTGGGTTAGAATTGGTCAAAGGATGAACTCGAGTAAAATCTAGGAGTTGGAAGGTTTAGGAGTGGGATGTTCTCACTATCATCTTGGCATCCTGCTACAATTGTGGCGCCTCAGTGAAAGACACATCAGAGCAGCCAACATCCCATTCCAACATTCCGTAAGACAAGTCTAAGCAAAGGGAGTTAATATAAAGAAGAATAGCTCAAAGAATCTGCAAGTGGGCCCAAGAAATAGATTTTAAAACTACACAGACAAGAACAATGCAACCAGGGATAACAGAGCCAGAACCGCACCCCTCCTCCACCCCCCGCACCCATGGGCCTATTCTAGTGGAAATGGGTGCAATGGCAGGATTCTACCAGAGCTGCTCCAAAAGGGCCAGGTGCCTGTGTATCCTAGAATATATCATCTACTCTGTGATCACCTTCTCACATTATTCTCTTTCATATCCAAATACTTTGCATGGATATAAATGATTGGCTGAACCATAGCTATTAGGGAATGTAGAAGTGTACTTTTTAGCTTTCAAATCTTTAAAGTTGTGGATATCCTCCAGCCAGAGATATCCTCCAGCATGACACACCTGGGCTTGGACATGTTGGGTTTCTTACTTGTGCAGTGAGGGAGAACATATGACATAAGGGGCCATGGGTGGCTCGATGAGAGGATTTTAGGATCAATTATAGGATTTGAGCTTTTGCTGGGTGGTTTGTAAAGAGTCAAAGGCAGTGGTGGCAAACCTATGGCACATGTGCTGCAATGGGCTGTTTGTTATCACTGAAAGCTCTAAAAGGTTCACCATCACTGTAAGGAAACAGGTTTATTCTGGATGGGATGTTATCAGAAAACAGGCAATTCTGTGACTATCTCAAACTGCAGGCAAACTAGAGTGTGAAAAGAAAAGGTGGTACTGTAATTGGTAAAGAAGTCACAGTCACTCTTTTTAACCGAGATCGAGGAATGTCTGGTGTTTTGTAGATGGCACAGTGACCATATTTTTGTCAGTGTGGACTTGCCTCTTTTAATCATGCTCTCAGAGTAAGCTTGTCTGAGGTTGGTATTCTGGGGCATGGTTCGTGTCTAACAAGAACTGCATGCCCAGTGGTGAGTGCTGGCCAGCTTCTGAATGTCAGGGGCTGCTGTTTTCTTTTCAAGCACATTAGAAGGGGATTGTTGAGTAAGCTAATTTATCGTATCTGCTGCAGGTGTCATACTTAATGCCGCTCGCTCTCGTGTGTCTCACTGAAGTCAAGTATAGACAAGTATGCCTACTTTCCATGATCATTCGGCATTTTCTGAAAGTTCAGTCAAAGCAGTAAAGCAAATGAAGTAAGAGAAAAACCTTTGGAAAGGAAGAGATAAATTATTACTTGCATTTAATCATCTACCTGTAACAGAAAATGCCCCCCCCCGCCAGTATACTTCAGTTTCTTAGTTGCCCAGGTAATAGTTCCTGCTCCAGATCCAGTTGCTCCTGTCTTTTAGAAATGGCTGGTCACTGTGATGCATAGCTGGTCACTACGATGCACATTGTATAAACCAATTTCCAATTGACAAGCCATTCTGCCTCTGTACTTCCTGCTTGCTTATCTCATAGAAGCCCTAGACCACCAGAGATCAGGGCCTGATGTTCTGGGAATGATCCCAGTCAGTGCCCGTCGATGTAAATGAATCTGCCTCCAAATCCTGGGTGTCGTTTTGGTGTTTCTGCTTGCTGTCGCATAGCAAGTAACCCAAGAAAGCCAATAGAAAAATTAGTAGGAGGAAAGTTTAATAAGGCAATCAATTATAAAATCAGTGTGCAAAAATTAAGGACTGTTCTTCAAAACCATCATCAAAGAACACTTTTTGAAAAACTGGGGATTGAATTCAGGGCCTTTATGTTTTATTTTGAGACAGGGTCTTGCTAAGGTGCTAAGTTGCCCAGGCTGAGCTCAAACTCGCAATTCTTTTTTTTTTTTTTTTTGTGGGTACCGGGGGGACGACCTCAGGACCTCACGCGCCAACAGGCACCCGTGCCGCTGAGCGATATCACCGGCCCCTTTTTCGTATGTGGGTTCCGGGAGTCGAACTCGGGCCTTTGCGCTTGCAAGGCAGGCGCTTAAGCCGCTGAGCCATCTCACTGGCCCCAAACTCGCAATTCTTGTGCTTCAGCATTCCAGAGCACTGGGTACAAGTATGTGCCACTATGCATGGCTAGAAAACACAGTTTTTAGAAAGGCATTAAAGATAGAGACTAAAATATCTAGAAATTAACCTAACTATGAGGGTCCACATAAACTAAAATTGTAAAACTTTACTGAGGGACTTGAAGGAAAATTTGAATAATGTGGTACATACCACATTCTTGGATGGCATATCCAATAAGTCAGTCACTTCTATTCTAATAAAAATGTCAAAAATTTTTTTTAACTAGACGATACAATTCTAGTCACCTGGGAAGCTTAATATAAAAGGATGAAAAATTTTTGGAAGATTGAGGGGTGACTTACACCACTAGAGAGAGAGAGAGAGAGAGAGAGAGGGGTTATTAAAGCAGCATGAATTTTTGTGTAAGAATAAAAATAGCCCCCCCAGACAGGTTTAAGTATGTACTTTTGATATAGGATAAAGGTGGAATTTGAATACATTTACACTTCCGCTTAGGATATAGAAAGCTGCAAAACGTATCACTCCCACCCTAACAATGAGAAAATGACAGGTAAATGACAAGCTCATTACTTTGGTCGTGCCTAGGAGACAGACGAGGTTGTGAGACAGCCCAGCCCTCCGAGGGGAGGGGCCGTGCGGCCTTCAGCGCGCAGAGCACCCGGCAGGGGCTGCTGCTTTCATGGGAGGAGGAGCAGCAGCAGCTGCTGCGTTGTGGAGCTCTGTGGAAACACACGCGTGGGCTAGTGCGCAAGCCTGCACTAGTTCAGGTAGCAGGGGAGTTCCCCCTCTTTTCTAAAGATTTCCAGAGCGTGCTCACAAGAAAACGAGGCTGAGCAGGGCACTCTGGCTGTCCCCAGCCACATCTGTGGTGCAGGCAGGTGGGTGGCAGTCCAGGGCCGCAGTGGGCGCAGAATGTCCTGCACTTCCCTGGTGCTGCTTTTGTAGGAATGAAAAGCCTTAGGCCATGAGGGATAAAGCGGCAGCTCACCCTCCCACAGAGCTCAAAGGAGACATGACATGCACGGGGTAGGGAGAAGCACAAAGCATTGCCCACTTTCCCGAAAACTTTTCTCTTCCCAATTCCCTGGACAGTTTTCCTTGGGTAATAGACTAAAGTCTTAGGCAGAGTCTGTTGCTTCTAGAGCAGAGTAAGGATGCAAAGCTCGGTAGATGCATGAAAAAGTAAATGTTAGCACCCTTTTATGATTAAAAAAAGGTCTTAACTATAATTTAGTTACACCCAGCACTATGCTTAGCATTGAAAAATTTAATGTGTAAATTGTGGTACATCTGTCCAGTGGAATGCCCCTTGGCAATACAAAGGAAGAGCCCCTGGTGATTTCAGCAGCGTGGGTGCATCTCGGAGGTGTTACGCTACAGGAAAGAAGCCAGACTCAAAGGCTTTGCACGGCAGGTTCACACTATGTTGATATTTGGGAAAAGACAAAACAGAGGGCAGAGAACAGATGAGTGGTTGCCAGGGACTGGGTACAGGGCTGGGGATTGGGAATCCGCTACAAAAGGACACAAAGGAACTTTTGGGAATGATGGAAATATTCTACTTTGTGTCTTGGTGATGACTGTGTACATTTGTCAAATTTCAGTGCTCTTATAAAGGATGAGTATTTTTGCATGTGAATCATATCTTAAACACGACTTTAAAAATGGTTAAGAAAGAATGTGTTGTACAACTCATAATAGCTAAATCTTGGAAGCAGCCTATATATGTCCATCAACAGATGACTGGAAAAAGAAATTGTGGTATTTACACACAATGGAGTACTATGTTGCCATAAAGAAGGATAAGCTGGAGTCATTTTTAGGAAAATAGACGTACCTTGATACCATAACGTTAAGTGAAACCAGACACACATGCTTAAATATTGACATGGTTTCTCTTATATGAGAAACCCAAAGTATAAATAAAGAGCAAAATGTAAGATATATAATAGGAAACAAGGAGATAGATCTTTTGCAAAAGGGAACAGAACCGAGAGATGGAGGTGGTGAAGAGAATGGAAAAAGAGTTAAGATGTGTTACGAGCACGTGCCAACTCCCCACCGTGGACGTAGTCATTATGTCCTGCAGACATGTACTAAAAAAAAAAAGTAAAGAGACTGTGCTGTAAACAATGCTGAAATAATTGGTAAACCATTTGAAGAAAAATAACTTGTTTTCTCTCATCATATAAGATAAATTCCAAATGGATTATAGATAAGAATGAAAAAAAAGTATAAAAATTTAGACATAAATAGAAAGTGCAGGTGATGAATACATGGCAGATAAAAGCATACAGCTAAAGGACCGAGGACTTGAACAATCAGGCCCTAGTGATTGTGGGGGGGGAGGGGCGTGTGTGCGAGCAGGGCCCACTGCAGTGCCCTCCTTGGTGCCCTCCCTAGCCCTTCCTCCCTCTCTGTGATCCGGATGGTAGTTCAAGGGCACGTTTCAGGACCATCCCAACACTGCAGCCTTGTGTATATGTCTCATATTTTATCATAGAAAAAGGCCATATTTGGGGTTCAGTTGTAGTTTCCCACATTTTACACACACACAAAGAGGCTAAATTCATTGATGAAGATCAATTTGTCCCATGTCCCACTCCAATTTTCCATTCCTCGCCCAATGCTCAGCCAGCCAGAGCAGCCACATGATTTAGGAGAAGTTAATAGACTCTGAACTTTTTAAACCAAGGCCAGATTAGAAGAACCTGGGCTGCAGATAAGAGGTGTTTAATAAAAATGAATAAATATGGGTGGAATCTCTCTGACTTGAGGAGAAAGGCTTTTTATAGAACAAAGAAAAGCTATGAAGAAAAGGATTGATTTCTTTTTGTTTTGTTTTGTTTTGTTTTTGTTTTTTGAGACAGAGTCTCACTATGTAGTTTAGGCTGGCCTTAAACTCACTATATAGCCCAGAATGGCCTCGAACTTAAAGTGATCCTCCTGCCTCAGCCTCCTGAGTGCTGGGATCACAGCCATGCACCACCACACCTGGCTAAAGATTGACATTCTAAGAGTGTTAAGAGATGTACCTGAGTGACAGGATTGTGGGTGACTCTAATTTTACTTTGTATGTTTTCTAAATTTTTGATATTTTCTAGTTGGAATACATATTACCCAGGTAATTAGAAAGAACACTAAAATTAAAAATAAGACAGAAAGCGAAATCAGAAATGGAAGACTGCAGCTAGCCAGGAGAAATGTGTTTGAGTTTTCACATCAAACCGTAAATCTTAAAGGCAGAGAGAAGAATCCAGGGAAAGCAGTGAGTTAAAGGCCGTTAAGTGGAGTGTGGAAGAGATGTAATGACACTAGAATGTTGCCGTGGGATGAGGTCGGGACACGGGCTGTTCTCGGATGTGCAAGTCGTCACCTGAGCAAAACTGCTTCCTGACCCAGCCTTGCGCATCACAGTGTCAGGTCCCTAGATGGCTTGGCCCAGGGCAGAGGACAGATGGAGAGCACAGGGGGAACGAGGAGCAAGAATCCCCTGTCCTCCCCACCCAGTGACTTCAAGTGGGCAGTACAGAGAGTGGACTTTCCAGTCTGCGCTTCAGGCTTACTGGACTGCGTCACTGGCTTAGGTGCTCCCTTCTATCTTGAGTCCCCTGCTCTCATGAGGCACAGGTGCAAGGTGAGGGTGAGAAACACCTTCATGATTTCTCTTCATTTCTTTTCATGATTTGTTTTCCTTTAAGCCCATGGTGCTAATGGTCTGTGTTTGAAAAGCAGAAGGCTCAGACCAAGTGAAAAGCACAGAAGCCTTTCTCTCTAAACCCTTAGCTGAGTGTTGAGTTAGTGGAGCCCCTCTCCACCTGCTTCTCTAATTTCACCACGCTATTTGCATCATTCCAGTGGACTTCAAAGGATTTCGGACAGAGTTTATGCCCTCGTCTTGGTGTAGAAAGACCTGCTTTTTTTTTTTTTTTTTTTTTTGAACTTGGAATCAAACTCAGGGCCTCGCGCTTGCCAGGCAGGCGCTGTGCCGCTGAGCTACATCCCCGGCCAAGACTGCTTTTCATCCCAGCATCCTCGACCCTTGCTGCACACTCCAGCCACACTAAACTAGCTAGGTTCTCTGAACACACAGTGTGCTGTTTTATGTCTCTGGACACTTACGGTCTTGCCGATATCATCAAATAACTACCATGTGGACTGGGGATGTAGCTCAGTGGCACAAGCGCCTGCCTGGCAAGCACAAGGTCCTGAGTTCAATTCCTGGTACCAAAACAAACAAAAAAACCCAAAAAACAAAAAACTACCATGTACCAACCACTGTGCCAAACTAGTTAACCTCTCTCATAACAAACCTGTTTTGTAGGCTCGAATGCCAAGCCTGAGGCTCAAAGAAGTGAAATAACCCAATGAGGGCCACACAGCCAGTAAACGGCAGAGTCAGAATTTGAATGCAGGTTTAATGCCAAAGCCTAACTTACTTAAAAAAAAAAAAGTGACAAAATATAGATAAGATAAAATTGATCACATTAGCCATTGTAAAGTGGGTAATTCTGTGGTATTAAGTGCATTATATCGCTCTACAACTGTTACCACCGTTCATCTTCGGAACTTTGGAATCTTTCCCGCCTAACTCGAGAAAAGGCTGCGAACAGCTCCAGGCTGGAAGAAGCTAAAAGACAGGATGGCTGCTGTGCTGTGCGACCTTGGATAGGATCCCCGGCCCCAGGAGCACAACTGGAACTGTGAGAGAACTGCCCGCAGGGTCTCTTGGGGGAGAATATGCTGGAGTTCAATGTGCTATTCCTCAACTCGGACGTTTAAGACGGGTTCAAAAAATACTGTTCTGCAAATGCTCTCTTCATATTTCTTGAAACAGGCAGCCTCTTTTTGTTTTACTTTTGATAGCAGTTATGGTTATAGGAGATAGCCCTCTGTTTCCATTATTCTAAGAAAAATAACAGAAGTACGAGGAAGCCTGGCATCTGAGCCATGGCCTCAGTGTGGGAGACACAGGAGCAAGGGACGTGGGGAATGAGTGCTTCCAGTTTTCTCTGTAAACCTGTAGGTACTATCTGACTTTTTAAACTAGCACTTATTACTCTAGTAAAAATAAAAATTCATTAATTTTTCAAATACACTATAATCCCAGCACTCTGGGAGTCACACAGGAGGACCACAGGCTGGACCCCATCCTGGGCAACTTAGAGAGGCCCTGTCTCAAAATAAAAAGTGTAAGAGGGCTGGGGATGTAGCTCAGGGCAAAGGCCCTGCGTTCGATCCCTGTGCTGAAGAGAAAGTTTAACAACTGTCATCAAGGTTGTAGAGAGGGTGGAGCATTTGTGCATTGGTGGTGGGACTGTAAAATGGTGCAGTTACCGTCTAAAACAGTATTGAAGTTCCTTAAAAAAAAACACACACAGAATATCACATGACTCAGAAATCCCACTTCTGAGCAGATGTCCAAAAGAAATGAAAGCAGAACTCAAACATATATTTGCGTAACCATATTCACAGCCACATTCTTCATAATGGCCAGAAGGAAAAATGACCCAAGCCCATCAATGGATGAATGGGTAAATAAAATGTGGTAGAAATACACAATGGAATATAATACAACTTTGAAAAAGGAAGAAATTCTGACATGATACTACATGGATGAACCTTAAAAACATCATGCTAAATGAACTAACCAGTCACAAAAGGCACATTTGGTATGATTCCATTTAATTGAGATACCTGGAGAGGTCAGATTCATAGAGACAGAAGTAGAATGGTGGTTGCGAGGGACTCCGGGGAAGGGAAATAGGACATTACTGTTTAACGGGTACTGAGTTTAGATGGGAAAGATTAGAACGTTCTGAAGACAAACAGGAGTGATAGTTATAGAACAATATAAATGTACTTAATGCCACAGAATTACCCACTTTAAAGTGGCTCATATGATAAATTTTATCTTACCTACATTTTTCCACAATTTTTTTTTTTTTAAAGGGAATTAGCCTTTGGAGTTAAATCTGCATTCAAATTCTGCCTCTGCCACTTACTAGCTGTGAGACCCTCAGCAAGTTATTTCACTTCTTTGAGCTCCAGCTCCTCCTTCATCAGTGGAGATAGCATTCGAGCCCATAGGACAGGGAGCTGTGAGGGAGGAGCTGACGCGTGTAGCACGGTGGTTGGCTCTCAGTAGTGACTTGGTACTACAGGCCCCCGGAAACGTGGGTGAAGACTTCTGTAGGCGCTCCCTCGCCGTGATCTTGTCCTGTTTCCTTGCCGTTAGACCTGCCTTCCTTACACATTTTCAGGGAAATGTCACAGCTGCTGGGGGTTTTGTTGCTTGTTTGTTAATTTATTTGTGTCAGTGCACGCCAGAGGGCAGCCCCGATGACTGTGTGGTTCCTGGTGTTTTTAACTTTGATCACTTCTTAGGCTGGCCTCTGGCAGGTGTCTCTACTGTAAGGTTGCTTTTTATTCTTTTTTGTCATTACTAAGTATCTCGTGAGGAGATACTTTGAGACTGTTGTAGTCAGGGTTTGCAAGGGAAACAACTTTATACAGGACACAAAATTTATAGGATTATTTTATAGTAGTCACCCAAGAGTCAAATACAAAAAGAGTGCAGGAAATCTGTCCACACCGTAGAGACCCAGAGAATCCAGCTGAGGGCCTGGATCCCACGGCAATGTCCTGCATGAGTCCAGCTGAAGACCTAGAGCCCATGGCAATGTCTCATGCAAGTCTGTTTCACGGATCTGTGCTGGGAAGCCCCAAAGGTCAGTGGTGGAAGCTAGAAAGTCTGCGCCAGCGGGGTGAAGGCTCTGTGCCAGCAGGCTGAGGGATCTGCACTGGAGCCAGGAAGAGACGCTCAAAGTAGGGACCCGAGCTCCCCTGAAAAGTACCACAGCCATCCTCAGTGACAACGAAGTCCCCAGCTCCTCTGACGATGAGAACAGCCAAGTTCCTGACAGGAAAACCAGCATGACAAGCTCCTCAAGGAGAGCCAACAGCACCGCCTCTTCCCCTCCAGTTCTCCTTTTTATGTTGTTGGCAACAGTCCTCAGGTGGGCCCTCCACACCAGGCACCACGCTGATTCAGTTCAGCTGAGTGTTACAAATTGACCGCCAGTTGTCAATCCACCACGGAGACTATGTAAAAATTTCTTTCCTCATCAACTTTCCACTCACTAGAGTTCCAACATCTATTGATGTTTCTTGACTGATTTAATTACCACTGTAATCATTGCCAAGAGGTGATTTCCCAATGGTGTCTTTCCTTCTGCATCTATTAGTGTCTTTTTTTTAATAAAAAAGGGCTTTTTCTTTTCATTTATTAATTTATATCTAACAGCATGCATTCATGGGTCTTTACTTGATGGATTATGATATACTACTGTCATTTGTTTTAATGCTCAAAATTTCCCAATGTGGCCAACATTTATCTATAAAACAAGACTACTTCTAAATGTTTCAAATGTGCAAACAGAGGAAGTCACCCAGTTTTCTTCATGTGTCTGCCTTATTGGTTCAACAGGCGCACTTGAGATTTCACCCTAGTTTTAAGCAGATTTGGTAAGCATCAGTGCAAACAGAGGAGGCATGCATTTTATGGCCAGTTCAATATTAGCTGTGAATGTGAGGATCCTTGAGAGGGGACAGGAAAGGTGGTGACAACAGCTATACTGCAGGATTGCTGGGCTTCCTCCTCTTGCTCAGGGGACAGCCAGTGTGGGAGCTGTGTCTAGGGAGAAGAGTTCTTGCATATTTGTCTTTAACGGTAATGGAAGGAAAACCGTTGTGAAAAGACACTAGGTTCAGACTGCACCATATGGCACCAAGTGGTATCGTCACTACAGCCTCTAATGGCCGAGCTCAAAATAGCCCGGATTTCTGCATTGATGGAGAATTAACCGCTGACTGCCAGGAAATACCCATTGTAGTGGCTCTTCAGCCATGTAATTTAAAATAATTACTAATTAAACAAAAATAAAGTAGAGTCCATAATAACAGTAATAATCACCGTAGCATTGGTCATTACCCAAGCACCGTTTGCCAGAGCGCTCATTACCTGAGGGGAGATGGCTTGTGAAAGACCATGCGCTGCTCAAGCGCCCGCTGCTTGACATTGCTGCTGGGTAAGGCAGAGGGCTGCAACCCCCAGCTCACTGCATATTCCATCCCTGTGGCCGATCTCGTGTTGTCTCGGGGAATCTGTACACCAGGGCAGAAGACTGTGTGCGCTGAAAACCAAGGAAAAGGAGCAGTGCTGTGTGGCACTTGCTCCACGAATTTCTCTCATGGCAGGAAACAAGCAGTTACCGTGTCTTTGGTGAGTATCCCTTTGATCCCTGTCTTAGGAAGGGCAAGGCCCTCTTGTAAGAGGGTCTTTCAGTGTCCGTGTCCAATGTCAAGTGGCTGTGAGTGAGCAGATGGAATAGTGCCTAGCAGCCACAGAGTGCTTCCAGATGACCGTGTGGAGGCCCATCCAGGTATCTAAGAAAGCCATAGGCAGAGGCTGTCTGAGTTAAAGGCAGGTCTTCCATTTGGATGACCTAAGTTAAGGGTGCAGTCCCTCATTCGTTCATTCATCCAACAGATGATTATTGAGTGTCTGCTATGTCCCAGATGTTGTACTGGGTGTTGGGGATATTAATCAAGACAGATGTGGTTGTTGACCTCAAGGATAAGACAGGGGAGGAAGGAATCTACTAACACAGAAGTATAACCGTGTCACGAAGGAAAATAAGTGAGTGCTGGGGAGGACAGCAGAGTGACTCTGTCAGCAACGTGGCATCCCTGAGGGACACTGAAAAAGTTTCACTTCTGCCGAGGACTGATGTCTAAGGAGGGTTGGGCTGGGCAGACGATGCGGGGAGAATATTCTAGGCAAAGGTATTACTATAGGCCAGGGCCCCGGTGAGCAAGAAACCTGGTCACTTGAGAAGCTAAAGAAATTACAGAGTGCAGAGGAGGATGGAGGTACTCAGTGAGGGACAGTGTGACACAGGCATGAATCGGTCAGCTGAGTTCAAAGTCAGGGAGGCTGGGAGAGGAGTCCAGGTTTCATTCCAAGTATAAGGAGAAGCTCTGAAGTCAGGAAGTGGCAAAACCCAGGTTCTCTCCATAAAAGTGCTATCTGGTTACTGATGGGTTTTGTTTTGTTTTGTTTTTTGAGATAGGGTCTCACTATGTAGCCCAGGCTGGACTTGAACTCACTATGTAGCCTAGGCTGGCCTCGAACTTGTGGGATCCTCCTGCCTCGGCCTCCAGAGTGCTGGGATTACAATCATGCACCACCACTTGAGGCTTCTGGTTGCTGATGGGAACAGCCTTTGGGGAGCAGGGCCTAAGCAGATGCAGAAAAACCAGGTAGGAGGTTATTTAAGAATTCATGTGGGGCTGGTGAGATAGCTCAGCAGCATAAGACCTACCTGGCAAGCGCAAGGCCCTGAGTTCGACTCCTGGAACCCATGTACGAGAAAAGGGCTGGTGATATTGCTCAGCGGCACAGGCACCTGCTGGCGCGTGAGGTCCTGAGTTCGACTCCCATACCCACAAAAAAAAAAAAAAAAAGAATTCAGGTAAGAGCTGGGCACAATGACACACATCTGTAATCCCAGCACAGAGGGAGGCTGAGGCAGGAGGATCACAAATTTGAGTCTTACTATGGCAACCTAGTAAGACTTGGTTTCAATATTGAAAAAGAAAAAAGTAAAAGGGCTGGAGATGTAGCTCTGTGATAGAGCACACCCCTGGGTTCCACCCCAGAACCACAAAAACCAAACCAAACCAAATCACAAATTCAGGTAAGAGCAGACAGTCACTTGGACTAAGGAGATGGCCGGCAGTGACAGGATGCAGACTGACTGGACAGGCACTCAGGTAGTAGAATGGGCTGGGGGCGGCTGGGATCAGGAGGGATCAGGGCAGGTCCCAGATTTCTGCTTTAAGCCATCCAGTGAATGGTTATGCTGTACATTTAGGTGGGAAGCAGAAGACAACTAGATTTGGGGATTAAAACATTCAGATTTTTAAAATAGTGGTAAAATAGCATTAAACTTACCATTTTAACCTTGTCTAAGCGTATATCTCAGCTGCATTTGTTATACAGTCAGCATCACGATCCATCTCCAGAATATGATCCTTCTTTTCCTGGTTAGTTTTATTTATTTTTGTATTTTATGAATGTACTTTTTATTAGTACATGTTTGCAGTGCATCATGATTACAGTTATCACGGGGAGTTTGTACACGGGCAAAACATCTTCATTCCTACCAAGCTGAAACTCTGTTCGCCTTGGAAACACCAGCTTCCCATCCCCCTCACCCTCAGCCTCCGGCAACTGCCGTTGTCAGTTTTGTTTCCTTCAGCTGCTTCAGATGCTTCCTGGAAGTGGAACCATGGCTGGGAACACGAGCCAGGATTTCTCAAGAGGCCCTCTGGTCAGCTTGAATCCTATTTGGCCCAGGTGTCTCCTCAGTCAGGCGCCATGGTGGACTTCCATTTTGTTTTTAAGGCTTCCTCCTCCTACCAGTGGGCCCACTATGTGAGGATGGGAACGCTTGGGCTTCAGGTTCACTTCTGGTGAACAAATGCTGCTTTGCATTTGCTTTGCCCTTTCTAATCCATGTAGTGGTTCCCGTGGAAATTAATAAAGGAGAACTAAATATGTGCTGCAAATAAAAGTGGTAGAAAGCTTCAGAAAGAGGTAGCTTATTGTCATCTTTTGGGAAGGTACATCAAGCGGAGGTTAAATAGTTTTGATGATCTTTGGAATGAATGGAAGGCATTTCATTTGTTTTTCCTTTTTTGTAACAAAAATTGCAGTTTTAACGTGTTTTTCAATTTCTCTCTGAGCTCACTTTCATCCCCCGATTTCTTTGCTCCTAATGAGATAGTATAAACTAGTGCTCTCTCGTTTATTATTCTCCAAAGCTGTTGATTTACCCTGAACAAAACGAAGGCAAAGATGTTATTAAAATAAAACAACTTCCAATTGAGCTGCTAATAAATGCTGAAATGCACCCATATTTTGCTTATTGATTATTTCCTGCCGACAAAGGCAAACACAAGCTTGCACAGCGCGCTGCGTGTGGAAGTGAAAGATTTAATTAGATGAAAACTGAATGAGCTGGAAGATCTACTGCGCTTGGCCATCAAACAATTGTTATTCATAATCGCCTCTTTGAAAAAGCCCTGCTTCTTGAGCCTTTTTTCACTTAAAATATTCCCTACAGTGCATTAAGACGAGCACATCATTAATAAATTCTCCCCTGCATTTTACCAGCTCAAGGTTGTGGATAGGAATGAGCACTGTCAGACTGTAAATCAGGTGTAATAGAACGCGCTGGAATTGAGAATTGGCAAGCAAGAGCAGCAAGATCATTTTCCCTCCATCTCAGGCCCATCTCCAAATGCTAAATGTGGGGAAAGATGTGCTCCTGGAAGATGTAAGAAGAGGTCCATAAATTCAGAGAGTGGAAATCTCCGGAACTCACCAGCTTTGTAAGTGTCTGCATTTAAAGTTTAGTGTCTGCTCAATGCACTGATACTTAGCGGTGGGAGTGTATTAAAGTTGATATTCGTCCCGCCAGAAATGTTTCAAGTGTACTGCTCTTCAGGACACAGGAAGGAAAAGGAAAATGGAATCGTTGCCTGCAGCAGCCACATGTCACATAGTCTCAACGGGTTTTCCTGCCGGAAGCCCCAAGAAAATTGTTAACCTTCAAAGCCTTTGGTTTCCTCATGTACACACTGGGGATGTGAATCGTACCCATTTCGTTGGTTTGTTAAGAGGACTGAACGAGACAATGCCGGTGAGGATTTTAGCATAGTGACTGGATACAAGGTAAGCCCGAAATGAACAGTAATTCACCGCCCACATCTACGGGTCCCCAGGAGAAAACATCATCTCTCCTATTCACTGTTTCCCATAGCATCTTGACCCCAGTGCCTTAGACTTCTGCTGTGCTTTTTGTCAGACTTGAAGGAAGTGTCAATGTCTCAGTATTTAGGTTCCTAGCAGTTCAGATGGGAACTGATAGTTGCTCAACAAATAGGGGTTTGAAATCTTAAGTTGCTTTTAAAATAACATTTTGTCTTTCTGATGACAAAGAAATAACAACTGTTTCTTGGGAAAGATGGGCAGGTGTGTGGGAGCCAGACAACCTGGTCCAGTCCTGCTCTCCCCAGCTGCTGGAATGGCTGATGGTATAAAGATTACACCAGCTATCACACACACAACACTTGCGACAGGGCCTGGCACATAGTATGTGCTCAATAAAAATAAACTACTATGGGACAAAATACAGCAAAAAACAACAAAGGGATCTGTTACTCTCATGGCCCTGAGAGATAATTACTGCTAAATATTTATGGAGCATGTTGTGTGATTGACATCACACTAGGCACTGATATATATGTATATATCAATAGCCCATTTATTGAGCTTTTAATGCTGTTAGGCACTGTGCTCATGCTTTGCACAATAACCCACCACCTCATTTGAGTCACACAACAGTTGTGTAAGGTAGGCAGTATTATTATCCTTTCTCATTTTGAGATGAGCAGACAGGTCAGTAAGATTAACTAACTTCTTTAAGGTCATACAGGTGGTAAGTGATGGCTCTAAGATTCAAAGCCAGGGCACTTTGATAACAAAGTTTACCTTTATGTACCTGTAAGGCTGGAACTGGAGTAAGACCAGGCAGCCCATGTGAAAGAGAGAAGCGTGATATAAATTTGCTCCACCTGTGACTATAACTCAGCTGCTTAGTTCTCAGGTTCTGCCTCAACACAGCGACTAGGGCATTAAAGCCACACTGGCACTTCCCAGCGCAGTGCTGTGTATTAAACGGACACCAAGACATTCGGATGGGTTCTTCTAAGAAGGCTTTGTTGAGCACCTACACATTCAGGCCGGACTCTTCATGTCTTATTACACTGACCTTGTGTGGCACTAGAATCTCAGGCTAGATATAGATGCTTTTCTTCTGAGATCAGACAAGATTGGGTGTGTTCAGAGGGGTGCGGCTGTAGACAGCTTTTCTTTCATATCTGGCCCCCATTAGTCACTATTCCTGTATAAAAATACTACGTTGTGTTTGTTCTTGTTTCTCAAGTGCAATTTCAAGTCAGGTGAAGCAGATAATTTCAATGGAAATATCTTTTGTGGACACTGACAGGACTCATCCCTAAAGAAATCACCAAATAAAAGATGCGTCAATGTTTAACCACTGAGCACACTTGGTCCCCAAGCAAATTACTTGTCACAAAATGAGAATCAATGACACACAGTCCGTATTGAACTGCTGTGTGTTGGGTCAGCCACCCCTCAGCATGACAACACGGGAGAAGCAGGCTTCTGCAGCTGGACTTCAAGAGCCACTGCGGTGTTGACACATGGAAAGGCTCCTTGGGAAACTCAGAGCACCGAGCTTCTGGCTTCTGGCTGGTGCTTTGCATGTTGCGTTGTGAAAATGGTTCTTTTAAGGGTTCTCTTTCCCTTGTGCAAGAGGTGCAGAGCTGGGCTCAGAAGTTCCAGTGCCGAGTTCTGATGTTCCAAGTTCCAGTGTCTCCCTAGCCCTGCGACTTTCACAAGTCATGGCTTCTCTGAGCTTCACTTGGTTCACTGCAAACGAGTTTTGGAGAAGAGTAAGTATTTTTAAATTGTGGTAAAATGCACATAACCCAAAATTTATCTTTTTATTTGTGTGTGTGTGCGCACGTGTGTGTATGTGTGTGTGTGTGTGTGGTGCTGGGGATCAAACCCAAAACCTTTACACATGCTAGGCAACTCCGCCACTCTACCACTGAGGTACACCCCCAGCCCAAATTTGTCACTCAGACATTTCCAAGTGCACAAGTTCAGTAGGCTAATAATTATATCTAAACATAACAGTACCAGTTTACCACCATTTGCCTAGCAGAATCATTGTGAAGGTTAAATGACAAAAAAGGATGTGAATCTTCTGTAAAATAAAAAGTCTTTTGTTATTTTGGGTATAACCACGCCCCCTCTCTTGGCTTGGTTTCTACCCTGGTGACTTGGACTTCATATTCTTTCAGTCCTAAAATTTTATGGAAATGTTTTTTCATGCCTGGCAGAGGTTTCCATCTCATAGGAAGGCAGCCTTGTGCAAAAAGGCTGTTTTCTCTTGCAGAACATCAGCACCTCATTTCATCACTTTTCTCATCACCCTGTGGAGGAAGCTGCAAGTGAAGTCCACCTGGCTTGCAAGTGATCCTGATACTGCTTTCTATCTCTGTCTCTCTGTATCATTTATCTCTAGACCATCCATCTCTAGATCATCTGTACATACCCATATGCATATCCATACCTATTTATTCATTTATTTAAAAATTTATCAGTACCTTTTAATAGCCAGGGGCTAGGTGAGGTTCTAGGGACTGAAGGACAAAAGCAGTGAATAAGAGAGACAAATTTCCTGCCCTTGTGGATCTTACTTTTCTATGGGAAAGGCAGAGAACAAGGAAGAAGATATAAAATACTAAGTAGGGAGAGATGCTGTAAAGAAAAATAATACAAGATCAAGAGATAGAGAGTGACAGTGGCTGCTTTTTTAATGGAGGGGTCAGGAGGGCTCTCTGAAGGGAGACCTGAATGAAATAAAGTGATTGGCAGGTGGAAGTCTGAAGAAAAGCAAACTAAATACAACGCCATATTTAAAAGATTATTCACCATGATCAAGTGGGATTCCTCCTAGGGACGCAAGGATGGTTCCAAATATGCAAACCAGTACACGTGAACAGCACATCGACAGACTGGAGGACGAGAGTACACCAGCATCTTAATGAAGAAACAGCATTGACCACATCTAACATGGCTTTGTGATGAAAACACGGGACAGACTAGGGATAGAGTGAATGCACCTTGACACAGTAACGATCATTTGTAGCAGTCATTAGCTAACTTCATGCCGAATGGGGAAAAGCTGAAAGCTTTCACTCTACAATCTGGAACAAGACAACGATGCCTACTTTCACCACTTTCACTCAACGCAGTACTAAACCCTAGCCAGAGCAATTAGGAGGAAAAAAATATATAGGGCTTCCAAATTGGAAAGAAGTCACATTATCACTGAGGATGACATGATCTTATATTCCAAAATCCCCGAAGAGTCCACTAAAACCACTTAGAACTAATTAACTCAGCAAAACTGATGCATACAAAGTCAACACACAAAAATCAGTAGTGTTGTTATATACCAATACTTACACACCAATAGTGAATTTTAAACAGAGATCGAAAAAGTTCTCTTGTTTATAAATAGCTACACAAAAGTAAAATACCTAGGAATAAATTTAATCCCAGAAGCGAAAGATCTCTGCAGTGAAAACTATAATATATCAATTGAAGAATTTTCAGAGTGCCTCCTGCCAACACACAGAAAGACACCCCCATGGATTGGGAAACTCAGTATTGCCAAAATGCCCAAGTGAAGCAGGCAACTTAGTGACACCATGTCTCAAAATAAAAAATAAGGGCCAGGGATGTAGCACATGGTAGAGGACCATAGGTTTAATTCCTATTACCAATAAAAAATAAAAGCCCAAAGGATTCACAGAATCAATGCTATCCTTGTCAAAATACCAATGACATTCTTCATAGATCTAGAAAATCTTAAAATTCATATGGGGCCACAAAAACAAACCCAAACAAAACACCCAAGTAGCCAAGGCATTGAGCGAAAAGAACAAAACAGGAGGCATTTTACTATCTGACTTCAAAACATAGTCCAAAGCTATAAAAATAAAAATAGCAATGTTGTTGGCATAAAAACAGACATACAGAACAATGGACCATAATAAAGAATCTAGAAGTTAAACTCATGCATCTTTAGCCAACTGATCTTTAACAAAGACGCTAAGAGTACACATTGGGTAAGGAAAAGCATCTTCAATGAATGGTGCTATGAAAATTGGATATCCACATGCAGAATAAAACTGGATGCCTACATCTCACCTTATCAAAAAAATCAACTCAAAATGGATTCAAGACCTAAAAGTGAGATCTGAAACTATGAATCTGCTAGAAGAAACCATAAGGAAAATTCTATAAGACATAGAATGGGCAATTATTTTTTTGGACATGGCTTCCAAAGGAAACAAAAGCAAATACAGACGAATGGGATTATGTTAAACTAAAAATGGAAAATAATCAACAAAGAAATAAAATCAACAGAGTAAAGAGAATTCCGAAAAATGGAGGAAGATATTTGCAAACTATGTGTCTGGCAAGAGGCTAATAATCATAATGTATAAGGAACTCAATATCTAAGAACCCCGTGTAACCCAACTAAAAAATTGGCACGAGGTCTAAATAGACATTTTTCAAAGGAAGATATACAAATGGCCGACAGCTGTATGAGAAAACGGTCAACATCACTAATCATCAAGGAAATACAAATCAAAACCTCAATGAGATAGCACTTCATTCTAGTAAGAATGGCTATTTTCAAAAACACTAAAGATAACGAGTGCTTTTGATGATGTGAAGAGTAGGGAACATTGCACACAGTTGTGAATGTAAATTAATATGGTCACAAAAAAGGAGTTTCCAAAAGAAAAAAAAAAGGAAAAACAAACAACCACAAAACAGATTACCATATGATACCGCAATCCCGTACTGGATATATATGTCCACAATAAATGAAAGTAGTGTGCTGAGAGATGTCTGCGCCCTGACTGGAGAAGACTCCATACTAGCGACAGTCTTTCCATTATAATCAACCTGCAAACCTCAAAACAAAGAACAAAACAAAACAAACAAAAACAGTAGAAACACGAGAAGACAAGGCAACAAAATGCCTCCAAGAAACTCAACTACTCCAAAGCTGATCCATGGGGCATAGAGGGGGAGGAAATAAAAAGCCACGCAGATGAATTATTGAAAATGATAAAAGAGATAACAGATCAATACGGTGCTCAGTGAGCTCAGAGGTAACTGAACAGATAATGGACTTAAAATGATGAGCAAATTTACAGAACACACGAATGAAAAGCTAGCTGAGATATACATAATGATACAAAACATGAATGACCAATTTAGCAAAAAATTAGTCTATGAAGAGGTAGCAAACAAATCCAGGTTAAACGCTGGGCTCATGAAGTGGACTGGTCACTTCTGCTGCCCGTACCGATCCATTTCACTTGCCCATCTGAAAACATTTTTATTAGTACTTGTTTGCAGTATGCAACGATTACATTCATTGTAGGGAATTGGTATATGTATACGACACAATTCTTTTTTTATGGGTACTGGGAGTCGAGCTCAGGATCTCACGTGTCAGCAGGCGCCCGCACCACTGAGCGATATCACCGGCTCTTTTTGCGGATGTGGGTACTGGGAGTCGAACTCAGGACCATCGCGCTTGCTAAGCAGGTGCTTATGCCGCTGAGCTATCTCGCCGGCCCCGCATCCCCCTTCTTATTTCCCCTTTCCTCCCTCTGTTTTGCCAGTGTGTGGTTAATTAACTAGTTGTCAACTTGAGTGGGAACGCCCAGCTGAATTGAGTCAGTGCGGTCCTGGGCATGGAAGACCCACTTAAGGAGGCGTGTTGTTGGAAGGATATAAAAGGAGAACGGGAGGGGAGGAGTTTGTGCTGATCTTCCTTGAAAGAGCTTGGTTGTGGCTGGTTTTCTTTGGAGAGGCTTCAGCTGTTCTCTTCAGAGGAGCTTGGGTCCTTGCCTTGGCCTTGGATGTCCTCTCCTGCCTTTTGCACCTGGTCCGCTGAGACAGACTCTAGCCTCAGGCACCGGCCCTTGACCTTTCCCAAGCAGCTCCTCCCATGTTCCCGCACAGATCCTTCTGCCGCCTGATAACAGACTTGCACCAGACGTTCCCAGCGGCTTCAGGCCTTCGGCTGGATTCTTTGGATCTCTAGTTCATGGACTGATCTCTTGCATTTTTGTACACTGGATTCTGTGAGTGACTGTTATATCCTAATCTTGTAAATTCCTGTGTCCTGCATTAAATCTGTCTCTTTTGTAAATACTAATAGAGCCACAATCAGATTTATTTATTTAGCTTGTAAGTTATTATATAATTATTATATATACAGATTAACTACTAGACTAATAGGTCAAAAAACATATAAAACACTTAAGACAATTATACTAAATCAAGGTACACTTTTAGATACCTTGTCCATGCTGGATAACAATAACTTTTCCTTTTTCCTACTATTTTTATTTCACAGTTTATTTATATATTGAGTATTTCATGTAAGAGAAACCATGTGATATTTAAGCTTGTGTGTCTGATTTACTTCACTTAAAATTTTGATCTCAAGGTGTATCCATTTTTCTACAAATGACTCAAGTTTATCCTTTATGGCAGAGTAGTACTTCATTGTGTATAAATACCACATTTTCTTTATCCATTCATCTTTTGATGGACTTATAGGGTGTTTCCAAGATTTAGCTATTATGTGTTGTGCTGCTTGTAAACATGGGTACATCACTGTGTAATGATGTCTTTAACTCTTTTGGGAAGATACCTACAAGGGGATTAGCTGGGTCAAATGGAATTTCTATTTTTAGTTTTTTGAGGAATCTCCATATTGATTTCCACAGTGGTTGTACCAGTCTACACTCCCACTAACAATGAAGAAGGGTTCCTTTTTCCCCACAGCCTTGCCAGCATTTTGTTACTGGTTGATTTCTTGACAAAATCAATATTGAACAAGAGTGGTGAGAGCAGACATCCTTGTTACTGATTTTAGAGGGAAAGTTTTCAGCTTGTCTTTTAGTATGATGTTGGCCATTGGTTTGTCATAGATGGCTTTTATCAGATTGAGATAAAGACACTCAGTTCCTCTTTTCAGGATTTTTATCATGAGTGGGTTCATTAGCTTAAAGTGTTCCATTATCCTTTATTAAAAAATAGGTATATGGCCTTGGAAGTTGGCAGCTGTGACAGCAATGGAAATGTCAACTCTGGAAAGAGCGAGGTGACTGTTTTATCCTTTGGGATCGTCAAGACCCTGGGCTGTAGAGGAAAGAGGCTTCAGGGACAGCTGATCCTTGGTTTTTGCATCTGCAACATGGAACCACTGCACAGTTCCCACAATGCTTTGAAAGAAAATGTGCCTGCATGCATGTGAGTGTGCACATGTGTGTAGGCATGCATGTCTTGTGTGTGTGCATGTACATGCATGTGTGCTGGTTGTGGGGAACACAAATGCCACAACTGAGGAGAGTCATGATTCTCCAGGCTTATGGGTAGATAGATATTCAAGATCACAAAATGCCAAGAGCACACTCGGAAAAGACAGGAGGGGATGCTGCAGAACAGCCCAGGTGGTAATTTGTTCCAGTTCTGTGAACCCTTCCCTTTCTGAGCGTCAGTTTCCTCACTGTCAAAGGGGCGTTGATAGTATCTACTTTGAACAATGTAAAGCAATTATCACAATGCAGGGCACAGTACTACCACTCGATAAATGGAAGTGGCTTTATAAATAATAATTCTATTACCTGCTGTATCTGCCTGAGTGTGGTATGGATCCAGATGCAGAAAGAGTTGTTTCTTCAGCTGTGTCCTTTAAATGGAACTCCAGACACATTCCCAAAGTGTTGCAGAATTGGGGAGAGAAGAGACCTGGCAGCAGCCGAGGTTGTCGATGTCTTAGTTCTTGTTTCTGAAAGGGACCAGTACATAGCCTTCTTCTTCCCTACCCAGGAGAGTCTTGAACCAGCTGAAAAATAAGGCAGAAGCCTAAGGAGCTGTGTTACCTCCATGTCACCTTCATACTGATCAAGCTGACTCTGGGGATTAAAGTGGGAGACTTCTTACCTCATCTCGGACGTAGCCTGATCCCCGCAGAGCTGACCTGACCGGGCCTGCCCCAACTGAAAATCTTGGGAAGAAATTTCCAAAATATTCACTGTGGTTATCTTTTTTAGTTTTTTTCCCCTGTAGCCTACACATGTCTCTATAATGAGTGTGTATTTCTTTTGTAATGGAAAAATCCAACTTTATTTAAAAAAATAAAACTTTTTATAGTGGCAAGGATTAGACATTAGTAGTCAAACCAACAATTTAGAATTCCATAGATTTATAATATTACACAATGTTAATGCTGCAAGAAACCTTAGATATTTCCCTAATTTAAGAATTTTAAATCTTTTTTTGGGGGGGTGTCACAGATTCCTTTGAGGATCTTTTAGAAATGACGGTTTATTTCCTCAAAATATACCACATATATACATATTGTCATTTAAATGGCTTTTAGTTTCAAGTTACATAAAGCCTTACTTAACAGTATCTTAAACAATGGAGAAAATGTACTGACTCACAACTAAAAACTTTAGGGGTATCAGGCAAAGCTTGATCCAGCACTTCAACATTTTCACAACAACTAATTTCTTCTGTTTCTCTGCTCTGCCTCCAACAATATCAGCTTCATTCCAAGCTGGCTCACTTGTGGGTTCCCAGGTGACTGGTGGGACTCTTCTTATGTGTTCACATACAGAGAGAAGGAACATCTCCATTTCAGTATTCCCAGCAAAGGCTCTAGGATTCGAACTGATTATAAAGTTTAGAAACCCTCATCCCTGAACCAATACTTCACCTGGGAAATATAGAAGACCGATTGCCTTATTCAGATTGCTTGCTCTGCCTTGAAGCTGACATGAAATTAGTGTCCTGGGACCACATTATTTCCCACATGGAAGCAGAGGACATGAAAGTCCCTGTACACACAACTCTGCAGGTTAATGATTCCTAACCAAATCCGGTCTCCCAGTTTATTGCTGAAGAGTCAGAGACCAAGAAAGATGTCATGAATGTACAGAGCCACACATCCCACTGTCTGCCTGCTGCTTTTCTTGCTACCAAACTCCACTCCAGTGTCACATGCAGTGAGTCAGAAATGAACTGCAATAATAAGCAGGACACTGAGCAGACCCCTAAGCTCCCTGAGGACTTGGTACAGATGCATTTTGATGACGAGACAAGGAGGACCTTATGTCAAGAAGAAAAAAGGATCCAGAGTGAAGCAGCTGCGTTGAGACTGGCTAGAAGCCACCCGAGTAAGACAACATGGAAGGAATACGAGGAGAGGAGGAGGAATGATTCTATCATTCACGCCTGTATCTTGAAGATAATCATTGTAATTTCCCTTCTAAAAACCCTGTTTGCTCAGAGGAAATGACTGTACTCTAATAAGTACTCGTTTATGAAACTCACAGTAATTGGATTGGAATATAAATTACTAAACTGTATGGGGGGTGGCATTTCTTGCCAGGTGTTTAATGATTATGTTCCAATGTGTGGGGCTGGCCTGTCTGCCCGGAAGGTAGTACTCGCAGGAAGAAGACCGCTTCGCTCTGTGTCAGAACAAGGGTGTCTCTCACAAGTTTCTGCAGTAACCCTTGACAATGCTCATGCTGCCTGCCACATTTTTTTTTTTTTTTTTGTGGGTTCCGGGGTCGACCTCAGGACCTCACGCACCAGCAGGTGCCCGTGCCGCTGAGCGATATCACCGGTCCCTTTTTCGTATGTGGGTTCCGGGAGTCGAACTTGGGCCCTCATGCTTGCCAGGCAGGTGCTTAAGCCGCTGAGCCATCTCACCGGCCCTGCCTGCCACATATTTAGACTGCTAAACTCAGTCAGCCTTGACTGTCTGCGTCCAGCTGCTTCTCCCAGATAGTTGCTAGGCCAACCTGACTGCATCCAGCTGTAATGTCTGTGTTTTCCTACCTAAAAATATATATCCAGTTTTTCCAACATGCTTCAAGGACTTTATATCTAGGACAGACGGGCCCAGTCAAGGACACATTTTTTTTTTTTTTTTTTTTTGGTGGGTACCGGGGGGACGACCTCAGGACCTCGCGCGCCAACAGGCACCCGTGCCGCTGAGCGATATCACCGGCCCCTTTTTCGTATGTGGGATCCGGGAGTCGAACTCGGGCCTTCGTGCTTGCAAGGCAGGCGCTTAAGCCGCTGAGCCGTCTCACCGGCCCTCAAGGACACATTTA
Organism: Erethizon dorsatum; assembly: GCA_028451465.1. Lineage (NCBI taxonomy): Eukaryota > Metazoa > Chordata > Mammalia > Rodentia > Erethizontidae > Erethizon > Erethizon dorsatum. The sequence continues at coordinate 9,602,658 of CM051836.1, forward strand.
ACTCTACCTGCACCACTCAAACCCCCCTCCCTCCCAGAATGTTCCTGCCTTATGATAAACAATTCCTTTTAAGTAAAGCTGCTTAGAACAAGCCTGCCTGATAACATATGATTTAATTCATGTAACCAATCATGTAATAACCTGCTGTCTTTTGTACTTCCTGCTTACAAAAATGTATACAAGGTTTTGTTTCACTCAGCCCATGCGGAAAAAAAAGTTGCCTTCCAACTCCTCAGTGCAAAGGGTCTTCCATCAGGTTCGGTATCAGATTTCTGCAGTAATTATAGCTGGCAGTGTTTAGCTTTCTTTTTGTTTTTTTAAAGGGACTCACGATTAAGAGTTTGCCTAAAGTCTCCGAGGAGATTTTGGACTTGGAGTTTTCAGCAGCATTGGAACTGTTAAAACTTTGGTGGCTTTTATTTATTTATTGTCTTTTTGAGACAGGGTTTCACTGTGCACTTCAGGCTGGCCTTGAACTCACTTTGTAGTGCAGGCTGCCCTCGAACTCGCAAAGATCCTCCTTCCTCAGCCTCCCGAGTGTTAGGACTACAGGCATGCACCACCACGCCCGGCCAGTGGCTCTTAGAGATGGATTAAATACATTTTGCACAAAGAGATGTGCATGAGTCTTTTGGGGTCCAGAAGTAGACTGTTGAGGTTTAGATCTAAAATGGCTGCCAGCCAGGCATGGTGTTGCACCCCTGTGACCCCAGCAGAGGCAGGAGGATCGCCATGAGTTCGAGGCCAGCCTGGGCTACAAAGTGAGTTCAAGGACAGCCTGAACTACAAAGTGAGACCCTGTCTCAAAAAAGAAAAAAAAAAAAAAAAAAAGAAGGTTGCCAAAACCTCAGGTGTTTGCAGGTGACTAGATTGGGGAGCTGACTTGCTGTTAGGAGGTGGGGTCTGGCCAGAAGAGGCGGGACACTGTGCGTATGACCTGGAAGGGGTCATCTCCTTTCCCGCTCCCCCTTCACTCTGCTTACGGGCTGCCCTGAGGTAAGCGCTTCCTCCTCCCGGGCCTTTCCACAATGCTGTTCCTGTGTATGAGCCTGCCGAGCAGGGACTGAAACTTCTGAACTGTGAGCCAAAATACACCTCTCCTCCTTTAAGAGGTGCGTGTCCACTATTGGGTCCCAGAGACGAGAAAAGATTTCCATTTCGACTGTATTAATGAACAGAGAGGAGGGGATGACTTGCCACACGAATTCAACACCAGGCGTGGTTGGCCCGGGTGTTCTGTCGCCTCCTCCTCTGGGTTGTGCTTTCTGCCAGGCTCTCCGTGAAGCTCTGGTGGGCCTGACAGTGCCAGGCTTCTGTCATCTTCGCCTCAAGCCTCATGAGGGTAAGGTTGATCTTTCCCAGTATTTTCAGAAAAAATTCTAGAAACAGTCTTTTTTGGATAAAATTGAGCTGGCTGCGTGTTTGGGGTTAAATTGTGCTCCCATCCAAAGATATGTTGAAGTTCTGACCCCTACTACTTCAGGATGTGACCTTATTTGCAGGCGTAATTAAGAAATGGTAAGATCTTTGGTGAGTTGGGCAGAGGCTGAATCCAACAGGACAGGTGTCGCTCAAAGGAGAGCACAGAGAAGTCCGGGGGAAATGCCCCAAGACAGAGACGCAGAGGAAAGATAGCCCTGTGACAGCAGAGGCTGAGGTGGGAGAGACGCTGCCAAAAACCCAGGAATGCCCGGGGCTGCCGGCAGCTGGACACCATAAGGGAGACTCCTTCCCTAGGGCCTGTGATGATGTAGGCCTGTTTACACACCTCTGTTGTACAAAAGTGTGAGAAGGTACAGTTCTGTTGTTTTAAGCCGTGTAGTTTGTGTGTCTTTGTTACTGTGACCCTAGGAAACAGCTATGCCCTTTGTTGGGAGAATTGAATAAGGTGACTGGACAGATCTGAGGTGCATGGCCAGCATATGTCTGGCCCCCTAAAGGAAAACCGGGGAGTGTTTCCCAGAAAAGGGGAAATAACAGCTGTGCAGGTGAGAACTAAGGTGTCCACTATAACTTTAAGGCCACATTTTAGCCACGGCACTTTGAGCCTGAACCATTGGTATAATCTCCCAAATTCCCTTCATGTGTTCCTCCTCCTGTTCCTTCCAGCCATTTTATTCAAGATCTTAGATCATTGTTCCTCATTTAGGGTTTGATCTTGCCGCTCAAAGCCTTCAGGAACTGTCCAAACCCATGCGGAAAGACCTTGCTCTTTCATCTGTCCTTAAGGGGCAATTTCAAGCTTCCACAACCCCTGTCGTTCCCCCTAGGTGGAAATTCAACTGCCATTTATTTCTTTTTTTTTATTTTACTTATCAGTTCTGGGGATTGAACCCAGGTTTGGCTTCCATCTAAAGTCTAAATCATACCCATTTTCTCTAAGAACCTTTCCAGATGTCTTCTTAGCTAGAGTTTTCTGCACCCTCTGAACTGTTTCCTCCATTTCCACTAAGGCCCTTGTATTCATTTGCTAGGGCTGCTGTGATGAAAGGGACAGACTTGGTGGATTAAACAGCAGAAATTTATTTTCTCACAGTCCTGGAGTCTGAGAGTTCAACACTGAGGTGTTGACAAGGTTTAGTTTCCTCTGTGGCCTCTCTTCCTGCTGCCTTCTCACTGTGTCCTCACATGGCCTTTTCTCCATGTGCACATCCCCACTGCTCCTAGGACACTAGGCACACTGGGTTAGGGACTCCTTGCCGGCTTTATTTAACTTAATCACCTCTTTGAAAGACCGAGCTCCAAATATTGTCCCTTGGGGAAGGCCCACCCATGCGATCTCCTTTAACCGCGATCACCTCTTTGAAGACCCTGTTTCCACATAAGTTTATATTTGAGTTACTGGGATTGCGCCTTCAACCTATGAATTTTTTTAGCAGAGTACAATTCAGCCCATAACAGCATTTAAGATTTTCATTTTATTTTATGATTATCTGTGTGCTTACTTTAACTACATTAGAATATGATGAGTTCCTCGAATGTTATATACCTTATCTAAGTACTTTTATCTCCCATGGTGCTTAATATACTTTCTTGGACTTAGTAAATGCTCGTTTTTTTCTGAATGAATGGTATAAAAACAATTCTTGGGGGCCGGTGAGATGGCTCAGTGGCGTAAGCGCCTGCCTTGCAAGCGCAAGGGCCCGAGTTCGACTCCCGGAACCCACATAGGAAAAAGGGGCCGGTGATATCGCTCAGCGGCACGGGCGCCTGCTGGCGCGCGAGGTCCTGAGGTCGACCCCCGGTACCCACAAAAACAAAACAAAACAAAACAAAACAAAAAAACAATTCTTGGTTAAGAAGGACTTCTCATTTTCCAAATTTTGCATTTAAAAAGTTACATTGTGGTAGTTACATTAGACTTGATGTCAAAATCCCAGGTTATTTTTCTCCGCAACTCTTCCACTTTATAGCTGTGTGATCTTAAGCAAATCACTTAACTTTTCTGAGCCTCTGTGTGTAGAATGGGGACCATAGTGCTTTCCTGTTTGTTCTACAGGGTTATTTATAAGTGAAATAGTTTAGTAATCAAAAAATATTTGGGGTCCCTACTATGTTCTGAGCCCTCGGGGTAGCATGGTGAACACCTGGGCAAGATTCCTGTCCTTGCAGTTCTTGTTGGGGGACAGGTGACTGACAAGGCCATGAAGGTACAGGAAGTGATTCCAGAAAGCACCACGTTCCCTAAGGACTCCGCAGAAGGAGCTGTAGAGGAGGCAGCGTTTCAGCCCAGATCTAAGGAGGGAGGAAGAAGTGTCTGCGTTCCCGCTGTGGGGAAGGGATGAGCTCTCCCGGCTGTGGGAGGAACGAAGGCCTGGCGGGCCAGGAGAGCAGGTGTGGATGCTCCTGTGAGCTGGCGGAGTGGACATTTCCAACGGGAGGTCAGGCAACAGCAGAGCTTCCCGGGTATCAGCCCAGCCTCTGGAGTTGGGGTCTCATTTCCCACTCAAGCGAGGTGTGTAGTGGGCATCACTGTACAGAGCCATGGGCACATGCTTTGGCCCAGGTGGCATCCTGTTCCCTGCCCTGCCCGCCGCCAGCGTTGGGAGAGGATCAAGTGCTCAAGACACCTGGGAAGTAGGAAGTGCTGTGTGATTTCCTGGTGGCATCATTATTTGAAAACATGTGGCCCATGATTAAGGGATTTGGACTTTGAATTAAGCAACCAGCTTACTGATCAAATTTTCTGAGGAGCCCTGCAGTCACCCCAGCTTAGAGCTCAAAAATGTCTGTGTCAGGGTTTTTCAAAGTAAATTGATGAGAATTAAGTAGCTGCAGCAGCAGTGATGTAAAAGCTGTCTTTTGTTGGGTCCAACTTTTCTACTGAGTCCATACACGTATTTGGTATGGGCAGTCACTGAGTTGGGGCTTTTGAGTACCTATGAAACTATCTTGGAGCTAAGTTTGTGTGTGTGTGTGTGTGTGTGTGTTTGTGAGGGTGTTGCATTGCAACAGAATAGTTCACAAACAGCCTTCTGTTCGGATACCTTAGGCATTCCACTGCCACCAGCAGACACCTTACACATATTTCTTCAGTGGTGACACTGCGGCCAGATGCATATAGAGGACGTTGTAACAGAGCACTATTTCAGGAGGAGTAGATTATCTCCAGGTTCTTGGCAGTGAAGTGTATTTCCTTTGAATTCGTTCTCCAGTTCCCCTCTGCACCCTACAAACCAGTTCCCTATGTTTCTCGCCCCCCAGTCTCGTCTGCTCGACACTTTAGCTCCCAGCTCGAGCATCCTTAAGTGCCAAGTGACCGATGATTGTAGCTCTCTCAGCAGGCCCGCTGGAAGAGGAGGCCTCTGAGACGACAGCTGTGCATGCAGCAAAGGCCACCGATGCCAACAGAGCCGTGCAACTGTCGGAAGAGGAGCGCGGCTGCCCCTTTTGTCTGTGGGGAAGGGAGAGGTGCCAGGGGAGTTTTGCAAAGTCTGAGTTTGGAAGCTAACCTGGACTGTTCTGGGAACTTTCCTGTGCTGCTGGAGGTTTGAAGGAGAATACATCCCCTCATGCTCTCTCTTCCCATTCTGTGTCTGTTGGTCAGACCCTTGCTCTGTCTTCCAGTTTCTTTCTCTTGTTCACACCCATCTGCTCTTTCCTTCTTGATTCACCAGAATTGAATAAGGTTCTATTTAACTTGTGGGACTTCCAGGATTGAAGCTCTGGGAATATCAAAGGCAACAGCCAATGGTGACTACTTTTTCCAAGACAAACGATCAGTTATGAATGGGCAAGCAGAGACTGAAAGAGTCCTAGCAAGTGGGGCACAGTGGCACACACCTGTAATCGCAGCACTCTGAGAGGCTGAGGCAGGAGGATCACAAGTTTGACCCCAGCTCGGGCAACTTAGCAAGGCCCTGTCTCAAAATGAAATATAAAAAAGGCTGGGGATGTCGCTCAGTGCAAAGGCTCTAGGTTCAATCTCCAGTACCAATGAATGAATGAATGAGTGAATAAATAAATGAATAAAATTAAAAAGAGCCCTGTTTCCCCAAACAGATAAGTGGATTTTAGAATGAGATGAAATGGAGCTAGCAGGCATTTTGAAAAGAGCAGGGTGGGGATTTGGAGCTGGAGGTGTAAACCTCCAGGTAGAGGGGACATCTTGCTTTGGTTTCAGAATCTTGGACAGCTTGTGTGGCCTGCAGCATGTTCTGAATGTCCGAACGTCAGCAGGCCCGTGGCCACGGGGGAGGGACTGTGGTACAGAAGGTTGATACTAACCTTGCAGCAGCTGCCTGCTTTCTCTGCCCCAGTGCCTCTTAGCAGTGTCCGTGCCATCCAAGTGGCCTGGAACTTGAGGTTTTCAGAGGTTAGTGCCAAGAGGAGTCCCTGAACGTGCATTATCCTTGTGCCCTTATCTCTGCTGTTTTCCTAGATTTGCTCGTGCAGGATGGCGGTGGCAGTTATTCTTTTTTTCACCCCAGCATCCACCCCCTGCATAACACTGGAGGGAGAACTAATGTGTATACTGTTGCTTCTCAGGATAATTGGGGCCCACAGAAATCTCCCGGAGACGCGTTTGGTCAGTTAATGAGGGAAAGTGAGCACTGATTGTAACTTACAGGAGTTCAAGAAGTTACGGAATAATACGTGTTTCACACAGAAAAATGAGATGTATTTGATAAACAAGAAAGAAAATGAAAATCCATTCCATGTATAAGGAATTTCTTTTTTATTAAGTACTAGCTTTTTTCTTTAAACTGAAAAGGTAATCTATGAACTGGAAAAACAAATACTTCAGAGGAAGGACATGAAAAGAAAGGCAAAATCTGTCATTGAACTTCTAGTCTTTTTCTCTTGAGACAGAAAATTCCAGAAATTTCTTATGACTGTACAAATGCCTATGTCCATGGATGTGAGCTTAGAAAACTCACGTGGGAGCACTGATGTCCATACTGTGCTACATCTTAGCTTTTTAACTGAAAGATTTCACATATTTATTATTGAACCAACTGACCCAGTGCAGAGCATGAAGACAAAGAGAAAAAATCACATTCTCCATAAAACATGTCCAGCTGTCTAGACATTGGTGACATTTTCAGCTTGATGTGGCACAATGGCTGTGACCTCGATACCATATAAGTATCTGTGCCATCTCTTGTGTGGTTTCTCATAGCCCCCACCCCATTCTTCTCTCGTGTCTCCTCTTGGAGTTGGACCTGGCTTTATTAACCAGTGTTTATCTGCATCCATTGAGGAATGGGACCATTTTGCCTCTCTGTTTTGGCCAGGAATTGCTTAATCCTGAGAGTCTTGTGAAAAGACATGGCGAGGAATGGAGTTGAGAGCATGCACCATGATGGTGGAGAGGAGGAGCTGCCTTATTTTTTTTAAATTAATACGCACTTCAGACCCCTTTCCACGGTAATACACATAGAAGAATTATTTAATATGGCAAAAATTCCTTAGTTGCTCTGTACAGTTATGAATACCATGCTAATCTGTGACTATCTCTGGAATATATATTAAAACACAAAGAGAAGCAAAAAAAAGAAAAAAAAAGACAGCACTACTGGGAATGATAATTCATTATTGAAGAGTCTATCACATCTATGCTATCACCATGAAAGGATGTGACAAATTAATGAATTTGTCTTTTCTCTGACCTAAGCACTCCCACCACACAAATCCTCCTCGAACACTGAGTTAGTCTCTTTGATGACAGCAGTGGTACAAACCCCTGTGGTGTTGGGACTTAGCCATTTTCTGTTTGGGGCCCTGGGGCAAGAGCAGAACTGCTTCCCTGAGGCCTGGATGGTGCTGGTCTTGGGGCGGGTGATTAGGGCTGTGTCAGGCATGGCACAGATGCCCATGTGACCCTTAATAAATATGTGTATTTTTTGTGGCATGGGGAGCCTTCTAAAGTGTGGGGTCCAGAGCAGGGACTCCTTCTGTGCAGGTCTATGGGTGGCACTGTACTGGTTGTTAAAGTTAGAATTACCTCCATTCAGTTGGCAATAGCTGCTGCTCTGAGTCCCCAGTGATCTGTCCCCATGACTCCCCATCTTGGTCCTCCCAAGGACCACCTCCGTTACCTTCCCCATGACCCGGCAATCCAAAGGTCAGTGCCGCGCACAGCAAGGGCCTCCCGAGCACTGCTCCAGAGCCATTGCCTGTGCCTGTTCTGACTGGGACCGAATGGAGGGCTGGTGAGTCAGTCAGGTTGTTAAATATTCCAGTGCTACCCTGCTTATGAGTACATAATGAGTGAAGACTGTGCCCTGGCTTTTGCAGAGACAGTTTCGTGACAGAGAGACTGGTGATGACAAGAGCAAGGTAAGTGACTGTGACAAAACAAAGCCCAAGCGACAGGCTGGGATGCTACAGCTTCGTTAGGTGGCGTGCTGAGAGCCACCACGACCTCTTTGGTTTTTCTGGGACAAGAGTCTCTGGCAGAGCCCCAGCAGCGAGGCAGCTGGAACTGCGAGAGGTGACAACGTCGCCATCACTGCTGGTGACGTTTCCTTGAGAGGGAGGCTCGGGAGCTTGGAAATGCCTGGCCCGGGAGTTGGTGCCAACTCTTTCTTTTTTGTCTACAGCTAGAACAGATAAGTCCACTTTTCATTTTATGAAATCTGGAACTTAGTGAAATTAATTTAATTGGGTGCAAGTGAAATAAGTTGCTTTTCCACATCCTTCATTCTTTTACGTAACCAGAGACCAACTGAAACAAAATCATAATTGGACGCACCAGAGGTAACATTTGTAAGTGTATTTTCCCCTCCCAGTCTTTTCCCTATGCGTGTAAGTAGGTGGTTGTGCTGTTAAAAGATTGTAATTATTTTGTTTTATATACTTCTCTATTTTATTGCTTATGCTTAATGTTATATTGAAGCCAGTGGCCGAGTCATTAAATAATCTTCTGGGGCAGGATATTTAATATTTATGTAATATTTTGTCACAGGTTTACATCAAAGTTTATTTACTCTTCCTCCTATTTTCGACATTTAGGTGATTCCCAAGTTTTTGCTAATATAAGTAGCTGAACAATGTCTAGTTGTATCTTTTCACACTTCCTTCCCTTAGTATAAATAATCTCAGCTTCAGAGGCATTTTTGTTGTTATTGTTCACATGGCAATGTATCATCTTCAATGCCAGCTTTAGGTTTAATTTCCCCCACAGCCTTCTCACGGTCTCTGCACGAAACATCTCCTTAAATTATCTCTGAACTCCCAGAAACTGAACAGAAAGGATCCACAGGACAATTAGCAGCTCGAATCTCTAGGTACCTCTGATGTATGGATTTTCCGGATAGTGGGGCAGAGTAGTGATTGCAAACAGCTCCTGAGTTTCTATGTATGGCGTCAGCACCTAAAGGAGATGTTATCTTTCTTTCTTCCTCCTCCTTCTCCTCCCTGTCCCCTTCATTTTCTCTGCTTGGAGAAGACAGATTGGTGTGACCCAAGTCACATGCAAATATCTGGACCCACAAACTGTGGGTACAGCAACTTCTAGTACAACGCTGTGCGTAAGGGGAAGAAAAATTCCTGAAAAACAGAGACGAGGCAAACAAACTACAGAATCTGAGTTTATTCAGAGAGTGTTCTAAGGCAGGATATGCCGCTAACTTGTGGTTAGGACTTGAGCCACCTCATTTTCTTCTCTAGGACTCAGGGTGCTTATCACTGAAGTAGACCTTTGGCCTGATTGGTCCCAAGTTCTCCTTGTGCGTGCCCCAGCTTGATCGCGGTAGGTCAATTATTTCTTTCATGGATTGTGCCTTTGGGATCACCATACCCAAGTTGATCTAGATTTCTTTTTTGTTTTGTTTTGTTTCGTTTGTATTTTTTTGTGGGTACTGGGGATTGAACTCAGGACCTCGTGTACCAGCAGGCGCCTGTGCCACTGAGCGATATCACCGGTCCTTTTTTCATATGTGGGTACTGGGAGTCGAACTCAGGACCTCGCGCTTGCCAGGCAGGTGCTTATGCTGCTGAGCTATCTCACCATGTTATATTTTAGGAGTTTTATTGTTTTGAATTTTACATTTAAGCTCATGATTAATTTTGTAAAGAGTGTAAAATTTGAGTCTGTATTTTTTTTTAATGTGGAAATCCAGTTGTTCCAACACCATTTGTTGAAAAGACTATCTTTGTTTTATTGTATTAAAAAAGATCAGTTGGCTGTATTTATGTGGGCTCTTTATTCTGTTCTATTGATCTATTTGCCTATTCTTTTACCAGTACTTTATAGTCTCAATGATTGTAGCTTTGTAGTAAGTCTTGAAGTTGGGCAGTGTCATTCCTTTAGCTTTTGTCTTCTTTAATATTATGTTGACTAGTCTAGGCCTTTTACCTCTCCATATAAATACAAAGTCAAGCCAGGCATGGTGGCACACGCCTATAATCCTAGCACTTGGGAGGTTGAGGCAGGAGGATCACTACAAGTTCAAGGCCAGCCTGGGCTACATAGTGAGTTCAAGGCCAGCCTGAATTGCATAGTGAGACCCTGTCTCAAAAAAAAAAAAAAAAATTCAAAGTCAATTTGTTAATATTCACAAAATAACTTTCTGGAATTTTGATTGGGGTTGCACTGAATCTATATAGATCAATGGGAAAAACTGACATTTGATGATATTCAGTCTTTTTATGCATAAACATGGACTATCTCCACAATTATTTAATCTTTGATTTTTAGAAATTAGAATTTTGTAGTTTTCATCATATAAATTTTACACATATTCATTAGATTTATACCTCAGTATTTTATATTTTTGGATACTAGTATAATGACACTGTACTTCTAATTTCAAATTCCACTTGTTCATTGCTGGTATGTGGGAAACTGATTTACTTTTGAATATTAACCTTATATCATGCATCTTTGCTATAATAACTTATTGGTTTCAGGACTTTCTGGTTGAGTTTTAGGATTTTCTTTGGATGACCATATCATTTGTGAACAAAGACAGTTTTATTTCTTCCTTCTCAATGTGTGTACCTTTTACAACCTTTTTGTGTGTCTCATTACATAAGCTAGGACTTCCAGTAATATTGAAAAGGAGTGGTGAGGAGAATAACTTCATTTGTTTTATATCTTAGTGGAAATACTTTCTTATCAGTAAGTGTGATGTTAGCTGTAAGATTTTTTTATAGATTTTTAAAAATCAAGTTGAGTTCACCTCTATTTTTAGTTTATTGAGAGTTGTTACTACGAATGGATATTGAATTTTATCGAATGCATTTTCTGCATCTATTGATGTAGTAATCATGTGATTTAAAATTTTTACCTGTTTTGTGTAAGACTGCATTAACCGATTTTCAAATTATGAATCAGCCTTGGATATCTGTGATACATCTACTTGGTAATAATGTTAAAATTTTTATGTACTGTTGCATTTTATTGATATTTTGTTGAAGATTTTGCATTTATGCTAAGTAGAAGTAAGGGCCTATGGTTTTCTCTTCCTATAATGTCTTTTTCTGGCTTTGAGATTAGCGTTGCATAATATTTTGAGATCTATTCATGCTGCTGTGTTACAGTGTTTGTACTAGTTTCCTTATATGGCTGAGTAGTATTCAATTCTTTTTCTATCTATCTATCTTTCTTTCTTTTTGTTTCTATCATTTATGTATCTATCACAATTATCATTGTTTGATTTATGGCTATTTGGATTATTTCCATTTTACACTATTATGAATAAATCTTCCATGAATATTCTTGTGTGATTTTTTTTATGGATCTGTTTTCACTTCTCATAGATTAATATTCAGGGATAGAACTGTTGCGTCCTGGGTTGATAGATGTGTGCTTAACTTTAGAAGAAACCAGCAAACAGTACTTCAGGTCCACTCCCACCAGCAATGTGTCAGTTTCTGTAATTCTAAGAATTCTAATAGATGTACAATAGTATTTCATTGTGGTTTTCATTTTTATTTCTCTTATGGCTAATAATTTTGAGCATATTTTCTTATGCTTATTGACTATAAAGCTTCTTTTGTAAAGTATCAATTCAACTGTTTTGTTGTTGTTAATTTAAAGGGAATTTGAATGATTTGTTACTAGCGAGTGAAGGAGTTTTGATCCAGACAAAACCCACGGATGAACATGCTGATGATACTCTTGAGTAATTGGCACTGGCGTTGAGTATCAGTTGAAGGGTGCTTATCATTTTGACAAAACACAGAAGTGACTCCAGGTAGAGGGAACAGTGTGCATAAAGCTGCAGAAGTGCATTTCATCCAATGAGTGACCAATAAGTAGTGGATTTTGGCTGGTGATGTACAGTTTTTATATATTGATGTACAGTTTTGAAGTGGAGCGAGACACAGAGCTGTCTGTTGATGTTGTTACATACAACTCTAAGGAATTTGGAGTTTTTTCAAAGTTGGTATGGAATGATTAGTGTTTCACTCAGTGAATGGTGTGACTAAATATGTTACTAATTCCCAGAAAAGAATGCACCTACTTTACTAATGGACTGAATTGTGGAATACCCCTGGAATGACACCCTTGGTGGAGCCTGAGACACTTGTTACTAGACTGTGATAATTTTTCCTTCCATTGAGCACATAGTTTAAAGAAGACCAGGACTACTATTGCCAAGTGAGGCCTACTACGGCCTTGATATCCCTCACAAAATCTAGGCTGCATTCTTGAAATAAGGGATAGATTACATAATTTTGGAATTTTATTGTTTAACATCTCAGCGTTTGCCAGGTGTGGTGGCACACACCTGTAATCCCAGCACTCAGGAAGCTGAGGCAGGAGGATTGTCATGAGTTTGAGGCCTGCCTGGGCTACATAGTGAGTAAAAGGCCAGCCTGAACTGCACAGTGAGACCCTGTCTCATTAAAAACAACAACAACAAAAAAAAGCTTCAGGGTTTAAGTTATTCTTATCTGATTTTATGTCTTTATAACATATGAACAGGCCTTTCAGTTTTAATGTGGGATGCTAATGTCTGTTCCAAATTGCTAGCGTAAATGAGGACCAAAATATGTATTTTTTTTTTGTGTTTTTTTTTTTTTTGTGTGTGTGGGTACCAGGGTTCGAACTCAGGACCTCGCCCACCAGCAGGCGCCCGTGCCGCTGAGCGATATCACTGGCCCTTTTTTCGTATGCGGGTACCGGGAGTCGAACTCAGGACCTTGTGCTTGCCAGGCAGGCGCTTATGCCGCTGAGCTATCTCACCGGCTCCCTATATATTAGGTATTGAGAAGCAGGAAGAAAATGTTCAAATGGGGAGGGGAACATGGGATGGGGGAAGGGGAAAGGGAAGAAGGGAAAAGTAAAAAAAAAAAAACAGTGAGAAAAGAAGAAAAAAATGGAAACAAAGCTTTTGTAAATGGGGAAGGGAGGAGGGGTTGAAGGGAGGGGAGGGGAATGGGAAAAAAAGAATCAATTTATATCATGTACAGATACAAATTCCCTATGATGAATGTGATCATTATGTATATCTAAAATGTACCAGTAAAATCTGATTGTTCCAAATTACTTTCATGAGAAAAACAATGGAAGAAGTCAGGACACTCTGGTCACTGCATCCACTGCTATGCCAGACGAGTCAGCTCAGGCGCCCAGGACATCCTAGATCAGTGGTGGCACACGTGCTGTTTTTCTTTTAACACAAAGGATGTTAATGTGTGAGTTGTTTTTTCTGAACTAAAACCTCAGTATTTAGGTTTAATTGCAGTGTTGGCACATTGCGATAAAGAAGTGGGCCGGGCATGGTGGTGCACGCCTGTAATCCCAGCACTCGCTTGGGAGGCTGAGGCAGGAGGATTGCTATGAGTTTGAGGCCAGCCTGGAATACACAGTGAGACTCGTCTCAAAAAAAAAAAAAAAAAAAAAGAGCGAAAGAAAAAGAAGTGAGTTTTGGGTTGCAGTTTGGGCACTCATCTCTAAGAGGTTCTCCATCACTGTTCTGATGGTTGCAGGGTCCCACCTTCAAGCAGAAGGTCGGGGCGATGCCAGAAGTATTTTGTATCAGTGAGAGTTCTTGGGTGCAAACGACAGAATTTACTTTTGCTGGTTTATGCAAGGAAACGATCCATTAAAGGATCAAGGAGGGTCACAGACTCTCAGGGAAGGCGGGAGATAAAGCTGGAGAGTATTAATTTAGACACAGAGCTGAGTCACATTGCGAGGTCACTACAGTGAGAACCGTACTATTACTCAGCATAAATACCGGTGCTCTCACCTACAGTGTTAGGTACTGGACCAGAGAAGCTCTGTCTACTGTACTGATGTGTTTTCATTACTTCATCCACTAAAATACGGCTTTGGCTTAGTGTCTGCTTCGTATGGTTTATTTCCGAATTAAAACTTGTCATATGTCTGACTGGCAGAGCTGTATCACATACCTAACTCTGAGGTACACAGAAAACTGGAAAAGTGAATTCTGGACTTTCAACATGTTCACAAGATTCCAGATAGGCTGTAATATGTCTATTATTTTAAAACAATACAATGACATGTATGATATCACTAAGCACTGCAGTGAGATGAGAATAAGAGTGAAAACACTTTACTTCTTTTAGTTTCTTGGAGAATTAAAAGCAAGAAGGGGAGACATTTCTAGTTTTGGCAGGCCATAAAAAAGATTGTAGACATTTTTTAATTTATTTCTATGAGGCTTTGTACATCTCTGTTTGTCTTCTTGTTCTGTAACTGAGCTAGCAGGCTAATGATAATAGCACAGTGGGATTCAAGAGGCTTTTGTGGTGAGCCTGGGAACCTAATCACCACATGTAACATTGCACAGTGGAGAGAGAGCAGCTACATCCCGGACAACCTTGCACTTTGTGACTGATACTTTCCTGATGCAGTCCCAGCTCTTCTGACTGTAAGAAGCATCTTGGCAGGCTAATGACGTCATCTCGGGCATTATGAAAATGTTTAGATTGCAATAAACAGGATCCACTCAAGCGAACTTACCCCAAATGAGAAGTTTACCATAAGGATACGGAGGTATCTCTTGGTGTTCAAGGGTAGGAAATGCAAAATGGTCCCTCGAAGGATTGGGCCACGGCTCTGAAAACCCACAGACACCGAGGCAGACTGTCTCTGTCTCCCTGTCTGTCTCCCCATCTGGTGTAGTTTGCTTTGCACAATTTGTCCTGTCTGCCTGCTTCCCTCTAACCAACTGCTTCATTCTTTTCTTTTCTGCAGATTGATTTTCTCTGCTTGTATAGAAAATGGCTACTTCAGATCTTTATAAGTCCTTTCTTTTCAAAGCCAACCACAACAGACAGGCATTTCCAAGTCTTGATTCCAAATGCTCTGACAGAGAATCCCCGCCCTGGGTTGATTATGTACTTACCATCCCCCATATGCATATTTACCTGGAAACTCACAGTGTGAGCTTACTTGGAAATAAGGTCTTTGTAGATATGATTCATTAAGATAGGGTCATTCTCCATTACGGTAGGCCCTGGGGAAAAATCTAGAAACTAGTTGAGAAACTTCTACATCCTGTGTGAATGCAAAATCAGACACATGCTGGTAGGTGAATTTGAGGTGTTCTCTTACCCGGATCCTTGTTCCTGCCATAAGACCATAAGATTGGGAGGAATCTTACTGCTCCTGGCTTCTCCCTCCAGAAGAAAAGAGTTGAACTGTGTGCCCAGGACGCTAAATTTTCCAGGGGTTCCCCGGAGAAGTGGTTCTGTCTCACCAGTCTTGGGCTGCTGAGTGGGCCTAGCTCACTCTAGATGCCTAGGGAAGAATAATTATGGCAGCGTGGGCTGGGAATTGCTGTAGCCATTCCCCCTGAGTCAGCACAGAGTACACAGATGAAAACCCCAGTCCTAGCTTCTCCTTCAGGAGGGAAAGACTGGAACCACACACCCAGTATCCGAGCATTTCTGCAGGATGCGCAAAGAACTGCTCACTGTCTTGCCTATTTCATAGCACCAATGGAACATGATATATTCTAAACCACCTGGTGGCCAGCGAGAACAAAGATGGTGCTTTAATCTAGCACACAACCACTCACCATAGCCCCTACTCCTAGCTTATGTACAGTGGACAGGTGAAAAAACCTGAGATCTAAGCTTCTCCTCAGGGAGAGAAAGAGTTGGACAGAATGTCTAATGGTCCAAATTTTTTTGGGGGAGGTTCCCAGAGAACTGGATTCAGTCACACTTATTTTTAAGCACTGATGAAATTCAGCATATTTTAGATGCCTAGGGGTAGGTCTGGCACCAGTAAAGACAAAGAAAGGAAACTAAGAAAAACCTTTAATGCGGGGTGTGGGAGGGCTGCAGTAGAGTGCAGGAAATCCTCAGAAGGGGAGGCTGCGGGACAAAGTATCTATTGGGCTTGGGTGGGGGCGGAGTTTGGAGAGGCGGGGCTAGGGGACATTACAGAAGGCGATTGGTGGATATTTGGTGCTGCACGAAGTGAGGGGGAGGGAGTTCCCTCTGGGGTGAGAAGAAGAAGGAGGAAGTGGGTGATATGATGCTATTTTTAGGCTTTCCTCGTGTTGGACTGTCACCATGACGACTAAGCAGCTTCCACCTGGGTTAGGACCCATCACCTAGGGCTATTAATAACAAAGAAAATGGGCTGAAGGAGTATAAAAGTTTGAGAGACCCACAGAATTTATAATTGTGCTATAGATATTCTCATATATGAAAGTATTTTATGAAGATTGGGCAGGGTAACTTTCATTGAATGACCGGCCACTAATGAAGAAAATAAAGGAAAATGAAGGAAAAAGAAAATATCTTCCAAACAAAGGAATAATATAGATCTCCAGAAACAGACTCCAATGAAATGGACATTCATGGGCCGGTGAGATGGCTCAGCAGCATAAGCGCCTGCCTTGCAAGCGCGAGAGCCCGAGTTTGACTCCCGGATCCCACATACGAAAAAGGGGCCGGTGATATCGCTCAGCGGCACGGGTGCCTGTTGGCCCGTGAGGTCCTGAGGTCGACCCCCCGGTACCCACAAAAAAAAAAAAAAAAAAAAAAAGAAATGGACATTCATAATTTACCTGAAAGAAGCTTAAAAATAACAGTCATAAAGTTCACCAAGTTTAGGAGAATAATGCATGAACCAATGAGAATTTCAACAAGAAATCAGAAAAAATATATATATAGCCAGTAGCTGGCTGTTGGAGAACACAAGAACCGAACTGAAAATTTCACTAAAGATTGAACCGAAGACTAGACAACTAAAAGAAAGGAATTAAGATGTATTATGTACATGTGCCAACTTCCCACAATGAGCATTGTGTACTACACACATGTGCTAATAAACTAAAATTAAGAAAGAATCAGAAAACTTGAAGACAGGAAATAATTCTGTAAGAGGAACAAACAGAAAAAAATGAAAAAGAGTGAAGAAAGTTTAAGAGACTATGGGCATCTGACGGGCATGGTGGCTCGTGCCTGTAATCCCAGCACTTGGGAGGCTAAGACAGGAGTATTACTGGGAGTTTGAGGCCAGCCTGTACTGCATAATGAGACTGTGTCTCAAAAAGAAAAGAAAAGAAAAGAGAGAGACAGAGACACAGAGAGACAGAGATAGACACTGAGACAGAGAGGAAAGAGACACAGAGACAGAGAGACAGAAGGAGAGAAGAAAGGAACAGAAAAAGCATGCAAAGAATTACTGACTAAAAATCCCCAAGTCTTGAGAAGGAAATGAACATCCAGATCCAGAAATTCCAAAAAGCCCCAAGTAATAGAAGCCCAAAGAAATCCACACTAAGAAATCTTATAATCATATAAATATGTGTACACTGACCATTTGTACTACTGGAACTCCTGGACACATTGTAATCAAATTGTTAAAAGTTGAAAACAGAATTTTGAAAGCATCAAGAAAATAGTAACTTGACACCTACAGGTGAATTTCCATAAAACTATCAGCAGATTTCTCAGCAGAAACTATGGAAGCCAGAAGGGAGCTAGATGATGTATTCAAAGTGCTAAAAGAATAAGAAATGACTGCCAACCAAGAATGCTGTACCTGGAAAAACTCCTTCAAAAATGAAGGGGAGAGCTGGGGATGTGGCTCAGTGGTAGAATGAATGCACCAAGACTGAGTCAAATCCTTAGGGTCATGGGAAGGCTGGGGAGGGACAAGGGGAAATAAAGACTTGGAGAGGGCTCCTTGTCACTAAACCTGCTGTATAAGATATGCTCAATAATTTTTTCAAGTTGAAATAAAAAGATGCTAAACAGGGGCCGGTGAGACGGCTCAGCGGCGTAAGCGCCTGCCTTGCAAGCGCGAAGGCCCGAGTTCGACTCCGGGATCCCACATACGAAAAAGGGGCCGGTGATATCGCTCAGCGGCACAGGTGCCTGTTGGCGCGTGAGGTCCTGAGGTCGTCCCCCCGGTACCCACAAAAAAAAAAAAAAAAAAAAAAAAAAAAAGATGCTAAACAGCAACATGATGGCATAAGAAAGTATAAAATTCATTGGCAAATATAAATATATAGACAAACACATAGAAAAAACATAGAACACTGGATTACTGCAATGGTGGGTAAATCATTTTAATTCTGGTACAGAGATAAAATCCAAAAGCGTTAAACATATGTAAGTAAAAATATGTTAATGGATCTACAATATAAAACATGTAAATTGTGATATTGATAATAAGGTGTGTGTATGGGGAGGAAGAATAGTGTAAGTATTTTTGTTCTCTGATTCAATTTAAATTATCAACTTAAAATAGACTGGTTTAACTATGTGATGTTTCATGTAAGCCCCATGGTAACCCTAAAGAAAATGCCTAAATCACAGTAAGAAGAAAGGAATCAAGGTTTATGAGTGAAAAAAAAAAAAAAATCAATGAAACACAAAAGAAGAAAACTAGAGGGGGAAAGTGGGACCAAAGACTGTGAGACAAACAGAAAACAGTGAACAAAATGGCAGCAGTAAATATTGCCCTCTCGATGATTACTTTTAAATTTAAAAGAATTAAATTCCCCAATCTAAAGATTCTACGCTATAATGGCTAAATGTCTAAGAAAACAAGATTCAATGCTATGGTGTCTACAGGAAACCTACTTTATATTTAAGAATGCATAGGCTGACAATGAAAGGATAGAATAAGATATTCCATGAAAATTGCTATCAAAAGACAGCAGGAGTGGCTATATTTATATCTGACAAAATACTTTAAGACAAAAACTGTCTCAAGAGACAGAAAGCATTATATAAGAAGAGGTTTGACCCATCAGGAAGATATAACAATTATGATTCCTTATGCACCTAGCATCAGAGAACCTAAATATACAGAGCAAATGCTGACAGACCTGAAGGAAGAACTGGTCAGCAATGCAAGACTAGCTGAGAAGTAGTATAATAATGGGAGCATAGTGTCCTATGGAGGTGTACAATGTGGATTCTCAACTCCCAAATGGTTCCAAACTACTTTGTGAAATTCATAGTGCTGTACTTTTACAGTCCGCAACCTTGAACGATCTGGTTTTACTAGATAAGCTCAAGCCTACAACAGTCAGTCCAAAGGGATCTGATGACCAGAAATTTATGTCTCTGCCCAAACTGAAGACAGCTCTACAAGCTTATTGGGTAAAATATGGGAAGAGTAATCCTAACCACAAGTATGAGATAAACCAAACTGTCTGGTCACTGAGTGCAGAGGTCCAAATCCAGGCTTAGACAGTGAGTCACCCAGCTTTGACACTGGCCTGAAGCACGGCCTGCACATGCCTCTTCTTCCCACCAGAATGTAAGAGCCATGAAGAAAGGCAGGGATTTCTTTCTGGTGTTATTTATTTGTTTACCAAAGTAATCCAAGAACCTTGCAAATAAGTACTCAATAGGTAATAGTTGACTGACTGCATGATTGATTCCTTGAGCTAATTTTTCTCTTCTGAACATAGGAACTAGAAGAGGACTGAAATAGTTGGTGTCTAGATCTCCTGAACCCACAAGTGAATCATTACACAGAGTAAAATCCAATAGAAATAGCCTACTAACAGTGGTCATGGGAATAATACCATTAACACCACTGCACCTGGTAGAGCATCCAGTTGTACATATATCTGGTTTAATATCCTCAATTTTTGTTCTAGCTCTTTAAGAGGATACTTCTCCCTGGATGTTTTTATTTCTCTCAGTTGTTCTCTGTGGGATCTCATGATGATGAGCTACCTGAATTTGTGAGAAATTATTGTGGCATTTAAATGGGATATGGGAGAATGATACATTTATTACTACTATTGCTGTTAAAATGAAAAGCCTACAAGATACAAGATGATATTTTAAGGTGACATTTAAAAACACTAATTTTCAAGAAGGATAAAGATATATAGGTTTGAATAATTTTTTTTTCCACAGTAGGGGGCTGCAAATTTTCATGAGCCTAGATATTAATAACAATTTTTCTGAACATATTTACACATTGTTCAAAATAAGAACAGATGATTTCGAAAAGTGTTTTTGAGACTCTCTCATATTGCAGCTACTGTACTGTATGTGATCATGTGACTTTCTCAAATGCTTTTTTTGCATGTGAACAGGTTTTTCATATCATTTGCACTATCTCTCCTGCTTTTTATTGACTCTGATCAATCTTATGTTATTCTTCTTTGCATCATCTAGCAGCTATTGGATTGACTTTTCATTGTCCCTTGCTTTTTTTTTTTTTTTTTTTGTGGGTGCTGGGGGTCGAACTCAGGACCTCGTGTGCCAGCAGGTGCCTGTGCCGCTGAGCGATATCACTAGCCCTTTTATTCATATGTGGGTACCGGGAGTCGAACTCAGGACCCTGCGCTTGCCAGGCAGGTGCTTATGCCGCTGAGCTATCTCACCGGCCCATCCCTTGCTATTTTTAAGACATATTTCTTTTTGCAATTGCTAACTGGAATCCTATTTTCTAGATCTGATATTCTGTCCTCACATTGGCTTGTTCTGCTGCATGTATTTTCAGTGGGATTTTTAATCTTCTAGATAGCTGATTGAATCTGTTTCATGGATTCCATTCTTTCCTATATTAGGCCTTCATGGTTTCCATCATTTTCCTAAGATCCTCAATTTTTTTTTTAAATCTGCTCTAGAGTCACTAAGCATGCCTTGCATTGTGGTTACCATCTCTGTAGTTATCTGAGAAATTATTTCTGATTTGGTTTTTTTTAGAGCCTTGTTCATCTGCTTTGTTATTTCCTCTGTTACCACCTCAGAGAGTCCAGGAGGGTGGCTTTCCACCTCATTGCCACCTGGATTTGCCTTTGGTGAGCTGGAAGTGTGGGGTTTCATCTTCTTTAAGTATATTCTCATTTTCTATTTTTTTTTTTTGTAGTTTAATTCCTGGGTTGATGTTTGTAAATTGTTTATGATGAGTAACTTTATTGCTAGTATTTAGAACCCTTAGGAAATGACTACTTCTCAGAGATGTCTTCCAGGTGTAGCTGGCTTTTCGGTTTTGATTCTGTTGCAAGATCCTGCCTCTTCAATTTATTGGGTATGAGAAGTTGCTGCCAACTTGGCCCAGCCCCTGGTTCTTTGGCACTGCCCTATGGTATTATTCATGACCCTCAAGCAATCTCAGTCTTGGTATACCAGGAAGAACAACTGATTAGAACAATTATGTTACCTTGGCTAGAGTAGTATAATCAGCAATAACAATAGCATCAAACAGCCTAGAAAATGACAAACTGTGGTAACTATTAATTTGCCAGTTTTAACACTATGGACTATATTTGTGGTTATATAACAAAATCTAAAATGAACCAGAGGGCCAGTGAGATAGCTCAGTGGCATAAGTGCCTGCCTGGCAAGCGCGAGGTCCTGAGTTCGACTCCCGGTACCCACATAAAGGAAAAAAAAAGGGCTGGCCAGTGATATCGCTCAGTGGCACAAGCACCTGCTGGCAAGCATGAGGTCCCAAGTTTGACTCCTGGTACCCACATAAAAAAATAAAAAATTAAATAAATAAAATGAACCGGAAACTTGTATACAGTAACTAAGCCCTCAATATGGCAATTTTACCCTCAGGGGGAAAATTAAAAGGGGTTGGGGGGAAAAATAGAGAAATAGGAGAAGAGGAAGAGATTAGAAGCAAGGCTGGAGCACAAAGGAAGGCTACACAAACTTTTAGAAACTGATGAAGACAGGAGGGAAAGAGAGAAGGAAGAAATAAAGATAAGAACAGAACAGAACAGAACAATAACAAGTGAACTAGAAACCATGTTCACACTCATAAAAATAAGAACAAACAACCAAGAAAAAATAACAAAAGAAAAACAAGAAAAAAAAGAAAAAAAAGGAAAAGAAAAAAGAACATAAGAAAAATATTGACCACTTCGAGGCATGTCTCTGCGGTCACTGGTAGACAATTTGGGCAGACAGAATCCAGATCTGAGTTGATTAATCCCGCCAAGCCAGCCGTAGCTTTCTGGTGGGCTAGTGGATAATCCCAGCAAGCCTGCACCTTCTATTCTACTGAAGTTGAGGCTGGTTTCTGGCTGTGAGGTTGGAACCTGATTTGTTCAGCCTGTAACACTCTCTGTGCCTCCTGCCAGCTTAAACTTGGCTCCTTGATCTCCTGCTGACTTGAACTCGGCAACCTCACCCTGACAGTGGGAGCTGCTAGATGGAGCCAGCCCACAGCTGCTCTGAGTTCTGAGATCAGTTGGCCCCTATCCGTCATGGCTACCAACCAGTTGCCCTCTCCTGGGGGCCACCTGAACCCAAATTGTGACTGAAGTTTTGGGGTTAATAGCCTGACACTATGTTAAGATGGGATATGCAGGTTCAGCCCATCTCAGGGTTAAACTGTCAGACTCAGTCAGCCATAAAACACTATGTCATTTTTACTATTCAGAGATAATAACTAGCACAGCTGCACTACCCAGCCTGTGAATGTATCTTGTTTCAAGGACTTTCTGCTCGAGACAGGCTAGCTGGTCCAGCCAAGGACACACTTGATTGTACTCACCCACTCAGTTCCCTCCCTAAACTTTCCCACATTATGATAAACTACCCCTCCCTAACAAACCTGCCCAGAACAAAACTGCCTAACAACAAATGACCAAATGTATATCACCAATTATAAAATAACCTGTTACCAGCTCTTTCTGCTTAGAAATGTATATAAGTCTTTGTTTTGCTCTAAGCCAGGGCTGGTGATTTAGAATCCTGGTTCCCACCAGCCCACTGGCATTAACAAAAAGTTGCCTTCCAACTCCTCAGTGCAGTCTTCCTTTCGATTCGGTATCAGATTTCTGCAGCAGAATAACTCACAGCCACTGCAGTCCTCTGTGTCCACTGCACCATTCCAGCACTGCATTTCTCTGTGGAGGCCTCTAGGGTCACCAGTAGTCACCATGCGTCTGCAGGTTTGAGCCACCCCTTACACATAGTCCAGGCTCAGGGAGAAAGCACTGCCTGCCATCTCTTTCTTTTTCACTGAAGCTTTCCCTGTGGTCTTCAGTTCTCACTTCAGATCCTTCCTGGGTCCCAGGGACCCACCTCCCTCCTTGTTTTCTTCCTCACATTACTTCTGTTCATGAATTCCACATTGGATGTGGAATGGACTGTAGCTACCTTCCCTGCATGAACACAAATGCAGCCATCTTCCCCAGAATCATAGAATGAACTAAGTTTGTGAGCTAATGTATGACTGTACCCAATTAAAGTTTTTCTTTAGTAAATCCAGCATTGCTATATTCCAGTGTCTGGACACCAAATCTCGGAGAGGCTCTTTCTCTGCTGCTTACCACTCCACCATCTTCCTGGCAGTCCTTTCTATAGTGTTTTGTGTAGGGCACATCTGCTAACAACAAATGCTGCATTTTTGTTTATCTGGCAATGTCTTAAATTCTCCTTAATTTTTGAAGGATAGCTTTGTTAACCATATAATTCTTAGTTGATAGCATTTCTTTTCAGTCCTTTGCATATGACACTCCATTGTCTTCTGACCTCTGTGGTTTATGGTGAGAGACCAGATGTTAATCTTACTGAGGATATTTTGTAGGTGAATAATTGCTTCCTTCTTGCTGCTTTCAAAATTGTTTTGTTCTTATCTTTGGAAGTGTGATTATGATTTCTCTAGTTGTGGATCTTGTTAAATTTATCTTCCATGGAGTTGAGAATTTTAGATGTGTATATTAATGTTTTTTCTTCAGAGTTGGCAAGTTTTGGCCCCTCTTTCTTTAAATATTGTTTCTGTTTTTTTATTTCTCTATTCTGAGATTCTTACTATGTGTCTTACTTACTTTTCTCTTGTTGCTGAGACAAAATACTTGACCCCCAGAGTTAAAGGGGGAAATATTTATTTACCTCACAGTTTGTAGAAGTTTCAGTCCATAATTGGCTGGCTCCAAGGCAGGGTGGCACATGGCAGAGGGGCCTCAGTTCATGGCAGTGGAGAACAGCAAAAGCAACAAGTGAGAAGAGAGAGGGGGAGAGAGAGAGAGAGAGAGAGAGAGAGAGAGAGAGAGAGAGAGAGAAAGAGAAACCTCTTTCTGTCCCTTATATTGTATGCAGGCTATTCACCCTAGGGTGGGTGTAGCACTCACACCCTTAATCCCGGCTTTGGACCATAAATCAGTCACAAACTCTAGGTTCAGCTGCCTCTGAAAAGTCTGCCCCCCAGACCACATGAGGTTTTGGGGGGACATCCAGACACAAACCATAACGTTATGCATACGTGGTACATTTGATGGTGTCTCACATTCTCTGAGTCTCAGTTCATTTTTCTTTACTTTTTTTCTCTGTTCCTCAGCATGGGTAGTCTTAACTGACCTATCTCAAATTTAATAATTATTTCTTTTGCTTGCTCAAATCTCTTCTGCCCTCAATAGCATTTTTCATGTAAGTTACTGTACTTTTCACCTCCAGAATTTATATTTGTTTTTAAAAATAATTTCCATCTCTTTTGTGAAACATCATTCTCATACTTCCCTTTAGTTCATTAATATTTAAAATACAATAATACCTTGGTTCACGAACACTTGTGTTTGTGAAAAATTCAGTTTGCACAAAGAAGCATTCGGCAGAATCTTGCTTCTGTTCATGAATTCCACATTGGGTGTGGAGCAGAACTGCAGATACCTTCCCTGCATGACCACAAATGTAGCCATCTTCCCCATAATCATGGAATGAATTAAGTTTGTGAGCCTTATGAAGTTCACGTGCCTGATTAAAGTTTTTCTTTAGTGCACCCAACATCTGAACTTCTTTTTTTTTTTTTTTTGTGGGTACCGGGGGGTCGACCTCAGGACCTCGCGCACCAGCAGGCGCCCGTGCCTCTGAGCGATATCACAGGCCCCTTTTTCGTATGTGGGATCCGGGAGTCGAACTCGGGCCCTCGCGCTTGCAAGGCAGGCGCTTATGCCGCTGAGCCATCTCACCGGCCCCCAACATCTGAACTTCTGTGGGAACTATTTTTATTGATTGTTTTTCCTGTGTATTGGTGCCATTTTCTTATTTATCTGCATGTCACATTTTCTTGGTTGAAAGCTTGATCTTTTAAGTAATATAACGTGGCAACTCCTCTGCCCCCTTCCAGAAGGAGATCTATTATGGTCATTTGGTTTTGTTGTTGTTTGTTTCATGATGTTCAAAAACTAATTTCTGTAGTTTGTATTCTTTGTCATCTCTTGCCACTGCAGTCCTCTGTGCAGCTAGCTCAGAGGTCAGCTAATGATTGGAAAGAGATTTTCATAAACATCTGGAATAAGCGAGTCTCCCAGTCGTTACGGAAGCTCTGTGTTTGTGTTGGGGCACAGCTGCAGTGCCCAGCCAGGCAGTTTATAGCTTGGCGTTAGCCTTAATTTCCATCTTGAATAGAGCTGCAGTGTTAGCCAGAGATAACAACTTGTTCCTGGTTAGCGTGGGTCCTTCCTTTAGTGATAATGGAAATTAAAACTAAAGTGACTGTATGAATTTACAGGCAAAGATTTAGCTGGAAAGTAAGAGACAAGAAAGGGAAGGGACGCAGCTTGAGTAGTAGCTGCAGGGGCACACTCGGAGGGAGAGGATCAAATTAGCCTGCCCACAAAAGAATGGAGACAGTTTCCTAGGGTCCTGCGGTAGGTGGGGTCCAGGCAGTCATTATCTGTATCTTAGTTCTGCAGTTCTGGAGGAATCCTCATGGCTTGGGGAACACTTCCATCCCCAGGAAATCACTGTCTCTATTTGTGGTGTTTTTAATCATGTGAAGCTCTGTTTCTTCTGAGCCCCAAGTGACTATCAGTTCAGGGCTATGTGTTCTAGGTGTCTCTCCAAAGGAAGAGAAAGGGTGAGGAACTGGATGTTATAAAATCTGGTAATCACATACTCCTGTAAATCTTGGAAGTTGCTTTAGTTACTCTTATCTTGGTGTCCTCTGTCTTGAAGGGAGACGATATAGTCTGGATACATTTGGGGCAAATAAACTTCCAACTTTTAAACACTCTAAATGACTAACAGGCCCATATGCAGAGCTAAGAAGGATTTGACCTAGAGTTTTACAAAATAAAGGCAGGCTTCGTTCTGTTTTTTACTTACCTATTGGGCATCTGTAGACCCAAGAAAAGAGGTAAGGGTTTTTAGCAAAAACTGCTTCTTAAGTCCCTGACTATCTCAGAAGAAAACGTAAATTGTGTTTTTAATGACTAACAGGTTAAGGGCCCAGGAGTCTGTCTTTTTTCTCTATAGTTGTCTCTGGCTACTCAAACTTAGGGCCTTCTGGGTCTTTTTAATAGCAGTCTGTTGGAGCTTTTCAAAACCATCTATAGACATCTTATTTCTTATTTTTTCCTTTTGAGCTTTTAGGTTGGCCTGTTATTTGTCTCAGCTGTTATCCACTAGCACAGGCAGCCAGCATGTTAAACAATCGCTTTCAAC
Organism: Erethizon dorsatum; assembly: GCA_028451465.1. Taxonomy (NCBI): domain Eukaryota; kingdom Metazoa; phylum Chordata; class Mammalia; order Rodentia; family Erethizontidae; genus Erethizon; species Erethizon dorsatum. The sequence continues at coordinate 9,628,920 of CM051836.1, forward strand.
AAATGCCCTGGGGAGAAGTCTGTTCAAACCAAGCAAGCTCCAGCTAGCACAGAGAAAGGCAGACTTTGAGGCGGTGTGTTCCAGGGAACGAACAGCAGGTTAAATAATGATAAAGCCCTGAAAGGGGTTTGGAGGCGCTCTCACCCCTCTGTGCTCCCTTCAGTGGTTGCCAGGGTGCTGCTTTTTCACCATGATTGCAAGCTGTAGGTTTTCAGGAACTCCTGAGCTGTGGAAAAGGGCACGTTAGAATACCACAAAGCTCATTGTTTTCGGTGATATCCAATCGTTTCTCCTGAGTAGATGTTCTTCAGACTGTTGCTGACCTTTGGCTATTTTTTCTGTCTCCTTTTTAGTTAGTACCTACATATTTCTGATACATAATGAAGACATTCATCATGGGGAGTTGGGATACGTACATAACACATCTTAATACTTTTTACTTCCTTTTCCCTTTCTACCTCCATCTCTAGACCCCCTTCCTATCTGTAAAAGTACTACCTCCCTGTTTTCTATTATTACCTTTTCTTTTGCTCTTTACATGATTTATACTTTGGGTTTCTCATACAGGAGAAACCTTGCAATATTTAACCTTTTGTGTCTGGTTTATTTCACTTAGATTTATGGTCTCAAGGTGCATCTGTTTTCCTACAAATGACTCAAATTTATCCTTCCTCATGGCTGGCTAGTCCTTCACTGTGTGTATATAGCACCTTGCTTTATGCATTCATCTGTTTATGGGCATACAGTAAGTCCCCAACTTATGAACGAGTTCCATTCCAGGAGAACATTTATAAGTTGGATTTATTTGTAAGTCCAACAAAGTGAGTCTTATACATGTTTGACACAAGTACACAATGTAAAGCACCCCCCAAAATACTGTGAATAAACTATTTTTACTTTTATAGTTATCTTCACATGGTGGTACCGTACAATAAAACAACTGGCATATAGGGGGATTGCATTGGGTGAACTGACAAGAACAGAGTTACTAGCTGGAAGAGCGAGGGTAAGTGGGAGACACGTACAGTGACGTTCATGATCTTTCTGCCTTGGTCCGATCTGTCAATTATTTTCACTTTTGTTTTCATTGTTCTTGCTTTGTCCTTTCTAGCAGTCCCCTCCACATCACCACTGCTTTTCCTCTTGCTTCTGGACATCCTGGGCTCTGAGCGCTGTGCAGTGTACTGAACACTATTGCACTGTACAGTAAGCATACAGCAGCTCCTCTGTGACAGTGTCTGGCAGACACAGCAGCTGCCTCTGCAATGTGTTCACATGTGCAAATGTTCATAATGCAAGGCCCATTCTTACCTGTGAACATTCACAACTTGAATGTTTGTAAGTCAGAGACTTACTGTAGGCTGTTTCTAAGATTTAGCTATTAAGAATTGTACTGTAATAATGAAACAGGCTAATATAATCCTGCCTCTTTTGTATGATGAGCAAAGAATCACAGGCATACGATCCAAATGGCAGCTAAAGAAAAGGTACATTTATTGAAGGTCATGTGAAGTTGTGCTCAAGACAAGTCCGTACCAACAAAAGATATAGCACAGACAGAAAAAGGTGCACGGGTAACAGAAAAGGCACAGCGCATGGCAGCAGCATGTGGATCAAACCAGGCTTTCAGAATATAAAGGCCGGGGACCTCCACTTAAGTGTCTTCCCCTGAATCTCTAGGTGTGATTCACAGGAAAGATCGACAGGCCTGTGTTATGTCAGGGGCTCTCAACATGCATGCTTATCCTAGAATTCACTCTGATCTTAATTACTGTATGACATGTAGTGCGTATTTATGAATCATTAATAAGGTTGAAGAAGGGCGAAGGTGCTGAAGGTTACACGAGAAGACCCAAGCCCATGCACCCGTGTTCTCTCTTAGAGCATTGGCCGTCACCTGAGTCTTTGTTATTGTCTTAGGACAGTGGAAGATGGAGTGCTGTTTTAAATTTAAATGGATGAAGGGAAGTGAATTCCTCAGCTCTTCCCCTCTGAGAGCTCTGGTCCCCGAAAATCTTTAAGGGGTATCGAAGGAGGAAGTTCCATCTTCTATAGCTACTTCTGGCTGTATATGGGCTTTGGCCCTACCTATATTAGGACCAAGAAACCCTTGTTCTGCCTGATCTAAGAGTTCAAGAGGACGAGTTCTGATAATTTCTTGATGAACCATGAATGTGGAGGTAGGTTCTGATCTTGAGCTAGAGCTATCACCGACAGTTTGATGGCTGTCAGAGAAAAAACAAATTTGCATAAAAGATTAAGTATGTAAGATCTAAATACTAAGGTTATGAGAAGTATTAATAAAGGCCATGTCCAGGACAGTCACCAAAATCCTCAATTCCAGGTATTTGCACAGGATGTCCATGACTCAGCTAGTTCCTCACAGATCTTAGAAGAGGGGTCAGGCAGTTTTTTGTGCTGTATCTCTCAGTATTTTAGACCTATTGACATAGGAACTATATTCTCCATTTAGTGACAAACATAACCCCTCTGTTTCAGTGGTTAGGAGATCTAGTCCCCTATGACGTTGTATGGCCCTGCTGCTAGTGACTCTGTTTGGATTTGAAGGACAGCAGTACTCTGGGTGAGTTCATTTTGGGCTGCTTGTCAAGTTCTTAGGTAGCCGCTGCTGATAGGAGAAAGATGTGATTAGCTTTAAATTCACATGTAAGCAATCACTGTTTATTATCTCTGTTAGAGGTAGTTTTTGGATAACCCACAAGTCTCCCCAAAGAAATAGAAAAAAGCCAAAAGAAGTTATGTTATAACTCATGACAGGGACCTTAATTGTAGTAAACAAGAGGGTAGCAAGACTAGCCACACAATTTACTTAGAGGGAGCAAAACGTTTTACTTATCTGGTTCAATGGGATGGGTGGTATTTTCTTCACTGAAAAGAAGATTGAGGGTGTCTACTGGTTCATGGATGTATGACGCTTGCGTCCCTCTTTTTCATCTTCTGGTGTCTCAGGGGGCCTGGGTTTTACCTTGGAGAGATGAGTCCAGCTATCTATTTCCTGTACCTTAATGGAAGAGCGAGTAGTTAATAGGGTTGTGTAAGGGCCTTTCCATCTGGTTGTGAGTTGGTCCTGGGGCCCATCCTCCTTCCGGGTCCTGATGAGGACCTGGTCACCAGGGTGGACTTTGGGCTGACATTTATTGTTAGTCCCTTGGAGTTGAAGGGCCTTACTTCCATATTCCTGGAGGGCCTGTTGGAAAGTTGCCAGAGAGGTCACGTGTTGAAGGAGCTGGGAAGTTTTAGTGTCAGCAAGTCAGATGTCAGAAAGGGCCTCCCAGAAAACATCTCAAATGGGCTGAGAATGTTTGGACTTGGGGGCTGACCAAAGTCTCATTTGGAAGGAGATCTAGCCACTTGTGGTGTTTTTGTTTTTTTAATTTTTAAAAATTTTTTCTTTTTACACAGCTTGCCTCAGGTTCACTTGGGAGTTTGAGTCGCCCTCTCGACCTTTCTTGATGAGTGGGGTCTCCACACAGTGTGGAGATCGTACTTAATCAAATGCTTTGGTGACTCCCTGTGCGATTTGGGATGTGAAAGAGTCCATTATCACTCTGGATAGACGTAGGCAGCCCAAACCTAGGGACTTCCTTAACCACTTATCGGTTTACCCTGAGTGTCACTTATCCCAAGCCTTGCTCGGGCAGATGTCATTTCAACCAGTTGATTCTTGTATTAAATAAATTTGATACAATTGTCATTTTAATATTCCAGGTTATAGTATAAAAATTAATGAAAAAATTGCAATTTTCAGCCATCCTGTATTTGAATAATTGGACTGGGAACTGGTTAAGGAGGACTTTTCCCACCTCCAAGGCCTGTTCTGATCTGGTGGGGACCTCTGTCCACCCAGTAAAGGTGTCAGTGCATACGCAGGGGTGTGTGCCCCTTGCACAAAGGCATATGGGTAAAGTGTATTTGCCAGTCTTTTCCAGGGAGGCCCCCACACCTTTGCACTGCCTCAAAGAAGGGTTGAGAAAGATGCATCTGTGAATTATGGAAGGCGCACCTTACAGGCCTGGGTAACAATGTTGTGGACTCCAGGTCCTACAAAGAGTCTATGTGCCTAGGATGAATGGTGGCATCTCATCCTAGGTGCTGTCTTATTTTATTTTATTTTATTTTTGGAGATAGGGTCTTGCTATGTAGCCTAGGCTGGCCTTGAACTCATGGTGATCCTCCTGCCTCAGCCTCTTGAGCACTGGGATTATAGGTGTGTGCCACCACACCTGGCTTGGCTGCTGTCCATTTTAAAGGTTCAGTTTCTGGTCCTCAGATTGCCTTATATAGGGGTTTGTCTGTTACTCCAAAATAGGGTGTTCTTATGTAGCAGAAACCTGCTATTCCCAAGAAAGCCCTCAGTTGCTATTTGGACTCAGGAGGACTCAGGTGACAAATTGCCTCTGTATTCCTTGAGGACAATTGTCTTTGTCCTGGAGTTAAAATATATTTCAGATATGTCACCTTTTATTGAGAAAACTACACCTTATGTGGGTTACCTTGTAACCCCTTTTCTTTAGAAAATTGAAAGTCTTATTTGTGTTTTGTCAGATAACTCCTTAGTGGGGTTACACATGAGGAGGTCATCTCCATACTGTAATATTCCTCCCTTTTAAAACTTTAAATCTTTCAGGTCTTGAGCTAAAGCCTGTGGAATAATTAGAGGCTACCTCTAAAACCCTGAGGAAAGACAGTCCAAGCTGCCTGTCTTGTTTGTGGTAAACAAATTCTCCCATTTGAAAGCAAACAAGTATAATACTTGGAGTTAGGATCCACAGGGATAGAAAAGAAAGCATCCTTGAGATCCAAGACAGTGAACCATTTAGTGTCTCTAAGGTCTGTGCTAAAAGGGTGTATGGGTCTGCTATTAATGGATGAATATGTACCACTGCCTCACTGATGTCTCTGATATTCTCCAGATGGTTTGATTATTGGTAAAATAGGTGTATTGCACAGGGACTGGCATGATACCAGTAACCTTGTGGCCAAAAACTTATAAATGATAGGCTTTAACTATAGTCTATCTTCCTTTCTAAGGAAATATATTTTCTGTGAGGATATAGGTTAAGGTCCTTTAGTTAAATAATTGCTGGAGTGGCTTGATGGCTTTTCCTGGTGTGCTGTCATACCATGCTTGGGGATCAACTCCTGGCAGACAGGCCTGATGGGTGCAGGCTGCCCGAGTCCCTTGCAACTAGGATACAGGTTGCCAGAGGTCTGAATGTCAGAGTGGCCCTGAGTAGAAAGAGTATATCCAGTCATTGGTAGGGGGCGTTCCAGTATCTCCATTAAGGCATGTTGGAAAAGGAAATCTTCCGAATGGCAATACAGAGTGGGGGTAAATACAGCTGTCCAGTTACCTCCCTCAAGAACCTCAACAACTTTAGAGTGGGATGAAAGCTCACCCCAATAAGAAGTTATAACTCAGTAAGTCACCCCAGTATTGGAGAGAATTTGTTTGCCCACTACATCTAGAGTCACTCGAGGCTCCTGTGAATTAATTCTAATACTGGTGTGGAAAGCTTGCAGGCCACCTTGAGCACCATCAGTCACTGTCTGGGGCCTTCCTCCCTGGCCAACATGGTGAGGGGTGACCTCATCTCTTCCCGGGAATGAGGGGAATCCTTTTCCAGTGCCAAGGGTCTTCTCCCACATCCTGACAGGCCCATCAAGGGTTAGGCAGTTTCTGATGGCATTCCTTTGCCCAGTGCCCCAGTTGCTTGCACTTGAAGCACTCTGACTTGCCTCTGTCACTCTTGGATTACCTCAGTTTTCTCTAGTGCTGAGAGCTTTGTCATGAGCCTTATCAAATAGGCTGCCTCCTTTCCTTATCTAGTTCTCAACTTCATCATAGTTATTAAAGACCAAATAGGCTTCATCAATCAATTGACTTATTTTAGTTTGTGGGCCCAGTTGGAGTGTCTGGAACTTTTCCCTGTTATCTAGAGCTGACTGATAATAAAATAGTGCTTTGGGATAATCTGACCTTCTCTAGACTTCTGGTGTAAATTAGTGTATTTATGGAGTGCCTCTTCAAGCTGAAGCTGCAGAGCAACTGGGTTCTCATCAGGACCTTGACTAATAGACCTGAACATATCTTAGCTCACAGGTTTGGGCACCCCTGATGTGAGAAACAATAGTTCTGTCTTTTCTATCAAACAGGAGTGCCTCCATTTTGGATTCTAGCGCATCCTACCTCCCACCCCCAAGTTACAAGAAATGCCTGCTCTGTTTAGACTCTAACAGCTAAAGATAACTTATCAACAGCCAAGGACTTTCAGTGCCTCATACCCCCACTTTTCCCTCCCTTAATAACCCTGCTCAGCAATGCTTTGTGCTGCTTAAATTAGCCAGTTGGGATAGATTATAAACCTCAAACCAACTAGTGGGGAAAAAGGTCAACTGCTTCCCGCATTAGGGATAAAGGGGGCAACCCTCCTTTGTCCTGCATGCCTACTACCTCATTGCTGCGGTATGCTCGCACCCTTTTGCAAAAGGAAAAGCCTTGCTGAGATTTCCTGATGTCTGAGTGCTTTATTATCTTCACCGACAAACTGAGTCTGGGGGCTTATTCCCAACACCTGCCAGCTAAAACGGCCTTGATATATAACATGTATAACTTTCATTTGGCTCCTCCACCTGCTGTGTTATAACCCTACTCAGGCCCCTCTTGGGACCCAAATAACACAGCAGTTGACTGTTTCTCAGAGGGTGAAGCTGTGAAGGCTTCACTGTTAGCCCGCTTTGCAGCCCTTATAATCCTGTTTCCATCTACTGCTGTGCAACAAGAGACCAGGGTGAGATGGACATCTCACCAGCTCAATTCGAAAGCCATTGTTAGGCTACGGAAACCATCAGCAAACTTTTCAGGAGCCTCAGCGAATCTACCCAGGTATTCCTTGAACTGCTGATTATCCATGAATGAAAAGGGACTTGAGCCCAGACGGTACCATCAGTGCCTGTCAGTTCTTGAAGGGGTAGAGCAGTGCCTGGCTTAGGTGTCGAGTTCCCTGAATCTGGGGCCCTGTGGTAGGTAGACTCAGACCTAGGGTGGAGTGGAACCAGGAGATGGCTCTTATCTGAGGAGGTTGCCGAGGAGGTAGCCTGTGGGGAGGAGGAAATGACAAGAGGGATTCTTCTGCAGCATTGGCTCCTGGGGGAGGATTAATTCTAGGGTACAGCTCAGGCCTCTAGTAGTAGACCATAAAGGTTGAACATGTGGCACCTCTGACCGTTTTTCCTGTTCCTTATAGTAAAGATATAATCGAAGTATGGCATTATATTTTAGGCTGCCAAGGGATGGCCATGTCTCATTTTCCCCAAGTGGATTCCTAGGACGTTTGCTATTACACAGGAATATAAGATGATCTTTTTGAAGGATCTTAGAATGGAACTCTTCCCAGTGGTTGAGAAGACATCTGAGCAGGGACTCAGAAGGAGTAGATGAGGCTGTTCCCATTGGCAGATAGGAGTAAAAATTAGGTGGTAGCCAGGCGTGATTGCACATGCTTATAATCCTAGCAACTAGGAGGCTGAGGCAGGAGGATCACTGCAAGTTCAAGGCCAGCCTGGGCTACATAGTGAGTTCAAGGCCAGCACTTCAAGGCCTCAACTACATAGCAAGACCTTGTCTCAAAAAAATTTTTTTTAAGGTAGTAGGATCCTAGCAGGCCTGTTCCTGAGCCTTTCAGGAACTATCATGACCTGGTAAGGCTGAATTCCTTATGAATAGGTCATTGAAGCTTTATAGAGCCTTTCCCTTTGTTAGTTTCACACGAAACCCGAAAGGGCACCCTCTAGATTATCTATAATCCATTTAAGCTTTTATCAAAGCGTCCCCTGCTAAAGCTGAACTCCCTGGGGGCAGAACATCTCCAGCACTGTGTGGGCTTGAGCACTACCTTCCCTTTTGGATCTTAGAATCTCCCTATGTCCACAGAGAGTCCATACACAGAGTCCACAACCAGGAGGCCTTGCTCGGATTCCTTTTTAGGGAGGGTAGCAATCACCTCGCTCAACAGAACCCCAAAACGTGGACAATTTTCCTGCAGATGTGGCTCTCAGCCTCTGTGGTGAAGAGACAGGCATTTCCACAGATGATATTTCAGTAACCGGCAGTCTACAAAGAAAACAAGACCTGTCCCTAGAAAAACCTCATTTCACCAAATTAAGCCACAAAGCATACACATGTGGTGAAAAAATTTCAAAATAAAAATCAGGCGCTATAGAAATTCAGTCAGCAAACACAGGTTACACATCTTTTTAGATAGGGACATAAACTTAGCCATAGTTATCACAACAAATGCAAAACTGAGTAAAAAGGAGAGGGAAAAAACCCCTAGCAATAGAGACCCAAGAGGAAACAGCTATAGCCGGGCTTTAGGGCCCGGAAGAATTCACTCAGCCAGAGCTGGCTCTGCTGCCACTTTTTGCTGCAGCCTTTGGCAGCTTCGAGCAGAAGTGGGAGTTTTAAAATGGACAAATGGAGGGGAAGAAGGGCTGAAAGGAGGGGAAGGCAAAGGGGAAAAAAAGAAGAATCAAGATATATTATGTACAGGTACAAATTCCCTATGATGAATGTGATCTTTATGTATATCAAAACTGTACCAATAAAATTAATTTAAAAAAAAAGAACTTATACTTTAGAAAATTTGCCAATAAAAGGACAAATGTTACTCTTCCAGTGCAAGAAGGCACTGTAATTCTCAACACCAATATCCTTGAGTTATTTAATACCAAAATCATATAAATCAAACACTGATCGATGAAAGCCTGGGGGTGGGCAGATGGAGGGCCCTAGGACTCCTTGAGAGAGAAGGAAGGAAAGTGACCTATGGAAAGGAAGTACTCCCTTCAGCATGACCCAAGGCAGCCTCTGTGGCACTACACGGTGGCTGCTCAGGTCCATATGGCATAGGGGACGCTGCCTACTGCACTCCACAAAGAAAAGCAGGAAGAGAAACTTCAAGGAAGCTGCCTGGAGGGCTCTGTCTAGGACAAAGTGTTCCAATCCCAGCGTGGGCTGGCACAGCCCACGTTGAAGCTGTAGTACTCGCTTGCCTGCTGCTGCCACTTGGCTTGGCTCAGGTCCATCCCCGCAGAGGCGTGGATCACAGCTTCTGAGGTAGAATTTCCATGTTGCATGGACCAGCAACAAAATACACACCCAACTGATTGGCAGGGGTCCCTTTGTCCCCCACAAGGCAGAAGCTGTTTGCTTTCCAATCCAATCATCTCCGAACAGCAACCTGGTCAGCCACACATCCTGGGAATTTGTCCCGTGCACCCCCAATGAGCATCATGGTTGTTTGTAAAAAGGAGACAAACAAAAAAAGGGGAGTTACCTTTTTTCCTGGTTGGGTTGCCTGGTTGTTGACATCTGCTGAAGTCTGCTGATGCCTGGTGAAGTCTCTGGGCTGCTATTCCGTGAGGCCTCCAGGCTGTGCTTACCAAAATGTAGCCATGGAAGGGGCCAATATAATCCAGGCTCTTTTGTATGATGAGCAAGGAATTGCAGGCATACAATCCAAGTAGGAAATGAAAAAAGTTTTTGAAGATCAGGGGGAGCTGTACTCAGGGCAAGTCCAGGCCAACAAAAGATACAGCATAGACAGAAAAAGGTGCTGGGATAAAAGAAAAGGCACAGCATGTGACAGCAGCATGGGGATAAGACCAGGCTTTCAGAATTTGAAGGATAGGTGCCTCCCCCCACCAATCTCTAGAAGTGACTGACCAGAATGATTGACAGGGCTCTGTGTTATCATAGGGGCTCTCAACACACACACACACACACACACACACACACACACACGGGTTCATCCCAGAATTCACTCTGATCTTAGTTACCATTTGACATGTAGTGCATATTTATGATCCCTAATATAGACAGCTAAGTTACACACACACACACACACGGGTTCATCCCAGAATTCACTCTGATCTTAGTTACCATTTGACATGTAGTGCATATTTATGATCCCTAATATAGACAGCTAAGTTATTTAGAAACATTGTAGGCAGCCAGACAGGGCTGGGCCCTGGAAAAGTCAGTGCAGAAGACAGCTGTGGCAGGAGGTGCATTCACTGAAGGCCAGGCTTCCAGAGAAGAGGAGCTACTCACCCACTTACTTCCCCTAGGGATGAACAGCAGTGATTGATATTCTAATTAGACATCAAGCACCTTGGGGTGGAGGACCTAAACCTCCTTAACCCACCCCCTCCCAGAAAGTCTTTGTCCTTCCTATACGCACTTGCTACATGACTTGCTTCCCAACTTGATCCCCATTTAGTCAATATTACCTAAGTGACTATACTTGTTGTAATCTTTTTTTTTTTGAAACAGGATTTTGCTATCCAGCCCAGCCCATAGACTCACTATGTAGCCCGGGCTGGCCTTGAACTTGCAGCAATCCTCCTGCTTCAGCCTTCTGAATGCTGGGATTACAGGTGTGCACCACCATGCCTGGCTAATCTATACTTTCATACATTATCACCATTTATCTTGGAAACATTTTTGTTAATGAAACCACATTATTTCTTTTATATAATCTGGATTTGCTGGTTGCATCCATGTGGTGTCACTTAATATGTTCCTCTGTTCTTGTATTTTTTGCAAACTAGTCATAGGCAGGAAAGGATAAAATAAGATCTCATTAAGCTTTATTAAAGAAATTAATAGGAAATCTTATGAAAGGCAGCTCTTACCTCTGCTGTTAGACTCCAGCAATTAGAAAGACATAGGTAAAGAACTAGAAAGCAGACCTGGGAAGGTGACAAATAACACAATTAGCATAAAAATTTAGCAGGAAGAGTTGACAAGCAAAAAAATAATGTAGCCAGGAATTTGAAAGACCAGGGTAACCAGTCCATCACCCTTACCCAATAAAATACAAAAGAGACAAGAGCCAGCCACCTAAGGACTCTTATTTAATATATAAAAGACACATACACCTATACATATATACTTATATGTATATTCTCACTTTAGCATCACTCTACTACTACACCAGATACACGTTTCCCGCTTTACTTAATTTCTAATGCTAAGCTGCCCTTCTATGAGGCTCCCCCTTTCCACACTTATCCATCACAAAAGGACAGGAAGGAATCAAATGGCCAAAAGAATGTAGACAGAGGTGCCCAGGCTAGGGTCACAGACAGTCAGAGAGCCAATCAGATTGCTGCAAGTTCCAGGTGCCCGGTGTGGGGCAGGGATACTAGCCTTAATGAAAAGGAGCTGAGGACAAAAACCCACAGGTATATCCACTTTCTGATGTCCCTACTCTTCCAGAGTAGCTATATTCTCTTTTTTCCAGCTTTTTTTCCAAATAAACCGTCCTCCTTTATTTTAAACTCTGCCTGTTTAATTCATTACCAGAGTGGAGTTTATGATCCTGGTAGGATCCTGTTAGCTGAGCGTTTCAGCAGAGCAGTGGCATGGCACGGTGTACACCCCGATATGTGACATTGGGAGGTAGAGGTGTGATCCCAGTTATGTTTGATTTGTTTTTGCAAGACTATTTCATATGTGCTATTTTCCTTTATCAAGAGGCACATAAATCGGATCCTTTAAAAATAATAGTATTAGTTGACCATTACATACGTTCATTAATGGTTATAATATTATCTCAAAATTTTGACACAGTTATGATGTGGTTCGAGGCCACCATAGGGATGGAGGACAGTCAGAATCCTGGGCTGTTAGCCTGTTACTCATCAAAAGCATTGTGTTTCCTTCTGGGACAGTCAGGGACTTAACACTATTTTTGCTAAAAGCTGTAACTCTTCACTTAGGCCTGTAGATGTCCAATGGGTAACTAAAAACAGAGTAAAGCTTGAGCTTCATTTTGAATTCTTTATTACTGTAAATCCCTTCTTAATTCTGCATATGTCGATCGTTTAGGGAGTGTCTGTCTAGGAGCTGGAGGGACAGGTTGATTATCCCTGAGTTTACATGTTCTCATCCACCTTCAAGACTGAGGACACCAAGATAAAGGATTTACAGGGACATTCAGCTATGTGCAGAGGTCTCCAGCCCTTGTCCTAAACTTGTTATCAGCTGGATTCCAGAAAAAGCAGAGCCCCATAGGACTGAAACCACCACCCTTTCCCGGGAATAGAACCACCCCTCAGCCACAAGGATTCCAGAGCTATGAAACCAGAACTCAGAGAATGGTTAACTGGACCCCAGCCCACCAGCTGGCCTTAAAGCTGGCAAGGGCGCCAGTGTGAGGCCTTTCTTCAGTGTGCCACTTCCAGCTGCTCAACCTGGAATCCTTTTCCGTTTTTCTTACTCTGCTTGTAAAGTGCCAGCCTGATCTTTGTCAGTTTCCCGAGCTAGAGTCCCTTATCATATTCTCTTACTTTCTAATTAAAGCTATTTTTCCTGTAAATTTGTGCTATGGTTTTAATTTCCATTATTACTAAAAGCCAAGTACCCACCTTACCTGGCAACAATTAAATAATTGAAATTCTTGTATAATGAGAAACTTCCTTTACCAACTGGTTTAATATACTGAGATATACAGTGGTACACTGGTTCACAAACAAGTGTTTAGCAAAATTTGTTTTTGTTTGAGAGCTCTGCAATGGATGATGAACATGACCATGGCCATCTTTTCTTGCACAAACACGAACGTGGCTATTTTCCCCAGAACTGTGGAACGAATTAAGTTCATGAACTGAGGTACGACTGTAGTTTACAAAGGTGGGCATAGTAAACCACTATTTTTTTCCAAAATGAAAATATGGATTCATAAAGATTATTTAATCAGGTAGGCATTGGGTATGGTCTCTGGCATGTGTTACATAGATTAGTAAAATTATAATTATGCAGGGCAGTGAAATATTATCTCTTTGGAAAGGAATTGTTTTACTTTAGGGAAATAATCTGAACAGACACTTGGCAGGGGAGGTGAAATTCTGAGGCTACAGGTCACCCATGCAGGTGGGTAAACTGTTTTACATTTAAATTAAGTGGGGATTTGTAGGTGATGGATATGTTAATTAGCTTGCTGTAGAAATAATTTCACAATGCTTATACTCAATTATATATATATATATATATATATATATATATATATACTCAGTTATACTCAATAAAAGAAAAAACCAAAAAATATAAACAGGACGGAGGGGGAGTGAGAGATAAGAGGCCATAACAGTTTGGATTAGGATTAGTAGAAAGTAACAGAAAGCAAAAATAAACTAAACAGAGGCTTAAATAAACTAAAGAGGCATTTTTCTCATGGGTAAATGAGTGCAGCTAGTGCTGTTATAAGGGATTGGTCTCCTCTGATCTTATTTTAGTTTTCACTAGTTTCTCCCGAGGTCCAGGTAACTACTAGAATTCTCACATTCTAGCCAGAAGGTGGCAAGGGCCAAGGAAAACACCTCTGTCATTATGGGCTTTTCCCAGGAACCAAACAATTTCCTCTTTTATCCCATTGGCCAGGATATAAACGGTTCTCCTGACTGTATGGAAGACTGAGAATTGTCTTAACTCAGAACAAGTGCCCAGGTAAAAATCAGCGGTTCTATCATTGAGCAAGGAGATAAATACTGAAAACACATACCATTCTCTGCTGCAGACAGAGCAGAGGGAGAGGAAGCCATAGGATTGCGTGAAACTAGGGTAAGTAGATAATAAGAATCTTCTAGAGTGGAGTGCACACAAACTTTTAAGAATGAAGAGATTGTCTTAATGTGGATTCCTCCAGAAGTAGATCTCGAGGGCAAGTAGCTTCTAGCAGGTGATTCCAGGACATACCAGTAGGGAAGGGGAGAAGTAAGGAAAGGAAGGGGGAGGACTACTGATAGGAGTTGCTTTTATGTCACTTTTACCACTGTGAGAACTCAGAACTTAATTCTGATGCTTTTCTCTGAACTTATTATAGAACATACACCTCAGAATTATCCCAATTATAGAGAGGAAGGATCTGGGGTATTTGTGTACCATATCTTGACAATTGTTGGTGGGGGAGTGCATGCAGGGTATGTTGAATCTCTAGCACTTCTGGCCTCCCGTGGGAGCAGGCAGAGCTGGCTCTGTCATCATAGGAAGCCCTCTGACTACAGGAAGTTGAGCCATGTTGAGCCACATGCAAAGTCTGATGGGATTAGGATGTAACACTCACAGTCGTTCTATTGAGCTGTGGCTGCTCCCTTAGCTCTTAGGAATGAATGCATGGCTGAATTTAGAGCATATGGATTAGAGACTGTGGAGGTGGAACAGTGAGATGATTCATAAATCAAACTAAACTGGGAAGCTTGAATTTGGAGGGAAGATGAAAACATGAACAAGCTGTGATTTGCAAAATTTGCAGGGTGACTTTGGATGGCTGTTACGGTAATGGTATATTGATTATCTGTGGCTATGTAATATATTACTCCAAAACTTAAATTAAAACACATTTATTATCTTATACTTCTGTTGTTTGGGAATTCAAGCACAGCTTTTCTGGGTCTGCTGCTTTAAGGTCTCCCACAAGTCAACAACCAAGGTATTGGCCATGCTGGGAGGTCATTCAACACAGGAAGGGTTTGGTTCCGAGCTCATTTACGAGGTCATAGGCAAAGTTCAAAGTTCCCCTATAGCTGTTGGAATGAGTTCTATGTTTCCTCATTGGCTTTTAGGTGAAAGCTCCTCTCTGGTCCTTCCATATGGGTTTCTCCAGTGTGGTATCCTCCTTCATCAGTGCTAAAGAGGGAGTAGCATCTTGTCCATATTCCTTTTTCTGGACAGGGTGGGGGAGTACTGAGAATTGAATCCAGGGCTTTCACAGTGAGCTACATTCCAGCCCCTTTTTTATTTTGAGACAGAGTTTCACTAAATCACTAAATTGCCCAGGATGGGCATGAATTTGTGGTCCTCCTGCGTCAGCCTCCAGAGTGCTGGGATTACTGGTGTGCAGCACCACACCTGGCCCTTTTCCATATTCTTTTGATCAGACGCAAGTTGCTAGGCAAAGCCCACACTCGGGTGAAGTTGTAATTATGTGAAGATGTGAACGGTGAGAATTACTGGGGGCTTGTATTATAAGAGGACGTGAGGGGTGTGTGTGTTTGTGTGTATTGTGCACTTAGAGTTGCACAATTCTAGGCACTGCAGCAATATTAGTAACAAAGACCAAAGTGCCTGCCATAATGGAGTTTACATTCCATTTTGTCTGGATGCCAAGGACAGAGAGACCCCAGAAGACAGGTGAGTTATAGTTGGTTCGAAGATATTGGTTGTACCATTTTGCGGGAAATATGCCTGACTTGATGTGGGATAAAAAAAATATTTTTCTGGGATGCATATTTCTGATGACTTCTTTTCTCATAGAGCAATAGGAATAGATACTGGGCTAGTTTTCTGTTTTTTCCTTTCTTCTGCTAAGAATCTTTTTTTTTTTTTTTTTTTCTGCTGAGAACCTTGAGAATTCAGGAAGGACAAGAGAAAAGAGTGAGTCCGTTCTGAAATTTGTGTGCATGCAAAGCAAGAGATGCTGATTCTTACCAGCAGAGAAGATGGGGAGGCAGAAAGGTTTCAAAGACGTTTTCCCAAAATTATCATAAGCCTCTGTCTTTGGCCCCTTAAGACAAACATTTCCAATTGCAGTCAGAGAAACATTCAGAGTCTAACCTCTGATACCATTTCCTCTCCCCAGTTCCTCCAGCACATCTCAGATTTTTGTTTTTAAAAATCTCTAGGCATGATGATGGAGTATGAATTTTCAGCAGTTTGTTTCAGTGCCCTATGTGCTTGCTGAGCTGGGTGGCAACTGAGGGCTTCTGAGGTTAGGCTTCTTGTCATAGGGTCCTGAAAATAGCACTAAAAAGTCAGTGGCTAAGTTAGGAGATAATTCATGAGTGGGGAGGAGAGGGGAGGAAGCAGAGTTCCAGCTAGAAAGGGCTTAATGTTGTCCAGTGATAAGGATGTCCTGGTGGCCTTGCCCTTCTCTCTCCTCACTGCTGGTTCTACCTTCCCACACAGGAGGCAAAGGAAACCAGCTAGTAATTAAGAGAATGGAGTTTGAGAAGTGACAGCTCTGTCATTTGCTAGTTATGGGGACCAGCTTTACCTTTTGAAACCTCGGTTTTGTCTCTTAAAAATGGGGAGAGTTATCCCTGTCTATTAAAAGTCTTTAAAAAAACCTGTAAGCATGTTTAGCATAGTGCCTAGCACTTAGAAAGTGCTCCATAAGTGGTGTCAGTTTCTAGGCAGGGCAGATTTGAGAACCCCCTGTTTACAGATGGCCAGCCTGGGTGCATATAGCTTGCGTGGGTCTGGACGCATGAGTTCCCAGTTTTCTCTAGGTGGGATACACCTTATTGCTGAGAATCCTTTCTCCTCCCTGGACTTTACACCCTTGAGGTTCTGGCCAGTCTTCCTGTCTCTACCTGCCCACTCTGAGAAGCAAGGGGCTGCTGCAGGAGACATGTGCACCTCTGTCTGCCTGGACCAGAGCCTCCTGCTCTCTGCTGTCTGGGGCCTTGCAGGGAGCAGGCTGGCATGGAACTGAAAAGGAACCTGAATGGACTCCCCTGAGGAGGCATCCAGTGGGTAAGTGCTGACCTGCTGGTGGAAAGCCTTGAGAGCAATTCTCTGGCATTACCCTAAGAGCATTGATATGCAACCCAGGGTGGGCGCATTTTCTGAAAGGGAGAAAGAAGTGCATCCCTGCTGTGCTCAAGAGGCCTAATTTGGAAGGCTCTTGTCCAATTAAAGTATTATGGAGCACAATTGCTCCTTAAGGTTGTTTCTGAAGAGTGGGAAGTTGATTTTTTCCCCCTACTTTTAGGGTAAAGATGGAGCAGAAAGGCCAGTGCCTGGGCAGAACAAGAGGATGCCCGAGTTGGGGCTGGTATAGCTGGGCCAGAATTCTGGGCGAATGTTTGTGTGCATGTGCATTCCCTGCTTTCCAGCTTTTGTGTCTGAGGAGTTAAATTCCTAGGTTTGAAGCCTGCGTATCTTTGAGCGAATGGGAATGATTAGAGTACCTGCTGCATAGGGCTGAGAGAGAAAGAGCAAGTGAAACACTTAGCAGGGTGGTTGGCACGTAGTATGTACTAGTTTTTCTAATTTGTTTGTGTGTATTTCTCTGTATTGTGATAGATGTAAGTGGTTACACTAAGGTGTCCTGGTTGCAGGGAACAGAACCGTTACTTTGTGATGGGGACATGGGACATGTTTCCAGGTTCTTGTGTGTGATAAAGAACTGGATGCTGCACTCAATGGTAAGGAAAAAGCAGCTGAGTTTAATGAATTATAAAGAGTGAAGATACATTCGTAGAGAGCAGGCTCATGCTGGCAGAACAGAAAATGGCACAAGCAGAAAGGAAAAATGGCACAGGCAGAAAGGAATATGGTGCGGCTTCTGAATATGCTGTGCATAGAGGTTTGAAATATATGCCAGGGCTAGGGTGCCTCCCGTTGGGTCTTTCAGAGCATGACTGGCAACATGATTGACAGGATGCTGAGTCTTATCAGTTGTATCTACAGCACATGTCCTGTCCCATAATTCCCTCTGTTGTAATTGGTAGGTATCTGTAGGCTTACCCCAGGGGGAACTGGTTACATATGCAAATCCCTTGTCTTACTTCAGAGTTCCTGCTGGTCAGCCTTATTAGGGAGCTGTAAATTTCCCTAATCTAGAGGTTTCCAGAGATGTCTCCCACCAACACATCAGCATAGCCTGAGAATTGTTAGAAATGCAAATCCACGGGCCCTCCCCAGATCAGCAGAATCAGAGGCAGTGGGGCTGGGGCCCAGTAGGCTGTGTGAACAAGCCCACCTGGGGATCCTGCATGTTAACGCTGGGGGTAGACAAAGCTGGCTCCAATATTAAAGGAAGCCCTCTGATCGGAGCCCACTATAGCTCAAGCCAAGGAGAACCACTGTACTTCCTTCATCTGTTTTTAGGAGAGATTTGCCCCTTGGCTCAAGGTGTCGTAGGATACAAATGTAAAGATTTTCTGAGCAAGAGCTATGAGATTAAGCCCCGCGGAGACCTGGAGTAGTTACTGCCATAAGCGCCAACCCTTGCATTTCTCAGCCCTGGAAAAAGTAATATAGTTCCTAAAGAGATAGTGGCCTGGAAATTTCTTACAGAGGCTCAGCTGTAGAAGGTGACACTGCTCTCAGTCTCTCATTCTTTAGAATAAGTGACGTTAGCATGAGATTCATACTTGGATAATTGAGCTTTCCCATCTTCAGGCAAAGGGTGGTGGGTTAAGCACTCTAAAATGAATTACAATGGATTCATGTTAAATTTCAGTCTTTAGTTGTAAGGAGTGGGAAGGCCAGTGGACCGGTTCAGTGCCTGGTGTCCCATTGCCTGATCCTACTAACTTCCCACCACGGCCCTCGGATGTAGAGTCTATTATTCTTAAAGAAAAGTGAAAAAAAGAAACAACATGGTGAAGAGATAACCTTACAGACTGGGATAAAAGTTTTTTCTAGCTACTTTTCTTTTTTAATACGGGTACCGGGAGTCGAACTCAGGACCTTGTGCTTGCCAGCAGGCTCTTATGCTGCTGAGCGATATCACCAGCCCCCTCTAGCTACTTTTCTGATAGAAGACTAATATCTAGAATATGTAAAGAACTAAAAAATTAGACCCTCAAAAGACAAATGACTCAAAAAAATGGAAAAATGAAGTGAATAGGTACTTCTCAAAATAAGAAGTACATGAGAAAATGTTCGACATCTTTAGCCGCTAGGGAAATGCAAAGTAAAACAACACTGAGATTTAATCTTACCCCGTCTGAATGACTACCATCAAGAACACACACACACACACACACACACACACACACAAATGCTGGAGAGGCTGTGGGGAAAAACGAACCCTTCTACATTGGTAGTGGAAATGTAAACTAGTGCAGTCACTATGGAACCCAGAATGGAGATAGTCCCCAAAAAACTAAAAATAGAGATTCCATTTGACCCAGACACACCTCTCTGGCATCTTCCTAGAAGATTTAAGGACCTTATTCCACAGTGTTTATATCAGCACTACTCACAATAGTCAAACTATGGAAATAGCCTAGATGGCCACGGACAGATGAATGGATGCAGAAAATGTGGTAAATGTACACAATGGAGTATTCGTCTTAAGAATTCAAATCATTTGTGGGAAAGTGAATGTATTTTGAGGTCATAATGTTAAGTGAATTAAATCAGACACAGAATGTTAAATATCGCATAGTTTCTCATATATGAGAATCCCACTATATAAATAAAGAGTAAATAAAATAAAGGAAACAGAGAAGTAGACTTTTTTTGGAGATAGGGAAGGGGGAAGGGAAATGTTGTGAGGAGATAAAAAATGTTAAGATACAATGTGTATTTGTACCAATTCCCCCCAAAAATATAATTATTATGTATCGCAAATACATACACTACAATATATAAAACATTTAAATTAAAAACACTGTCTTAAATCAGTCATTATTGTATCCACACTAATATTCATAATTTAAAAAGAATAAAACCCTGGAAGATCTCCATTTATTAATCCTTCAAAGAACATATTTCTTTCTCGACATGATTAAGTGAACAATGATTAATTTTTGATAGTATAATAAACGTGAATAGTATTTCTTAGTGTTTTCCAGATTTAAAATTCTCAGATTTTATGGCCCCAAGACTCTTAAATAAATACATAATTCATCTCACAGAAAAAGAAAGAAAAGAGAAAAAGAAACGTGAAGTAGTTAGTTTACTATTAGGCAATGGTACAATGGTATTCAATCTGGAGCATTGTGGCCAAACACCAAGCCATTACTGCCGTGCCCCGTTAGCCATCTGCTTTTTCCCTTTGTGCGTCTTCCCCTCCTCCATCCCTGTACCGCACCTTGTTCTGCCCTGTCCTGTGCTTCCTTACCTCAGGGAGGTTGCGGCAGAGCTCAGGCTTTTTGTTTTCTGTCTTAGTTACTTTGCTCATTGCTGAGACAAAGTACCCAATGCCCAAAGTTAAAGGAGGAAAAGTTGATTTGGCTCACAGTTTGTACACAGTCCATAATCGGCTGGCTCCAAGGCAGGGTGACATGGCAGAGGAGACAGTTGATGGTGGGCAGAAGGTAGCAAAGCAACAAGGGATCACCACAGCTCTTTCCAGCCCTTATATCTTATCTGGGCTACTTAGAGTGGGGAGCACTCACACCCTTAATCCTAGTGCCCTTGAGCCTGGCATTGCACCATGAATCAATCCCAGCATCACACACTGTAGATCCAGCCACCTCTGAAAAGCCCCACCTATGACTGCATGAGGCTTTGGGGACCATCTAGACACAAAGCATAACATTCTCCCACCAGCTGACATTGGGTGAGACAGAGGATGGAGCTCTACCACTTCCCACAACCCTGTTCAAATTAGGAGAAAACTCCCTGAGGTGTAGGAAGGAGAGTGAAGTTAGAGGCAAGGAGAACAGTGGACTTCAGAGTGAGGGGCTCTGCCTTGCCCTGGGCTTGGCCCTTAAAAAGGCACACGGGGGGACACTGGTGCTGTGCAGCCAGTCTTACTGGAGGGAGGCAGAGGTAGCTCAGAAGCAAGAGAGGTTGTTGGGTCTGAAATAGTCAAGTGTGCAGGTGAGAAGGCTAGCCAGAGTGGGGCTTGCAGGTGGGAACTGACAGGACTTGCAGGTAGGTTAAATCACTTGCTCAAAGCCAAACAGTGAGGAATCTACAGAGATGGATTTGGACCCAGGTGGTCTGACTCTGGAGTCCACGTGTGTAACTGAGGCAGGGAGCTAACAAGTTTGATGTAGCACCCTACAGGAAGCAAGCAGGCAGATGCACTTCAGGCTGGAAAGAAGGGTAGAGAAAGCAAATGGTTAATCACAGACACAAGAGGCTGCCCTCCTTGCGGTAAGGAAGCAGGACACACTGGCCAACTGGGAGACACTGTGCAAGTAACTAAACGCCACCCTTTCTGGACACACTGCTCCTCTTTTTTTTTTTGTCTTTTTGAGACATGGTATCACTATGCAGTTCAGGCTGGCCTTGAACTCACTTTGTAGCCCAGACTGACCTCAAACTTGAGGTGATCCTCCTGCCTCAACTTCCCAAATGCTGGGATTGCAGGTGTGCACCACCACACCTGGCCTCCTGTTCCTCTTTTAAAAAACCCATAAATAAAGAGTGACACTCCTCTGAGGAAGGGGAAAAGTAAAATGCTTCTTTTGTATGGGGCTGCTGTCCATGGAGCAGCCATCTTCCTTGTCCCTAAAGTCTCTCTCTGTGGAGTGACTTGTCTTTTTTTTCCTGGGACTGCCTACTTCTCAGCTAGCTCTGTTTCTTTCCTACAGTAAACTTTTATTTTATTTTCTCTTTGGAACTGGCCCATGTCTGATTTCCATCTCATGTGTGGCTAAGAATTCACACTAGCAGGTGATAATTCCTTCAAGCCTTCAAGGCGCAGGCCTTTGGCTCTGTCCTTGGGCTGCTTATTCAACCTTTAGCAAAAGTTCTGCTGAGTCACTTTAGCAAAAATTCCTTTATCCTTTGTATCTAACTACTCTTGAAATCTGGTCAAGTTCCTCATACCCCCACCTTCAGTATCTTATCATCAAGGTCTGCTTTCAGAAAGAGCCCTGGGGTGCTGGTCTAGCAAGACGCCCTCTAGCCTTGATGTTTCCTCTTAGTAATTTTTGATTCATTGACCTCCAACTTCCTCGTATAAATCCCCACTGTCCTCACCATACCTGGAGTTGAGCCTAATCTTTTTCTCCAGCTGCAAAATCCCAATGTAGTAGTTGTACTCAGTGAATTCTGCCTTACCATCTTTAACGAGTGTCTGAATAATTTTTCTTTAACAGGGCATAGGGGAATCTTCCCAGGAAACCTAAATCTCCCTCCCAGCATATCAGAGACCCCTTCTTTGCTGAACTTTAACACAGCCCTGGGGTTACATGTGCAAATGTGGGTAGAGGCATAGTGGTGGAGGTAGACCAGGTGGTTCTATATTGATGGAAGAGATTCCACCATCTTGGTAGAACAAGATCTCAAAATAGAGGTTTATCTGAGTTTAAAAAAAACAAGGAAATTGTGTTTCTTACACAACTGAGTGTGTGAAGTGAGAATCATGACCTTTGCACACAGCTCATT
This sequence comes from Erethizon dorsatum, assembly GCA_028451465.1. Taxonomy (NCBI): domain Eukaryota; kingdom Metazoa; phylum Chordata; class Mammalia; order Rodentia; family Erethizontidae; genus Erethizon; species Erethizon dorsatum. The sequence continues at coordinate 9,651,028 of CM051836.1, forward strand.
TCCCCCTCAACAGCACTGTGAGTGACTGGTTATGCCATTTTGCAGCACTTAGCTACAAAATCCATCACATTCACCCTCCTTTTGGCAAAAAAGGAGAAAGCATGTATTTCCCTATTAATGGTTTGGTGTCTTAGATTTACCTGTGCTCACCACTAGGTGGGGTTAGAAGTTGCTGGATGCTTGGAACATTCAAAGGACAAGAAGTAAAAAGACGACTTACTTCTGCTTTGTGCTCAGAAATAGCCCTCTCCTCTTCCTCTGTCACAGCACTTAATGCTCTTTATTTTGGTAAATCGAGTTTTCAGAATGATATAAGTAACGTTACTTGCAAATAGTTCAGAAGTTTAGCTGTTAAAATCATTCCTATTCCACTTTTTACATACTGTCACTGGTAATGGGTTCTCATTCTTCCTGATTTTTTTTTTTTTTTTGCCTTTAAATGCAGACACATTTATATGTACTTTACTCTTATGTAGATATAACACATGGATAGTTTTAACTTGTTTGTTTTCATTTAGCACATTTTATTAATACTTGCCTGAGTTAGTACATATAGATCTATCTCATACATGGATTACATAGAATTCTATGGCATGAATACACCATAGAATTGTAAACTATACTTGTCTAATGGTCATTTGGAGTTTTCCTCCCTTCCTCCCTTTCTTCCTTCCTTCTTACTGGTAAAACATAGTTTTATTTGAGAGTCCATTAGATAAAAAAAGTTTAATTGTGAGAACATTAAGCTGAGATGGCTACAGTACCTTTAGTGCCTATGAAAGCAAGCTGAAATCTAAAACATCAGCTTAACATCAGAAACCAAACTAACTTCTACTAGGGGCAGTCAAATATAATTTCTTTGGCTTCCTCCAACACCTTATGAAAGTTTCCCCTTACACCCCCTTGGGGGAGTGCTGAACTGTATATGGCTTGGTGATGCCTAATTCATGAATGAGTAAATGCTCAAAGAAACTCTTCAAAGTTTTATGTAACTAAGTTTACATTTTAACATTCATTTCCTCTCTACCCCCTCCTTCCTTTCTTCCTCTTTTTTTTTTTTTGCTATGTTCTAATGACTATGCTCCCCCCTATGACTCTGTGCCTTTGTTTTATTATCTACCATTTTAGTTTTTTAAAGCGTTTGCATCTGCTGAATCTGAAGTTATATACATTTACTATTTTGATAGCTACTGCTAAATTGCCCTTCCAAAAGGTTGTACTATTTTAAACTCCCACCAACAGAGTTACAAAGAGCAAAGTTTCCAAGTTCTGCTTTGTGCTTCTTTGTGGAGACGTTATCCTGCCAGACTAGAGGACTTCCTGATGGCAGGAGTCCGCCTCCCTCCCTTCTGCTATCTCCTCAGAAGGTCAGAGCAGTGCCTGGCCCACCATAGGCAATGGGTATGCACTTGTTGAGAGAAAGAACAGGGGCAGAATGAACCCTTATTAGGGGCTTATCCTCAGAATGTTGCCTGGAAAGAACTTTAACTGACAAGAAGAAAATTTAGATTTGGTAGACCAAAATTTCCTGAATTCACTTTGGACAGTGATACTAAAAAGAAAGCTATGTCATTTTGTTCCAAAAATTTTATTGATTGCTTTGGTTGGTGGTAATACCAAGAGGAAAAATATCTTTAACTTCTTCAGTTGGGCTCAGATTGAATGATATATTTGTACATAAACTTGTGTTGCTGATGGAGCTTAGTCAGGCCTGAATCTGGGACCCTGCTATCTGGATTTGCTTGCCCATCTGCTACCAAGAGTATGAGAAAAGCCCATAAATTGGAAAAATGAGTTTACCAAACTGGGAGGGCAGTTAGTCCCCCCATGTGAACTGAAAGCCAAGCGGCCCAGGAGCCAGAACTTGTCTCCCGGCTGGTATCACCAAAACTGTTACCAGAGGATGAGGTCTGTCCTGTCCCACATACCTCATAACCTGAGAGACTGACTTCTGGGAAGATGGCAGAATGGCATGCAGCAGAGAAACAGACTTTCTGATACTTGGAATCCAGATACTAGAATATAGCAATGTGAGGAAGAAAAGGAGGAGGGAAGTGGGTCCCCAGGATCCAGCAAGGAGCTGAAACGAGAATTAGAGCCCACGAGAAGAGCAAAGAGAGGAACCACAATGCAGAAGGGGGCGGTGGCCAGTGGTGGTTTCTCCCTGAGCCCTGGCTCACAGCGTGGGAGGGTGGCTTGAATCCGCACACACAGGTGACCATTGGTGACCCCAAAGGCCTCCACAGAGAGACACGCCAGTGGAACCGAGCAGTGGACACTGCAGACTGCAGTGGCTGGTGAGTTATTCGGGTTCAGACACCACTCCGGGGTAGGATGATTGGCAGGTAGCCATTTTGGAAAGGAGCCAACTGAGCTCAGAACTCAGAGCAGCTATGAGTTGGCTCCTTCTAGTGGATCCAAATGTCAGGGTGAGGTGCAGCTGAGTTCAAGCTGGCAGGGAGCTGAGTTCAAGCCAGCAGGAGACACTTGGAGAGTTGCAGGCCGAAAAACTCAGATCCCAACCTCACAGCCAGAAACCAGAAGAAGCCTGAACTTCGGTGGCACTAAAGGCCTGGGTTTACTGGGATTATCCGCCACCACCACAATTCTACCGCTGGCTGGCTGGGATCAGTCAACACGGGGCCAGGCTCTGTCCGCCCACTCTGTCTACCGGTGACAGCAGAGACACATCCTGAGGTGGACTCTTCTTTTCTGCTTTTCTTCCTCTCTTTGCTTATTTATTTATTTATATTTATTTTCTATTTTTTTATTATTCTTGTTTCTACGAGTGAGAACATTGTTTCTAGTTTTTTTGTTCTGTTGATTTTTTTCTGTTTCTACTTCCTCTCTTCTTTACCAGTTCCCAAAGCTTGCATAATCTCCCTTTGTCCTCCAACCTTGCTTCTAATCCCTTTCCCTTCTATTTCTCTATTTTTCCCCTAACCTTTTTAAAGTTTTCTCCCCTGAGGGTAAAATTATCATATTGAGGGGATATTCACTGTACGCAATTTTCTGGTTTGTTGTAGATTTTGTTATATAACTACAAATCCTGTGCATACCATAAATCAAATTAATAGTTATCACAATTGGTCATTTTTTAGGGTGTGTTTGATGCTATTGTTATTACTGATTGAACTACTTTACCCAAGGTGACATAATTGTTCTAATCAGTTGTTCTTCCTTATATGCCAAGACTGAGACTGCCTGAGGGTCATAAACAATATTATAGTCCAGTGCCAAAGAACCAGGGGCTGGGCCAAGTAGGCAGCAACTTCTCATCCTCAATTCCCCAATAAATTGGAGAGGCAGGATCTTGCAACAGACTCAAAACTGAAAAGCCAGTTTATACCTCAAAGACATCTCTGAGAAGTAGTCATTTCCTAAGGGTTCTCTATACTAGAAATAAAGGTACCTACCATAAACAATTTACAGGCATCAAAGAAGGAATTAAACAAACAAACAAATCAGAAATGTCACAAATAGATCAATCAGACAAAAATCAACAATGACATATCAGAACTGAGCCAAACTTTTGAACAAATGGACTTAGTAGATGTCTACAGAGTGTTCCACCCCAGAACATCAAAATACACATTCTTCTCAGCTGCACACAGGACGTTCTCCAAAATAGACCACATACTAGCTCATAGAACCTGCTTAAGTAAATGCAAAGGAATTGAAATTATCCCATGAATATTATCAGACCATAGTGCAATGAAATCGGAAATCAATAGCAAAAGAAATGATAAGAACTTCACAAACCCATGAAAATTAAATAACACCCTCCTGCACAATCGGTGGGTCTTAGATGAAATTAAAAAAGAAATTAGACATTTTCACAAACAATAATACCAGTAGAACATACTGGAAGTTATGGAACACAATGAAAACAGTCTTATGAGGGAAATTTATAGCGGTGAATTCCCACATCAGAAAAATAGAGTGAGCTCCAATAAACACCCTAATGTTGACCCTTAAGCTTCTAGAAAAAGAAGAGCAAGTCAAGTCCAAAGCTTGTGAAAGGGAGGAAATTATAAAGATCAGAGTAGAAATTAATGCAGTGGAGTCTAAGAAAACAATACAAATATTCAATGAATTGAAGAATTTGTTCTTTGAAAGATGAAATCAAGTCGACAAACCCTTAGCCAACCTTATCAAAAAAGGAAAGAAAAGATTCAAATTCATGCATTGAGGAATAAAAAAGGGTGAAATCGCTACAGATCCTGTTAAAGTTCAGAAGACTATCTATACCTACTTCAAGAAACTGTATTCTTTTTTTATTTTATTTTATTTTATTTTTTTGTGGGTACCGGGGGGTCGACCTCAGGACCTTGTGCGCCAACAGGCACCCGTGCCGCTGAGCGATATCACCGGCCCCTTTTTCGTATGTGGGATCCAGGAGTCGAACTCGGGCCCTCGCGCTTGCCGGGCAGGTGCTTAAGCCACTGAGCCATCTCACCAGCCCTTTTTTTTTTTTTATTTTAAAGAGAAGAAAAAACAAAACAAATCAAAAAAAAGAACAAATTTTCAAAACAACATAATATGAGGGTAACAATGGTCAATGCATTGTGTATTATTATCTTTAAGTTAGTTATTCAGGATACCAGACATTAGCATTCAATTGTCCAAACATTATTGGCTCAAACCTTACTCTTCAATGAACTAAGTAAAATTGGTAGTGTATCTATCTTAACCATCTTATATATATATACAATTTTTTTTCCCTTTCCCTTCTTTCTTTTCCCTATTCCAGTCTCTCTTTCCTATTGACCAGTTTCTTTTTGATTCACCATGTCTATTGTACATTTTGGATCTTATTTACTCTTTCAGTTTCTCATACTAGAGAGACAATACGATGCTTACACATGTGCGTCCGGTTTATTTCACTTATGAGTATTTTCTCGAGTTGCATCCATTTACCTATAAAAGTCTCCAGTTTATCCTTCTTTATGGCTGAATAGTACTCCATTGTATAAAAATACCACATCTTTCTCATCCATTCCTCAGTTGATGGGCATTTGGGTTGTTTCCAAGATCTGGCTATTACAAATTGTGCTGCTATAAACATGGGTGCACATATATCACTGTGGTACGATGTTTTTAATTCTTCTGGGAAGATGCCCAGAAGGGGAATAGCTGGTTCAAATGGGACCTCCAACCCTAGTTTTCTGAGGAATCTCCACACTGACTTCCACAGTGGCTGTACCAGTCGACACTCTCACCAACAGTGAAGAAGGGTTCCTTTTTCCCCACAACCCCTCCAGCATTTGTTATTAGTTGATTTCTTTATAGTAGCCATTCTTTCTGGGGTGAGATGGTATCTCAGTGTTGTTTTAATTTGCATCTCTTGAATGACTAGTGATGTTGCACATTTTTTTTGTGTATTTATTTGCCATTAGTATTTCTTCATCTGAGAAATGTGTATTCATCTCAGATGCCCATTTTTGGAGTGGGTCTTTAAATTTGGGAGGTCTGATTTTTTTGAGTTCTTTATATGTTCTCGATAGTAATCCTTTGTCTGAAGAACAGCTGGCAAACATTTTTTCCCACGTTGTGGGTTGTCTTTTCACTCTGTTGGTGGTTTCTCTTGCTGTGCAAAAGCTTTTTAATAAGATGAGATCCCAGTTATTGATTCTTTGGGATAGTTCCCATGCGGTTGAGTTTTTATTCATAAAGTCTTTGCCTACACCAATGTCTTCAAGGGATTTACCTATCCTACCTTCCAGCAGATTTAATGTTTCTGTTTTAATATTTAGATCTCTGATCCATTTTGAATTTAGTTTAGTGCATGGTGAAAGATATGGGTCTAGTTTTAATCCTCGGCATGTGTAGAGCCAGTTTTTCCAGCACCATTTATTAAAGAGGCTATCTTTCTTCCAGTGAATGTGTTTGGCACCTTTGTCAAAGATAAGGTGGCTTAGTATGTCTGGGGTTGTTTCAGCATCTTCTAATCTGTTCCATTGATCTTCAGGTCTGTTTTTTTGCCAGTACCACACTGTTTTAATCACAGTAGCTTTATAGTATAATTTCAAGTTGGGGATTGTGATGCCCCCTGCCTTGCCTTTGTTGCCCAGAATTGCCTTTGCTATTCTAGGTCTCTTCTGATTCCAAATGAATTTTAGGACTGTTTTCTCTAATTCTGTGAGATATGCTGTTGGAATTTTGATTGGAATTGTATTAAATCTGTATAACAGTTTTGGAAGTATGGCCATTTTCACTATATTGGTTCTTCCTATCCAGGAGCAAGGGATATCTTTCCATTTTCTGTTTTTTTTTTTTGTGGGTTCCAGGGGTCGACCTCAGGACCTCGCGCGCCAGCAGGCGCCCATGCCACTGAGCGATATCACCGGCCCTTTTTTCGTATGTGGGTTCTGGGAGTCGAACTCGGGCCCTTGCACTTGCCAGGCAGGTGCTTACGCCACTGAGCCATCTCACCGGCCCTATCGTTCCATTTTCTGATGTCCTCTTCAATCTCCTTTTTCAGAGTACTGTAGTTTTCAGTGTATAGGTCTTTTACATCCTTTGTGAGGTTGATTCCTAGGTATTAAGAAACTGTATTCTAATAAGATGGAAAACAGATGAAATGGATAAATTTCTAGATACATATTAATTACCAAAGCTGAATCAGGAAGATATAGATTCTAAATAACCCAATTATCAGTCAATGAAATTGAAAATGTAATTAAAAACCTACCAACAAAGACAAGCCCAGGCCCTGACAAATTCACTGCTGAATTCTATCAGAAATTTAGAGAAGACCTAGTGCCACTACTTCTCAAACACTTTAATGAAATTGAAAGGGAAGCAATACTTCCAAAGTCATTCCTGGAAGCAAGCATTACCCTGATACCAAAACCAGAGAAGGATCCAACCAAAAAAGAGAACTACAGGCCAATCTCCCTAATGAACATAGATGCAAAAATCCTCAATGAGATACTGGCAACAGAATGCAGCAAATCATCAAGAAGATTATACACCATGACCAAGTGGGATTCATCCCAGGGATGCGGGGATGGTTTGACAATGCACAAATCAATAAAGATAATACACAATATCAACAGAGCCAAAGATGAAAATCACATGATCATCTCAATAGATGCAGAAAAAGCATTTGACAAAGTCCAACATCCATTCATGATAAAAACCCTACAGAAAATTGGAATAGATGGTCTTTATCTCAATCTGATAAAAGCCATCTATGACAAACCAACAGCCAACATCATACTAAATGGTCAAAAGCAAAGCTTTCACTGTAAAATCAGGAACAAGACAAGGATGTCCACTGTCACCACTCTTATTTAATACAGTTCTGGAAACATTAGCCAGAGCAATGAGACAAGAGAAAGAAATAAAGGGGATAAGGATAGGAAAGGAAGAAGTTAAATTATCATTATTTGCATATGACATGATATTCTATATAGAAGACCCCGAAAATGCCACCAAAAGACTTCTAGATTTAATAACCAAATTCAGTAGCATTTATGGATACAAAATCAACCCTCAAAAAGCCCATAACCTTCCTGTATACAAATAACAAACTCACTGACAGAGAAATCAGGGAAACCACACCATTCGCCATAGCATCCAAAAAAGGAAATACTTAGGCATCAATCTAACGAAGGAAGTAAAAGAACTTTATACTGAAAACTACAGTACTCAGAAAAAGGAGATAGAAAATGATGTCAGAAAATGGAAATATATCCCTTTTCTTGGGTAGGAAGAACCAATATAGTGAAAATAGACATACTTCTTTTTTTTTATGGGTACCTGGGTGTTGACCTGAGGACCTCGCGCGCCAGCAGGTGCCCGTGCTGCTGAGTGATATCACTGGCCCCTTTTTCGTATGTGGGTTCTGGGAGTTGAACTCGGGCCCTCGCGCTTGCCAGGCAGGTGCTTAAGCCGCTGAGCCATCTCACCGGCCCAGACATACTTCTAAAATTGTTATACAGACTTAATGTAATCTCAATCAAAATTCCAATACCATACCTCACAGACTTAGAGAAAATCCTAAAATTCACTTGGAACTAGAAGAGACCTAGAACAGCAAAAGCAATTCTGGGCAACAAAGGCAAGGCAGGGAGCATCATAGTCCCTGACTTGAAATTATACTACAAAGCTACTGTGATAAAAACAGCATGGTACTGGCGAAAAAGTGAACAAGGAAACAAACAAACAAAAAACCCCCAACAACAAAACAAAACAAAACAAAACACATCTGAGGATTACTGGAACAGATTTGAAGATGCAGATGTACTTAGCCACCTTATCTTTGACAAAGGAGCCAAACACGTTCACAGGAAGAAAGATAGCCTCTTTAATAAATGGTGCTAGAAAAAATGACCTTCCACATGCCAAAGATGAAAACTAGACCCATATCTCTCACCATGCACTAAACTAAAATCAAATTGGATCAAAGATATAAATATTAAAACAGAAACACTAAATCTGCTGGAAGATAGAATAGGTAAAACTCTTGAAGACATTGGTGTAGGCAAAGAATTTATGAACAAAACCCCAATTGTACAGGAACTATCACAAAGAATCAACAACTGGGATCTGATCTTATTAAAAAGCTTTTGCACAGCAAGAGAAACCACCAACAGAGTGAAGAGACAACCCACAACGTGGGAAAAAATGTTTGCCAGCTGTTCCTCAGACAGAAGATTACTATCTCGAATATAAAAAAAACTAAAAAAAAAAATCAACCCCCCCCAATTTAAAGACCCAATCTAAAAATAGGCATCTGAGATGAATAGATACTTCTCAGATGAAGAAGTAGAAATCCAAATAAATATATGAAAAAATTTTCAACATCATTGATCATTCAAGAGATGCAAATTAAAACAATGCTGAGATTCCGTCTCACTACAGAAGGAATGGCTGATATCAAGAAATCAATCAATAACAAATGCTGGCAGGGCAGTGGGGAAAAAGGAACCCTTCTCCACTGTTGGTGGAGTGTAGACTGGTGCAGCCACTGTGGAAATCAGTGTGGAGATTCCTCAAAAAAACTAGGACTAGAGGTTCCATTTGACTCAGCTATTCCCCTTCTTAGTATCTTCCCAGAAGGATTAAAAACATCATGCCATAGCAATATATGCGCACCCATGTTTATAGCAGCACAGTTTGTAATTGCTAACTCTTAGAAACAGCCCAAATGCCCATTACCCAATGAATGGATAAAGAAGAAGTTTTTTTTTTTTTATATACAATGGAGTACTACTCAGCCATAAAGATGAATAAGCTTGAGATATTTCTGGGTAAATGGATACACCTTGAGTCCATACTCAAGTTAAATAAATAGAACGCATATGTTCGAATGTTCCATGGTTTCTCTGGTGCGAGAAACCAAAAATTTAAATAAGGACCAAAATGTACAATAGATACTGTGAAATAGGAAGAAAATGTTCAAATGGAAAGGGGAACTAGGGAGGGGGAAGAGGGAAAGACAGAAAGGAAAAGGGAAAAAAGAGAATAGAAGGAAAAAATGGAAACAAAGCCTTTGTAAATAAGGAAGAGAAGATGGGTTGAAGTGAGGTGAGGGAAAGGGGAAAAAAAGGAAAATCAAGATATATCATGTGCAGGTACACATTTCCTATGACAAATGTTATCATAACATATATCTAAAATATACCAACAAAATTAATTAAAAAAAATTGAGAGAGATTTTTCGGTGAAAGGAAAAATGTTTGTTCAAAGCTAGCTCTGAAGGAGACCAGGAAGTCTCTCCATTTCCTCAGATCTCTGTCTCCCCCTGTTCAGACATTTAAGAGCTTTTATTGTGAGGAAGAGGGAGGATAGAACAGTGAGACAATGGACAAGTGAATGCCCTTGCTGATTCATCTCCTGGCCATTCTCAGCTCCCGTCCTTTCTTGTCCAAATGAAACAGGACCTCAACCTCCTGGGGCCACCATCTCTCTCTCTCTTTTTTTTTTTTTTTTTTTTTAAAGTACTGAGAATTGAACCCAGGGTCTTCACACTGAACTACACTCCCAGTGCTTTTTATTTTTTATTTTGAGACAGGATCTGCTAAGTCTCTAAATTTCCCAGGCTGAGCTTGAACTTGTGATACTCCTGCTTCTGCTTGCCCGAGTGCTTGTATGTTCTTTTCAGATAGATATACTAGTTTTCTGACAGACGCATTACTTCTCTGTCAGTCCGTTCGTCTGAACTGGGGAGAGGAACAGGTGGTGGCTTACCCTCTCAGCATGAGGAAGCTGGAGAAGCAGCTTATCTTTAAAAAGCAAAAAACAATTTAAAGAAAGGACCCATTTTAACCTCTTTGTTACACACAGACATGGCCTCCTCTGAGGGGCTGGGCTTCTTCGCTGTGTGTTCCCACGTAAGCCGCCAGTCCGCGGCTATGACCAATTATCCTGCGAAGGATCAGGTACACTGCCAATGCCTGGCCTGGTTCCTGTGACCGAAAGACAGTGAGTGGTCTAATTTGTGGCACAGAGCACTTTGCGAAAGTTCTGCCTTTTTGTTCTGTGACCTGGGGCAGATCGTATCACCTTTCTGGCCCTCAGCGCCCTCAGCTCTGGAGTGAGAGTGACCATCTCTGCAGTGCCTGCCTCTTGGCCAGTTGTGACGCGCCAGACAGGTTGTAAAGCGGAGCGAGCCGTGCTAATGTGACTTCTTATGCGCAGAGGCGTGTGCTGGCTTCTTGACAGGTGATCAGAGAGGGGGAAACAATTTTTTCTCTACCCTCTGTAGTTCTTGGCTGGGACTCCTTGTAACAACAGACAGGTTAACAAGAGAAAAACGGAAACCTCATAACATGCTTACCTCCTCTGGGCATGGCAGACTCACTCGGTGGTCCTCTTATTCTCCGGGGAAATGAGAATAGTACTAAACCCTTGCATACAGTGCTGCGTTTTCTGTGCTTTTATACCTGTGGGAAAGTTTATTTTACAAATTGGGCACAGTAAGGGATTAGTTGCAATTATAATAAAGAGAACAATTATAACAGGACATGGTAGTAAGAGTTAACAGTTAAGTAAATGGCTCAGGGTCATCTGTTTCAAGAGAGGCCTGCAGAAGTCTTCGCATGCACTCGATGCTTTCTGGTGCAACTGGTTGCCACCAGCTGGAACATGTTTTCTGGTCACAGCTTCTGTCCACGATTTTAATGCCTTTTCCATCTTAACCAGCCCTTATATAAAACGGTGGCTGTGACTTTAGCAGTTTGTGGTGTGACAGCAAATCCAAAGCATGTGTTTCTTTTCTTCACGATTTCATGGATGGAAGATCCATTCTTACCATAGTTCTTAATTATCTCGGCATAAGAATTTATTTTCTTTCCTTATTAAGTAGAGGATTTTTACCTTTTTGCTGAAAGGAAGCACTTTAATTCTTCTCTCTGGCATTTCTGAATTGCAAGCAACTCTACTCTTGTGCTTTGGGGCCATTATTAAGTAAACTAAGGGTTACTAGAACACAAATGTTGTAATGTTGTGTCAGCTGATCTGACCAGTGAGAGGGCAAATAAGTGATTAATGGATGGGTAGCAAGTAGAGTATGGAGTACACTGGGCAAAGAGGTGGTTCATGTCCTGGGATGGTACATGATTTTGTCACATTGCTCAGAAAGGTGTGCAATTTAAAACTTATGTCTGGTTTATTTCTGGAATTTTCCATTTACTATTCTTGTACTGTGGTTGGCTGCATGCAGCTGAAATCAAGGAAAGCAAAACTCTAGGTAAGTTGAGAGTACTATATTTAGGGAACTCTCAAAGAGTGAAAAAAAATCTCAAGAGTAGATCTCAAACAAAACAGAAGAGTGTAGGGAAAGGCAAGGTTATGGGGAGGTAGCCAGGCAAAGCCCTGTAACAAGGGTAAGATTTGTTATGCAGGTTTTAGTTCATGACTTATCAATTGATAGAGTCTCTAGTGATTTAGTCATCTCTTCCTGGTGCAGAGAGGAAGATGTTCTTCCAAAGGAGATTTCTTAATAGATGGCAATTTTCCTTACAAAAGGGCAGTGTCTGCTCTTATTTGCAGAACTGAATCTGTGTCTGATTTTACCCAAAATTATGTGCTGGTGTTAGTGAGTTTTCTACTGCTGTGACAACATACCTGAGAAAAACAACCTAATGGAAGAAAGATTTATTCTGAACCCATGGTTTCAGAATGTTCAGTCCATAGTTGCTTGGCACCACTCTTTATGGGCCTGCGATAAGGCAGAGCATTGTGGTGGAAGGGCATAGCAGAGCAAAGTTGCATAACTTATGGTGTCTGGAAGCAGAGAGGAAGTGACCATGATCCCCAAATCATCTTCAAAGGCATGCCCCTAGTGACCTACTTCTTCCAAAAAGATCTCACCTCCTAAATCTTCTACCACTTCCCAATAATGCCACCAACTAAGGAATGAGCCTTTTGGGGGAAATCATGGATTCAAAGTATAAATCAGCTCAAAATAAACTTTCTGTCACAGAGGGATATTTTGGAATGGAATGTTCTGATCTCCTATAGTCATATAGAGTGGTGTGTCATGAATATCATCAACACAAACAGATAGGAAGATTCGTGGGGAAAGTGTGTTATCTTATGATAAAGGAGAACAATGCTTGAAGGACTATTGGCGAAAATATGCAAGCTAGGAAGAGTCTGGGGGAGGGGACTGGGCACTGAAGACTGAAGCCACTCATAGGGAGAGAGGAACATCGTCATTCCTGGAAGGCAGTCAAGCCTCCATGAGGCAGGGACCTGTCTCCTTGGGGTTGCTTTTGTTTTATTTCTTGTGTTGTTAACCTTTGCTCAGCCCGGGCTGTGGTTAACTTGGGGCCACAGGCAAGGGGAGAAGGTCACAACAAATTTAGTGGGAAGCATTTTAAGTACTTAAAAAAGCAATAAATCCTTGTGTACCTCGAGCCTGCCTAGGCTTCTTTAAACCTGGGAATTCAATTTTGTGCAGCATACACAGTTTGCCAAGCATGCTAAGTCACAGGAGAACAGCTTGATATATTGCTGTGGGAAAAAAAAATTGCTGTGTCCTTTTCTTCATTCGAATTAACATGTTTTCATACTGGGCTGACAAGTGACTGATCACTTGAGAATATATCCTGGCTTTAAGAGATTTGGTATCTCTTCCTTCTCTGTTTCCATTATCTTTAATCCCATGCCTTAAAAAGTAGTACAGAGAAAATATTATTATGATGATTGCTGTAGGATCAGCACCCGATTCATAAGCCCTAAACTCCACAGCCTGGCACATGGTAGGCATTAATAAACGATGAATGAATCAGTGACTGGATTTGTTTGATGTCTGCACACCGCCCTATTTCCTTCCCAAAAGGTAAGGGGAAGTTTTGCTTTGTTTTATTTATTTATTTATTTATTTATTTTTGTGTGGGTACCGGGGGGTCGACCTCAGGACCTCGCGCACCAGCAGGTGCCCGTGCCGCTGAGCGATATCACCGGCCCCTTTTTCGTATGTGGGTTCCGGGAGTCGAACTCGGGCCCTCGCGCTTGCCGGGCAGGCACTTAAGCCGCTGAGCCATCTCACCAGCCCTGTTTTATTTTTTGATATTGTGTTTTTTTTCATGGTGGATGCTGTGTGGGAGACGTGCGCATTGCTAAGACCCCTCCTCACCTTGGATGAGGATCTTCTTGTCCTGGTTGCTATGAGACCTGGTGGCCCCTCCAGGGGGCTGCCTGAGCTAAGGAGAGCTGTCTTACCCAAGGTCAGCCTTCCCTGATCCATGTAGAGTTGCAAAGAGCTGACCTCACCCTGACCAGGAACATTTCTGCAGCGTTAGAATTGCTAGTCTGGCTCTAGATTTTTTGAGGGTTGACTTCCATTGGGCTTTATTGCAGTTCTACTTTCTGTCTCTTCAGTCCCTTCTCTCCCGCAGGTGTGGACCCAAGAGCAGTCATTAATACTACTCACTTTTTCACTCTGACTTTCTTCTTCACTGGCAAAAATATCAGCTAATGTTTATTGAGTGCTTACTCTGAGCTAGGCACTCTACCTTCCTTGTTTCACTCAGTCCTTGTGACAACTGTGGGAGAGGTCCCATTGGGATCTGTTACAGGCAAGGGAACAAGGTGGGACCTCACTGACAACTGCTCGTCCCCACAGCCAGTGAGTACTGGAGGCAGAACTTCAATCCAGTCGGATTCCAGAGCCGAAGCTTTTAACTACTCGGCTGAGAACTTCAGGTAAAACCAAGGTCAGGCATTTGATAAGCCTAGAGCAGTGATGGCGAACCTTTTAGAGACTGAGTGTCAAAACTGCAACCCCAAACCCACTTATTTATTGCAAAGTGCCAACACTGCAATGAAACCTGAATACTGAGGTTTTAGTCTAGAGAAAAACAACTCATACACTTGGCTCGCATGCTACTTGCCATAGGTTTGCCACCACTGGCCTAGAGAAACATTTTCCTTAAAATTGTAGAACACTGATGCTTCTTTTCAAAGGGGTTTTGGGTTCAAATAGGTGGATGTTATTTCACATCCAGGAGCCTCTACATAGTAGTAGAGTAGTAATGCACTTTGCTAAGCGCATTAATGTCATAAAAGCTCTGAGAAGTCCTACTAAAGGGAAATCTATTGATATTTCCTAAATTTGTGTTAAATAAAATTTATAGGAGGACATTGGTATGGACTAAGCTTTTACACATGGCCCAACCACTCAAACCGAAGTGGAGTCATTCATGCTAAGTTCCTTGTCACCAAACCAAAGCTAAGTTGTTTATCTGACTTTCTAAGATCTCAGGAGGATGAGAGATAATAGCTAAATTCCAACAGATCAGCTTCCGGTCAGCATGATAATGAAGATTCCTCTGTTTTAATCCTTAACAGAAGTATAACCTAAAATAACTCAATGCTAATCAGTTGTTTTCCTTTAGTTTTGTTTCCCCATTACCCCTTTAGTTACTACTTTACGAGGAAAGTAGCTTTGAAATGACCAACCTATTCCATGTTCATTTCTTTTCTTTTTTTTTTTTTTTTTTTGTGGGTACCGGGGGTCGAACTCAGGACCTCGTGCACCAGCAGGCGCCTGTGCTGCTGAGCTATCTCACCTGCCCATTTTTCGTATGTGGGTACTGGGAGTCAAACTTAGGACCTTGCACTTGCCAGGCAGGTGCTTATGCCGCTGAGCCATCTCACCAGCCCCCTCATATTCTTCATTTCTGCTTTCTTTACTTCATCTGTGTTTACACAACCAGCCTGTCCTTGCTCAGCTCATTGGGGCATTTTTTCTACTTTATAGAATTAAGTGTTTTCTGATTCTAGAATCTCAATAAATAAGCCCTTTAAGCTAATTCATTTTAATTTTATCTCTTGACGTTTGTTTGATCACAAAAACACATGTAGTAGATCTACTAGTATCCTGCTGGTTTGTAGAAAAAAACTCTGGGAAACACTAGTGATAGACTTTAAGTGCTTATTTTATTTCATGGGAGATTGGTAAATGTTTGGGTGTTACCGCCTCTGGTCTGGGTTAATCACATGCTACTCTTCAATACTCAGTAGGCTGAGGCAGGAGAGAGGGTCATGCATTTGAAGCCAGCGTGGGCTACATAGCAAGACCATGTCTCAAAAAAAAAAAAAAGTCAAAGCCAAACCAAACCAAACCAGCTAACCAACCAACCAACCAAAATCCCGAAACAAAAAACCAGACCAAACCAACCCAAACCAAAGCAAAGCAAACCAAACCCCAAAACAAGTGGTTTCAAATCTGTATAATGGAAATAATGTTTTATCTCATGAAGGTCATAGAATAATCAAATAAAGTACCACATGTGAAAACTTTGAAAATCATTAATAACTAACCACACAGACACAAGGAGATATTAAAGTATTAATATTTTAAGATTTAGATATATGAGAGGGCTGATGTGTCAAAAGCTATCTCATCTATAAAATCTAGCTTTGCGAGATTTCTGATGGAAGTCAGTTCTCCACAGATAGTGTGATCACAAAGTATGTGAATGTTTAAATTTAAGAACGTTATTATAGTGAAAGTCACATTACCATTAATCCTCCTCAAAAATCTCTCCTTCACTTCCAGCACAATTATCCCATTGCTCTTGTCACTTTCTTTTTTTTTTTTTTTTTTGTGGGTACTGGGGGGTCAACCTCCGGACCTTGTGCACCAGCAGGCGCCCGTGCCGCTGAGCGATATCACCAGCCCTTTTTTTCATATGTGGGTTCTGGGAGTCAAACTCGGGCCCTCGCGCTTGCCAGTCAGGCGCTTATGCCCCTGAGCCATCTCACCGGCCCCTCTTGTCACTTTCTGAGGCAGTTCTAGAAGTCCATTTCTATGAGTGTCTTTGAGGTGTGATTAAAAAATATAATGAACGCTGCTGCTGAATGTCCTCCATTGGCTGGTGAAAACATAGTGTGTCGTCATCCTACTTTTATTCACAGAATAGGGTACTATGTGACTTCTGGCTCTTTCTCAAAGTCAAAGTGATCATGAAAGGTAAACATTTTGAATCAGTTCAGGACATCAAGGCAGCCACAAAACTCAAATAAAGATTCTCATAAAAGAGGACTTCCAGAACTGCTTCAGAAAGTGGGAGAAACAATGGTATACGTATGTTTGAAGTGAGGGGGAATTATTTTGAGGGGGATTAATGGCAGTGTGTCTTTTACTGTAATACATTTTTTATTTAAACATTCGTTATATTTGTGATCATACCTTGCATTAGAACACATATAGTTAATTGCATTAGGTCATTTTTTTCAAGGAGAGACATTTAATCATCAAATAATTTTCGGGCATGCACTCTATGTGCTTGGGGATGTTCATGGGAATGTAAGTATAGATTATAAATCCTGGGCCAGTGATATGGCTCAGCAGCGTAAGCACTGCCTGGCAAGCACGAGGTCCTGAGTTCAACTCCCGGTACTCACATAAAGGAAAAAAGGGACCGGCAATATTGCTCAGTGGCACAAGCGCCTGCTGGCAAGCGCGAGGTCCTGAGTTTGACTCCTGGTACCCACATAAAAAAAAAAAAAGATTATAAATCCTATCTTCAAAGAATTTACCATAGATAGTACAGAGGGCAAACATATTCCATGCATTTTCATTTTTCACCTACCATGCTCATTGCAGACCTTGCTAATTGATCCCCACACTTTTAACCAGTGAACTCAGATGTAGCCACAGAATTCTCACTGTAGCACCCTAGACAGACATACCTAACAGAATTGGCATGTGAGATAAAACCTATTTCAACAAAATCCTTATGTACAGAGTCAAGACATGCAAACATAAAGATTATGTACCAAGGGGATATAAGATCAACGCCAAATGAATTGTAAAGTTAGAATATACAATAAATACCATTGGATAGGGTGGTCAGGGAGAGCTTCCTAGAAGAGTCAAAAGCTAACCTGGGCCTTGAAGGATGAGAGAAACCTTCATGGTGGTCAGGATGGGGAAGGATGTCCCAGGACACCTTAAAGATGACTTCTAAATCTCAAATATATAGACAGAAACATTGTTCTCCTGCTCTCCTTCCTGGCTACCAGGAACTGAGCAGCTTTGCTCCACCATGTCCTTCCACCATGATACCTCTGCCATGGGGCCAGCTAGCTGTGGCCTGAATCATCTGAAATCATGACCAAAAACAAATCTCTCCTTAAGTTGTATATTTCAGGTATTTGGGTCCCTGCAACAAAAAGCTAATACAAAACCTATGTCCAGACATTTGAACTCAGTAAATCTGAGGTGAAATCAAGAGATAGGTATTTTAAAAACAGATTACATTAGGCGGTTTTGATGGAACTGGTCCACACAAAAAAGTTTGGGTATTTAGGGCTACTTCAATCCTGACCTTGCTTGATTCTCTTTTACAAATTCCTTATTCAGTGGTACCTAGGTTTATGAACTTAATTTGTTTTACGACTTGGGGGAAGATGGCTGCATTTGTGTTTGTGTGGGGAAGATGGCTGTGGTCATGTTTGTCACCCGATGTAGAGTTTGTGAATGGAAACAAGATTTTGCAGAATGTTTTTGTTTGCTGACCAAATTGTTTGCAAACAGAAGTGTTACCGTATCTGTATGCAGGTCCTAAATATCGTATAAACAAGGCTACCATGGAGATTTCTTAAGTTGTCCATAAATGCTTTTGCATATACAACTCTCCTTGATAATTTTATGGTTTTCACTGAGGAAAACTAATAGGAAAAACAGTCTTATTTTTTTTTCTTTTTCCTGTGCTGAGGATTGAACACAGGGTCTCACTCATGCTAGGCCCTTTTTATTTTATTTTGAGACATGGTCTTGCTAAGTTGTCCAGGTTGGCCTTAAACTCAATTCTGCTGCCTCAGCCTCTCTAGTAGCTGGGAGTACAGGTGTCCGTCACCACATCCAGCAAGAACAAAGTCTTGATTGTTGAATGCTGACAAATAAATTGTAGAGAAGACAAAGCTGACGTTATTATCCATTGTGATAAGGGGAGCTCTTCCTTCCAGAATCTTTGCAGTATCTTGGAGTAGACTAGGACAAAATGGGGATCCTGATATGGCTTCAGGATTGGAATTAAGATGGGCTTTCAATGCAGTGGTGCTTAAATTTGTTTAAGGATTGTGATGTAATAGTTTAGGGTTAGTGGATACAAGGCAGAGCTTTCAGAGAGTCTTGGAGAGTAAACGGTCTTTTTATTGAGAAGTCTAAGGGTTTTATGTTCATTTCAGTGAGATTTTAGGGGAAATTCTTGAAAAGAACAGCAAAGTTGCCTGTAACTTTTATCGTCCTGCACAGGAGTTTTTTGGGAATAAAGACAGGAATGGTAAAGTCCCATTAATGTAGACAGTCATTTGTATAGGTGTGAATGCTTTCCAGTGTCTCACTATGCAGATATGCTGCTTACCCAAGATATCTTGCTTACTTCCTGCCTCTAAGGTAATTATTAATCTCTTGAAAGGTTGATGGGGAATGGGTGAAGACCTGTAAATCTGTGCTACAGCTGGTGTTGATCCGGATCCTGTTATTAGTCTGCAAAGATACATAGAAATTGGGGCCGGTGAGATGGCTCAGCGGCTTAAGCGCCTGCCCGGCAAGCGCGAGGGCCCGAGTTCGACTCCCGGAACCCACATACGAAAAAGGGGCCGGTGATATCGCTCAGAGGCACGGGCACCTGCTGGCGCGCGAGGTCCTGAGGTCGACCCCTCGGTACCCACAAAAAAAAAAAAAAAGATACATAGAAATTATATTTTTAGAAACATTGATAGCAGTTTAACAATGCAACTCTATGTCTGCTTAATCTAAAATTAAAAACTGGAAACTTAAAAAATAGACACTGTGGCCTCAGTCTAAACCTTGGCTGATGGGCCCCTCTGTGAGTGTGGACACTGATGTGTCCCCATCTCAGATTCTAGAAGACCGATACCTTTTGGAGTCGCGCTGGCCTTCTGATCGACTGCCAGCGCCTGGCTTCTGAGATCATTCTCTTGCTGAGCTGGAGACAGAGAACCCACAATTCTGGGTGCCCATGAATTACTTCTCGTTATTGCAATGACAGAAGGCCTCTTCGAATGTGACTTACTTGAGCCCTGTTTTATAGCCTCATATTTCAAAGAGGAAGACAGAGCAGTGTCAGTTACTATGAGGAGATCTACGCTGCAGGAGAAACACGTGGCAACTGTCTGCAGAATTGAGCACTTTCCGTCAAAACTTAATTAAATTAGCTCTGATTCTATAAATAATAGAGCAAGGTTTCCCGCCTGTACCCCTCTAGACGCCCACGCCTTCTCCCTGTGCTTCTTGAGATAACTCAATTCTGGGTGCGTTGCATGAGGAGACTGTAAAAGTTTGGCAGTGATTAGTTGAATTTGGACTCGGCATTAATTTAGAGGAGCAGAATAAACTGCAGGTTAGAAGAGGCAGTAAGTTGTAAGATGTGAGAAACGCTCAGTGTTGTATAAAAGGAATAATATATAACTGGACAGAACACCAGAGCTTGGACTTTGGCCAATGGGCAGCTCTGTGAGGTTGGGCAGATCTCTTTCCTTTTGTGTCCTCAGAGTCTCCGTTTGTGTTTCAGGCTTTGTATCAGCCAGCATGGCCAGCATAGTGATTTCTCTCAGCCAGGCTTCCTTTTCATTCATGCCACATGTCTCCTGTGGGCCAGTTAGGGCAAACTGTGATGCTGGGACCCAGGTCGACAGAGCAGCCACCGCTTCTGCCTTGCTGCAGACTGCTGTAGCTGAGGGAAAGAATACTCCTCAGTGTCTCCTATGGGCACTCAGTCAGCCTGGAGGGGACATATGTCATGTCTTCTCACTATTCATGGAGAGAACGAATCTCATGGCCTCATGCAAGCACGAGAGGCCAGCATATGTAATCCTATGATGGAGCTGGCATTTGGTGAACTGCATTAACCAACATCCCAAGCCTCTTCCAGTACCAACGGTTTATAATTCTCTAGTTACAGTGAACTCTGGATTTTCATTCCCTCCTTTTATTTGATTAGGATTCCTGAGTGTATTAGGTTTTGATTGGCTCCCTTTCATCTACCAAGTGCCCATCAACAGTTCCTTAATTTTCTTATGCATAAGGCCATTACACCTTCATGGTTGTACTAGTTATATGATCCTGGGTAATTTCTCTGTGACTCAATTTTCCTATCGGTATAACAGGTATAATGGTATCTACTTACGAGGTTGTTTTGAGTTAGTGTTTAGAATGGTGCCTCGCTTATATTGAACGCTTAGAATGTGTGCGACATTACTGAGGAAGGCAGTATCTGTGTCTGGACTGTGATGTCAGCTCTAGAGCAAGACTGCCTGGCTCTAACACTGATACACTGTTGCCCCTGGGCCAAGGTAGTTTTCTTATCTGCAATTTAAGGATAGTCATAGTGTCTACCACATGAGATTGTCATGAGGATTAAATGAAATAATATTCCCAAAATGTTTAGACTGGTATATATTAAGTGCTTGAAAATATTAACTCCTTTTAATATTATTGAGTATGTAGAATTTGACACCACTGAGTCTACCTGTGCATTTTGGAACTCTGTTTTCTTTCCTTGGCTCTATTCATTACTAATTTTCCTCCTGCCTTGATTGTATTTTTGTGTTTTTGAAACTGCTTCCCTATCAAAGTTTGAGGTTCCCAGACTTCTAACCAAAGCAGTCTGTTCTATGTATTCTCTCTGTGAGCTTGTTCATTCTCATTGTATTAATCTCAACCAGTCACTGATAGCTTCCAATGATTCTTTTAACCCCCAGCTTTTTCCATGTCTGCTGGCTCTGTCCATCTGGATATTCCAGGATACCCCACATCTCTGTAATTGGACTTTATCTTTCCCATCTTTATCATTACCAGCCAGCCAGCCGCTACCTTCTTCTACTGAGCTTTGAAGTGACATGAGTCTAAGTGGGGATCATTGTCACTTACAAGACATGTGGCCTTGGATGAGTAATCTAACCTTAGAAATAATGATGTTAACAATCCTTACCTCATAGGGTTAGTCGAAAGATTAGGTGGGGTCATGGTGCAAATCACTAGCATAGTATCTGGCATATAATATGTGCTGAATAAATGATAGCTACTATCAATACAGTCGTGTGCTACATAACAGTGCCTTGTTTCGTGATGGGCCACATAAACAGTAGTGGCTCCATAAGATTTTCTTGCCTAGTGACATCATCGCCATCTTTGTTTGTGTAAGTGTGCTCTGAAATGTTCACGTCATGATGAAACCACTTAGTGAAGGATTTCTCAGTGATACAGAACCATTATCAGAAAGATGCTGCTGTTGGTGTTTTACATAACTTAGGTGCTTCTTCTGCCTTAAGTAGGCGTTATTTTCTCCCGCATAGGTGATTACAACAGCTTCCATCTCATCTCTCTCCCTGCCTCTTCTGGTCTTGTTCACTTCCACTGACCTTATTTCCAGCAGAACTTTCCTTCTAAAGATAGCTTGGATCGCAACACTTGACTACTTAGGACTTTCAAGTATCTCCTTATTTTTTTTAAAGTTTGAAGGCTGAACTTAGCAGCTTTATATCCTCCCGTGGTGCTGATGTCTGTACTGTGCTCAGTACTTACCTTTGATTACCTGTGTTCCCCCAGCGGTGCACAGTGGCTCATTGCTGGAGGAGGCTGACCTGTCCAGCAAGGGTGTGAGCAGAACTGGACACCTCAACTCCAGGGGCAGTTTCCACATTAGATTCTTTGTGAGAGGCATTCCGAACACAGGGGCTCCGTAGAGGGCTAGAGCGATGGAAGAACCCTGGATTCTCCTGGAGTTTCCACCTTTAGTCAAGTCACCTAGTGGCTTTGAGCTATGGTTGTAAAGAGAGGATGGCAAGGCCCGAACTACTTTCCCTGGCAGTTGTGCGTGTGTGGGTGTGTGTGGGGCTTGCGAGCGTGAAAGGGCTTACCCACTGGGAAGCGCTGCCTCTCACAAGTGCTCCTGCTGTTATTGCCATCAGTAGTGACTGCAAACAGTAAAGACTAAAGAGAACCTAATCGCATGCAGTCAGTTTATAAGATGAAAGCCCCTTTAGAAGCAGTGGGAGTGTGATAGGCCCAAGGAGATTATTTATTAATAATTTAAACTACCTTGTTTTTCTTATTGTAATGGCAATTCTCATAATAGCAGAAAATAATAGTCTAGCAAAAAGGAGAAAATAAAAACAACCATAATTCCACCCACACAGGAGCAAACGTTATTAATTTCTTCCTATATTTCCTTCTAGAATCTTTCCCAAGCATATGTGGTATATGCTTCATTTATAGCATGTTTTTTCCCATTAATGTACCAGAAACCTCTTTTCACATTAATAGATGTACCTTCACGGTGTGATTATTAATGGCTGCATATTATTCCACTGTGAGGATACTCTAATTTATTAAACCAACTCTCACTGGCTTTTATGTTAATTCTCACTTTTTCCTGTTACAAATGGGCTGAAAGGGACATTCTCATAGCTAAATCTGTATGCACATCCCTGCTCTTTTCCTCAGGTTAAATCACAGAAGTAGAATTACAGGGTCAAAGAATAGGCACATTTTTGAAAATTCTTTTTGCAAAGAACTGTCAGTTGCCCTCCAGTAAGATTGTACGTTCAATTGAATTGTGAAGGTCATTTCTGTCTAATAGTGGAGAGTGCAACATAAATAAACTTTGAACTTTCAAGTGGAATTAATCTCTGCTAGGCTGTAATAAGGGTTTAGACAGAAATGTTTGTAATTCTATCTGGGGAATACCACTTCATCAGAGAGCCGTAGGAAAGCCAAGCCTTATGAATAAGTTTTAGGTTATCTTCTTTATTGGATCCTTTTAATATTTTAAAAATTGGGTTATAACTTATATAGAATATAGTTTTATTTTAATTGATTTCAGTGGGGGCACTTGATGTTTACACATATCTGATGCTTCCCAGGCAAATGGGAAGATGACCTTTCTGAATTCTTTACGATTAGATAGGGTTGGTGACTGGGCCTAGCCAGTGTCCTGTGGGTAGAATGATATGGGTCACTTCTGAAATGAAAGACATAATTGTCACTACAAGGTGTCATGCTTGGAAGATGGAGTGCTGTACTTACTGGTGCATTTATTCACCGGCGAGTTCTGTGGTTGAGTGTGCCTGGCGGGAAGAGGCAGGTCACTGGAGGTGTGACTGGAAGGGTAGCTCTCTATCCCCAGCTTCTCCCTTCTCTCTCTGCTTCCTGGCCACCATGGTGTGAGCAGCTTTCCCCAGCCCAGACCCTTCCCCCATGCCATTTCTGTTTTGGAGCCAGCTGACCAGGGACTGTGAGCCAAAATAAACCTCTCCTCCTTTAGGTTGTGGGTGCCGGGTATTGTTAGAGCTTTCTTCTGCACACTGACCAGGGAGCCCCTGTGTTACAGATGATGTGCTGTAAAGTGAGGGAGCTTCCATTGTCTTGAATGAGCCTCTTTTGAAAGACATCTCCTTGGGGATTGCCTGTACCCATGGTATACTTTGTGCAAATGAGAAAAAAACTTATGCTAACGCACTAACACTTTGAGCTTTTTTAAAAAAAACTGAAGCATAATCTAATTTACCCTGACTAGTACAGTGACATAATTTGATTCCAGACCTAAGTTGTTAGTGACTTAACAAATATTCTTCAGAGTCTATGCTGGGGACTGTGGAGGCAGAAGGAAATATAAACTTAATTTCTCTTTGCAAGCATATATGACTTCTATCGTAATATAGTTCATCTTTATTGTTTGTTGATAAGGTGTGGGTAGATATTGAATATTATAGATACATATAGTCTACACTTTTTAAAGGGACTTTGTCATGACGAAGTGGTTCGCATATTAATAACAAGTATAATGAACATCGGTTGTTCTGGAAGGACATCATTTTCTTTGTCCTTCCCCCGCTTCCTTAAGAAAACTTGTCCTCTACTCTGCGTAGTCCTGGTGGGGTCTTCAGCTATAGTCCTGCTCCCCTGGATGTTGGAAAAGCATAGAACTTCTCTGAAAGTTTCTGAGTTGAGGTTGGAGGTGGTAGCTTCCTCTTGCTTCCCGTGTTTTGAGGTATAAGGAATTAATCCCAGAAATAATGTCTCCAAGAAGGCTGAGGTGGTGAGGACAGCTCACAGACTAAACCTGAGACGAAATCTGCAGGGCTGAATGGTGACAGATTCTAATGCTTTGTGAGTTCCTAAATCGTGATGGGCCTGGGGCGGGAATCACCGGCGGGCCTTTCAGATGTGTAAGCTATTGATCCCCTTTCTTCCTTTTTGCTTCAACTAGCTTTAGTCTCTTTGCAGTTCTGGGGATTGAGCCCAGCGCCTTGGCCCTGAGCTACATCCCCATCCCTCTTTTTTGGTTTTGAGATAGGGTTCCATTAAGTTAGTAGATTGCGCGGGCTTGTAACCCTTCTACCTCACCCTCCCAGAGTGCCGGGATTACAGACTCACACCACCATGAGCAGCTGTCAACAAATTGGTTGACAAAAATCAATACTAACATGCTAATAACCACAACCTATAATGACAGCTTTACACACAAGTCTCATTTAATCCTCATGACAATCCCACCACCTTGGTGTAACTGTTAGTACCATCACTACTTTACAGAGGAGGAGGGTAACACTGCCAGGGTCACACACTTGGTGAGTGGCAGGATAGAATAAGACTCGGGCAGGCCTATTTCTCCACATGAGCATAGGCCTTCATATTAAAGTTTATAGAAAGTGTTTTCTAAGTCTTGTTTCTCTAACTAAAATTATCTTCAAAAGATGATAAAATAATTTGTTCTTTCATTTACAGAAGTGAATAAAATCCCTTCTGTTTTGTGGAGGTGTAATACAAATCCTTGTGATTAAAAACTTCTTTTTAAAGAGCTTAAAAGAAATAGTTGGCAATTTACTGTAATTCTGGAGTCTTTGCTCAGAAGTGCCTGAGTTTGTGGAGGTGAGCCCTTGTGATGATAAGAATGTTTGATGAATGAATTAATGTCTTCATGCTGGATAGAACTCCTGGTTTTTTTCTGCTGTATTATCCCACGTTGCATGTATTTTTTATTTTATTGCATTCTCTCCTTTTGAATCTCAGGCAGCTTAGAGAGACCCACGGGTCTTTCTGGTTAGCTGGCCACAAGGCACTGGCATGTGGCTTGCTGAGAGGGTTTTCAGGCTTCTGCAGTGGACGGCCCTGGCTGCTTGTGCTGCAGAGGGGAGACTGTAGGTGGCAGCCAGCTGCTCACTCAGGTGCTGGCAGCATGGGGCCTGAGGCAGCAAGTAGGGCTGTCATTATGCTAATGACATTCTTGAAGCCAGAGCCAGTGACCCTCAGGGGAAGCAAGAACTCTTAAAGGTCCATTTGAAGTCTTTGTGCCATCAGTTTGAAGGCTTGTGACATCTTTCCTTGGCATCTCCTAATTGATTTTAGTTTTCACTTGCATAGAGAACATTGCTCCATTAAAGTCCAGTGACCTTGCCGACCTAACACTAGTTTAAGGACAGGCAGCATATTGGGGGTGGCAGCTGAGTTTAGAGGTTTTGGAGTGTGGACTCTGGAGTCAGACTGCCCGGCTTCAAATCCCAGCCTTTGGCTCTGAGGGTTGTGTAGTTCAGACAGGTGACTTCCCCTCTGTCCTTCCTTTTCTTTAGCTTTAAAGCGGAATTGGCCATAGTGCCTCCCCCAGAGGGTTTTAGAAGTATAAAAAAATTGGCATATGCTTGGCAGACCATTCTGGATACTTACCACATCCTGATCAATGCTAAGGGACAGAGCTTTGGGGACGGGCAATGTTTGCATGTGAAATTGAGGGATCCAGAGTGAGTCTTAATCCAGCAGTTAGCGGCTGGGAGACCTTGGACAAGGCACATGCTCTTTCTGTCCTTTAATGACATGTGGTCACCTGAGGAAGTACTGTGTGTGAAGTTAGGCACATCAGAGGTGTTTAGTAAGTGGGACTTTCTTGCTCTCTGGGTCGCAGTCTTCCCATCTGTACAGAAAAAATTGTTGAGATCTTTTCTGTCTTCAATTATGCAAAACTTCCGGTCTGGTATCAGAAGTCCTGGTTTAAAAGGGGTCCTTTGTAGGAACAGCCAGCAGCAGAGCAAAAGCCTCAGGGCTAGCAGGGATCCCTCAGAGGTCCCAAGAGAGTACCACCCGCTGTCCAGGGTACTGAGGGAAGGGGCACAGGAAAGGGCAGTGCAGACAGGGCAGTGACAGTGGATTTCAGCTTCACTATGATTTAACACATTCACGATGGGGTGTAATTTGCTTATCTTGCCGCCAGGTGGCTCTAAGCTGCTGGCGGTACATGCATGACTGTCTGTCCCATCGGGTGGTACAAACTGCCAATGGGACAGTCATTCTTGTACTACCGGTGGTTCAAGCTGGCAGGAATGTATTAACTGTGGAGTCTTGCTGCCTCCAGCCTCTGGCTTCCCCAGCTGGAAGTCAGGGAACCCATTTTGGGGAGCCCAACGAGGGCAAGTGGTTAGGAAGCTATGATGGGGCACTGAGGCAGAGGGCTCTAATTCAGGAGAAAGTCGGGGTTTGGGATGGAGGAGCAGCTCAAGCAAACTTCATTCATCTCACAGTAGAGGCCAGGTTTGCTCAGTGGGTCAGGAATGTCTGTTATCTTGAAGTAATCCAGTAGGTGAGCCAACCTGAGAGATGAAATCATTAAAATACTTATAATAGTGAAAACACTTTATTTTGTGCCAAATGATGCTTAGTGTTTTATCTGCATTATTTCATTTGATTTTTTCAACCAACCCTAAGAGGTAACTATTATTATTAGCCCCATTTTACAGATGAGGAAACTGAAACCCAGAGAGGTTAAGAAGCTGTCTTAGTTACTTCTTCATCGTTGGGACAAAGTACTTGACAACCACAATTTAAAGGAGGAAAGATTTGTTTTAGCTCACAGTTTGTAGAGGTTACAGTCCATAGGTAGCCGGTTCCAAGGTAGCATGGTGTGGCAGAGAAGAACCCGCTCATGGCAGAGAAGCAGGAAGCAGCGAGACATCCTTCTTCTTTCCCTTTCTATTCCATCCGGGCTGCAAGCCCATTGGTTGGTGTGACCCATATCCAGGGTGGGTCTTCTCTCGTCAGTAAATCCATCATCCACACCCAGAACTATGCTGAACCAATGTCTTAGTTACTTCCGTCTTGTTGCTGAGACAAAATACTTGACGCCCAAAATTAAGGGAGGAAAGGGTTCTTTAACTCACAGTTTGTGGAGGTTTTAGCCCATAATCCACTGGCTCTGAGGCAGGGTGGCACATGGCAGAGGGCAACAGTTCATGGAGGCAGAAGACACCAAAAGCAACAAGACCAAAACAGGGGGAAGCAAGCCTCTCTTCCTCCCTTATATTGTATGCATGCTACCTACCCTAGGGTGGGTGTAGCACTCACAGCCCCCAATCCTAGCACTAGACAATGAACCAGTCACAAACTCTAGATTCAGCTGCCTCTGAAAAGCCTGTCCCCCATGACTGCATGAGACTTTGAGGGGACATCCAGACACAAACCATAACAACCATCAATGGACTAACCCAGTATCACACACCCATGATCCAGTCACTCCCAAAAGCCCTACCTATGAGAGCATGAGGCTTTGAGGAAACATATAGATATAAGACGTAACAGAAACCTACCCATACTCATTCAGCTTGAAGCCTATGAACCAGGAGCTGTGATTCTTTTTCATTGTTGTTGTATTTCTGGGTTTTATTTTAGTTAATTAATTTGCAAGTAAAATTATTACATACATTTATGGCATACAGTATGATATTTTGAAACGTGTATACATCATGGAATGGCTAAATTGAGCTAATTAACACATGCATTACACATATACGCTCCCCCACCATGGTACTAGGGATTGAACCTAGAGCTTTTGCACTGAGCTGCTTTCCCAGTCCTTTTTGATAGTGCTTTATTTTGAGACCGGTTCTTGCTAAGTCACTAAGTTGCCCAGGTTGGGTTCAAATCTGTGATCCTCTTGCCTCAGCCTCCCAGAACGCTGGTATTATAGATGTGTGCCACCATGCTCGGCTACACACGTACTTCTGTGGTGGGAATACTTAACATCTGCTACCTCAGCAATTTTCAAATGGGAGCTACATTGTTATTATCTATAGTCACCTTGTTGTATGATAGATCTCTTGAGCTCATTTTTCCTGTCTCACTCAAATTTTGTATTCTATGACCAAGACCTCCCCAGTCCTCTCCTGGTCTCTTCTGTTGTGCTCTCTGCTTCCATGAGTGGGTCTCGCTAGATAGTTCAGGCTGGTCTCAAACTCACAGCAATACTCCTGTCTCAGCCTCTTGAGTGCTGGGGTTACAGGTGGAGTTGGAGTTTTTAGACTATGAGCTGGGATTGTAACCCAATCAGTCAGATCGAAGAGTGTGCACTCTTTATCATGCTTTGCTGTCTGAGGGAGCAGGAAGCAGGGTTTCTTCTTGCCATGCACAACCTGCTTAACAGTTTCTGCTTTGGGTCATGGACTTGTTCCCATCTGGAATGCCTTGCATTTGAGGATGTGGTAACGATATTTGCAGACTTATGACAGATGTACCTGCTCTCCCAGCCCTTTCTAAGTGCCCAGGTTTTGCTCACTGGTGCATGAGGAAGACAGTTGTGGAATGCAGGCTGGCCAGGCCAAGCCACCCTCTGAGGTCCACAGTAGCTGCTGTGAGAGCTGTGCCAGCATGGAGATGGACACGGGGCTCATGTGTGTGGTGAGTGATGCCAGGTGCTCTTGCAGAGGCGCTGCTGGTTCTGGGTGCAGTGCCCTGGGCTCTCTGGGAGAGGCTGGGGGCCCAGTATTCCCTGAGATCTCCTGAAACCTCTTCCCCTTTGTACTTGTGCCAGAAGAAATACTGGCAGAATCCTAATCCATGGAAGGTCATTTGTTGAGCTGAGCCTGAGAGGAGTTTGTGGGTACAAGTAGGAGACAATAAGCCAGAGAATGCAGATGTTTTCCTGTATTGTCGAAGGGAGAGGAGCCTGGAGCTTTGGGGGTGTGTGTGGGAGGACACAGGGGTCAGTGTTCCTCGGCGACCTCCAGGGTGAGTTTATGCCCCAGCTGGGAAGACAAGAATGTCTACTGGGGACTGGCTGTGTGTTCCTGTGAGGGGGATGGTGTAAAGTCCTCTTTTTTTTTAATAGTTGTATCTTTTTTTTTCCTATGAAATCAGCAAATTCCATGTAGCTCACTGTGTGAGAATGAGTCCAGTCCCCTTCCCCTCAAGAATGTCCATGTCCCCTGGAATCTGTGGATACGTTACTTTATATGGCCAAAGGGACTTCGTGGATGTGACTACGTGAAGGCTCTTGAGGTTGGAAGCTTGTACTAGATAGTTTGGGTACATGCATGGTAATCACAGGGACCCATGCAAGGAGAGAAGGAGATGTGGGTGTGGAGGCAGAGGTCGCAGTGAGTAGGGCCATGGGAAAAGAACGTGGGCAGCCTCTGTGAGCTGAGAAATGTGAGGGAACAGACGGTCTCCAGAACGTCCAGCAGGAATACAATCCGGATGCCACCATGATTTTAGCCCAAAGAGACCTACTTTGGACCTGTGGCCCTCAGAACTGCAAGATAATAAATGTGTGTTGTTTCAAGCCAGTGCATTTGTGCTAATTTGTTATAGTAGCAACAGGAAGAGAATGCGCTCACTCTTGGAGGGAAACATGTCGAGCTGCTCCCCTGGGCAGCACCTGGGCTGCATGTGCTGAGGGACGGAGGACCTGGCAGGCAGAGCACTGCAGCTGCTCAGGACTAAAACTCTGGAAGACCCTTGACTTCTTTTCCACCCAAATCTCAGATCCCCAACCCCACGTCCTCTCACCTCCCCTGTTGCCACCACCTGGATCCATGACGACGGCATCTCTTAGTTTGGATTGAAACAACCATCTCTAACTAGTCTCTCTCTTTTACCTTCAGGTCTACCCCCCAGATGCTGCTGGGGACCTTGCTGAAGTCAGACATATCACTCCCTGCTCGCAGCCCTCCAAAACGGTACATCCAGAACCATGACCTATAAGGCCAGGCCAGGTCCGGCTCTTGACTGCCTCTCTGACCCTATTTCTGTCCCACTCTCTGAATCCGTTGCCCTTTATACCCTGTTGGAGAGACCCTGCCCTTGCATTTTTTCTCAGCCTGGATGCTTGTTTTAGTCACTTTTCTCACTGCTAGGACAAAATACCTGACACCCGCAACTTCAGGGAGGAGAGGTTTATTTTGTCTCGTGGGTGCAGGAATGTGGTGATGAGCCTGGCGGCGAGCCTGCTGTGGAGCAGAGCCGCTTATGTCGCGGTGGCCAGGAAGCAGAGAGAGCAGGGGGAACCAGGCAAGGAGATCTACTCTTCCAGGTCACGCCCCAGTGACCAGTCTCTAACAAGGCCTCACCTCATAACAGCACACTCGGCTGCTACGCTCATTACTGGGTGAACACACTGATGAGGGTAGTACCCCATGGTCCACTCGCCTTCCAAGGGCCTTTCCTCTGCACGCATGATTTGGATCCAAACCATAACAATGCTCTTCACTCAACATCCTAGTAGCTTTGGGACCTTAGGTTCTTCTAGAAATCACTTTCTCAGACAGGTCATGCTAACATTCCACCTCCCTCCCCCAATACTTGATTCCTGTTTAGTTTTTCTCCTTCGCCCTCATTCCTCTCTAGTACCTGATCAATTCGACTTATATCGTCTTTATCATTTGTCTCCCTCACTAAAATCTAAGCCCCGTGCGAGCAGGAATTTGTTCATTCCACGTGGCATCCTTACTGTATGTGCTCCGTAAATATTTGTGGGTTCATTCATACATCAAATGAACGAAAGGAATTGATAACTCTGCACGGTGGGTCTGGCTGTCCCCTGGTCATGGAATTGGAGAGCTCATGGATGGGGAACCCCTGAAATGGCTGCCTGGCTGTGTACTGGGTTGGTGGCTGTGACGCTGTTGCCATCAGGCAGTCGGGGAACCTGGGCCCTGAGAATTGGACTCTAGTCCCTGGGATGGAGGTATCCTGGCTGAACAAGGAGAGCTGCTCAGTGGCCAAAGAATGATCCAGGCAGTGAACACTCATTGTTCTGGTGAAAGAGGTTGGGAGATGCTAGAGGCTCTCACCCCATCAGAAAACCCAAACTTATGGCTTCTAGAGTCCCAGCCCTTCATTTCCTGGGGGAGGAAACTGAAGCTCAGGGACCTACCCAAGAGCTTTGCAATCTCCCCTTTGCTTTTTACCAGTAGTGGTATCTTGGGTCACATACTTGGAGAGAAGTGACATACTTGACTTTTCTCATGTAAAACAAGGATGACATTAGTAGTATGTAATTCTATAATGCTCTTGACATAGGTCAATTGTGAGCCATCAATCAAGTGGCAGTAATCTAATGGCAGTGGTTACCAGAAGGAAATTGTTATAACCCAGACTCCTCTTTTCCGGAGCCTGGGCACTCTTCTCCATGTTGAAATGCTAAGGGTAATGTGTGACCTTTAGGACTCAGATCCATTTACTTCAAGTTAATTAGCTACCCACTGTGGAAGCACTGCCTTCTTTCCCCATGCTCGACCCCAATTCCAGGGTGCATAGCCTCCAACATCTGACTCAGCCTTTCCCCCTCAGCTCCCAAGAGCAGCTGGGGCTCCATCATTTCATCTGGGGAGTGGTTTCTGGCGTTCTCCATCAAGGCTCTCCCTATCCACAATGACTCTGACCAGCAGGTTTGTGCCTTGGAGACAGCAAACTGGTGACCTGCAGGCTGAATGTGGCCTAATAAAAGAACAGACTATAGTGTAAAAAGGGAGGGGTTTAGGTGAGGCATGCATTCTCTGGGTTTTCAGAGCACCCCTGCCCTCAGCTCCTTATGAGCCTTATATTCACCCAGTTTACTTATTTAATTCTTTGGCCTGCCTCCCACGAGCTTTTGATATTCTAAATTATTCCTGAGTCCAATCTCATGGCTCTGTAATGAGAAAGACCTGGTCTGAAGCCCGACCCTGCTGGGTTGGGTGTCTTGGGCAAATTGTGTAGCCTTTCTGAGTTCAGTTCTTTAGCCCAAGGTCTAACTTGTGGCAAGTCTTCAGAAAACATTGTTCACCACCTGAAAAGCACCCTGCATTTGAAAACTGGAAGTCCTGTCCTGTGGTTTAATGGCTACTGTTTTCATTAGCTTTTCTTCTTTCTTTTTTGTCATACTAGGTCCTTTGGACTGAGCTACATTCCTAGCCCTTAAATTTTTTCTTTTTAATTTTCATTTTGAGTCAGAGTCTTGCTAAATTGCTATGTTGCCCAGCCTGGGTAGGGCTTAAACTTGAGCTGGATAGGGCTTAAATTTGAGATCCTCTTGCATCAACTGCTAAGAGTGCTGAGATTACAGGTGTGTGCCACCATGCCTGGCTCATTACTCTTCTGATGCTAACATTTTATGAATACTTCTGGCCAGACATTCCTACAGTCCTCTGGTATTATAAGATTATAGTACAAATGCCAGCACAGAGGGAAAAAGTGAGCTTGAGAGAGATTCAGTGCTCGTAAGATCATACAGTCTCAAATCCAGATTTAATAACTTCTGGTCTAGTGCTCCTTCTTACAAATATTTACCGAGCCCCTGTGTACTAGTAACTTTCCTATTGCTGGGACAGAATACTAGACACCCACACCTTAAGAAGAAGAGGGTTATCTTGGCTCATGGTTTCAGAGGGGCCAGTCCATGTTGATGGCTCCAAGACAGAAATGTCATGGGGGAAGGGCCTGGCAGAGGAATCTGCTCAAACCATGGCAGCCGGGAAGCTGAGAGAAGGGAAGGGACTGGGATAAGAATTTGCCTTTCCAGGTCACACACTGAGTGACCCACTCCAACCAGGCCCCACCTCCTAACAGCATATCCAACTATGCACTCATCAGTAGATTAATCTGCTGATGAATATACCACTCCCATGACCCAGTCACCTTCCTAAGGCCCCAACTCTGAACATGTGAGACTTCTGGGGGACCTTTTAGATCCATACTATAACATGTTATTGTTCCCAATTTACACATGGGATAGCTGATTTATAGATGACAAGATTGAATTAATGTCACAGAACCTGGATATGATATAAAATTTGCCAAAGATGGGGCCTTGAAGGTTGGGGACATGTTGGCTTCCCCAAGCCTCAGATTTATCATTCATGAGATGGGAGATTTATACAAGATTGCTCTAAAGTATCTTTATCTGTTCCTCATACTCACCTCTGTTATCTTCCAAAGAGCAGAGTTGAACTTGACAATGTTTGTCTCTCAGGACTCCCGTCCTTACTACTTTCTTGAAGATGGTGTGTAAAAATTGCTTTTACCACTGGATAGGTAAATTTGTAATAAAAATCAACTCCTTGGGTGCCCTAATTCCATTTTAGAAAAAATGAACATATTGTTTTAATTAATCGTACGAAAGCAAAATTAGCATGATTGTGTGATAGGTGTTGTAAATCATCCCAATCCACATCATTGAGCAAAGACCATTTAGTTATTCTGGAGTTGTTAAAGATTTTATCTACCCAAGTGAAAATTCAATTAGTACTAGCTTCATCTTATATAAAACTAAGAATTTTCAACTGTGGGAAAATACTCTGTGTGTGTGAATACCACCTTGTGCCATTTTGATAAATTACTGTAATTAACTGTATCCTACGCAAGCTAAACAAAATTTACTGAACTGTTGTCATATAAAAGGAGTATCGTCTCTTCTCTTGTTGGGGAGATTGCTCTAATCTCTATGTGATATTGCCTTGACTATCATGCTTTTCATGCTGAGGTCTGAAAATACGTACAGAGTTGTAGCTAGCACTGGAGAGAAGTTCTTGGTTTTCATCACTCTCCACCTTTCCCCCTCCAGCTATAGAAACATCAGCTATGGGCTTCACTATGATTCAATTAAATCTGCTACATTTAATTAGCTAGCTCGGGAACCACTGCAAGCAGCGCCAAGGTGGGGCACCCTAATCACTTAGCCAAAGGGCCGAGTTATTTCAGGAAGGGCTAAGGACGATGGAAGAGGAAAGGAGACGCTTGATGCTCTCAGGCACGAAGTCTGTTCTGCCCTCTTTCCTTTCCTGTGTATCTTGCTCTGCCCTACTTTTCTTCTCCCACCCAAACTTATCTGTACTTCAAGGTCAACCCTTCCTAAGAGATTTGTGGACATCTTTTTCTCATACAGGTTTGCTGGGATTGCCTTGTGCTCTCCCTTGGTCCATCGATGTTTCTCTTCGTGTCTCTTTATGAGTTCTCTACCCTTTTCTCCTTTTCCCCTCCATGGGGTCAATGAGAGAACAGCACAGACACTGGCAAAATTCCCACTGGAATGATCCAGTTTTACCCTGAACTTTATCATGCCAATTGTCCAGCTCAGGCTCTGTGGGCAAAGCTTTTGGAACAAGGTCACTCGGAGCTACAATTTACCTTAGAGTGTTGTGATCATTTTGGAAGGATTTTTCAAGTATTTTTTTTTTTTAGCAGCATTGTAACTATGATTATTAGCTAACCTTGAATGTGTGCTATATGTCAAGCCTATTGCAAAGAGCTTTATAGGTATTATTTTCTTTATTCCTAACCGGGACCCTCTGAGATAAGTGTTACTCTCTCTAAATTACAGATGAGAAAACTGAGGCTCAAGAAGTATATATAAGCATGCTCAGTAGAAGAGTTAGAGCCAATATTTGGGATCATGTCCTGTCTGGCAATAAAGGCCATGCAATTAGCCACTGTGCATAACTGCTTCCCGTGCTAATATTTTGTGAAATATCAACTGTTCAGATGATTTACTCGCTTAGCTTCTGGCTTCCCTCTGCTGTAGGATGCTTTCTGGTGGGTGCGAGAGTTATGCTGGTGAGTCCTGGGAACTCCGTGTGACCCTGAGGATTTCCACGATGGTGTATCACACACAAGGTCATCGTCATTTGTGTCATGAAGGGAGAAGCTTGAGAGTTGTCAAAGCCCCCTGTTGGCCCCAAGACAGGCAGCTCAGGCTCCTGGTAGCTTTGCTTTCATGTTCCTGCTCAGTTACAGGAATCTGTCTCTGATGACCTAGCCAAGGAAAATTATGGAGCAATTTTTTCCCCAGGAAACATAATTCTAGTCACAGGTGTTGCCACCTTGCTTGGTGCCTCACCAGCCTTCAAGGTGAGGAAGGAGATAGCAACCTCTCCATGTGCCACTTTTGTATTCTGTATTATGTGCATGATAACCAACCATCGCACAAAAGATTTTTGAAGACTGGATGAGATTATGTGAGAGAAAATTATGCACACGCGGGTTGTTACAGAGAAGTCATGACCAATGTAATGGATATTGGAGGTGTTTTTGTTCATCCAGCAATCACTCCCTGGCTGAATAGGTTGCTGCTCTTGAATTCCCCTGAGGGAGCCCCCTCTTTTCTGAGATTTCAGGTGCTGTTGCGGTTTAGATCTACGACATTCCCCCAAAGTCCCCTGTGTTCAGAGGGTGACTGGATCGTGGCTGCGCCATCCTCATGAGTGGTCTCATCACTATGAGTCGGCAGCTGACTGTGCTGCTATGAGGTGAGGCCTGGTCAGCCAGAGTCTGGTTACTGGGGGCTGACCTGGAAGAGTGAGGGACGCCTCGCTCCCCAGCTCCTCCCTGAGCTCTCTGCTTCCTGGCTGCCATAAGGTGAGCGGCTTTCTCTTCCATGCCTTTCCACCATGCTGGTTCTGCTTTGGAGCCCAGCAGCCACAGACTGAACCCACTGGAATCTATGAGCCAAGCAAACCTCTCTTTTTTCAAGCGGCAGTGTTGGTTATTGTGTCCAGCAGTGAGAACGTCTCCGTCCTGCTGCACAGCTGCGAGACCACGTGCAAGGGTCTGGAAAGGTGATTCTGCTCCTGGCCCCTTCACTGTGTCCTAGCGGGGTCTAGAAATGTGGGAGAAAGTTTATTCCACACGCACCTGTACATGTTTGCATGGCTGTTCATTCTAGATGCTGGTTTGGCTGAATTGAGAACTACCTAGAGAGGTGGAAGTGTCAGTGAGCGGGTGTCCAGAGGAGACTGTCATACAGGAGCAGTGGGCTGAGTGGCGAAGAGCCACCCTCTGTGTGGGCAGGCACCGTCCAGTAGACTGGAGGCCCAGACAGAACAAAAGGCAGATGTGTTAGTCAGCTTTGTGTCACTATGACACAATACCTGAGGTTATCAACTTAATTAGGGAAAGGTTTATTTTAACTCCTAGTCTCAGAGGTTTCAATCCATGGCTGCCTGGCCTTGTTGCTTTGGGCTTGCAGTAGCATGGGACCTCATGGCAGGAGCACATGGTAGGAGAGGCCTGTTTACCTCATTGCCACTGGGAAGCAAAAAGAGGAAACTGTCAGAATCTCCTTATCCCCTTCAAGGCTACGTCCTCAGTGACCTGATGCCTTCCTGCTGGGCTTGTTTGCTTCTAGTTTCTGGCCATCTGGCCCCTCTTAAGGGTTCCACCACCTCCCTATAGCACCATGGGTTGGGAATCAAGCCTTCAGCGTATGGACCTTTGCTGGACATGTATCTAAACCATAGCCACAGAGGAAAGAATTTCCTTCTCTCTCCGCAGCTCTCCTTCAACATCAGTACTCTATGCTCTTCAGATTTTGGGCTCTAGGACCTAAACCTGCGGCCTCCGAGTTTCTCAAGGCTTTGGTCTTGGACAGGGGATTACAACATGGACTTCCTTGGTTCTGAGGCTTTTAGACTTGGACTGAGCCGTGCTAATGACCTCTGAGGGTCTCCAGCTGGCAGGTGACCTCTGTAGGGCTTCTTCCACTCTGTCTCTCTCCCCCCTCTCCCCCAGGATAGTTTGACATCTTTTACAAGTAGTCCAATGATAAGCCTAGTTTAGTGATGAAAAACACACCAACTGTAATTATTGAACAAACAGCATCAGGAGCAGAAATAAAAGAGCAAAAACAAAACAAAATAAAACAAAGCACCCACAGTTCTAGCACTCTAGCAAATCACTTAAGGGTTTCCTGAGTTCTTTGTTTGCTTCTAGTTTCTGGCCATCTGGCACTGTATTTTTAAATAGTTGTAATCCAAGTGTAAATAGCATTTTCTAACCTAATAATGTATCCTAAATATTTCCTATGCTACTGCATAGTCTTCTCTGTGATAATTTTTTTTTTTTTTGAGACAAGGTTTCACGGTATAGTTCAGGCTGGCCTTGAACTCACTGTGTAGTCCAGGCTGGCCTTGTATTTGTGGTGATCCTCCTGCCTCAGCCTCCTGAGTGGTGGGATTACACCTGTGCACCACCACGACTGGCCTCTGTAATAATTTTGAATGGTGCTAGAATATTTTATTAAGTTTATGTACTTTGAATACCTTAGTCTTCACCTTTTTGGGGGAGTCTTTGTCTTGTTTTCAGTTGTCTGCTGTCATAAATTAATCCATTCATGTGCTCAAGAGATATTTATTGCACCACTGTCCTGGGCCATCTCCACTGTGCTGGGCAGTGGGGATGCTGGGTGGGGGGAGACCTGGCCCTCGATCTTCCAGGCAGTCGGGCAGCTGACTGAAACAAAAGGGAGGACATGGTAAGAGCTGAACATAAATCACCCATGAGAGAGCTGGAATAATTGGTGGGGGCACGCACAGCAGATAGGATGCACAGGAACAGAGAGGCCACTCTTGGAAGATACCTTCTGCCCTCCAGTCTGCTATGACAGAATACCTTAGACTAGGAAACTTATAAACATGAGAGATTTCTTGTTCACAGTTCTGGAGACTGCAGGGTCCAAGCCAAGGTATCTGCAGCTTTAGTGACTGGGAAGGGCTTTCTCTCTGCTTCAAAGGGGAGACTGCTTTCTCCTCACCTGGCAGAGGGGGTGGAGGACGTTCACTTTGGGCTCTTTTGTTATTGCCCTTGACCCCATTGTGAGGGTGGAGCCTCCATGGCTTAATCCTGTACCAAGGTCTCACCCTTTAATACTCTTGCACTGGGTATTGGGTTCCAAGATATGAATTTTGGTGGACAAAAACATTCAGACCATTGCAGAAGACAATATTTAAGCTGAGAGCTAAGGGGAAAGAAGCATCTATATTTGGTGAATGTTGAAGGACAGAGGTACTGGCAGAGGAAAAAGGTCTTGAGGCAGGAAGCAACTTGTGTGTTTAAGAAACAGTAAATAACTAGCAGGAAAGTGGCTCCAGGTGAGCTTGGAGAGCCGTGGCCAGATTTTGCAGGTCTTTAGAAGTGATGATGAGAAGTATGTGTCATTAAATTATAACAAAGTATTTCATGTTAGAATAATGCTTGGAAGCCTTCATCCTGTGTTCATGACTTGGTGGTGTTCTGATGCTAATGCTTTAGTTATTACATCCAATTTCTAGGTGAGAAAATGGAGGTCCAGAGAGGTTAAATAGCATCTTAGAATCTCCACTATGAATCAACCTCTGCCTAAGGAATGGAGGGCAAAGTCTACACTACCTTTTCTCTCTTTGCCATTTTGCTGTTCATTTCCCCAAATGAAACTTTGGATGCTTTATCCATGTCTGTCCAGCAGGTTTATATTTACACACTACTTTGTGTCCTCCCTCAGCTGACTGGCTGAGCAAAGATTTGCAAAGGGAGCAGGGGAGAAAAGCGAGCTGAAGAAACCTAGTTTCATTAAAGCTACAGCATTATTACTGCGTTGTTCCTGAAAATGGCCGAGGGGCAGTAGCAAGTGGGGAAACCCATAGGATTTGTAATTTGCTAACTGAACGGCAACACAGCCCTGAGGGGAAGAGACAAAGGAAAGCCTGAGGGAAGTGGATTTTAAACCAGAGGAAAAGAACTCAGCAGAAAAAAATGACAAGAGGAAGCTGCTTGGTCTATTCCAACAGAACAAAATAAACTTAGCATTTTATTGCAGAGATGCCAGGGAGTCTCTGTATGGAAAAAGATGTAGAGTGTGCTTTATCTGAGTACCTTGAGGTGGCTGAAACCTCCGGAGGCTTCCAAGCCTCTGTCCCAGTGGGGTAGCCCCGGGGTAGCCACTGCCACTGGGGGTAACTTATTACAACAGCCATTTCATTGGCCAACAAATATTAATTAAGCACCAACTATTTATTGAGCACTTGCCTAGCCCTGGGCTAGGCGCTGGGTGTGGTGAGATGACCAGCAGGCAAGGCTGTTTGAATTTAGGCACCCCAAGACCCAAGAGGAGGAACAGCAGCTCATCTCCATTCCTTCTGTCTTTAGCCAGCTAACAGAGGTTTCTTGGAAGCCCCCTCAGGGAGGGACCTCTCTTTCCAGCCTTGTCCGCACCACTCCCACCAAACCAGAGGTGTTGTGTTGCGGTATTTGGTGGGTGACCTCGAGTATCTATCCGATGGACCTGCACTGGAGTCCCGCCCCTTCTCTTACAAGCTGTGTAGCCTTGAGCAAATGCCTTAAGCCATAATTTCTCCCTCCATAAAATGGAGATGATGATGGCAACAGTACCCATGCAGGATTTCTGCAAAGTCAGTGAAATAATGGACTTAGAATTTAAATATGGATTCTGGAGCATGAGAAGTGCTCACTTTCCCTCCAGCAAACAGACCCACTCAATGTTCTTTAAGAAGTTCTTCTTTCCTTCCTCTATACATCTTCCCGATATTCTACCACTCATGCTATCCTGCTTATCCTTCCGTCAGTCCAGCCCCTCTCGGGTTCCCCTCTGGACTTTCTGTCTTCCTAAGTTACAGTGACCGAGCGGCCACACCTAATCCTCATTGAAAAATGAACCAGAGTAGAAGTTGGGGGAAACGCACGGCACAGACTTGGCCTGAACGCCTTTCTTCCTCGCAAACCCAAGATTCCCTTTACTTTTCCAAAAGAGCAATCACCACAGCCAGTTTTATACTCTTAACAGGGCTGTGGGATGTATTTGCTGAGCCACTTTCTGTTTTCCAAAACTAATTAGAGATGGATAAATTTAAATGGTTGTGGAAGCCAACAATAAAACACTATATCCTCACTAGCTGTCCTGTGATTTTCCCTTTCTCTGAAGGACCATGACTCATACACGTCAGGCGCTGGCTTGGCGGTGTGGTGGAGTGGATGACACCTGCTTGTGCATGTTCATATGAGCGGCTTGTTCGTCCCTCACCTCGTGATCAATCACCTTGGTGCAGTGGGAGTATTTACGCCACAGAAATTGGCAAATGCTGTGTAAGCGATGATTGGAACATTTACCAACATCTCACTGCTCTGTCTGTTGGACAAAGACTGGTCCAGCTATCCTTGAGGTATACACACACACACACACACACACACACACACACACACAGTCACATACACGAACACACGCATCAGGGATTATTTTGATGAATAAAGTGTCTTTAGAGATAACTTTTCTTCCTCTCCGGTCCCAAGGCTCCTAAGAGTGTCTGATGGAGAGAACACTTTGCTCTGGGCGAAGAGACTGGGCACAAGAGCACAGAATGGTGGTTTCCACAGCAACCTGGGCAGGGAGCAGGCCTGGGGAGGCATTTTTAAAGCAGCCCTTGTCAAACTGTAATGTGCAGGTGAGGCACCTGGGCTTCTTGTTACAATGCAGATTCTGATCTGTAGGTCTGGGATGGTGTCTGAGATTCTTCATTTCTAA
This sequence comes from Erethizon dorsatum, assembly GCA_028451465.1. NCBI lineage: Eukaryota > Metazoa > Chordata > Mammalia > Rodentia > Erethizontidae > Erethizon > Erethizon dorsatum. Next base: position 9,692,049 of record CM051836.1, read on the forward strand.
TAAGCTCCCTGCGGTGCTGGTGCTGGGAGACACCAATCTGTGAGCCACGAGAGTGTGAAGGGCGATTTGAGAGTGGGCAGAGGAATCTTGCTGCATGTTAAACCCATCAAGGCCCAGGGACTGGCTTTCTTTTTCAAGTTTCAGACTTGCAGGTTAGGGCGAGAAAGGGTATTAAAACTGCAGAAGCAGCAGGGCAGGATTAGGCAGAGCTGGATTCAAAGCTCATCATTTCTATCAAACAGTGTGACTTCGTCGAATTGCAGACCTCCCCCGAGTCTCAGTGCCCTCTCTATGAAGTGGGACTGTCACTCCCTACACGACTGTGAGGACTAAGAGGGAAAGCACACTGCTCCACGAACTTGGGATCTGTCTCAAGCCTAAAGTCAAACATCCTTCTTTAGGAAGCAAACCAGCTGTTTATCCCAAACCACTGTTTTATGAATTATGAAAATTACAGATCAGTTTCAAAAATTTTAAGATATCTTTAAAAATGTAGAAAAGAAAATAAAAACCCCTATGTTTCCCCTGCCCAGTGATTACATAGTTAACATTTTGATATATTTCCTACCAGACTTTCATATCTATTTTATTTTAAAACAAATATGGGATTTATAGTCAGCATATTGTTTTGTCATCTGCTTTTTAATTTAATAATTAAATTATCAGTAGGTTTCACATCTCCATGTAAAGAGCAATCATTATTTTTTAAATGATTGTACATTTAAAATAGCCCTCCTAAGAACTGAGACAAAGCCCACCTCCATAACTCAGTTCATCTTACATGTAGCAGGCTGTGGGGAGCTGCTTACACCTTCTAGTACTTTCTTTTGGGTTTTCTTGGGAGCCTGAGTCTCCAGACACCACCTGTAGTATGGAGAAGGCCAGAAGTCAGCACTGTGTGGTGTCAGGAAGCCCCAAAGGAATCACAAGTTGGGGTGGGAGCTTAATCTGGAGACAACTCCAAACAAAATTCTGGTCCAAGGGCAACAGAGACCAGAGAACATCTAGGAATTTGCTGTCATAGATCTGCAGATTGGGTCATGGAATGACAAATGCTGAATGAAAAAAAAAAAAAAAAAAAAGTCCAAGGAGGCAGAACTCAATGAACTCAATTCTACACCTTCCTTTTCCAATGGGAATTCCAAAATGCTTTATAGAATCTCCTTAGGAATGGTTCTGCAAGATTCTTTAATGCCTGAAGCTATTGTGGGGAAGGAGGCACTCATTTATCCATCTGTTCATCTAGACCCCCCCAATCTTAAATGTGTCCTAGAGGCCCATATATTAAAGGCTTGGTCTCCAGGGCGCTGCTCTTGGGAGGTGGTGGGCATCCAATCCCTCCCTATTTCTCTTTGCTTCCTGGCCACAAAGTGAGAGTTTATGTCACCATGCACTCCTCACCATGATGTTCTGCCTTGCCACAGGCCCAAAGCAACACATCAGTTGATAACACGTTCTCCAAACCTGAGGAATAAACTTTTTCTATTACAAGTTGCATATCTCATTATAGCAATGGAAAGTTGACTAACACAGTCAGCAAATATTTATAGAACTCCTACTATGTGCCCAAAACTTTTCTGGGTACCAGGGTATTCTGGCGAATGAGATAGACAAGATCCCTGCTCTCACAGTTTGTGTATTTTAGTTGGATGGATAGATAAGCTTATCTAAAACCACGATCACTTTGCATAAGTGCAAAGAAGAGAATGAAACAGAGAATGCTGTGGAAAGTGATTGGGGCTATGTACACAGGACAACCAGGCAGGCTTCTAGGAAGAGGAGCATTTCAGCTGAGCTATAAAAGATTTGCAGTTTGCTTATGACCCTTGGAGCTACATCTTTGGATACTCTTCCTTGCAGGAGCAAAGTCTTCAAGTATTACAAGGGTAGCTCTACCCTTTAGACCCTCAGTCTCCTCTCCTGTTGACAAGCATCCCAGTTCTTTCAGCTTGTGCTCATATGACCCACTTTAGCTCCTTTTGGACTCCTCAGTCAGTTCTGAATTATATATCATGTATATATATATGTATATATATATATATATATATATATATATATATATATGTCATCAAGAATGAAATACTGTACACGACCAAGTCAAAAAGACTATTATGTCCCTTGTCCTCGATGCTGCAGTTTTATTCAGCCAAAGTAGCAAAAACCTTTATTTTTAGTTGACTACATCATATTGTGACCTTAATTGAGCTTGCAGTCAAATAAATCAGGTAAGTCCTTCATACATCTTGTAACTTGTGCCATGGAATTTTGGAAAGTAAGTGCAGAGGCTTACATTTATTTATATTCATTTAATCTTGTGAATTTTGGCCAGATTCCTCAAGCCAGTCTGGATCATTCTGTTTTCTGGGTCTGTACTTCATTCCTTCAGAATTTACCAAGGAGGCTAACGGAGTCTCCCAGGGAAGAGAGGATGGCAGTGTGGACTAAGGTGGTAGGAGCTGAAGCAGAAAGAGGAGGATGGATTCGGGAGTATTGAAGGCCGAGCTGGTGGGTTGGAGGTAGTAAGGAAAAGACAGGAAGTAAGCATAGTATCTGGGTTAGGAGCCTGAGCAATGGAGCTGATACATTTCCACTCAAAGATGTAGGGGGAGACTGAGGCGAAAAACATATTTGTTAAGAGAAAGAGTTTCACTCAGTGGCCTTATAGTAATTATTATTTTCTTCTTCCTAATATCTGTATACGCCGGTATTAACCCTAATATCTAGAGGCAAGAAGGAGGTGGGAAAGGTGAGTTCTGCATATTACATTCAGAACAAGACACGGCAGATGAGGCAGGGGCAGCAGTGCGTGTGCAGCACAGTGAGGGCGTTTTCTTTGTAAACCAGACTATAGAAACCACTTCTGTATTCCTTGCAAAAGCAGAGCCTCAGAGGTGACCCTATTGAGCTATGCACATTTCTGATGGGAATAGAAATGAAAGATGTTCCCGGTCTCTTTCAGCTTTTATCAAATACAAGAACCAGAGGGCACGATCCAAGCCAGGGAAGGACGCAGCCCCAGGGAGTCGTGGGGGAGTGTGTTAACCAGGAGCAGTTAATCCTCGGAATGTACTTGTAGAAGGGAGCAGTAAAATAACGTGAATGCTTCTGAAACAGATTTTATATTCAGAACCCAGAAAGCTGGGATGTAAGCATCACTTCCATTGCCAGGCTGTAGCCTTTGCTTTGCCGCAGGACCTTGGCCAAGAGATTTCCTGTGTAAGCAGAGAATCCTAGTGGATTAAAGGGAAGGTGTTTCAGACACTCATCTTGTGCAGGGGTTTTAACCAGGGGTGCACAATGGAGTCAGCTGGGGGAGGGAGTTTCTTTCCATTTATTTATTCCAGGCTTTACTGCTTTAGATTTTGCAGGGCACAGTATTTTGGAAAAGGTTCTCACATCTTTTGATTCATATTACCCAGCAAGGATCTCTGGTCCAGTGTAATCCCCTCATTCTAGAGAGGGGAAACCAAGATTAGGAGATTAAGTGGTTTGCTCAGCAACTCACAGAGAAGTACAACGGCCCTGGGAGTCAGTGGAGAAAACACAAAAATGAGACGATTTGATCTCTTTTTGTCATATTTCAGAGACTTAACATCAAACAATTATGAACTAGACTTAGTAATATGCGTATATCTTAAAACATAGAGTTGAGTGAAAAAGAAATACAGAGAGATTCATATACATTCATTTCATTTATAGCAATTAAAATAACACAGTCATGCATTTCACAAACCTTATGTACTTGGTAAGATCTACATCAAACACTTCAGACGGGATGCCTGTTAGAGGGGAAGGAATGGGAGAAGATTCTGGGATGAAGAACTTGAGTGTGCTAGGAACTGAGGTATGAAAGTTTTCAGGTGTCTGCCCTCAAAGTATCTTAAAAATAAAAGTATAAAACTGTGATGGGGGAAAAGGGAAAGGAAGAAAGGAAAAAGGAAAATATATGTATACACAAGATAGTTAAGATAGTTCTACAGCTCATTTCTCTTAGCTCATTGAAAAGAAAGGTTGTGCTAATATTTTTTGGACAAGATATCATGCCTATATCTTGTACTCTGAATAACTACTATGAAGACAACAATACGCAGGTATTAATTATTGTAACTGTCCTACTAACCTGTTTTGAAACTCTGTTACATTGTTATTTTTATCTTTTTTCTCTTTTAAAAAAAAGTATAATCAACCGATGATGGATCAAGAAGATGTGGTGCATACCTGTAACGGAAGATTATTCCTCCACAGAAAGGAATGAAATTCTGATTCATGCTACCACACAATGAACCTTGAAGACAATATTCTTAGCGAAGTAAGCCACACACAAAGGAGCAAATATTGTGTGACCCCCACTTATACAAAATAGAGCCATCCTCTCATCTGCAAGGACACTTTCCAACCTCCCCAGCTAATTCTGAACCTTATATCTACTATACTCTCTGTACACACATACATACCTATGATGGACTTAATACGCTGGCACAGGAAGAGACTACCAACAATATCTAGTAATAAAATAAAATACTATTAATAATAAATGGTAACAGAAATTACATGAATGTGGTGTCTCTTTCTCTCAAGATATTGTAATACTTTATTGCACTGTAGTAATATTTTCAGATCCTAGCTGAGTACAAGTAACTGAAACCACAAAAAGCTAAACTGTGACTAGGGGCTACAGTATTTTGAATAGGGTGAATTCACAGAGACAAAGTGGATTAGAGGTTTCCAAGAGCTTGGTTGAGGCAAGATGGGAAGTTTCTCCTAACTGGCTACAGATTTTCTATTTCGAGTGATGGTAAAGTTTGGGAAATAGATATTGGTGGTGCCTACACAACACTTTGAATGAAATTAATGCTACTGAATTGTGTGTTTAAGGTGGTTAATATAACAAAATTTATTATATGTATATTTACCACCTTTAAAATAATTGATAATATGATATAACAAACCTATTAAATTTTATATTTTTAGTGAGTGAATTGTGTGGTACATGAATTATATCCCAATAAAGCTGTTAAAAATGTTGCAAACATGATTTTCCTTTGCCTTTAAGATGGAAGAATGGAAGAACTTAAAAGGAAGGGAAAGAACTTTCGCTCAGGCAGGGACTGCGACAGGTGCAGCCATTGCATTCTCTTCTCTAAAGTCCTATCAATGTTGAGAGTAAGATTCTATGTTGGATATTTTAGGCATCTTGACATCTTCCTGGCAATGTGAAACTTCGAAGATGTTTAGGGACTGGGAATTTGTTATATAAATAGAAGCTGTTGTTAAATACTTTAATTTGGTGTCTACTTGGTAGAAGACATTGTTGTCCATGTTATTTGAATAAAAATGCAAACAGGTCTATCTTCTAGTTTAGCTTTTGGCGGATAATGACTTTTGCAGGAGCAGAGTGTGTGGTATATATAAGATTTTATGCAATAAGCATATTTGAAAAATGCAATTAGAATGAACAGATAGTCGAAGAGTTATCCATTAATTATGCTGGAAACTTAGAAAGTTCCTCAAATTCCTTTTAGCCACTTCCTGCTGTCAGTCTTAAAAGTAAGTTGAGAAGTAGGTTAAATACTATTAATCTCTCAGACCTCTAGTCTCTGGAGAACAGGAAGAAGAACAGATGATAACTTTTTTTTTTAATTGGCAAGAAAAGTTTGAGTTTCTTTTAGCCCTGAAAATACATTTTGATCTGTATAGGTCGTTTCCTACTTCATTTACACTCTCTCCAACCCGTCTTAATTTATCCATATATCTCACAGAGGCCTGTCTTCTAGTGTTGTAGAACTATCATTCCAGCCAAATGTGTGGGTGAGAACTGCCATTCCTAGTGACTGACAAAAGAAAGAGCCTTTGTCCTGCAGCTTTGCCCAGTGATCAGCTAGTGGCCCAGTTACTACCAGTCATTTGCATGCAGAGCGAACCATTTCATTAAGAATTTCATTAAGATGATAATGTTTAATATTTCCTGGGAAAAATGAGTTTTTGCCTTGTTCAGTTATATAATTAAAGCCAGAGAATTAGGGGAGATTGCAAAGTGCTTGCATAATGTGGCAAGTATAATGATCAAACTCATAAATAAGTTCAAAAGAGGCAAGTTCTGCATGGATCCTGGTGGTGAATCGCATAAGGATTTTGGGCGTGTGGCACATGTGGGTTGAAAAGTTCCCTAGAGTTCCACTCGGTATTACTGGCTGAGCTCCTCGCTCTTTAGGACAAGATGGCAGAACAAGATGGATGGGAGAACAGAGTGAGAGCTGTAGACTGGCTGGTCAGATTTGAGAGTTTCTGGAACACGCCACTGCACTTTTTCTGTGGGCAGTAGCTTTCTACATAGGAATGAAAATGCAATGGCACAGGTTTATTAGATCTCTTAACTGGTGGCTATGGTACTCTATTTTTGTTTCCTTGCCCATGAGATGACACAGTACTTATCCTCTTCCTATGTTTTATTACTAAAGTATGAAAAGGAAGTTCCGCCATTTTAAAAGTATTAAGAAAGCTGTTTTTGCCTTTTTCTCCAATTCTTTTCTTTAAGGAAATAAGAGTAATTTAGTAGTTTATGAGGTGGAGCTAACTTTCCTGAAGGATTGAGGATGTGGAGAATTTAATATTATAGTAATACATAGGATTTATATATGAATATTGACTTTTCTTGTTCCTTTAAGATATTTCCTGAGCCATGTGTGCCCACAGTGTTTCCAGCCCCCCCTTTCCCTTCTTCCATGTGGCTCTTCCAATGATGTAAAAATTCCTTTCACTTTATTATGTAGAGCAGTTAGGTCTTGTCTAGCTCCTATTTCCTAACTTCGTTCAAGTTTTCTTTGCATAACCAAAGACTTAGTGTCTGTCTCTTGCTTCTCCCCAACACCCCAGTCCTGGGGACTAAACCCAGAACTACATCCCTCTCCATTCTTTTTTCTTTTTTCATTTTGAGACAGTGTCTTCCTAAGTTACTAAATTGCCCAGGCTGGATTTAAACTTTGTTCTGGGATTATAGGCACCACTGCATCTGGCTAGGCTGAGTTCTTTGGTTATAACAAAATATCTGAGAGTGACTACTCTAGAATAAGCATATATTTATTTCTCATAGTTACGGGAGCTAGGAGTCTGGGATCAAAGCGCACCAGTGTATTTGTTGTCTGTGGAGTGGTGGTCTCCACTTCTAAGATGATGCCTTATTGCTGTGTCCTCCACAAGGGGGAACATGTCTTCATGTGGCAGAAGAACAGAAAAGCAAAAGGGACCAGGCACATTCCCTCAAGACCTTTTATAAGGGCGGCTGTCCCATCCACGAGGGCATAGCTTGTGTGGCCTAACACCTCTTAAAGACCTCACATCTTATTACAGTTGCACTGGGAGCTAAGTATTAACATGAATTTTGGAGGGGACACAAACATGAAAACCATGGCCCCCAGGAACTCTCCCTTTCTTCCTCATGACCCCTGCAAGGCCTGTATCAAGAAGATGGGTTGGTGTGGTCCGTGTGATGTCCTCATAAAGGTTATTAATATGACTAGGACATAGGAAACCTAACACCTCCACCTTCTGGTGAAGGGACCAGGAGAAATGGGTTTTATGCTCATCACTGATTTTCTGCTAACTTTCAAAAGCCAAATATTTGTAAGTTACTCGTTTTCTGAAAAATATGTGTTTTCATAAGTTCCAGGACCTTAGTAATAAAAAGAACATATACGGATCTGACTTTATGTATCTTTAGACTTTATTTAGACATTTTGACATCTGGGACATGTGGTGGGAGCCCAGATGGACAGGTCTCTGCAGTCCAGCTTAAAGATTCAGTCAGATCAGTATTTAAGCCCTGGCTGTCCATGTCTTATCTGTAAACGAGGAGATGATAGTTCCCAGCTCCTAAGACTCAAGAAGGTTAAATGAGATCGTGTATATAAAGCACACAATGGAGTGATTTATATTCCAACAAACTAGTTCTTACGATTACACACTAAACAAAGAGATGAGAATGTCTTTTCCCACTGTGCCATTTCTCTGTCCCTCCTGGTTTCAACCTCCTGCATGGACCTGAACAACAAGGGCTTTAAATGGGAGCAGCTGGCCTGCCCCTGGGGCCCTTGCCTCTGATACACAGGTGTTCATCTTCTTTCTAGCTTGCGGCCTTGGTCGGCGGTGACACAGAAAGTATCACTTGAAGGCTGCCCTTTCCAGTAAGATCCTACCTACTAGAGGTCCAGACATGCACAAAGGTTGTGTAGAGTTTACATATGTCCCGGGGAAAGGAGGAAGGTGAGAGACAGCCTAAGGCAAGAGGCAAAAAAGTGACAATTTTAAAATAGATGAGTACAAGTTGTATGACAGGGGTTGTACCTGCTTCTTTAAAGAGGCTATTCTGGTCCAGCTGCCCACTTCTGGAGATGCCTGGGAAGAATTAGAATAGAATAAAAGAACTCTAATCCATGTAAAGATTTCATGATATGTTACATTTGAATGTTTTACAGTCTTCCCCGCAAACCTCCAATCACCTGCTTCGTGGGGTAGAGGTGGAATTTAGCTGGTATTTTGATGCTAATATTGAAAGTTGATACTCAAAGAGATAATGATGATACTTTTACTTCTTTTTTTCTTAATACTGAAGCTGCAATTAATAACTGAATCTAGATGATTACTGGATCAATACTAAAGTATTTTAGAGTGAACCCAAAAAAGGCTATGAACAAATCGAATAGAAAAGTTAGTTGATTTAATCAATTAAAAGGAATGATTAACACTTTAGACTAAACAGAAAAATGTTATCAGGAACAGTGCTACAATCCTGTTCCTAGTCTTTATTGAGGCTAAAAATATCTCTTTGAAACTGCACCTTGAACACTCTGACACTGGCTTGGCAACTTCGTGGAATACAGTGTGTTCATGTCCTTTCTACACTAGGGCTGTGGCTGTTTTAGATTCTATCTGTTTTTGTAAAACCTAAAAAAAGAGTATAAGAAACCAAATTATGTTAACTTGGATGCCCAGGACTTTCTAAAACAACTATGGTGATAGAAGATGTTCAAAGCCTTGCACATTCCTAGTCCAATCATGGATCTTACCTAATTATTCGCTGTTGGACCCCTATATGACAATTAGCCATGAATCTACCCTGTATTATTTCTGGTGGGGGAAATCAATGAAAACTTTAAAGAAAAATTCTTATATCTCTAGCTGTTTGGGTAGTAAGTCAAGTAAAAGATGAGACTACAAGAGGCGAGGGTGATGACAGAGAAAAGAAAAAAAAAAGCAATGATTTGAGAGAGTGAGGGAAAAAAGGGACAGAATTTACTAGAGCTCCATAATTACTTTTCCATATCTGAATGCACATGAATATCAGTAGTGTACAGTTTAAAATTAGATTACCTGAAGTTGTTAACTTCAACAATGGGCTGATAAATGGGTTTTTATAGAATTCCAAATACAGAGAGTAGACCAGGTGTGCTATTGCATACCTGTAATCCCTCACTCTGGGAGGCTGAGGCAGGGGGATCGCAAGTTCAAGTGCAGCCTGGGCAACTAGTGAAACCGTGTCACCAAAAAAAAAAAAAAAAAAAAAAAAAAAAAAAAAAAAGGAGCAAGCTGAGGCTGTAGCTCAGTACTAGGGCCCTGGACTCAATCCCCAGGACCCAAACAAACAAACAAGCCCTAGAGAATATTTCCCTAAGGAACTGGCACTGATAAAGCAGCATACGTAACAACCCCTAGGCATGTGCAGGCCAACATACTGTTTTGCTGTTGAGGCAGCTAATGGTATAGAAAGCAGAGAAAGTAGAGAATCCTTGAAACCAGAGTCAGAAGCGAAAAATAGCGCATTTGAAGACTGGGTAGAAAAACACACTCAAACTCAGTCTCGCCTATGCTCTTCCTCATGTCTGACCTGAGGTGTCAGGTGAGGTGAGGTCTCCCCTGCTCCCCTCTCAGCAAGCCACACCGCTGCAGTGGATACCAGCCGCTCGGGTCTACGTCCATGCGTGCTGACCCTCTCCACCTGGAGATGACACTGTGTCCCGCAGGTGGAGGGGTCAGCCCCCCAAGACTGCTCCCCACTTTACACACCCTTTGCAAGTCCAGCTTCAAACTACTGACCACTCAGCTATAAATTAGGGTCCCTATGGCCCCTTCTTCCATTCCATTAGCTTACTCGAGTGGCTCGCAGAACTTGGGGAAACACCTTCACCAGGTTACTGTAGAGGCTATCACAGAGCACACAGGGCAGGATTCAAGGGGGAGGAACGGGAGGGACAAGAAGCATGGGGCTTCCTTCTGTGCCCTCTCTGGGGCCACCACCCTCCAGGAAGTTTGAAGTGTTCAGCTGTCCAGCAGCTCGGAACCTGTCCTTCTGGGGTTTGTGGCTTCATCACGGAGGCACAATGGACTAAATCACTGGGCAACCTATGCTTTGGTCCGTCTCCTCTCCCTGGAGGGTGGGGGTGGCGCTGCGACTTCCAGCCCTCTGATTCTGCCTCGGTCTTTCCAGTAAGCAGCACAATCTTGCAGCTGCCAAGGGGTTGCCAGCGTCAGTGACTCGCTGGCAAACAAAAAGCTACCAGTTCGGAGGTTCCAAAGATTATAAAACTGGTATTCCGGGAAATGGGGACAGAGACCAGATGAATATTTCACAATGTCACAAAGGTTCTTTGAGACCATCTTCTAGATTAAAATTTGGAAAACTGTGTGTGTGTGTGTGTGTAAACTAACAGAGTAAATATTTTAAGGTTTGTAGGCTATATGGTTTCTTTTCCATCTGTTCGACTTTGCCCAGAATAGTATGAAGGGTTTGAAAATGAACAGGCACAGCTGTTTTCTAACACTTCTTCATTTGCAAAAGTAATACAGGCTGGATATGGTGGTGCGTGCCTGTAATCCCAGCACTTGGGAGGGCCGAGGCAGGAAGATTACCTCAAGTTGAGGCCAGCCTGTGTTACACAGTGAGTTCAAGGCCAGCCTGAACTACACAGCGAGATCCTGACTCAAAAGAAAAAACAAGTAGTACAGTATTTGGATTCAGCCAGTAGACCGTAGTTTGCTGACACCTACTCTAGATAAATTTCTTCATTTTACAGGTGGGAAAACTGTTGAATCAGTGTGTGTTTGAAGTACAGCTATGGTTTGAATATGGTTTATCTCCACCAAAACTCGTGTTGAGACTTGGTCTCCAGCGTGGCAGAGGTGAGAAGTTTCGTGGCCTTGAAGAGGTGGTTAGGTCCGAGGGGTTCTTTTCACTGGACTGAATTCTCATTCTCACTGGACTGGGTCGATTACCATGAGAATGGTTGTTAGCTGGGCTTGGGTGTGGTGGCACACACCTGTAATCCTAGCACTCTAGGAGGCTGAGGCAGGAGCATCACAAGCAATTTAGTGACTTGGCAAGACGCTGTCTCAAAATAAGAAAGAAAAAACAGGCTGGGGATGTAGCTCAGTGCGAAAGCGCTGGGTTCAATCCCCGGTACCACATATACACAGGCACGAAAGACTGGGTTGTTATAAGAGGAGCCCGGCATCCCTCACTCTGCTGTCTCCTTCCGCATGTTTCTCTTCTGCATGTGGCTGACTCTTCCATTTTCGTCATGAGTCGAAGCTGTACAAGGCCCTTGCCAGCAGCTGAGCAGATACTGACACCTCAGCATGCAGAACCCTGAACCAAAATAAGCCACTTTGCTTTGTAAATTACCCCATCTCAGGTATTCTTTAAACTGACAGAAAACAGACTAAGACAGTAAGCAGCATGGTACCCACCACATAGAAAGTAGTCAACAAATGTTAACTATTTTTTTTAATCGTTTGGAGAGTCTTTGCCTAAAAAAATGACACAGGGATAGATGAGCTTTAAAAGTATTAAGAATGATAACAAAAATGTAGTATGCCTGTTTAGCCAGGTACATACACTCACTATCCTTGATTGTTTTTTTTAATTGGGAGGAAATTTTTCCTACCAGGAGGGATTTAGAGTTTGTTCCTGTTTTTTTTTTTTTTTTTTTTATGCTAAGCGTAAAATGACATTTCAAAATTTAATTGTCATTTGGCTCATTATTAAAATTCTATATTCGAATCCATAGAGTATAGCCCAAGAATCATAAGTGGCTGAGCTCTCTGTTATTTTACAATGTGTCCTCTTTTCTTTTCTTCCTACCTTAAATCAGATTAAAATGTAGACTCTGGGGTTTCATGCATCATTTTGAGAGACAATGAATGTCACCAAAGTGACTACAAAATTACAGGGCCATTTCTGCCTCTCTCTTTGCAGTTAATGTAGTAAAATTGTATGGTTAGTGTTTGTAAAGAGTGATGGACAGGGAAAGCAATATCTGACAGTATTCCGGTTCCCACGAAGCAGACTAAGAAAGCGGTGTGAGAATTTCTCCAATTCTGGCCAAGGCTGAGGGTGAGTGGGGTGCTGCTGAGGAAGAGGAGACAGGCAGTAGGTAAAAATAGGTGTGAAGGAGATCAAGCTCTGGGGGGCATCAGTTGTGTACTGAAGGTGTGTACTAATTTGTTGGAACCATTGGGAACTTCTCAGAGGAAAATTAAGATCTTTTTCTGCCCCCTTTGGGTTTTAAGGAAGTCTGACAGTGTGAATTCTGTCCAGGCCAGAATTTCAGTCCTTTTGGGTATATTATGACCATACTAGTTCTTTTTTTTTTTTTTTTTTTTTTATGTGGGTACTGGGAGTCGACCTCAGGACCTTGCGCCTGCTGGGTAAGCGCTTGTGCCGCTGAGCGATATCACCAGCCCTTTTTTTACTTTATGTGGGTTCCAGCAGTCGAACTTAGGACCTCGCGCTTGCCAGGCGGTGCTTATGCCGCTGAGCCATCTCACCGGCCTGACCATACTAGTTCTAACACCTACAAGATGTCATGGCCAAAGGCAACTGGTAACATAGTCTTTATTACTAAGATATAGAAATGATAAAGCTTCAAGGTCAAATTTTCATCTAGGTACAACAGGCTGCACATATCTCAATTTTATAATCATACAAAAAGGGATGTTTTTCCAGCTGCTCCTATAGTCATTTCAATTATGTGCAACACATCTGAGTTCTGCTTTAATGATTATAATTGCAACTTTAACCTCATTGTTTGTAATTTAATTGCAGCCTCCTAAGACTGGATCTGAAGGAATTTACTTTGATGGGTCCTGCCAATGCCTTCAAGCCTCAGGAAATTTTGCTGGAATTGGGGCCCTGGCATGAAAAGCTTGAAGATATGCTATGGGAAAGCCAGAGATAACTGAGAAGAGAAATTCAAATTTAGATTCTGAACTTGGCAGTTGTGACCAAGGACTTCTATTTCTTTGGTGGCCATCAGAAAGTAGTTGCCACATATTGGTGATATTGGAGATGCCACATATTCATTGAATAACTATGTTTTGATTGCCTGCTATATGCAAAGCTCTGCCTTATGAGACAGCAGATAAGTAGAGCAAACTTTAGAAATTTAAATATATAAACAATAATGGCAGTAGAGCAAGATGGCAGTTGAGTAAGACCCTTCAGCTATCATCTCCATACAGAAACACCCATTTGAAGAGTTATTCATGCATGAAACTACCTAAGAAGACAAGATGAGAGAACACAACAACTGACTTTAGCATAATAAAAGATACTTTGAAGAAAGCAGGAAGGAAAGAGTTGCCCACTTCACTCTTCCCCCAATTCCAACTCCAACTCCAACTGCAAGTGCAACTCCAAGCAATGAGACATGGAGAGAGATGCCCTCTGCTTGGGGGAGGAAGAGGGAATAAAGTCCAGGCCTGAGACTTGAAACCCAGTGCCAGGCATGCCATACGGAACACAGTATTGGGCAGACCTCAGTGGCCATTATCCTCAGGCTGGTGGCTGTGGAGGGAGCCTCTGACCTGTGTCAGTACAGTGATCAGGGGACTGCCTACACCACTCCTGTCCCATCCAAAACAAGACACCGTCTGCTGAGGAGAGGGGAGGGAGGTAAGCATAGGACTTTGCCTGGGAATTCTGTTTCCGGTCTTCTGCAGTAAAAGCCAGCATGAGGCAGAACACAGTGGCCCTGTCCCTAGGCCAGGGCTTGCAGATGGACCCTCTAGAATCCCCAGCACCAGATAGAAGCCTGTGCCTGGGGTACGGACTTGTGTTTTGGCTATATCACTATAGCCACAGTGTGGGTCTGGGCACATCCCTGAGACTGAGATCCCAGTGGCCATGAGCCTTAGGTGTCGCTCAGCTTAGTGTCAGCCTTGATGATGAAGGGACTGCCTTCACTGTCCTCCCTGGACCTTGGGCTGCTGTATGGAGAAAGACTCCATCCACTGGTGGGTAGGACAGGGAGATAAGCCCAGGACTCTTCCTTGGAACTCAGGACCAGCTTGGTGAGACTCCACACAGGATGGATTCCAAGGGTCCTTGTCCTCAGGCTGGTGCCCACAGATGGGAGCTTTGTATCTGCCCTAGTGCCAGGATGAATTTCTGTCCTGGCCAGCCTCAGTTGTGGCTGGTTATAGCAGTCTCAGGCCATGTGTATACCACAGCAGCAGGCAGCCCATTGCAGCACAAGCCTTGGTCCTGCCACTGTGCTGTGCTAGTCTCAGCAGGCTGTGGAATCTTGGTACAAACCAGCATTGCAGCACTAGTGGCTATGGTACTCCCCACTCCATCCCTTCCCAAACCCCAAGCAGAGCAACATGGAGAAAGTAATTGTGTGCTTGGTGGAAGAAGAGGGAGAAAGGTACCAAACTGTTACATAGGAGCCTGGGGACAATCCCTCAACAGTGAGGCCTAGCACCTGACAAAATCTTGCAATGACTGGCCATACACTGGCGAGTATGAATGAGGTGTCTGGGCCAACCCCAGCACCAGGTGGAGGATTTTGAGATGGCTACCCTTTTTAGCCACTCCCCCATTTCATTCTGAACAGCACACCAGCTGCAGATTTGGGACAAGCTTGGGCTTGGGAACCCTGTAGTGCTGAGACAGTGACAACAATCAGGCTGACATCTGGTGCTGAAATAGCGGGACTGACCACAGGCTCAGAGAAAATAAACAAGCTGTTTAGAATCTCTGGAAGGACTGGTGCAAAGAAAGCCAGATTATGAAGTCTGAAACAAATACCTAATTTTATAATGCTTAGTTGATGCTGTGTGCCACAAGCATTAGGAATTTTCAGGGAAAAATAACCTCACTTAGGCAAAATAGTGTGCTGGAAAATGACAATATAGTAACTGGGGTTTGTGAACTCTCAGAGAAGTCAAAATAGCTGTTTTATGGAACCTCAGTGAACTTCAAGGAAATGTAAGGAAACATAAGCTAACAGATTGAAAATAAGAAATAGGGAGATCTTTTTCAAATGGATGAGGAAATAAGAGATAGAGGAAAGGGGGAGAGAGGACAGGGGAAGAAAGGGGAGGGAAAAGGGATGGAAAAAATTTAAAAAAATGAAAGTAGAGCTTTTCCAAATTGGAAGGGGACCAAGAGTTGGAAGGAGCAGGGAGGAAAGGGAGGGGTTAGGGACAAATAAAAAAATTAAGATGTATTACGTACATGTGTCAACTTTCCATGATAAATACAATCATTATGTACTGCAAACATGTATTAATAAAAAAGTAAAAAAACCCCACATTGAACAGAAATCTTTGCTAAAAAAACACTAAACACAAAGAATGTAGTAGAATGCATCATCAGCAGAATAGATTGAAGATCAGAAAGAATCAGTGAGATCAAAGACAGGCTATTTGGAAATACATAATCAGAGGATAAAAAGAAAAAAAATGAAGAGGGCTAAAAAAATATTGTGGGAACTTCAGTACAGCGTTAAGAGAGCAAAACATTCAGCTTATTGGAGTTGAAGAGGGTCTTGAGAATGCTCATTGATATTGAAAAGAATGTGTATTCTGCAATTGTTGGATGGAATATTCTATAGATGTCTGTTAGGTTCATTTGGTATTGGGCACAGTTCAACTCTACTGCATGTTATTGATTTTCTACCTGGATGATCTGTGCATTAACTATGACTGTATAGGAATCTATCTCTTTGGTTCTATAAATATTTGCTTTATAAATAAGTGTACAAATTTATCTGCTCTGATATCAGGTGTAAATTTATGATTATAGAGAGCTTATTCAAAGAGATAACAGAAAACTAGAGAAGATACAAACATCCAGGTAAGGAAGGTCAAAGATCATCAGTCAGACTCAACGTCAATGCACATTACAATCAAGTTCTCAAATGCTAAAGACAAAGACGATTCTCAAAGCAACAAGAGAAAATAAACAACACTTAAGAGTGCTCCAATTAACCTGACAGCAGACTTCTCAGGAGAAACCTCACAAGCAAGAAGGAAATGGGACAAGATTTTCACAATACTGAAGGGAGGAAACTTCCAACAAAGAATATTGTGCCAAGCAAATCTCTGAACAAAAATCTATCCTTTAGAAATGAAAAAAAGATAATGACATTCTCAAAAAAAGAAAACCTGGGAGAATTTATCAACACTAGACCTGTCTACCATTGTAGAATGCCAGAGGGAGTTCTTCAAACTGAAAGAAAGGAATGCTGAGTAAGAAGAAAATATTGAGTATGAGTAATATACAGACAAATCAGAATGCTCTAAAATTGTAAATATGGTGCATAAACCAACAACATCTTTAGTGTGAAGACTAAAAACTAAAACAATTAAAATAAGAGAGAAAGGAAGGGGGTATAATGGTGTGTAATGGGGCATGGGATGGATATGGTCAAAATACATGCATTGAAAAAATAATAATTGGATTAACATGTTAAGAAAGAGAATCTAGAAAGATATAAAATGGGGCATCAAAGTTCAAAATGCAGGGAGGAATGGACTGCAAGTATAGTTTTAAATAAGTATTGTCCTTTTTTCCTATACGTTCAATGTTAAGTTGCTATCATATCGAAATAGCTTGCTATAATCAAAATATTTTTTATGAGCCTCATGGTAACCACAAGCAAAAATATATACTAGATGCAACAAAAATAAGAAACAAGTCAAAGCACACTACTAGAGAAAATTACTTAACTACTAAATAGGACTATAAGAGAGGGAGAGAGAAAGAATCTATACTAAAACTAGAAAACAAGTACCAAAATGGCAGTAGTAGGTAGGATCTTACCCATTGATAATTTCCTTAAATGTAAATGGTTAAATTGTGCAGTTAAAATACACAGAGTAACTAAATGGATGAAAAATAAGCATACCAACTGTATGCTGCTTACAAGAAACTGAATTCACTTCTTTGGAAACACACAGACTGAAACGGATGGAAAAAGGTATCCCATATAAAGGGAGTACAAAAGAAAGCAGTAGTAGTTATAATTATATCATATGAGATAAACTTTAAGTGAAATGTAGTAAAAAGTGAAAAGGTCACTAATGACAAAAGGATTAAATAATCAAGAGGAAATTATAATCATAAATTTACACCTGATATCAGAGCAGATAAATTTGTACACTTATTTATAAAGCAAATATTTATAGAACCAAAGAGATAGATTCCTATACAGTCATAGTTAATGCACAGATCATCCAAGTAGAAAATCAATAACATGCAGTAGAGTTGAACTGTGCCCAATACCAAATGAACCTAACAGACATCTATAGAATATTCCATCCAACAATTGCAGAATACACATTCTTTTCAATATCAATGAGCATTTCCCAGATAAATCATATGAAAGGCTACAAAACAAGTCTCAATAAATTAAAAAATTAAAATAATATTGAATATCTTTTCAGATCACAGTGCAATAAAACTAGAAGTCAATAACAAGAAAAACTTTGGAAACTATTTAAAGACATGAAAATAAAACAACTTGTGAACAATGGATCAAGGAGGAAATTAAAAAGGGAAGGAATACAGCAAAGCAGTACTAAGAATAATGTTTATAGTAGTCAATACTATGTTAAGAAAGCAAAAAATTCTCAAATAAACAACCTGTTTTTGCATTTCAAGAAACTAGAAAAACAAGAACAAACTGATCATCAAATTAATATTCAAAAAGAAACAGTAAAGATCAGAGCAGAAATATATGAAATAGAGACTAAAAAACAAAACAAAACAAAACAAAAACCAGAAGATCAATAAAACAAAGATTCAGTTTTTTGAAAAGATAGACAAAATGGACAAAAACTTAGCAGGACTTACTGTTATGGTTAGATATAAAATGTTCCCCCAAAGCCTCATGTGTTTGGAAGCTGCTTGGATCATGAGGGCATTAGACTCACTGATGAGTTCATATCTGATTTGCTTTTAGGAGTTGAGGTCTAATTGGAGGGAGGTCACTGGGGATTTGACCTTGAAAGATATCTCCCTTTCAGACTCTTTCCTTCTCTCCTTGCAGGAGGCCATTCCCAGGCCCTTCTACTGTGCCATTTCTGTCTTGGAGACAGTTGACAAGGTACTATACCCATAAGCCAAAATAAACCTGTCCTCCGTTAAGTTGTGAGTGTTGGATATTTTGTCCCAGTAATGAAAAAGTGAGTAAGACACTAGGAAGAAAAATTAGAGATGAAATAGAGAAGAAAAATTAGAGATGAATAAAATCAGAGATGAAAAAGGAGATACTATAATTGGTACTACAGAAATGCAAAGAATCACTTGAGATTATAATGAACAACTATGTGCCAACAATTTTCATAACCTAAAAAAAAAATGGACAGGTTTCTGGACACGTACCCTACCAGGATTGAATCATGAAATAGAAAACATGAAGAGAACAATAATAAGTAATGAGGTTGAATCAGTCTGCCACAAAAATATCTCCCATCAAGGAAAAGCCCAGGACAAAATAGCTTCACTTATCAGTTGTATGAAACATTCAAAGAAGAATTAATACTAACTTATTAAATTATTCCCCAAAATTAAAGAGGAAATTCTTCTTAACTCATTCTATCAGGCCAGTGTTGTGCTGATATGATATCAAAACCAAAAAAAGGCACAACAACAAAAACAAAAAGGAAAGCTACAGGCTGATTAATATAAATACAAAAATTCTGAACAAAATAATATCAAATTGAATCCAACATCACCTTAAAAAGATTATTAACCATAATCAAGTGAGTTTTATCCCAGAAATACTAGAATGATCAACATATGAAAATCAATAAACATGCTACATCACAGGAACAGAATGAAGAATGAAAGCCATATGATCCTCTCAATGGATGCAGAAAAGGCATTTGATAAAATTCACCATCTCTTCAAGATAAAAACTCTGAACGAATTAGGTATAGAAGAAACATACCTCAACATAATAAAAACATATGAAACAGTCCTACAATTAACATGATACTAAATATGAAAAAGTTGATCTCTTTCTCTTTAAGATTTGGAATAATACAAAGATCATTTTCATCATTTTATTCAAGATAGTATTGGAATTTCTAGATGGAAGCGCTCAGGGGGAAAGAGTTAATGCATTCAAAACTGGAAAGGAAGATGTCACGTTATTTATCACTGGAGATGAGATGATCTTATACACAGAAAACCCCAGTGATGCCACCAAAAATTATTGTAACTAATAAACTCAGCAAAGTTGAAGGATATGAAGTTAACACACAAAAATCAATTGTTGTATATCAGTAACGAATTATGTAAGAAAGAAATTGGGAAAAGAATTCTATTTACAACAGCATACACAAAAATATCTAGGAATAAATTTAGCCAAACAGATGAAAGATTCTATGGTGAAAACTATAAGACATGCATGAAAGAAATTTTTAGAGGACATAAAAATATGGGAAGACTTCTAATGTTCATGGATTGGAAAATTCAATATTATTAAATGTCCATAATACCCAAGGTGATCTCTATCAAAACACCAATGACATTTTTCACATGGTTAGAAAAAAAATAATCCTACTATTTATACAGAGCCACAAAACCTGTAAATAGCCAAAACCAATCTTGAGTAAAAAGAACAAAGTAAAGGGCATTACACTGACTTCATATATACTACAAAACTACAGTTATCAAAATAGCATGGCACTGGCATAAAAACAGACATATCAATCGATGGCACAGAATAGAGAGCTTAGAAGAAAACCTATGCATCCACAGCCAAATGATCTTCAATAATAGTGCTACGAACACACACTGGAGAGAAAACAGCTTCTTCAATAAATGGTGCTGAGAAAATTGTATATCCACCTGTAAAAGAATGAAACTACAGGTTTCAGAAAAGTCAATAAAAAATGGATCCAAGACCCAAATGCAAGATCTGAAACCATGAAACAAATTGAAGAAAACAAGGAAGAAATGCTACAAGATATTGGAATGGGCAAGGATTATTTTGGTGAAGATGCCAAAAGCACAGAAAACAAAAGCAAACATAGAAAATGGGATTACAATAAACTAGAAAGTTTCTGCACAACAAAGAAAATAACACCGTGAAGAGACAATCTACAGATAGGGAGAAATATATGCAAACAATACATCTGACAAGAGATTAATAGCTAGAATATATAAGGAACATGAGCAACTCAGTAGCAAAGAAACAACCCAATTAAAAATGGGTAATAGATTTAAGTAGACATTTCTCCAGAGAAGATATACAAATGTCCAACAGGTATTTGCAAAAATGCTCAGCATCGCTAATCAGGGAAGTGCACATCAAAACCATAATGAGATATCACTTAGCTTTAGTATAATGGCTACTACCAAGGAAGACCAAAGGCTATTACTTAAAGTGCTTTTGAGACTGTAGAGAAAAGGGGACACTTATAGTGTTGGTAAGAATGTAAATTAGTACAGTCGTTATGGAAAACGGTATAGCAGTTCCTCAGGAAAATTAAAAACAGAGCTCCAGTGAGACCCAAGCATCCTACTAGCTCACACACATGCAGAAGCTAAGGAAGTTGATATAGAAGTTAAAGATACAACAATGGTTGCCAGAGGCTTGGAGGAGTAGGGAAGAGGATAGAGGAGTGGGGGAAATTTTAATCAACAGATAGTTAGATAGGAGCAAGAACTTCTGCTGTTCTATTACATAGTAGGGTAATACAGGTAATTATAATGTAATGTTACTTCATAAAAACTAGAAAGGATTTTGAATATTTTTACTACAAAGATAATAAATGCTTGAGGAAATAAATGTTTATCTTCATTTGAACATTAGTATACACATAGCTAAACAAAACATGGAATCAAGTAAATACATTCAATTTAAAAAAGGAAATTCAAATATATAAAATGGACTCAAGGTGCTAATGAAAGGGAAAGTTTATACTGTTATAAGATCCTTTGCTTTAGTAAAAGTCATTCCTATGACTCCCTGTCTGTGGCTTGCAGAATGCCCTGAGCAATGGATTGTGGCAACAAGTCCACAAATCTACATGTTCACTAAAAATAAGTAATATATCTTACACATATATGCAAAACTATCTTTAAACATATGAAAATGACATTATGAATGAGTAGTATGTCTTACACACAAATGCAGAACAATTTTTAAGCATATGTATTCGGTGTTATGATTAGAGTTTTAAAAATATAAAAGAACTTCCTGAATTCCGTTGCTATTTAGCATATTCTTAATCAATTGATCTTTAAATTATTTCCATATTGCCGTCCTATAGGAAGTCTGTCTTAGTTACATTCCCTCATTGCTGGGACAAAATACCCAACACCTACAATTTAAGGAAAGAGAGGTTTATTTTGGCTCATGTTTCAGTTCATGGTTGGCTGGCTCTAAAGAAGAAATAGCATGGCAGAGAGGCATGTTAGAGAAATAACTGCTAACCTTGCGGCAGCCAGGAGGCAGAGAGACAAGGGAGGACCTGGAAAAGGAGATAAACCCTTGGGTCCAGGCTACACCCCAGTGACACTTCTCCTTTGGCCAGACCCCCATCCTAACTGCAAGCCAACTATACAACCCCCATAATCCAATAACCTTCCAAACACATGAGGCTTGGGGGCCATTTCAGATTTCAACCATAACATTCTGCCCTTGGCCCCCAAAAGACTCATGCACATATCTTTATGCAAATATATTCAGTTTACCTCTAAGAACTGCCCAAATTCTAATAGTTCCATGCTAATAGTTCCATTGCTGAGAAGTCCAAATCTAGTCTCCTCTGAGACTTAAAGAAAAGGTTTTGCTGTGAGCCATTCCCATTCTAAAGGGGAGAAACAGGGGGATAGAAATAAATGAGACCAAAGCAGGACTGAAACCTAGCAGGGCAAACATTAAATTCTGTAACTCTGTGTCCAGCACCTGGAGCAAGATATAGCAAAATGTAAGTTCCAAACATCTTGGGCATCCCCACCCCATAATTAGTAATTATGGCATTACTAATGGTTGTAGCTTTCATGGCTTCTCTCTTGGGCTGGCTTTGCTCATTCCTTGTGGCTCTCCTCAGATGTTCCACATTCCTGGCTTCTCCAGTTTCCTGGGGTCTCCACTGCACATTTGGCTTCACTCTCACAGCTTCACACACTGCCCTCTCAAGGGCACACTGCCTGGCTTCCCAGGTCTTCTTTTGAAATTTGGGTGAAAGCTTCCCTGACTCCACAACTTCTGCGTTCTGTATGACTATAAAACCACTACAGGGGCCGGTGAGATGGCTCAGTGGTGTAAGCGCCTGCCTGGCAAGTGCAAGGTCCTGAGGTCGACCCCGGTACCCACAAAAACAAAAACAAAAACAAAAAAAACCCACTACAGTGTGGATGACACTAAGGTCTGGAAACAGCTTGAACATCTTGGGCCATGGCTCCAGAGGCCTCCAAATGCTTGGATGGCTGAGCACTATGAACTGAATCCCAGGAGACAAATTCCCAAGGTGGACATTCTCTGAACATGGTGCCCTGGAGCTTTTTTCTCAAAGCAAAGTCTCACTTTTGTAATTTTGAGTCTGTGAAGGGTGGAGGGTTCCAGATTCCTGACATGCCTTTGAGTCATTTTTCCTACTGTTCTGATCTAAAGTGCTTGGTTTCTTTTTAATGCTAATCTGTCAGCAACCAAGCTCTCTTTTGCTCCATCCTTATGAGTGCTTTCTTTCTGGCAAAGCTGAAACTATTTAAAATGGGCTTTTTGCTCTTGATTTTCAGTATAAACCTCACCAAAAGCATCAAGCAATATCCATGCGGTATCCATGCTACAGCCTGAACTGCCTTGAAATTTCCTCTGACAGATTAATTAGCCTACTGCCCTTAATCCCTGTCTTCTGCAAGATTTTAGGACATGGGTAAAATGTAGACAAATGTAGAGCACAAGACATGTTATAGCTCGTATTTAGATGTCTCCCCCAGGCCTCATGCGCTCATAGGTGGGGCTTTTTGGAGGTGACTTGATCTAGGGTATGTGAATGTGGTTTAAGGCTGTGATAACTAAATTAGTTCACTGATTGGTTTAGCTTAGTTCTGGGTGTGAATAATGAGAAGGCCCACCCTGAGTGTGGATGGCACCATCCAGAAGGCTTATAGCCAGGATGGGATGAAAGGGAAGCTTGCTGCTGTTGCCTCACTGCTTGCTGCCTCCTGTCTACCCTGCCATGGACTGTTTCTCTTCAGCCATGCCCCTGTGCCATGCCTCCCTGCTTTGGAGTCAGCCAACTATGGACTGAAACCTCTACAAACTGTAAGCCAAAACAAACCTTTCCTCCTTTAACTTTGGGTGTCGGCATTTTGTTTCAGAAATGTGAAAAGTAACTAAGATGATACACATTGCCTGGCATCTAACTGCCAATGGAGTCTTTGCTCCTAACTGAAACCTTGTGAACCTGGTCTTTAGTGATGGCATTACTGTTAGCATGATAGTCTTCGAGCTCTGACCAGAATCTCCCACTTTACGCTCAGCTTACAGCATTCTAGGCCTGCATCTCCAAATCTTTCCAGACACCGATAGCAAACCAGTTCCAACGCCTCTAAACCACATGGTCATGTAGTATTGCAGCAAAAATTTCACTTCTCTGGTATGAAAATCTGTCTTAGTCACTTTCTTGTCACTGAGACACAATACCCATCACCCACAACTTAAAGGAGAAGTTTATTTTGGCTAATGTTTCATTCCATAGTTGGCCAGCTCCGAGGCAGTTCAGCATGGTGGAGGGGCATCGCAGAGGAAAAGCTGTTTACCTCACAACAGACCAGAAGCGAGAGTGAAGGGAGCAGTTGAGAGGCAGATATAAACCTCCAGGTCACACCAACAGTGACCCAGCCCCACCTCCTGACAGCAAGCCAGCTACACCATCCCAATAATTCAATCACCTTCCAAACTCACGAGGCTCTGGGGGCCATTTTGATCTAAACCTTAACAAATTCACTTAATATTTTTGTAATAAAATTGATCTTCATTTTTTATTATCTAAACATTTAAAATTAATAAAATAATAACAAAGTATGATAAATTTACTTCCATATTTACCATTTCCAGGGTGTTCAGTATTTTGTGTGGAACATGATTTCTCTCTGGTAACATTTTTCCCTGCCCAGTGGATTTGGTTGTGCATTTATTTTTTGTAGTCCCTTACTGTTGATGATGGATTCTTTCAGCCTTTTAAAAAATGTCTGCAGAAGTCTTTAACATTTGTTTTGAAAGATAATTTCACTAGGTATAATGTTTGAGGCCAACCAACTTCTCAGTACACACTTCAAAGGATTGTTATTTTCTGATTCTCTGTCTGCTGTCACTCTTATCTTTGTTATTTTGTGCTTAATATGTCTTTTCTCCCCTCTGGCTTCATTGAAGATTTTCTTATTATCACTGGTTTTAGACAATTTGATTATGATGTGCCTTTATGCTCTCGTATGGGGGTCATCGCATTTGCTAGATCTGTGGTTTTATTGTTTTCATAAAGTTTTATTAGGTTGTTTAAAGTTGTCTCACAGCTCACCTGGGCTCTGCTCATTTGCTTTGCTCTGGTCTAATATTTCTGTTTCACTTTCTGTTGCAGTGTCAAGTTTATGATTCTTTTCTTCTGCAGTTCTATTCTACCTTCCAAAGCATATGTAGTGATTGCTCTTCTAGCTCTCTGCCCCTGCCTCCCAACTCCCCTAGACAGAATCAGCCACTGTTATCAGTTTACTGCACAATTTCCTAGGTGTGATGTGGGCATTAAAAAAGATACAGATGCACCAACCTTCCCGCTTCTCCTATAGCAGCCTACTGTGTATATACTGTTGTGTACTTTGCGTTTATCTTTATAGGGTATTTGTGTGTTTCACCATAGAGATGGCACATTCCTTTTAATGACTGTATAATATTTCTTTTATGGATGCATTATGATTTATTGAAGTTTCAGGTTTTAGATTACTCTGGCTTTCTTTGTTAAGAGAGAGAACTATTCTTTTTTTTTTTTTTTTGGTGGGTAACCCGGCGTCAAACTCAGGACTTTGCGCGCCAGGAGGCGCCTGTGCTGCTGAGCGATATCACTGGCCCTTTTTTCGTATGTGGGTACTGGGAGTCGAACTCAGGACCTTGCGCTTGCCAGGCAGGTGCTTATGCCGCTGAGCTATCTCACTGGCCCCTGAGAGAACTGTTCTATCGTCTATATGTGAAGTGAGAGTTTCAACCTGTTAATAGCAGAGGCCTCAGTTTTAATAGTTTTCAGCTCCTTTTCTCCTATGAATTCCGCGGAGAGGCTGCATAAGTCTTTGCCCTTGCCAGATGGGTTGATGGTTCATTTTATATATATCAGACATCCAGAAAGCCAAGAAGCCTGGATTATTCCTTTCACATAGTACTAAAGGTCTTACTGATTTCCCTAAGCAGGTGTGGGGAGCTGTGATAGTTCTGTCTCTATTCTGTCAGCATCCACATAGTTCACTGGGAGATGGGTGTGCATCCAGGTGAGAGCAGCAAGGCAATGCTTACTCTGGTGGCTTCTAAGAGGTGGCGGCAAATCTCTTAGAAGCAGAGAAGTTGGAGTGAGAGGAGTGAATGTATGTTTGGGTGTTGTTGAACCTCAAGTTGTGGTCCTTGACATTCTTGGCATTATCATCTCGTATACAGCATATTGTTGGATCTTGCTTCTTTTTTTTTTTTTTTGTGGGTACCAGGGGGTCGACCTCAGGACCTCACACGCCAACAGGCACCCGTGCCGCTGAGCGATATCACTGGCCCCTTTTTCGTATCTGGGATCCGGGAGTCGAACTCGGGCCCTCGCGCTTGCAAGGCAGGCGCTTACACCGCTGAGCCATCTCACCGGCCCCGGATCTTGCTTCTTGATCCAATTCGCCAGTCTGTGCCTTTTGATTGGTGAATTGAGACCATTAACATTAATGGTTAAAACTGATATGTATTGACTTATCCTTGTCATGTTATTTTCTTGTTGTTGGCTCCCCCTCTTTTAATTTTTGTTTTCCCTCCCTCTCTTTAATCATTTGCTCTGCCTGGTGGATTCCTTCTGTTAGGGTTTCTGGAGTTGTAGTCCTTGTTATCCCTTTCTAGAATGTCCTTCAAAACATTTTGGAGTGCTGGTTTGGTGGTTATAAATTTTTTCAGATGTTCTTTGTCATGGAAGTATTTTATTTCTCCATCAGTTTTGAAAGATAGTTTTGCGGGGTACATCAATCTAGGTTGAAGATTATTTTCCTTTAGAACTTGAAATACATCATTCCAAGCTCTTCTTGACTTGAGGGTTTGTGCTGAAAAGTCCGCTGTGATTCTGATGGGCTTTCCTTTATAGGTGATTTGTTTCTTTTCTCTAACAGCTTTAAGATTCTACTGTTATGTTGAATTTCTGGAATCTTGACTATGATATGCCTGGCTGAAGATTTTTTTTTGATCGTGGCTAATTGGAGTTCTATAAGCCTCACTTATCTGAATGTCAAATTCTTTTTCTCTACCAGGGAAATTTTCTGTGATAATGTCTGTGAACAGTGTTCTGATGTCATTTATGCTATCTCCTGCTTTTTCATTGACTCCAATCAATCTTAAGTTATTCTTCTTTGCATCATCTAGCAGCTGCTGGATTGATTTTTCATTGTCCCTTGCTGTTTTTAAGAATTCTTTCTTTTCATGATCACTAATTGCAAGCTTGTCTTCTATATCTGAGATCCTGTCCTCACATTGGCTTAATCTGCTACAAATACTTTCAATGGAATTTTTGTTCTCCTGGATATCTGCTTGAATCTGCTTTATGGGGTCCATTTCTTTCCTATGCTGAACATTCATGGCTTCCATCATTTTCTTAAGCTCGTCTATTTTTTTGTCTGTGTCTGCTCTAGTGTCCTTAAGCATGGTCTTCATTGTGGACATTATCTCTGCAGTTATCTGAGAAATTATTTCTGATTTAAATTTTTCCAGAGCCTCATTCAACTGCTTTGTTGTTACCACTTCAGAGATGTCAGGTGGGTGGCTTTCAGTTTGTCCCACCTCACTGCCCCCTGGGTTTGCCTTTGGTGAACTGGATGTGTGGGGTTGCATCTTGTTTAAGTGTCGTCTCATTTTCTTTTCTTTCTTTAGTTTAATTCCTGGGTTTCTGTTTGTAAATTGCCTATGGTAGGTTGCTTTATTGCTAGTATTTCAAACTCTTAGGAGATTCTTGGAATACCAGGAAGAAAAGCGCCAGTCAGTGTGTCCTTCTTGGCTGGTGCTTCTCTGTACCGCGGCATCTCGCGTTCCTCCGTGGAGGTTCCCACTGGAGCCGTGGATGGAGTGGCGCCACCCTGAGTTCTGAGCTCAGCTGCTGCCCCCCACAATGGCGCCCAGCTAGTGGCTCTCTTGCGCGCCTGACGGCTGGGTGTCAGCACTCACCGCCAGTCAGTGTGTCCTTCACAGCCGCCGCTTCTCTGTACTACGGCGTCTCACGTTCCTCCGCAGAGGTCCCCGCTGGAGCCGTGGATGGAGTGGCAGCCGCCCTGAGTTTCAAGTCCAGCTGCTGCCCCCCCACAATGGCACCCGACTAGTCGCTCTCTCCTATCATCTCATACTGCTTTACTTTTTTTCATCTTTGAGCTATTCCAATATTTATTTTTTGCTTAGGCTAGTTTGATTGGGTTTTCTCTCACTGTGTTTTTGGGACGATTTCAGTAACAAGCAACCCACCTGTCCTGGGCTCAATTTTGTTTCCCTAAAATCCATAAGCTGAAGCCCTAGCCCTCAGTACCTCAGAATATGACCATATTTGGAATGAGGTTAGATAAAGGTTAGATAAAAACGAGGCCATTTTTGTGGGTAGTAATCCAATAGGACAAATGTCCTTATAAACAGAGGGAATTTGGATACACAGAGACACCAGGGATGTGACGTACAGAGGACCACATGAGGACACAACGGGAAGGTGATGGCCGGCAAGAGAAGGAGAGGCACCTCAGGAGAAACCAAACCTGTCAACACTCTGATCTTGGACTTCAACCCTGCAGAAGTGTGCGAAAGTGATTTCCTGTTGTTGAAGACTCGCCGTCGGTGGTATTTTGTTATGGCAGCTCGAGCAAATGCACACCACCTATCTCAAAAGGACTGGAAGATTAGAGGAATGAATTAGTTTACACAACCAGAAGCTCAGAGAGGATGCTAGCTCCAGAGTCGGTTAATTTAGCCCCTAAGCCATTAAAGAGCAGGGTTTCCTACCTTCTTACTTTGTCATTTGTTCCAGTTACTTTTGCCACTGAGACTACCCAGAACAGAACAGTGTGTGTATCCGTTTGTTAGCTCATGCATTCTGTGGGTCAGGACTTTAGTCAGGGAACAAGCAGGCTTTTCTTGTCTCATGACTGTGGGTTCTCAGCAGGGCGGGGTCCCTTGAGAGCCTGCGGGGTGGAACTTAGGTGACCAAAGGTAACTAGAAGGCTGGGATCTGGGACAGCTGTGGCTGGAAGATCCACTTCCAAGATGACTTGTTCAATCCATGTCTGGAACCTTGGGCTGGGCTTAGCTGGGATTGTATCCGGGTCTCCTACTTAAGGCTTTGGTGGCGTGGCAGTTTCAGTGCAGTTGGAGGTCTGACATGGCGGCTGCGTTCCTCCAAGCAAGTCTGCCAGAAGTGAGTTCTGTGGCCTTTTATGACCTAGTACTTCTGTCATATTCTATGGGCTGCCATAGTCAAATGCTTCAAGGAGAGGGGATAAGGATCCCATCTGTCCCTTGTGGAAAGAATATCAAAGCGTTAGCAGCACTGAAAAATTCCTACTCCACGCTCATCATGGGAACTTTTGTCTCTCATGGGTGTTCTGGGGTCTGCAGCAGCTCTTTACATCACAATCTCACACATCGATGTCCAGAGGTAGGAAAAGGAAACATTTCACTGAATTTGACCAGTAGGCTTCTCAAATCTCATTGGCTAGAATTGGGTCATATGTCCTTTCCCAAGTCAATCACTGGCAAGAGAATATAATTAACCTTGCTCAGTTTAGCCTAATTGAGACCCACCTGCCTGGGGCTGAAGATGATATGGCTTTCCTTAGGTATAAGATCTCATGAGATGGGCAGACACTCTTCACAGCTGGGAATCTGCCACTGTGGAAGAGCCTTGAGAGAATGGATTGAGGTAGGCCATGACCTGTATCTATACACACTTTCTATAAGGAAGTTTGACCTAATTTGGAAGTGGTGAAGAAAGAAGATAAAGATGGCTTTCTTTATGGCCATTGCCTCCTAAGATCCTAAAAAGACCACAATTTGAATTATTTTTCACACTTGCACATTTTCACTCTTATGTTTGTTGCTTTTCTCCCTTTGCCTCTTTACAGAGATCTATTACAGTTTTTAGTAGCAAGAGCAAATGCTTTTTTCTTGGGAAATCAGATGTAGGCACAAATAGCATGTTCTTAAAGCAAATGTGACAGTTATAATAGGGATTTGGCCACCAGATGAGGGTCATCAGAATCCAAATGTGACAGCTACAATGCATCCCTGATTCCTCATAATAAGCATAACAGCCTCTGAGAATATCTCAACACCAACTAGGTTATGAATGATTGATTAATAAGCGAATGAGAGCTGTACAGATCACCACATGCCAGTTCTGCTGAGAGCCACAGTCTCCCCTCTAACATGCTCCTTGTCACTGGGCTCACAGAAGGAGGCCTGTTCTTTATGGAACAAAGTTAGGGGCTAAGATGTTCTCTATGACTTGCACTGACAGAGTCCCACACTGGGCTGATGAAGTGAAAGTTGTTAGATGGTGTGTACATGCCTCTATCCACGTCTGTTATAGCTCTGTATATGTGCTTCTAGACTGTATTTGTATTTGTATGTCTCTATATGTAGGTTGCTGTTTATATACAGTCTTTGTGTGTCTGTGTCCTATGTATGTGCATCTTGTTGTGTCTTTTTGTGGGTCTTTTAAAAGTATTATTTTCTGTTAAATTAAAAAATTCTATTAGTACATGTGTGCAGTACATAATGATTACATTCATTGGAGGCAACTGACACATATGCGTAACACATCTCAGTTATTTTTTCCCCTTTCCCTCAGCCCCTTTTTTTGCCAGCATTTGATTAATTTATTTATCTTTAAGTCATTATGAAGTTAATTATCATACCTAAAGATTAATGATCACACTAATAGGCCAAAAACATGTAAAACATGTAAGGCAATTATACTACATCAAGGTATAATCCATGCTGGATTACAAAGCTTTTTTTTCTCTCTCTCTTTTTTCCCATTATCTGTCTTTTATATCACACTTTATTTCTATATTTTTTCATAAAATTATTGTTAACATATATTGATTGTACAGATTGATTTGTTTCACTGTAACATTTCCATACCTGCACATATTGTGTCTTGATCTGTGTTTTTCTGGGTTTATTGCTCTGTACCTTTCTCTCTCTCCCTCTCTCTCGCTGTCTCTCTCTCTTTGCATCTATATGATTGTCTGTGTGTTTCAGGGTATTGAAGGGTCGCTTTCTGTGTGGCTATGTCTTTCTGAATGCAAGTTTCTCTGCATGCACATATGTGCCCCATCTACGTGTGTGCATAAATGTGTGTATATGTAGAGCTCAAGCAGAGAAGAGAGCTCCAGAGAGCAGGAACCTGTCCACCTCTGCTGGGAGATATACATGGATATGAGGAAGGCAGTGTGGGGTCATGCAAAGGGTGTGGAGTGACAGCTACATGCCTTGGGTTTTCAACCCTGTTTCTCCTCTACTCCCTGGGTGATTTTCTGTGATTCATTTCAATGCTCTGGGTCTTAGTTATCTTGGAGATAATACTACTTGCTTGCCTTTGCTCCCAGGGGTTTTCTGGGACTAAAATAGTCATGTAATTTAGAATGCTTTTGAAAAAATTGAAAGCATTCTAAACAGAAAGGCATTAAATGGGTTAATGTTGGACTTGATTCAGGGAGGATTTCTGTGTTCAAAATACACATGGAAAGAGGAGTTTGATTCACATCAAAATGTTTGGTCAATAGATCATAGAGGTTGAGCCAAATGCAAATTCTTCCTTCACAGGGAGGAAGGGAGAAAATCAGCTTCATGCTTGAGAAGGGCATTGTGCTCTAAATCGGCAAAGGCGAGTGTTCATTATGGATGCTGGCTCTGATTAGTTCATGGCAGATGCTTGGAACACCATGTAGATGAGCTTTTGGAAGCTTCATCCTGGCAGAAGTGACAAGATCACTAGGGGTACGGGCCATGGATGCCAGGAAGGGGGACTTACAGTGCCAGTATGTGCTTACTGTGCCTCTTAGAGCAAGGTGAGTGGGGTAGAAATGTCAGATTTGGAATCTGAAGATGTGGGCTGGTGTCTTGGAAGTTGCTGAAGAAAAAAAATCTTTGTTGGTTTTGAAGTTATTTAGCATCTCTTTTCTCATACTACCATGGTGTCCTTCCCCAGGGGAGTTGACATCAATCCAACTTAATTTTCTTTTCTGTTACATGGATGTGTGGATAACTTTATGTTAACTTATGCACAGATTTGTGCAAAATGAGGGAAAGACAAGCCTCACTGGAACTGCAAAAGGAGGTGATTTAGGTTGTCATGATGGTGTGAAAAATATTCCGTACTCTGCCATTATAATATGTCTTTGGGGCTGGACTTGTCACAAGTTTTTAAAAGGTTGTCCAATATTTCACTTATCCCCTGAGGTTCAACTGAGCTCTTAAAAAATTAGAGATGGGTGGCATTAGATAAAACTCATACCACTTTTTTTTGTACCCTGTCTGTTAAATATTTTAACTTCCCAGCCCTTACTTGAAGCTTCATGTCTTCTCATAACAGCTTTATGACTCAGCACTTGGACAATGACTAAATTTTCTTGTCTAGGGCTCCTCCACCCAGCCTTTTTAACTTAAGTGGGCACATTCCTTCTCTCTTTACTCTAAGTGAACAATAGGCAGCATTTTGTGCAGGTGAGCACACACGAGCTTGTGTGCCGGCATCAGATATCAGTCACCTCGATTATTGATTCCTTGCAAAAATCAATAGGGAGAGAAATGCTTTTTAAAATAGGTTTCATGCATCTTTTTTCTAACTTGGGGGAGTGGAGGTAGCAGTGTGGGCGAGACAGCAGGACACTGAGGAAGTTAACATTGTTTCTTAAGAGTGACCGATTTTATGAAGTGCTTCATACCAGACACCGGTGCCTTAGGCTGTGGAGGTATGCTAAGCCCAGTGCAGACCTGATCCCTCCCCTCACTGGTTTGCTGCAAGGAGACACAGTTTATGGCACAACCACACTGGTCTATGAGGATATATAGCAAGAACAAAAACAGCTAAAGGCAAGGACTGGGGCCAGAGCTGAAAGGCAAGGAAGGCTGCTGGAGAAGAACATTGTTTAAGCTACGGCCTAAAGAATCAGGAGGGTGTTGCCAAGGTAAAGGAAAGCAGGGCATAGGGGCAGAAACTCTACAGAAGGGGACAGGGAGAGAGTGGCACGTGCCAGGAGCAGGGAGATGTGCAGAGTGGCTGGAGCGTGAGCTGTGAGGAGGCGGCGATTTGGCTGTAGAAATTATCAGTTTGTTTGACCTTGGAGGATTCATTAAGTGCTTTAGCGTCATGCAACTTCAAAGCACTTTGGAATCATTTCAAGAGCTTGTTAAAAATGCAGATTTGGATTCAGAAGGTCTGGGATGGGGCCAGAGACTGCATTTCTAACAGTCTTCTAGGTGACAATGATGCTGCCTGTAGACCACACTTTCCTTTTTATGTATTTATTTTAAACATTAATTTTTTTATTAGTACATGTTTACTGTACATAATGATTATCTTCATCTTGGGGAGTTGCTACATGTACATAATACATCTTAATTCTTTTTACTTCCCCTTCCCTACCCTCCCTCTCTTGGACCACACTTGAAATAGCAAAGATTTTGACTCTTTCTCAAGGGCAATGGCAAAATCATTGAGGGGTTTTAGGCAGGAAAATGCCGCAGCCTAATTGCGTGGTAGGAAGACACCCTTACCAGTAGTGTAAGGAATGGATATTAGGGGAGTAAACCTGGGAAATGGAAACCGATGAGGAGGTGGTGGCAGCAGAGCATCACCTGACTTGTCAACTCAGCATGTGGCACCGGATGTATGAGCACTGCCTGGGGCTCCTTCCTTGTTGCCATCCCGCTCAACTTCCTATAGTAATAATTCTGTCCGTGTAAGCCTCCTTCAGTAGACTGGGCTCTGAGGTGGAGTAAGGAGAAAGGGACACAAGCCTCAGAGCTGGATTCAAGTCCTAATGTCATACTTCCTAGTTACTTAACCTCTCAGAGCCACCAGATGTGAATCTGCTGTAGATGAGAATAACATCTGCTGCAGAGTTAAGAAGATTAAGTGGAATGATATAGATACAGTGCTTAGCCCTGTGTCTGACATTCACTGATTCAAAAAATATATACAGAGCACTTGCTCCATTGTGTTAGGCTCTGGGCATTTGGCAATGAACAAAGTATATTTGGTCTCTGCTCTCTTGGAGCCCTTGATACACAGTGGCAGTAGCTGAGTTATTCGCAGTTGTAACTCTTTGCTGTTGGCTCATTCATACTGTACGTGGAGACTGAGCATGAAACTCCAGCAGCCGCTTGGCCCGAACAGTAACTCCCCCTAACCCTTATTGAACAAGCTGAGGAGATGGACGTTCTATTCTATACATTCAGTGTAATTGATTCCTCACGCCCCAGAAGCGCTTTCAGCTTAATTACCCATAAAACTGAAGCAGGGATCCTGGAGGCCTGACATCCTTTTCCAGCTCAGTAATCTATATGTGGCCAACCCTGCAACATTACGCTTAATGGGTTTCAAAGGCTTCAGAGGGTGTATGTGTGGCTCATCACTAACTAGTGCTGAGATATGGCTAAAAGAACTTCTCTGGTTTTGAGGCTGTACATTGTTGCATGAGAAATTAAGCTGCTAAATACTTGAGGGCAAAGAGAAAAGATGAGAGGGTGTGAAGGTGGCAGAGGAAGGAAAAATGATTGGTGGTCTTTGGCAAGCAGGATTTGACAACTGAAGAGAGCTTTGGTTACAACCGGCCATGTGGGGTCCAGTGGCCATGGATCAGATAGGATATTTGGTGATAAAGACCCTGACTACTTAAGCAAATGGGAATTTGCTTAAATTTCCATTATTAAGGGAAGGTTAGGGAAGTTGGCTTCCACAGGGTAAAACCACAAGAGGTTCTCAGAGTACAAAGCAGGCTGCAGGATCAGGTTTGGGAAAGGGCAAGAACCAAACAGGACTCAGGAAGACTGGGAAATGGGAGCTGTGGCAGTGGGATGCTGGTTGGCCTGCTGGTTGGCTTGGCATCAGTGTTTCTTCTCTCCCTGAAGCATTCATTCCCTACCAGGAGTCTGAGAGGAAGGTCCAACAGGCTAAGCGGAGGCCACAGGCCTGTTCCTTGGCTGAGTTGCGAGTGTGCAGAGGAAGGCTCTGGCGTCTTCGGCTTTTGTATTGGGAGGTGAACACCTGGAAATTATGTTCCCTCCATGACTATACACCATGGTGTGGTGGTAAATCCTCAAAAGAAAATAAATCAGACTGTCAGGGTGGGAGCAATGGATGTAGGGATCTATAACATGAAAAAGGACAGCGTTTGTGGCTTATTAGCTAAGAATCCCCTTTATAATAATTTCCCTCTGAGGTTTGTTCAACTACTTCTTGCCTCTCTGGGTTTCCCCAGGAAGCTCCTCATCTTCATGGTTCCTGCTGCATTTTTATTTTCTCTTAGCTCTTGCCACCCCGTGCCAGATGTGTCCTTTCATGAGGTATTTCCCCAACAACCCGGGAGTCTCAGGGACAATGACTGTCCCGAGTCACCTCTGTATTTTAGGACCTAGAGGATGCTTAACATATAGGTGACATGGTGAATTGCAGCTGAAGAGAATAAGTATGTGTGGGTGTCTTACCAGAAGCACAATTATAAGCGGCCGAGAGTTTTAATAGGTAAGTTTTCTTGGTAGGAAACATTGAAAATTTATTGGTAGTGTGTGCATGTTTAAAGGCCACTCCACAAAGTCATGCAGTGTTGAAAAATGTAGAGTCAGAGAGTAAAACATAGGGACTTATGCACCCTGTGTATTTCGGCTTTTATTCTCCGATTTTTAAATAATATTTTCTTTCACAAGAGCTTTCTTAAGAGAATTTCTTGCCTTTTTTAGTTTTAGGCAAACATTTTCTCTTTAACCTGGAGACATATTATCCTGCTCCCCAGAAGTTCTGTATTTCTGCAACTCCTTTCTGTATTTCTCCAATTCCTTGGAGCAGCCCTCACAATGGCTAGAAGGCTGGGGAAACTGGGCAGGGTCTGAGGGTGACCAGGACCAGTACTTCCACTGTGGACAGACTTTGGCCCAGAGCTAGACTGATGGGGCTCCCTCCGCTGTGCTGTGGATGCCACAAGCTCACCCGACTTTCCTGGGGAGCAGAGTGTCTTTCACCCACCGCCTGATCTCAGAATAGGTTCTTCACCGCCTCCTATTCTGTGTATCTCTAGCTGTTGTTTCAAAGTCCTGGATGGGCTCACTTGAGCATACAGGCCTAGGCCATATCCTCATGGACTATTTTCAAGGGAGGTTGGTAAGGGGAGCATCACATTTTCAGGCTCTAGCTCCTAACGAGATCATTAAGGTGGGGAAATTTCCCAGACATGGAAAATAATTTCATCTTCTGGTGACATGACAACTCATATTAAGCCACTGTTACTGTGGGTAACAGTAATAGAATTATGTTCTTGGTGTTTTAGAACCTGATCATAAAATGACTTGGTGGTTGAACATAGCAACATGGGTGTTAGAGGACCATGAAAAATCTATATCGCCATCATTTCCTTGAGTGTGTGAAGAAAATGTCATTGGCTGTGTGGCAAGGTCACTTAGTGCAAAGGCTCTGGAACCTACTTTTAACCTGGACTCTGCCACTTCCTAACAAAGTGAAAGGAGCATGATTGAATCTTCATCAGCCTTAGTTTACTCATTTGTGAAGTGGGGAAGACCTTACCATTTACCTTTCGCTTAGGGTTCATATAAGATGATATTCATAAAGCTCCCAGGACCGCGTCTAGCATATTCTTGTAGTTAGTCAGCAATGGCTATGATGGCTGTTAGAGGGACTTGAGATCAGGGGTTGGGCAGAAGGGTCAAAATACAAGGCCTGCTGATGTCCAGGATGCACCAGATGTACACGTTCAAGGATAACTTGGAGGAAGGAGGTCATAAGAAAAGATGAAGTGGGTGATCTCCAAGTTGGATGACCTCCATCAAACATTATGGGCAAATTCCCAAATGCTGCTGGTCACAGGTGCCTGAGCAGAACAATCTGCTTTCAAAGTACAATTAAGTAGGCAAATGCTCCATGATCTCAGGGGGTAGACCCATCCCGGTACCCCATCTGCTCAGTTTAGGCACAGCAATTAGGCAGTGCAGGGGCAAGTGTTTATCTCCATTTTATAGAAGACTTGAAAAAATCTTCACGGAACTCGAAAGGGGTGTTTCCAGCACAGAGGATCCCAGCAGCCTTTATTTAGTTTATAATCAGGGGAAAATTATCAATCCTGAGTCACACTTATATTTTTGTTTTTGTTTCAGTCACCCAGAAGATAACAAATGGGCTTTTATTTATGATAATTGTTAATTTAAGAAGCACATCTTTTTAAAAAAGCAGTTCATTAGAAGAAATATGAAAGATGCGTTCAGCTCATCCAAGAGTAAATGATCTGTTGGTGATACTGACTCATTTTTTCATTCATAATATCAGTTTCATTATTATTTAGCATTTTTTTTGAAGGAGAATGAATCACCCAAGAAAAAAATAGTCTCAGAGATGCGTTTACATTTGTTTCCTAT
Organism: Erethizon dorsatum; assembly: GCA_028451465.1. NCBI lineage: Eukaryota > Metazoa > Chordata > Mammalia > Rodentia > Erethizontidae > Erethizon > Erethizon dorsatum. The sequence continues at coordinate 9,729,194 of CM051836.1, forward strand.
AACTGAGGATCATTTGGGTTTATATAAGATGTTAGCACATCACTTCTAAAGTTGCTGCGTTTCACATTTGTAAACATTGTATTGTCTCCCTAGTATGAAAATACAATTTCACTGTCTTCTATTCCTTAGTCTTCTGTTTTTACCTAGCTTTTACATGGCTTAACCCTATACTGAGTAATGTTTTTCTCCAAAAAGTATTTGTACATTCTCTAATTCTTGAGTTTGTTAATAGATAAGAATGTTTACTTGTTGTCTTTAAAAAAATAAATTAATTATAAAAAAAAGATGTTATCGTTAGGAGGAAGCTGGGGGGAGGGTTCATGGGATTCTGTAATGTTTTTACAACTCTCTGTGAGTCTTTAATGTTTTCAGAATAAGAAAGTTAAAAGTTCACATTTTTTATGTGACCACATTAAAAAATTAAAAATGAAAAAAAAGTTGCTGCGTTTAAAGCTGTTTGATTGCCTAAGGTACCATTTAAATGTTTTCATGGAGGGATTAGGAATGGCATATGTACACACTAGTTGCCCAGGGAGAGGTTGAAATAGTCATTTGCCCTTTAATGGAGACAGAGAATGTAATTAACAACCATTTGGATGTAATAGTTTAATATTTCATGGTGGTGACAATGATTCATCTCTATTTTCTATAGCAACCAGAGCAAAATTAAACCCATGTCTATGATTTTCAGGTAACTATGAAATGTAAGATGCAAAATTCATCCTGTTTCTTGTGATGCTAGATTAGCTTCCTTGTATTCTTTTAATCCTCATCCTCCTTCTGAAGGCAGGAGCTTGTTTTGGTGCTGCTTTGCTCCGCAGGCTTCTTAATTTATAGAAGGAACTTGGTTAGTGCAGAGGAGGCAAATAGGTTTCAATTCTCTGGTTTCTGCCTGAGATTGATTGGTAGTGGCTGCTTGGAGCAGTATTGAAAAGGCTTCTAAATAAAGTTACCTGAAGACACAGTGGGAAGGAAGGTGGTAATTGATAAGTAATGCCTGCATTAGTTGGAGAGGGCAGAGTAGTGGCCTGAGTGGTGTTCATTTTGCCATCCTCACCTATGCACAGAACACAAGATCAGAACTTGGGCCTGACCTTAGTCTGGCCATAATATACTATGTGATTTTGGACAAACTTTGATGTTCCTGTTTTCTCAAGTGCTAATTTGGAGAGGAGAAAAATGATCCATCAAACAAAATCTACAAAGCTGTAATAAATACCAGAAAAGTTTTGAAAGCATAGAAATAGGTACCAAATATTATTATATTTCCATTTTCCAAATTGAAGGATAAGTGAGCAGCTTATAGAGTTATGTAAACAAAACTCAGGGCTGCATTATAAATGTATGTATCAATTTATTTTTACAAGTGTGGAAGGTGTAGGGAAAGGGGAATGTGGAGTCCTTATGTAGATGTGGGAGACTTGTAGCAGTCAGGGATGGGAGGGCTTTAGATGTGATCAGGTAGAGTGGTTTTCAATTTGTTTTGAATGTGATAAACTCCCTTTTCCCCTCAGACAAAATCATTAGGCACCTGATGTAATAAACAAATATATGGTGCTATTTTGTTTGAAGCTACTTATTTCTTACCAGGCTTTCCATTTCTTAATGCGGAGTAAGTGCCATTAAATATATTTGAATTCAATTAGGTGTCTCAGACATCTCCAGGATGAGGTATTAAAATGTTCCTAGCATGTTAAATTCCTCAGCTGCCCAATGACTTTTAGGACCTTGACCTCCAATGCGTGTGACCAAATTCCCCTCAGAGAGGCTGGGAAGAGAGGAGGCCAGGTCTGGGAGGAGAAAGTATTTATATGAGAGAGACAACCCAGTCCTAATTATATTATACACACAAGGATGTAAAAATGATCAGTTCCATTTGTAAAATGCCTGAGTGAAACAAGTAATCCTCATAGCCCCCTCTGCCCAATCACTATTATCCATCCAACAAATATTGATACAGTATCTATTGTTTATCAGGCACTGTATTCAGCACACAGGATACAATGTTGGACAAAATTGATGAGGTCATTGTTTTCATGGAATATATATTTTGTTGGGAGAGACGGGAAGCACAAACATAAATATTTCAGGCTGTAAATATATGGAATGAAAATAGTTTTCACACAAATGAACTCAGACTGAAGCACTTATAAATAGTGCTCCATACCAGTTAAATGAATCAATAAAGGCTTATTATTGGCCACCAGTGGCCCCAGACCACATGCCGACAATAAGTGTTTTCAAGAATATAAAGAGCCAATCCATATCTATCGTGATCCTAGAGTCCCCATGGAGTGCATGAGAAACTTCATTAGCTTGATTGAGTGGGAGTTTGCCTCAGAGGACTGTGGCTAGAGCTCTTTATTTCTTGATGCTTCTGAGCTTTCTGGCAGCATTTCTGTACCTGTAGCAATGTCATAAATGCTACTCGCTGTTCACAGTAACAGAGCACAGAGGAGTTGCGTTAGGAATTTATGATGGCCGGAGAAGGGGTGCCGGAATAACCAACTTGGGACAAAATAACTCTAATAAATTTTGTTGACTGAGGAAAGGCAAAGCATTTTTATGGATCTAGAAAACAAGCTAGGAAACGTTGGGCTTAGAGATGGAAAAAAAAATGGTTATAGAAGAGACTCAGACTTGAGACTTTCAACAGCACTTGGGGAGGCTGAGGCAGAAGGATCCCAAGTTTGCGCTCAGCCTGGGCAATGCTGTGACTTAGAACTTGTCTTGAAATAAAAACAGGTAAAAAGGGCTGGGGATATAATTCAGTGTGAAGGCCCTGGATTCAGTCCTCAGTGCTGAGAAAAAAAAACGTCGAGACTAGAAAGAGAAGGACCGGGGGGCAATCAGACAGCGGCAATCAGTCAAACTGAGGCCACAATGGTGGGCTCTCTTGTATTTTGATCCCCCTCCCCATCATAGGGATGAGAGTGGGAATAAAATATCCCATGTGAAATCTGTTTCGAAAAATGTATAGTCCATAAAAAGAATTGTCAGTCTGACTCTGATGGTTAATTTTAATGTGTCGGCTGGGCACAGGGTGACTATATGAAATATTTCTGGGTGCGTCTGCAATGGCGATTTTGGATGAGATTAGCATGTGAGTTGGTGGATCCAATGAAGTAGATTGCTGATCTCAGTGTAGATTGGCATCATTCAGTCCACTGAGGGCCCAAGTAGAGCAAAAAGCAGAGGAAGAGAAAAGACAGCCCTTGCTGCCTGTCTGCGTGACATTGGTCTTCTTTTGCCCTTGAACTAGGATTTACACCATTGGTTCTCTTGGTTCTTAAGCCTTCCGACTCAGATTGGGATGAATACAACTGGTTTTTCTGGGTCTTTTGTTTGCAGATGGAAGATCCCTGGATTTCTCAGTCTCTGCAATCATTTCTCAGCCAATTTCCCCAAATTCCTCTCCCTCCCCTGTCCTACACAGATGCTCCTCGACATCTGAGGAGGTTAGAATTTGCAATTCCGAAATGCACTCAATACACCTAACCTACCAAATGTCATAGTTTAGCAGCATAGTACCCCACTTTTTGGTTGGTTCCCCTTGGTATTGCTTACCCAGGAAAAGATTGAAATCCAAAATTTGAAGTGTGGTTTCTAATAAATTCATGGAGCCTTTGCATCATCATGAAGTTGAAAAATCATTAGTTGGACCAGTGTAGTTTGGAGACCACTTGTTTCCACATCTCCCCTAGTGGCTGATTCTCTGGAGAATCCTGATGAATACACTGACCCAAAAAAGTTCCTTTGAAGCAGACGCATTTCTCATTTGTGCTCTTTGAGGTCAATCCAGAGCGTCAGCAGCAACAGCGTTAGGGGCTGTGAAGTACCTGATCTTTCCGCGGCCCTCCCGTCCTCTTCAAGGTGGTGCATCACTGTGGGTCCGCAGGCTTATGCAGGAGGAAGACTGCAGAGAAATGCTCTTTCCCTTTTCCTTTCAGACCAACGAGGTGTGAGGTCCCCTCCACTTCGACATATCCTGGCTATTGTACTGGCAGAGACACTGTGTGTGGGGGGTCTGTGACTTGTGTGTTCATTACAATCCCTAGCTCTGAAGTTAGACAAACCAGAAGGTCCGTGTGAGGAACCTGGCTTCTGCACTAGCCTGTTACCTTCCAATGTCATGACCAAATGTCACTGCGTCTCAGCGTGTAGGACTCCAGAGAGTCTAGTGCTCCAGAGCCTGTGGCGTATGTACACACATCCTCTTTCTCATCTTCTCATTAGCTGGTCTTCTGTGGTGACTGTGTGTGTGTATGTGCTTTGCTGGGGTGATGGTTCTCAGTACATCTCCTGCCTTGTACCCGAGGTTCCCTCTTGTACGCTGACCCTCCTAGGACCCACCTGTGGCTAGGTTTGCTGCTCTTTCCCCTCGGCTTCCTCTATCTCCCACTTATCCCACGTGTTTGTTGAATCTCCTGTTTTCTCCTCTCTATTTCAGGGTTGTGAAGTGGAGAATGTGTGTGTTTTGCTCACCATCACATCTGCAGAACGGAGTGCGGCGCTTACCAGAGAGTCACTGGCAGCAAGAACTTGCCACCAAACAAATTGAGCGCATAGTTTGTGTGTCCCAGGGCTGACTACTGCCTCCCTCACCTCCTCATCTGCAAGACTGAGCACTTTTTCTAGTTACATCACAGGATTTCATGAGGACCAAATAAGCTGATGGAAAAAATTTTAAGGGTACAAAAATAGTCGTACGCAACTATAAGGTGACATTAATTGTTATGTGCGCTGTGGTGTGGTAACATGATGTCTGGGGCTTCTCTTTTATTTTTGCTTATTTCTCCTCTTCTTACACAAATGTGTCAGCATCTAATCAATGCTGGCTTTTTAGAGGGAGGGTGGATGGCGACACAGTTCCCTCTCTGCCCCTGTCAGGGCCATATGCCCCTATGGAGGCTCCCATCTTCATTTACTAGAGGACACTTGTGCTCTGCAAACTTATTGCTTTGCTGTGTGCTGCAGATTTGCTCTGATTAAGGTGTCCTCTTTGTTATTAAGATACAGACTGACCTCGTCTTTGTTGAGGTAAATGACTGATGAAAGATAATTTTTTTAACCACCCAGTAAGGTTAATTGGATGATTTCTCTCCAAGGGACCAACACTTTGTGATTAAACATCCAAATCTCTTTGTAAAAGACTCAATGATAGGGACATTAATTCCAGGACTAACCAATGGACACGTGGGACACGGAGGTAGAGTGCTCATTAGAAGGTAGGGCTGTGTAATAGAGGGAACCGGAAGTGGGCGGGGCATCTTCGAATGGAGGCTTGGGTGTCCCCCTCTGGAGATGCTCTTGCGGAGGGTGGATGGTCACGGAGATAATTTATTTACTCCACAGACATCTGAGGAGCACTAACATCATGCTGGACACTGAACTGGGTGCCAGGAAGAACTACTCCAAAATCCAGAGTACAGAAAATAGCAGTTAGAGCTCATCAAGTGCTTACCCTGTGATAGCCCAGAGCTCAGCACATCATGTGCACTGTCCAGTCCTCCTAATGCCACAGTTAGGGGCTCATTTTTCCTCTTTGCTGCTCACTTGCTGTGTGACCTTGGACTGATCCCTTTACCTCTCTGAGCACCCCTTTCTTCATTTATAAGGGCTTAATTAGATAGCTCCTCCACTTCTGTTTCATAAGCATGTGTATTTCCCTTTACTACTATATATATAGAAACTATATATATATATATATATATATATATATATATACTATATATAGATCCCCAGTCTACCAGGGATCAAAGTTGAAATTTCACAGGAATAGCAGTACCACTGAGCAGCACCAAACAAGGGGGAATGAAAGAGGAAAGGGAGGCTCTGTCTGGTGAATTGGATCCATTATTCTGGCCTGGGCCTGTGTAGACTCTCTCTGGCTTAAAGGAACTTTACCTCTTGTACTCACGCTGTTTTTCTTAAGACGGTTTGGGCCATATGCTTAAGACATTCCCCGGATATATGGATATAGACAAAGATTTAGGAGGACCTCTGGTGCCGGAAGAGGCCCAGGATTTGGCTTCTGACCTGTCCAGATGGAGGCTCAGGCTAGGCAGGGATTCAGCTGAAATACAGTACCGAATCCCTTTGTCCCGCGGTCACTGGTATAGCAAGCATGGGTGGTGGGGTGAGGATGTATATTTTATCACTGACATTGTTTAGAATTGCTGGTGTGTGGTGATAATGAAATCAGATGGACTTTTATTGTTTTTAAATTCTGTAGGGGCAATGCACCCCTTTTGTCGCACTGATGGCTCCTTCTGCCTGCCTCTGAGCACAGCCCAGGATCAGCATGTCCCAGGATCTGTGTCCTAAGGGCTGGGGTGAGGGAAGAGGGGGAGTTATTTGTGGAGGCCAGGGACTGAGCACACAGCCTCGGGAGTGAGTCCAGTGTCTGCCTGAATTTCCTTAACAGGGGGTCAGAACAAGGGAATTCATTCTTTTAACATTCAACACATATTTGTTGAATGTTTACTTGGTAATAGGATCTGTGCAGTACCTATGTTGCAGTGTTGAATTTAATCTTCCTAATTCATCCTTTAAGACAAACCATATCCTAATTTCACAGATGAGAAATTGATGCTCAGAAATGGGAATAATTTTGCAGCCCAGCTTGGGTTGGTATCACTCCCAAACCTGTGCACGTCGGTTTGTAACACTGCCCCTCATCTAAGTTCTGTAACTCTCCCAGGTTTATGTTCTCCAGACTGTGTATGGTTGGAGTTTTTTTTTTTTTTTTTGTGGGTACTGGGGGTCGACCTCAGGACCTCGCGCGCCTGCAGGCGCCCGTGCCGCTGAGCGATATCACCGGCCCCTTTTTCGTACGTGGGTTCCGGGAGTCGAACTCGGGCCCTCGCGCTTGCCGGGCGGGCGCTTAAGCCGCTGAGCCATCTCACCGGCCCCCTATGGTTGGAGTTTAATGCTTCCCTCAGACTGTAATAAGAAAGCATAACCACAAAGGGAGCCTGGGTGTGTTGTCATGGATATCCTGCAACTGAGGGCCTCAGTGGAAAGAAAGGGCAACGGCCATATTTGTAGCTCTGGAAATGAGAATGAATGGCTCGCACCTGTCTTTGCAGTGCACGGCCTGAGAAGTTATTAAAAAGGACAAGGGAGCAGGTAAATAATTCCATCATCTTTTCTGGGAGCAGCAGTATTAACATTTTTATCACAACCTACTCTAGGTGAGTCGGGTACGAGGAAAATGTTCTCTTCTGCTTTCTACATTTCCCCCCAATGTCCTCCCTTTGTACACCTTAGAGCTTGTTCAGGTGCCTTCTCTTCTCAAATTCAGCCACTCTGTGGATGCTCACCTTGTCCTCAGCGTGAGGGCACATAAGTCCCACTGGCAGACATAAATTCCCTGGGAATCTCAACAGCCAGGTTACAAGTTTGATTTTTGTATGTGTGTGCATGTGTGCATGTGATTGTGATTGTGTGTGTATGCGAGACACACGTGGGCAGGTGTTCATTCCAAACACAACCGAATTCCCAAAGAACTATTTGAAGAGTTCCCAAGGTAGAAAGGCATCAACCCCAAGCAAAATCTTGGGGGAGGAGGTGGAGAGCTTGATCATTTTCTTCTTGTCAGTAACTTCTTCCATTCATAAGAAAGGTGCAGAGGAGACAGCTGCTCGGGAAGAGCTCTGGGCCGACATTTTCTAAATGGTCTCGGGAGGGGGCTGAGGCTTTCAGCCAAGTAGCTGGTTGTCACTGAAAGCCAAACATTTGGCTTTGAGTTCAGCTCCCATTTGGAATTCATTTCCCAGACCTCAAAATATGAGACGTTGCTGCTGTTATTTATTTATTTTTCTTTATTCTCAGACTTGTTTGTCTCCTGGCACGAAGCCAAGGTAGTTCCTGTGAAGGCCGGAGTCCTTAGGTATTTGTAAGAAGGGGAAAATGCTGCGGATGGTGTGTGGAGCGCAGCTACAGAAATTGGATGAGAGAGAGTTCTGCAAACTCTGCCTGAATTACCCAGCTTTTCTTTCTTCTTAGTAAATCAGAAAATCAGAAGCGATGTGATTCATCAGGGCCACACCCTCTGCCACACCCTCCATCGTTTTTTCTATTCATATATGAAAACTGAATTGAGCGTCTACTATAAGCTAAAGGATACAAAGGTGAATGTTTAGTCCCTGGCTTCTAGAAATGTGTAATTGAGTAGGGAAGACAGATAACCCTAACACTGCAGTAAAGCAAGGTGATGATAAAAGCAGAAGTTCGTGCAGGTGATCTGAGGCTCACTACAGAGGGCTGTTGGTCTTGTCTGGCAAGGGGTTGGCATCAGGAAAGGTTTTGCAGAGCAGTGTTTTCAGATGTACCTTGGAAGTTCAGTGTTGCCAGAGCTTTGTAAGAACCAAGGCCAGATGATGGGTGGTCACTCTGGAAGTGGACAGAAAGGAATGAATGAATTAAAGATGTACAGTGGGGAAATAGTGCCTAAGTGGTGGAAGGACAGGAAGAAGCAAATGACAAAGGCACTACAGAGGCTTCTGCAGCCTCAGTACTCGGTGTGATTTGGACTGGGCAGGGACGCATCAGGGTCAACTAGTTCAGCTTTCCCGGCAATAGTAATAAAAGTGAACACTTTTTCAGTTACTTCAGACCAATGCCAGTGGTAACTGCTCTGAATGTGTTATCTCAGTGTCCCCCGAATGTGACTTAAATATCGTGAGAGAGTATTTTCGGGGATACCCAGCTGATAACACCGGGGTGTCCCTTTGAGTGTCTGATGACTTCAAGAGCAAGCCTCGATTTGAAGCCAGGGTGTTTTTGACTCCTTTCTCAGATATGCTCATATCCACTTGAACAGAAAGGAGGCCCTTGGCACAGGGCTTTCAGTAGGAAATAGTATTTCACTAGAATTTAACAAACATTTTAATTGTTATTGGTTAAGACAAACATTTCATGGTGATTTTTATTGATATTATTCTAATGTTTCTACCAATGTATAGTGATACTGGTGGTCCACTTATGGGAGCAATGCAAAACTTCCCATTAAACTACACAATTTTAAGTAAAAACATGGATTAAAGAAAAATATTATCTCATGTATATTTTAGGTTTTATGCAGATTTGACAAGGATCAGGTAGGAGTATGCTAACTATAGAGTTTGCATTGTCTCATTTTCTGCAACCACTGTGCCAAGAGAAATGTGATTTTAATCTCAATTTTACATATTAAGAAATTAAGATTCAAAGAGGTTAAGCAATTTTTCTATGGTCACTCAGCTAGCAAGCACCAGGCCTGGAATTTGAACATAGCTCTCAGCTCTATGTCTTCGACTGCAGGCCATACATGTATGGAGCAGATTTCTGATAGCAGGAGAAGGTAAGATCTCAGATAGTGAGCACCGGCGGGGTCTCATCAAGCTGTCTATTTTGGTGTTCTCATGCGTACCACTTTTATTATTCATTTTCCAAACTCCAATTTAATAAGTTACAATTGTTTTGTTCTCCCAGTTTTTATAAATGAATTAAAGATGTGCAGTGCCCACTGGAGTTGGATCAGCTTGCGAGAGCTTATTGCCTAGAGGTTTTAAGCAAGCATGTCGAGAACAGACCGTCACTTTCCGTGAACATCTTCATGGACTTGGGGTGTTTGTGGCTCCTGGGTTGAGAATGACCAATCTAAGCCATCCCCCTCTTTATTAAGATACTGAGAAAGGAGTGGCTTTGTCACGTGGAAGTGGCAGGATCAGCAGTGGAGTCCCCGTGAAAAGCAGAGGTGCCCTTTCACTCTGCCCTACTATTCACACAGCCCCTCCCTGCCCTGAAAGCTTTTGTCACAGACTGAGCTTCCTCTGTGCTTCTCATTCAGCATCGTAGCCTTTGTAGCTCTTAGCTGAGTCTCATTCCCTTTGTTTCTGCCTCCTGCAAAAGTGTGCACTTAGGGAGAGGGTCATAAGATGACTGTCAAGTAATGGCTGTGACTTAATTCCCAAAAGACTGCTCTGGCTTTCTGTTGGTCAGCTTTCCATCACTGAAACAAATGTTGGAGATAATCAACTTATAAAGAGAAGGCTTATTTTGGAGGTTCTTTTGGCTTGTGGTGAAGCAGCACATCATGGCAGGGTATGTGGTGGAGCAAAGCTGCTCAGCTCATGGCTGGGGAGAGGCGGGGGGGGGGGGGAAGAGACCTGTGTCCTATGGATTCCCTTCAAAGACACGCCCTCCAGTGACCTAAAGACCTTCCTCTAGAGCTTCCTAAAGACCCGCCTCTTAAAGTGTCCACCCCCTCCCCAAAGCAGCAGGCTGGGAACCAAGCCTCTAGCACATGGGCCTTTGGGGACATTCAAGAGCAAACCTTAGCACCCTCAAGTCTGCGTCTGGTCCAACGGCATCACTGTGCACACACTTGTGCACGTATGTGTATGTACTCAAGGCGCCTCCTTGACTTTACCTTTGCTTCCTTCTCCAGGCTCATCCTCTACCACTTCCCTGAAGCTCTGCCAACTCCGAACTGTTCTTGAGCTTGCCACACTTTTTCTTACTTTTGGCCTTTGCACTTGCTGTTGCTTCTTAATAATAAAGTGTCACCATGCACCAGTTGCTGTGCCAAGAGCTCTTTGTTTATTTAAATTGTCCTTATCATAGCTCCATGAAGAAGGACTTACCATCTCCACTTAATATATAAGGACAAGATGCAAAGGCTCTTAGGAACTTGCACAAGATGATACAGCTGGGAAGTGGTAAAGTTAAGAGTTGAATCAGCAAAGTCTGACTCAGACGTCTGCCTTGAATCAGTTCCCATGGCTTGTGATCTCCCATTCACTGGGTAATTTTTTTACAGTACCTCATTAGGTCGCAACTTTAATATTGATTCTTCTTGGGAATCTTCACTGATGCCTCCAGGCTATGATAGAATTCCCCTTTTAGCTGTTGCCAAGTATCACCTGTTTCTTCCACTTTGTTATAATTTCCTCCTTGTCCGTAGCATCTACCAGAGAGTGAGTGGGATGATGTCTTTCCATTTGTAACCTTCCTACCCAGCACCGTGCTGAGCATACAGTGCGCATACAGTGTATAGTTGTTGATTGAATGAAACCATCATCACTGTTCCTTCTCTTTCTCACTGTCTATTCCTAGACATCAGATATTGTAATTCCTACCTCTGAAATGCTTTCCTTTCCACATGCACAGCCACATTTCCTTGCCCCATCTTATCATCTCTCATATGGATAATAATGTTCTTGAACATTTATTCTCACAACTGGACAGCTTATTGGGTGATAAAACAAGAAGGAGGAGGAGCAGGAAGAGAAAGAGGAGGGGAAGGAGTGGGGGAGAAAATGTTTTTTTGTGGTACTGAGATTGAACCCAGAGCCTTTGGACTGAGCTACATCCCCAGCCCTATTTAGTTATTTATTTAATTCTGAGAGGGGGTCTCGCTAAGTTGTTAAGTTGCCAGGCTGAACTGAAACTGTGTCAGCCTCCTAGAGTGTTGGGATCACAGGCATTCGCCGCCACACCTGGCTAACGAGATTAATTTTGAATGAAGGTTGACCATTTTCAGTGGCTGTGGCTCACCTTGCTGTAAGAAATCTTGGGACCTAGAAGTGATCGATTTTTGCCGGGCTGTTTCAGGTGGATGGCAAGTTGGCCATGGGTTGGGATAAACTGTGGTCTCTTGGTGCAAAATCTGAACTCTGACCCCCGGATACTTCTATAATTTCACATGGGTTTTGTAATTTGGGAGGAGTACATATTTTCACTTGACCAAAGCTAAACAGCAATATTTCAGAACTCCTGGTTCAGAAAAGAGTGTAGAATTTATAATTAACCATATGGAACAAGGTCAAGCTGCAGATCTAATTTCCACCAAGCTCACCACCATTCCACGCCCGGTCAAACTGCAGCTAAAATGTTTTGATGCTGTTTGTATTTGGATCTCACTTCTCCCTTCAAATTTACAGACTTAATTGGATTTGGCTTCTTACACCCCCCCACCCACCCCCAAGAGGAAACCAGAAATACTTGAATTCAAGTTTGCAACCAAACATTTTGGATGCCACAATTAGGTTAAAATAAATGAAAGATATAGAAGAGATATACAGTCACAGGTGTCTCGAAACACATTTCAGAGTGATAGACACCAGATTTGTTGAATGGCAATTCAGCTTTTACTATGCCCAATTAGCACAAAGGAAGCTGTCACTTTGTGGAAAGGGACTTCTGAAACGCCTTGGCAATGGCCTCAACCACCGACCCTGGCTCTGAGCTTTCTCTTTAATTCCATTCTCTTTCCCACCACTGTAAGCAAACCTCTGGCCACGACTATCCTTTACCTAAGAACCTGTGTGTTCAAGCCCTTGCGCCCCTCGGTCTGAGTGACCATTCTGGGGCTCCCTGTCCTGCAGTCAGGTTCAGCCAAGCTGTTCTGCTCACCCTGAAGGTGCCTCCTAGAGTGCTGCCTTTCTGCTTTCACTGTGTCTTTTGCATTTCCTTGAAGGATCTTCTCCCCATATAGCGACCTACTTAATTTTTCCAACTTTCATAACCCCACTGAAATAGCACCCTCTCCAGAGCTCCTCTGGCAGGGAGAATCTCTGTCTGTATTTCCAGATTGTTTATGTTCATATTCAACTTTTAATTTCTCAGTACCTTCTTTATTTTTTTAATAAAAAATCCAGGGCCAGTGAGATAGCTCAGCGGCATAAGCGCCTGCCTGACAAGCGCGAGGTCCTGAGTTTGACTCCCGGAACCCGCATATGAAAAAAGGGCTGGTGATATCGCTCAGCAGCTTGGGCACCTCCTGGCACACAAGGTCCTGAGTTTGACCCCCGGTACCCACAAAAAAAAAAAATCCAAAGCTTTCTTCATAGTCAAAAGTATAAAAAAGAACATTAAAACTGGCCAGATCATTCCCTTGCCCAATAATTCCCTTGCCCAGATAATATTTCTTGACTAAAAAATATTGAGTGTATTTTGTTGGAAAAATTCTGATAGCATAGGAAGGAACCAAGGTAAGAAGTAAAAACCTCCTTACTGTCCTCCTCTCTGTATCTTCAGCTTTAACATGGGACAGTCTACTATGTTTGTATTTGTTTGGTTTTGTTTTGTATTCTTTGTGTGTGCATGTGTGTGGTGCGCTACTAAGGACTGAACCCAGGTCCTAAGGCCTTCACACTGTGCTATACCTCCAGCCCTGTTTTTTTTATTTTGAGACATTCTTGCTAAATTGCCCAGATTAGGCTTGAACTTGCAGTCCTCCTGCTACCTCCTCCTCCTCCCATACTCGCTGGGATTACAGGTGTGCACCACTATGCCTAGCTAGTTCAGTTTTATGTGATGTTTATCTTCTACACTGATGTCATGGAGTGTTTCTACCGTTGTTTTTTGTCCACTGCTCACTCTATCCAGTCAGTAGAGTGAATGCCTGCACTGTTGTATTCACGTGTCATCATTACGAGATGTTTTCATTTAGTGTATGTGCTGCCGAAGCGAGCACCATGTTTTCATGTAGACTTATAGACTTTACAATGTACAGGCAAGCACAGTTGTAAAAGCCCACCTTTGGATTTGCATGGAAATGTATTATTGCCTTCCAAAAGTGGAATGGAGGAAACTTGTACCTCAGCATCTGATGTTTTTCTCCTTCTTGTTGAAAGGCTATAGATCCCTGGGATGTTGGAAAAGCTGCAGTTCAAGTCTTGAGGAAGGCAGAGATGCTCCCTCTCTCCTCTCAGTCTCTGTTCCTCACGTGCCTCTGTTTCTGCCTTGGTATCTCCCCTATTGTCCTGTCTTTCCTAACATGCTTCTTGCCTGCTTGCTCATTCAGCCCTGTCTCTGCATGGCTCTCCTGCTTCCCAGTCGTTCAGCTTTCCAATTCCCACTTCTCAGGAGGGCGACCTCAAAGGCCTCGCTCATCTTCATCACTAGATGGATGGTGCAGGTGCTCATGGGTATCTAGATTGCACCACGTGTTTGCCCGGGACCAATCAAATGTGGCCAGAGAATCCGGTCAGGTGGCTGGAACTGGATCAGCCCCACTCAGCAAAGGAACTGATTCTTGTGGGAAAGTCTTGAGAAAGTGAGGGCAGAAATTTGAGATTAAATTAAGTAATGAGCAGTTAAGTACTTGGGGATATTTAAAGAAATAAAGATTTAGGGAGAACTAAAACGTCCTTAATTGCTTGAAAAGAATTTTCCTGTGAATGAGGAAGACCTCCCCACCCTTTTTTTCTTGCCTAGCTCAGGAAATGTAACAAAAATGAATCCAGAAGAGTGAAAGTGACGTGCGGATTGTTTTAGGAAAAACAAACCCTAATAATAACTGTCCCCACATGGACTGTCTGAAGATCGAGTTTCCTTCATGGGGAAACTTGAGTGAACAGAACTTGAGCGAATTCTTTCACTGGGGCCCTTGTGCCTTTGGAAAGGCTTAGTCCAGATGACCTTGAAAAGTTCTCACCAACGTTCACAATTTCAAGGTCTTAGTTTTAGGAGTTTCTTCCCAGCTATATTCACAAAACATCTAGGCAAACACATGTGCACCTCGGAGTTGACACCTGGTGTGTGGCATTTGCACAATCCAGGAGTCTTTCTTGATTTGTTCCTCCCAATTTGACTGCAGTATCATCAGAGGCTACTTAGCCATCTGGCTGCCGCTGCCTCCCGTCTCCTGGAGAGCTTGATGCTTTCAGCTAGGTTTGGTAGTCTTGGGCTCATTTCGTTTTCTAAACAGCTAAGCGATTATAATACAGGAAGCAAGTATGAGGCTGATGACAAAGCCACTCTGTTCTTAGTGAGAGCAGAGGAAAAGCCTGGCCGCCTGCATAGAATCTACTAGTGATTTTGAATCACCAAACTCATTGCTAACTAACACTGTAATTAGAGTTGAGCTGTGAGAGCCAAGACTCAGGAGGCCATCTGGTGTGCTGTTAGAAGAGAGGGAGAGAATGCTCCAACCTTGGAGAGCGGAGTCTCTGGGGCTCCTGAAGATGACCTTGTACTTTGCTTGACTTCTTCCTGTTTTGATTTCCTCTGTGATGGATGGCAAATGCTGTGCTCAAAAAACACAGATGTTGTCCCGGACCTTGACAGAATGGGTTTCCTTCATTCTTTATCTTTACACCCAGCAGCACCAAATCTGTGAACGTCTCCTAGGCATTTGTTAAGTGCACGACACTAGGTTAGTTTGTTGAGAGCATTTATCGTCCTTTAAGGAGACTAACATCTAAGTGGAGGACAAAATAAAAATACCTGAAGAGTTGAAATTATAAGTCCAACAGTAGAGAGACCCTGGTGATGTATGGAGAAGGGAATCTAGGGGAGGACATAACATAAATACTTCTAGAGCTGAAATGGCCAGTCCAAAGGTTAAAGTAGAGACACCCGGGTTATACGTACAATGAATACTGGAGAGATAATTGTGGCCAGCTGGGACTCATGAGCATTCCTTTTAGAGACATTAGCTAGGCCTTATGGACTCAAATAGGTCCACGTGCATTCAAGACAAGCAGAGCTCAAAGAACAAGAGAAAAAAAAAAAGCTATTTAATGTGCAAGGTAAGTTGCTGAAAACCCGAGGCCTGTTTGGAGGGACATGAGCCCATCAATTTGAAGAAAGCACTCTTACAGGGTGCTAGGTTTGACATTCTTAGCTGGTACACAGAGAGCTAAGTGATTCACTTATGTACCCTCAGCATGTGTATCCAGTACTCTTTTCGTAAACTTTGAAAGCAGCCTTCTAAGGTGGTTTTGTTCTGTGTTCCTGTATTCGACCTCGAGTCACTAACGTACATTGCTTATGGTAATTTCCCAACAGGAGCCTCTTTTTGGAGCCAAGAATCTGCCCCTCTCACACTCACCTGTGGGTCCTGGCTTTGACCTTGACAGCCCATGTGGAGAAAATGTCACCTCTTTTCTGTACTGTGGATGTTCTTGATAGTTGAGGTCAGTTATTGTATCTTCTCTGAATTTTGTATCTTTAGGGTTAGCCTCTCCCATTCCTTTTCCTGTTTCTCACAGAACCAACTTCACCACTGTGGGTGTTCTCTTGTTGGCGAAGCTCCTGTGTTGAACAGTTCTGACCAGGTTAGCACCTTGCGGCAAGATGACCTGGGGGTATGGACGACTTATGTCTTTGATTGTAGACTTCAATACGTGAAATTACCTCTTCTATCAGCATTTACTAGAGCAACAAATATAACATAATATATACAAATACGTAAGAATCTACAAGATTGGCTTACAAAGGTTGCCCACAGAGTTCGATGAGGAAGCGTGCAGAGGATGTCTGTGCACTGGAGACCGGAGGAGTCAGTTGACGGTCTGAGCTCACTGCAGTGTCCCATGCGAGTCCGTATCGGCTGGCTGATGGTCTGGGATGGAAGGCTGAGGCGTCTACACTAGAAGGCCAAAGGATCTGTGCCGGAAGCTTAAGAGTCTGCACAGGAAGCCAGGAGATGACGTGCAAGGTAAAGGCGAAGACGAGCTCTTCCGAAGAAACAGAAGCCGACCTGTCCTTCTTCATTTCCCCTTTATACCACTCCAGGGTGTGGAATCACTGAGCCAGTTTAGCTGAGTTTCTCTTACTCAAGTTGACACAATCAGTCCACCATCACACCTCTCAGGAGGGAACCCCAGACTCTACTGGAGCTCTGTGAGCTGTGGTCTTTGGGGCGCTGACTGTAGGCATCTGTGTAAGAGAGCTGCCTGCTATGGAAGGAACACACACACACGCACACACACAAACACACACACATACACACACAAACACACACACGCAGCAAACATCTCCGTTCAATTGTCAAAGCGGGAAGCCTCACTAAACATTTGCTTTTTACATAACCTTCGCTGTGTGATCGGCATTTGCTTGTGAAATGATTTGGGCAATTAAATCATTTGTCCATTTGCACATTTACTGAGTGGCATCTATGAGAGACTTGTGCCACAGTCATGGATGCCAAGCAGACCCGGCCTCCTCACGGAGACTGCAGATTGATCAGGAAGAGCGCCCAGGTGAGTGCACTGCAGCTCAGTGGGATCAATGCTAAAATGGCCAGAGTGGGAACACGAAGGAAGGCGTGATGAAGCTGGCAGTGCTGGGGATGCTGAAGGAACTTAGCAGTGGCGGGTTACTGTGACTGGGTTATGTGCTGCTGCAGGAGGGACGGTGCCTTGTCATCTGTCCTGGCCTCTGCTCCCAGCATCGTGCCCAACACACAGCAAATGCTCAGTGACTGTTGACGGAATAAGCTGAGTGAGCTGGCACCGTCAGTCCTAGCCGAGCAGCTCTTCTCTGAAGTTGCCCTCAACAAGTGAGAGGCTGAAGAGAAAGTACCCGAAGAAGATGCTCCTCATTGCTGGAGTTCAGCAGGTTGAGCCCCTCACGTCTCCCAAGCACTTTGCACTTCCTCTTGTACCTTTTTTGCTCCTGCTGGGAACTCATGCTGGGGTCCTAGAGAGGAAAGAAGAGAGATCCCTATTCTTGTGAAATTCCTCCACTTCTCTCCCATGTGGGACCCTTTGCCTGCATCCTCTGTGGCTTTTCACCTCCCTGGGCATCACAACTGTCAACTCGACAGGCAAAAAGAAGGCCCCAGCTGGGCATGGTGGCTTAGTCCTGTAATCCTAGCACTGCGGTAGGCTGAGGCAGGATGGTCATAGGTTCAAGCCCAGTTTGGGCAACTCGGTAACTTAGTGAAGCCCTGTCTCAAAAACAAGCAAAACAAAACAAAACCCCAAACAAAAACCAAAAGCACAGGCTGCGGCTACTCAAGTAACTATCAGTATCTCGTAGTATTTACAAACTACTCAGCCACTGGAAAAATGCCCATTACCCTAACCACTCCCTAAAGTATCCAGTTAGAACTACTGAAATGTGTACAAAAATCTATAATACAATATTATATTGGTTCTAGTCTTGTCCCCCCCATTTATAATTAGAGGGTTTGATTTTCCAAGATCAAGTTGTTAAGAGTTGAGATTCAAGCTAAAGGCTTTAGTTTTTATCATCATTTAAAAAGACAAACATTGCCCCAGTTTTGAAAGTTAGATGTATTTGCTACAGAAAATCTGGATAAAAGAAGAAAAGTGAAACCATGACAGATAGTTGCTGTTCACAGCTTGGATTTTCTCCTGGTCTTTTTTATTTGTATGCCCAGAAATAATTTTAAATCTATGTACATATTTATCACTGTTAGAAGCTCATTACATACCGTATTTTATATCCCATCCTGGCCACACGTTTATCCCATGCACAGTTGAGGAGCGCTTTGTACACGCCAGGTGAGAATCATGCAGTCCCACTAAGAAATGCGGAGTCAGAGACGGGGATGAGTCACGTGGAGAAAAAGAGAAGGTAACAGGAGGCTGGGAAGCGAAGAGATCTGACTTAGACTGAGGGGCTAGCGAATGGCTTCCCAGGAGAAGTGGTACTTGCAGCTGAGTCCTCTCGGGAAAGGAGGCTTTGGCTAGGAGAGTGGGGGCCGGGCACTGGCAGCGTCACATGGATTACAGGGCAGCAGGGAAATCTCAGCACCCACTGTTTTCCAGCACTGAGTGTGCAGCCAGAGAAGGGGCTGGGGAGGTGGAGTAGGAGAGGGAGGCAGGCCCCAGACCCCAGGGCCACGAACATTCCTAGTCCCACGTGGAGTCTCTGAGGATTTCAAAGGAGGCTGATCTGGTCTGTTTTAGCAATAAGGGAGGCTAAACCGAGCAGGGGAAGGAAGAGGGCAGGGAAGGAAGGGTTTATCCTTAAATACTCTAATGTATTACTGGCAGCATACTGTTCCATTTCCTCAATATGCCATACTTAAAAAAAAGTCCCTTGGTTTGATGTTATAATTCTCAAGGCAATGTACATCCCTGTAAGACACAAGTTGTAACTAGCAGTGATGATTAGCATTGACAGGATCCCTGGGAGTGGAATTGTGGCCTCAGTGGACATGTGTAATTGTAAGTGGCTGTTCTGTGTCACTAACTTGCCCCCTAAAAAGGTTGTGTGTGAATTCCAATTTCTCAGGTGAAAAATGCATGTAGTACTGACTTCCATTTATCCTGGCCAATTATGACCATCATTTTTAAAATGACTGTGCTATGATTGGCAAACAATGAGACTTCATATTTTAATTTCTATTTCTTTGAACGCATGTGAGAAAATATCTTTTTTTTTGTAAGTATGTGGTCATTTGTAGTTCTTGAATTGCCCCAACTCCATTTACAGTTTTTGACCAGATGCCCTTCCAGTGTAGCTCAGAGCTCTTTGAAACATTTTCTGCCTGCATCTTTTACCTGGGCATGGGGATGTATGCCTGTAATCCCAGCTGCCTGGGAGGCTGAGTCAGGAGGATGACAAGCTCAAGGCCAGCCTCAGCAGTGTAGCAAGAGCCTGTCTCAAAAAACAAATAAGCAAAACAGCAAACAAAAACAAAATCTTTTACAGAAGGTTTCAGGAGCTTTCCTGGACAGGCTGACTGTAGCTCTAGGAGGTCCATTTCCAAGATTCCAAGATCCAGACAGACCACAGTGCCGATCCTACAAGCAAGAGATCCTGTCATTTTTATCTACCACAGGGGCTCAGACAAAAAGGACAAAATAAATAAAAAAGCTCTTAGAAACGCTCGTCTTTCTGGCTGAGGGAGATTGATTCAAGAATCCTCTGGGGGTGGTCAAGGCCTTTACGTAATCTGGTATGGTGTCATATAATTTCTGCACAGCTCCTCTCTGCATCAGATAATCTCTAGATTACTTATAATAGCAAATGCAAAATAAATGCTAAGCAAATAATTTTTATACTGTATTGTGTAGGCAACAATGACAAGACAAATTGTACTTGGTTACTACCATTGTTTCTAAATATTCGTGAACCATATTTTGTTGAATTATCATTATTGTTATTATTTCTTTTTGCAGTACCAGGGATTGAACCCAGGGCCTTCCAGCTGAGCTACATCCCCACTTCTTTTTTTATCTTTTATTTTGAGACAGGGCCTTGCTAAATCACTAAATTGCCCAGACTGAGTTCTAACTCGAGATCCCCCTGCCTCAGCTTCCTAAGTGCTAGGATTACAGGTGTACACTATCATATCCAATTTAGTTATATTCTTGTATCTATAACCCTGCAGATACAGAGGGTTGACTGTGTAAGACAGTGATGGTGAATCTTTTAGAGCCTGAGTGCCCAAACTGCAGCCCAAAACCCACTTATTTATTGCAGAGTGCCAACACTACAATGAAACCCGAATATCCGACGCTGTGCTGCTTGGACTATGTGGGGGTGACTTGGCTCCTGTGCCGACAGACAGGGCTCTGCATGCCCATGCCATAGGTTTGCCACCGCTGGCTTAAGGTAATGGTATGTTTTAAGCATCCAACTGCTTAGATCAGTGCTGTCTGATGGGAATATAATGTGGGCCACTTATGCAATTTAAAATTCCCTACTGCCACAGTGAAAATGTAGGAACAGGTAAAATTAATTTTGATAACATTATTAACTCAATATATTCAAAATACGATCATATAATCTAAAGCAAATGCTATTTTATATACACGTTTTCATATTAAACCCCTGAAATTCGTGTGCATTTTACATTTGAGGACATCTCAGACTGGACTGACCGCATTTCATGGCCTCAGCAGTCACATCATGGCTGGGCGACTGGCCAGCAAGTGTGGACAGTGGACGGGAAGGACTGCATAGGACTCATAGTTCCATGGGGTCTCAGAGCCAGAGAGAAATAAATCCCGTTGTCAGAGCCACGAGACCAAGGAGTGGGAAGCAACTGACACTGGCCTCTGCCCTGCCAGAACCGCTCCCGCGGTGCCGGGATTGTCGCGAAGTAATGAAGTAGGTAAACTCTCACTGGCAGGTGGAGACCACGTCAGGGTCCTGGTTGTTCTGCTGCATCTGACACAGTGGCTACAATACAATAAAGAAAAAAGTGAACCCCCCAGGAAGCAAAGGAAAGACGAGCAGAGAGGAGGTTTTCCTGGGAAGCCCTCCCTGTCGTGTCCAGTCTGAGCCCTGGGGTCTGCCTGAGCCCGAAGGATTTTCTGTCTTCTAAACAAATGGATGCTCATCATTTGGGAGCCTTGATCTTTGAATTCCTGGTGTCTGATAGACACAGTGAGTGGCCCGCAGGTGGCGCCAGAGACACTTGGTAACTCGGGAAAGGGCTAACTGTTCTAGGCGTGGACCGCGGACCCGGACTGAAGGAAGCATCGGAGGCTCGGATGCTGACGTCAGGGGAAGCTGGCGTTAGGAATCTACTCCGTCCTTTTAATATGAAAAGTGGGCAGCTGGAGGGCTAATTCTTATATCTAAGATGACAGTTATGATACTTTTCCTTTTAATAAATAGTTATCAAAAGCCTATCCAGACTTGGCCAGGATGTGAAACAGGAGCAACGGATCATGGGGACCTTCATGGAAGAGGTGGCCCCGAGGAGGACTTTAGTCAGTGGTAGGGATGGGGGCGGGAGAACCGCAAGCAGAGTGAGAGAAAGCGGAGGAGTGGAGGAAACCTGACCTGAGGTGGGAAGGGACCACGGGTGTTCTGCAGTCCAACCCTCATCTCCCACGCTGGCTGTTTGAAGCCCATTATCAGAATTCCTGTGTGAGGGTGTCTGTCCGCCAGGTGTGAAGCGAGAGCATTAATGGGTCTGCTTAAGAAAGACCCAGTTCAGCAGATTTGTTAGCTCAGAGGATTTAAGTAAACGCGCCCAGGCTGAATCGAGACCACACACAGGTGTTGCATAACCTGCACAATTTTTTTTTTTTCTCAAGTTAACTGTTAACATGTAAGATCTGGGCTCCGCCCTGAAATATCCAGATTTCTGACTCGCGGTGAGCAGTGGCTGTCCCTTTTGGTGAGGACGTGTGTCTCTATACTTGCTTGGCTTTAAACTCCCTTCCTGACCTTGTAGGCACTTTTAGTCACTTTCCCATTGCTGGGACAAAATACTCAACACCCACAATTTAAAGGAGGAGAGGTTTGTTTGGGCTCATGATTTCAGTCCATGGTTGGCTGGCTCCAAGACAGAAAGGGGTTGGCAGAGGGGCACGGAGGAGGAAAAGGTGCTCAATTCATGGCAGCCAGGAAGTGGAGAGAGGAAGGAACCAAGAAGGAGCTGCACCTTCCAGTGACCTCCATCTTTGGACTAGGCTCTGCCTCTTAAGAGAACATTCAGCTGTGAACACACCAGTGGATTCATCTACTGAGAAGTATAGCGCCCATGATCCAGCCAGCTGCCATGTGAGACATTTGGGGGACATTCTAGATCTAAACCCTAACAGTCACTAGCCTAATTGCTTCATCATTCCAAGATTTCCATGATCTCCGTGAGCACAGGAAGTAAGAAAGCAAAGATATAATATATAGGTTCTTCTCTTTCAGCAAACCTTTCCGTGAACAAATGCCAAATATAGGAGATAATTTATGCCGAATAAGATAAAAAGAAAGATATCATTTCTTAAGATGTTTGGGATGAAAAGGAAGTACAAAAAATAAAAATCAAAGCAGAGATTGTTGTTTGAAGGAGGGAAAGTAGAGTCTGTGCCATAGAAAATTTAATCAGGGATGGGATACATTCAGAAACTTCTTCAGAATGTAGTGAAAGGGAAATGATAAAAAGAGAGAAGAGATATAAAAGCCAGAAGACACAGGTGTAAGCTACAAATAATAATTCTTGAAGAATCATACAAAGGAAACATTAAATGCAATGACTGAAGGAATAATAGAAGAAAACTTACCCATATTGAAAAAGAAACAAAACCCAAAAAACACTTGAATAATTAAAAAAAAACTTTCCAAAAATGGAGAACAAAAGAAAAACTTGGTGTCATTTGCAGCAAAACAGATGGATCTTGAAATGCATAATGTTAAATGAAATAAGTCAGATACGGAAAGTTAACTATCACATGGTTTCTGTTATACGAGAAGCTTAAAATATAAATTAATTAAAAGAGTATACAGTAAAACAAAGGAGAGATGGTAGGAAACAAGAAAGCAGACTTTTTTTTTTTTGTGGGTACCGGGGGGTCGACCTCAGGACCTCGCTCGCCAGCAGGCACCCGTGCTGCTGAGCAATATCACTGGCCCTTTTCTCATATGTGGGTTCTGGGAGTTGAACTAAGGAACTCGCGCTTGCCAGGCAGGTCCTTATGCCGCTGAGCTATCTCACCGGCCCAGAAAGCAGACTTTTGAAAGATGGAAATATCAGGGGAAGGGGAGAGGGAGGAGGGTGGGAGGGAAGGGAATGGAACATGATCAAGATATGATATACATGTACCAGTTCCCCAAAATGAATATAAATATTACGTATCATAAACATATAGCAATACAATGATTGCTTGAATGATGAACGTGTCCCCCACAGTTCATGTACTTGCAAGTGAATCCCCAGTGCAATAGTGTTGAAGATGGTAATGTTAAGAGCTGTTTAGCTGATGACAGCTCTGCATGAGGGGGTTACTGAGGAAGGGTGAATCAATCTCTCTCTCTCTTCCTCCTTCCCTCCCTATTTGCCCTTCTGCCTTCTACCATAGGATGGTACAGCATGAAGTCCCTTGCTAGATGCAGCTCCTTGGTCTGGGACTTCCCCGCCTCCAGGACCATAAGCAAATAAGCTTCTGTTTTTAAACTACACGGTGTGCGGTGTTCTGTGATGATAGCGCAAAGACGGACACAGACAGATGGACAGCGAGTGTTTCCCCAAGTTTTTCAGGCAAACCTAAAGTAGAGTTTATGCCAAGACAAGTGTGTCTGAGGAGTTTAAATTTCAGGGATGAATAGAGAATTCTAGAAGCTTCTCATCAGAAAATTAGAGAAAACAAAGTATTTATTTTATTTATTTATTTTATTTATTTTTTTAACAGTCTTTTTTTATTTTAAAGAGAAGAAAAAACAAAACAAATCAAAAAAAGAACAAATTTTCAAAACAACATAATATGAGGGTAGCAATGGTCAATGCATTACGTATTATTATCTTTAAGTTAGTTATTCAGGATACCAGACATTAGCATTCAATTGTCCAAACATTATTGGCTCAAACCTTCCTCTTCAATGAACTAAGTAAAACTGGTAGTGTATCTATCTTAACCATCTTATATACATATACAATTTTTTCCCCTTTCCCTTCTTTCTTTTCCCCATTCCAGTATCTCTTTCTTATTGACCAGTTTCTTTTTGATTCACCGTGTCTATTGTACATTTTGGATCTTATTTACTCTTTCAGTTTCTCATACTAGAGAGACAATACGATGCTTACACATGTGCGTCTGGTTGAAAGCCTTCCCTCTAAAATCAGGAACAAGACAAGGATGTCCACTGTTCCCACTCTTATTCAACATAGTTCTGGAAACTTTAGCCAGAGCAATTAGACAAGAGAAAGAAATAAAGGGAATAATGATTGGAAAGGAAGAAGTTAAATTATCATTATTTGCAGATGACATGATACTCTACACAGAAGACCCCAAAAACTCCACTAAAAAACTACTAGATTTAATAAGCAAATTCAGTAGTGTAGCTGGATACAAAGTCAATACTCAAAAGTCAATAGCCTTCCTGTACACAAATAACAAGCTTACTGAAAGAGAAATTAGGGAAACAATACCTTTCACAATAACATCCAAAAAAATGAAATACCTAGGAATCAACCTCACAAAGGATGTAAAATACCTCTACACTGAAAACTACAGTACTCTGAAAAAGGAGATTGAAGAGGATATCAGAAAATGGAAAGATATCCCTTGCTCCTGGATAGGAAGAACCAATATAGTGAAAATGGCCATACTTCCAAAATTGTTATACAGATTTAATGCAATTCCAATCAAAATTCCAACAGCTTATCTCACAGAATTAGAGAAAACAACCCTAAAATTCATTTGGAATCAGAAGAGACCTAGAATAGCAAAGGCAATTCTGGGCAACAAAGGCAAGGCAGGGGGCGTCACAATCCCCGACTTGAAATTATACTATAAAGCTACTGTGATAAAAACAGTGTGGTACTGGCAAAAAAACAGACTTGAAGATCAATGGAACAGATTAGAAGATGCTGAAACAACCCAGACATACTAAGCTACCTTATCTTTGACAAAGGTGCCAAACACATTCAGTGGAAGAAAGATAGCCTCTTTAATAAATGGTGCTGGAAAAATTGGCTCTACACATGCTGAAGATTATTTATTTATTTTTATTTAAGTATATTGGTACATTTTAGATATACAGAATGATCATATTCATCATAGGGAATTTGTAGCCATATATGATATATTTTGATTCCTCTTTTTTTTTATTTTAAGAGGACATAAATCAAGTTAGTTTCAGTTTTTCCTGGTATTAGAAGAAGCCAGATAAGACCTGCAGTGTTCCGATAGGATTCATTTGAGACCCAAGAATTTTATATCTAGAGAAGATGGTAGTTTTTGAACAACTCGTTCAAAGAAAATGTCAAAATCTCCGAAAATATACCTCCTAAATTGCTATATTTATGCAAAATGGTTTACATATCACAAATAGATCAGGAACAAAATAATGAATGAGAAAATAACAGAAGGAAAGAAATGACAGCAGCTGAGCAAATAACAAAAGAAAGCCAAATAAACAAAAATACTAACAAGGGGAAAAAATGACTAAGACTGCTATTGCCAATGATAGACAGGAAGCTAATTTAGCCACATAAATGCCTCATCACACAGAGCTTAGATGTGTGTATGCAAGACAATTTACTCACAAAGTGACTTTTAATGCTGTTGAAATTCCCAGCCCAGTAGCACCTCTGGGAATGTGGCTTGTATGTGGCTTTTTACACATGAGCCCAAACAAAGCCTCCACACAAAGCTCAGCATTAGAAAACTCTCCAGGACTCGTTCCTCTCAGTGACTAATTCAAAACTGACATTTTCAGGCAGGCGTGGTGGCCCATGCCTATAATCCCCACACCATGGGAGTCAGGAAGTTCACAAGTTCAAGCCTAGCTTGGGGAATTTAGAGAGACCCTATCTGAAAATAAGAAATACGAAAGGGATGGGGATGTAGCTCAGTGTGAAGGCCCTGGGTTTGGTCCTCAGTACTGAAAATATTAACATTTTTCATTTCTGCTCTCTACATTAATACCTACAAAGATAGCTCGTCACTGACTCCATTGATCTATGCTAGTATGAGGAAGGCAGCAGTGTCCAGAGTAAGTAAGGTTTAAAAATAGGCAGCTTAAATACAGTGGAACCTCAGTTCATAACTAAAGTCAAAATGGATCAAAGATCTAAATATTAAAACAGAAATATTCAATCTACCAGAAGAGAAAGTAGGTAGAAATCTTGAAGACATAGGTGTAGGCAGAGAGTCCATGAAGAAAAGTCAAACTGCATGGGAAATTCTTCAAAGAGTCAACAACTGGGACCTCATCTTATTAAAAAGATTTTGCACATCAAAAGAAATCACCAGCACAGTGAAAAGACAACCCAAAGATGGGGAAAAAATTTTAGCCAGTTGTCCCTCAGACAAAGGACTTCTATCTAGAGCATATAAAGAATTGAAAAAACTCAGACCCCCCAAATTCAAAGACCCAATCCAAAAATGGGCATCTGAGATGAATACGCACTTCTCAGAACAAGAAATACAAATGGCAAATAAATATATGAAAAAATGTTCAACATCATTGGTCATTCAAGAAATGCAAATTAAAACAGCCCTGAGATTCCATCGCACTGCAGAAAGAATGGCTATCATTGGGAAATCAACCAGTAACAAAGCTGGAGGGGCTATGGGGAAAAAGGAACCCTTCTCCACTGTTGGTGGGAGTGTAGACTGGTGCAACCACTGTGGAAATCAATATGGAGATTCCTCAAAATACTAGGAGTAGAGGTCCCATTCGACCCAGCTATTCCCCTTCTAGGTATCTTCCCAGAAGAATTAAAAACATCCTACCACAGTGATATATGTGCACCAATGTTTATAGCAGCACAATTTGTAATAGCTAAATCCTGGAAATAACATAAATGCCCATCGACCGAAGAATGGATAAAAAAGATGTGGTATTTTTATACAATGGAGTACTATTCAGCCATAAAGAAGGATAAACTTGAAACTTTTCTAGGTAAATGGATACAACTTGAGGCCATACTCATTAGTGAAATAAATGAGACTCACATGTGTAAACATCATATTGTCTCCGTGGTGTGAGAAACTGAAAGAGTAAATAAGGTCTAAAATATATAATAGATATTGTGAAATGGAAAGAAATTGTTAAAAAAGAAAAAGGAACTAGGATGGGGGAGAGGGGAAAGGAAGGGAGGGAAAATAGAGACAAAATGTAAGTTAGTTATACTATTAGTGTCTCTTAGCTCAGAAAAGAAAGGTTTGAGCTAATATCGATTGGAGAATTTTTTATGCCCGTATCTCGTACTCTGAGCAACTACTTTAAGGATAATAACATGCAATGTATTAACTATTGTTATTCTCCTACCATCTTGTTATGAAATTTTGTTTTACCTTTTTCCATAAAATAAAACAAATAAACAAATAAAAAATAAAAATAATTCTTGCTGCCATGAAGAGTGGTAATTATATAGAACTAGAGCCTTGCATTGTGCTCAGCTTTTGCTAAGGTAAATGTTTCCATTGCACACTGAACTGTAGATTCTAACACCAAGACTTCACCAGAGACCATGCTATACTAAATATTTCCAGGATGGATGTCACCCCAACTCAGTGGGTTTTTCCCTTTCATTTGGAGGCATGATTAACAACGTGCCTTCTCGGCATTGTGTGCACCTGGTGTTTGTTTCCCTTATGTCTGAGACTTTAATGATTCCCAACGCCAGTTGACACTTTTCCTTTTATTTCTTTCTTATTTTCTCCCCTCTCCTTCCCTCCCCTCCCCTCCTTCTCCTCCTTCTCTTCCCTCTCCCCCTCCCCCTCTCTCAACACAGGTGCACCTAATTCAAATGAAACTTAAATTAAGTTTCTTTTGGCTGGTTGCACAATCACGGAATTCTAGACAGCTTGCTTTGTAAGCGATCGCAGGAGTTGACCACGTCTTGTTCCCAGCTGGGGCAAACATCTTCCACAGAATACAGGGCCTGGGCTGCGACCCTTTCACTTGCCTTCTTTACCTCCAGTACCAGGGAATTCACTACCTTAGATGCGGGTAACACTCTTGGGAGAATCTCACTCTGGTTATTGAAGGCAAGTAACCCTGAATCCCTCAGCATGATCCCAACTTTGTCCTCCGGAGTCATGAAGGTCCTTTTGCCTTTGGTAATAAAGGACACTTTAAATCCAGCTGTATTCAAACAACTTTCATAAGTACGCTGTTTGAGGACACGTGATGAACTAACAGAATTTTTTGAAAATGCTTTCGGCTTGGATAATGTTACACTGAAGCCTGGTCTGAGTTTGTAAACTGAAAAATTTATGGTGTGGCCCGGACTGCCTACGGATGGATACACAAGTGAGAACTCTCTCCATAAGCTTCCCTTCCACTCGGTATTCCATGACGGTGGTTAAGAGTTTGGGTCTGGGGTCAGGCTCCCTGGGTTAATCCCTTCCCTGCCCCCTAATACTTGTGTGGCTTTGTATTGTCTCTCTCATAGGTTATTAAGGGGATTAAGTGAGATAATACATGTAAATGCTGAGTATAATTCCTCCTGCAGATTTAGAACACATTATTAGTGTTGGCTCTTTTTAGCACCGCTCTTATTACTACCTGCTTACCCCAATTCCTGTTTCTACCATTGGTCTACATGTCCGTGTACAGAGCTTCCGATTCTGTGGGTTCAGTCTAGGGCTGGGGAATCTGCCTTTTTAACAAGCCCTGAGTGGCTGTGATACAGGTGGTTCTCAGACCACGCGCTGAGGAACACTACAGTGTAGACATCCACTGTTTTTAGGATTTGAAGGGCTTAGGGCCTTAGGACAGACTCCCGGAAAGTGTAAGCATCTTTGTAAGGACTTGCCACACTTCCAATTTGTTAACAAGTATTCATTCAGCAGAAAGTTCTAGAAAACCTAATTTTTATGGTTTGGATCTAAATGTCACCCCAAAATCTGACACGTGCAG
The DNA here is from genome assembly GCA_028451465.1 of Erethizon dorsatum. Lineage (NCBI taxonomy): Eukaryota > Metazoa > Chordata > Mammalia > Rodentia > Erethizontidae > Erethizon > Erethizon dorsatum. Next base: position 9,758,213 of record CM051836.1, read on the forward strand.
AGATGCGGCTTTCAGGAGGTGACTCCATCATTTGGGTTCTAACTTCTTAAGTGAATTAATCCACTGATGAGATGATTTGATGGCATTCTTGGGAAGAAATGGGAACTTAGGAGGTAGGGCCTAGTTGGAGGGAGTGGGTATGGGGGTGTGACTTTGGGGACTACTTCTAGTCCCCAACCTCTTCCTTTCTGGCTCTTTCCTTCTCCCTCTGCTTCCTGGCTGCCATGAGGTGAGCGAATTTCCTCCAAGGGCCCTGCTGCCAGGATGTTTCTGCATTGCCACAGATCTAAAGCCATGGAACTGGCTGAGCATGGATGAATCTGCTGAAACCATGAGCCAGAACAACTTCCTTCTCTAAGTTGTTTTTCTCAGGTATTTTGTTACAGCAATGAAAAGCTGATTGATGTTTATAGTGCACCGTGTTAGAGCTAGTGATACAGAAATGAGACTTCAGGTACTGCACTTAGAATGCTCAGAGCCCAATGGACAAGGCCACAGGTGAGGGCGGGTGCCACAGTGGTACCCAAGAGGATTTTAGGTGGTGTGTGAATAAACATTTAAGCATGTGAACTATTGTGTATTATCTTCTCTTTTTGATGTGGGATATTTATTTTCTACTTCTAGTGTATAATAGTGATATATGTTGTAAAGTAGTACATAGTTATATAAAGTCCATATAAGGTGAAACTATTTAATTTAAAATAGTAACGACCTACATGAATCTATGAAGTAAGTAGCAGAAATGACAGGCACAGTGGAAATGCTGATGGAGGTGTATGAATGACTGTAGTTTAGGAAATGCTGCATTTTGGGTGGAAGGATGGTAATGCTGCACTCAATGTAGTTTATTCAGTAGCAGAGGGAGACTGGGAGTGGTGGCACACACCTGTACCCCTAGCACTCTTGGAAGCTGAGGCAGGAAGATTACAAATTTGAGCTCAACCTGGACAATTTAGTGGCTGAGTGAGATTTCATCTTGAAATTAAAAAAAAAGCCCTGGCTATTTAGCTCAGTGAGAAGACCTTGGGCTTAATCATCTGCACTGAAGAAAACAAAACAAAACAAAACAAAACAAAACAAAACAAAACAAAACAGCAGAGGGGCTGGTGAAGGGGCAACTGTGAAGGTAGGCACGTCCTGTTTCACAGGGGAAACAGTGGCCCTCCCTCCTTCCCTCTCCTCACCCCATGGATTATATGGAAGTCACCATGGCAGGAGCCCTCACTTTTGTGGAGAGCCCCTCTCCTCAGGCCTTCACATAGTTTATCTCATTTAATTCTCCTCACACCCCTGATTGTGGGGCGAATGCTGTTCCCATTAGATGGTTGAGGAAATCAAGGTCCCAAAGCTACAGAAGAAGGAGTTGAGCCTGCCAGCTGGTCCTGAACTCCAGCTCCAAGCCTGTACCCCACCTCTGGGGGCTGGCAGGGAGTGGAAGTGGTTGCAGTGACTGCTAGAAGATGTCGGTGATCCCATGAATGTGTGGGGGGCTTGGTGAGACCATTGGTTACCTGACTTGTGGCACTCAGTGAAAAGTGAAGATGTGGAGTCCCTTGTTGAAAGCATTGCATAGAAGTTAAAGATGGTGAAAGCAGAATATGAAACTGAACAGCACAGGACCCATGTGCCAGCTGCTTGTACTGCCCTGGACCAGCTCTGAGGCCAGGGTGACAGGGGTTCGGAAAGAGATGAGAAAGGACCCCAAGACCCTGCTCCTTTTTTTTTTTTTCCTGAGAACTGACATGAGATGCTGCTCTTATAAAGCAGTTTTCTCCTAGGCTTTTATGTCTTTTAAGGAGAGAAAAACCACTTCTGCACAAACACGAAACCCTACAAGGAAGGTTCGTGTTCTGTGATGACATTGGAGACCTTCATGAAGCTTCAAATGTCAATACCTTCACCAGGCTCTGCAAATAAGAGTTCTGTGGGTAATTACATTTTTAATAAAATACAGTTTGCAGATTGATAGTCAAATGGATTTCCTGTTCTGGGAGCCTGGCCTTTCTTCCCAGTTCTGCCACTGTACTTTCTCATGCTGTTCTTTCTTGAAAATCCTACATAATTAGGGAAGAGTTGCTCATGGATTTACACTTTCTGATACTCTCAGTTCCTGCTAATTTATTGGGTGAAAGAGCTAAATGTTATTAAATGACCAGTTGTTGGCTCATGTTTATACTGTGCCTATGTAATGAAATGAAATAGCAATGAATAATTGTTGGACTTTATTGGTAGTTGCAAACTACACTGATAAATAATCATGTGCATGGAAGGCTTAAATGGAATTTTCTCAGAAAATGCGTATGTATATTTTATTAAGCAACTTTGATACATGAAAGTCTAGATTTATAAAATATATTTCAGGAATTATTTACTTTTTAAGAGGACTTTTTATTTAACATTTTCTTTTTCTTTTTAATTGACACATAGTTATACATATTTATGGGGTACAGCATAATTCAATACATGGATGCAATATGATGATCATATCAGAATAATTAGCATTTTCATCTCCTTATCATTTCTTTGTGTCTGGAAACATTAACCTTTTCTTTTCATTCTTTGTAAAATTCATAATAGTTTGTTGTAAAACATCAGTCTACTTTGCTGTAGTGTAGGGACACTCCTCCTATGTAATTGTGTCTGGTACCTCTTTCCAACCTTTCTTACCTCCTTCTCTCCACTGTCTTTCTCAGCCTCTCGTCATCAGTATTCTACTTTGTTCTTTGAGAGTAACTTTCCTAACTTTCACATGTGATATTTGTCTTTATTGGCCTGGCTTATTTTACTTAATATAATATCCTCTTGTTCCCACAGGATGATTTTTAGCTTTGCAAATCATTTGATGTAGATTTCTTTTAAAGAACAGCTTTTAAAGGAATATTTAAAAGTCTTTCATTTAATATATGTGCTGCCACAGCTAGCACAAGTCTTTCATTTAAGAAGTAATTATTTGTACACAGTTGTTTAAGATGCTTTCTTTCTGCAAAGCAAGTTATACCTATGGCCCCCTGGAAAGGAAGTAAGGCGCTTCCGAATTCTGTGTTTTATGTTTAGGACTGGTATTGTTCTCAACACTCAATTTCATTTTATTAATTCTGTGTGCATGGGTCCTATTAATGGCAGTTTCTAATCTAGACAAATATGCAGCTTTGTTAAATTAATGCCGTTTATAAAATTCCTTTCTATAAAACACAAAATCTGCAGACAACAAGGAACATCTTTGGTTGATCGTTCTTGGGAGTGATTGTTGGGGAAGGATCACATTCAGACATTAAAAGAACAACGCTTTTATAGAATCTGGACTGTCTTTTTCCATGTCCCCTACAGGGACAAATGCGTATATTTCAGTGATCAGGATGATCATCAGTTTCATCAGATGTTCCTGCCCTGCTTGCCACAATACCTGGCACAGAACAGGTTAGCCATAATGGATGAATGCATGACCGTGTCTGGAAAACACATCTACAGGAACCAGTAGTGAGACAGTAATCAGTTATTTGAAACTTAGATCAAAAGAATTTTCAATCAACGAGTTTTCTGCTACGCATAGGAAGATATGGTCATAGTTAGGCTCTCAGAAGCCCAAAGATTCTTATGAGTTTAAAGCCCATCCGGTCCCACCCTGAGACAGTAATAACTCATGATGATGATAATGATGGTGGTAAAAATGCCATTTTTTGAGCACCTGGTAGTGTAGTCTCACATCTATCACCTCATTTAGCCCTCACATTAACTTTGCAAGATGCATGTTATTATACCCATCTTATAGGCCAAGAAACAGAGGCCTAGAAAAGTGAAGTAAATCTCATCAAGGCCATACAGATAGTAGCTGGCTTGAGCCCAGATCTGTTTTTGGCTCCAGAGCCCACATTCTTTTTTCTTATTATATTATCTCCACGCAGGGTCCTATAGCCTGTCTGTGCCTGGGGCAGATCAGAAAGAGAGGCTCTTGACTTTGATGTCCCTTGTTCTTGGCCTCTTCACAGGCTGGTGCTGAATCTCAGACAATAGGATAAAAGAAAGGCTAATCAGAGGGCTTCAAAAGGTATATCACATTTCAACTCTGGCCATGGGAAGGGTCAGGAAGTTGAGGCCAATAACCATCCTCAGTAATTTATTGCAAATTGGTCAAATGAATTAAGGTTATTCATGGAATATTTGAATGACCAGGGTGAGATGTGCCAAAGTAGCAGAAAAGTCTCACATTTTGCCATTATGAGCTTGGTGTTAAGTTATGAACTGATGATTTATTAGTTGTATGATCTTGAGCAAGTCACTTATCTCTCAACTTCCCTCTTCCCTTACAGAATGGGGAGAGGGTTTTACATTTACCCGACACAGGAGTTGTGACATTAAATGAGATCTTGTCTAGGAAAATGTTTTATAGACAGAAAACATGGTTAATATATTTTTCGTTCCCATCAAATACATTCTTTTTTTTCTCACTTTGCAGTTTTGTGGTTTGTTTCATTTTATAGACATTCTACAAATATTTCTACTTAAGTTTTTCTCATGTGTTTTCTTTCGTTGGTTTGCTGACAAGCAGTGATTTCTCTTTCTACAGTTGGACAAGCACTATTAGTTATAAAGTACGGATGGTGAACCTCTTAGAGCTTTCAATGATACAGCCTGCTTCAGCGCATGTACCATAGGTTCACCACCACTGTTATAAAGTTTATTACAACTGGAAAATTAGGTTCAGCATCTGGATTAGAAAAATTATTTGCACGTGAGAGATTGGAGGGAATACGTTTAACAGTAGTAGTGTGAAAAAACATTCGTAGTGTCGGCGGATGGGAGCTCAGCCGGTGCCAGGGCAGAGTCAGTTGGATTAATTTATAGGCACCAAGTGCCCAGAAGGGAGGAGATAACAGTACCTCAAACTCTTCAGCCCACATCGCATTGAACATGCAATTTGTAGAGTCTCATTTTAAGAAGAGTGTCAATTCGTGTTCTTGCCAGTACTCAGGGTCATTAGTATTTTTTAATTATATCTATTTTGTTCAGGAAAAAGTGGTATCTCTGTAGTTTTAATTGCATTTCCTGAAAAATTAAATAGATACCTACTCCCCGACCCATTATCCATGCCAGGGCGATTATCCTAGAGAAATGAATCATATATCCAGACAAAACCTTGTAAAATCATGTTCACAGCATGATTTATACAAAACAGTTTTATACAAAACAGTTCACAAATGGAAATAGTAAAACATTGATCAACAGAAGAATAGATAAACAAATTACAATATACTCCTACTTGAGATAAAAATAAAAATAAAGCAAGTGATAAAAATGGAACCACTAACTACACTTTGTAACACAAGTGAATCTCACATGTGTTATAGAAGCCAGAAATAAAAGAAGCCAAAAAGAAAATGTTAAGTGAAATCAATCAGACACACAAGCTTAGATATCACATGGTTTCTCTTATATGACAAGCCCAATATATAAATAAAGAGCAAATGAAAAAATAGGAAAGAGGAAGTAGGGATATAGCTCTTTCTCAAATGGGAAGGGACTCAAGAGATGGAGGGATGGGCAGAGAGGGGCGGGAGAGAGCTGAGATGTTTTATATACGTGTACTTACTCCCCATAAGAAATGTAATCATTATGTAATATATAATGATTTATAGACATTTTAGAAATACTTGTAAATTTAAAGGGATTCTTTTGTACTTGGTTATTATGTTTTTACTCAGCTCTGGGTCGCAGCACTAGAGCTAAACTTACAAGGCGAGATGTAGTCAGCAGGATTAGGCTTATCTTGGTCCCTGTCCTATGGGAAAGATTTCTGTGGCATAATTAATATTCTTGCTTAGTAGAAGATTGATTTCAAATAATGTAAGCCAAAATACATAACTTCCAAAAGGTTCTTTTTTTTTTTTTTTTTATGTGGGTACCGGGAGTCGACCTCAGGACCTCACGCTTGCCAGCAAGCGCTTGTGCCGCTGAGCGATATCACCGGCCCCCAAAAGGTTCTCATGGATTAAAATTTTTATTTACTTAGAAATAGGTCATTCAATCACCTGGATCAGAATTTAAGGGACAAAAGGTGAAGAATGGAATACCTTCCTCCTGTCCTCAGGTTCCGTAGCCATCCAGGTCTCCTCTCCACAGGCTACCATTTAAACTATTTCTTGGGTATCTTTCTATAGATATTTTATGCCATTCATGGCATTTCAGGAATCCTTTTTGTATTTTTATTTTACATAGTAGCTTACTTTAGGGCGTTTTCTTTTACCTTGCATTTTCCACTTAATAATATTCAAAGATATTTCATTTTAGAACTTGAAATCTTTCTCTTTCATTATAAGGATTGCCTTGTTTCCTAATATATATTGGAATGCATGTATGTATGTATGTATGTAGGTATGTATACCATACTTCAGCCAATCTGGTTATATTTAGGTTGTCCCCTACATTTTACTAATAAAAACAAGGCTTCAGTAAGTTATTTGGTTCTTAGGTCACGGATACATGTGCAAATAATATTGGTAGAAAAAATTTTGGAAGGTGTACTTGCTGGGAGGAATTGTATATACATGGTTTAAACATTTTGATGGATGTCAGCAATTTTCCCTTCATTAAAGTTACATCAGTCTGCCATCGATGTAATCCCAAATATTCACCACCATGATGTGTTCTCAGGATCCATCACCTTTGCCAATTCAGTGAGTGAAAAAGTGAGTCGAACATCTCTCCTTATGCTTAACAACATTTTGTGTTTCCTTTCCTGTGAATTGTCTGTCTATATCCTTTGTCCACTTTTGGTTGGTTCAGAAGTAGTATAATAATTTTGTTATTGAATTTATTCGAATGCATGTATTTATAATACTTTAAATCCTCTTTTCAAACTTTATTTTTAAAAATTAATGTGTAGTGAAATTTAGTGTTTTTTTTTTTTTTAATGGTACTTGGGATTGAACCCAGTATCTTTGCACTGAGTTACATCCCCGGTCCTTTTATTTATTTTTTAAGTTTTTAATTTTTTTTTTTTTTTGTGGGTACCGGTGGGTCGACCTCAGGACCTCGCGCACCAACAGGCACCCGTGCCACTGAGCGATATCACCGGCCCCTTTTTCGTATGTGGGATCTGGGAGTCGAACTCGGGCCCTCGCGCTTGCAAGGCAGGCACTTATGCCGCTGAGCCATCTCACCGGCCCTAAGTTCTTAATTTTTTGAAATAAGGTCTCGTTAAGTCACTAAGGTACGCAGGCTGGGCTTGAACTTGTGATCCTCCTTCTTCTGCGTCCCAGAGTGCTGGAATTATAGGCGTGTGCCACCATATCTGGCTAGTTTTTTAGTGTTGTTATGAGTTTTAACATATATATTGATTTGTGTCACCATCTCACCATGAAGACATAGAACAATTCAATCATCCCAGAAAACTCACTTCAGCTGCCACTGTGTAGTTAAACCCTCCTCACACCTGAACTTCCGCAAACACTACTCTGTTCTCTGCAGCTGTCATTTTGCCTTTTCTGTTTGCAATTTCTTGAGAATGGTTTCTTTCTCGACCCATAACGCCTGTGAGAGTCTTCCTTGGTGTTGTAAGTATCCAATAGTTTCTTTCTTTTTATTGAGGAATTGCATTCCATTGTATGGACGCATAATAATTTTTTCATCCATTTGCCCATTGAAGAATATTTGAGTTGTTTTCACTTTTTGGTGATTTTGCATGGGACTGCTTTAAGCATTCATATAAAGATTTTTGAGTGAGTATAAGTTGTTATTTCTGTTGAGTGAATACCTAAGTGTCGGTTTCTCTTTACTGTATTTTTCTTCATTATGTTTATTTTTTTCACATCTTGTAATACTTGTGTACCCTTCACTGCTGATATGTTGTAGAGACCCTGGGTTCTGTAATCTTCCTCTAAAGATGATTCATTTTTCTTTAGTACATGGCTTCCTTACTTAGTTTTATAGCTGTGCCCTAAGTGTAGAAAGCCTAAGCATGGCGGCTACCAAGCCCTCTTCTTGTTGGGGTTCAAGTTCTGAGCTCTTTCCTTTGTGGATCTTATTAGTGCTTGGTTGAAGGTTTGGTGAGGTGGACCTAAAGTATATCTTATTTTAGCTAGTGGTCCTTGCTCCTGAGAAGAAGCCTTTCGGAGATGTCAACTGCTAGCCGAGGAGCTAATGAGATGTAAATTCAGTTTTTCCATTTGGATTGGGATAGACGTCAAAGTTCTCTAGCAAGGTGCAGTCCCTAGTGTCTCTGGTCCATTCTCAAGCTCATAGCTGCCATTCTATGGTAAGCCTCACTCTCATTCTGTGCATGTGAGCTGGGCCCTTGGACTAGGACTTTTGGGGAACCCCCACACAAACTTCTGTGGTGCCCTCTGATAAACCATCTCCTGTCCAGTACCTTGTCCCATAGTTCCCACTGAACTTGTCCCATAGTTCCCAGCTGCCCTCAACTTTGATCTTTGCCTCTTCATCTCAGCAGGGCCCCCATTCCCCGCTTAGACTTCAGTTCATTGTGCCTTCATTGGAGAATTGTCTCCAGGGACAATGCTGCAGTGCCTGAGAACAGTAGTTTCCTCTATTTGTCTGTTTTTATATATTTTTGTATAGGGCAAGTCTGGTACCAGTTACTTCTATCGTAAGCTAACATGAATGACAGGTCTAGGATGATTTATTAAGGGCTATCGGGGTCTTTTGCTTGCAGCCTAACTTTTCATTAAGGGCAACTTTGCTGTTTTCAACTGTCAGAACTCCATGCTGAAGGGTGCTAGGGATCTGACCTGGTTTGGTAATTTTCATGTTCTTATGTTTGCTAAATTGAGTGAATTGGGAACCTTTTCCAAGGAGCTGAAACCATAGCTTCTGTAAACTGCACTCGGTAATGAATTTTTAATTTTCAGTCCAGTTCTAGCACGGCAGTAAAAATAAGTTCAATTATATGCTTATTGGGAATTGGTTCTTATAAATTCTAAAGCATTTTATTACAGCAGGGATTAGATGTTTTCCCCAGCCCAGTGTGACTTCAGGACAGTCCTGTTGTTCTGAAAAGGGGGAGTTTTCTGATCTATGGGATGGAAACAAGGTCAGGGAAGAAAAAAGATTATAAAACAAAATTGGAAAATTTTGTACTTTACTTAACCTGGTATTAAGTTATAACAGTTTATAGCTTATGCCTTTTAACTTTTCAAATGTGTCCGCATGCTCTTATGTCATTATCCCCACTGGAGAAGAAACAGGTATTAGGGTATTTTTTAGTGGTAAATAACCTGCTTTCTCTCTTGTTACTCTCTAGGAGATAAAGAATTGGTGTATGACAATCCCGTAGTCCTAATATTTGTTAATTTGTGTACTCATTGATTAGTTTGCTAGTGCTATGATGTCAGAAGTGACTTTGAAATCACAGTGAAGACCACCATTGGCTTTTCTTTAGCTCGTGCATTGGATTGAGTGGAAACTGGCTAACCTAAACTGGGCCCAGCAGGAACTGCTGAGCTCTGCTCACCACATTTCTCAAACTCCTTCCGGGACCATGAGCTTTGTCATGGCTATGGCAGAGGTCCAAGTGAGTAGATCTAACTGCATGAACACATTTTCTACCTTTGCTACATTGCATTTGCTAACATCCTGTTGAGCAGAGCAAAGAAACCTGGCAAATCCAACATCAATGGAACAGGGATAGATATTCTTGTGGGAATGAAAAGGAGATAATAAAAATTATTGGACAATAATACATTATACTATAAGTAATTATTATCTACTTGTCACTAAGGCTAAGATGTGAGCAAGACATAGGCATTTGCCCTAGGATTCCTAAAAACACTGATTTTCAACCTTAAAAGCAATGATCTTACAGCAATCATAACAAAAAATGCAGAGGAAGAGTTAATACAGAGGAAGAGTTAATTTCTTGTAGTTCACAAGAAACAGAAATGCTCAGGTTTTTAGGATGTTTTCTGCTTTTAATTTCACACCCTGGAAGATGTTGAACTTGAATGTGCAGCAGTCTACCAGAGTATTATGTTGGACTGAAATCCCTTGCTATTAATAACAAGTTTTACTGTGGTTTTGAGATTTAAAGTCATGATTTCATGTAAGAAACTGCAGCTGTCCAGGAAGATGTTTGGGTTCATAACATTTCTAAAAGCACTTGGGCAAAGATGCTGCGGATTAACGAGAGGACTCACAAGCAGGTCTGCACAGAGGGACTCAGAGCTGCATGGATTTGTTTCAGGAACCTTAAGGAAGAAATGTGCAGCAGGAAATGGAAATATGTAAGACATCCAAACACTTGAAGCAACAGTTTGGGTTTATTGAAATGAACAGCTACAGATGCTAAGGAGGATTGTGATGGACAGCAGTGAGCAAAGCAGTGGCCTGGAAGTGCTGGTACCTCTTGCCTCCTTTCCTTTTCTGAGAGCCTCTTGTTTGCGGGTGTTGGCGTTGCGATTAGGCTAGAGGAAGGCTCTGAAAGCCTGGGCTGAAGGGATACTGAAAGCCTTATACTTTTTCTGAGTTTTTTAAATTTAAGAACACTAAAATTGAGGAACTTGAGCTGAAGGCCTGGAGATTTTGTGCCCAGGATCCCCAGGCTGACGACATACAAGGATGATGGTCAGAGAGACAGAAGTTAAAGAGAAACATTTATTGGGATAAAAGAAAGACTATTACCAATGTTGTGGATCTTACATTAGGAGGATATCTGATCTATTCCAACTCTCTTGTTTCATAGCTGAGGAAATAAAAGATCTTTCCCGAGGTCACATGAGTCTATGGCAGGGCCAGTATAGAAACAGCCATATGGCCTGTTAGCTCCTAAGAGCTGCCAGTTATAGTCACTGAGTGCTTAGTACATAGCAAGGCTTTTCTAAGCACTTATATGCAAATAATCTCTTTTTTGTATTCACTAAAATTCCATGAAGTTAGTACCATAGTTATAACACTAAACAGGTAACAGAGGCAGTAAGATAGCCCACAATTTGCCTAATGTCATTGTGTGGTATCTTATTGCCTTTGTTATGTCTTTGGTTGTATAAGAATAAGTATGGTAAGTGGGAGAGCCAGGATCAAAATCAAGTAGTCTGACTCAGAGCCTAGACTCGATATGGTTGCTGTATTGTAGTAAGCTCAGAAAGCTAGGTAAGGACGTTAAATGCTCTGAATAGAAAAAGATGTACCTCTTCCTGGAAACTGGGGGATCCTGTAATTATAAAGAGACAGCCTTTTAGTTATTCTTAAAGAGAGGTGAGGCTGGAAAATATCGTGGGCTGTACAGAGCACCAGGAACGCTGTGACTCTCTGGAGCTGTCCGTGGTGCTGAGACCAACAATCTCCAGCATCTTTGTCTATTGCTCCCATCAGCAAACCTTAATACCATTACCTCACAAGGCTAGAATTTTAAAGCTGAATGGGCTGCAATAAGTAATTATTGTATTCCTACCACATACAGACATTTTATATTTGTTATTTCTTTAAGGGTTCACAACAATTCATTGACATTTCTTTTGAGAAGGAGAGAGGGGTAGATAAGAGACTACTTGCATTACCAGGCAGAATGAAACAGTTACTTATTAGAAATATAAAAATTGGGGTGTGGAAAGGGGTGATGAGAAACTATCTATGGAACCTTTGAAGTAAAAGTAGAGGTATAATTTCAGTCCGGTTAAAGGGCCAATAATGAGTGAAGGGATGGTCTATTTGAGTGAGAGAAAGTAGATCTCTGTGACTATGTTGAGATCATCAAACATTTTGAATACTGCACATGTTTCTAATCCCTTTCACACATACATGATCTATATCTTTGGATGGTCACCTGATTTTTCCTACTGTTCTGAAACAGAACCTCAATATTCTTCCAAAAACAGAGCTCCAGGCAAGTTCTCTCAATTTAGCAGGGTGAGCATCTGAGAGAACCTGCATTGATCTTCCTGGACTAGTATGCTGGGGGTAGGATATGTGATGGCAGGCAAGGTCATCTATGCTACCCTCTTTCACTAAAAGAGAATGCAACTGAGGATTAGTAAAACAATTATTCAGAGTCACTCTGCAAGTGAGCAACAGGACCAGAAGATACAGAACCCAGGTCTTATGAGGAGGACCCCTGCCTCAGGATTTTTCAAAGTTAGACATTTGGACCAGTTGTATCATGTATGTCAGCAGCAACATGCAGAAACTTACTAACATGCCTGGTACTGAACTCTGTGCCAGACACAGTGGAAGTGGAACCTGAAAATCTGCATTTTTAGCAAGCTTGTTGAGTTATTGTGGAGTAGGACAGGGTTTGCTTGGAACATTGGCAGTCTATGAGATGTTGTGAGTGTCCAGTAGGAAATTGATGCTAACAGTATTTTTCCTTGTATAATCAATTTAAAACATATATCACAAAATAACTTATACATTCATTTAGTTGTTTTATTCCTGTGATAATCTGCTTTGAAGAGAATATGCTTCTTATTTAATAATTGATTTGCTGGTATTTGAATTTTGGCTCTGCATTTATTAGCTCAATGACTTTGAATATGTTCTTTTAGCCTCTCAAAACTCCAGTACTTCTACATGTAAATGAGATTATAACATGCACCTTAAAAAGTTGCTGTAATATTAAATAGACAATGCCAATAGGATATTTTAAATATATTGTGGCACACAATAAACATTTTATACATGCTAATTACTTTTAGTATTTGTTAATATAACATTGTAGATATAAAAATCTTCTTGCAATTATTTTGTGATTTTTAGCTCGTTATATTCTTTATCCAAGCATGCACTATACCTCTTGATTTCCATTTTTTTTTATGGGTACTGGGAGTTGACCTCAGGACCTCGTGCACCAGCAGGCACTCGTGCCTCTGAGCGATTTCACCGGCCCTTTCTTTGTATGTGGGTTCTGGGAGTTGAACTCAGGACCTTGCGCTTTCTAGGCAGGCGCTTATGCCGCTGAGCTATCTCACTGGCCCTTGATTTCCACTTTTAAAGTTAGTACATTATGTTTAAAAATATGTTCCTTGGGCCGGTGAGATGGCTCAGCGGCGTAAGCGCCTGCCTTGCAAGTGCGAGAGCCCGAGTTCGACTCCCGGATCCCACATACGAAAAAGGGGCCGGTGATATCGCTCAGCGGCACGGGCGCCTGTTGGCGCGCGAGGTCCTGAGGTCGACCCCCCGGTACCCATAAAAAAAAAAAATATGTTCCTTGATTAGATACTATTACAGTGAATACACAGAAGCATGTAGAAGTTAAAATTGAAGATAGGAAGACATCAAATCATCATGCTGAGTAGTTTAGGTTTTATTCTGCAGGCAATAGCTGGACATTGATTTTGATATAGAGAATGATGAGACATAGACAGTGCTGTGAGAAAATTAATTTGGTGTAGGATATATTGGAGACAAGCAGTCCAGTTAAAAAACAAGAGCAGCAGATTGTATAGGAAGTGGTAAGTTCCTGTATTGAGTTTGGCCACTGCGAAGAATTCAGGTAGGACCCTGAAGGGTCATTATAAAAAAATATAGGAAGTACCTGGTTAATGGATATGAGGAAGAAGAGATGAAGTAACTGTGGGTTTTCCAATGTGAGTGATGAGGAAATTTATGGTATCTCTGGCAAGAATAGAAACATCTAGAGAGGGAGAGTTGGATAGGGGTAGGAAATCAGTCTACATCTTGATCCTGTTTTACAAATTGTGAAAATGTGGTAACAGAGAAATGTTGCAACTCTTTTACACATGAATAACTTTAAGTATTTAATTATACGAATCTGCTCCCACGTGTCCCATTTCTTTATTGTATTTTAATGTTATTCTTTCATGTATTGGTGTCCGTATTTGCAAGCAAAATAAACTACCTTTGGCTGATTTAAACAGGAAGGGAGGGATTTTATTAAAGTGATATTAATGTGCTCACAGAATTGCTGGGAATCCTGAAGATCCAGGCTCAGGACATGGATAGAAACAAGGGAGAGCAGGCAGCAGCCCCCACCATGGCTGAAACTCTGCTAGGTGTCAGTTTGGGAAGATACTGCTGTTTCCTCTGTGGAACGCTGGGTCCTATGGCTGGCACTGCATAGAGGATGCTGTGCCTGACTTTTCTGTGTTTGCTAAGTGGAAGATTCTGCTGCCAGTGCTGCCTCCACCTCCAGAATATATTCTTCATTTTTGGTTATTTCTATCTCTATGTCCTTACTAAAAACCCAGAGTAGAAGCATTAGATTGAGCAAGCTCAGATTTTATGACCTAGTAGAAAAGAGATTGGAATATGTGTGTCTTACTTGCTTATACCAGAGGTAGATCGGGTCTCCTACCAGGATTACTAAGATAGAACAGCCCCAGTTCTTTGATATTTGACTGTTAGAGCAAAACAAAGCAAATGAGCAAAAAAGTGAGCAACCACCAATGTCCATTGTACATGCCCATAAGTTATATTTGATACCACGAGGCCAGATCACCTAGAAACATGTTTCTCTTTTCTTTTTAGTGAGTTGCAAATATAGTATAGAGTGTCCCAAGAATCAAAGCACTTGCAGCTACACCTATAAAGGTTAGAAAATTGCCCAGTATTTCATGGCTGGGGTTGTTCAGATTGCAGCCTATTACAGAGAACTATTTGACCTTTTCATGTGGCATGATGTTGTATTATCTGAACTCCCTTTATCTGTGATTTCTTTTTTGCTCTTTCCCTCTTTCCCATTTATTTGAATTCATGCCCGAGGGGGGAAAATGAAAATAAAAGGTGTGGTTGGAAATTCTGGGTTAGTGGTGAATGAATTCTAACCTTGAACTTAGTAAAGACAGAGTTTTCTCTGAAATTTCTGAGCAGCACACTCGGTTGGGAATCAGGATGCTGAAGTCCTATTCTTGAGCAAATCTCTACTTATGTCTGGATTCAAGATTCTTCACTGATCGGATCCCTGGACTTGGACTCAGGAATACCCAGACTGGGGCTTATGGGCTGGTGTTAACTTGGGAATGTCATGCTCTTAGCTGTATTTTTCTTATGGGAGAAACAGGGATAATAATTGTACCATCCACGTAAATTTATTATGTGAATTAAATGAGGCAGTGTTTGTAAAATTACAGGAAAAAATAGAACGCCCATGCCCTGGATGACTTTTAAGAACTTTTCAGGTGTCTTAGAATCTGGTATTTCACATAACTTGCGGAGTGATTCTGCAAGATATGGATAGTATATTTTATAGTTTATATATTATAAAAGAGTGAATCTTACAGGGACAGTTATTCTCAGAAAGAAGGGAAAAGTTTTCCTCCTTTTCTCCATCCCGCAACTTACAGGTATAGCACAATTTAAGATATTGTGAAAGATACTTAGAAATGTGTATAATGTACTGTTAATACTCTTTGGAAGCTTTGACCCTACAGAAGCTTCTCTAGATGAGGAAGCCAGAAAGGGAAACAAAGTTGTACATTGATATGAGCGGAAGTTGGACTAGCTGTCCAGGCGGCATCACGGTGGGAGAGAGGGTGCAGTGAGCTGCTAGAGGGAAGGTCATGCTGGGCAAGGTTCCCAGAGCCAGCCTGCTGGAGGTCCCAAAGAGCGCCTTAAAGAGTGCAGTTGAGGTTATACTGGGTGTCATGGCACCTCTGAACCGGCCAGATTTGACTTATGAGAGCTGAGATGCTTATCTCCTTCTGCTGGCTGGGTAAAGTGACTATTGTAGCCTTTAATCCATGTCAGAACATTCTTTCAGATGCTTTCCATCAACATGAGCTTGCCTTAGTGCCTCGCTTGTAGTGAATAGACGTGGCAAAAGTGACTTGGTTGACTTCTGAGCCTGTTAGGGAATGCGGTGTCTCCATCAGGATCTCTGTCTTTTGGGATCCTCACCTTTAAAACATAGGTAGTGTGCCTTGAGAAAGCCAGGCACAGTTGGGTGTGGGGTGCATACCTGTAATCCCAGCACTCTGGGAGTCTGGGGCAGAAGGATCACAAATTTGAGCCCAGCCTGGGCAATTCAGCAAAAACCTTTCTCAAAATAAAAAATAAGAAAGGGTGTGGAGTGTGTGGCTCTGTGTGAATGAAGGGTCTGAGATCAGTCTGTAGTATCCAAAAAGAAAGAAAGCAAGCCAGCTAGCCGCATAGGATCTGAAAGCCAGTACTGCATCAACTGCCAGCCCTACAAATGTGCAAGCCTTCATATAACTCTGCCCCCAACCTTCACGCCACTCCAGCCAACACAAAGTAGAGCGGAGACCAGTTGTTCCCACGGAGCGTTCTTTAAATTGCTGACTGTTGAGAAAAACAGTGGTTATTTTAAACAACTACGCTTTGGGTGGTTTGTTACACAGCGACGGGTAAGTGGAATACCTGGTGGCCTTGAAGAACTACTTTAGAGAGAAGGTATCTTCCTCATGTGACATAAGAAGCTGCTCCCGTGACACAGGAAGCAACTTCATGTAAAATTGTTCTCTTTTGGTTTAGAAGGAAATTGGACTGTTAAGCCATCTAAAAGCCTCTAGGGAGTTGTCTGGTGTGGAAATGAGTTCTTGAATTACGGTGAGAAGAAATATGGTAGAACTTAGGGTATTATGATTGTAGACAGGGAGGAGAGGTAGTCATAGCTGTTAGCAGAATTGTTTTGCTTCTGCAGCATAAATGATCAAATTCTATTTCTTCGCTCACTTTGGCCCCAAAGATCTCTGGCTATGGTGCAATTATAACGCATCTAGATGGAGTTAAGTACACTATGGGGATAAAACAACAGACAAACGGATAGCCTTTGTGACTCTCCTGATGGATCATTTTTTCTCACTACTTACCTTTACCAGTTGCCAGATACACCGGCACCTCTGATTCAGTGTGTCAAAAATCACACTGCCTTTGGAAATTGCTTGTTGTTCTGCCTCTTGGACTTAGTAACCTTATCATCTATTCAGTTGCAGAGCAATTTGAGGTTAAGTTTCCTGTCATCTTTCCCCAGTCTAGCCAAATGAGCACTAAGGCTGATTGATTCAACCTCTGAAATACTTCTTGAGTCCTTCCCTTCCCCTCGATTCCAACTGCAGGGCACACAGAGGATTAGAGAGGTTAATTCATTTTGTCTAGGCCTATGAGGTTTGTACATGGTGTGTCCAGTTCATGTGTATGGAGGAAAAGATGTGGGAAGTAGGGATTGTCATATATTTTTGGTGAGATCACACTTTGGTATAATTTTTATGAAGGGTAACTTGATAATTTCTATCAAAATTTAAAACATACATGGCTTTTGACCCAGAAATTCCACTTCTAGGTTTTATTTTACAAGTTCCTTCTAATATTTACATGTTATTTTATGTAAATAATTATTCATTATAGTACTGTATATAATTTAAAAAGGCCCAAAAGTACTTAAATGACCGTTCAGTTGGTGACTGGTTAGATAAATAATGATAGATGCATACAATGTAATAC
Organism: Erethizon dorsatum; assembly: GCA_028451465.1. Lineage (NCBI taxonomy): Eukaryota > Metazoa > Chordata > Mammalia > Rodentia > Erethizontidae > Erethizon > Erethizon dorsatum. The sequence continues at coordinate 9,775,577 of CM051836.1, forward strand.
TATGTAAAATGATTATATTATAGTTAATTAATCCATTAATTCATTGACCTTCTTCTCTCAGTATGGATCCATGGGATTAATTTCTTTATTTTTTATCTTATGCTCTGTCCAACCTCTGGCCCTGGCCTGACGTAGATTCCCCTGGGTATTGGCTGAATGACTGTCAGTATGGTTGGGTGGCTAGATGGATCTAGGGGTAATGAGATCAGGTTGAAGGTCCACTAGCAGTTAGGTGATGACCGAAGAGATCATCAGGACAGAGTGTAGAGATGACAGACAGGCATAGAAACCATCAGATATCTCATGACTTTACTTTCCAGTCTGCTGTTCTGTAACTGGATTCAAACAAAATCTCCACCTTCCACTTAGGAAACAGAAGAGTTCCACTCTTAACAGCAGGGACTCTGGAATCAGAGGGCCAGGATTTTAACCTAAACTCTGTGAACTTAATTCACCCCTTTAACCTTGCTAAGTCTCAGTGTTTTCTTATGTAATGGGGCTAATGATAATGACTAGCATAGGAATTTTGTGAAGGTTAAGTTAAATTATAGCCTAGAACCTTGTAAGTCTTACATAAAAATTAGTTGTTATTATTATTATCTCAGTTATTAAGCATAGCATTTAAACTTACTGGTACAAGTGGGAATGACTGCAATATAAATATAGGCTTTTTTTTTTTTTTTTTTTTTGCTATGCTGGGGATTCAACCCAGGGCCTTGGCATCAAGCTATATCCCTAGCCCCTTTTTATATTTTATTTTGATACAAGGTCTCATTAATTTGCTGAGTTGCCCAGGCTGGGCTGGAACTTGCGGTCCTCCTGCGTCAGCCTCTCAGAGTGCTGGGATTACAGTCCTGTACCAAAATGCCTGACTGAACACAAGCTTTTAAAAAACAGTACTTTACGATAACTGAGCTGCCTGTGCATTCGTCAACTCACTCAATTTTCACAATAAGCCAATCAATATCAGAGACATCATACCTGTTTATTGATGTCTTGTGGCTAATAAACGGCAAGACTTAGATAAGAACTATTTTCCAAGTCAGACTTTCAGCCTGAAAAATCAGAAGGAGAGTATCAGATACAAAGCTTTAGAACCAAACTTCATCCCCCTTGGATAAAACAAGCAGCGTGGTACCAAGCCCTTGACTTACATGTATCCTAAACATTTTCAGCATTTGGTGGAAGGCTGTCACTCTGAGATGCTTTGTTTGGACTGCAACACCAGAGCAGTTGAAGTTGATCTTTTTTCATTCTTTAATTTTAACAGGCATTTGTGGAGCTTTGTGCTACGTACTGTGTGGGATACAGAGAAATGCAGTTTATGGATTTTGCCCTTAAAGGTTTTATTGCTTAATCGCAGGGAATGGAGGGCAAAGAGACAGAGTGTGAAACCACTGCTTGATAGAGTCTGAATTTCAAGTCCTTGTGGTTGAAGTTGAGGGAAAAATCGTATGAAATATAGACCATGTTTCCTCCTAATCAAGCAAGCATCACTCGGCAGAGAAGTCATTTATCATTGCTTTCTTGTGGATTGAGTTGTTTGGCACAGGGAAGAGACAGCCGAACTCAAGGTTCTGGGGACTTTTCTCATCAGGTGTGATGATGTATAGTTCTGGGGAGTGAGACTGGAAGGTGGGAAGAAACAAGTCTGGGAGAGCTTGCCCCAGATCACTGCTTCCAAGCCCCACTTTGACTTTCAGAGGCAAGAGAAAAGCATCTAATTTCTTCCTTCAACAAATATCCATGGAAGCCTCCACTGAATGGGCCAATGTGACAGACTCTGGAAAGATACACAGCAGAAAAAGGACTTGTCCCTATCGGGAAAGAGGTCAAGCAACAATACGGTATCATATCACTGCCCTTGAGTCAGAATGCCTGGGTTTGTACTCAGTTTCTGACACTTAGCAGCTGCAAGCCCTGGGCAAGTAACTTAACCACTCTGTCTTGGTTTCCAGTCTAGAAAATGGGTGTAATAACGATGTAGATTTAGTGAGCTAATTCATGTCCATCTCATTCATAGCAAGCCCTATACCAACCATATAGTAATTGTGCAACAAATATTAGCACTTATCATTATTAGTCTACAAGTCACAGAGGAGCGCTATGGTCCATCTGAGTTCACCCCACCCTATTTAAATGTTGAAATCATGATGTCCATAATGGTCTTAGCAGGTGGTACCTTTGGAGTTGGATGGGTCATGAGAGTCTCATGAATGGGATTGGGGCCCCTTTAGAACAGTCCTAGGAGACCCTTTGCCCTTTTCACCCTGTGAGGACACAGATGGAAGGCGTGGTCTGTGACCTGGAAAGCAGGCCTTCAGCAGGAGCGTGATCTACCAGTGCTTTGATCCAGGGCTTCCCGGCCTTCAGGTCAGTGAGGGGCAAATTCCTTTTGTTTATGTGCTGCCCAGTTTACGGTATTTTGTTATGGAAGCCTGAAAAGACTAAGACGGGGAATCAGGCTTCCAGAGCTGGAAGGTGCATCATTCCCATTCTAACTACGAGGAGAAAGATAGCTGACCTACAAAGTCCTAACTGGTTTTGAACCCATTAGAAAGCAGAGGTCACAGAGAAAGTCCACAGCCTGAATTCTCAGAAGGGAGGGTTCCCTCCAAGGAGAAACTCGACACATGGGCTCTCTCCTCTGGATGGAACCTGGGAAGAGGGAAGGCAGCTGAGTAAATGGATGAGAAGAAATCAACTGACATTTTAATGAGTGTCTTTAGGACATGATAGAAGAAAACCCCAAGGCCCCCCAAAACAAGAGGAGCTTGTACCTGCTCCCAGACTCTTTTCTATAGACTTTATCCAGGTGCTCACAAGAAAATTCTGGGCCATCCTCATTAATGCAGGTATGGAGAGGTGATTGGCTAGGGTGAGAAATGTACCCACCCTTCTCCTGGACCCATACATCCCACAGAATTGAATGCTTAAGTTGCTGGACAAGGGCAGGCCCCCTGTAACTCTCAGAGAAGAGGGAAGACTCATTCTTTTTAGAGGAAAAGACAAAGGCTGAGAAGATCAGGTGTAATGGCATAAGCACATACACAGAGTCTGCCTCTTTGCATTTGCTAGATTGATTCTATGCCTGCCACAAATAACCAGACCGAAGAACAAGCATGCGTATTTCCAAGGGGAGACACTATTAGTTTTACTGTGCTATGTACAATGGTTGGCATTCAATAACAAGTGTGAGACATACAAAAAATAATGAAGACTCATTTCCAAGAGACAAAAGAATCAACAGCATCAGACTCAGAGGTGACCAAGATACTCGAAATATCACCCAGGGATTTTAAATCAATTGTAGCTTATATGTTAAAGTCTAGTGGAAAAAGGTAGACAACATACATGAGTATATGGGGGAATTTCAGTGGAAATGAAAAGTATAAGAAAAAGTCCAATGCAAATGTTAGAAATAACAACCCTAAATTTTTGACTCCAGTAAGTCAGAGATAAGGAATTCCTTTGATGGTCCATCAGTAAACTTGACACAGCTGAGGAAAGATTCATTGAACTTGAAGTAAATAGGAACTGCTGAAACTACAGAGTAAAAGAAAATGAGTAAAAGAAAACAAAATAAAATAAAAAATCTAACAATGTATCCAGGCGCAGGGGCACATGGTTTGACACTGGTATAACTGAAATCCCAGAAAAAGAATAGGGAGGAAATCCTTGAAGAGATAATGGGTGGTAATATTTTTAAAGTAATGAAAGACACCAAAGTATAGATCAAAGAAGTTCACAAAACTCCAAGAATGATGATAAAGACAAAACAAAACCCAGTAAAAAATAAACAAACAACAAGAAAACCACAACTGAGAAGCTACTCAATATTAGAAACATCCAAAGAGACAAATGACAAATGACTTGGTGGGATTGTAAACTAATGCAGTCACTAGGAAATCAGTAGGAAGATTCTCCCCAAAAACTCTGAAAATGGTAGAAGTAAAGGTAAATTTAAGTAGATGTTATTTTGTTTTTCAATTATCTTAGAAGCTTTTTTTTTTTTTTTTTTTTTTTTTGAGATAGGGTCTTGCTATGCAGTTCAGGCTGGCCTTGAACTCCCTATGTAGTCCAGGCTGGCCTCAAACTCATGGCAATCCTCCTGCCTCAGCTTTCTGAGTGCTGGGATTACAAGCGTGCACCACCACACTTTTTAAAAGCTTATTGATTGTATGAAGCAAAACCTGAAATAATGTATTTTGGAGTATGATAAACACAGAGGGAAGTATACACCAGCCACATCACCAGAGAAGGGAGGGAGGTACTGTTCTGTCCTAAGGTTCTTTTTTTTTTTTTTTTGTGGGTACCAGGGGGTCGACCTCAGGACCTCACGCGCCAACAGGCACCCGTGCCTCTGAGCGATATCACCGGCCCCTTTTTCGTATGTGGGTTCCGGGAGTCGAACTCAGGCCCTCGCGCTTGCAAGGCAGGCGCTTACGCCGCTGAGCCATCTCACCGGCCCCTGTCCTAAGGTTCTTATAGTCTGTATGCCATAATATAATATTATTTGAAGGTTGACTGATAGATCCTAAGTAGCAACTTAAAAAGTATTAGAAAAAGAGGCATAAATTATTAGCAAATAATTATAGCGGAGGAAAATAGAAAAAGTATTCAATTCAAAAGAGATCTAAAAATTGCGATGCTTTGGGGGAATTGGTGAGAAGTCTGGTAAGATGCTGACTGTACAGAAAGAGTGGGGTGTAAAGAAAGGAAGCCAGAGGCCATACAGGGGCTTAGTTATGGAGGATTTTATAGACTTGTCTAAATGAGTGGCCAATGTTTTGAATATTTAATAAAGTTTCTCATCAACTTTAATAAAATAAAGATTATGCAGTTGAGTTTAGGATGCCCTTCATAGATTCCATTTCCTTAAACAGTGAATGTGACTGATGATAAGCTCGTGAATGTCATTCTCATAAAAAGGTAATTTATGGCATTTTAAACTTTTGAAGAAAATCACAAGCTTGAAAGTTATTTTCAGATGGAAATCTACTCCCTATTCTGAGTGTTTATTTGTTGCTTGTTGTTATGGTTTAGATGGAAAATGATGCCCAGAAGGCTCATGTGTTCAGAGGTGGGGCTTTTGGAAGGTGATTGGATCATGGGGGTGTTGACCTTTCCCTGGGTTACTCCACTGACGAGTGTACAGCTGAATATGGGAGTAGGAGGAGGTAGGTCATTGGGAGCGTCTGGAAGGGTGTATCTTGTCTGTGACCCCTTCCTCTACTTCCTGGCTGCCATGAGGTGAGCAGCTGTGTTCCACCATGCCCTCTCTGCCATGATGCTCACATCAGGCCTATAATAATGGCCCAGCCAGCTGTACACCTCTGAAATCATGAGCCAAAATAACTGCTCCCCCTTCTCAGCAGTTTTTCTTAAGTATTTTGTCATAGTGATGGAAAGATTGCCACTATACTTGCTGTGTGTCCAATCATTCTAGCTTATCTTGTTATTATGCATCACAGGACTCTAAGCCACGTGGTTTGGGTGGAGTGTACCTGCCTCTCAGCAGGATCAGGCGCTGATGGGCAAGAGCCAATCAGCAAATCCTACACCAGTGATCACCATGATTAGCTCTGGAGCAGGCACGTAATCCTGGCTACACTGATCAAGAGAAGACCAAATGCTTGGATTTTGTCTGAACATGGACGTTTCTGGCCAGTATCAGAACACATGCCTGATAATGAAGCCTAGTTCTGAGGTTAACACAGCTGAGAAATGGTGCGAGAGTGTTTGGGCTCACACTGCGACCCGAGCAAAGCCTCTCCAGAAGCTAGGTCACTTAACCTCAGATACCACCTTCTTTTGTTTAAGCAGATCGGGCATAGCTTTGCAACCAAAGCATTGTGTGTGTAGATCTAGCAGTATCGGTTAATTAGATTTTCCTTCATTCCAGTTTCTTTTCCTTGTTCAAAACCCTTCAAATTTTTTTCTTCCCTTTGCTCTTCTTAGGCATCATTTCTAGCCTTCTTTTGGATTAAAGGTCAGTGGTCTCCCCATTTTCTCATAGGTATCACTTATTCCAATTGACATTTACACTTGAGTAAACCTTAAACTTCTCTGACCTTTTTTAAAAGCTAGATTTTGAAGAGATATTTTCTCTGTTTAAAAACAGTACATTATTGTTGCTGTTCTTTGTAAAAGGCCACAGAGTTCCATCCAGCTTTTTTTTTTGGGGGGGGGATACTTAGTGTGCCTGTTTAGATTTGCCTTTTTCCCCTTAAAAGTGTGGCTCTTTTCTTCCTTTTTCACTGCAGTGTGGGATACAGATGTTTTATAGAAACATGGGAACTACTTAACAGTAAGTTAAAAAATTATTTAGCCATTTTCATATGCCATCCTTAGTCATGTAAAATAAATAAGGGAATAAATCACTCCTTAAGTGTCCCATTTAGTGTTGAAAATGAAAAACAACAGATGTAGGTATTCGAGTGGGGTAAAATATTGCTAGGTAGTAGTTGGAAGTCTGGCCTGGTTCAGAACTTCAATTCTGCCCCAGAAAGACACAGTCAGGCCTTTCCTTGGCCAAGTATTGGTAGCTCACAGGCAAAGGCTCTGTAAGACATGGATTCAGTGTCTGCCCATTAGGGTTGGTCATGAAAAAAATCTAGTCAATCTGTCAGTGATTCCAAATTCCTCTGTTCACTTGCAGATGGTATTTTCCCCTTGACTTCTTGTCCACTGCTTAGCTCATTCAGTACTCTCTATGGGCCCTTCTCTTTCCAGGCTGTCTCAGGCTGAGTCCACTACAGGCACTGAGCCAAGTGCTCTACTCACAGGATCGCATTTAACAGTTGCACCAATTCTAAAGGACCTCTGCAAGGTCGGTGTGACCAGTGTATGTGAGGACACTGAGGTTTGGGAGGTAAGAAAGCACCCTGGTGCCCTCAGTTCATGAGCGGTAGAGCCAGCTTACACCAAGATGTTGAAGGCTGTGCCTTTGGAGTATTACATGAAACATTTTATATGGGGTCCATTCGTGAGTCCAAGGAAACAATCTCTCTTGGATTAATTTCATGCTGCATTTAATAGTCCATTGGGGAGCAACTAGGGGTGGGATGGTTCTTCTAAAATCACAAACTCCTGGGATCACCAACTCCCCATGGGGTATTTATGTCCATAAAAGTTTTTTGAGCACTGTAAAATCTTCCCCTAATGTTTGCATTTTCCCTAACATTATGATATTCACAGGATTTGTTGGTGCCAAATATTTTATAAATATATATGCAGTAAAGAATATAGTATATATTTAGTATGTATTCTATATAAATACATTAGGCTATAGTCCTAATATAGATTCTCCAGGACCTTTAACCTCTAGCTTTCCTTACATTTGTAGTCCCTTTAACATCTTGTTTATGTCCCTTCCTTTTCTGTCTTTCTTTCCTGAAGACTCTGAAAGATCTTAGGTTCCTACACACTTGGATCTTTCACTGACATATCAGCAAAAGCTTTTCATTCTCTTGAACTCACAGATCCCACTACCTCCACCCCTCTGTTTCAGTGTTGCTAATCATTAGCCTGATAAGTTCAGGCTGATGAAACTGCACAGCTCCTTCCTGAAGTGCTGGCTGGTGGATGGCTGGAGCACTCTGTCCTTTCCTGGAGTCTGCTACCTGCTCTTCAGGCCAGGGGAACTCACAACAGATCCCTCGGGGCAGAGTCCTGCTGCAGAGTATGACCCCAGGCTAGGATTTGAAGGACACGAAAAGCAACGGACCCTCAGCCTAGCTGGAGCAGAGATTCAGCTTTCGGAGTTTAAAAACTAAACCCCTAATGGAGTTACTGCTGTCAGGAGCACGCAGTTGAGCCCTCCCTCTGTGCCATTCTTTGCAAAAGGGCCACCTTACCAAGCATACTGTAGCCTTCCGACTCTGAGTGTGATAGAATTAAATCTCTCTCTCTCTTGCTTGTGTGTTTCAGTGGTGGGAACAAAATCTAGGGCCTTCTCCATGAGCTATATCCGTAGCCACCATGCCCCCTCTTTATTTTGAGACAGGGTCTGAAGTCGCTAAATTGCCCAGGCTGGGCTCAAACTTTCCATTCTCCTGTCTCAGCCTCCCAGAGTTCTGGGCTTGTAGGTATGTGTCATCAAGCCTGGCTCCAAACAATTTGGGAACGAATTTTGATACTAGGTTGGTAGCAGAGTGCTTGCCATTACTGGTCCAGAAGAGACTTTGAAAGTGTTAGTCCTCATAGCAGGAGTCCTTTGGAGGACCAGAGGAGTGATTTCCCGTGGAGAAGCCTCACTTTCCTAGCTGGGCCTGGAGATTTTCCCTGTGGATGCTCCTCTCCCAGGGGGATAGGAGCACATACAGGTCAGCCTCTGGCTATGGCCAGAGATGGGATGCCAAACCGGACAGGATCAATTCAGAAGGCTCAGATTTCTACCCTGTGAAACTTTAAATTTTCAAGTTTAGATAGGAATTTCTCCTACTAGACCTCCAGTTGGTCTGATGTAAGATCTTTAGATAAATTTTTTTTTTAATGAGATCTTGGAGAAGTATGTCCTGTGTTAGATTTTGCAAGAGCATTGGTATACAGTGGTTGGTTAATATTTCACCAACAGGTTTTCGTTAGTGCTAAAAGCTGTTATGTCCTAAGTCCAATGTACAGGAAGACACCAACCAAGGGAACGAATAATACAAAGAACAAGCTATTTCTGGAGGGCGTTTTTAAAAGAATTATATTCCCTAATGAGTTAAAGTGAGAGAGAATGTCTACATAAGGTTATCTCTGTTAAACCAATTCATGAGTGAGGGAAAATATTGCAGATGTTGGTTTCATGACACGCTGCACTGACTTAATGAGCAAACTGCATTCCTAATAGTAATGATTATTTTGCTTGCATTCATGGAAGAAAGGTTATTGACTATTCTTTACCTCTCCAGGGAGTCTCTCATAAATGGAGATATTTTACACATGAGACAAACCATACATCTTGTTGACCTTGCAGTAAGTGGCATTAAATGTGGATTGCTCCCTGTTTCTTGGTAATAATGTTTGAGGAAAGTGTCACCTATCAGATACTTAGTAACTTCTAGACACTTGTTTCCACCACCAACAGAGAAGTAATGTGTCTACTTCTGACGGATAGTGACAGACTGGTTTTTAAGGAGACTGCAGAATTTTAAAGTAGTCATCTATATTAGTCCTACCTGATGAATTTGACGTACCAGATGGTTTAAAAAACCACCTCCAATGCTAAGAGTTGTACATTTTTCAACTGTGAATGTGAGAAGCAGCTACCTTGCATGACTCAGTTTTAATTTTAATTTGTTTCAGTGGAGAAAGGACCTAGACCCGAACTGAGGGTGAACTCATTGAGGGCAGGGGTCTGCAGCTTTGTCTCTCTCATATCTTTAGCACCTAACATTCTGTCATTCATTTAACAATGATTTCATCCAACAAATATTTACTGAGCACCTGTTAGTGCCAGACTCTGTTCTAGCCACTGAAGCTGTGACAGGGGCAAAAGAGATGAGTCTCTGCTTTTATGCAGGTTATATTCTAGAGGGAATTAAGGCTCAAAAATCAAGCATGTAATACACAGAAATGAAGAATGAAGAAGGGGAGAGAGAATGGAGAATAACTTTGTACCAATATTATTTTATGTAGATAGATTCCCTGCTATGACATTTGAACAAGGACTGAATGGAGCAGGAGAACAGCCTTATGGGTCTCTATAGGAGGAGAGTTCTGGGCAGAGGGAACAGCTGATGCAAAGGCCCTGGGGTAGGAGTGTATGTGGGGTAACTGATGCAGCGTGAAAGTAAGAGGGGCTGCAGTGGAGCAGGGCAGGTGCGGAGCAGTTGGACAGGAATCTAGAGTAGTGGGTGAGGAAGACCTCTCACCAAGGGCCAGGTAGGTCACAGTACAGTACTTTGGATTTTACTCTGTGTGAGATGGAAGCCTTGTGAGTGGGAGGAACCCAGAATGACTTATGCTTCAGAAGCGTCTTGAGCTGCTGTATGCAAGGTGAGAAGGGTGCTTGCATGTTTCACAAAGCCATTAGGTGCCCCTTGCTGTGGTTCTGGTGATGGAGGACGCTGGATTCCAGGGGAAGTGTGGTTACTTCTTAGCAGAGAGCCTCCCAATCCACGAGGTCCTCAGGAAATGCTTCTAGTTTCCATTCACCTGGCCCCCAATGGCCTCCCCCTTTCAGTGTCTGTAAAACCTATGCAGCTGAGGCAAGCACATTAACTTCCACACTTACTTTCTTTTTACAAGAAGTTTCAGGTGTTTTTATTTTTTTCTGGCCACAAATGTGTCTTCTCAAAGGCTCCCACTGGGAAAACGAGAGTGGTACCTTAAAGTGATTTTAAAAAATTAAAACTCTTTTCTATTGTGCTAATGTATCTTTTGTACTTGCTGTTTCAGAAAGATAGCCTGTGTCCTCTTAACTATTTTTTAAAAAAAGAAAACCACTGTATGCTACTTTTCAAAGCAGCACAGTATCTTTCCTGCTCCACCGTAAGTCTCCATCTGGCCAGGGCTGACATTTCCCAGCCCTTTTTCCCATGGAGTGGTGGCCAAGATGGTTTTCAAGGGACAGTAGCTTTTCAGTTCCATCAGCCTCTCAGATGATGACCATCAGTAATGGTAGCTCGGCTCTGGAAACAGTTTGGGAAGCTAACCAGCTGTCTTGCTGTCTTCCCCATTTTGTAGGTGTCTGGGGACTGGAGGGTGACAGAGGTCTCTTTAAGGGGCAGCCAGCAGCTCAGAAGCACGGGCAGTGCTGGGGGGAGTTTGATGCTGTAGCTGCCTTGATCTCAATTGGAGTGGAGTTGCGTCCCATAGGCGTTGAATTTAGGGCAGCAATTCTCCACTTGATTTCTGCATGAGAGTCACCTGGCAGGCTTGTTAAGCTATGGCTTGCTGGGCTCTATCCTCAGAATTTCAGATTCAGTCTAGCTGGGTTAGAGAATAAGGATTTACATTTTTAACAAGCGTCCAAGTGATACTTGCTCTGGGCACCTGGCTTTGAGCACTGCTGATCTGCGCTGGGGACGGAAAGAGAACTTGGTCGATGTGGGCGATTCAGTGGGCAATTTCTTCAGTGTATGCATGAGCCTCTCGGGAGTGCCCAGTGTGCAGTGAGTGCCAGGGGATCTCAAAGAAGTAGAAGCCAAGCTGGGTACGGGGATGCATGCTAGTAATTCCAGCGAGGATCCCGGGCTTGAGCTCAGCCTGCACAATTGAGCAACTTCGGGAGACCCTGCCTCAAAAAAAAAAGAAAAAAAAGGATGAAGGGGTAAGAAGGAGTAGGAGGAGGGGAAGGAGGCAGGGGAGAAAAGGAAGAGGAAATCTTAGGCCACCAAGCGCTTGGTGGGACTTGGAGGAATGAAGGCCTTTGTAGTAAGGGCGATGGTGGGACTATATTCTCCATGGTGGGCAGTGGGTAAGGACCAGGGGACCAGGTAATTAGATCCTGGCTGGCTAGAGGATGAGTTTGGGGGGACAAAATAAGCAATGAAAGTGGCTAAATGGAGAGGAAGCCTCATGAAGCCTTGGGCCCTGAAGGTGGTGCCGGAATGTCCATCGTATGCAACGCGGACTAAACGAGCTGCTTTCTGGAAAAAGCATGAAGCGGAGCCTGCGCGGTTGGCTAGTGAGAGGCGCGCACTGCTCAGGCGTCTCTGTGAAAGCAGACGTTTGCTCGCGGATAGGAGCAAGTAGCCATCAACTCTAAGTAGGTGATGCACGTCTGCTTTTAAACATTAAGGCAGAAGCATCTTTTATGCCAGCCCAGGAGAAGGGTATAAATATTAACATTCTAGAAAAAGGCTGCGGCACCTGAGCGAAGCAGGTGTGCAGAGCGCTTTCATTTTTATTTATTTAATTTTAGTCTCAAGTATTATGATTTGGAAAATTGACTTTCACAACAGACAAATGTGCAGTGGAGAATTCTAATAATTCTCTAACATATTTGCCTTTGGTTCTGAAATACAATAAAAAAATGAGAACCTTGGCTAATCTTCTGCAAGGTTCCTAGAATTTCTGAAGATACCAAGAGCTTGATAATAAATACTGCAGCTAAACAAATAACAGCCTAAACATAAATAGTCCCCACATTATTTTAGGGCAACAGCTGTGTAAAAGATGTGAAATGAAAGGTTTGGTAAGAATAATAAACATTTCAATAATATGGTAATCAATGTAATCAACATTTTTAAAGTGCTTATTTTGGGCAAGCTGTGTGTGCGTGTGTGAATGCACACAGGATCTTGGTGGGTGTACACACAGGATCTTGGTGGGTGTACACACAGATAAGACACATTTAAAAATAGCTTTACTGATAATCACATGTCATATCTGCTCACTGTGCGTATACAAATCAGAAACTTTCATAAATCTGTAGAGTTGTGTAACTATCGTCTCAGTCAAGTTTTAAAATACTTCCACATCCCCCAAATGTTCTCTTGTGTCTGTTGGCTGGCAACCTGCTCGCAGCCCTGGACGTGTTTTCTGTTGCCATATATTTGCCTTTTCTGGAAATGGCAAATAAATGGAACCGTTCAATATGTAATCTCCTGAGCTGACTTCTTCCATGAGGTGTGTTATTTTTGAGATTCACCTGTGACGTACCGTGTACTAGTAATTCACTCTTTTTTATTGCTGGTACTCTATTCCATTGTTTGGGGGCACAGTATTTTGCTTGTCCATCATCAATTGGTGGGCATTTGTATTGTTTCTAATTCTGGATTATTATGAATGATGCCGCTGTGAACATTTGCTTCCATGTCTTTCTAGGCACACAAGGTTTCAGTTGTCCTAATTACCCTATGGTTTAGTACCACCATAGTTTACTTTTCTGCAGATAATGAAACTAAAGCTCAAAGAAAATCATGAAACTTTCTCAAGGCAATAAATGTAACTGGGTAAATATATTGAGGAATATAAAATGCCCTTTCTTCTGGGCTTGTGAATACTTCACTGACTCCCCAGACTAACCCTGAGTCATTCATCTCTCCAGGTGGGAGGTGGGGTAGAAGAGTTTTCTAGCAGAAATGCAAGGATAAAATAGAACGTGTTAATCAGCTCTGACATTCAGAATAACATTCAGGGATAAGACAGTAAGATGAAAACCAGGCTTTAGAAGGAAGGGTGTAGGGAGGAAGGCAGGGTGATGGGAAATGTATTCCTTTTTTATTGTTTTTAGTATACCTAGAAGAAAACCCAGAAAAATTTGATCATGGTTTCTTTCCCAGAGTAGAGAAGACGTCTCTCCCAAGCCCTCTCCTCCAGGCCAGGGCTTCAGGGGAGGAGAGGTGAGAGAGGCCAGGGTGGGGGTGGCTGTGGGCTGCAGCAGGTGAGGGGGTGACAGAGTCAGGCAGCTTGGGACCCTGGGTGCCTTCAGGACCCTGGGTGGGGACTGCCCCACTCCAAATGAGAGAAGAGTCCCGTCTGGGGAAACTCGGCAGCTCAGCAGGGTTAGGCAGAGAAGCAGCCAATGTTTATCTCTTCCGAGCTGCCTTTGGTGTCCTTGTGGCATGGAGGGAACCTAGGCGTTCTGCATGCTCCAGAGCATGGGTCCTGGAGGAGCTGGCGCGAAGGACGTCAGTCCTGCCTTGTGGGACCTGTGCCTGATGCTGGGCTCGGTGGAGACAGGGCAGAGCGTCAGCAGCTTGAGCAGGAGCGTGGATGTGGCTGATTCAGCTCAACAACCTCTTCACGTTGTCACCAAACCCAGGTTTCAGGCTGTGTCAAGCACTGGTGCAGCAGCAGCAGCATCATGCCCGGGGCAGAATGGATGACAACTAGGAGGTCCCAGCCCCTGAGGTTGTGGACTGGCTAGCTCTGACGCCCGTCCCTGGGCTCCTGACACCCGTCTCAGGGCTGGTGTAAGAGGCAGGCAAGGGAAGCAGCTGGGAGGTGGAGTTGAAGGCATTGCTCACTCCTGGTGTGTGCAAGTCCCCCGATCACCTCTGCACCCTGGGAGTCCGGCCAGCGTTGCTCTGCCTTGCCCTGCCCTGCCCTGCTTCTCCATGTCACCAGCGGGCTATGTCAGGCCACACCCATGTTCTCGGCAGGGTAGACGGTGGAAATCTATGATCCAACTCTGCTATTTAAAGTAAGCAAGCATTACCCAAAGTCTTCCAAGTTCTACTGTCACTCTCAGTTGGCTGGAGTTGGCTCGATCAGGGTTTTTCTGTATGTTTTTGCTTCTTTCCCAGGGGATGAGAGCTTGTGGGAAAGAATAGATTCGTTAGGGAAATAAAGGAAGGAGCATCATTTCTTTAGCACCTAGGAGAGCAATGTGAGCGGGTTCAACATGAGTTGGCGTTAGTATTTGAAACCCAATTTCCATGACTCCGGAGCCCGTTCTTTTAAGCCCTGTCATTTGAGGACAGTAACGGTAAGGATAATAGCTAATTTGTTCTGAGAGTTAGTTTTGTGCCAGCAAATGTTCGAAGTGTTTTATGTGCATTAGCCCATTGAACCTCCACAATACCTTTTGGTAGGGACAGAGGAAGGAATTGAGACACAGAGAGGCGCAGTAACTTGCCCAAGGTCACACAGCATGAAAATGGCAGTGATGTAGATGCTCTGGGTACAGAGCCCGTGCTGGGAAACGCTTCAGAGGCAGGCAGTGGACTCCTGTGACACAGTCTTCTGTGTAGCTGGCACTTTTCACCTCTCCAAAACCTTTCACAGGTGCAGCAGTCAAATGGGGCAGGCGGTGACATTGCCAGCATACATCTGAGGGGACATCGATGCCCACAGCAGCTGAGGAGCAGCGTGAGGGACCAAGCGTGCCGGGGACAGCCCTGGGTGTGGAGGAGGTGGGAGGCACGTGGGGGACCCTGAATGTCCCGGCACGGAGTCTGGCCAGGAGCGTGTTAGCGTCGGGGGAGTCTATACAGAGCAGGGGAAAGTGATTCATGACCAAGGCAACTGGAGGCCATCACTCTCGGAAGTCACTCATTCGCCCCAGAGCATCAGCAGAGAAATGTTTTCCAGAAATGTGGCCTGGGAGGTGGTGGTAGGTGACATTCATAGTAAATGGTTTTATATTACCAGTTATATTTTTTGTTGTTTTAGAGAAATATTGGGTTTCTATTTATGGGAATTGTATATATAAGTTTAAAACTCCAGTTGAGTTTTTGGGAGGCCACACACTGAACTACATCCTTAACCCTTTGTTATTTTGTATTTCAAGACCAAATTTTGCTAAGTTTCTTAAGTTGTCCAGGCTGGCCTTGAACTTGTGATCCTCCTGCCTCAGCCTCCCAGAGTGCTGGGATGACAGGTGTATGCTACCATGCCCAGCTTCAAGTTGTATTAAAGGAAATATAATAGTATGGTGGTATAGGAATATGGAAAAATGACAAAGATAGTATGCAGATTGTAGTTTGAGGAATGCTAAATTAATGAACAAAGACCCATCAGTTATGTCATAACTCAAAAGTTATGACAGGGTTTTACTGCCTTCCTAGCCTCACTCCCACTTTCTACTCATGGTTTACTACGTATTACACAGTATGCCAAACTTTTTGCTTGCATCTGCTCATTTTATTTTTACCAGTCTGCCAGTTGTCACTTGAGAATCACTAGCTCCTTATTTCTAAGCTGCAGAATGCTGATGTCACTGGGGTGGCGTGACTCGCAGTTTAAAAGAATATGCTGCTATGGTGTTTTGCAGCCAGCCCTGCCAGCGACCGTACTGTGATGAACGAGCTGTGAAGCAGGTGCGTTCTGTGCAACTCCGAAGACTGGCTGCATACCTGGTGCTAACTCATTTGGGAGAAATACCCATGCTTTTTTCCCTTTTCCTCTTTTCTACCTCTTGGAATATCTTTGTGATGGCTGAAATTCCAGTAGCCATCTTGGAGCATGAGGCAGTTTTGAAGGTGAAAGTCAAATGCTAGGATGGTGGAGCAAAATGTGAGAAACAGCAAGAGGCCCTGATGACCACGGAGCTGTCTGCCTTGGATCTCTTTGACCTGAGACAGAAATAGACTTTCTTCTTTAAACTTGCAATTATTTGAGGTTTTTGATTAAAATGGCCAACCTTAACTAACTGATAGGAGAAAGAATATCATTTTGGAAAGCTTGAATGTAGGTAATAGTAAAGCATATGAAAGCTTAAACATAGGGATTTATTTTTTTCACTTAAAAATGGAGAGGTATCTGGGCATGGTAGTGCATGTCTATAATCTCAGAACTGTGGGAGGCTGAGACAGGAGGATTGCAAGTTCAAGCTCAGCCTGGGCAACTTAGCATCTTAGTGAGACCCTGTTTCAAAACAACAAAAACAACAACAACAAAAATAAAAATAAAAAAGGGCTGAGGATGTAGTTTGTGTCCTGGGTTCAACCCCCCAGTACTGAAATTAAAAAGGCAGAAGTATGTGGCTACTCAACAATGTCACCCAAAGCCCAAGTTCTCTGCAGTTTTGTGTTTTTTCACCCTTAGCACTTAGCATATTGGCTTTTATCCTCATGGCTGCAAGAAGGCTGCTGCAGCTCTAGACATTGTGTCTACACAGGAAGCAAGAAAGATAGAGAAGAGCTGAAGTTCTGTTCCTCAAAATGCTTTGCCTTTTTATCTGGAAGAGGATTTTCCTCCAGCCATATTGCCCTAGAGGTATTTCACCCTCTACAACCCCACCTCCTACATCTGTGGTGGGACCCATTCTCTTGAAATCAAGGCATCTCTGTTAACTCCTGAAATCAAGGACTTTGTTCTAGGGAAGAAGGAAGTGGGAAGAGGCTGTGGGGCAGCATGGACACTGTCAAAACTGAGGCTTAGGGGCAGGGTGAGCGCCAACACCGTGTAGCCAGCGTGTGGAAGAGACAGGCTTTGAATGAAGGGCCAACTCCCAGGCCTGGGCTCCTCCGTGCTGCACTATGCTGCTTGCAGGAAGAACTCACACGTCTTAGCTTTCCTGTCCTCAGATTTTACTCTGCAGTCTGTCAGGCATTTCATACAGGAAGTCCTAGATTTCATAGCTTGTGGGACTAGAGGGACCCGAAATATCCCTGGCCATTTGTCCACTTAAGCTTCCAGAGCAGCTCTGTGACAGCAACATTGAAATGATGGAAATGTTCTGTGCTGTCTAACGTAGTAGATGCGAGTGGCTGTCGAGGACCCCAAAAATGGCACCTGTGACTGAAGGCCTGAATTTCAATGTTACTTAATGTAATTATCCACACACAGCCCCTGGCTGCGTGTTGAACCTCAGCATAGTTCCTGGACCTCAGAATGTTCCTTCCCACAATACCCCCAAGTGCTGAGACTCAGTCAAATTCTCCAGAGACATTTTTGGGGTGTGCTGTGCCTCCCCGCTCTAGGACCTCTAAGAGTCACAAACTTTGCTTCCAGATCCTCTCCTCTCCCTTCCCCTCCCCTCCCCTCCCCTCCCCCATCCCTTCCCTCCCTCTCCGTTTCCCCTTCTCCTCTCCACTCCTCCTCTCCTCTCCTCTTGTGGCTGCACCCAACTGACCTTCTCATAAGAAAGCACAAAATAAATGCTTGGCCTTAATACTGTGTCTAAAATGGTGAGAACGTTTTAGCACATGCCCATCTTACAGCAACTGGGAAAGAACTGTACTTTTGAAAAGCAGGCAGATTTGTCTTTTGCATTTGTTACTTTGGTTTAAGAGGGAAAAACCTTGCTGAGGTAATTTTGTTTCTTAATGTTATTACAGATTTGTGGATCTATATCAGAAAAATAAAACCATGTTATTTTATTAGTGTTGCCTACATCATTCCCTTGCAGTGGCGACACTGAGAAAGAAATCAACAACGGGAGAGGGTGCTGGGCTCTCAGGACCGTCTTGCCATTCTCTGTTGGGGAGAAGAGAAATCTGGGGATCTATTCTGGGATCTGTCCCTGCTTCTGGTCTTCACAGACTCCTTTGTAGCCTGATTCCTAAAATTGACATTTGGGAAACCAAAATAGCAACTAGCTAGCTCAATCCTATTCTTCTGAGTTTCGGTTGAGGCTCCCTGGAGTTTGTGGCATGGGCGCCTCACAATATTTTTGTTTGTTTTGTTTTGCTGTACCAGGGTTTTCACTTCAGAAAAAGTGAAGTGCACAATTGGCGGAGGAGCTCGGAGCTTCCTGGAGCACCGTGACACACTGGCGGGAGAGGTCAGGACTGAGATCCGCAGGTTGAGGCTTTTCTTGTCCTTGGCATCAGGTTGGCTCCGCTTCTTCCGGTCCAGTAACATCTTCCATTATGCTTTTTGGTGATGCCTTAGTGTTCACCCTCACCTCAAGCTCTGCATCTTTCTGGGTGCGTTCCTTCCACCACAGAAAGTTGCAGACCTCACCTCCTCATCTCCACAGCTGCGTGACCCCTTTTTCAGTGGCCATGTGGGAAGATTCAAGGTCTCCATTTCTGCAGAGTTTGGAAAAGATGCTTTGCATCAAGGCTGCTATGGTTTGGATCAGGTGCGTTTCCCCAAAGCCTCATGCGCATGGAAGGTGGTTAGATGGTGGGGGTGTGGTGCTCATAGATTGAATTAGTCCACGAATGATAGCTGACTTGCTGTTAAAAGATAGGGCCTGGTTAGAGGCCTATCACTGGGATCCTCCTCGGATCTTCCCTTCTCTCTCTGCTTCCTGACCACCATGGCATAGCAGCTCTCCTCCTCCCAGGCCCTTCTGCTATGCCATTTCTGCACTTGAGCCTATCAACCATGGACTGAAACTTCTGATACCGTGAGCCCAAATAAACCTCTCCTCCTTTAAGTTGTGGGTGTTGGGTATTTTGTCCCATTAATGAAGACACTGACTAAGACAAAGGCTTAGCATAACAATTTCTAAGGACTCACAAGGTGCACATCCTCTTGGTGTCCGAGCCTAACTTTCTATTCTTAATTTCCCTGGTCTGATTTGGAAGCCTCAGGAAGAAGACCATAAATCCCTTTAGCTCTTGTCTTCTATTATTCCAGAAACAGCTCCATTTCTCTGTGACTGTATCACTGTAAACAAAAAAAGAATGTAGGAAGGAAAATTGAGCTCTTAACAGGAATGGGTGTTCAGTTGCTAATTTGCAAACACAGCCACCTTTTGTTAGAGGGCTATTGAGATGTGCATGTTGACACCTAGAATTATCATTTTAGCACAAACCCTCATACAATATGCATAGACCTTAGACATACACAATGCTGTGTAGCAGTTATTAATGATGTCTATGCTTAAAAATAATAATGACTATTGAATTAATCCACAAACTAAAGTCAGAAAACTGTCTTTACCTCTACTTTAAAATTAAGAAACAGATGGCCGTCTGTAGCCATATATTTCTTGTTGTTGTAAGTAAATGCATCCACAGGAGCTTATTTTATGCTAAAAGCCTCCATCTGCTAGATATAATCTTTTCATACCTATAGAAAAATGAATAAAATAAAGACCTGCTCATTTCTGACCTTGACTCTCAGACAGATTATGCACCTATGCTAGCTTTCTCTTTTCCTTGACAGATGTAAATCCTGAAATGATAGCACTGTACTCTTTTGACAGTTTTATCCTTTTGCCCAAATGGGGGTGAACTGGGCTTCATGATCTTTCTGGCTGGCATATGTTTGGTTGCTATTGAGGGAGTGAATTTTCTTTTCATGAGCAGTACACTGTGGCCCTTCACAGCATCTTTTCTTGTTGTGCAAATACTTAAGTATTCTTTGACTCTTTGGTCTTTTCACCAAACATGAACAAAAAGTCATTATAAATGAAAATGGTCTTAAAAAATCATCCGTGAGTCACAAATCCATTTATTCACTGGGGGAGGGGAAGGAGGGTAAACAGAATGAGTCACTCTACCGTGCTAATTCATTTGTCCCTATCTTTTTGGACCAGCCCCAGTGGCTCCATCCTCTGCTTCCTGCCTTCTGTTCACCACCATCAGCGCCACATTGTTCAGCTCCACATTATCCTCGTGGGACTGCGTTTCCTTCCCAGTGGTTCTTGGTAATGGGAGTGTCGTTTCCACCGCATTCATTGTCATTCAGGCCTCCTTTGGTCCAGACATGTTGCTTCCGCCTTTTCTCTGCTCTGCAGCAAGTTGGAATTCAAAGAAGTCCCTTAGAGGCCACTCTTACTTTACAAATCAAAAAACCTGAGGCCAGAAGAGGGACTGACAGCCCAAGGCCAAACCTGAGCTGGACACACACTCTTTTTCTTCCCTGTGACATACGGATTGTGAGAATCACACAGGGAAGTAACATGAGTCTTAAGCTTTGAGTGGAGCACCAGGATACTCGACTCCAAACAGGGGTTCCACAAACTTTCTTGGTGTTGACCTTGAGCAAAGAAGGATGCACAAGAGTGCTCATTAAAGAGTGAAGCACTGTGGAAGCGTGGTCATACTTGGATTTTCATTGCAATCACTCCCTAACTCAACACATTTATTTAGTGATGGACAGCTTTCTGCTGTATAAAGAATGAATGAATATGTATATGTATATGTATATAAAACTTGGATGAAAGAGAGAGCTCTTGCTGAAAGAAATAAGACTGGGCTCTATCAAAAACTTGCGATATGAGCTGGGTCTGGTAGTGCAGGCCTAAATCTGAGCATTCTGGGAGGCTGAGGCAGAAGGATTCCAAGTTTGAGCCCAGGCTGGGCCATTTAGGGACTTAGTGAGACCCTTTCCCAAGATAAAAAAAAAAAAAAGTTTAAAAAAGGGCTGGGGATATAGTTCCATGCAAAGGGCTTGGGGTTCAATCCCAAAGTACTGCCAAAAACCAACCAAACAAATAAGCAAACAAACTGCAGTGTGACCCTGTACAGATCACTTTACTTGCTATGCTCCATTTCTCCATCTTTCAAATTGGACCTTTGGGTGAATCTCAACGTGTGGTGTTGGTCCAGCGTGGGTATCATCCTCTGGGAACTTGTAAGAAACACAAACTTTTGGAGCCCTCCCAGTCCCGAGACTCAGCAAGGTCGGGGTGGGGCACTGCTAAGAAGCCCCAGGTGACTGTCACGAGCAAGCTGTGACTAACCCCACTGTGAAAGGTAAAGTCCTGGTGCCTGAGCAAATGCTGCTGGAGGACCACACTGTTGCTGTGCAATGGGCCAGTAATAGTCCGGCCTCTTGTGTACAACGAGGAGCGAATTCCTGGGTGCACACCGAATAGTGAGTAGCAAGCAGCTACATCTATCGAAGATCATTGGAAGGGGTGCTCAGGGCAAGTCCAGGCCGACAAAATATAAAGCACAGACAGAAAAAGGTGCCGGGGTGCAGGCATGTCAAAGGACGCAAAAGTAGCAACAGCAACGGAGCAGCAACAACTCCAATAAATTAGGCTTTCAGAATTCAAAGGACAGGCACCTCTGCTTGGGTGCCCCCCCCCGAATCTTTAAGTATGATGGACAGGAGTGATCGACAGGGTGCTGTGTTACCTCAGGGGCTCTCAACACGCATGCTCATCCCAGACTCACTCTGATCTTAATTATGCTTATGACGTGTGACACCTATTTATGGGCCTGTAATGAGGTGGGCATAGGGTGAAGGCGATCAAGTCTAGCTAGGAGATCCAACACACATGTTCTCTCACCTAGAGTATCGAAGATCTTCTGAGCTTTTATTTTATTTTCTACCTGTCTTAGTACAACACAAAGCAGACTGACCCTAGAGCGCTGTTTAAATGTAAATGGGTAAAAGGAAATGACTTCCTCAGCTCCGTTGTTTTTAACTGTACTACATCTTTCTGGTCTCCGAGGTCAGCTACATCTTTCTGGTCTCTGAGGTCAGTTACATACATATTTCTGGTCTCAGAGGTCATTTCCAGATGGTTAGTCTGTGATTCCAAGAGTCTGCCTGACTCTGTACAATTACTCCTTGCATTTCAGTATCAACTTAACACTTTCTAGTAGTGGAAATCAAGTAAGTTTACCTTTCTGAATATGAGAGAGCCATGTAGAAAACCTTACAGTGGTAGTACCCACCCTGGTCTCTAGTTTTAGTACTAGAGAAGCAAGTGTTGGCTGTGAGGAGCATTTAGTGGGTGAAAAACCATTGCTGACAAAGGAATGCTCCCTTGGGCCATGATGGCCTTCTTGCAGTCCTGGGTCTTCTAGTCTTCCTCCCGTGGATGGAGTATTTCTAAGGGTGTGTGAGTTGGAGCTCTGGCTTCATACTGCTGCTTCTGACCATGGGCAAAATTCTTCTTGTCTCAGAATTTCAGTTTTTCCAATTGTAAATGGGGGAACATACAGTACCTGTCTTGCAGGGTCATGGTGAGGATTCAAAAATACAGTTTACATAAACATACTCAGTGCAGTGGCTTTTGTGCATAAAGTGTTCAGTGACAGGTAAGCATCATTAGTCCACTTCTGGGTGTCTGATGCTTTCAGATGAGGGTGATGATGTTTTCCTGTAATAGATAATGTATGAATGGTATGTAGATGTGAAGGAACATTAAATATTTGGAAGTACAGCTGGGAAATACAGGTGCTACAGTGGTCTATGATCTCAGAGTATGGAGTTAGATGTCATGGCTGTATCTCCAAAGAGAGAACAGATCAGCTCATCTAATCCCCTTTCTAGTGTTCTCTTTCTATACATACCTTCACCTGCTCAAAGTGCTGAACTCTGACCAGATCTTTTAGATCACATGCCAAGTTCACTAAGCTCTAACTAATAAGCTTCCCATATTTAGTGTCTGCACCACCTCTCAACTCCCCTTCTGTAGCACTCGTTGCTTTGGAGATAATTCAATCAATTTATCCTCACTTGACCGAGGCTCCATGTGGGGCAGGGCAATGCCTATTAATTCTGCATCTTCTTGGAGTCTCTCCATTCAGACAGTCTTGCCACAAATGTGTGTCCTGAATCGGGTACAGGAATGCTGGGATACTGATCACTCAGCCTTTGGGGTTCCAGGAACAGAGATTGTAAGGGTTTCAGGACCAGTCTTCTTCCCATAGCAGCTTCATGGTTTTACTCCAATATGAAGTGAAAATGTCTTAAGTGTGCCATGATATTAAAAAGGTTGGGAAACATTGCAGTATATGTTGGAGAGATAAAGAAGAATCGTAAAGATGGATGGACGATTGGGTTTCCCAACTTATGAGATACCGCACTCATCTATTGAACTGGGTAATAGCGTCAAAGAAGTGGAACAGATTTATTGACCCTTTAAGTAGTCCAAGACAAAGCTGAGTTAATTGCTTGCTAGGTAAGGGAGATCACATCCCTTAGGAAAGATACTTTATTTTTCCCCAAACAGAAAGCAAGACAGTTGGATTCTGAGAAAGAACTTTCGTTTAGGTAACGATACCTGTTGGTCTCTGATTGGATAAACATGGACTGCAAGACCTCTGTTGGGATAGGACGTGACTTGGTTTTGTGTCATTGACACTGAAAACATAGTTCTGTTGGGTTCGGAATGGGCTAATTGACTCTGGGTCACTTGGTGGACAACACTAAATGTTCCTATTCCCAGGGTAGGTGCAGCTGCCATTTCACACAGTATCACAGTGAAAAATCCCTGCCTTATTAGCTATCAATCATTTTCGCAAAGTGAACCCACGGTGTTGATATTACTCATTGATTATTATTGCTAGCTAAAACAACAAAATGTTACTTGTTCCAATTGTCATCCAATTTAGGAAGGTGGGTTTAGGAGTCTTAAACAGGTCAACGTTTCAGTGATTTAATGGTCAAACAGAACTGGAGTAAAATAGAAAAGAAGAAACATTTCCAATTCCCCATCTCACCATTCTTGGCCTAGGATCTGACACTGTTCTTCAGGGCACAATAGGCTTGCAGGGCCATGTATTTGCCAATCACCTCTAATCGCAGAACTCTGAAAACTCTGAAGCAGTAGGATCACAAGTTTGAGCCCAGCCTGGGTAACTCAGTGACTTAGCAAGACCCTATCTCCAAAAAACAAAACAAAACAGAACAAAAAAATACAACCCCCACCCCCAAACCTGCTGTGGATGTAGCTCAGTGGGTCGGTGCGAAGCCTATGGGCTCAATTTCTTATATGGGGTGGGGTGGGGGTGATGCTTTTGTTACTATAGTCTGAATGCTATTTGGGGGATATCACAATTTATAAAACTTGTTTAGGATTGAAAATATTTGTTTTAGGTACCTATTAGATAGAAATAAAAATCATACGGTCTGGCTGAGGCCCATTTAGTGGTGATATAAATCATGAACTAACAAATGGTGAGAAAGACCCCCAACATGTAACCCATGAGAAAATGTCATCTCCTCCCTTGGGTGGGTTGCCATGGTGATTAGTAGTGGCGATGTTGGCAGTGAAAAAATTTGTGAAATTATTTCTCCAATAGTTCTGGGCTAATGTGTATCCAGTTAAAATTCTTAGGGTTGAATTTCAAGGGTTGCTGTCCTCCAACTCTCTTATGTTAGCTTTATTTTTTAATATATATATTTTTTGTCTTTTTGAGATACGGTTTCATTATGCAGTTCAGGCTGACCTTGAACTCACTTTGTACCCCAGGCCGGCCTCGAACTCACAGCAACCCACCTGACTCAACATCTCGAGTGCTGGGATTACAGGCGTGTGCTACCACGCCTGGCTACATTAGCTTTAGAGGTCACACTCACAGGAGACGGTCATTCTGGACCTGTTTGCAACAGAATGAGTGGGTAGGGCAGAATAGTAAACAGGAGCATGGCGTCTTGTTGCTATTGCTTGTGTCAGCTGGGTATGAACTCAATCAAACATTCAGTTATTCTTCCCTCCCCTGCTGCAGTTGCGTGGTTCTTGCAGGTGGAGAATGATGGCAAAATAATGAGGACAGCTGCCCTTCATTGCCTGGTGTGGGTCAGGAGAGCATGAGGCTGCAAGATCCAGATAAAACTTTCCTACGGAGAAGCTTAATGGGTGGCGAAGTATAATAAATAAAACACAAGCTGGAGTAGAAGCCATGAGAAAGCATTACTCCTGCAGGTGGAAGAGTCCAAACAAACTCAAATGTGAGAATAAAATGAAAATGTCATTTGAGCATGAGGGAGAGGAAAGCAATTCAGAGAAAATGTGGGAAAGGTGAAATTGAACCTACACTCTTGTTATTATCTAACTTGATTCTTCTTGGAACTCAAAGTGCTTTCCAAGGATCTGACTTAAACTGTTTGTTAAAATAAAGAACTTATGTAAAGACCACTTATCTTTTGGGTGTTCTAAGCCACTCCATGAAGACAGCAAAGGCAGAATTATTTGCAATATTCCCTAAGCCAAGCTGCTAAACTTGTTTCCTCTTGATTGGCTTGTATAAAGTCAGTGGTTCCAAATGGGGGTGGAGGGTCCATGGTTTCTGGATTACTTTCTTTTCTTTCCCTTCTGTCTGTCATTCATTCCTTGTGCTCTCTCTCATGCCATTGTGAAGGACTGTGAACTGGCAATCATATCGCCATTGATTTGATGCAGCTCTTTAGTGACTAGCGAACACGGTGGGGAAGATGTACGCCCAAGGATGTGGCATGTTCCGTTCTGTGGGGAAGACAAAGGTACCTCCGACCAGTGCACTAAACCAACCTCCACACAGAGTCTCAGATTCAGACAGTGAAGGTGGAATCATTAATCTGAATTTTAAACAAGAACCCCGAGTAATGCTAGTACCTATCTAATGTAGGTAGTCCAGGAACCACGCTTTGAGATGTACTGTCATCGGGACACCTATGTGGTACACCCTGATGTCAGATAGAGTTTGAATCTCAGCTCAGTCACTTGCTAGCTATGTGACCGTGGGTAAATTATTTGATAATCTTCATAACTGTTTCCCCCATCTAAAAATGGGATGATATGAATGTCTGTTTCAGGGAGTTCTATCCAAAGAGAGGATGCACCTAGATTATTTGCAGAAATGAATGAAATGATAAAGGAAAATTACCATAAAGGTAACAATGGTATGGGGTAGGGAATCTATCTCAGCTAATCTGATTCCTTTGCAGCCTTTGCTCAGATATCTAGAATTCAAATTCACTATTTCTGCCTTTAAAATGGGATAGATCATCAGTGAATCTGATAAATAATAATAGTAACTAAACCAGGGCTAAAACTCACTGAGTCTTCACTCTGTGACTGTAGTGTTGTAGGTAGGTACTTGATGTGGATCAATTCACTGGAGTCCATTTGCTAACTCTGAGAGATTGGCATTGTTATTTATCATTACACATACAAGAAAACAGCACAGATAGTCTAAGTGGCCCTGTCGTTTATTGAATGTGTACAAGACTTGGCTCAGGACTAAGTGGTTTTCATTATGTTAATTTCCTGAACCATTGTCATAGTACCAAAAGTAGGTATTATTTTTATATGTAGTTTAAAGTTGAAGCATTGATGCTTGACACTCAGAGCTTGCTAGATATTACATAGCAAGTAAGCTCTGGAATCTCCTCTTGGACCCAGGACACCTCACTTGAGCTCCTCTTCTCTTGACTGCCGGGTTCTGATTTCCAAGTTAGCTTGCCAAGACTGATGTTCCGAAAGTGTGTGTCATGTCATTGCAAATGCTCGTGAAGGAGAATTTGTTGTCCTGTCCGTCATAATCTCCCTGAAGGGAAGGAATACCTCCTAGGCCTTTCCTCGCTGCCTTTTAGTTCTGTTCTACAAGTCAAAGCTGCTCTTCAATGGTCATAAAGAAGTGACAACAAACACAGCATTTTCAATATTTGTCTTTACGTGCAGTCATAACTTTTAAAGAAAGGTACACATTCTCTGGAACAGGTACTATACTAGGCAGTGAGAATTCTGAGTGTGTTTCTTGCTAGTCTTTATAACTTCACCCTGGTGCTTTTCTTCATAGCAATGATCACAATTTGCAATTTTTGTTCATTTGTTTATTATCTGTCTGCACATAAGAACATAGCCCTGGAAAGTAGAAAATGCTTGAAAAACTATTCTATTACCTTCTTTGTGCCTAGAATTTAGGCCAATGCTTGACATATTTTAGGGGCTCATTAGCTACCAATTAAATGAAAAAATGAAAATGAATCAAAGAAAGAACAAAGCAACTAACTACAAGTTTATCAGGTGGTGAGTAGTTTTTCCATTTTCTTATGTGGATTTATTCTGATGACTTTTTTAAATACCACCTTCCTCTCCCCTCCTATGAGTAGCATCCACGTGTGACTTCTGGCTATGGGTAAAGTTTGAGTGAAGGCAGGATATCAACTTTTAGCCTGAGAGTAAGGAAATAATGCAGTGGCAGCCTATGGAGCCAGCATTAACTGGAAGGTATGGCCCAAAAAGTGAGCAGCACAGTGGCTTCAGTAAACAGTGGGCTGTCCGTGGTGTGGATTTTCCATCTGAGGATTCAACTAACTATTGATGGAAAATACTTTTTCAAAACTGTACTAGCCAGGTGTAATGATGCATGCCTGTAATTCCAGGACTCTGTGAGGCTGAGGCAGGAGGATCACCAGGTTGAGCCCAGCCTGGGCAACTTAGTGACTTAGCAAGACCGTTTCTCAAACAAAAACAAAAACAAAAACAAACAAAAGAAAACCTGTTTGTGCTGAATATGAATCTATACAGTCTTGTTCTTATTGTTCTCTAAGCAGTAGAGGATAACAGTTCTTTACACAGCATTTCTGTTGTATTAGATGTTATAATTGGAGATGATGTAAAGTCCACAGGAGGACGTGTGGAAGTTACATGCAAATACAGTATTGTGCCATTTTATACACAGGCCTTGAACATCCTTGGAGCTGGGTTTCTGCTGGAGGTTCTAGAACCAATCCTTCAGGGTTCCCAGGGATGACTGTATGCAGTTTCTTCTAAGCCAGGGCCACAAAGTCCCTCCCATATGTAGAAAAATATCGTTTCTTTATTTAGGGTGTAACTGGCACTGGGCACCTGTGTGGAGATCTGTGTTACTTCCTGGAAGCAGCAGGCGTCACCCTGGATATTGTGAGTGGGAGCTAAAGAATTTTAAATCTCTCTTTCCAAAGCCTGGTTCTGGAACCTGTTGTCTTGCTGAAGACTGGCAAAGATTTCCCTTGCAGTGGGGTAGAAATCTCAGAGGCTGCCACAGGACACGAGCGAGGGGAAAATCAAAACATATTAGTGAAATAACTGCAAAATCACTGTTTTGGATGCTTCTTTCCTACAGTATTCTACACGGAGAAGCTGTGCTCCAGTGTCCAAGTAGTGCGCCAAGGAAATCTCCTCCTCTCTTTACCTGGGAAGGATGAAACTGCATTGATGGCTGAGATTGGGGTCAGCCACATTTTTTGGCAAAGGCTCAAGTGGGGAACATTTTAGGCTTTGCGACTCCTCTCTATTTGTCACACTGTCTGCTTGGCTCTCATAGTGCAAAGGCAGCCACACACAACATGGATGTGAATGGGCTGGACTGTGTCCCAGTGACATTTCGTTACAAAACCAGGCATGGTTTGTCAACCCCTGGCCTAGATGGATAGTCTTTGTTATTCAGTTTATATGTAATTCTGGAATCTGGAAAGATAAATCTTCCCCTTTCACCATAGGTAGATAAGCCATTTCAAAAAGCCCAATTTTAGCTGAGCACCATGGCATATGCCTATAATCTCAGCATTCTGGGAGGCTGAGGCAGGAGGATTGCTGGTTTGAGCCTTTCCTGAGCAATTTAGAACTTTAATGAGATCTCATCTCAAAATAAAAAACTGAGGGGTTGAGAATGAAGCTCAGTGTGAAGGCCTTAAAGGAGAGAGGAGAGAAGAAAGAGAAGAGAGGAGTGAGAAGAGAGAGAGAGATTGAGAGAGAGAGAGACTGACTCAAAATCCTACCTCCTCTTAGTAGTTGACTTAAAGTCTCACTGTGGAAAAATGCAGACCTCAGCAATGAGAAGATGTAAGAGAAAACCTGTCAAAGTAAATTCCCTGCAGAAAGGGCTCAGGGCAGCATTGAAATGGCCATGCGTCTTCTGGCTCACACTCCCAGGAAAGCTTGGGGACTGAGGCCACCTTACCCCAGGGGCCCACCTGACTTGGGTCATCCATCTCTGCTTGATAAAGCCAGGTGCCACAAATCACATGGCTTCCCATCGATTTGCTGTTGGGGTGAGATAACCGAAGCTCTTCTTCAAGTTCTTTTTGCCCAGTGGCTGTCATGGAAATCTCTAGGTGGCAGGAGCCCAAGTGTGGGTGCACAGGAGAAGCTTCGACGGAGTCTCTTCTGTGCTCTAGGAGCTTGGGCTGTCATGCTCAGGCGGCTGTGTCACCTTCGGAATGCTCTGGCTTGCAGTGTGCACAGGATCGTAGGATCCACATTCCAGGGAAGCGTGGAGCACATGGCTGTGCTTGGTGTCAGCTGCTGTCGGCAGCAACGGCGTACGAGGCTGACTCCCGAGCATCGGCACCTCTGTGTTCTTTGGCCCAGGCCACACTAGCTGAGACCCATCAAGACCTGTATAAACAGAGAGCAGGTTTAACTGAATAAAATATGTCATTGGCTTTTTTCCTGCCAGGCTCACTGTTTCTCAACGACTTCCATCAGTCCCATTCTCTTCTTTACAGCTGGCAGGAGGCTCCCTTTACAGGAGGACGGATGAGTCAGAACTCTTAAAAGCATGGCTGTGCCATCCCTCTCGCTGGGGCAGCGCCAGTCTTTCTTTGCTGAGAGATGCTTTGTAGTCTTCCGAAAGCCGGGAGCAGCCGTGGGGCACGTACCTGGAGCGGCAGACACCTTCAGCATCAGCAAGGCCTCCCTCCACTTCGAGACGGAGTCCTCATGCACATCTTTTATACTTAATATCAGAAGATATTCCCCGGTCAGCTTTAATGTCATCTCTGTACAAGTAGTCATTAATTTTCCCATTTGAAAGGGTGCAGTCATCAGCTGTTGTCTGGAGTTTGCTGTGGCACAGTGTGGTTGGGGACTTGCTAACAAGGTACAGACAGGTCCACCAGGTTGATGAGAACTTGGTCATCTCTTCCACATCACTTTAATTGCTGTGATGTACTTAGGAATATATTTATATTTATAAGGTCTGCACTAGGTGGATCTTTGACACTGGCCGGAAGTGAGAAGAGGTATCATTGTCCTCTTTGATTTTCTAGGAGGGGAGACTTGTAGGTAGTCAAGAGTTCCTAGTGATTCCTAAGGACCAAAGACTCGCAGATGGCTGAGTGTCTTTTTCCAAGGACTCTGATTCCTGGGCCACAGAAAGCTCACGTATTATGGTCTTCTATACCACTTCGTAATTTTCTAATCAAAAAACATTATCATGTTAGCTGGGCTTGGTGGCACACGCCTTTAATCCTAGGTCTCCAGGAGGCTCACGAATTTACAAGTTTGAGCCCAGCCTAGGCAATTTAATAAGACGCTATCTCAAAAAAAATAATGTTTTATTTTTAGTCCTTGCTTACTTTTGTTCTTTCCGTTGTAACAGAGCTCTGTGGGGACAGGGTCATGGGCCCTAGGCTCACTTACCAGATCTATAATTCTGTATAACTCACCTTGATTGTCAAGTTCATGAACCGTCTCACTGTTACATAGTAGCACTTAGTAATTCATTGTCTCAGGGATAATTTTAGTCTTCACTCTAAATTCAAAAAGCAAAATTTGCAAATACCTGACAAATGCCCATCTCTCTGACACTGAGCTAGGGCTAGAGTTTGACAATGATCACAAGTGGGCCCTCTGTTAGGGTAGACTATCACAGATCCTGGTAAGGCAGAATGGCTTATTAAGGGTGATGACTTTGTTTTCACCCTGGGTTCAAATCCCTGCTCTACCACTCACTAGCTGTTTTGATTTTGAACAAGTTGCACAACCCGTATGTGGGTGGATTAACTAATGGTCAACTTGTAACACCCAGCTGAACTGAATCAGCGTGGTGCTGGGTGCAGAAGGCCCACCTGAGGATTATTGCCAACAGCGTAAAAAGAGAACTGGAGGGGAAGATGGTGTGCTATTGATTTTCCTGGAGGAGCTTGTTGCACTGGCTTTCCTGATAGGAACTTCACTGTTCTCACCGTCAGAAGAGCTGGGGCCTTCGTTGTCACTGAGGATGGCTGTGGTACTTTTCAGGGGAGCTCTGGTCCTTACTTTGAGTGTCTCTTCCTGGCTCCAGTGCAGATCCCTCAGCCTGCTGGCACAGAGCCTTCACCCCGCTGGCACAGACTTTCTAGCTTCCACCACTGACCTTTGGGGCTTCCCAGCACAGATCCGTGAAACAGACTTGCATGAGACATTGTCATGGGCTCTAGGTCTTCAGCTGGCCTCATGCAGGACATTGCCGTGGGATCCAGGGCCTCAGCTGGATTCTTTGGGTCATGCTGGCTTTCCTGATATGAGCTCAGCTGTTAACATCGGAGGCACTCGGGACCTCACTGTCACTGAGGATGGCTGTGGTTCTTTTCAGGGGAGCTCTGGTCCTTATCTTGAGCATCGCTTCTGGCTCCAGTGCAGACCCCTCAGCTTGCTGGCGCAGATCCTTCCCCCTGCTGGCACAGACTTTCTAGCTTCTACCATTGAGCTTTGGGCCTTCCCAGTGCAGATCCTTTATACAGACTTGCATGAGACATTGCCATGGGCTCTAGGTCTTCAGCTGGACTCGTGCAGGACATTGCCACGGGATCCAGACCCTCAGGTGGATTCTTTGGGTCTCTAGTGTGTGGATAGACCTCCCACACTGTTTTGCATTTGACTCTTTGGGTAATATTATAAAAGAATCTTGGGGGCCGGTGAGATGGCTCAGCGGCATAAGCGCCTGCCTGGCAAGCGCGAGGGCCTGAGTTCGACTCCCAGAACTCACATACGATAAAAGGTCTGGTGATATCGCTTAGTGACACGGGCGCCTGCTGGTGCGTGAGGTCCTGAGGTCGACCCCTGGTACCCACAAAAAAAAAAAAAGAAAAAAAAATCTTATAAATTCTATGTCCTGTATTAAATCTTTTCCTTTGTAGACTCTGACTACAACACCATAGGTGCTTTACTTTTTCTTACCTATAAAAATGAGATAATAGCAAGTATTTTATAAGTTTGTGGTTATGATAATATGAATTAATATACATAAAGTGCTACTATGCCTACCAAATAGTAAATGAACACAAATGTTTAAACAACTATTCACACTTGAATGACATATCCTTTCCATATTTGTCAAAGCATAGTCTAACTAACCCTCTCAAGAATTATTTAATTCTAGGGCATGCACCTTAGTTGATTTTGTTGTTTATCATTGAAAAGGACCCAGAATCTGAAGTTACCTGTTAACTCACGGACCTTGGCCTGATAGGGATATAAGTGATTTCTGTCCATTACAGATTACTTCAAATGTTACAATTTTATTACCCCTTTGGGTTCTAACCTAACAAGCTTAGCAAACTTGTTTTGGCATATCTTCCTTTATGTATAAATATTGTTTCCTCAAATACTCTTTGAACCAGTGTTACACCTGCTAGGTTCCTCATTAATGTATTAAATCATTGCCATTTTGTATTCGTGTAGAGGTTATGTTTTAACATTTTGAAACTATTCTTTGAGAACTGTCATCTATTACGATATGGTCACTGTTATCACTGTTCTTTTTTTTCAGGGTGAATAATGTAGGTGGGGAGACCACTGGGCTCATTGTCCTAAAGATCTAGGTTGAAAGTCCAGCTCTACCACTTTTTAGTTTTCCTGGTCAAGTTATTCAACCTCAGCTCCTGCGTCTATGAAATGGAGCAAATACTACCCAGGTTCCTGGGCAGTGTGTGACCTTCCCAAGTGGCCTGTCAGGAACTGTCCTTCTGGAGTAGCAAACAGAGATGGAGCTGCTCAGACTTCCCCTCACACTGGAAGCTGACCACAGTCCCTCAGGCTGGGCTGCCTGCACATTACCTCTGGGTAACTTTCCCCACTCCGTGCTCTGCACACCACCTCTCCCCACCACCAGGGGAAAAAGTAATAATGACACGAGCTGTGTTCGTGTCTCAAGAGTCAGCATGCAAAGAATTTTCTGTTTTATTATAAACGAGTGGTACCACTTAATGACTCTTTATATTAAGATTTGCATGCTTTATTATTTATTTATTTATTTAGTGGTGCTGGGGATCAAACCCTTGTGCATGCAAGGCAAGAGCTCTACCACTGAGCCACATCCCCAGCCCTTTGCATGCTTTAGACATATTATCTTATTTAATCTTTATCTTGACACTATGAGATGAATATTAGCATATTCACTTTACAGATAACAAACATTTACTCAGTGGTAAGGTAACTTGCCTAGGTGCACTCATCAGCTAAAGCCAGGATTCCAACCAATGTCTGGCAGCACCCCAAATTCACATTTCCTTTCTTTATTGAGCCTTCAGTTTGTATCAGGTATCACTGTGACTATGTGGAGGACAGCAAGGTGAGTAAGAGGTAGTGCCTTCTCTACAGGCACTCATCTTTTGCTTATGGCAGGTAAAGAAACAGTAGTGGTTGCTATTTATTTTGTAGCTGCCACGTGGAAGGCATGCTGCGTGCAATGTCACCCACTTCTCACCTCTGTCTGGCAAGGTAGGTGATAATCTGTGTTTCCTGGGTAACAAAACAGTTCCCGGAGATGAAGTAACTTACCCCGGGTCACACAGCTATGATGATTCAACTCCAACCTGTGAGTTCTATCACTGAGAGCCCCCTGGACTAGACCCAGACAGACACATGGTGGTGAAAGGTAGCAAATATTCAGCCCTGTACACAGGTTGCAGACTCCTGGGATGAGCTTGATGAGCACCATGTGGGCTGATGGGAAATGGCTGTAGTCAATTTCGTCAATGTTTATTAAGCAGCTTCTGTTGGCCACATACTGTGTGACTGGCTGGGGGAGCAACGACATGGCTGCTGAACTTGAGTAGCTCACAGTCTAGAGCGAGGGACGGATAGGTAAACAGGCAATTATGACACAGCAGGGTAAATGACACGCTGGAGGGCACAATGGGTGCATGGAAGGGACCCTTAATCTTCTGGGCTGGGGAGAGCAGGGAAGGTTTCCTATCCAAAGTTTTGCCCCAAACTCTGAGTTTCATTTACCTGCCACCTGGAAAGTACAGTGTGTTCTCAGAGTTGGCTCTCTTCATTTTCAAGGCACACTCTTAGCTCCAAGAAGCCACCTGTGTTTGACTTGCTAATGTGTTTCTTAGGTGAGTAGATTTACCTTTTTGAAATCATATTTTCTTAGGCTGATTGGAAAATTAGTTTTCACTGCAAACCGATGGTGCGCTGAAGTGGTTCAAAAGCATGTTGAGGTACCAGGATTAATAAGCCTTTGAATGGAAACAAATTATGGTGGATAATGTGCAAAGTTGTGTTTCATGTACACAGATTTCAAGGTAAGAATATTCATTTGTTGGGCTCCACCTTGATCTTTGCTATGCCCTTCATCTGGGTTGGAGTTTGCTTAAATGTACAGATGAGTCTCTATGCGCTATTCTGCTTATGAAATCTATAAAGTAACCTGTATTTAAAACTTCTTTTTTCTCATCTATCCTAATATCTGCAAAGAGTAAAACATTCAAATAGTGTAAATGTTTTTTCTTTCCATTCTTGGAAAGCAGCTGTTATTATCTTTGTATAATTTTATGTATTCTTTCTTTCTTTCTTTCTTTCTTTCTTTCTTTCTTTCTTTCTTTCTTTCTTTCTTTGTGGGTACCAGGGGTCGACCTCAGGACCTCGCGCACCAGCAGGCACCTGTGCCGCTGAGCGATATCACTGGCCCCTTTTTCGTATGTGGGTTCCGGGTGTCGAACTCAGGCCCTTGCGCTTGCAAGGCAGGTGCTTACACCACTGAGCCATCTCTCCGGCCCAATTTTATGTATTCTTGCAGAGATATACTGTATGTATATACATGGGTGTGTGTGTGTGTGTAGATATGAACAAACAAATGTATGTAGGAGGTGATTGAAAATATGGTTTATGTTCAAATTAAAAAATTTATTACAGTAAAAGACTCATTGGTATTAATCCTCATCAAAATACTCCCCCTTGCTTCCAACACATTCATCACATCGTTCTTGTCACTTTCTGAAGCTGTTCTGGAAGTCTTTTTTTTTTTTTTTTTTTTTTGTGGGTCCCGGGAGTCGAACTCGGGCCCTCGCGCTTGCCGGGCAGGCGCTTAAGCCGCTGAGCCATCTCACCGGCCCCTGGAAGTCTTTTTTTTTGTGAGTGTCTGTAGTTGGGCTGTCATGGCTGCCTCCATGTTCTGAACTGATGCAAAACATTTACCTCTCACGGTCATTTTGACTTCAGGGAAGAGCCAGACATTGCATGAGTGAATAAAGTGGATAAGGACACATGTTATGTTTTTCTGAGTCTGCCTTTTCCACTGGATGACACTCAGCAGCGGCACACACTATTTTCGGTCACTTGTGAAGACACTCATGAAGGAAGACTTGCAGAACTGCTTCAGAAAGTGACAGGAATGATGGGAGGAGTATTCTGAGGACAATCAATGACAATATGTCTTTTACTATTTTTAATGTTGAAGATTTCAATCATTCACTGTATTTTTTGATTGCCCCACTTATAAAAACACATATCCCCTTTTTGTTGTCTTTTACATAAACACAGAATATTATAATACTGTCTTGTACTTTGCTCTTTTTCCCATTTAACAAAAACATTTTGGCGATTACCTCTGTTGTAGCACCTGTACATCTACATCAGCCTTTTCAATGGCTGTTTCATGCTCGATTGACACATTTTAACCAGATTCCTTTTTTTTTTTTTTTTATGTGGGTACTGGGAGTCGACCTCAGGACCTTGGGCTTGCCAGCAAGCGCTTGTGCTGCTGAGTGATATCACTGGCCCTTTTTTTCCCTTTATGTGGGTACCAGGAGTCGAACTCAGGACCTCGCGCTTGCCAGGCAGGTGCTTATGCCACTGAGCTATCTCACCAGCCCCCAGATTCCTTTTGATATGAATTTCAAGTGTTCTTGGCCTTTAGTTATCATGAAAAACACTGCAAAAGAGAATGCTTGTACATACAAGTTTGCCCATGTGTTACTTTATCTTTTGAGTACATTCCTAAAAGTGGAATTTTCAAATAAAATGGTATTTATATCTCAAATTTTGCTTGAAATTGCCCAGTGCCATCCAAAATTGGTCTACTGATTTATATTCGTGTCATCAAGATGGAAAGATGTCTGTTTCTTCAGATATTCTGTGAGTGGTTTGATAGCTTCCAGGACACATTGCAATAATGAAAATAGGGGTTGTGTCTGAAAAGTTTTGGGTGGAGTTTAGGTTCAGGTGGCTGTGAATTGACTTGTGACAATTACCGGATCAGCTCTGAGCAGATAAATGTCAGCATTTTCTAGCTGAAACCCTTTCTTTCTGGGTTTTCCAGACATATAAATACTTCTTTTTTATTTGTTTATTTTACATTGTACTAGAGATTGAATAGGACCTTCACACTATATCTCCAGCCCTATTTTTATTTTTTTTATTTTTATTTTTTTGTGGGTACCGGGGGGTTGACCTCAGGACCTCGCGCGCCAGCAGGCGCCCGTGCCGCTGAGCGATATCACTGGCCCCTTTTTTCGTATGTGGGATCCGGGAGTCAAACTCGGGCCCTCGTGCTTGCCAGGCAGGCGCTTATGCCGCTGAGCCATCTCACCGGCCCCTATTTTTATTTTTTATTTTGAGACAGGGTCTAAGTCATAAAGTTGCCCAGGCTGGTGTCAAACTTGCAATCCTCCTGCCTCAGCCTCCCAGAGTGCTGGAATTACAAGCAGGTGCTACCATGTCAGGCAAGAATGCTTCTTTATGTCCTTGGAGTGGTAGGATGCATTTTGATCTGTTTTTTTTCTTTTTTAATTTTTAAATTACAGCTGGATACCTCAAGTTTATGCTTCCTAGAAGGGGCTGGTTTGATCCCACACATGCCCCCAATTATTCTTTGTTTCTTCAAAGGTTACTTCTAATCTCTGTATTAGGCCTGGCCATGGTGTGTCATTGCTCTGGATTTCCATCGGCCTTTCCTAGTGGGTCTTGAGTAGGTGACCTTATCACTCTAGGAGACAAATATACACCACACGGATCTGCCAAGCTCAGTATCCTTTTCCTTAAATGTTAGATGGATTTATGTTATTGCTGCGGGAAGCAGTGATCCGGGGAGGAATTAGTGCTCTGAGAGAGCTCTGGTCTTGTTAAAATGCCAACAAGAGGAAGTGTGCCCTTGTCCGAAGCCATGGACCCTGGTCTAATCTAGACTTTCTTCTTTTTTCCTCTTTTCAAGTCATTTGGTTATTTGAATCTCGTTTACATCCGAGTTTCTAAGACGCTGAGGTTCGTGAATATATGGCACCACCAGCTCTGTCTTGGTGACAAAGTCACGGTATGGAGAAGAGAGAGCTCGCACACAGAAGGTTCTGAACCAGGCTTGTGTCCCTAACAGTGCTGGCAGCTGCCGGGCTGGAACCCACTCAATGTGGGATTTTGAGGGGTTTCTCCTCCTAGAGGTTGCTGGGAAGGTGCTCTTTTGCAATCACGTTCACACATGAGTTTGGTCAATTTCCAGGAGCGAGTGACTGTACTGTGTGATCCAGATGTTTTTCCCTCACTAGAGTGCTTTGCTCTGTCTAGCAGGCATGTTCTTAAATAGAGGCAAGCAAGTGAAAATTAGGGAGGTGGTACCATCAGGGAGGAGGTGAACAGAACTGAGGCTTAGGTGATTCAAAGTGGGTTGGTTTGTCTCACTGCCATGTCCTGGTTGTGTAACTTTTATAAAAGGGGCCTAAGCCTACCCTTTGGTAATATAACAGCAGTGCAGCAGTGACTGCTTATCTTGATCTGAGAATTACCAGATAGATTTTTTTTTTCTGCTTTGGGGATTGAACCCAGGGTCTTCACAATGAGCTACATTCCCAGTCCTTTTAAAATTTTGTTTATTTTGAGTTGGAGTCTCACTAAGTCACTAAATTGCCCAGGCTGGGTTTGAACTTTCAAGCTTCCTGTTTCAGCTTCCCATCATGCTGCGATAAGAGGTATGTGCTACCACATCTGGCTTGGAAAGGCTTATTGACAGTGTGCATTGAGTACATCGAGTGATTTACCTATATTATATTATTTAATTCTTAAAACTAACATCTACAGTGAGCACTGTTGCTTCTATTTTACAGGTAGAGAAAGAGATGTTTGGAGAGATTAAGAAACTGGATCAAGATTGCGTAGCTTACGTAGCGGGTGGTGGTCAAGCCAGGTTGCAGCCCTCAGTGAGTAAAGGAGACTGAACGTGAGGTTTAGCCCTTTTCCTTGAGTACCAGACCCTCTGTGTGACTGTAACCCAAAGGTTTCAACTGGAGTTGAGTGTGCCCTTTAGGAGGCATTTGAAAATGTCACAACTGGGGAATTGGTATACCAATGGCCTCTAGTGGGTGGTGGTCACAGATGCTGCTGAATATCCCATAATGCACAGGCCACCCCTGCCCCCAGGAAAGAATGAGCCAGACCTGATGTCAGGGGTGCTGAGACTGAGAAAACCTGGGTTAACCTACATGTCCCCAACAGTTTTTAAAAAGGAAGATACAACAAGGGCAACCTTTCCCTGACCTATTTTTTTTTTTCTCCATAGTACTTGTCAACCTCCACTATTCTATATAATTTACCTATTATATATTTTATGACGTCTGTATTCATCAGGAGGTAAACTTCCCAGTGTCAGAGACCTTCGCATTTTCAGGTTCTCAAGTGCTTAGAGGGGAATTTACACATTGTGGGAACACAATAAATATTTATTACACAAACAAGTGAATGTAAGAGTTAAGTTCATGGTATCAATTTGAGGTCGCTGACAATGGAGAAAAGTAGCACTAAATTTGGAGCCTAGGGTGAGAGGGTGGTGGTCGGGCAAGACTCCTGCCAGGGCTTCTGCCCAGAAGGCTGCCCTGGAAAACTTGTTGTGCGGCTCAGAATGTCCTTATGTGGCTCTCTGAATTAAGAAGTGCTGAGTCCCAGTGCGGCCTGCCTGTGTCCTACAACCAAGGGACAAGGTGCCCTGTGTTTCGTTTCCCAGAGTTTGAAAGTATGTGTTTTCCCACACTAGTGCTGGCTTCTGTGTAGAAGTCAGCATACTTTCTTCAGGTTAAAGAGTGCTTTTCAAATTAATTCAGAGAGACAAGTTACTTTTTGAAAAAAGGAAAAACTGTCTTCCTCAAGGAGAGCCATAGTGTAAAAATGCTTTTAGGAAACTCCCTGGACTTCAAACGCTTCTGCCATGTGGGTTCCTCGTGATTTCACCTGCTATTGTGCTTAATGAAAATGAAGACCGAACCTCTCCTAGAAGATGCTTTCTAGGCTCATGAACCAGGATGGGATGTGGTGCATAATTAACATAAAGAAAAAAATCTACCCTGTAATAATCATTTCAATTTCTTATTTGTAAAATTAGAATGATAAAGTCTAGGAACTGGTTCTAGAGTTTTCTTGGGAAAGGAACTTTCTTTGTTTAGAAAAGCTCAGACGCTGACTCTAGGAATATGGAAGGTAGACGCTATCTTCCTGGTTTGGAAAAAGGTGGCAAAACAAAGGGATAGTCAAACATTTTGTATTAAAAAATGCACAGATTTAGGGATGAAAGGAAAAGAGAGAGGTGTAGGAAACTGAGTAAGTGGGATCAGTGACCATGGGTTGGATGGCGTCAGTGTTGCCGTGATAGAATCCTCCCCCTCCATCAGCCCAAACTTTCAGTTACAGGTTGTAACAGTTGGGAAAGGCAAAGAAAGGGGACCAAATTCTCCATCTGTGACAGCTGACGGCAGAGAGAACCACGATAAACGAGATGCTGAAGGGACGGAGAGTTCAGTGCAGGTGGCTTGGTGGCAGAGCGCACATGAAAACTACATCTTCAGGGTTCACAGACATCTGGAGGAGGTTGTGTTTTCCCTACAGGCCGTGAGGCAGAAGCCGTGGCTCATTTTTGTTGAAATATCAAAGGGCAGGCAACTCTGGGTCATATGGAGATTTAAGTTAGTATTTATAAGGTGATTAGTCCAATGTTTAAAATATAACAGATATTTAATAAATTATTGTTCTTCATCAAATTACTCATACTCTAATCCATTATCAAATTATGTGTACCCTTCCCTCAGAATCATTCTTGATTTCAGTGGATGGGGAATGGTCATATAATGAGGTGTAAATTTTATTTAAGAACTGCTTTCACTGTCTTAGATCAGGGTATATTTTTTTCTTATTTGTCTCAGACCCCACTTCTCTCTATTGTCTTTTGTCTTCTGGTGGACTCATGGTTATGTGATTTGCCTGACTTCTGCAGGCATTTAAATGTGTGGCTTGCGTTTAAACCATGCAGAGGTAAGAGAGCAAACTCTGGCGCTGTATGATGTTTGCCCTTGCAAGTAGATCGTAGTGTCGATCACAGGATTTGCTGCCCTGTCTGTGGGAGGTTATATATCCCCTTCACACTGATGCGTGCTTTGCTTTTGGTCAGTGACAGGTGAGCAGGAGTGAAAAGTGTCTCAGACAACCACAAGCGACGTGTGTTACTTCTGAATAGTAGTTTTAAGAGACACGGCGATATTCATTCTTTCCTCCTGTGCCATGGGCCAGTGATGTCAGTAAATACAATGACACAGGACAAAGCTGTCACTGATCACTGATAGACATGTAGCATGAATGGGAAATACTTGCTGTTGTGAACCACTAAAATTGCTGGGATCATTTTTACCTTAGCATAGCCTTGCCCGTTATGACTAATGCAACCCATTTTGTGTTTGAGGACCCTTGCCTAGGTTGAATAAATGTTCTGGAAACCTAACTATTTATTTCCAGTAGAAAGATGGCAATTTAAGGAGGAAAAGTTCAGTGTTCTGTCTAGGGAACAGGTACAAAGCCAAAAGCAATTTACTGTTAAACCGGTGGCTGGGTCTGATCCCTAATAAGCGAACTGTACAGGAGGAGTTCATCTTGGACTATGAGGGCTGGTGTAACTCGTGAAATCATTCCTCACTGGGGATGCTCATTGTCACTCTTCCTTCATCGGTTCGTGATTAGTTGTTCAGGTTCTTTGGAGGGCCAAAATAGCCTGACGAATTTTGAGAAAAAATATATATGAAGCAGGAGCTTTATTAAAAAAAAAAAAGAATCTGACAGTTTGGGACAACATAAATTATTTCAAAAGCACCCACTCCCCTAGCATTTGTAGGGTAATTCATAGTTTAGCTGTTTCTTATCTTTGAGGCAAATATTTCTAAATCTGTACTGCTGAGTTTGAGTTTCTTTCCTGGATCTGCTAATTATTTCTGGTCACTAGAACAGATTTTTGGAAGCTTGGATATACCTCAAACTTAACATTATGTAAATGTGAGCTTTTTACTTTCCAAACATCCTACTTCTACTCATGAGGTTATTGTTCTTTGTCACTAAGGGTCTAAAATGTAGAGTCTGCTCAGTAGGAAAACTACCCCACACCACTCCCTCTACCAGGAAAGCAAGCAGCAAGAGAAAAAGCTTAGAGGAAGGGAAACCTAAGAAAAGTCTAGGGAATCATAAGCTATTGAGCCTAGATTCATGTTGTAAGCATAATGCAAGATTTGGAGATGGATTCCTGGCTTGGAATCAGTTTGTGTAGAGCCTGGGGGGCAGCACTGAGAGTTTAGGCCTTGACTCCATGACCAGAAGGAAGACATAGATAGGATCAGTTTCATTTGAGATATTTATGGCATTGGTGTGGAGGGTTGATGGAGGAGGGGGGATACTGGAGGTGGAAAGATAGGTGGCTTGAAACAATTCTGCTGAAATACGCACACACTGGAACTTGGCCATAGGAACTGGACCAGAGGGAATGTCTGCTCTTGGCTTCCCTGAGAAGAGGGAAGCTAGATATAGTTTTTCTTCACCTTGTGCAATCAATAAAATGCCTTTGCCAGATTGAACTGTAGAGAGAGTCTGAGGCTGAGATAGCACTGAAAATCCCCTAAGACTCTGAAATGGAGGCAGTCAAGTGGGAACTCATGGCCTGAACCAGCAATTCCCCTCAGAGCTGCAGAACGAGGGTCAGTTCTTTGGAGCAGTCTACCCAAAGTATGCCAGAGACCCCTGCCTTCTTTCTCAGCTTCTTGCTGCTCTCTCAATTCTGTCTTGTTCTGTTCCACAACGATAGCCCATAGAGACATTGCCGCTCCCTACAGTCCCTCCTCTTTTGTGAAAGGCAAGAAAATTGTTTTAATGCTGCTTGCAACCCATGCAGAAAAAAAATATTTCCCAGCAGGTGTTTCTGAGCATTAAGCTGGTTTTGCTGCCGTCCCTTCCACATATCACTTTAACAGCCACTCTGGAAAATTGCTTAGTCCACGAATTCTCATCTCCCTTGCTGCCTGCGTTACACCAAGAGAAGAAAATAAAGATCATTAAAGGCCCCTCCTCCCTTGATTATAGTTTTAAAAGAGCCTGGTGCATTTTGGGGAAAGGGGAATGAACCGAATCTCTGGTATAACCAGAATGCGAAACTGCACCTTCCTTCTTGGAGGTAGTCGCGCCCACGTTCCTCAGACAAATGCAACCTACAGCCTGAGAGGAAGCTGAAAGTCGCCTAGAGTTGTGAACTCACAGCAAAATGGCTAAAGTTTGAAAGGGTTCATGCAGTTATTTAGGGGGCTAGACCCCTCTTGATAACCATCACATTGATGTCTTCCCAGAATGTAACATACTCAGATGTTTAATGCCACAAGTTAAGTCCTTTTGGCTGCAAGAGACAGAAACCAACAGAAACTTAGCTGAGGATAGGAGACATGTGAAGGTGAAAGAAACGGAGGTTTTACAGGAATGTGATAGCAAAAGCCCATGGCATGATCTCGCTTCTTGGAGACAGAACTACATGAAAGATACTTTGTGGATGGCAGCAGTAGATGTTTGTGGCTGTGAACTGTGCTTCTTTACTATTAGCTCAAATTACCTGTCTCCAGCTCTGCTTCCAATGTGCATCCTCCCATTACTCTCTGCATTCCAAGCCTCCTTCCACTTTTCCTTTCCTTTACTTCTTTGGCTCATGGCTTCTACTGCTTTTTTTACTTTTCCTGATGGCCTAATGATGCACCCTTTGTTTTTTGTTTCAGATTTCTGAGACTAGCCAGAAGATTCTAGTCTCATGTGAATTTAAGACCTCACCTGACACATGAGTGTGTTGCCTTGGTACATACATGCCACCCTGGTCCAGCTAAACACATTGGGGGGTCACAGATAAAGATTGTTCCTTTAATGAGAACATGGCTCCAATAGCCCAATAACTGAAAAGGAAAGTCACTCCCTTGGAAGTTAATTAAAACTCACATGTCAAAATGTAAGTGGCATTCACTTTTGACACTCAGATGGTTTTACGTTTCCCTATGGTTGTAAGGAGTTTTAAGGTGTCTGGGACAGGACTTATTCCTTCCATAGAAATTGTGAATGTGTGGATTATGGACATAGTGACTTGCCCAAAGATGAAAAGGTCATATAGGTGGGTCGCAAACAGGAATTCATACTTACATTATACCAACACTGATTGGATCTTCAATACTACCTGAAGAATAGCTGCTGTTTTGCTAAACTCAGTTCTGATTAAATCATGTTATTCTCCAAGGGAAAGTCATAAACTACCCACACTTTCAACCTTGTTCCTAATTGTGCTGCTTTTGAAATCTGCTTTCAGTTCACAGAAATCTTTCTATTTAATGGACTTTTTCTCTCTGATGTGAGATTTACTAACTTGCTGCTTGGAAGAAAAATACTGAATGTATTCACACATTCTGAGTACTTTGTGTGTAAAATGTTCCTGGCCCATATCTACTAGGGCTTCCCAGGGAAAGGAATTATTGGAATGTCTGGGAGTTCCACTTCTAACTAGCAAGACTTTACCACCGCCAGGGCAGTGATTGCAATAATTCTAGCCAGCTTTATCTAAGTCTGGGTTCTAACCACTCTGAATCTTTAGCCAGTGTTTAAAGGTGCCTGAACCTTTAGATGGAAGCTGACAGATGCTCAGCTTAGC
The DNA here is from genome assembly GCA_028451465.1 of Erethizon dorsatum. Taxonomy (NCBI): domain Eukaryota; kingdom Metazoa; phylum Chordata; class Mammalia; order Rodentia; family Erethizontidae; genus Erethizon; species Erethizon dorsatum. Next base: position 9,819,457 of record CM051836.1, read on the forward strand.
ATGGCCTCCACTTCTCGGCACAAGGGATGATGTGAAACTCTTTTGCCGAATATTTCTGTACACTGTGCTCATCTGAGCCAGGCAAGCTGCTGGGGAGGATTCAGGCCCTGACTTCCTGTAGCTGACCCTTGTTACCTGGGCTTCTGTTCTTGGTATCAAAAAACTTGCCATCTTTCGATGAGCCACTCTCCGAATGTTCAAAAATCAACAAGCAGGAAAAAAGTCTTCAGGCCAGCCTGTTAGGAATTGGCCTCCAATATGGGAAAGATGTGTGTTCATTTCTGACAAAGCCTGAGAGCATCTGCAATCACTGGCTTTTGTCTCCACTGTGAGACTCAAGTGCTCAAAGTACACACTCTGATGTTACAGGTACTCCAAAACCGGGGATACCACAGTCCCTGTTGGCTCTATAGATAATGCATGTACTAGATTTACCCTGACATCCTTCCTTCCCCACAACTTTGCTCCAAAGCCTTAAGGAAGAGGAATTACAGAATTCTGGATGAGTACATACAGAAAAGAACCACACAACACTGCCTGCTACCACAGACAATGGCCTTGGAATTCTTTTCCTGCTGTAGTTCCTAACTATCTGTGCAAGCAAATACTGTCTCATTCTCATTCCAGGCTTTGGTTTTCTCGATTGTAAATTGATAGTATTGAACACAATAAATGACTTGTGTATAAAATGTGCCTGACTCAAATCTGTAAGGTTCTTCATTTCACCTTCCCAATTTAATCTTCCTTCCTGTTGTTTTGCTTTTCCTACTCTATGGCCCTGTCCTTTACCCTATTTCCCTTCCCCCACTTCTATTCCCCTTCCCTCACCCTGTTTCCCCCTCCTCACTCCTATTTCCCCTCCCCTACGTCCTGCCTACCCCTCTCACACTGAAGACCCCAGCCCTTCTATACCTGTTATTCTTCTCTTTACTCCTGTTCCTGTCTGCACCTTCCTTTTTCTTTGGAAGAAGGACACCTGTAAATAATTTTTTGTTTCATCTGTAGTGTGTAGCATAGCACCTGATACATTTATATTCTGCCCATGTATTCATTCATATACTCAATAAACATTTAAGTAGCACCTAGAATATACTGAACCCAGTGGCTCATGGTGAGTAAGACAGGTAGAGTGTCTGCTATGATTTAGATCTACACCCCCCTCATTCTTGTGTGTTCAGAAATGGGGCTTTTGGAAGATGATTGGATCTTGGGGATTTTATACTTATAAGTAGATTAAACTCTTGATGAGTTCCTAGCTAAATGTATTGTTAGGAGGTGGGGGTCAGGTGGAGAAAGTATGATATTGGGGGTGTGACCTGGAAAGGTTATTCTTGTTCCTGGATCCACCCTTCTGTCACTGCTTCCTGGCTGCCACGAGATAAACACCTTTCCTCTGCAACACACCTCCAGCATGATGTTTGAAACCATAAGCCAAAATCTCTCTCCCTTTAAATTGCAGGTGTCAGGTATTTTTGTCCTAGGGATAGGAAAGTTACTAATACAGGAAATTGGTACTGAGTGTGGTATTTTTGTGACTATACCAGACCATGGAGTTCAGAAGACTTTAGAACTGGTTTGCAGAAGTTTGGAAAGGTTTGGAGATGCACACTAGAGAAACCCTAGAATGCTGTAAGCAGAGCCTGATAGGTGATTCTTGTTGGAGCTTAGAAGATTAGAATGCTGATAGGAATGAGGACAATAAAGGCCAGGTTCATGAGATTTCAGATGGGAATGAGAACTCTGTTGGAAATTGGGCTTGAGAACATGCATGTTGCATTCTGGCAAAGAACTTGTCTATATTTTGTGGGAGGTGGAGTTTAAAGGTTGTAAACTAACTAATCTCATGGAAGAAACCTCAAGATAACCCAACATTCAGGCTGTGGCATGGGTACTGCTGGTTGCTTTTAGCCAGCTCTACAGTGAGAATCAGGAACAAAAAGCAGAGCTGAGTGATTAGGAAAGTTTGCAGTTGAGCCAGAAAGGATGTGTAGCAAAGATGGGGCCAAGGAGAATGTGGTTGCTGAAAATACTAGAGCCATTAAAAGATAAGAGCCATCAAAATAAGCCAAGTACTTTGCAAGGGGACAATAGGAAATGTGGCTTGAGGGCACCTCAGGAATTGGCCAGACACCACCCATCACAGGCTGAGAAGTGTAAAATAGTTAGAGACATTGCTTTGAGAAAAGAGTCTCAGGGCACCCTGCTCACTCAGGTCTGCTTAGGGAAGTATATCCCCTAGTTCAGTCATCCGAGCACTCAGAGGCCTCTATATCCATGGTTCATATGGGCCTATTTATGGCTTAAGCTGATGGCAGACCTTTGTGTCATCCACATGGTACTGGTTTTACAGACATGCTGAATGCAAGAGTTACAGAGAGTACAGAGGCTTCCACCCAGACTTCAAAGGCCTGGGAGGCCAGGCCAGTGGTATAGATGTGTGAAGCTGAGAGTTAAGCTGAAGGTGTAGTGGAGATCCTAGAAGCTGGAAATGCCAGGAATGTGGGATGTCTGCCAAGGAAAGCCATGGGCTGTGGGCAGACTCATACCAAGAGAGAAGCCATGGGGGGTACAACCAGCAAGAGCATAGGGGCAGGGCTGCCCAAGCCCTTTGGAGCTATGTCTCTCCACACCCTGCCCTAGGTGCTGGATGTGGGGCTACATTATTTAAAACCCTGCTGGTTTTTAGTCTTGCTTTGGTCTGATTCTCTTTTTTCCTCTCATCCCTCCCTTTTGGAATGGGAATGTTTACCCTGTGCCATTGCATGTTGAAAGTATTTAACTTCCTTTTTGATTTTTATAGGGGCTCACAATTAAGAGTTTGCCTTGAGTCTCAGAGGAGACTTTGGGCTTGGACTTTTCAGCAGTATTGGAACTGTTAAAACTTTGGTGACTCTTAGAGACAGACTAAATACATTTTCCATAATGACGTGGACATGAGGTTTTTTGTGGCCAAGGGTAGAATGTCATAGTTTAAATCTAAAATGTCACACAAAAGCTTCATATTCAGATATGGTGCTTTCAGACGGTGTCTGGATCATGGAGGCTCTATACTCAAGAGTGGATTAATCCATTGATGAATTCATAGCTAAATGTGCTGTTAGGAGGTAGGTTTGTGTAGAGGAGGTAGATCATTGGGTGCTTGACTTGAAACTGTATTTTTGTCCTTGGCTTCTCTCTTCTGTTTCCTGGCCACCATCAGGTGAATGCCTTTCCTCTACCACACCTGTCATCTGGATATGCCTTCGATCCAGCTGACCATGGAGTGAAACAACTGAAACCATGAATCAAATTAAATACCTGAGTGTCAGGTATTTAATTCCAGTGATAAAAAAGTGAGTGTCAGGTATTTTGTTCCAGTGATAAAAAAGTGATGAATGCAGTGCCCATCCATAGTTTTGGGGAAATACCTAGGGCTCAGTAAATGTGTATTAAGCAAATTAATATCTTATGTTGATTTTTTTTTTTTGGGTACTGGGGGTCGAACTCAGGACCTCATGTGCCAGCAGGCACCCATGCTGCTGAGTGATATCACCGGCCCTTTTTTGTATGAGGGTACCAGGAGTCGAACTCAGGACCTCACGCTTGCCAGGCAGGCGCTCATGCCACTGAACTATCTCACTGGCCCCTTATGTTTATTTTTAGTTCTATAGGGCTCTTTCTTGGTGTCAGTATTATGTAGGATAATCCTGAGTTTTGGCTTTGGAGAAGATTTGGAATGATGCTTAAGAGTCTCTTCTTTGTGTCATGAGCTTGTGTTAGCTGTACTCTGTAGGTCTAAGCTCTGGGCTCTTACTGTTAGCCACAGTAGTGGATTCAGTTGTAGGACTGGTGGAGACTGGGTGAAGGGGTAAGAGGAGACACAGAAAGAGGTCATGTAGAAGCATAGACAGAGAAGGGTTGGAAAGGAGAGAGAACTAGAGGGAACAAAGGAACACACTTTGAAGATTAGGGAGTAGTTATGCCAGGAATTGGCTATGTGATCCTGCACAAGTTGACATTTCCCTTATTTGTCAAATTTGTGATGACTAAATGAGATGAAGGATGTAACATCCTTAGCCTGGTGCCAGTTTATTGAAATAGATGCCCCAATAAATAGTATCTGTTGTCATTATTGGAGAATAAGGAAAAGAGGGGCAGGGAAGAGAAAGAAAAAAAAAGAACACATTAGGAAAATAGTGGGAGAAAGTGAATCTGTGTGATTTCATCAGTCAGAAAGGCCCCTGGACCTGTTGGCACTTGTCCAGGCAGTGTAGCTGGAGGAAGGAAACTGGTGTTTCTGTGTGTAGGAACCTCAACAGTCACCTGAGGCCTTTTGGAAATAGCAGGGACCCTTACTGGCATAATTGTTCCTTGAGGTTTTGACAGAATTTTCAGTGTTTAGAAGGTAGTGATTAGGATTCTGTATCTTTGCTGAGATATTATTGAAGGATTTATTCTGAAAATAATGCTTCACTGGGTACCAGTCTTGACAACAGGATTTCCAAGGATGGTCCAGAGCGTCATAAATGTTATTGGTATTTGTTAAAATCCAGCTACCTGAGGCCCACGCTAGATGTACTGAATCAGAAGCTCTGGGGATGGGGCCCAAGAGTCTGCATTCTTATCAGCTTCCCGTGTAACAGTTATGGGTGGTGAAACTGAACTATTATAGTCCTGATAGATTCTGAATGTTAGGGACCTGACAAAACAATCAAGGAGCATCAAATTACCAAAAATAATTAATTGCTGCTTGGGATAGCAGTTTGGGTTTAATTCCTTCAAGGGAGAGAAATGAGTTGGAAATGAACTTAATAAAGATTAATAACTGAAATGTACAGGAAGCTAGATTTTGGCTCAATCTGTGTAAGAAATTCTTGAGCTGGAGATACAGCTCAGTGATAGAGAGCTTGCCTAGCATGCATAAGACCCAGGGTTCAATCTTTAGCACCACACACACACACACACACACACAAAATAAAAACAAAAACAAAAACAAAAAAGGAAAGGACAAAGCCTTGTGTAAGAAATTCTTAGTGGAGTTGTCCCAAATGGGGCGCCTTGGAGTGTAATGATGTCGCATCACTAGAGGAATTTGGGGAACTCCCTCAGGCTCCACCCAGTCTCCTGGCTGTAGCATCTTTCTCACCCTCCATAGTCAGAAGTCCCCGACTCCTGAAGCAGTATTTACCCGCTCAGACCATGGACCAGGGCTTTGCCCACTGTGGTTCCTGGGTCAGCATGCTCAGCACCAACAGGACACTCGTCAGAAATGCACATTCCCTGGCTGCACACAGGCCTGCAGGCAGAGATTGATATCCTGGGTGTCCAGGTGGGGGTCTACATTCCAGGTGGGGGAATTTTTTAAGTCCCAAATGTTTCTGATGTTCATCTAGGGCTGAGACTCACTCTTAGGGTAGAGGTTCTCAAACTTAAGTGCGTATCAGAATATTTTCTGGAGGCCGCTGCTGAAACAGAATTTCTGATGCAGTAGCCCTGGGTGGGTATGAATTCCTAGAGGATCAGAATAGGGCCCTGACCTCTAATCCTGTTTCCTCCCTGGCCACAGGTATCTTTCTCATCTGTGTCTGTGATCAGTACTCTCCTGAATACTCAACAGGGACTTTATTTGTAAATCTCGGGCTTCTATCTATGCAGATGTCTCTTCCGGCGCTGCGTGCTCCAGCTGGCTTACTCTCCTCAGACCCTCAACTCCATCTCATTTCAGGAGTCCATCAGACTCTGCCTAGATTCCTTTTCCTTGAGCTGCTGCCCAGAAACTGTCTCAAAATACTAAGCTAGGGAACTCACAGGGCTTATTTCAATTGTTCACATCTCTTAAAGATGACTGTTGCCAGTGCCTGATACTCAGTATCTTCAGAACCATTGCTTGGCTGGGGTTGATGGTGAATACCTGTAATCTCAGTACTCTGGGAGGTTGAGGCAGGAGGATTGCAAGTTTGAGCCCAGTGTGGGCAATTTAGCAAGACCCTATTTCAAAATTTAAAAAGAAGAGGTGTGGTTGTAGCTCAGGGTGAAGGTCCTGGGTTCAATTCCCAGTACGTCCCAAACCCCCCAAAGTTTGATAAATTTTATGCTTTAGTTTTTGCATGTTTCAGGCAGGAGGTAAATTCATTCTCTCTTTCTTGCTCAAAGTTAGGCAGAAGCAGCATGCCAATGTACTTTTATAAAAATTTGCTACCAGCTATTCGGGGAGAATGACTTGAAAGCAGGGGAAAAGATGGGAAGCTTGGAGACCAGCTGGAGGGGACTCTGGTCATCCAGGTGAAGCAGTTGCCAAAGACATAGCAACAATAATGGTGATGGAGGAGAAAGTAAGTAGATGTCTTTGAGTCTGATTTTGGAGATGTTGCTGAGAGAACTTGCTGATATGGAAGTCCAAGGCAGAGTGCTTGTTTTTGCGAGCCTACTCATCACACCTGGTGAACTGAGGCTGGAGTCTGGTATTAGGTTACTAAATTTATGAGGGGGTGGGGCAGAAGCAGTTCTGCCTTGTTCATTGTTTTGTTGTCAGCACATATGCCTCATACAAAGTAGGACTCTATAGGAATCTGTTGTGTGAATGAATAAATGCTTCACATGGTCCTCACTTTTGGAGAAGACTACGTTTGTGCCCATCTGCCTGCTATGGTTTGGATGAGGGTCTCTCGCAGTTGACGTGTAAAGGCTTAGTTCCCAGGGTGGTGGCACTGAGCGGTGCTGTGGACCTTAAAGAGGTGAGGTCCATGGATCACTTGGGGTGTACCTTTGAAAAACATGAGGGGATGTGGGATCTTGGTCTCTTTTCCTACTCTTTCTGTTTCCTGCCTCGAGATGTGATCTTCTCAATCTGTCACATTCTCCCACCATGATATGCCAACCCTAGCAGAGGTCCAAGTATGTGGGGTTGCCCAATCTTAGACTTGATTCTCCAGAACCATGAGCCAAAGCAAACCCTTTTTCATAAGTAGCTCATCTCAGTTATATTATGGTAGTAATGCGCAGTTGACTCCCTTCAACACTGCCTCTTTTCATGTTGGTTCTCCACAGATTTCCATTTTTTGAGCCACTTGTTTATATAGCTTGCTTAGGCCACAGCAACACCAGTATTGCCTGGAAGTTGGTTAAAAATTCAGAATCTTGGGCCGGTGAGATAGCTCAGCAGCATAAGCGCCTGCCTGGTAAGTGTGAGGTCCTGAGTTCGACTCCCAGTACCCACATACGAAAAAAGGGCCAGTGATATCGCTCAGTGGCATGGGCACCTGCTGGTGCGCGAGGTCCTGAGGTCGACCCCTGGTACCCGCACACACACAAAAAAAATTCAGAATCTCAGGCTTTCCCCTCTGGACCTGCTGAATTAGACTTTGCATCTTAAAAAGACTTTGATAGTTTATAATGTATTTGTTCACTGTTGCTGTATGCAGCAAGGAGTAAAGGAAATAAGGAGAAAGATTGCCCAGGTAATTTTCTACGTACTTAAGTTTGACCTAGGCCACTTACAATGTCCTCTTATATCAAATTCTTTTTTTTTTTTTTTTAAGAGAAAGGGTCTCCCTAAGTAGTTCAGGCTGGCCTTGAACTTGTGGCAATTCTCTAAGTGCTGGGATTACAGGTATGTGTCACCCTGCTCAGCTCCCCTGATACCAAGTTCTATCTGCAGGACATAACTCTGTCCTAGTACATGGCTTTGTTAAATATTCTGTTGGTGCCCACTTTACTCAGTGAATATTTCCAATTTCAGGTCAGTATCTTTGAAGATACGTCTGTCATTCTGACTGTGTCTCTTCTTTCTCTTTGGTATGAAGACTACAAAAATTCCAGAAAACCCAGAATTAATACCAGAGGGGAAAAAGTATAGAAATCCAGTAAGAAACAAGCAAAGTTATGACAAAGAAGGTGGATGTCACAACCAATTAGAAGAAACAAGTTTCAAAAAACTAGAAGGCACCAACCCGAGAGACTGTGCTCAAGGACTGAATAAATGTTTTTTTCACAATGGGTAATTAACTCATGGAGTGGGTTCCTGGAGGCAGCTGGGAGAGCTGATCTATGGTCACAGAGCCTGGGAATTGCTTTCATAGCTCTTTCCCTGTTTGGCTTAAGAACAGGGAGGGAAGTCTCCGTGGAGGTCATCCAGCCAAAGAAATTTCAGGACAGGTGACTCTGGACCAGAAGGTGTATGAACGGTCCCTTGTGTATCTGGAGTGCTAACCCGGAATCCTCCCTTCACACGTTCACATTCTCCATCTAATGACGCTTCCACGGACATGGTTTTGTTTGATGCAGTGACTGACATGTAGCGAAAGTAATACCATTATGCTGTTGAAGCATTCATTCTTCCCTTCACTTTTTTGAACTGGAAAGATGAAATTGTGGCTGAGAGAAAGAAATGGATTCCTCACAAGAATCTGTCATGTCAGGACTAACATGTAGAAGTTCTCACTTTCAGTCTAGTCACCCTTTCTCTATACCTGCCTATATTTGTTTTCTGTTGCTGTATGGGGTAAGGTATGGACGTCATAAGGCGAAATAATTAATTTTGCATTGAGTGCTATACTGTTACCTCTGAATTTCTGCTTCCCTTTATTCCACATGCTACTATACGCTTAAGAGGACCATTAAAAGTCCAAAACATAAAGGTGAATAACGTGTGCCTATTTTGATAATCTCAGGCTTTACATTAAATGCTTTAAAGTTTTTCATTTAATCCTCATAATGACCCAATAAATGAATGTTATTAATCACTTTACAAATCAGTACACTGAGTCCAGGAGAGTTACTTGCCCACTTGCGTAATAACGTAGGCCCCCTGACTCCAGATTTTGAGCTCTTACTGCTTAAGCAACCACTACCCAAATTGTAGTTTCAGGACAGGCTGAGGTCTCTACACTCTTTTTTACCCCTCACTGAGGACATTAAAGTTTGAGGTAGCATGCAAGTTAACTGTAGCATTGGGTCCAATGTTGAGGCCAGATGACATTTTGAGGGAAGGAAGGAAGAGACAAATTTTCTCAATGAAGAAAACAGTGTATTGATCTCCATTTTCATCAGACTTCTTGTCTCCTTACAGATGGGTTACAGACATCTTGGAACCTGTCACTTAGAATATCTCTTCCTTAAGTTTACTGCCCAGAGTGTGTCAGACATGTACTGATAAAAAAAGATGCAGAAAGCTAATGGGAAGGTAAAGAGGCCATGGGGGAGAGACTGTCACAATTTTATTTTACATTCTCTTCACTGTTAGTATTTTCACTTGTGTGTATGTGACTATTGTTAAGAACTTGTTTGTGTTTATCGAATTATCTATCTCTATCTCTTATCTCTATCTCATTCAGTATGTCTCTCTTTTTTTTTTGTGGGTACCAGGGGTCGACCTCAGGACCTCGCGCGCCAGCAGGCGCCCGTGCCGCTGAGCGATATCACCGGCCCCTTTTTCGTATGTGGGTTCCGGGAGTTGAACTTGGGCCCTCGCGCTTGCTGGGCAGGTGCTTACACCGCAGAGCCATCTCACCGGCCCAATATGTCTCTTTTGAGTGCCTTTATGTGTTAGCCGTGCATCCTATCTGAGTCTTTTTAAATCATTTGCACTGTTTTAATTTCTATAGCTTAAGGGCAATTAAGTTGTATCTGAGAAGCTAGAGATAATGCATGAATAAAGGAAGCAGATTTCTGTTTATTTTTAACTTTCTCATAGTATATGTTTTGGTGGGTGGTCAGTAAACTTTATGGATTCATTGACTGATATAAAGGTTAAATGTCTTCTAGGCAGGAATTGGCATCTTTGTTTTTTTTTTTTTGTGGGTACCGGGGGGTCGACCTCAGGACCTTGCGCGCCAGCAGGCGCCCGTGCCTCTGAGCGATATCACCGGCCCCTTTTTCATATGTGGGTTCCGGGAGTTGAACTCGGGCCCTTGTGCTTGCCGGGCAGGTGCTTAAGCCGCTGAGCCATCTCACCAGCCCCCAGCATCTTTGTTTTAGATTGGCCATTTTATAGGTCCTCTTGCGAATGATGAAAATTAGTATGTGCCCATGGTCCTACCTGTCAAGTGGTGTCAGATTTCCACAGGGGTTTGATGGGATCTCTCTCTCCAAGGTAAAAATCATTGCTAAAGAAGACTGTTGTTTTTACTGTGGAGTTCAAAGTAATAATTCTCAATGTAGGTATGAATAAAGTTAATAAACCAAAATTACTTCTTGGAAAAGCAAGATAGAGGGAAAACCAAAGGTCACACGGTAACAATATAATATATATTACATCTGAGGCTTATTCACCTAACTTTACAAAAATTATAACTTTTTTAGTTGAACTGCATTCTTCATTAGATTAAACATGTTCTGGTTGGCACTAGGATTTCATATACTTTCTGCTGTTTTCTCCTTGTATGGTTTTGGTTTCAAGTTCCATGCCTCTGGTGAAATGCCTAAAATAATACTCAAGTCATAGACAAGTCCCAGGGCTCTATTGAAAGGAAAAGCTAGTCATCTTACCTGTAAATTGTGGAAGATTGTAACAGTCTATAAAATTGCTCAATTGGAAAACCCATGAACTGAGTCAGTGGAAATCACTGGTCAGTTAAGTTCATGGAGACGTAAGTAACATCCCATGTCCGTACAAGGTATACATCTGCACAGTGGGTGATAGGGAGAGTCCTTGTAGTTTTCTCTGTGGCTTTAGCCAGGGTCAGGCTGTGTTGAACATGCTCTTGTATTCTTCTTCCTGTATTCCTACTTAGCACATGTTGTCAGCATTATTAAGAAATCATTTAAAGCGGCTGTTTTTGTTTGTTTTTGCAATGCTGGGGATTGAACCCAGGGCCTCACACATACTAGGCAATTGCTGTACCACTAGGCCACATCCCTAGCCCTTAAAGCGTGGAATTTATCTTGCCAAGTAGCCCTGGAGGAGGCACAGGCTACGTGTGTGTGGTCAGTGCCGAGTCTCCAGCATTGAGACGCTGTGGCTGGGCAGAGCAGCTGCACAAAGTGAGTGTCTGCTTACTGCTCAGTGAGCTTAGAGAAAGGGCCCCAAGAGCTCTGTTCCAGATGAGGTTAGTAAAGGGACCAGGACAAGTGTTTAAGCTTTCCCCTTTCATGGCTGGCTTTAAAAGAAGCAAAGGAGACAATCCTGGCCCCACTCCCTTCACACCCGCCATGTACTTTTCCAGGATGTGGCCTCCTTGAATATCATCTTCCTAGTTTAGTGGTCAGAAGCCATCTCCAAAAACAAATATGTACTTTTATTCAGAGGATTACCCATATCCTCATTTTGTGTGGGCTGTTGTCTTTAAGATTTTTTTCTGTACTTCTTTCATTATCATCTATCTCTCTGACTGTGGGTGTGTGATAGAGTATTTTGCAACATGAATTTTCCCATGCTCTCTTTGGCACTTGAGGGAAAGCAACAGAAAAGCATCCATTTGCTCCAATGAGCTATTTGCCAGCCAGCAGAATACAGTGTCTTTGTGAGTGGGAATAGAATAATATACACAATTTTATGATTGACGTAGAATATTTTGTACCCATGGATGCTGGAAGTTTGGACATTGGGTCACTCCATGAGGTTAGCATTGCCATAGTCAGATGTCACATTCATGGCTAGAGCTCTCTTTTTCTCATCTTTTATCTTATGCCTTTTTCTCTTTCATTTGCTCCTCACATACTCACTGTTCTTGTTCTCCCCATTATCAGAAGATGGGGTGCTGTTTTCAGAACAGCAGTCCAACTTGTGGTGTTAACTGAGAAGAGGCCCCCCCCATCCTTGCAGGTCTCAGGACCCAACCTGGTCTCCTCCTTTTGCCTCTGCTTGTTGCCCTTTCTTTTCTAATTGAACTGAGACCCTGAACATTTCCATAAAAGGGCTTGCCTAGGGGGCAAGGTGGGCAATGGGATCAGAAGAGGTCTACATCGTAGGTGTTGGTGGCTCAGCTCCGGGGAATGGTGTAAAACAACCTAGCAAGTCTCTCTATTTCAGCTTTATTTTGTCTCTGGCTTGCTCTGCGACTCTGGATGTTTACTGGCAGCTTCTTCCACTTGAAGATTCTCCAGGGTGGGGTGGTGTTCTTTATCTCTGTGCTCCCCAGCTTTAGCACACTGCCCGGCAAGTAGCCAGTGCTCAACAAATGTCCATTGAGGTAGGCTGAACTTCTGTGTCATTCCTCTCTTTGGGACTTTTAAACTCTGCGTTGTGTCTCCTGCTTTCGAATTCTGCCAATTACCTGCTGTCCTTTAATCAACTAGCTGGACTCCTGGGAGAAGTTATTTAGCATTTGCTGTGTTGGTATCAAGCGCATCCTGAGTTTTCCTGATTTGACCATCATTTTCCATCATCATCCCAAAATTCCTTTTCCATATTACAAATAAATAAAATTATAAAGATAAATTTATGTAAGCACTTTGGCAAGGCCTTGACAATCCACCGTGAGAATGGAGGAGAGGATGGGGTTATACGCAGTGTAAACCACTAGTAGCAACCTCCCTCGGGACATGGTGTGCGCTGTCCAGAATTCTGACAAGCTGCAGATTTCAGTTTTGGCAAATCTGTTGTTTCAGATGATCCCACCTAGAAGTAGCCAAATCTGTCCATTAATAAAAAAATCAACTTCCAAAAATATAAGCCCTCAGTATATATTACATTCATTCTAGAAAGCAGGTAATAGACATTTACTGATGTTATCTCAATCTTCACAAAAATCCAATTAAATAACACTAACACCTTTTTACATGTGAGGAAATGGGATTTAAAAGTGCAAAACTAGTATCCTCAGCCATTCTTGCCTATTCAATTTCACCACAGGCCAGCACCAGTCTGTCCCTGTGGATACACAGAAGTAGGTTGGGAGGTGGATTTTGGGGAGCTGATGGGATCACTGGGAAGCCCAACCTTGCATTTATGAGCTGACTATAAGCATAATGTAAGATACGAGGTAATGAGCTTCCAAACTGAATGCAATTAAGAGCTTAAATGGATGGTGTAGGGCAGAGTTCTTACAATGTGATCCTCAGAACAGCAGCATCAGCATTCCTGGGAACTTGTTGGAATTCCCATTTCCACCTCAGACATCATGGCCCAGAGAGCAGGTGCAGCCCTCTCTGCTGTGCTTCCGCAAGCCTTCTGGGAAATCCTAATGCTCACTAAGATGTGGGAGCCGCCATAGACCTGGGTGCCAAAGGCAGTGTACTAATTTTCTAGGCTGCTGTAACAACTTACCATGGACTGGGTAGGTTGGGGCAACAGAAATTTAGTCTCTCAGAGTTCAGGAGGCCGGAAGTCTGAAATCAAGGTGTCAGCAGGGTCGATTCCTTCTGGAGTGTCCAGGGAATAAGTGGGTCCAATGCTTCTTTCCTGGCTTTTGTCTTTTCCAACAGTCCTTTGTATTCCTTGGCTTACAGCTGCAGCACCATGATCTCTGTCTCCATCTTCACATGACATCTCTCTATGTCTGTTTATCTTTTCTTATAACAGTACAGGTCATTGGATTACCCAAATCCACTAGGTGCAAAGATCCTATTTTAAATTAGGTCACATTTTGGGGTTCCAGGTAGACATGAATTCTGGGGAGTGCTTGTCAGCACATTATAGTTCATTGCAATGTCATCTGTGATTAGGTTAAAATTAGGCCTCAAGCCAGAAGAGAGAAAGCACAGCTTTTTTTTTTTTTGTGGGTACCGGGGGGTCGACCTCAGGACCTCGCGCCCCAACAGGCGCCCGTGCCGCTGAGCGATATCACCGGCCCCTTTTTCGTATGTGGGATCCGGGAGTCGAACTCGGGCCCTCGTGCTTGCAAGGCAGGTGCTTACGCCGCTGAGCCATCTCACCGGCCCAGCACAGCTTTATTTATGGCATACCTGATTCAAATTTTGGCCTTAACTGTTAAATTGAAGCCCAAAAGGATGAGTTAAGTTCATTTCTTTATAAGATGGGTATAGTTATATTGGTGTCTATAGTACTCAAATAAGCTAATATTCCTTTAACATGGCTTGTGCTATATACTGTGATAATTTTAAATGTCCATGATTGATGATAGTACATAGGATTTTTTGTTTGTTTTTTTTTATATGCGGGTACCAGGAGTTGAACTCAGGACCTTGTGCTTGCCAGGCAGGCGCTTATGCTGCTGAGCTCTCTCACTGGCCCAGTACCTAGGATTTTAACAACCCATCCCAGTAAATGAAGGTGAAAGTCCATGGAGAGAGCAAAGGGGAACCAGACCAAGGACGCCACCTGACTCGAACCGTTCCTTTGGATCCTGCCGTTTGTAGCCTGCCTCCTATTGCTGGCATGAGCCCATGATACAGATATAACCCATGATGCTTTGCCAGCATCTGTAGCGGACCTTTGTTGCCAGCTCACCTGGGCCTTCATTTTTTCCTATTGAATCCAGAACATCTTGCAGCTGAAGTCTCCTAGATGTGATGATTACCACCAGTAGCTTCATGACATTGACCCCAGGAGAGAGCAGGCTTGTTGAAGATGGTCACGGCCTTGGCATTCTGCATGGTCATCATGTGTGTGCTCACGAGGATGTCCATAACAGGTGCCAGAGCCAGGGTGCCCTTTCCTCCATTGGGATCCTTAACTACTTGGCAAAGGCCACACAACAGGCAAGGGTTTAGGGGGTGGCCAGCTGAGAGACATTTCTGTTGTCACGGGCCTGAAATTCTACAGGTCTCCTCCTGGTTGTACCCGACTTTTAACTCATTAATTGCTGGATGGTAAGAAGTAAGGGAATGTAGGTAGTGGGGAAGGGGCTATTTCCAGTACAGAAACATTGCAGTGTATCTACAAGTGGAGTTGCCATTCCAATGAGTCCTGGCTGAGTCTTAGCCCTGGGCTTAGAGAAGATGCAGCTATGCTGATAAAGCAAAGGCCAATCTCTAAAAGCCTTGAGTTCTGGCCTGGGGGTTGGACTTCTTGCAGTGGGCATGAGGGAATCGTTCTTGGCAGTTCACCTTAGTCTTTGATTCAAGCAAAACAGAGTTCTAAGCCAGGACTTAACTGAAATAAAAAAGATGTAGCTATTTTTCCAAGGAAGGATTTTGTGTTAAAACATTCTTGTTTGTTTGGCATTCCCTGGGTTTATCTGTTGGCACCGCTCTTTTGGAGGTTAATGTGAGTTCTAGAGAGAGGAGAGTGGATCACAATATTTAAGCCTTTGCAGATGCAAGTCGTTTTCTGATAATGATCTGGAATTTAATAAGGCATTAAAAATGCTCCAACAAATGCTTTGCAGGTGGCTTCTTTTTATTTTTAAGAGGGAGGCTAGGGAAAAAAGAATGATGTATAATCTTAAGTAAATATCTTCTCTCATTTTGGAGAGACATAGGTATTAATTGATGCTGCTGATTGCCCCTGTATGGAAAATTGTGCCTCTATATTTGGACACTGGGTATTGGCATGAATACAGAAAAGTTGCTTGGTTGCTATAAGCTTCTCTTCCTATCACTGATCTCTGGCTACGCACCCTTTACTGCAGCACCCTGCAAAGGTCGTTGTGGGCAGAATTTTATGAAAAGCTTATTTCCTGCAAGTCTAGGTCAAGCATGTTTAAAGTCTTTATTGAAAGTTATTTTTACCTACACATGAACCATCACATAACAGATGAAACATTGGGGAGTGTTACGGTTTACATCTAGACGTCCCTCCAAAGTCCCATGTACTCATAGATGGGGCTTCTGGGAGACGACTGGATTATGGATGTGTGATGCTCATCTCTGGATTAGTCCACTTGTGGGTTTATAGTTAGGTGTGACGTTGAGAGGTAAAACCTGGTGGGAAGAGGTGGATCACTGTGGGTGTGGCCTGGCAGCGTCTGTATCCCTCCTCTTCCCTTGATTCCTCTCTGCTTCCTGTCTGCCATGCCATGAGCTGCTTCTCCTCTGCCATGCCCCTCTGCCATGTTGCCTGGGCTTGGAGCCAGTCGATTATGGACTGAAACTTCTACATTCTGTGAGCCAAAATACCCCCTCCCTTCTTTAAGTTGGGGGTATCAGGTATTGTATCCCAGTAATGAGAAAGTAACTAGGACAGGGAGTGAGGGTTGTGTAAAGTTCATAGGTTTTTGAATCAGTTAGCCTGGGATTAAATCCTGATTTTTTTTTAAAGAGAGAAGTTAAAAAATGGTAAAGTCAGAGTAATCCTTAATACTAGATAAATAACTTTTCTAGTTTCGTAAAGAATTGGTACTACTAACTGCATAAATCATCACTTATGCCATTGAAACCTTGAGTAAGTAATTTAACAGCTCAGCATGTCAATTCTCCATCTATAAAATGGGGATAAAATATGTACCTTGTAGGACAGTTATGAAAGATATAAAAAGAGTATATAATCATCTCTAGCATTACAAAATTTTTGTGTGTGTGGAGGGTTCTGGAGATCTTAAAAGAGTTTATGAACATTTACACTTACAAGCCACTGTGTTGTGTGTGTCCATGTGTCTGTGTGCACACACGTGCATATGCAGTTATGTATGAGAGACCAATCAGACGGTGGCAGTCACACAGTAACTTGAAAAGAAAAATTAATATAAAGGATTATGTATTATTACAGAGGTTTGGAGGAAGGATGGATTTGCTAGTAAGAAGTAAAGAGAGCTCTAAAGGAGATAGGATTATCAGCTATAAGGGCAACCACTACCCGTAGGACTGGGGTTGGGTGTCCCAGGAAGGGTGTTGCACTGGTAGAACTTGCTAGAAATCTGTTCTCTGGAAGGCGTAGGCCGTGTACCCATTGGGAGTGCTGGGGAAAGCAGTCACTGGGGTGAACCCCTGGAGACAGTCCGCTAACGGCGCTCAGGTGCTCTTGACTGCTACACACTGTAGCAGCTTGGTGTTCCGGAAGTTTAGCTGCAGGAGTCAGACGCTCAAAAAGCTGTGCATCCTAGAGGAGCCAGACGCGGGAAAAACCACCCTCACAGCAGGGACTGTGCACGGGAGCCGCCGATGCTGCAGAAGCCTGCCTGGAGAGCGCGCTGGAACCACAAAAGAAGACAACCTCTTCCCTCAGGCGTGTCTCCTTAGCGCCCTCTACTGGCACAACAGCATGCCAGCCCGCAAGCGAAAACGGAAGGAATCAGTTTTCAAAGAGCAGACAATGAAGGGTGATTTTGGAGCCAAAAGCAGTCAATTGATAACTGGTACAAATAGTGAAGGAAAAAAAAAATCCTTTAGATGGTCAGATTTCTGTTTCTGTGGTGTGAGACCTCGGAGTAATCTGCAATAGTAAGTAGTGCTCAGCATCTGCTGGAGAATATTTCCCTGTGCCGTGCGTGATTAAGCTTACAAATTCAAGGAATGGTTTCTTTTTTTTCACAGGTATTTGCATGGGAGAGTATTTGTGTAACCCTTCATGAGAATAAGCCCCCATTGTGATGAAATGCGGTTGGTGCCACAATTAATACATCGATTAAGCTAATTTGTGGGATTTTTTTGCTGTTTCATTTAGTTGTGGAGAACATCTGTTTAGGATGCACCTTGTTAAAGGTATAAAAATAGGATACTTTTAAGCCAAATGTGTTTTTGCAATCTGATAATAGCCTTTTAACTTATCTGTTCCTTCTTTGTATTTGTTTTGCCTTGTTCTGAACGAATGAAGCAAGAAAAAGAAGCAAAGTAAAATTTTTTCTGTGGTGAGTAAGGCGCCAGTGAGCATTTTGAGCACATCTGGGATGTGACTAAAGTTTGGCACAGAGGGTCCCCGTGGTGCCTGGCATGCAGTAGGTGCTGAATAAGTGATAGCTAATGGGATGATTGCTGATGTGGGTCTCTTCTGTCTTGTGTGAGTGACAAGTGCTCACCTTTTCTGCGACATGTCACAAAAGGGCCAAGTAAAACCAGCCCAATTGGGGGGGGGCGGCATTGCCTAAGTGGAACTAGATGGAAGGTAGGAGAGTGGCTGGGGTTGCTCAGCTCGGGCTTTGTCATAGGCCTTCAGAGCTCATTTAGGAGTTTAATTGGACTGAAATGACCTTGTCTGTTGACCCAGGAATAGAGGCAAGAAGAAAGGGTGTGATTAACTTAATGCCTTGGAGTGGGTTGAAAGATGGCAAATACTGTGCCAGGCCATGAGCAGCTGTGGGCATCTTTTGCCATCTCATCTCTTCCCAGTAACTTTTGCTATGCTCCCAAGTGAAACTGAGAAGTGGGAATATCAGTGCGCATTTATTTTTTACAAGTATTCATTGAAAGACTGTACAAGGTGCATAGGTGGGGTCCCACAATGACTAGGACAGAGCTGGGGGTCTTAAAAGGAGGCTGGAGATATACACAGTAACTCATTTTGAGCTGTATGTAAATAAGCATTACAACGGCCAAACTGGCATCTGATCCTACCGCTCTATGGGAAACTCTCTGTCTGGCTGTCTCTGACCACTTTGTGTCTAAACCCAAGGGATGATTGCCTGCCCCTGTTTTACTTGACTTTCAGCTGTCTCTTCTTGAGATACTCTTCACAGGCTCACCATCTCTGGGTGTTCCCTGTGTATCTCAGGACTCCTCTTTCCTGTCTTCTTCCTGGAAGTTCCAGTTCCTTGCATGTATCTTTAAATATTGGTGCTCATCGTGGCCCTCACCTGCCCTCATGCTATCCACATTGTCTGGATTGAGTTACTCTTGGTTAGTGCCTTGATGACCATTTACATATAGCTGTTGCTATCCAAATTGAAAGTTTAAGCCCAGCTAATTCTCATCCAGTCCAACTGTAATCATCTAACTGTTGGCAATAGCACATCATGCTTTGGAAATCCCACAGATATTTTATTCAACTCACTTCAAAATATTCCTATCCCACTTTCCTCCACCTCAGTAAGTGGTAAGCCATTTCTGATTTAAGCCAGAAATCTGAGCATCATCCTTGCTGCTAACCCTGCTTTCTCACCTGATCACTGGTGAATGGTGTTGGTTCTGCCTCCTCTGTAGATCTTCCACCAGTCCACTCCTTTGGATTTCATCACAGAATTGCGTTAGCGGAGGGCTCCTTCACCTATCTTTTGTATCTATTTCTACAATAGCTTGATCTCTTAATTCACATTCTTCACAGAAAGGGCTTACCACAGGCAAACAGGATCATGTATTCCCCTAAAATATGTCAGTAGCTTACAGCATGGTCAGAATCAGGTCATAGCTCTTTCATATGGTGCAATGGCCTTTCTACGAGGGGATCTTGTTCCCATTCCAGCCCTCGCCCTTACCATCCCAGTGTCTGTTTGAATTCTGTGTTGCAGCTGTATTCAACCACATGTGGTTCCTTGAATGTACCATTCTCTCTGTGACTAAATGGATCCTTCATTTTTCTACTTCTTGATTGGATAACTCTCATTTCTCCTAGAGGACTTGACTTAGATATATGTATGTTATTCTTCCAGGGATCTTGGCCATCATCCCTACCCTAACCCAAGGAGAGTGGTGGACCCCCAAACCTCTTATGTTTGTGCGTTTACCCATCATATTCCTTACTACTGTTGCAGAAACTGATACCGAACTGAATGAAAGACTCTTTGCACCAAGGAGTTGGAAGGCAACTTTTTATTAACACCAGTGGACTGGTGGGAACTGGTTCCAAATCATCAGCCCCGACTTGGAGTAAAACAGCAACTTATATACATTTTGTAATCAGGAAGTACAAAGCTGATAGCTGGTTATTTTATAATTGGTTACATGTGTTTTGTCACATGTTGTTAGGCAGATTCATCCTGGGCAGGTTTGTTAGGGGAGTTGTTTATCATAAGGCGGGAAAGTCTGGGGAGGGAGCAGGGGCTGAGCGGGTGAGTAAAATCAAGCGTGTTCTTGGCTGGGCGAGTCTGTCCCGAGCAGAAAGTCCTTGAAACAAGATACATTTACAGGCTGGGTAGTGCAGCTGGACACGGTGCGACAGAGCCAGGTCAGCCCGTCTCTGAGTCACAGCTGGTGTGGTCGGTCAAGGCTGACTGAGTCTAACAGTCTAACTATGTGGTGGGATGGGTGAGCAGATCTTGTCTTAGCATGGCGTCAGACTGTTACTTTTTAAAATTTCTATTACACTACAGCCTTGTGAAAGTGTCTACTCTCCACTCACCTCAACACTGTCTTTATTAAGCTTTCACATGATGTGCATGTGATGTGGTTTCAGGCACATGGATGCCTCTCAGTAGTTACCTGCTTACTTGTGAAGCAACTGTATTACTAAAAGCTCCAGGAACACACAGGAATGAACTGTATGAGGAAAGACTTCAGGTAATCCGGCACATCTTCTGGACCTGAGCTTGTAGGGAGTGTTGAAATAGCAGGCAAAGAGGAGAGAACATTCTAGATGGCAGAAGTGTCTTGAGCCATGGCTCAGAGGCAAGGAAGTACAAGGTGTGTCTTGAGCAAGCTTGTCTGTAGAGGAATAAAGGGGTACAGTTCTAGAAAGGCAGGTTGTGATCCAGGCCTTGAGAGCCAGACTGAGAGAGTCTTTCTTTAGATAATGAGCCAATGAAGATGAGTATGTGTGTGAAATGATAACAGAGGTGCTGTAATAATGATGCCTTGCAGGCATTGGATGATGTATTTAGGATGGATTAGAGGGGAGAGATTAGAGAGTGGTATATGTGAGAAGCTAAGGTGTTGACTGTCTTGTGAGGGTGCCAAGAGGTAGGATGGCGGGAAAGTGAAAAGTGGGGACAAATGTGAAAAGTGGATGCGTTAGATTTTAGGAGTATTGGAAGAGGGTATTGTGCTCAGATTAAAGGGGTACGGGTGTGAGTGGTTTTGAAGTGTTGCAGTTGAACTGCAATTTGGAGTCAAAATGAAGTTGTCCTTAGGGTCTGATGGTGATTACAGAGATCCATGCATTGCTAAGGGCAGTGAGGACCCAGCCAAGCTGATCCTGTATGTGCTGCACCAGGTCCAGCCAGGAATATTTACTTCTCTCCTCCATTGTTCTTCTAGAAGCCAGAGCGAGGAGAGCAGTAGGGTTCAAAGGAAAAGGAGCAGGTGCTTTCTTCATGAGCTTTGTGTGCTTGTTTAATCTGTAAGGAATGATACCTTTTAGGTTTGCTCAAGAAGGATATTTTTATAGGAAAGGAAAGGTGGTAAAACCATTTTCTTTAGGAGGCTTGTGAAGTGTGCCTCTGTTGGCCACACCTGTACCAGGAGCCCAATCCTGCCCTTCTTTCCACCCAGGCTGCCAAACACCATATCTTGCTTAGGAATGAGAAGGAAGACAGTTGACCTCTAAAGCTCTGTTTCCCTCCCCACCTGGAATGCTGAAAACTTTTTCTGTCAATCTGCACCTGCTTTGTAGATCAAACCATTTAAAAGGAAAGTGATTGTCAAGTACTACCTTCAAGTGGAAGAAGGGTGGAGCCATAGTTTCCTGTCATTGCACCCCAGGCTTAGCCTCCTATTTTGGCTTCTCCTTTTGAATCTTGTTCTAAGAATTCTGGGATCGATAGCTCCTTGTGATCGTGAATGATCATTTTATACAACTTCACTTTTCTTAATAATTCTGACCTCCTCACAGCCAGTCTGGTTTGCAGAATCTTAAGAAACTTAATTGTCCTCATTATGTTCACTGGTACCAAAGGACTGGATGATTTCATACGTGTAGTTCATTTAAAACGAATAATGACCAATTTATGTAGTTTATATCAGTCTCCACATTGTGTTGTCTTTCACAGTCCTAAACCACCTTAGTTTCCTCCTTGTTCCAAGTTAATCCCTGTCCCACTGTAAGCAGAGGGGCAGTTACCAGGGCTCACATTTTCAGATGTAACCCTTTCTCCTGACTATTTATGTTCAGGGGTCTTATCTTTTTCTGGTGGAATCTTTTTCTTGTTGGTTCTTGACATCTTATGTAGTATATAGGCCATTTATTACTGTTACAGCAGGGGGAAGAGCTGCTTTGGAATGGCCAGACCAAGAGTTCAAAGTGTCATTCGGATCACCAGATCCTTTCTTATTTTCTCTATTTTTCTTCTTCCTCCATCTCTGTTTGTGTCATTTCATTCTCTTCTATATACAATAAGTCCTCGACATAGGAACATTCGAGTTGTGAACTCTCACAGATATGAATGCGATCGCATTACAAACCTTCACAGATGTGAACAAAGTGTGGAAGTAGTTCGCGTGTCTGCTGGACACTGTCACAGTTGTGCTGCCGTGTGCTTACGGACAGTGCGACAGTGTGCAGTAGTATAGTGCTCGGTCAGAGCCCAGGATATCTGGAAGTGTGTCAAAGGTTTATAAGATTCACTTTGTCCAACTTACAAACAAGTCCAACTTACGAACATTCTCCCGCATGGGAATGCATTTGTAAGTTGGGAACTTACTGTGTAGTTTTTCTTCAGGCAGTGAATGGAAATTTAGAAAGAGATAATTCAAAGTTAGTTAACATAGAGAAAAGAGACCCCCCCCCCGCCTCTCCCCTCTGTTCTTTAGTACATAAACCTGCCAGGAAGAACTCTCATTGGCCTGCTTGAATGATAGGACTGTGTGTTGGACCATTCAGGACAATGGGCCTAGCTCCTTTTGCCAGGTTGTAGGTATTTCATAAGAGACGGAGCAGTAAGAATCATAATGGGAAACTTAATAATATCTCTCACTTGGTGGGATGAATAGTGATAGAAATGAGCATCCATATTTATTTTTTCTTGATTCCTCATAGATTCACTTTTTTCCTAAGGAAGAGATAAAAGACAAAAGATTCGCCTAATTAAAGGATTGGGGAAAGACAAAAGCCTCAAAGTTAGAAATGCTATCTAAATCTACATTTTTCCATCTGCCTTTCTCTCCTAGTCATTCACTCTGAGTTTTAAACAAAATTGACTAACTTCTCCCTATATGAAGACAGAGAAATGATTTTCCCCATTATATTTGATTGAGTGTCATACTCTTCTTTCTTAAGGGAATACAGAGATAAAACATGTATTGTCCTCAGGGCAAAGAAATCACCCCAGTTGTCTAAATGGGACATCGCAGAGTTACAGTCTTGCAGCCATGTGTAGTGAGATGGGATTACCTCTTTTGTCACTGCTTCCTGTTTCACTTCTGTTGAAGAAAAGTTCATGCTGATCCCTGTGTCTCCCGGTTACTTGGGCTGTAGGTGGTGAAAAGGCGTTAGCAGGTAATAGGTGAGTCATGTGATGGTCCCCAGTCCAGCGGAGACTGGTGCTGTCCACATAAAGTGATGGAAGGTATTTTGCAAGTTCCATCCACAGCCCTTGACTCCTGTGTTATTTTATTTATTTATTTATTTTTTTTGTGGGTACCGGGGGGTCGACCTCAGGACCTCGCGCGCCAACAGGCACCCGTGCCTCTGAGCGATATCACCAGCCCCTTTTTTGTATGTGGGATCCGGTAGTCGAACTCGGGCCCTCGCGCTTGCAAGGCAGGCGCTTATGCTGCTGAGCCATCTCACCGGCCCCTCCTACAACAACTGTTCTAATGTTGACAAGGCAGTTTAAATTGTCTAGATGAGTATCACAACTGATAAGACGTATTACAACTAGTTCCAAGTAGAAATGATTTAATTAGAGTTGGCCAGATGTTACTTGGAAGAAACTTTTACTGAAATAAAGATCATGCTCCTGGTTGTTGGTGATTTTGAAAATTTCAGTAGAAATCAACACCACTTTTACTTCCTGCCATCTTTTCAGGTGTTAAGGACCTTAATATGCATGATCCCTGTGGCACCCATGGGACTGTGCCATTCAGATCTCCAGCTACGGAGAACGTGGTCTGCTAGTGTCCGTGCTCTCAAACCCATGAAGGCCATTGCAATAATTACGTGCATTGCCCAGGGTGCTCCCAGCTAGGGAGAGTGTGGCAGGGAAACGAAGGAGGCCTATTCCTGGACCATGGTGGGCACCCTGGAACTGTGTCATTGTCTAAATTCCCCCCCACTTTTTCCTTTCCCTTGGTCTTCCCCTGGGGTCAGACCTTCATCAGAGTTTAAAGGTTCTCCAATCCCAACCCCCCCACCCACCTTATCTCATAGGTATTCCCCTTGATAAATCCATTTCTTACAGTTGTGGTACAACCTAACATAAACATTTCCACGTAAGCCATTTTTAAGTGCACAACTCAGGGCATGAATTATATTCACAATGTGGCGCAACCAACCATCACCATTACCTATTTCCAGGTTTTTAATCACTCTGAATGGAAACACTTTACCTATTAAACAGTTATTCTCCAATCTAATAAATGCCTTTAATTCTAACTTGGCATCTGTTTTTCAAAGGAGCCTGATTAATGCAATCCCATTTAATTTTTTTTTTTTTTTTTTTGTGGGTACCGGGGGGACGACCTCAGGACCTCGCACGCCAGCAGGCGCCCGTGTCACTGAGCGATATCACCGGCCCCTTTTTCGTATGTGGGATCCGGGAGTCGAACTCGGGCCCTCGCGCTTGCTGGGCAGGCGCTTAAGCCACTGAGCCATCTCACCAGCCCCCATTTAATTTTTAAGGTAGATATTATCCCCATATTCCAGATGGGAAAACTGAGGCTCTGAGATGGTAACTTGTACCAGATAAAACCATTAATAAATGTTTGAGTCAGAACTCAAACTCAGATCTGTGTGACTCCAGGGCTTGGATTCTTAGACACAAACTTTGAATAACAATTGATTGTTCTAAATGTGAACCCAGAAAACCAAAGGTGATGAGGCAGACCAGGGGACTGCCATGGGATGGAGGGAAATGGGGTCAGTCAGGAGTGTGCTTCTGTGGCCTGAGAGGCTCTGCCCAGGAAGAGTCCTCCAGCAGAAAGATGAGCCTCTAACCCAGGGCTACTCCAGCTATGTGCTTTCCTTACAGCTACTGCATGCGTCCTAGTGCTAAAGCCATTAGATACTTCACTGAATCCTTATGAGAACCATGAGGAAGAAGTAGTATGATATTTCCCATTTTACAGAGCATGAGACAGGTTAAAAGAAGAATGTCTTTATCATGAAGAAAATAATTTATGGTTATGTTTCTTGGATGGTCAAGAAAGGATGGTCAAGAAAGGATTAATTTTTGAATTAATTTGGCCCTTTTATTTATTTATTTTTTTTTTTTGTGGGTACCGGGGGGTCGACCTCAGGACCTCGCGCACCAGCAGGCGCTCGTGCCGCTGAGCGATATCACCGGCCCCTTTTTCTTATGTGGGATCCGGGAGTCGAACTTGGGCCCTCGCGCTTGCAAGGCAGGCGCTTATGCCGCTGAGCCATCTCACCGGCCCAATTTGGCCCTATTTTTATTAGAGAACACCATGATTAAACTAACTACTGGTAAGAAAAAGATCCAATGGTATATAATGGCTCATATTGAAAAATAATACTTTCTTTTTTTTTTTTTTTTTGGAGGTACCAGGGGTCGACCTCAGGACCTCACATGCCAGCAGGCACCTGTGCTGCTGAGCGATATCACCGGCCCTTTCTTCGTATGTGGGTTCCGGGAGTCGAACTCGGGCGCTCACGCTTGCCAGGCAGGCGCTTATGCTACTGAGCCATCTCACCAGCCCAAAAAATAATACTTTCTACACAATACTTAGTCTCAGTCTTTAGGAATAACTTTGTCCCACTATCATACTTTATAGAGATAAAAAATGCATTGTAAATAGTTTCTTTTTCTTTTTATTTCTTTTTTGGTACTGGGACAGAACCCAGAACCTTTGCCCTGAGCTAGATCCCTAAACCTTTTTATTTTTATTTCAAATCAGGGTCTCACTAAGTTGCCCAGGTTGGGCTTCAACTTGCAATTTTCCTGCCTCAGCCTCCTAGAAATGTAGGATTGCAGGTGTGTGCTACCGCACATGGCTGTAACTATTTTCTCTCCTCTTTCTCTTATGGTATTTTGGTGATTATACTTGTAATGTCATAGCTAATTCATTGGGAATGGGCTGGAAGGACTCTAAAAGATCTCTTCTATTGCATGATCACAAGAAATAATTGATTCTCATTATCAAGATAGTTGAAGTTCTATGAAATTGCCATGCACAATAGATTAGTGAAAATTGAATCATTGTTCTTAGGGGAAATACAGGGTTAGATTCTTGTGAGCTTCTGGTCACATACTTTTGTCAATTGAATAATGCATAACCTTGTTTTATATGTGTTCCTTTTTAAAGATGCCTTATTTAATATGTAGTATGGAATCCGTAGCAGTAAATGTCGTAGCCTAGAAACTGTTATCTCATACCTGAACAAAGCTTATTTAATGAACGCATCTTCTCTGTAAGGCATCAGAATGCTCTTGCACTTAGTAACACAAGACAGCCCTTCAGCCTATGCTGGGGGTTATTTTGAAACAGCAAAATCGCTATTAGAAAACACAAAAATGCAAAAAAATAGACCTCAAAAGATATATTTGTGTCTTAGTTACTTCCCCATTGCTTGGACAAAATACCTGACACCAAGTTAAAGGAGGAGAGGTTTATTTTGGCTCACAGTTTGTGGAGGTTTCAGTCTATAGTTGGTGGTTCCAGGGCAGGGTAGCGTGGCAGAGAAGAGTTTATGGAACAGCAGGTGGGAAGCAGAGAGGAATCAAGGGGGGAGGAGGGATATTCAGTATACACCCTTCTAGGCTATGCCCACAGTGACCTGCCTCTTCCCGCCAAGCTTCACTTCCCCACATCACACCCAGCTATAATCCAGTACTGAGTATTACACACTCACAATCCAGTCACCTCCCAAAGCTCCACCTATGAGCACATGAGGCTTTTGGGGGGGATTTTAGATACAAACCATAACATTCTGCCCCAGCCCCCAAGAGATTTAAGTACATCTCTTTATCCAAAATGCATTTAGTTCATCTCTAACAGTTGCCAAAGTCCTAACAGTATCAGAATTGCTGAAAAGTCCAAATCCAAGGTCTCTTCTGAGATTTAAGGCAAACTCTTTGTCCCTATAAAAATGAGAAGAAAGTTAAACACTACCAACACACGATGGCACAAGATAAGCATCCTCCATACAAAAAGGGAGAAATGGGGGATAGAAAGGAACGAGACCAAAGATGAAAATCCAGCAGGGCAAACATTAAATCCTGTAATTCTGTGTCTAGCACCCAGGGTAATCTATGACAAGATGTGAACTCCAAAGGGCTTGGGTGGCCCAGTCCCTGTGGCACTGCCAGTGGTTATAGCCCTCATGGCCTCTCTCTTGGGCCCGCTCTGTTCCCTCCTTGCAGCTTTCATCAGACGACCGACATTCCTGGCTTCTCCAACCTTCTGTGGTCTCCACTGCACTTCACACTCAGAGCTTCACACACTGCCCTCTCACGGCACACCGCCTGGCCTCCCAGGCCTTTCTCTGAAATCTGGGTGGAACTTAACTGACCCCAAAATTCTTGCATTCTGCATGCACCTAAAACCAGCACCATGTGGATGATGCCAAAGTCTGCCACCAACTGGAGCAGTAGCCAGGTTTCCTTTTCTCTTGGCTGTAAGGGTCAAGTGGCTGGATTACTGAGCACTATGAACCCAATTCAGAGGAACAAATTCTCTAGGCTGTAGCCGTGGTGCTCTGGGGCTCTCCTCTCAAGGCAAAGTCTTTCACCTTTGCAGTTTTGAGGCTGCAAAGGATAGAGTTCTGCTGGTTCTTGTGATGCCCTCAGACCATGTTTTCTATTGCCCTGTTCTAAAGTACTTGGCTTTTTAATGCTAATCCTTTGAGCAGCCAAGTCTTCCTTTGCTCTTTGTGGTCTTTGCAGGCCACAACTTTATCAGAGCTTTCTTTTTGGCCAAACTCAAAACTTTTAAATCATTCTGCTGGGCCATTTGCTCTTGATTCTCAAGGTAGAGATGGCTAAAAGCCCCCAACAGTAGCCATGCCACCACCTCAATATTAGACTTCCTTGAAATTTCTTCTGCCAGAATAATTAGTCCACTGCCCTTAATCTCAGCTGTAGTATCTCTGGATGTGGAAAAAAATGTAGATAAATATTCTGCTAGAGTGTAACACACATGGCCTGGAGTCCAATTGCTAATGCAGTCCTTGTTCCCAACTGAAACCTAGTGATCCCAGTCTTTACTGGCTGCATTTCTATTAGCTTTCTGGTATTCTGAGAAAATCTCTCATCAAACTTGGCTTACAGCATTCTAGGACTGGTTCTTCAAACCTACCGGCATCTCCAAACCTACCCAAACTCCTCCTGCAAACCAGTTTCAAAGACTTCTGAACCACATGCTCAGGTAGTCACAGCAATGACCCTACTACTGGTACCAAAATCTGTTTCATTCAGTGTTCACTAGAGGAATAGATTTAATATTAATGATATAAATAAAGATTTACAAGGTAGGCTTATAGTGGCCACCTGCAGAGTCAGGTGTGGAAGAATGCAAAAGTGCTGCCTGCTCACTGGAGAGCTGAAGGATCCAGTCCACTGTCGAAGGCCTGGGGCTCACTGTAGAGTCCTGTGTGAGCCTGTGTCAAGAAGCCAAAGGGTCTGAAATGGAAGGCTGATAAGTATGAGCTGCAAGGCTGGAAAGTCTGCATTGGAAGCCTGGGGATGGACATCTAAAGGTGATGGCAAAGACTGGAGCTCCTCTAACAAACAGGAGCAGTACTTCCTTTTCTTTCCCCTTCTATTCCATCCAGGCTACAAGACCATTGGTTGGTGCCTCCCACACCCAGGGTGGGTCTTCCCTCTTCGGTAAGTCCACCACCCACACCCAGAACTATGGGCCCAGACCAATTAGCTGGGCATTTCTCGTCAAGATGACACCACCATTAACTACCACGAGTTGTCCCCACTGTGGAAACTGTAACTGGGAAGCAGAGAATTTCCTTGTGTGACCTTAGCTGGGGCATATACTGTGAGTGATTCAAAAATTTTTTACTATTCTGAACATGTCTGTGAGTGACAATAAAAAACATCCTGGGTATTGACTTGGGGGTCAAATAAATTTTAGTAAGTGGGCAAATTCACCCATATTGAATCTGGAATAATGAGCTGTACATCAGCTGTACATCACGAAAGGACCAGAGCTGAGGAGATCCCTCTTCTGCCTTGTTTCAAATCTTACAGATCAGCCAAGTCAGTGATTCATCCCTCATCCATTTCTCCAGATACTTAGGTGGCCATAAAAAGAGGCACAGGCAATTCTGATGGTAGTCCCAGTTATAAATTCATTGATGTTGTCCAATATCTCAGTTTTACCTGGGAGCTAATAGATGGCATAAGCCTTGTTGGATATTATAGCATGTTCCTGGCAATGCAGGGAAATGTCTGTACTCTCGTGCCTCAATCCAGTGTCTCCATACAGCTGAGTGCCTCTCTAAGTTAAGTGGCCACGACACTCAGACATGGTTAGGGCTATCACTAATGGGCTTGTGTTTCAGTTCCAGTACTTAATGAACCTCTGTTCTGTGCCTAGAAGCTCCTTGAGGGCAGGAACTCTATCTTCCTCATCCTCTCATTCACAGGGCCTAGCACAGTGTCTGCCATGTAGAAAATTCTCAAAAATGTCATGAAAGGAGAAAGCATTGAGGAGTCATGAGTGAACTTTAGATCATTCTAGGATTTTGCTCACTAACCTGAATCAAGTATATAAGAGGACCAAGTTCTGTGGGAGACCCAGGAGAATTGCATACAATGGTCTTGGGGATGGTTTTGATAATAGCATCTGGAGTTAGACAGGCCTACACTCATGCTGGTGGGGTGACTGTGAGCAAGATGCTTAACCTCTCTGCACCTCAGTTACCCTCACCTGAAACCTGGGGATAATCAATAGTAGGTATCCCCACATGGGTAGGTTGTGAGGATGAAATGTGATAATGCTTATAAAAGGTTTAATTTAAGGCCTCAAAATGTAACAGCGTTCAGTGAATATCAGCTATTGGTGTTCGTATCTCACTGGATTGATCAAATCAGCTGACCAATTCTATGACTATGGGGAGCCCGTAAACCACAGGAGAGCTCAACATAAGATTGAGGGCTTAAAGATAACTCAGAGAGAACAGATGATACGACTGAGGTACTGGGGAACGGCTTCCTGAAGGAAGAAGCCTCGGATGTGGTTCTGAGGGACCGAGCGCCCTCTAGGAGATACCAAGGGCAGGCAGGAATGGAGGTGTAAATGCAAGACCACCTGGCAAGCCCGGGACACAGGAGAGGGTGGCTTGGCCATTATGCGGGACTCTGAGGGAAACGAGCAGGGGAATGGGTTGGGATTTTGTCATAGGGAGATTTTAAGGCCCTTCAGTGGGTGGAGACATTCAGATCTGCTGTTCAGCTGCTCTAAGCACCACTACGAAGACTCAGAATTCATTTCAGATTTCAGATTTAAAAGTACAGTGTGAATTTCATCTCTTGAAAACTCAAAGAGAGTTCTCTGTTTTAAAAAACACCCTTTTTTTGAAGTTGCTGTCTGGGTAAGGAGTGAATAGCATATTTCAAAGGGATGATTCAGCTATCCTACAAATATCTTTTTTTTTTTTTCCTCTATCCCTCCCTGAAACACGATGGCTTTGCTCTGCAGCCTTAGGAGAAGATGCAGAAATAGGCTCACAATGTGAGTCGTATGTTCAAGCCCAAGCAGACGTGATTTCCTGAGAAGACACTCTGATGCTCATGGCTGTTTTTCAGCTATGCATGGGTATTTTCCTGCCTCTGCCGAGTTTGTCAACAGACTCAACCTCTGGTTCCCAGGTTTCACACAGGCATTGCTCAAAGTGTGGAGCTACATTCATCAGACCTCTGCATGAGAATTCTCCTTCAGCCTCCACTGCCCTTGGCCCCCTGGAGATGGTATCTTTGGAATGGGGGAATCTGTCACCGTTGCTGGAATATAGTTCTCTTTATTCCTCGGTGTACTTTATGTGTGGATCCTTTCTCAGGGTGGCTCATGCTACCCATCATGTTTTGACAGTGTCATCTGTCACTGAAAAAGGCCAGTATGTGCTTTGCTTTAGTTTTAAAGGTTTGTTTGTTTGTTTCAGGTCAGCAAGAGGGAGTCTAAGTCTGCAGCATGAATACCTTCTATACATCACTTATATCCATTCCTCCCCAGGACTATGGGATGATATGGCTTAAAATGAAATGAAGAAATCCTTTAGTTTATCTCTCTGCTTCTGTGCAGGATCACAGAGAACCCATAAAACAAGGCTGGGCTAAGTATCTGCTCAGCCCTGTACCAGGCTGTGTGCTTGGGCTGGAGACACAGAGGTTCACAAGGCATAATTCACAAAGAGCCCTGCTCAGAGGGGAACGGTAGAGATTTGTAAACCATCTAAATCGCTAATCACAGTGGTGGACAGTAAGTGCTTTAATAGATGTGACTCTGAAAGAGGTGGCTGCTGAATTCATGTTTCATTGATGCATTGTCTTTCTGTTTGCTGTAAGTGTTACCAAAACATTGCTCATTCATCTTTTTCATTTATTGGGCATCCCTCCATATTCCACATTGTCATGATCATAAACTGGAAAACATATTATTTTCTTTACTCTGATCCTTTAGCATTAAAAGGCATGGGTGAAAATTAGGTTATGTTAGAATTTCTTACTCATAAGAATTTTGAGTTTGGACAGAACTTTATCTAGCCCACACTAGGTCACTTATCTTCATGATGGTGCCATGCAGCGGTTATACCTGGCTAGGAAGAAGGGAAGAAAATTGCAGACCAATCAGCCACTAGCTGAGCACTATGCATAGCTGTTCAGGTGGGGCTTGATGAGGATTTGTTGAAACGGTCGCAGGACTGAGTCTCACTAGAGAGGTGCTAAGAAGCCAAACTCAGGAATCAGAACCACTTGGTTTGGAATTTCTCTTCTGACTCTTGCCAGCTCTATTTCCAACCTTTGTAATATTCCATGTTCTTAGCCATAAAATAGAATAATCATGCCTCCCTTGTGCATATCCTTCAAGGATTTAATGTCAAGACATAAACAATGCATTTACTATATTGTCAAGGCATAGTCAGTCCCCCCCATCTGTCCATCTGTCTGTCCATCCCTCCTTTCATCTCTCCTCTGGTACTGGGGATTGAACTCTGGACCTTCACCCTGAGCTAGATCCCCAGACTTTTATGTTCTTTTTTGTCTAGGCTGGGCCCGAACTTGCAATTCTCCCTCCTCAGGCTCTCAGTGTGCTGGGATTACAGGTGTGC
The DNA here is from genome assembly GCA_028451465.1 of Erethizon dorsatum. Classification (NCBI taxonomy): domain Eukaryota; kingdom Metazoa; phylum Chordata; class Mammalia; order Rodentia; family Erethizontidae; genus Erethizon; species Erethizon dorsatum. The sequence continues at coordinate 9,851,477 of CM051836.1, forward strand.
ATCCCCAAGCTTGGCTTCAGGGGTCAATTAGGAACACAGCCTCTGAATTAAACATCTGGCCCTATGGGCTCCACTGCCCTTCATTGTTGTCACTGTGATGTGGAGCAAACTTTTACTGCTGCAGTTGAAGGAGGAGGAGGAGCTTAGGCATGGGGGTACCATTTCGGAACAGTCAGGAGAAATTGGTGATGATGAGAATGAGCTTGGGACTTGAGCTGATCCCCTGCTGTGGTATAATGCTGGTTCTGTCCGGACCTCTGAGCCTCTGTGTAGTCAGTAGAGATATAATTCTTAGTGATCGTAAGGTGCCGGGCACCAGGCTCTACATGTTCTGTGTGCTCAGGGGCAGTAGTTGCATTGTTTCTGAGGCTACCTTTCCTTGGCTGCTATGGGAAGACAACATGATGTCCTTCCAGGCTTATGTAAAGCAGAAGCCAGCTCTGCGCCAATTCTCAGGGGTGACAATAAGAGGGTACCAGCCAGAAATTCCAGCTCAGATGTGCTAGACTTGTCCTCTTGAGTGTCCTGCCTGCTCCTCCACAGAGGGCCTGTTAATGCCTCTGCCGCACAGCCTCTTCCCTGCGCCCAGCCAGCTCTTTCCTCCTGGGGAAGAACATTTTGTACAAAACCCCCACAGCATCACATTCTTCTGTCCTGTGGCATTTTCACCTACTGCCAGGTGCTACCTGTCATGTGCCTTTGATTGACAAGATCACTAATCCATTGTAATCATATTTTCATAATTAGTCCCTGCGAGGCCTGGCTGGCTGCTCTTGCCCAGGTAAACTCCTGCCTGCTGCAGACTGTTTTCACCAACTGTCACCTCCCCAGGAGGGACCTGTCTGGGTAGCACCCACAGCTGTTACTAAGAATTGCTTTTGAATTCTTCCTGATCTTCCCTTTTTTTGTTGCTTGGCTGCTAGGAATTCTTGCTTGATGAAAAGTTACAGTTATTGACTACAGATCTGAATGGATACCAGAAATGGCTTTGGTTTTTCCACCTTCTTGATTACACACTGCCTATTCCTCTTCTGCAGTTCCTCCCCTCTTGTCTTCCCTGCCCCCTCATCCCTGTGGCAAGGGCAGGGGAAACTTCAAAGGTGTTTCTGAATAAAAGAACACATGGAAGGACATTAATAATTTACCAGGCCAAGATTTGGCAGGCACCCGGGCCTTCCCCTGTTTGTCTTTCTCAAGACTGAACATAGTGCTCTGGGAGGGTGTACCTTGCAGCCCCACCCACCCTGCTGACCACTAATGGTTGGTGAATGCTGGCTCCTCCTCTGCACTCCAGCCTGGCAGCAATTCGGGAGAGGGTGATCAAGTTGGCTGGTACCCACTGACGCTTGCGTAGGCCAGATAGTATGCTAAGGGCTTTCTATTCTTCAGCTTGCCTCATCCTTGCAGCAACCTTAGGAGATATATATTAACTGTTCTGCTCATGTTAGAGATAGATGAGGATGCAAGGTATTGAGGATGCAAGTGAGGCCGTTGTCTAGAAGGCAGCAGATTGGGATGTGAGTGGGAAACTCATTTCTCTGGAGTTGGGGGTCATAACTGCCATGGTGTACTCTATGGTCAGGATGAAGCAGAGCTACAAGGGGTTAATCAGAAACTTGGTGGAGGAAGAGGCCTTGGAGACAGGAGACGGGGCATCTGATCCTTTTGGCAAATGGAGATGTGAAAATGGAACAGGGGTAGCTGGGGACATTACCTAAGGACAAACACAAGGACATTGGCCATGCCACTGGGAAGGTGGGGCCGGGGGAAGGAAAGAGTGTAAGGCAAATGTTTCAGTTCCAGAAAATATGATAAAGCTTTTTTGGTTCTATGACTCTCACTAGGATTTGAGTTTGGACAACTTTACCACTGATTTCCTGAAAATATTTCATCTGGTCTGTTGGTAATTTAAAAATGAAATTATGTACGTGATAACTGTGTGAGCTGAGTAGTTCCATTTACATTAGCCAAAATACTTCAGCTGTAGAAAAGCAGTTTTTCCACCAAAACTTTGTCACAGCCTATTTGTTAACCTTGAGGAACAAAGCATAGAGTTTTTTAGCCTTGACGTCAAAACAGTAAATTCACTAGGATGGGTGTGACCCTTATTAGTTCTAAGGGCATCAGAACCCCGGATAGCTCAGGGAGGGTGTCCTCTTGCCCCTACTCAAGTAGGTCATATATGAAAGCTTCGTGTCCACTTGGTACTTTCCTGATGTATTTTTTACTCTAAGATCTGTAGAGAAATTTTTGAGGTTCAAAAGGATCCCCATCAACTTCCCAGAATAGTCTTACCAGCCAACACAGTAGGTAGAACTGGCTGCTAAGGCTTTGAAAGAGCCTATTTTGAACTGTGCAGCGTCCTTCTGATAGTACCACCGTCACACAGCTTCAGGAGCACAGCTACTCCTGGACTTCAGCATGGCCACGTAGATTCCTGTTGAACTGTTTCTTCTTCAAATGGTAGCAATTTGCTTTGTACCCCTTTGCGTTTAAAGTACAGGCAGCAGTTCTGAGGGATGGTGGTATTCAGGAAGATCGGCTGTTGCCAGCCGTGCTCTGCAGTGCTCTCTCCTCATCACTCGCCATGTCTCTGTTCGTGGGCTTGTTTTCCCCACTAGATATCTCAAGGGTAGGCACAGAGGATGGCGTCGTAGGAGGACACCCCTTTGTTTTATAGCAGGAGGGCACAGGCTGAGTGGAAGAGGAGTGGTATGGGTCAGGTTTTCTCAAGTGGTTATTGTCTGAACACACAAAGCTGTATCCATGTGCCCATGTTGGAGAGCTATCCAGGGCTTTGTTAACAGAGACAGAAAAAAATGGCTCAGAGGGAAATGAAAAGCACATCAAAATTTCATGAAGTTAATTTGATGTGGACTGCTACCTAAAAGAATGCTCTTTTTAACTTTCAAATGCCTTTTAGAAAGTTTACAATCAAGCTCATATCAGTAATTAAAGCAATAGTGTGAATGAATTCATCAATCTATAATCCTTCCGCTCACTGCCTTGAGCATGGCACTAAGGTGATGAGTGTGTGGGTTGAAGGATGCCAAGAAGGTGACATATGGGAGGTTTCTGAATTGTCAGCAAGGAGCAGCAGAGGTGAGGGAGGGTGTGCTGGCTAAGCTCCGAAAATTCAGGTGTTCAGTGAGCATGCTGCCTATTTTATAATTTGGTAAGCGTCCTCTCTGCTGGGCAGGAAGTGTTGACAATGTCCATGCTACCAACCTATCTGTACCTAATGTAGGTATGTGTTTGACCCAGGTTCATACCAGTTCACTTTTACAAGTACCCTGAGTGTGTGTCTTGGGCAAAGCTATAGTGGTACTTAAAATGAACTCCCTTTAGATAGTGAAAAGGCCCATTTAAAGGTGACTCATTTACTTGTGAGTAGCAGTGAAAAACCAAGCCTGCCAATAGTTTACAGTTTAAAAGTAAAATTTTCAAGATAACCTAGGTTGGGACAATAAGATCCTAGAGATTTGTACAAATCCATCTGACCACAGGGTTTAAGGAGCCATTCCTTCCTTTGCATTTTAGTGTCTGACCAGTGGGAAACAAGATTCTGGTCCGTGGGACAGAAGAAGGTGTTGAAGACTTGATTTTTTTTTTTTTTTTCCTGGAAGACATGGCTTGAGAGAGTTCAGGAAAATCTGTGGAATTTTCCTGGGACAAGTAGAAACCAATGCTTCGACTGGCATGTGGTCTGAAGCTAACAGTGGTGTTGACTATATCTCTTTCTCTAGACTAAAGAAAATCATGAGGCTAATCTGAAAGAGAATAGATGAAGCTTGGGAGGTCTGCTCATCCATGACCTAAGTTGATGCAGTCCTATCTTGAAGTGGAAGGACGATGATTATTATTGTTTGGATCTTAAATGTCCTCCATAAGCTCATGTGTTGAAGGTTTGGTCCCTTTGGGAGGTGGTTGAATTATGAGGGCCCCAAGCTCATGAATAGATGAATCTGTTTGTGGATTTATAACTTAATGGACTATTGGAGTCAGTGGAAACTTTAGGAGGTGGGGCCTTTCTGGAAGAAGTAGGTCATTGGAAGCATGATGGTGAAGGGGAGAATTTGATTCCAGCCCCTTTCTCTCCTCTCTTTGCTTCCTGGCTGACATGATGTAAGCAGCTTTGTTTCACCACACACTCTGCACCATGATGTTTGGCCTCACCTCAACCCCACAGAGTAGGCACTATTATTTTCACTCTGTGTGTGAGGAATAGGCAATTTAGAATAACTGAGTGATTTTTCTTACATATCATAACTGGGAGCTGAGATCAGGAGCCTGGGTGATCTGGCTCCTGAGCTCACACTGTTCATCTTTGTACTTATTTAGAGACCTGGCTTCTATCCTCTACTAGATGATATCCTGATATCTGGAAAGCCCAGAGTCAAACTGAGGATCACACCTGGCAAGTGCACAGGATCTGACAGCCTGTAATTTGGGTGCTACCTCCATCCCTATCCTTACACTTCTTGTTCTTATTTTATTTCTTTCCTGATTCCTTTACGAATTTATTCTGTTTCATTTTGCTCCATTTATTGCACTGGCATTTTTATAGCCCACCTCCATCCTTTTAATGTAGGAAAACAAATAAATCCATGAAAATAAAATTAAGTGCTAGATTGATTGTAAGTTCATTAAAGGGTAAAAGGACCAATTTTATCTTAATTTCTGCAAGTCCCAACTCTAGACCTCAAAAAATATATCTTGATATTACTTGAAGTGAAATCCTCAGATTTGGAGGGTTAAAAATATGGAATAGGAAACCATTCTGTGGTATGATTTACCCCAAATTTCTACAGGGCTGACAGCAGGTTCTGAGGGTGGTGCCTGCTATGTCTTGTACCACAGAGAATAAAATAAGACATTTTGCTGCAGGAGAAAAAAAAATTTGCTTGCTGTCCTTCTTTCTAGAGGGCCAAATATTTTACCTTCAGTGACATGCTGAATCCCTTGTAGGGACTTGAAACAGTATCTGAAGAACTATTTTTGAGTCTTTTAGTCACCTAGCAAAAACTAAGGTGCTGAGTGGCAAGAAGGTCTGGCGGCATCTTTTATGATAGCCCTTCAGGTTTGTGACTTGTTGATGTGAAGAAAGAGAATGCCGCGGAGCCACCTCTCTGCTTGTTCCATGCTGTGCCTTCCTTGGAGAATAATTTGGAACTCGTTTTCTTCTCTTGTTTAATATTTCCTAGTAAGGGAAGGCAAACTTCGGTTGAAATACCTGCGTTTGCTCATTTACAGCTAGAATGAGGGGATCTACCATGTTTGTTGGTCGCTAGGAGAAAGTAGCAGTTTTGTAGAGTGGTGGGGACACAGGAAAGGAAGCTGAGCACAGGACAGGTGGATGACACCATCCTACACTGTCTCTGTCTCTAAAAGCCACCTCCACCTTTCCCTTTTCTCTCTCTGATGTTCTGGCACTTTTCAAAGTCCCTCAGGCTTTCCTTTTCATACAAAAACATTTCCTGAATGGCTGCCGTATGCCAGCACTGCGTAAGATCCTGGGGCACTCAGGAGACATAGGAAAGTTGTTCTGATTGAGTAAACTTGCCATTTGCAGCTTGATGATTGCTGGTGTTTTTCTCACAGTTGGCTTACAGGGATCAGTAAACACCAAAACAGCAATGCAGAGTAATTTGCATGGTGAATATTGACTTAGGTATGTGTATCTGGGTGAAGAGAAGAGGAATATGGTGGCCCACTTAGAAGATGTTCTCTACTCTTGTTTTAAAAGACTCAACTTTTAAATACATTAGTACTCTCTCTGTATTTAGTCTTATCCAGCATAAAAATATTTCAGAATATACATAGCTAACTAAAATACTGGTGTAGTTTCCTCCAGACACAGGCAATATGGACTGGGCTGTCTCTTGTGGTTATGCAGTTTTGTAGTTCTGTATACAATTCACAAAACTCTCTTCTCTTTCTATTTCTTTGTTACCCTTCTCTGTCTCCCAGTCCTAGTCCTCCCCTGCCACATGTTCCTAGAGTTGGTCAAGGCCTCCTCTTTTGAGCTTCTTATGTGGAGGCATAGAGATAATCACAATGTGAAGGATAAGAACCATCATAGTGTTTTTCAGTCATTCAGACTGCATATTTAACACTCAGACCAGCAAAGGATGTTTCCTTTGGCATAAATGGAGATGCCAGAAGATAGCGTGGAAGAATACTTTTACCTTTTGACCAATACTAAAAGAGTATTTTTGCATAATGATTTGCAAGTAGAAGATTGACATGTAGTGTATGTCCTTCTCAAAGGGTATTATTGTCTATTGAGATAGTATCTGTTTAAGCCTCAGTTACATAATAACTCAGGGGTTAAGGCATACTGTTAGTTTGTTGTTCAGTCATAATTTTGGCAGGAAAGGGAAGGGATACACCGACAGAGTAATGCAGGTGAGTTTAATAGAGGGAAGGGTGAAGAAAACCCACAAGGGATGGGTGAGATTGTCAGGGCTAGCAACAGTTGGGAGATGTTACCAGACACAGTCCTGGAAGGTCAAGGGGAGGAAGGAGTTACTGGAACCTGGAGAAAGCAGAAGCTGCAGCATTTGATAGATCCTGCACTAAGGAATCCAGAAAATACTCTGACCTCACTCTCTGATTTCCTGCTAATGCCTTTCATTGAGTCAATTTACTGGAGACTAGAGGACAAAGGATTCTGTTAATTGATTTGATAAAGTCATCCTCCCAGGGCACAGAGCAAGATGGAGAAAATTGGCAAGTAGCTCTGGAAGGATGAATGGAAAAATACACAATAGTTGTTTATGGGGATGCAAAGCAATGCAGCTAAGAGGCAACTGCATTCTATGTGAGAAGATGTGAATTTGAGTATTGACTCAGCCTGGTCTGTTGACTTTGGGAAACCACTGTATTCTTCTGAGCCTCAGTTTTTGTAACACGGGAAGACATGGCCTTGTTTATTAGCCAAATGAGTTAGGAGGGAACACTGTGAGAACAATGGCCCTTGAAGGAAATGACCGTTATGAAAATCCTCCACTGGTATTTAACCTAACTTACTTTGTGTTTATGGATGCAATTTGGGTCATATTGAAGTCTCAGATTCTTCTTGTGTCTTTGGAACCAAGCAGAAATAACAAGCTGACCTCACATGAGTGCTTCCAACTCTGCTGTAGTATGTGTTCTGTAGGTCTCAGCTTACTTGTTCTGTTTGAATTGGGAAGATGTCAAGCTGAGCCATGAATAGTGGAGAATTTAAGGAAGAACTCCATCCTGTGCCTTGCTGTCTCTTCTGAGTACATGTGGGAGACTGTTTTTGAATTGGGAGTGACACATACTGTATCTCTTGGGTCCAAGAAGGCTGAGGCATAAGAAAGCCACAGGTAACTGCTGTCTCTATTTGTTAATGTTGTTAGTCAATGTTTGGGTCTCATCTCTATGAATTAAAACTTATCCTCAGATCTTTTCTACCTTAGTACAGGAGATACCTTTTAGGATATCTACTTGGCCCGGGAACTTTCTCTAAAGACTGCTCACAAGGTCCTGGCCACCATGTTGTTATGATGTGGTCCAGTGGTCCTCACCCAGGAGGCTAATACTCTGCTAGTTGGTTGAGCCAGAAGTCTGGGAGCTTGGGTGCCAACATCTTCTGCCACATTCCTGTACATGGAGGAGTACAGAAGCCATTCTAGTGAGAAAGAATAGTGCAGATGCACAAAGAAATGAGGTAGAAGAGACAGTCAATAGGAGACAGTGAGCATTCACAGTGTAGCTTATCTACAAGAACGAGGAAACAAATACCTTGACTCTTTAGAACTTTCTGTGTGTCAGTTCCCATCGCTTGGTGTGGTCTGGCCATAGGGAGATCACCAGTTTCCCAACGTAGCTTTAGAGGGCTTTTCTGATATTAGTCATGAAAGGACCCCAAGAAACACGGTTTATGTGTAATGCACACCCTTGAGAATGTGGGAACAGGTCGGGGGAAACATTTCCTGCGGAAGAGCTTTTTGTGTTGCTACTCTGGGCCCCTTCAGAGAAAACTCTTTGCCGAAAAAAATGGAAGGTCATGGCCAGCAGTTCCCAGGGGTCTTTCTCAAGGTCAGAAAGCAGGCAATGCTCCCTGCTGGAAACACAGAAAACCTCCAGCCCAGTGACTCTTCCAATTTCACAATTACATGAAATTACCAATAAAAGGCTTTCATGCCATAAAACAGTGTGAACTTATCTACCTCCTGAGCATATTTACAATCAACAGCTTTAGAGTATTAATTAAATTCCCTGCACATTACTTTAGCCTCTTTTTAAAACATCCATACTTTATAACTTTGTACACTCAGGGCAACAACAGAAATTGTCCTTTAATTAAACAAACCAACCCCGTACTTTTCTCAAGCATTGTGAACACATACACATATCAATTGGAGAAAGGCCTAACAAGGTTTGTGCTTTTTCCAAAAGAGTCTTATTCAGCTTTTCATTATTTTTCCTAATGGTAATAGTAGTAACAATTGCTTATATGTTTATATACCTTCTGGTTATAAAGGATTATTTTTCAATGAGCCTTTACCATTTTCCTATGAGGTAGGTACTAGTGAGACCATTCCCTTATTTTACCTCTGTTCATCTGAGCAATGGTACCTTCCATTGATAAAAGGTGTACAAACTGTGACGGGCCCTGTGTTATATCTTTTCCAGATATTTTGTCATTTAAACATCCTCAAGCCTGAGGAAATATGCAGTACTTCTCACATTTACAGATAAGGTATTAAACACCTTGACAAAGGTCACATGGCTGGTTAGTAAGATTGGGGCTTGAAGTCAGGACTGAAACATTCTCTCAGCCCACCCTTTCTAGTCTTCTTGACTAAGCCAGTTTTTCATTAAAAATTATTTTCCTGTTAGTGACAATTGTCTGCTACATTTTGGCCAGCCACTCATCCATGATTTATTTAACCAAGTTTTGACTAACATTTCTTGTGTTTGCATTATGTGAGATAGTTTTTCTATCTATAAAGTTATTATGCCAAATCTCTAAGTAAGGCATTGATTTGATAGAAGAAGAAGCTGCCTCTCAGAGAGACTGCCTTGCCTAAACTGATGAGGAATGTTGTATTTGAATCTAGGACAGTCTGATTTCAGAGCCTGTGCTCTTTCCATCACATAGGACAGTAAGAAAATTTGAGCTGGAAGTGGTGCACTGACTTGACTAGATCTGAGGGAACTCAGATTAGCTTCTCCCTGGTCCTCCTCATGCTTTCTCACTCTTCTGTATTAAATGAATCATGGCCTGAGAGAAGCTAGAAGAGGTATTAGATCATCTTCAAAACTTATCTCTGGAGCAACAGAAGGGACTGACATGAATAGAGGGTGGTGTCTGCCATATTCACAGTGAAAGGCTTCAAGAATGTTCTATGATTAGAAAGGTGGCATGGCAGGGAGGATGGAGAGAGATGGTCAAAGTGGTGAAAGAAATGTGAAAAAGTAAGACAAGAATGAAAATGAGGTGTCTTGAAATTTGAAGGCTGGTAGTTGACAGTGAGTCAAAATGAATCAAAGAATAAGATCTGGGGTGTTAGAGGTTAGGTCAAGCAAGCGGTTTCTTTCATGGTTTCATTGGAGCCTAGAAAAAAAACCTCATCGTTATCTAAACACAACACTAACATGAATGGGCGAAATAATTTATCCTTAAATAAAGGCTGCCCTATTCAGAATTGTAATTTTAATGTAAGACTAACCTTTGAAAATAGATCAAGTGATATAAATTATTAAGGGGAAGACATTCATCAGATAGATGGTGTCTATTAGTAATTTTATGCATGAAGAGTTACCTCCTGAAGTACAGTTGCAGCTGCCTCTGCACAGAAAAGAAATGAAGAACCCAGTTACCCTTTCATGACATGTTCAGCTGATTTTAATCAGTATTTCTCCTGTCAAATGAAATGAAAAGGCTGAAATATGATCTCTCCTGTGGATGTACACTCACTGGCTGCCTCCCACATCCTTGTAGGCAGCTGTAGTGGAGCTTTCTTAGTGCTGAGAAAAATGGAGACACCCATCGCAAGCAGCAACTTTTTTCCTTTAGTCAGTGAAAATATCTAAATCAGTTGGTCGAAGCACAAAATATTTACAGAGACTTTTCTAGAACTAGGCTAAGTGTTACATGGAGGAGCAAGGAGGCAGAGGAGGCTAAGACTTGTCCTCAAGGACCTCAGTGTTAAGACCTGATATAACGTCAAGTGACCTGATGTAAGGGCAACCTTGTTATCCCGGCTATAGCCAAGTGAGTTTGGACTAATTGCCAAACTTCTTTGCATCTCAGTTATTTTGTCTGTAATATGGGGATGACACTGTGTCCCAGCTCATGGAGTTGTGAGGAATCACTAGGTTCTGACTGATAGAAGAGCCCTGGGGCTTGGCTCACGTTAGATTATGTGTAGAAGTATAAAAATAGTTGTCACTCTCTGCTCTCTACTGTCTTCAGTTATGATGGGTTTCTTTTCTTTGCACACCACCATCGCGCAGCATTCCTTTAGGCATTTAAAGATCTCCTTTCTCTCAAGAAGTTGTAGGGTGATGATAAATACCCCATGTTGTTGAGGAAAAGGTCACTCCTGTGGGGTAAGTTGGATGGAGATTGATCCAAGACTCAGGGCCCTGACAGGTTTGTTTTTGCTGGATGTGGGCACTGGGAATCCCCCAGTAGCAAGGACGATGTAGAAAATTCCATGTACTGGTCACCTGGGGGCTCACCTGGGAAGCCAATGGGTGCCGACTTGACTCCCTCAGGGTCTGTGGGGCTCGAAGGCCAGTGCTTTCTCAGGGAAAGCTTGATGATCCCTCTCAGTAGTGATGACTCTATGATCACCCTTGGGTGGCTTTTCCAGGTCCAGATCTTTCAAAGTGCCAGGCTCTGTGACATCCACTTTCTTGGATCCTCCACCCCTTCATCTTTCCTCAGTCCAACCATCCTTAGAGAATCACTAGTTATAGCAATTTCTCTTTCAACTCTAGTTCTTTTTTGGTTGGGGGGAGTCATATATTTTGTCCCTAGGGTTTCAGGGTTTAGACATTTGGTTCCTAGGACTCAAAGTATGCCATGGAAACTGAGAACATGTCTCTCTCTCTTGCCCTGCCAGCCGTCCTGATGCACAGAACACCTCGGAGTGGAGGGTGTTGGCAGTGGTGTGCTCAGAGGGTGTGAAGGATTGTGGGAGGGGCACTCTGTTTATATTTCCAAATTCTGTCCTGCGAAACTATTGGTCTCCTTGTCTCTTCTTCCCCATCATGATCATGATGAAAAAATAAGCAGATATAGAATAATTAAGAGGTGTCAGTTGTGTTTTAGGAGGCAGATGTTGATACTGGGTTAGGATTGCAAGTGGTTGGTAACTCCTGTAAAAGGAGAGGAAGCAGATGGACGAGGGAAAGCTGTCAGATCAGAATGTCCCAGGGACATCTATGGAAGAAAGAGCAGGAGGGAGCAGTGTTTTGGTGACTGGCAGCCTCAGGCCACAGTGACATCCCACAGAGATGCAAAGTGCCAGAGCAGAGACTCCATAAGAAAGGTCCATGTGGAGCAGAATGGCTGGGTTTTCGTACTCATGCCAAGTTCAGAGGTCTGGAGAAAGCACAGCCTGGGCTCAGAGTTCAAGTGGACCTTGAAGGCACCCTGTAGACTGCCAGCCAACTGCTTTCCTTCCAGCTGAGTGGCAAGTTCTTTGGAGAAGGGACGTCCATGTATGGCACAGTTGTGGCTGTTGTCCCTATCCATGGCCACGTGAGCATCATGAAGGGGAAGAGCTCAGAACAGGGCTGGAATCCGGTATTCTGAATTTGGGTCTCGTGTTCTTTCTACCTACCTTGAAATTTAGCAGACAATCAAACCACTGCTAGATGGTATGTAAGTATAACAAAAAACACAGTGAATATTTAAATAAAAATTTATTATAGTAAAAGGCACATTGCTATTAATTCCCCTCAAAATCCTCCCCCTCATTTGAACACACTTATCCCATCATTCTTGCCAGTTTCTGAAAGTCCTCTTTCATGAGTGTCATTAGTTGTGCTGTCATAGGTGCCTCGATTTCCTCAATCAGTTCAAAATATTTGCCTTTCATAGTCATCTTGACTTTGAGGAAGAGCCAGCCAGAAGTCTCATGGTGTGAGAATCAGTGAATGAGGTGGGTGAGGATATACCATAATGCTTTTATTTGATGGAAATTGCTGTGTTTTGAATAGATTCAGGACATCAAGGTAGCCATGAAAGCATGACTAAAAATACTCATGAAAGAGGACTTCCAGGGCCAGGGATGTAGCTCAGTGGCACAGCACCTACCTGGCAAGCGCAAGGCCCTGTGTTCGATTCCCGGTACCACGAAAGGAAAAAAAAAGAGAACTTCCAGAACTGCTTCAGAAAAAGGCAAGAATGATGGGATAAGTGTGTTCAAAGAAAGTGGAGTATTTTTGAAGGGCATTAATGGCAATGTGTCTTTTGCTGTAATAAATTAAAAAAAATTTAAACACATGGTATTTTTTTTTTTTTGTGGGTACCGGGGGGTCGACCTCAGGACCTCGCGCGCCAACAGGCACCCGTGCCGCTGAGCGATATCACCGGCCCCTTTTTCGTATGTGGGTTCCGGGAGTCGAACTCGGGCCCTCGCGCTTGCAAGGCAGGCGCTTATGCCACTGAGCCATCTCACCAGCCCAAACACATGGTATTTTTGATCTGCCTTCTTTTATATAGTTAAGTGTTAAGTTTCACAGTGTAGACACAGGTCACTGCTTCATCAGATATTTGAGAGATACAACCAGATACTTTGGAAGTTAAGCCACCCCGAGGGCAAAAACACCAAGTTAAGAAGGAGTCACTGTAGCCTCAGTTAAAATTATTTAATTTGTCTGGCTTGGCTGGTAGGACTTCAAACCATGCCCTGCTACCTAGTCTGGGAGTGTCCCACTGTTAGGTCAAAGCAAAGCTTTCTGGCCAAACAGATGCCATTTAATCCTGAGCTTTCCTGGAATTCCTGTAAGGCTTCAGTCCTATGGATGGCAGAATATGCTTTCATGTGCCAGAGTGGATGGCTTTCAGTGCTGATAGTGGATGGCTTCTGAGGGACAACAGTCACGACTTAATATGTAACTGCAGTGTGAGTTTTTTTTGCAAGGTCAGCTTAAAGGCAGTTGGCGAAAGATTGTGTGAGAAAGTGGCAAGGTTCGGCAGCATTGCTGGAGTTTCAGTATGACTTGCCTATCTGTTGGGGCCAGATGTCCATGTAGCTGAAACTGAGGCCAAGTCTTTGCGCTGTCAACATGTGCCAGAGAGAATTCAGATGTCCTCACACCTTACATTTTGATAAGGCTGGTGATAATGGCAAAAATTCCTGCTCTTGGCCAAATCTTTATAGTGCCAGCCCAAAAAACTAAGCAATAGTTCTTCATTTTACTGATAAAAAAATGAGGTTTGTGGAATTAAATAAATTGTTCAAATTTGCCTTGATAGTAAATAAAAAAGATGATGTATGAAATTGCTTTCTGATTCAAAAACCCATTTTTAATTTCTTATGTTATATACTTTTTTTTCTATTTAATTGAATCCAACCAAAATCATACAGTGTTATCAGGTCATTTTATCATGGACAGCACAAGACTCACAGTTAGTGGCAGTCTGAACTAGAATTCCCAGTTCCAATCTCTCTCTCTCCACTGAGCTGAGAAAGCCAGATAGTACTTTTGGCTGAAGTATGCCTTCTGTGCTCCTTGGGAATCCCAGGAGATCTTTTAGTTCTCTGAGCCTGGCATCGTCTCCTTGCTTTCACTCCATTTGAAGATTGGTGCTGCTTGTTCCTTTTTTGAGGAGTTCCTGAGCCACTGGCAAATTGCTAGGAAACTGAACAAAGACAGAAGATTGCCCAGATGAGGTATGCATGTCAAACTGTCCTCGCCAGTATTTATTTTATTTTTTTAATTTATAAAGCATTCAGAATGTAGCAGCTGTGCCTCACCATGCCAGCAGCCCAAGAATTTGTATGATGGGCAAAAGCATGCTAAAATTAAGAAGCAGACTTCCATGATGACCATAATGTGTTAATCAAAAGTTCCTGTGTGCAACGCGGAGAGCGTGTGGTCAGGCTGCTCTCCTTTGGCCTTTTCTCCCGTCCACTTTTACAGCCATCTTGTCTTTGCTTCCGTGCACTGTTATTTTTATCTGTAATTTTGGGAAAAGTGAAGTATCAGCAGTTGAAGGATGACTTGGAGAAAGTCATTTTTATTGCTTAAATGATTCTTTTCAGGGAGAGAACTGAAGCCAAAAAGGGTCATTGCAAACCCATGGGAGCATGAGGGAGTTTGCACCCTTTAAGTTATTTTAAGCTTTCAGAACTATTTTGAGTGAAAAGATTTATTTTGGGTTTGTGGAGAGTCCTGTTTCAGAGTAGTAGAGCTAGAATCCAGCTAGCTGGGGGAATGTTTGGGAGTGTTGGTCCCAGAGCCTCATTACCTGGATTCAGGTGCTGGCCCTACTGGCCAGGCAGGTAACTTCATCTCCCTGTGCCTCAATTCTTTAAAAAGATGGGGGGGGGGGAATACAGTACTGTACTTGTACATATGTAGTACCTCATGGTGTTTTTGTGAGGACTGAGGCCCTTTTAATTACTTGCATTGATTAAGATGTCCTGAGTTGGAAATGACCAAACACCAAACCCAAACCAGCATCAGAAAGAAGGCATTTATTGCTCAGCAAAATCCCAAAGCCCAGACGTATGGCTGGATTCAGGGCTTAAATAATGTTATCAGAGCTTTCTACCTCTCACAAAGTAGCAGCAGTAGCTTTAACAGCTATTTCTGTTCAGGAGAAGAGTCATATCATGGGCTTCGACTGGCCATCATGTCCGCCTTTGGACATGTACTGGGCCATATGATGCTCCAGTTGGCACAGAGCAGGTGCCATGATTCACTCTAGGGGCTGGGGGATGTTCAGCTTTGAGAGAAGTATGTGGCCTGAAAACGTGTGCCTATGATCCCTCCAAGGAGAGCTGGGGCTGGCTACCAGAGGAGGTAATCAAAACAGATGTTCATCCTAAGTGCTTAGCTCGGTGCTGTAGTTCAGCTATAAATGTCTGGTGAACCAGAGCTGTTGCTGTTGTCGTTGTCATCGTCATCATCATCATCATCAGTGGCCCATGAGCAGGGGACCCCAAAGCAAGTATCTTTGTGATATATAATAGTGATTGAATTCAATACTGTGAACTAAGAGAGCAGAATTCATAACTCACCCCAGCCAGCTACTTATCAGTGGCCCTGCCTTTTCCTTCGTTGTGTTCCTGGCCCCAGGTTACCCTCCTCCTTTTCTTGCTTGTTATTAAAATAGAACCTAACCTTCCACCCCACCCCCATCTCCAGTCGAGGGAGCCCATTTTCCGTAGCCCTTATTACCTCTCTCATCTCAGACGTGCTGTAGTGCTCAGTGTCTGTACCGCAGAGCGTTTTGAGTGTGAACTCTCCTTAAAATTATAAAGTGCTGTTAAGGACATCTTCCACTCAGTATGTGACTTCAGAATATTTACTTTGTAATCACTCTGTTATATCATGGTGGTTTAGATCAGGGGCTCGGAGGGCAGACCTGTCCTTGTCACTGACTTGGTGTTGGAACCTGGCACAGAGTGTGGAAACCTTTCAGCCTCAGTTTCTTCATCTGTAGAAGGAGGATAATGATGCACTCCATGAGACAGAAATGCATACAACATGTGCACTGAGTGCCTCTCTTTCTGTCTCTGTCTCTCTCTCTCTCACACACACACACACACACACACACACACACACACACACCCTTATGTTCTTGTAAGCAACTTGAAAGCAGGGAATATACACCCACCCACCATTCTGATTCCCAACTTTGTTCCTTTAAACAAATTTTTTAAAAAAATTACTGTTGAACAGCAAGATTCACTGGCTATACATAAATACGACATCATTAAAACTTTACAGGTAAATTAAATATTTGAGTTTTTTTTTTTTTTTTTTTTTTTTTTTTTTTTTTGTGGGTACCGGGGGGACGACCTCAGGACCTCGCGCGCCAACAGGCACCCGTGCCGCTGAGCGATATCACCGGCCCCTTTTTCGTATGTGGGATCAATATTTGAGTTTTGAATGCAAAAGTTTTGTGACTTATTAAAGTCTTAAGGTTGCTTCTTGATCAAAGAGTCTATGAAGCACTGCCTTAGGCAATTTCTTCCACATCACCTCTATTTTTAGGCTGGCACCTACCCCCCATTTGCCTCTGTAAGTGACCTGCCTAACCCTGCCCCTTGGCAGCGGGTGACAGGAGAGGTGATGAATGCTTGCAGGATTTGTCCAGCCTGTGCTGTGGAGTGAAGCAAGAAGTGATACATTACAAGAGCTGTGAACATTCTTTCCCTGGAAATGACATAAATATTACATTTTGCTGAAAAATGGCATATGTGCATTGGAGCCATTAAGAATTCTCTCAAAAGCAGGGAAGCAAAGAGGGCCCACTAATGTCCTCTTAATAAAGCCTGGTTTCCACTGACAGGACACAAAATAAATGTGCTTGGATGGACACTTCCTGCAGGTTTTGGGAAGCAGCTGCATATGTGTTCAAGAAATCAAAAATCTTCCCTCCTTGTGTGAGGGGAGGGCATGGTGTGGAGGAGAAGGTGCTAGAGTGGCAGTCAGAAGGACATAAGATCGAGTCCAGGCCCAGGCCTGAAGAGCTGTAGACCCTGGGTAAGATATTTAACAAAGTTATATGTTAGTCAACAACTTTTAGTTGTGAGGGCTACAAACATACTGAAATCAGTGTTTTCAAGAGTAGCATAAGCTATAAAATTTCTTTTTTAAGCAAAATTCATATAACATAAAATTAATTTTACTCATAAAGCATAAAATCCAGTGGCTTCCAGGACTTTCATTACTGTGTGGCAATCACTACCTTGTTTTAGGACTTTTACAAACAAAACCCAACATTTGTGAAGCAATCAGTCCCCATTTCTGTCTCTCTGTATCCCTTGGCAACCAGTAACTTGCTTTTGACCCCTTTGTATTTGCCTATTTTGGCCATTTCATGTAAATGGAATCTCAATATGTGCATTTTGAGCCTGGCTTCTTTTGCTTAGCAAGATGTTTTCGAGGTTCATCCACGTTGTAGCAGGTATCAGTGCCTTGTTCCTTTTCATGGCTCCAGAGTATTCCATTGCATGGATGCACCACATTTTGTCTGTCTATTCATCTGCTGAAACATTTGTGTTGCTTCCGTGTTTGGCTATTATAAATGAACCATAACATTTTGCTTCTTTATGATGGGGAAAATCACTGTCTAGGTGGCTCTGTAGAAACCTCTCAGTCTTTGTGATTCTCAGAATAAAACAGGTGTGGTCTGAGTTCCAAGATGCTAGGGAAGACACTGGGATAATATGGTCAAGTGGCAGAGAGGGTGAGGCGGACCTGGCATGCGGAGTCAGGGCAGCTTCTTTACCAAAAACTCAGGGAGGCAGAGCAGGCATCCACATGTCTCCATTGCTGAACGCTGTAATGTGCATGGCCGTCACTTACCCAAAGCTCATTGTGCGCCTCTTGAGATTTATCCCCATTTTATAAATGAGCACCTGGCTGCCTGTACCTCAGTTTCCTCAGAGATGTGATGTGTGTCCTACTGGACCTAATAAACATTATAGGACTTGAGCAGCAGGCTCACTGGTGCTCCCGGAAGCTGCGAAGAGCTGTGGATCTGCAGGTTCCAGTTGCTCATCTCTGACTCATTAATAGTTCGTTTCTTCAGGCCCCACCCTACCTGGTTTCCACCTTTATCACAGCTCCTGCAATGCTGTGTCCCCTCAAGTCCATTTTGTTTGCTGGTGTGCAAGGTCCCAGATGTGAGGGCGTGAGCAGGGTATCTCTAAGTGCATGGGACCCCTCTGGGGTGCTCAACATTCCACAGTGGCTCATTCAGTTGGGAAACCAGCGAATGGTGCAGACCTGCTGATCCTTTCCATTGCCATGGACACACAGCCCAGTCTTCATTTCTGAGTCCACGGGGGCCATGCCACACCACCCGGGCCAAAGTGACTGAAATTTTTCCTCTCAGCCTTGACCTTGTCTTGGCCACTGTGAGTCGTCTCCCCATTCAGCAGGAGGATTTGCTGCTCCCTTTGAAAAGCAAACAGATGGACTGACAAGCTCCTCTGCCTCAGCCTCCAGGCAGTGGGGGCCAGGAGATGCTGGATGAGCAGGAGGCAGGAGGAGGCCTGCTTCAGCCTCCTCGCCTGGCTATTGCTAGACCTGGAAGCTGTAACCTCTCATGTGTCTGTGTAGAAACAGCAGCCAGGAGGATGCCGTAGGAAATGGCCACTTGGGCCTGCCAGTGCCTCATGATATGCCAGCCATGGTGACAGTATATTTATGCATGATTTGTATCTGATTATGTAATGGGCTTCCCCCAAGTCACTCTATAGCTGTAAATTCTAACGACTCTCCAGATACCGGTCTTTTTATGCAAACCCACAGTTTGCTTACATTGGCAAAGAGATGGGAATGGGGCCGGCTGATTTCTGTAAGGGTTGAGTGTAAAGGATCAAGGATGCCTCTGTGAATCCAATTGGGAAGAGGTGCTATTAAAAGCCGGTAGTGGGCTGAGGTTGAGCCAGCAGCTTTGCGAACAGCATGCTCCGGGCCTTCGCCAACCAAGTTCCTATTGTTCGGGGCTTTCTCCTTCCTCTGCTGCAGCCTGCCTTCCCACTGCTTTTCTTACCCTCAAAGCCTAGCAAGCACATGGCATCTACATGTAGCCAGGAAAACAGAAACAAATAGCACTAGGCCCTGGGTTTGGGTTTAAATATTGAGGAAACTAAGTAAGGGAAGCTACTGGACGGTAAAAGGCACAGATAAAACATGAAAATATGACAAGACATTTTCCTGTGTCATAATCTGGGGCCCAGGGCCCAAAGGGATACTCGAGGTGACAAGGTTTGGAGCTGGCCCACCAGGGTTGTCTCAGGCTACCTGTCGCTACCGAGCACTTAAGGGTGGGCAAGTCTGAACTCAGATGTGCTAGAAGTGTGAAAAGATTCCCAAGACATAGTACCAACAACCCTCAATTTTCATTGATTTCATTTGAAAATTAATATTTTCATGTTGAAATAATGTTTTTGCTATAGTCGTGGAAATTCAATATGTTAAAATTAATTCTTACAATTTTAATCTGGCTTTTAAACTTCTTAGACGTGGCTACTAGAAACCGTTAAGTTGCATATGTAGTTTAGTTTTTATTTCTATTTGGCAGAACTAGTTTAGAGGTTAACAGTGTTGGCTCTTGAGACAGAATGTCTGGATTTGAACTCTAGCTCCAATCCCGGGCTGCATCGCCTCAAGCACAGTGGCTTGCAAACTTCCTCCGGGACTCACTATGATGATTTCATTTTATATGGTACACAGGCAAACCCACGTACATACTACAATAAATTGATGAAATAATACTTATCCCTTACCACATGCAATGCATTCGGATGTGTCATTCATTTTATTCCCCTCTTCTATTTCCTTTCCTCTCCTATTATTTTTGAAACACTGCTTGTCACAGCTTACTGAATTAATTCTGTAACTCCCAAATGTGTTTTCTGGCATTTGGTCAATGCTCTGCAATGCTGGCAATTATTGTACAGCTTCTAGAATTTGAGTATCTTCTTCACCCTCTGAGAAAGCCACCTTCTTGCTGCTTCAGGTTCCTCATCTGTGAAATGGGAATAACAGTAGTGTCGAATTAATGGATACTATTGAGTTGTTAATGGAATTGTGTGAGGAATACATGAGATGATGAGCACAAAGGAGTTACTCAGTGAAGCTCTTCGGAGGATATTCCTTCATGGTGCCTGCCATGCTATCACTTGGAGAGTGCCACTGAGACAGGAAAGTTGACCCTAAGAAATTGGGTACCAGCAAAGCAAAACAGGGAGCCCCATTGCCTTGAGGAAGCGGCCCCAGGCCTGTATTTGTGGAGACTGAACCCAGCCTTTTTGAACTGAGTTACAGTCCCAGCATTTTTATTTTGTATTTTGAGACTGGTCTCACAAAGTTGTTAAGTTGCCCAGGCCCCTCCTGCCTCTTTTTCTCTTCTCTCCCCCCTTTTTTTTTTTTTTTTCTGTTTCTGTGTCTCCATAGAGGTGACTCCTGCCAGGTAAAATATGATCTTGGCTTACATTTTTGAGCAATAAGCTTTTGTTGTTGTCGTTAATGTTCTTGGATTTTAAATAGGGGAGTAGATTCTTTGAAGTTCTCTCACTCAATGCTTCTCCCGCTCCCACCCCACTTGGAGTTTACAGGAAGTCATCAATTTAAATTAGAAAAGAAATCTGCTGACAGAGTGGAATGTTTGTCTATCTCCAGCAAGCCTGAGCTGTGTCAGGTCTGTGGTTACCTGGACTTAGTGCTATCTGCCCATCTCTAAGCTGCTTTCCTTCTGCGGAGAAATGATTTTTGATTTGTTTTTCTGAGCCTATGTATTCTCGGCTACCCCAAACTCATGATCCTCTAGCCTCAGCCTCCCAGGTGCTGGGATTACAGGTAGTTGTCACTATACCCAGTGGGAAATGATTTTATAGTAGTTATGCTACATCTCTTGGGCTGAGTGTGTAAAGTTAGTCTTCACAATTTATGGGTCAAGTTTCTTTCTGTGAGCTTACTCTGTCATGGTCTTACTACCATTACCATGGTCTTTTTATGTAGTCATTCCTATGGAAAGCAAATAGGAGGCTGCTCTCATTTACTCAGTGCCTACCACCCATCAAGCTCTCTACTGGGTGCTTGAGAAGCCCTAGTTTACCTAATCTTGGGTCACCTTTTAAGTCACCCAACCTTAGGAAGTGAGTGGTTTTATGATCATTTTGTGAGTAGAAAGATGGGTGCTCAAACAGGGTGTGGTGGACACAGCGTGCTTTTGGGAAAAAGTTGTGTAGAAGGTGACCCTTTTCTGATTTGTGCCTCCCTCTCTGAGCCTCTGTCTGTGTTCCCAGTGTTTTTCTGTCATCTCAGACTATCGAGGGAAGGTCAGTCAAGCTCCCAAGTCCCCAGCCTGCTTTCCCTAGCAAAGGACCCTATTTTAGTCTTCTAATTCATCTCTTCATTAAAACTTGCTGGCTCTTGGTTCCATTCATTCAGCTTCCTGTCATTTTCAAAGCTCATCTAATTAATGAATTCCAGGTAGCGTACTGATGGCTTAAGGTGAATTATTTTGTGTGAAACTGTGGTCTCTCCTGAGGGTTTGGTGCTCTGGTTTTTATAATGCTCTTTACCAGACACAAGTGGGATGATGACATGGAAGTCCATAGTTGGAGGGATGGTCCTGAGCTCCATGGCTAACGTGTCAGAATGGGGACACATCCCTGCGCTCCACCCTACAGTGCAGTGCTTTTGATGTGGTGGTATATGCGGCCAGTGTCTGAGGCACTGTGGCCAGGACTCCAAGCATGGCGTGTTGAGCAGGACAGAGGGGAGTGGTGGTAGTAGTGGTGTGGAGAGTGTCGGCACCTGTATGGTTCTCTCTGACCCTGTTTGTCTACTAGCCCTTCCCCCTCTGCCGCCCCATGCTTTTCTAGTATGAGGATGTGGGGATGGCTTTATGCTGTCTAGGTTTTCAAGAAAATGGGATGTCTGGGAGAACTTCTTTCTCTTCTGGGACCCCTCTTGGGGAACGTAAAGGCAGCCCTTCCTGGAAATCTCTGCTGTTCCTCCAGGTTTGGAAACTAACTGCACCTACGAGGAACTCATTGCTAAATCCTTATAACCAACCTAGTCCCTAATCACTGTGGCCTCTGGGACTTGACATCAACACCCACCTGCAGTTGGCGCAGGGGAAGGCGGACAGCTTCCAGAGATCAGGAGTTGATGTCTTCCCCAGAATCCCCTTACGCTAGCTGAAAGTTGCAGATTTCTTTCTAGTGTGTGCAGATTACTTAACACCTGCACTGTATGCTAACAACTAATTAGAGCATAGCCAAACTATTGCAGAGCTGTGCAGTTCCCTGAGCTGAAAGCTCAGGCTTAAATCCTCTTTCTGTTGTAATTTCAGTGATGCATGTAGTGCATTTTATGAAGGCATTTTGTTTAAGTATCATGTCCCAGCTGGGTCTGTCATGCAATTTCAGCCCTCAGCATCATCTTCAAGTATGCTAAGTCTTCGGAGGGGTCCGGTAGAGGAGAATTGCTCTCCCTGAATCTGGATGCAGCTGCAGCTTGTAAAGTACAGTGACAGCCATAAGGTCACATGCGAGGGCCAGAGTTTCCTCTCGTCTGTGCACAGGAGGCTCCTTGGCCCTGCTGGATTGATGCTTGCCTCGTCAGGGAGGGCATCTATGACTGTCCTTCACCCTTCCTTGACATTTCCTAGCCCAAACCTGGTGAATTTTTTTTTTCAGGGACTTCAGAGTGACTTATTTCTTCACTTCTTTCCCTCCCTGCTCACCTCCAAGATTGTCCACTCTAATATTAACAGATACTTGTTAAGCTTGTGCTGTAGGCCAAGCACAATTCTTGGAGCTAGGCATACAAAAATGAACAAGCTGGAGAAGGTCTCTGCTTTCATTGAGCTTGAATTATGGTGTGTGTAGTGGGTGGGAAAACAAAATAAATAAAAACATAGCATGTGAAAGAATGGAGAAGTTAGAGAGGTAAGGGGATGGGGTTTTACTGTGATGCTCTGATGGATAGGGTGGCTCATCAAGGATGCTTCATTGATGAGGTGATATTTGAGCAGAGATGTAAATAAAGCATGAACAGAGACCATATGAATGCCTTTGCTCATTGATGCCCCAGGTCCTATCCCAATCATGGCACAGAAAAAGTTTGGATAAATAGTTGTAAAATGAAGCAATGAAGGAATAAATAAGTGCATAGAAAAGAACAAATTCTAAATCTGCAGCTGTTCTTCTTTTGGTGTTCTTGCTCCCCCAACATGGGCAGCAGATCCATTTTCTCTGCATAGCATCTCTTGCTCCACTGGCATCAGTGTGAACTTCTAAGAGGGAGGCTGATTGGAAATGGGGCTTTGGAGCAGTGGCTGAATGACATGGCCTTCGTTTCCGCAATGATTTACCAAATCTTTGCTTTAGTGTCCTCATCTGCAAAATGGAGATGGTACTTTGTATACTTATTTTTCTGTGGGGATAGAAAAAATAATAGCAAAATGAACACATATAGTACATGCATAGATACAGAGATAAAACTTAATAAATTGGGGGCCTGCACTGTTTCAGTTGCTTTCTTATTTAATTTTCAACAATCTCTTGATATTGGTACCATTACAAGTCCTGTTATACAGATAAGAAAATGGTAACTCTAAACAGTTAAGTGATTTTCTCAAGGCAATAAATTAGTCAATGGAAGGATTAGGATTCAAATTCAGTGGTGTCTGAACATTTAACATCCTTTGAGCCCTGCCTCCCTCCCTGGAATTTTCTCCATGCTACCTTACTCTCTATAGCTTAAAGAGAAAGAAACTCTTCAAGTAGAACTTGTCAATAGTGGTAATTAATAAATGAAGGAAAATGATGCTGGCATGATTTTTCTTCTTGCATTATACCTAAGAGTTTCTCCAGCTTATTTGATTTGCTAATATAAGTATTTATGGAGTGGAAAAATCTTCCCATGACACACTTAGAAAATAGAAAGAAAAGATCATTTATCTTTATGCTGCTTAAAAACCTGCCATTTGGAAGGATGGAAAATATGAAATCTGCTCTTTCACCCCTTGACCAACCTTTCAAACTCAATCTCTGACGAAGGGACACCATCTGCCATCTCCTCTTTTGCTTAAATGAGAAGGCTTAGTGGATGCCTGGTTCTCGTTCTGTTATTATGAATGTGCATTCAATACTTAGGTAGTATCTTATAGCCAGTGTAGGTGTTAGATCTTAATTTATCATGGGATCTGAGAGGGAGACAGACTTCGCCCTATTCACCGAAGAGAAAATTGAGACTGGTGACATCTTAGGCCAATGTTTCTGCAAGAATGGTCGGTGGGCCTCCCATGGCTAACTCTTGAGCCTTTTATCAAAAACGTCCCACTGCCTACCGCGGAACCAGAGTCTTTGGAGTGGAGTCTCCAAAGAACATTTTAAGTACATTCTTTAGGTGATTGTAATGTTCAGTACAGTTTAAGAAATGCATTTTAGAATTTGCACCAAGATGTATTTCCACAGTTTTTAATAGACAATCCCAAGGGAACATCTGGAACACAGATGGGAACACATCTGGAACACATCTGGGGAGACTGACCAGGGCTGTGAGAGGGATTCAGAACTCAAGTGTCTGGGTGACAGTTTTAGGAATTTATGCTGTTTACTCTGCACAATAGAAGACTTCTTCAGATATTTGAAGAGCCACCATGTGGGCAGGACTAGACATGTTTCGAGTAGTTGCAAGAAACACAGATACAGCCAGTGAGTTGGTAGAAATTATAGTCAGGCAAAATTCAGCTTATCATAATAAAGAACGTGTTAACACTTAGAATGTCCCCAAAATAAAAAAGATTGTTCCTAGAATAGTAAGTTCTCCATCATCTTTGGAAATGTACAAGTTGGACAGGACTTACTGGGTTGGATGCAGAAGGTATTCATGCATGGGAAAATCTCAGCCTCTAACAGAGAATACTCAAATACTGGCATTTGATTACCTTGTAATTAGTTTCCTCTCATTTTAAAAGTTACAGTAAGGTGTCTATGTATGGATATGTGTGCACATGCTCACAGGCAAGCACATATGTATACCTTTGGGTGTGGATAAGTGAGGAATTTAGTTTGGGAAGAATTACAAGTTAATTTATTCATTATTAATCAAATATTTTTTTTGCCCCCATATGTCAGTTGCTGTTCCATCATTGGTGATTCAGAAATGCCTGCTGCAGTCCTTACCCAGAAAGAGGTCTTGGTTTAGTGGAGGAGCCTAACTCAAAAATAGAAAGTTATGATGACTTGTGGTAAACACAATGAAAGCAGCAGGTTCGTGGTATTCTGGGTACGCCAAGAAAGGGAATGTCCCCCCAGCCTGTGGATGTTGGGGAGAAAAGGAGTCCAGGGAGGGTACTTAGAAAAGATGAACATGATTTTGACCATTGACAGTGGGCTGGGGAGACCATGCAGAAGGAAGAGAATGAGCAAAGGCATTGGAACAAGAATTAGTTGGAGATAAAAATATGCTTTTGAAAGAAAAGTGTGATATTCTGTAGATCTGACAAACAAGCCTGAGTTCAGAGGGACCAGATCACCAAGGGCCTTTGTATTCCATGCTAAGAAACATGCTCTCTGTCCTGCAGAAGGTAAGGGTTCCTTGAAAAGTTTAAAGCAATGGGCTGATACAGATTAATCTGCTTCCGAGTAATAACACTCGATTGACATTTTGGAGTTGCTGTGTCAATGTTACCCGATTTTGTGCAAGATGTTGATACACTGGATCAATAAATATAGTATTAAGAAGCACAGCACAGGGGCCGGTGAGATGGCTCAGCGGCATAAGCACCTGCCCGGCAAGCGTGAGGGCCCGAGTTCGACTCCCGGAACCCACATACGAGAAAAGGGCTGGTGATATCGCTCAGCGGCACAGGCGCCTGCTGGCACGCGAGGTCCTGCGGTCGAGCCCTGATACCCACCAAAAAAAAAAAAAAAAAAAAAAAAAAAAAAAGAAGCACAGCAGAGTGTTGGGCTCGTACCGTGAAGCAGACACTCCTGGCAAGGGACTGCTGAGGCAGTGATGTCTGGTGCCTTTGCGTTCACAAGCCTTTTCTGACATTGTTGCATTGGGTCCATGATTACTGCTAGGGGAGATCATTTAGGGGCCTTGGCTGCAGGCCTAAAAAACCAGGAGCATCCTCAGCCTGTTTTTCTAAACTCCAAGCACTTTCTTGGTATCCATCAGATACATTGGTACCTAGAATAACTGTGAACATTTCTGGTTTGGTATTCCATACTTTCCTGCCACGGCATAGGAAAAAGATAATATTTTAAAATTTATTTAAAATAATTTCAGGCCGGGAGTATAGCTCAGCGGCACAGTGCCTGCCTGGCAAGTGCGAGGTCCTGAGTTTGATTCCTGGTGCCAAGAAAAACAAAAACAAAAACAAAAACAAATTCCCTCTTTTAAGTCTCTAGTCCTTCATACAAATGGAACAGAAATGAAAAATGAACCAATGAATTTAGATATATTGTAAATTTGGCACACTCCACTTGTGTACATGGGCTCTATTGGGTTGATTTGTATACAAACATCCCTGCCAACACTAACAGAGGAAACATGTGTGCTAGAAAGTCTCTGCTTATTCTGCTTATCAGCAAGCAACACACTTGTTGCAAGTAAATAAGTATGACAAAAGACCAATTCTTTCCTGATTCTTTTTGCTTGTGGAGGTGTTTTGTCATGTTGCTAAGTTACCAGGTTGACGGATTCTACTTTGGGGGAATGGAAGTTACTTTAAAATATCTAATGAACATCCTACCAGAAAACTTCTTCGCAGTTTGATAAACGTCTGCAGTGTTGAAGAATGTGAGTAGATGAAAAAAGAACCCAGAAGTTTTGGAAGACAAACTCCACAGAAATATAAAAAGCATTCTAATCACCATGCACTGTCAAACACAAGAAAAAGTCAGGTGAGGAAGCTGGAACATTTAACCAAGAAATTTTCAGGTGCCTGCTTGAAAATTTCATGGAGTAGTTTAGAATAAAGAAAGGATGAGCATTCTTGCTCATAGAATAAATGGGGATAATTCGGATGCCTGCCAAGCCTCTTGGTTCTTCCCTGCTGAATCAGTTCCTGCTGAGATGTTTAGAATTCACAAGAGATTCATTCATTCATTTACCAAATAATTATCAAATTGGACTCTAGGGATAGAGCAACAGTCAGACAGATGTGGTCCATACGCTAATCAAGTGCACTTTCTGTTTTCTTGGACCTCTGTCTTGTGGTTGTCAGGATTCTTGTGTATAGGTGACAGAAACCCAGGTTATACTGGTTAAATGAGAAGAGTGAAAGGCTGCAGAAACTGGGAGGTCCAGGGGTGGAAATGGATTCAGACATACCTGGATACAGTCCTTAGTGATGTTAGGAAGTCAGTCTTCTCCTTCTACCTCTTGGCTTTGCTTTCCTCTGTGAGCTCATTTTATCTTAATACAAACAGGGCTGCTCCACAGAGCCAAGGAAGATGGGTGCTAAGAGATCCAGGCTTTAGTGGTCCCAATTCAGACCTCCATGAAAGAAGGGCATCAGCCATTATTCTTTTTAATGACTATCTATTCAAGCTTTGAGGAAGACTTTGGCTCTACTTAGATCATGTGCTGCTTATCTCTGAAGAAATCAACAGGGCTATGATGCCCTAGGCCTATACTTTGGGTGGGGATATAACGGATGGTGGGAACATCTGGGTTAATAGCAGAAATGCATTGAATGAACAGCAGCAAGACTCCACACCCTGCTCCACTGGACTAGTCAACATAGAAACCTCCAGATTACTTTAAAGCTTGTTATTGCAAGACCTACATCAGCACCTGCTACTCCTAGCTTCTCTATTTTTTCTTGCCTTGGTCCCATTAAAAAAAAGTTACTTTCTAGGAGCAAGGACTCCTGCTTTATCAGGGGAACAAAATTAACCTTTATCATTTTCCCACCAGAAGTTCCAGCCGAGCTATAATAGTTGCATTTCCTTGGCTCATGATAAGATTAGCAAAAGCTAATAAAACTATCTCAAGCTTGGCAAGACACAAACACAAATAGTGCTGTGTTCAAGTTATCCATCAGCAAGCACTTGCTAAACTGTAGTTTGGTATCAGAAGATGCACTAAGCAACAGGGAAAACCAAGAAAAGGAAGAAGATGAGACCCCCCCCCCCTTCCACCAATGAGCTTATAACCAATTTAAAGAGGAAAGATATACGCACAAGTCAAACTGAATTCTAAAACATGATAAAGGCATTTGTTCCCGTTTGATGATGATAAAGCATGGAATTATTGTTATCAGAGAATAGAACAGTACATAGTGAGGGGCCAACTGAGAGTATTTCTAAGAGTTTTTATGGGTACCCTTCCTGGTGCTGTGCCAGTGGTTATTAAGAAAGGCTTTCTGGGAAAGGTAGAACTTAACGTGTGTGTTAAAAGATAAATGGAAGAGATTATGTGCACAAGATCAAATTCTTCCCCTATACTGATCATATAAACTTCCTCTTATATAAGCTTAATGACATGATGCTGTTGCTTCTTACTATTAAGAAAGGTCACTCAGGAGAATTGAAAGAACCTGGCTTCTTCTACGTATGAGAAGGGAATTTTCAAAGGTTGAACACTAAAGGGATATTAATGTAACGTACTTAGCATAAATACAGAATTTCCGAACATAAAGATTATTGAAGAAAATTGGGATCTTTTGGGGGCTATTCCCAGCCTTTCAGCTCAGTGTTAACTAGATAATGATTTTCCTTCCAAACTTGTAGGATAAAGGTTGCCCTAGTTCTTACAAGCATAACAAGCAATTTACGGGCACTGCAGTTGGCCATTGATGAAGCATTGGGACCTCAAACAGTGCCGAAGGCAAACATCCCCACGGAAAACTTGGGCTCATTTTGAAATCACCTGAAGGCTAACAGCCACCTTTCAGACTTTATTTGTTTCACCTCAAAGACCCTACATTGCTTAAATCAGAGTTTTGTAGACTCCAGATGGTCCTAGATTTTATCACACCCCTCTGAAATGGGAGCCTGGGCCATGCGATCCTTTTAGCCATTGCTGAGTTGGGGTGTTGGCAGCTGGGGGGTGTTGGCAGCTGATGCCCGTTGTGATGCAGCGTCTCTGCTCTTGGTAGTGACACAGTGGCTCATGCTGTCCATTCTTGTGGGGGCGCCTCTGGCCTGTAGAATTCTGAACCTTTAGGAGAGAGGCTTTCCTCTGGAGGGTATCAGAAGAGAGCCTCCAGAGATGCTTTCCTCTGTTTCAGATAGACAACCTGCAGATAAACCTGAGGGAAACCCAAGCTCTGGGGAAGAGATGGCCTAGTTTGGACCCCCATCCTGAAGCAGGCCTGAAATCCTGCTGTTCCTGTAATGAGCTATATGTCCTTTGTTAGTAAATGGGTTTACCTCTATGATTCTTCACTTCTTCATTTAAGTTAATAGTATCTGTCTCATTGGCCTTAACAAGATCATTCAAATAGTCAAAATTGTTAGTGTCTATTGAGTTTTATTTGTACCATGTATTGTTCCAGGGCAGTGCCTTGTTTGTATCACTGAAAGCTCTAAACGGTTCACCATCAATAGTCTAGGGGCTTCAATCCTATAATCCTTCGTGTGTAGAGGTATTATTATTACAACTATTTTCTAGATGAGAAAACAGATTTGGAAGAGTTAAGTGGCTTCTCCAAGTCATGCAGCTAGTAAAAAGCAGAGTCAGTTTTCCAATCAGAGCAGTCTTTTCTTCTTTTTTTTTTTTATGGGTACTGGTGGTTGACCTCAGGACTTCGCACGCCAGCAGGCGCCCGTGCCGCTGAGCGATATCACTGGCCCTTTCTTTGTATGCGGGTTCCGGGAGTCGAACTCGGGCCCTCGTGCTTGCCAGGCAGGTGCTTATGCCGCTGAGCCATCTCACCGGCCCTCAATCGAAGCACTCTTAACCCAGGGGCAGTGCTCTGAACCCTACCCAATACCTTGTAGTACCTGGCACAGAAGAGCGGCTCCATGTATGGTGGTAGTGAGAATGTCTGGGGATAAGGGTTGCAGAGAGACTGGTTTGGTCATGGGAGCGGGAGAGTGTGGAGTGGGCTTCCTTACCGGGATATGAAGCAGGCAGAAACCCCCGCTAGCTTCCCTGTTCCGGCCACACCTCTTGTTACCAAGACTTCCTCTAATCCACAGTAGGTCTGAGCTGAGTTCAGACTGCCTCTTCTTTTTCCTTTGCTTTTCTTTTTAATGAACTCATTGTAATGGTATGCATTTATGAGGTACAGTATGATAATTTGATACATGTGTACAATGTATAATGATCAAATCAGGGAAATGAGCATTTTGAGCTCCTTAAATATTTATCATTGCTTTGTGCTGAGAAGCTTTGAACCTCTCTACTCTTGTTCTTTATAAAATATATGTAGTAAATTGTAAAAGATAGTCATCCTACTGGGCTGTGGAACACCATAACTTGTTCCTCCTCTCTAACTCAATTTTGGTACCTGTTATCCATTCAACCTCCGCACCCCTCCCTCATCCTTCCCAGCTTCTAGCGATCATTATTCTACTCTCTACATCTATGACATCAATGGTTTTAGCTTTCACATACGAGTGAGATCATGTGCTATTTGTCTTACTGAGCCAGGCTTATTTCACTTAATCCGATGTCCTCTGGATCTACCCATGTGGAAATTTGCTTTTTCTGAAGGCTTTAGGTCATACAGCTCTGTCTGGCTGAGACAAATGTGCAAGCTTTCCGCACAGGCATGTGTCAAACGAGAGTTGGCTTCTGAGGAATTAATTGGAATTCCCTTAACGTTCTCCTGACATTGATCTGAACACTATGCTTGTCCCCAGTAGATTATCATTAATCGGATGAGCAGTGAGACTGAAACAGCCTCTGATAGCCAATTTATGAATTTCTCCAAGATGAGGAGGTGAGGGCAGGCTGAGCTACTTGGATTTACTTCGAGGGATTTGGGGTAGAAAGCCCTGGGGTTGATGACCTGATTTAAATAGATTAATGATTTCTCCTGGTCTCAACAAAGATCGGGATGACAATGTTGTTTTCCTTTCGAGCAGGTTTTTTTGAGGAATAATTGATGTGTACAATCTGATGAGTTTGGACATACACATATGTCAGCAATATCAGCACCACAATCAAGGCAGCAGACATGCCCGACACCTCCCGACCGAAGTCTCCTTGTGCCTGACATGTTGATTACTTCATTAATTTGTTGTGGTAAGAATGCAGTGTGTTCTTAATAAATTTCAAAGTGCACTAAGTTGTAGGAATCTGATATCTAACACAGCATCTAGAGTTAAAATTAAATTTTGTGCATTTCAAATTGTTTTGAGAGGATGGGAGCTTTTCCTGAGACTGATAATGTTTTTACTCATTTTTGCCTCCTTTGCAGCTCTGGGTTTATTCTCATTTTCTTTCACATTTCTTCTAAAAAAAGTCTCCTAAGTGTGTGTTTGTCTTTCCCAATTTGGTATGCCTCAGAAGCACTGGTCTTCCAGTAGCCAGAAACCATTATTTCCCATTGTCGAGGTGGTGACGTGTGACATTTTATACCCTTTTATTTTCTCTTCCATACCAACTCTGCCACTTTTTTGTGTTATTTAATTTGGCCTTCAGTGGTTACTGTGCCTGGAGATGGTTTTGAAATGGAACCTGCAGCTTTGGTAGTGAATCCAGTCACTTTCTTTTGTCATGTGCAAGTTATAGAAGGACTCCAACCTAGAATGGTTCAACTTGTGATTTTATCATTTTATAATGTTGCAAAAGCTGTATGCATTTGACACAACATGTATGTTGAATTTTGTTTTTGTTTTATTTCGTTTTTGCAGTGCTGGTGATCAAACCCAGGGTCAGACATGTCAGGCAAACACTCTGTCATGGAGCCATGCCCCAGCCCTGAATTTTGAATTTTGATCTTTTCCTGGTCTTGTGACGAATGGTATGTCACTCTCCCGCGATACTAGGCAGCAGCAGTGAGCCATAACTTCCAGTCAGCTGCTTGATCATGAGAAAAACAGTAGATAGTTTACAGTGTACTGTGTTGCTAAGCTATGATGTTTGGGCATCTAGGTGTATTAAATGCAGTTTGAATGTACATTATGTTCAACCTGCAATGGATTTATCTGTACATAACCCCACCATAAGTCAAGGAGCGTTGGTACTTAACATCTCTGAGCACTGGTGTCCTTAATGGTAAGGAGATAACCTCAGCTACTGTCTCAGGGCTGCAGTGAGGAGTGGATTACATCAAGCCCAGAGCAGGTGCTGCACGTGCGCCTGTTTCTTCTCCATTTTTCCTACATGGAGAATGGGAGGAAAGACTCTTATGCCAGGAGCGAGTGGGATCCTGACAATGGTCCAGTGTTAACCTGGGACTGAAGGAGTGAGGGCAATCATCTAACACCTTCTGGGTACTTGCTCTTTGTAGGCACACTGCTCTCAATAGGCTGACCGGGAAAAACAAGCTATTTTCCATTCTGATGAATGGGCCCTAAGCTCACGATATCGTCTCATAGGGGAACTGGCAGAAACCCTCACAGCTAACCTACTGTGTGTTATTTGTTGAGATGTGGGCCACCACTGTCTTTCCTCCCTGCCTCCTTATCCATCTCATTTTACTCCACTGGTATATCTGCCCCATCCTTTTACAAGGTCCTGGTGACTCATGGATGAATCCTCATCTGGGGCCACTCTGCTATGCCTTTGTTCTTCTCCCACTTGTCCCCACTCTGCTCTGCAGGTGACAAGCATGTGCTATGAATGATGGATTCTGAGGCCAGATTGTTGGGTCCGATTTGTGATTTAATTTTGCATATTTTAAACTTCATATAAACAGAATCGTGCTATGTGACTGATTATACAACTTGCTTTTGTCTTTAACATTATGTTCCTGAAGCTCATACATGTTGTATTTTGTGACTTTAATTCCTTTTCCACCCACTATGAGATGTCACAAATAATCAGTTTTATATTTAATAGACATTTAGGTTCTTCTCAGATCTTTTGTTACTATAAACAGTGCTGCTATAAATAGGTATGTAATGCTGGTGCACATTTTCAAGAGTTTCCTAAAAACAGGTATCTGAAATGGAAACCTGAAAATTGTTCATCATGGTGTATGCCTATCTTTAAATTTTTTACATAATGCCAAATAGTATTTCAAAATGATAATAATAAAATCCACTTCCACTAGCAGTGGGTAAATATTTCATTGCTCCATGGTCTTGCTACCACTTGATATTACTAGACTCTTTTCCCATTCAGAGGTGTGTGTGTGTGTTTGTGTGTGTGTGTGTGTCTACGAAATAGCATCTTGGGATTAAAGTTTGCATTCTCTAATTTCCAATGAGATTTAGCATCTTTTCATATATTTATTGGCCATTTGGATTTTGCCTTTGTATAATGTTCAAACTTTTTTGTTAAAGTTTCTGTGAAGTTTTTGACTTTTTTTCTTGTTTATTTGTAGGAAAGCTTTATATATTCTGCACACTTGTTTTTGTTGTTATTGCTGCTATATTTTAAATATTGTTCCACATCTGTGGCTTCTTTTTTTACCTTCTTGATAGTAGAGCCTGATGAGAAGTTCTCAATTTTAAAGCAAATTTATAAGAGAAGAGAAAATTGAGGCTTAGAGTTATTAGTGTCTTATGTAAGGTCTTTTGGTAGGTAGTGGCTGAGATAGATTTAAATCCAGATCTGGGTGCAAAAACTGATATCTTTCTATCAGATGGTACAGCCGCCATGCAACAGTGACCACAAAAAGTCAGAAACAGAGTAGGAACGAAGGGAAGTTGTGTTAGATTGCGTTTTTTAGATAATCGTGAACACTTTTTTCCCTGCCCCTGTCAGAATGGTTGTCCAAAGAAAACAAGGAGTTTTGTGACAATAGAATTTGCATACATCTCTTTCCAACTCCTCCCATGGGTAACCCTTTCTTTTTCCCATGGTTGTGGGATTTTTGTTAAAGCTCTGTTTATAGAGCTCATCAAGAAACAATTTCAACCAAATCCAGTTAGAATCACTTGTGCGTCTCTGTGTCTGTTTCCAATCCTGGCTGCTAACACCCCAGATAAAGAAAAATCAGGTTGTCTCTCTAAATGAGCACGAGGAGATTTGGGCATCTGTTCCTTTTAGACTAAGCATATTTTCACTGTCACAAAACATTGGATATTGAGCTGGTGAATGAGAATACAAAGGAATTAGGAGTGCAGTGTTTCAGTGAATATCTCCTTAATCACAGAGAGTGGGACTTCTTAATTTAGATTCCTGATTAGGCATGTTGGGTGCGGAGAACACTGCTCTGATCTCATTAGTCCAAGTGATAATGTGCACTAATTACCCCTCTTCCAAAGTCAGGGGTTCATTTATTACCTACATGAATGAACCTTTTTCTCATCTTCAGCATCAGAGTGAAAAATTAGCTTACGAGAGTGATGGAGGTGCTGGGGAGGAGCAAGAGGGATTGCAAGTGAAATGACCTCAGATTTTAGTGGAAGGGGCACAGCTAGGCAGTTTGTGCTATGCCGAGTAAGTGAACACTGACTTCTAGGTC
This sequence comes from Erethizon dorsatum, assembly GCA_028451465.1. NCBI lineage: Eukaryota > Metazoa > Chordata > Mammalia > Rodentia > Erethizontidae > Erethizon > Erethizon dorsatum. The sequence goes on from CM051836.1 coordinate 9,885,720, forward strand.
TTACCTGCAGCATGAAATGATGTGCAATGCCTACCTTATGCTTTCTGTCTTGTGAATTAATTTTTTCATGGCCAGTGGACATAAAAATGTAACAGCCACATGCTGAAGCCTGGGATGCTACCTAGCACTTGGGATACTGCGTGATAGTGGTATGGGCAATACCCAACTTGGAGCACCCTCACTGCTTTCTTCCTTAATCCATCTTCTGGTCCCTTCAGGCCTCTGCGGTTGAGGCTCTAGAGTTTGACAAGTCCCTGTTGACAATGCCAGGTGTGCTAAGGGAGAGATAGGATGTGGGAATACAAAGGATTTTTCCATTCCTTCTATACATGGGGATCTGTGAGATCCCTTTGGGGTTCACCTGACTTCTTCCTGAACATGAAGGTTGTGAACTCAAAGAAAAGTGGTTTCCTAATAAATCTCTATAATGATGTGGAATCTTAGAAATGTTCTCATCTTACAACAGAGGAAACTGAAGCTCCTTCCAAAGAAGTTCTTTGCTTGGAGCACATTTGTAGAAGTGTTCTTTTTCATCACGTTCAGTACATAATGGGAAAGTATATTAGTACAGCATTCTTAAGGGCAGCTAGATATATCTATTACAGTTAAATATGCCAATGCCTGTTGAACCTGAAGTCTTACCCCAAAAATCTATATTATAGAACACTTGCATAAGATTTAAAGATTTATCTGTATTATCTATATTCACATATGGATATATAGTCTTATCTATATTTTCAATCTATGTTATCTGGGCCATCCTGTAAATCTCTAGTGAAGTATTCATTGCAGTCTTGTTTTTAAATGGAAAAAATTAAAAAACAAAAACAAAAATCCAAACCAGAACCAGCTTTAATACCCATCAGTAGGACACTGGTGAAATAAACATGGGTACATTTCTATAGGGAACGTGGTGCAGGTACTATAAAGAACAGAAAAGATCTGAAGCACCAAGAGAAGGCCCCATAATTGGTAAATGAGGAAAGTTGGTTGTAGGACTGTATACAGTAGAGTAAGCAACCCATTTGCGTAAAAGATTACACCTATGTTAGTGTGTGTGTGTGCACGTGTGCACGCTTGCCAGTGGTTCTTTGTGGTTATTTCCAAGGGAGAGCAGAATGGAAGCTGTACAAGAGAGAGAGAAGAGCATCAATTTTTATTTGTTGTATATTTTGGCATCATTGGAAATCTTACAATGAAGTGATGGTGGTAAAAAATACTGCCGCACAGTGTTGTTGAAGGGGGCGTCTGCTGCCCTGAGGTCCAGTATTGAGAGGCTGTCAGAACTGCAAAGCAGTTGAAAATCACTCCCCTAAGCCTGCTAAACAGGTCAGCTTAGTGACTTAAAAAGAAGCATTTCTCACACAGCAAATTGTCCAAACTACTAGATAATATCCTGAAAAGTGGTGTGTTCATCGCAGATCGAGGGTATAATTTGTACCGGACACTATTTCAGGTTAATACTCTCCTGCCGCTTTGCAGTCTAGAATCTTCATCTGCCTGTGTAGTCTCTGCAGGGCTGGTGTCGGGGCCCAAGGACCTGTGTGGATTAAAGTGATTAATTTCGTTTGCACACACGACTTAGCCCTGTGCTATGGCCTTCTACCCATCTCCTTGTTCATCAAATTGCTGTTTCATTTCTTCTTTGCTTCCATCCTTTTCCTGTTCTTTTTTCTCAACAAATCTTTGCCTGATCGGTGCCACACCCTGTGGTGGATGCAATGGGAAATGAAGCAATAAATCAAGATTTTTGTTCCAAGGAGTTAGTTCATAGTCTACCAGGGAAAATCACCATCAAAATAATGGATGATAAATTCTCATCAGGACGAGGGCTTACGAGCCAGATTGGATTAGATGGCCCACAGTGCAGTCTTAACTCTGCTTTGTATTTGCCCCATGAACTTAGGCAAATTACTTAACATCTCTAGGCCCATTTCTTCATCTGCAATTTGAAAATAATAGTGCATACCTCCCATTATTACCAACATAAAATAAGCTACGTGGTACTTTTCTCTCTTTTTTTTTTGCCTCTTTTTATTTAATATGAATAATGATGACAAAAAGATGTATAAAGCAGTCTGGAAGGAGGAATTCAGGAGCTTTGTGGAGGTGTGGGAAGACACACAGACATTCAAACCAGGCTTTGGAAAATGAAAAGGAAAGATCCGCATGGTGAAGATGGGAGGGAAGCATTGTACGAAGACATGAGGCAAGCTGCAGGGTTCTGAAGATAAGGCGAAGGAAGGTGCACAGGCCTGATCTGTGAAATGGTTGGAATCCACTCGTCTTTCCTTCCCCCTCTGCCTTGGCAGCCCCAGCCCTCCCTGTTTACTCTCTTCTATTTATCTGGAGCTCAGAAAATGCTTTAATACTACCCTTATTCTCTTTAACGTCAGTTGAAAGCATTGTATTCCTTAGCTCACTGTTTTTTGCATATAAGCCTTGTCTGTCATTGTGGAATAAAGGTTATTTTAGAGGAGTTTCAGGCTTCCTAGAACAGGAAGAATTGGCTTCTCTCTCCTCTCTTTCCCAGGGAAGTCTTTCCCACCCACTGAAATCCCATCTCCTAGGCAACTGCCTACAGTGCTGCAGGGATGAACCTGACTCTGCCTTTGAACTTGGAAGAAATAAGAAGTGATGTCTTACAGGCTGGTTTCCAGAAGACGCATGTTTACCAAACCCAGTAAATCATGGCCCAGATCAGCCTTTTCATTAAAATGTAGTAGGGTGAGTTCATTATAAGGAGAAGAGACAGGTAAAAGATTAGCAAGGCACCTACTGTCACTCATTGCTGCCCTGTTCACTTCCAATATCCCACCCATTCATCACTCACCATTGGCTACACTTCCTTCCGCTTACTGGAATTTAGTTTTATGGCTGGGGTCAACAGACCAGGCCTCCAACCCTCCAAAGTCACCACTTAAGGAATCAGTGCTGATTTATAATAAAAGGGGAGAAGAGGAGCTGTTTGTGCATCTAGTCAAGGAGTAAGTCAAGTTGATTGATGCCCATGATGAAACTGTGAAGGAAAATGCAGTAGGGGCTGAGGCCATGCAAGGGCAGACTCCATGGCCAGGCAGCCTGGTTTTGAACAGCGGCTCTGCTGTTTTCCAAAATCCTGCTGTGCTTCAGTTAGTGGAGTTGAAGATGGAAATAGAAGAGCAGTCTAATCATGGGCTTGATAAAAGAATTGAAAAGGTTAATATGCAGAGCTAGCTTTTTTTTTTTTTTTTTTTTTTTTTATAAAAAATGAGTGCTCGGGCCGGTGAGACGGCTCAGCGGCTTAAGCGCCTGCCTTGCAAGCGCGAAGGCCCGAGTTCGACTCCCGGAACCCACATACGAAAAAGGGGCCGGTGATATCGCTCAGCGGCACGGGCGCCTGCTGGCGCGCGAGGTCCTGAGGTCGTCCCCCCGGTACCCACAAAAAAAAAAAAAAAAAAAAAAAAAAATGAGTGCTTGCCTTTGACCAAAATTTTGAGTCTACAATCCGCGAGTGAGAATACAGTTATCCATTATTAACAAGAAAGGCATTAAGTGTAGTAGGCAAGCCAAAACGTGCTGAGTGTGAGGCCCAGTCTCTCCAGCTCATTTTGGCAACACTTGGTCTTTCCAGCCCACTACACACTGGTCACTTGCTATGGTCCAAATGTTGATGTCTCCTGACAATCCCTATGTTGGAATCTAACTACTAGTCTCTGAGATAGTTTTGAGAGGTGGAGATCTTTGGAAAGAGATTAAATCATGAGGGCTCCACCCCCAGGAATGGTATTTGCTCTCTTATAACAAGGACTCAAGTGAGTTCTGTTTCCCCTCCCTTCTACTGTGAGAAAATGAAGCAAGAAGGTGCCTTCCATAAAGTGAGCCCTCATCAGACACTGATCTGTTGACATCTTGATCTTGTACTTTCCAGCCTCTAGAACCATGAACAATACCTTTCTGTTGTTTATACATTACTCAGTCTAAGGTATTTGGTTATGGTAGCCCAGATGGACTGAAACATCACTCATCTGGGCACCACGGTGGTGAACCATCAGACAAGGACCTCTTGCTATGCCTTGGCTATATGAGCTTGGGTATGTGATGAGTATTTACTCTCTCTGTTTTACCTCCCCCATCTGTGAAGTGAGAGACACTTGTAAATACAAATTAAAGACTGAAAAAGCTTCTTTATAAGATGATAGCTATTGTTAGCAGTTACCTATTACTTGGAATATTGGAAAGGGATAGATCGTCTATCACTCCGGCTGAGTGTGGGAGCAAACACACCAACTAGATTATGGGGTGGAGAATAGTTTTCATCCTGACCCTTAGGCTCTTGAGGTCCTGTGTACACTATGAGAGAAGCTAGCATAGGTTATAAATTAATTACTTGGCATAATTATCCTCCCGCTCTGGAAAACACTTGGGTCTGTCTCGGTATCCTGTGGCCGTCATGCCACTCAGGCTTCTTTGCCAACTATGATTATTTTAAACGTTTCTGACGCTAGAGAGATTTTATTTTGAAAATGTTGAAATAACATCAGTTTTGGTCTTGGGTCCCACAAAAATAAACAATCCGGAACTTAATCCTTTGCTTTCTCTAGCTCTTCTACTTGCCATAAATTGTTGCCTTTGTTTCTTCTGCCTCTGTGTTCCCTCGGGAGCACAATTTGCTTGCACATTTACTATAACATGCATATTTATAATATGTACAAACGTGTAAATTTATATTTATTGAGCATTCTCTGGCTGAGACATCGTGCAAAGTGCTTTAGATGCGTTACCTTCTATTACTACCATCATCGCACTTTACAAACGGAACGGAGGCTTAGTAACATTAAGCAACTTGGCTAAACTCAACGCTAGTCAGGAGTGGAGTTAGGGAGGAATGCAAAGCCCCTGAACTTAATGACTAAATTCTTCTCTATCGTGAACTCTGGAGTGGGGACTGTGTCGTGCCTTCTTCGTGTCCTCCACAGCTTTGAGCACAAGCTTTTTGCATAATGTAGACATTCTGTGAAGTTTGTTTAATGAAATTGATTCCCAGCCCTAGTCTAATTTTAAAGTTGAGGAACAGCTCTCTTCTCCTAAACTCAAATACAAAACATGAAATATTGTTTTGGTGCTAATTCTCCTTAAAACTTTCCATCAGCTTCTAAATGTCTCTTCTGGGTGCCAACCTTTCTATCAGTTTGTATTGTAGTGTTTTCAGACTTCTGGCTACCCAACCCCATTTCTCATTCAATGGGGAAGCCCTGTGTTCAAACTTTGATCTCCACCCCGACTATTCTAGACTTTGAATGCAAGTGCAATTTTGCAAAAGCTAGTGGTCATGCTCATAGAAATAAGAGCTCTCATTTTTAAAATGAGAACTAAAAATAAGGAATTGGAATACTAAAAGTGAGAAGAACTAATAAATAAATAAAGCTCTTGGGGTCCTCTGGACCATCCAGTCCCCTCAATGTTAGGTATGAAAACCAAAGCCTGAAGAAGAAAATGGGATTTTCTGAGGTTTTAAAGGAAAAATTGCAATTCATACTAGCTGAGTCTAAGTCATCACGATGCCTTCTGATACACTAGTCTTATGCTTTCTGGATTGTGATACATAATCGTTATTCATATCTTTGATTTATTGCAGGTTTAAAAAAGAAATAAATAAGAAAAAAGTACTCCCAGCCTTCCTTTCTTCTATATGCTTTTTATTTTATTTTATTTTTTTGTGGGTTCCGGGAGACGAACTCAGGACCTCGCGTGCCAGCAGGCGCCCGTGCCACTGAGCGATATCACTGGCCCTTTTTTCATATGTGGGCACAGGAAGTCAAACTCAGGACCTCTTGCTTGCCAGGCAGGTGCTTATGCCGCTGAGCTATCTCACCGGCCCCTATATGCCTTTTAAAAAATAGACACATTTTTTCCCACATTGTGGGTTAATAAATAAGATCCAAAATGTACAATAGATATGGTGAATCAAAAAGAAACTGGTCAAAAGGAAAGAGAGACTGGAATAGGGAAAAGAAAGAAGGGAAAGGGAAAAAAAATTGTATATATATATATAAGATGGTTAAGATAGATACACTACCATTTTTACTTAGTTCATTGAAGAGTAAGGTTTGTGCCAATAATGTTTGGACAATTGAATGCTAATGTCTGGTGTCCTGAATAACTAACTTAAAGATAGTAATACGTAATGTATTAACCATTGTTACCCTCCTATTATGTTGTTTTGAAAATTTGTTCTTCTTTTGATTTGTTTTGTTTTTTCTTCTCTTTAAAAAAAAAAATAGACGCATTGTGTTAATCTGTACTCAAGTGTCCACAAGGCTGTAGATATCATTTATTCAAGCAGTGAGGACTTCCTAGCTATGAACAACACATACAATGTTTTATGGCTTTTCTTTAAATGAGGAAAAAATCATTTTGTTTCTATGGATCTGATGGGAGTTTGTGGGATGACCTCTGAATAACAGAGTCTCGTAAAAATACCAGAATGTTCTTAAAATTTCATTTATGCGTCTTGGTAATTTTGTATACTTGAGGATTTTTTGCTGTTGTTTTTGTAAGATTTTAGTCTTCTGTCTGGGGTAGATGTGAAACCCTCATCTACCTGCTCTGCTTGCATAGTGCTGGACGGGAAGTCGGGAAACCCTGCTCCAGTGCTGTCCAGTGTGTGACTTTTTCGTGTTGCTCCATATTTTGCTTAGGGTGGACCAGGTTAGGTCTAAGAGCTGTTCTGATTTTACATGGAGCAATGTTCACTGATACTTTTTGATTTGAATTTTTTTTTTTTTTTTTTGAGACAAGGTCTTGCTATGCAGTTCAGGCTGGCCTTGAACTCACTGTGTAGCCCAGGCTGGCCTCAAACTCATGGCAATCCTCCTGTCTCAGCCTCCCAAGTGCTAGGATTATAGGCGTGAGCCACCATGCCTAGCTCACTGATACTTTTTGAAAATTAATGGTAGAAAAGAGGAAGAAGACCTTGATGACAAGGACTTGAGGTGGGAAATTTCAGAGGTACGGGCAATAACCTTGCTGAGAACACTCTTCCCCTAATGCTTAAAAACTCTACTCCTGGTTCTTCATTTCTTTGAGTCACGTTGTGTCCCTTAACTCCTGTAGCTTCATTTTTAAACCTGGATATTCTGATCAACCAGCTTCAATCTGCTCAGATGTTTAACTTCTGGAGATTCCCTTTTTGAAGGTTTTTGGGCAGGGTTGTATGGTAGGTGGTCTGTCAACCTCCCTGTTTTTACTCTACTTGCCTAATCCCATCCTCTGATCCACTTATCTTTCTCTCAGCTTGGTTTGGACTGCAGCTTCCGCCCCTCTGCAGCTCATCACCCACTCTTTCTGCGTTTAGGAAGTTTGTCAAAATGTAGTCCTTTGATTATCCTACCTCTTGCATGATTGTGTGTTATAATTTAAATTTTTATTTTCAGTGCTGGGATGAAACCCAGGGCCTTCTGCCTGCCAGGCAAGTACCCTACTACTGAGTTACATACCCAGCCCTGAAAGAAATTTTTTTTTTTTTTTGTGGGTACCGGGGGGTCCACCTCAGGACCTCGCGCGCCAGCAGGCGCCCGTGCCGCTGAGCGATATCACCGGCCCCTTTTTCGTATGTGGGTTCCGGGAGTTGAACTCGGGCCCTCGCGCTTGCCAGGCAGGCGCTTAAGCCGCTGAGCCATCTCACCGGCCCTGAAAGAAATTTTATAATGATTTTTTTGTTTGTTTGTTTCTCTGGATGGGCAAGTGATAACTATTAACAGATTTGTTGGTACCCGAGAGACACCTGGGCATGGAAAAGCAGACTAAGTATAATTTATATGTGGTATATAAAACCTGGTTTTAAATCTTATCAACTCAATCATAAATATTCTGCTAAATACTTCACTAGATACTTGTACACTATTTTCATAACTGATAAATCAGTGCTTACTAATTAAATAAATTACATTTCCCCACATATTTAATTTTTTTTTTTTTTTTTTTTTTTTTTTTATTTATTTTTTTTTTTTTTTGTGGGTACCGGGGGGACGACCTCAGGACCTCGCGCGCCAACAGGCACCCGTGCCGCTGAGCGATATCACCGGCCCCTTTTTCGTATGTGGGATCCGGGAGTCGAACTCGGGCCCTCGCGCTTGCAAGGCATGCGCTTATGCCGCTGAGCCATCTCACCGGCCCACCCCACATATTTAAATGTTAGTTGCAAAAATTTAATAAATTCTTTGGGTATATTGCAACGACAACTTTGATAGGCCAGAATGTCTTAAATGCTGTAAGTGCCCAAGATATAGAAAAGAACATACGTAAAAAATTTAATGATTAGTAAACATTATTATACTACAAAAATCCCATTTAAAATGTATCCTAGATTTCTTCATTTCAAAACATTTCTTCCACCTTTTACAATCTTAGCCTTCTACTAGATATTACCTCTTCCTAGAGTAGTCATGTTTTAGATTCAAGGGAAAAAATAACCATCTCAGATCAGTGGAAGTTTTAGGCTCTAGGTTGGTACCCAGGTGTGTAGGGTACAGGCCTTGATAACAAGATCCAAGGTGATTCTAACCCAAGCCACTCATTATTAGGTCAAATCCCTTCTTAGGATCAGGATTTATTTGTTATGTCATGATTCTCTGCATTTCATATGGATTTTTAATTTTTTAAAAATCTGGCATCTTTCCCAGAGGTGTGTATTCTTTAAGTCTTGCCAGAATAGCCTTATTGATTCCATTGTCCTGACATTATGATGTAGTGTCCTGGTAGTTAAAATTATTGGAAATTTATGTATGCCTTATTAGAACCTCATTACAATTAATAAGGCCAGTTTGAGGTTCACTTTTCTAGGAGGTGAGAAATCACATCCACTTAGCTCCCCTTACTCTTTGGCACAAAGATAATTTCTCCCTTCAGAGCACCTGCTGGACCTTCTTTTCAATTACTTATTTGTGATCATTTGTGCTAATGAGCAACAGGGGTTTCCTTCTAGTAGGCTGTTATGAGTGATTTGGCACTGATCACTCTCCTGAAATAGTCTTTCTCTTTGGCGCCATTTCCCTTCTACTTTTTTTTTTTTTTTTTATTTGAAAGAGAAGAAAAAAACAAAACAAATCAAAAGAAGAACAAATTTTCAAAACAACATAATAGGAGGGTAACAATGGTTAATACATTACGTATTACTATCTTTAAGTTAGTTATTCAGGACACCAGACATTAGCATTCAATTGTCCAAACATTATTGGCACAAACCTTACTCTTCAATGAACTAAGTAAAAATGGTAGTGTATCTATCTTAACCATCTTATATATATATATACAATTTTTTTCCCTTTCCCTTCTTTCTTTTCCCTATTCCAGTCTCTCTTTCCTTTTGACCAGTTTCTTTTTGATTCACCATATCTATTGTACATTTTGGATCTTATTTACTCTTTCAGTTTCTCATACTAGAGAGATAATACGATGCTTACACATGTGCTTCTGGTTTATTTCACTTATGAGTATTTTCTCGAGTTGCATCCATTTACCTATAAAAGTCTCCAGTTTATCCTTAATGGCTGAATAGTACTCCACTGTATAAAAATACCACATCTTTCTTATCCATTCCTCAGTTGATGGGCATTTGGGTTGTTTCCAAGATCTGGCTATTACAAATTGTGCTGCTATAAACATGGGTGCACATATATCGCTGTGGTACGATGTTTTTAATTCTTCTGGGAAGATGCCCAGAAGGGGAATAGCTGGGTCAGATGGGACCTCCAACCCTAGTTTACTGAGGAATCTCCACGCTGACTTCCACAGTGGCTGTACCAGTCGACACTCCCACCAACAGTGAAGAAGGGTTCCTTTTTCCCCACAGCCCCTCCAGCATTTGTTATTAGTTGATTTCTTAATAGTAGCCATTCTTTCTGGGGTGAGATGGTATCTCAGTGTTGTTTTAATTTGCATCTCTCGAATGACTAGTGATGTTGCACATTTTTTTGTATATTTGTTTGCCATTAGTATTTCTTCATCTGAGAAATGTGTATTCATCTCAGATGCCCATTTTTGGAGTGGGTCTTTAAATTTGGGAGGTCTGATTTTTTTGAGTTCTTTATATGTTCTCGATAGTAATCCTTTGTCTGAGGAACAGCTGGCAAACATTTTTTCCCACATTGTGGGTTGTCTCTTCACTCTGTTGGTGGTTTCTCTTGCTGTGCAAAAGCTTTTTAATAAGATGAGATCCCAGTTATTGATTCTTTGGGATAGTTCCCGTGCGGTTGAGTTTTTATTCATAAAGTCTTTGCCTACACCAATGTCTTCAAGGGATTTACCTATCCTACCTTCCAGCAGATTTAATGTTTCTGTTTTAATATTTAGATCTCTGATCCATTTTGAATTTAGTTTAGTGCATGGTGAAAGATATGGATCTAGTTTTAATCTTCGGCATGTGTAGAGCCAGTTTTTCCAGCACCATTTATTAAAGAGGCTATCTTTCTTCCAGCGAATGTGTTTGGCACCTTTGTCAAAGATAAGGTGGCTTAGTATGTCTGGGGTTGTTTCAGCATCTTCTAATCTGTTCCATTGATCTTCAGGTCTGTTTTTTTGCCAGTACCACACTGTTTTTATCACAGTAGCTTTATAGTATAATTTCAAGTCGGGGATTGTGATGCCCCCTGCCTTGCCTTTGTTGCCCAGAATTGCCTTTGCTATTCTAGGTCTCTTCTGATTCCAAATGAATTTTAGTATTGTTTTCTCTAATTCTGTGAGATATGCTGTTGGAATTTTGATTGGAATTGCATTAAATCTGTATAACAATTTTGGAAGTATGGCCATTTTCACTATATTGGTTCTTCCTATCCAGGAGCAAGGGATATCTTTCCATTTTCTGATATCCTCTTCAATCTCCTTTTTCATAGTACTGTAGTTTTCAGTATAGAGGTCTTTTACATCCTTCGTGAGGTTGATTCCTAGGTATTTCATTTTTTTGGATGTTATTGTGAAAGGTATTGTTTCCCTAATTTCTCTTTCAGTAAGTTTGTTATTTGTGTACAGGAAGGCTATTGACTTTTGAGTATTGACTTTGTATCCAGCTACACTACTGAATTTGCTTATTAAATCTAGCAGTTTTTTAGTGGAGTTTTTGGGATCTTCTGTGTAGAGTATCATGTCATCTGCAAATAATGATAATTTAACTTCTTCCTTTCCAATCATTATTCCTTTTATTTCTTTCTCTTGTCTAATCGCTCTGGCTAAAGTTTCCAGAACTATGTTGAATAAGAGTGGGGACAGTGGACATCCTTGTCTTGTTCCTGATTTTAGAGGGAAGGCTTTCAGTTTTTGGCCATTTAGTATAATATTGGCTGTTGGTTTGTCATAGATAGCTTTTACCAGATTGAGATAAAGACCCTCTATTCCAATTTTCTGTAGGGTTTTTATCATGAAAAGGTGCTGGACTTTGTCAAAAGCTTTTTCTGCATCTATTGAGATGATCATGTGATTTTTGTCTTTGGTTCTGTTAATATGCTGTATTACATTTATTGATTTACGTATGTTGAACCATCCCTGCATCCCTGGGATGAATCCAACTTGGTCATGGTGTATAATCTTCTTGATGATTTGTTGGATTCTGTTTGCCAGTATCTTATTAAGGATTTTTGCATCTATGTTCATTAGGGAGATTGGCCTGTAGTTCTCTTTCTTAGTTGGGTCCTTCTCTGGTTTTGGTATCAGGGTAATGCTTGCTTCCAGGAATGAATTTGGGAGTATTGCTTCCCTTTCAATTTCATTGAAAAGTTTGAGAAGTAGGGGCGTTAGGTCTTCTCTAAATTTCTTGTAGAATTCAGCAGTGAATCCATCAGGGCCTGGGCTTTTCTTTGTTGGGAGGTTTTTAATTACATCTTCAATTTCATTGGCTGATATTGGTTTATTTAGGATTTTTAAATCTTCTTGATTCAGCTTTGGTAATTCATACGAATCTAGGAATCTGTCCATTTCTTCTGCATTTTCCATCTTAGTAGAATATAAATTTTCAAAATAGGTATAGATGATCTTCTGGATTTCTGCAGGGTCCGTCGTGATATCACCCTTTTCATTTTCAATTGCATGGATTTGAGTCTTTTCTTTTCTTTTTTTAATAAGGTTGGATAAGGGTTTGTCAATCTTATTTATTCTTTCAAAGAACCAACTTTTTGCTTCATTGATTCTTTGTATTGTTTTTTTATTCTCCAATACGTTAATTTCTGCTCTGATCTTTATAATTTCCTCCCTTGTACGGGCTTTTGGCTTAACCTGCTCTTCTTTTTCTAGAAGCTCAAGGTTCACCCTTAAGTTGTTTATTTGCGCTTGCTCTATTTTCCTAATATAAGTATTTAATGCTATAAATTTCCCTCTTAGGACTGCTTTCATTGTATCCCATAAGTTCCGGTATGTTGTACTGTCATTATCATTCAGTTGTAGAAAGTGACTAATTTCTTCTTTAATTTCATCTGTGACCCATTGGTTGTTCAGGAGGATGCTGTTTAATTTCCATGTGTTTAGGGAGTTTTTGTGGGATCTTTTGCCATTGATTTCCAATTTCATTGCACTATGGTCTGATAATATGCATGGGATAATTTCAATTCCTTTGCATTTACTTAAGCAGGTTTTATGAGCTAGTATGTGGTCTATTTTGGAGAACGTCCCATGTGCAGCTGAGAAAAATGTGTATTCTGATGTTGTGGGATGGAACACTCTGTAGACATCTACTAAGTCCATTTGTTCAAAAGTTTGGTTCAGTTCTACTATTTCATTATTGATTTTCTGTCCAGTTGATCTATCTTTTTGTGACAGTGGAGTATTGAGATCTCCCAATATAATTGTATTAGTGCTTATTTGATTTTTCATGTCCTTTAGTACTTGTTTTATATAGCTGGGTGCATTGGTATTTGACGCATATATATTTATGATCGTTATCTCTTCCTCTTGGATTGTTCCCTTTACAAGGATGTAATGACCGTCTTTATCTCTCTGAATCCTTCTTGGCTTGAAGTTCACTTTGTCTGCAAAAAGAATAGCTACCCCTGCTTTTTTCTGGGTTCCTGTGGCATGGAGTATTGTTTTCCATCCTTTGACTTTCAGTCTATGAATTTCTTTCTGAATTAAATGTGTTTCTTGTATACAGCATATTGTTGGATCTTGCTTCTTGATCCATTTTGCCAGTCTGTGCCTTTTGATTGGTGAATTGAGACCGTTAACATTGATGGTTAAAACTGATATGTATTGACTTGTCATGATATTTTCCTGTTGTTGGTTCCCACTCTTTGTTTTTCTGCTTTCCGGCTATTTAATTATTTGCCCTGCCTGGTGGATTCCTTCTGTTGGGGTTCCTATCTCTTTCTAGAATGTCCTTCAGAACGTTTTGGAGTGCTGGTTTGGTGGTCATAAATTTTCTCAGATGTTCTTTGTCATGAAAGTATTTTATTTCTCCATCAATTTTGAAAGATAGTTTTGCAGGGTACATCAATCTGGGCTGAAAATTATTTTCCTTTAGAGCTTGCAATACATCATTCCAAGCTCTTCTTGAATTGAGGGTTTGTGCCGAAAAGTCAGCTGTGATTCTGATGGGTTTTCCTTCATAGGTGATTTGTCTCTTCTCCCTAACAGCTTTTAAGATTCTGCCCTTCTGTTGAATTTCTGGGATCTTGACTATAATATGTCTGGCTGAAGTTTTTTTTTGATCATGTCTAGTTGGTGTTCTAAAAGCTTCACTTATAGGGGTGTCAAATTCCTTTTCTCTTCCAGGAAAGTTCTCCCTGATTATGTCTTTGAACAAGGTTTTAATGTCGTTGATGCTATCTCCTGCTTTTTCATTTATTCCAATTATTCTTAAGTTGTTTATCTTTGAGTCATCTAGCAGCTGCTGAATTGATTTTTCATGGTCCCTTGCTATTTTTAAGAATTTTTCCATTTCATGATCACTAATTGCAAGCCTGTCTTCTATATCTGAGATCCTGTCCTCGCATTGGCTTATTCTGCTACAAATACTTTCAATGGAATTTTTTATCTCTTGGGTATCTGCTTGAATCTGCCTTATGGATTCCATTTCTTTCCTATGCTGAGCATTCATGGTTTCTATAGTTTTCTTAAGTTCATCTATTTTTTTGTCTGTATCAGCTATAGTGTCCTTAAGCATGGTCTTCATTGTAGACATTATCTCTGCAGTTATCTGTGAGATTATTTCTGTTTTAATTTTTTCCAGAACCTCATTCAGTTGCTTTGTTGTTACCACTTCAGATAGGCCAGGTGGGTGGCTTTCGGATTGTCCCACCTCGTTGCTCCCTAGGTTTGCCTTTGGTGAATTGGATGTGTGGGGTTGCATCTTGTTTAAGTGTCGTCTCATTTTTTCTTTCTTTAATTCCTGGGGTGATGTTTGCAAATTACCTATAGTAGGTTACTTTATTGCTAGTGTTTAAGATCTTTAGAAGATGACTACTTCTCTGCAGTATCTTCCAAGTGGAGCTTGCTTTTAGGTTTTGAGCTTTCTGCCAGATCCTACCTCTTCAATTCGTTGGGTATGCGAAGTTGCTACCTGTTTGGCCCAGTCCTTGATTCTTTGGTACTGTGCCACTGTATTTTCTGTGTCCCTTAGTCAATCTCAATCATGAAATATCAGGAAGGAAAGATGTTTAGAACAATTATTTCACATTTGGCTATAATGTTAACTAAAGCATCAAACACAGCCTAGAAAATGACAGACTGAGCTAACCAGTTATTTACCACTTTTAGCTGTATAGAGTTGCGGTTATACAACAAAATCTAAAACACACCAGAAAAATTATATGCAGTATACAAGTCCTGTGTATGTCAATTTTTCCCCTGAGGAGTTTAAATTTAAAATGAGTTAAGGAGGAAATAGAGTATTGGGAGAAGAGGAAGGAATTAGATGTAAGGTTAGAGGACCAAGAGGGATCCCACTAAAATTGGGACACTAGTGCAGAGGACAGGTGGTAGAAAGAGAAGGAAGGGATAAAAGGAAGAACAGATCACAACCACAATCACAAAGAAGTTAGAGGCGCTGTTTACACTCATATAAAAAACCAGAGAGAATAATGAAGGAAAGAGCAAATACACATACAGAAACAAAAACGAAGATAAAAACAATAAAACAGACAGATCAAAAATAAAACCCCACCAAAAAACAAAACAAAACAAAACAAAAACAAAAAAACCCTTCGCCAGAACAAAAAACAAATCAGTGAGAAAAAAAAATAATAAAAAATAAAAATAAAAATAAAAAAATAAAAAGAATCAGTTCCAGGTGTTGACTCTGCTGTAGGCAGTTACCCTGTGGTGAGAGAGTCCTGTTCCGTGCAGGTCCGTCCCAGTAAGCCAGGAGCGCCCTCTGGCGGGCGGTGAGCAGATGCGCGTACTTTCAGGCAGAGACCAGTCTAGCTCGCCTCCGCTCTCAGCGCCCTTTCACGATCCCTGGGCCTGAGAGGCTCAGGGCGCTGTCCGGAGCGCGGGTTCCCTGCACTGGTTCCCGCCGCTCTGGTTTTTCGCCACGCCCCCCACAATGGCGCCGGGCCAGTCACTCTCTGGCGCGGGACAGGTGTGGCTGAGAGTCCAGTCTCGTTCGCCTGCTGACCTCAGCACACTTTCGTGGGCCTGAGAGGCCCCGTGCTGCCCTGTCCAGAGCACAAGTTCCCAGAGCAGTTTTCGAGCCGCTCTGAGTTTCGCCACACCCCCCACAATGGCGCCCGGCCGGTCGCTCTCTGGCGCGGGGCAGCTGTGGCTGAGAGACACTCACCGCCGGTCTGCACCGTTCTCCGCCGCTCCCCTGCCCCGCCGCTGTCTCAGGATCCTCCGTGGGAGCTCCCTGGGCACCAGCTGCCACCGTGTGTCCGTAGAATTGAGCCTCCGCGGCGCTGCAACTCCCGGGATAGTAGGATAGAAGGTGCGCGCGTGCGGTCTGCTCCTTCTTTCCTTCTTCTTTGTTGGAAGTCACCCGTCACTGGTGCCGGGGGTCCCAGATTGCGCTTCAGAACTTCTCTGGGTTTCGGGGAGGCATCTCCCCCCGTCCTGCGCTTTCCGGGTCGCTATATTCCCGTGTTCCAATGGTAACTTTTAGAGAGAGTTTCGCTGCCTGCTTCTTACTCATCCGCCATCTTGAGGTCCTCTCCCCTTCTACTTTTAAGGGGTCCATAGACTCATAAATGTGTGCCTGCATACTTTTATATATACATATATATTTATGCTTTAAACCAAAATGTACTTAGAAACACTCCAAAGTGTAATAATGCATTACTTCTTATTTAAATAAAAAAATTAAGTATGTCCTATTTCTTTTTGTTTTGTGTTCCAGCTACCTTTTTATACTTTTTATGGTCTCTTTTGTGTGTCGTTACATAGTCATAGCCTTATGGAGTTTTTCAGTTAAGTATGAGTATCATTCCCTTTCTGATCCTCAATCGGGCAGTGAAACTACCTTTAAGGTATCACTTTTGCTTTTTGCATGTCTTCTTTCTAGTAGTAACATAGTGATCCAGACCAATTTTAATTACTTTTTCCTACTCCCATATAAAAATCTTCCCTTGGAGGAGCAATGTTAGGAGTCCTGGCTTCTCTAAATAAATAATAGTGTTGAAAATCTGGGCTTTGTGGGTTCTCATGAGTAATGAGTAAACAAAATCGTTACACATGTTTCTGGCCACACTGGTGATAGGACTTGTGGGAACTATTTGTTTATAGTCTTCTCTGCCTATATTGAGTTTTTATAATTTAACATATGTTGCTCTACTTTATTTTTATTTTTTATATTCTGAGGTATTGAAGACCATTGAGAATTTTCCTTATAGTGAAAATAACCCTGCATATTCTTTTATTTTGAGCAAGACAACCCTCTACACATGGCTTTCCATTTGCACTGCTGTGATCATTTTGAACAAAAAGTTGCTATGTCATTGAAAGCTAATGTGTTTTTTCACTTTCAGTGCAAATCATTATAATCATCCTTTTAATGGCAATATAACAATTCCATTGTTTAAGCGTGCCTGAAACACTTCCCTTTCATTGCCATGGTATCACTTTGATAAACATCTTTGTGGGTGAAGGTCCCTTGTTTGAAGTACTATATTCTAAGGGGTGAATTTTTACAATTTGAGTTACTGGATCAAAGGACATGAATGTTTAAAAAATTCTTCATATTATAGAAGGATGATAATAGTATCTAGTTCATAGGGTTGTAAGGATAAAATGATTCGAGGTGTAAAGCACTTGGGATAGTTTCTGGCACAGAGTAAGTATTCAGTCAGTGTCAGCTATGGCATTATGTCATACTGAACTGCTTTCGCGTGCTTTTATTCATCTATACTGTTGTGAGCAGTGTTGGAGAAGAGCTGGTCAGGCATTTTCTGAGCACAGAAGTTTCCAGGAAGTTTGGATTTTATTGTGAGCAAATATCTCCCAGCTGGTTGGGGGAGGTAGCTGCTACTGTGTTGGCTGCTGGCTGAAATTTCCCACTTGAAACCGCGGAAGTGTGACTCACTCTCTGCTACTGTAGAGGTGGACGATGACAGAAGTCAGCCTGGGAACCACAGCCATGCCTCAGTGAACACTGAGGGACTTGCTTTTCTGAATCTCCACCAGACAGCTGAAATTATGAGAGGCTGTGCTCTTATGGAAGATCTCTGCATCTGTCCCAAAGGTGGCTCCCAAATGGCCTGAAAGTAGGAGGAAGAGTGCATCTCAGCTCTCTTGGCCCTGTGCTGAGGGATGTGGCAGGTTAGGAAACCAATCAACAGGACCAGTGCCTGCTCTCTGGGGCCTTGTGATCCTATGGGCCCTATACTACAGAGAGGACTACCCTGGTTACCTTCCAGTGCATCCATCTCTGAAAGCTGTGAGTGTCGTGGCTAATGGAACCTTAGCTGCACCTTCACCCTTGGCTGGATCCATACTAGGATCCATCTTACATTCCTCATCTTCCCATTTCCTTCCAGCAGCAGCCCAGGACTGACTGACACATCCCACGTATGTGTCTTATGTTCCAGAGCAGTGCACCCCACCCACCCTGTAACCCAAGGCTAGACTTTACCCGATACCGCATTCCTACTCAGCAACTTCCCTGCCCTATCCTAATTCCCTCTCTCACTTCCATTCCACCCTGCCCCTCATCAGGACCTAGAAAAATCTGAATCTTTCTGTTTTTTAGCTAATCTGGGACTGGGAGATAACATGAACAGGGTAAAGTGTTCTTAGAAGTTAAATGTGGATATAAGCTGGATCTTTATCAAAGACAGTCATTTCTCAGGGAGAAAGAGTAGGGGAAATGCTACTTGAAGGAGATGCTAATCTCTGCACTGGTTTTAAATGTATAAGTATGTAATCTATATTTATAACATAAATGAACATGTTAGCAAGTAAAATAAACAAGAGATTTCATACAGTGGTAGGTGTTTAAAAAACCCACAATGTGACGTATTAGGGAGATGCGATGATTTAGAATAATTATCTGAACCTTTTGTTTCTGTTTGGCTATACAGCTTTGAGCATCACCTGTATGACTAAAGGAAAGTACTCTGGTGCTCTTGATGGTGTCCTGGTACCCACAGTCATCAATTGCAGCTGCCATTCATTTAATAGATAGGTATTGAACATTCACTGTGTGCTGGGCATTGTATTGTATACTGGCACAAAAAAGGGATTAAATTGGTTCACTTCTTTATTAACTGTCTTATGGGTAAGTGGAGGGAGGAAAACCTCATTTCTTGAAGAAGTGTAGATCACACCCCTCTCCTTCAGGTTTTTCACCTCTTGGTTCACAAAAAGAAAATGTATTTAACATCTTTACTTATCTGATATTGTATTATAAAGAGGAGAAAAAGACCTTAGCGTGAGGATTTCTGTAAAGACTTAACAATTTTATTATGACATAAGTGTCATCATATTTTATCAACGCAATCCTGCCTCTCTTACCTACACATTTGAAGAGGGAATTGAAAACTCCAGAACTTCATGCAATTTTCCCTCCCAGGAAAGCCCATGGAAAAGCAATGAGAAATATTTCAAAACAAGTTGCATGGTGTTTGATGGATAATAAACCTAGAGCCCTGAGGTGTATCAGCTATGCAATTCAATAGAATTTGTTTTTCAAAAGCAGCTGCAAGGAAAAAAAACCCCACATAACAGAAAAGTCACACAGTTGAAAATCCATCCTATATTGTAGAAGAGGAAATCAATAAACACTTTTCAAGAATTCTTCTCCTCTTCTAGAGGAGAAGAAGGAAGAGCTCCAGTGAGTTCAAGATGGCAGCTAAAAATGTATTTGATCTAATATTAATTTTAAACATTAAACTCTATGTAATTAATGTGTCAGGTGCATGGGACTTACCCGAACACATTAAAAGAACTCTACTTTGTCTACTCTCTCTTATCTATCGCTCTCTGTCTCTGTTAGACAGATTACACTGCACATGCTCCTCGCCACCCTGTAGTTCTTCCTGGGTCCTTGGGTACGATTAGGCAGGACTTACAGCTTGTCTTTGTGTTCTTGGATTAAAATGAGCCTGCAAGACTTACTAGTTTCCCAAGAATTCTCACTTCCATTTGCGGTCTGGGGACTTCAAAGGGAACTTTTGGCCTCCCCATTTCTTCTTTCACTTATTTCCTACTCCCCACCTGATCCCTAAGCTAGCCTTTCCAGGAAAAATGGAATAGGGGGCAGGGAGGAGTATTGAAGGGGATTAGAATATGCCATCCACAAATACACCACATTTAGCACAGGATTACTTTGACTTGAAGGCAACTGAGAATCAACACATGCAAGAAGAGTTTACCACCATCCTTTTATCTACCTAAAAAGAAGTGCACACATTTCCTCTTGAGGAAGTTGCCCCCTGTGCCAGGAAGAAAAGAGAGATTCATCCTTGAAGATGGGGCATCAATACCAAGATATGTTTGCATAAAGAGATTTTACCGAAATATCCTTTATGTTCTATTAGTTCCTTTCATTTTTTTCCCTAGCTACCACCTATAATTTATTGTCCTGTGAAATCCAACATGCACTGTCCTGTATTAGAAGGGTACATCAGCCCCAAAGTCAGCTTAAATTTCACCTCTTTTTTTGTGAACTCCCTTGCACATAAACATATATTAAAATCGTGTGCCTTTTCTCTTTTTAATCTGTATTTTGTTAGCTTAGTTCACAGGCACTGAATATAAGAGTACAGGAAAGGTTTCTCCTCAACAGTAGAAAAGGGCAAGAGAGGATTTAAGAGGATATAGGAGGCTGGTATTGGTTTCTTTCTGATTTTGACAAGTGTTTAAAGCTGACTTTTTTTCTTGGGAGCCAATAGTGGCTTCTTGGGAGACCACCGTGTGCCAGGATATTTTTCTTATATTTCTGGCAAAGCAGGTGACACATTTTCATCTCCTGTGCTTTTGTATCCCTTCCTCTATTGCCAGGGGATACATGGTTCACTCTGACTCCATGATACCTTCTCCCTGCTCCACACCGTGCTCTCAGCCAGGCCAGGGTTTAACTAACATTTCAGGTGGGTTCTCTTCTCTCCTGTAGCTCATGCCTGGCACACAAGAGACCTTTAAGCATATGTGACTGCTGATTTTTGTGGGTGAGCGCAGATGGGTCTCTCTGCTCTGTTGTTGCAGGTTGATAGCTGCAGCCTTCAGCCTTTAGATTCCTTAGATATTGGGCGGACATTGGTCCATTTTTTTTTTTTTTCCTCCAGATCCTTGAGAGACTCACGCCAGCCTTTCTGGAGAAGCTAGGTGATAAGGGAGAATTTTAATGACTTTTTTAAAAATAAAAAATACTTTCTACAGTCTGCTATCTTTCCAGCCAAATTCTTAGGCAGTACATAAGCAGCTTAGATGTGAGAGATGAGTGAAGACACCAGCCCTCCATAACCAGGTCCGGTGGTTCCGTCGCAGAACTCACCCCACTGACAGCACTGAGAATGATAGGGCCCGGAAACAATAGCAGCCAAGCGGATGCAGTGATCTAATGAGTGGCAGCAGAGGGGGCCTGACCCAGAGAGAGTTGTCACATGTTTTTTTTTTTTTTTTTTTTTTTTTTTCCTGTGGGTACCGGGGGTCAACCTCAGGACCTTGCATGCCAGCAGGTGCCTGTGCCACTGAGCGATATCACCGGCCCTTTTTTCGTATGTGGGTGCCGGGAGTCAAACTCAGGACCTAGCACTTGCCAGGCAGGTGCTTATGCCGCTGAGCCATCTCACCGGCCCGTCATCTATTTAAGGGAACACAGATTTTTAAAATTACCAATGCTTTCGAGCATCTACATGAAGCAGGAATGGCAGTCTTTGTGTCTTTAGTAACGTTCCCCTGAAGAAACATGACGTTCTCTGCGGGATGTGAAAGATGTCCACAAATCCATGCACATAGACACCATTATTGTGGCTGCTGTTCCAGATGTGGTACTTTTGCTAGAACAGATAACGCAATCCCAGAAATGTGTCATGCGAGCACTGACTTGAGAAATGTGTTCTATTCCTGAGAAAAGACAATCTGTCTATGTTCCTACACAGTGATTAGTAATATACACGTACAGTTTAGCCTGACAGCTTGGTCAACTCTCCTGCCCTCTGAGGAGATCCAGACCATTTAGTCATCATGCAGTGCTGCATTTGTTTTTATGCTAATAAGGCCCAGGAAGCAAGAAATAGCTAGCAGCCTGGAGATTCGAAGAAGACACATGGTCTCCAGTGGATGGACAATGAACTCTAAAGATTCAGGGCCACACACATCAGTAAAATCTTTAGAGTTCATTCTTTAGAGTTCCAGCGGGAAGGGCAGCTCGAGTCATTCTCTCCAAAGGAGAAGACACATTACCGTGTCTTGCACTTCCCGCCAGTAAGAGAAATACAACACCCAAAGAGGTGGGCCTCTTTGGGTTCTGAAAGCAGCCTGCCTCAAATACTGCTCCAGTATATATGCTAAATCATGCAAAAGGTGGCCAGGTTTGGTGGCCCCGAACAGAAAAGGGCTCTGTAGCAGGTCCAGACCGTGCCATGGTGTAAGCAATTAGCTATGTGGGCTGCACAATGGGGAAGACCCTGTGATAGGAGAGGTATCGGCAGTAGAGGAAGGTGACTTGTGGCACTTCTGCCATGCTTCAGTGGGAGTAGCATGGCACAGCCTCCTCGTACTTCTGGATCAAGAATGATCAAGAATGATGTACCTTTTGAAAAGCAACAACTGCTGTATTTTTGGGCCCTGGTAGGGATGGAGAATCATGGGTTGCTAGTATACTACGAGTTCAGAATGGCTTACAGTAGCTATCGTACTCACCAGTTAGTAAGGTTGAGTGTATGCTGGAACACATTGCAAATGGGATTGGCATATCTGAGATAAGGTATGAGTGGGATACGGGGTTATAAGCAAGATATCTATGTCTTCCACTACTGTTGCACTAGTGCCCCAGCACATACCTCTTGCTGTATGGACTATTTTTTCCTGATCAGATGAGGAATAAGAAAAAAGCCAAACTTGACTTATGGATGGGTTGACATGGTAAGTGTGGGGGGGAGGTGACAATGATGACAGCTGCGATGTAAT
This sequence comes from Erethizon dorsatum, assembly GCA_028451465.1. Lineage (NCBI taxonomy): Eukaryota > Metazoa > Chordata > Mammalia > Rodentia > Erethizontidae > Erethizon > Erethizon dorsatum. Next base: position 9,908,244 of record CM051836.1, read on the forward strand.
TTCTAGATTGTCCTTGAAAGAAAAGTGACAATGAGTAATCTTTTCAATGGGCAGAGCTCTGAGCAGTGCACATGGTTAGCCATTTCGAGTATAAGGAGAAGTGGCCAGAGGTTAAAATATATATGGACATATGCACTTAGGGCCTGACTTTCAAGGATAGGATAGGATAGGATAGGATAGGATAGGATAGGATAGGATAGGATAGGGATAGGATAAGGATAGGATAGGATAGGTTATATATAGATAGATATCTATATCTATCTAGATATCTATATCTATCTATCTATCTATCTATATTGCTATCTGCCTTTATCCTTCCCTTCTTTGTTGCTTGGGATGTATAAATGTTCATTATTCATTCATAAATCTATGCCTGCCTGCACTGTTGCACTGTGCTGGGGCATTTTACCCAGTGCTGGGAAGGATACTAGAGTGAATCAGAAACCTTTATTCTTTTTTTTTTCTATCATCTTCTTTCTCCTCACTTGTATTTACCATGTGTTTCCTACATACCTGGCAATATACTAAGTATTTTTGCATGTATGCAATCTCTTTTAAGCTTCAGAAAAACCCCATGTGGAAGATCAGTGGTGTTATGAGCTGGACCTGATAGAGATGCTTACATAACTCATCCAAGTATTATAGCCAGTAAATGTATTGTTTTGATAAAAGAATCAATGCCAGTACTCCATAAGGTTTAGCACCTGCAGTGAGATCAGTTATTAACACAAGTAGGTTTTATTTTCTTATGTTCATTCTTTGTATTTATTTTAATGGCAATGTAGGTGAGTTGCCTTAAACTTTCCAATCTTCATCGTGTGGAGAGGTCATCACTCAATACAGTCCTTCACTGATGCTTCTTACATCCACCCTCTAAAATAGATCCTTTTTGAGCCCTGCAACCTGACACTTTCTAGTTCTTTATGAAAAATTCTTTTTTGTTTGTTTTATTAAAGCATCCAGCTTCCAACAAGTTCTTGGGAAAGTAGCATCCAGATAGCTCTATGATTGACACACAGAAAGGTCAAATTTCTTGCCCGAGGTAATTCTGCAGGCTCGTGGTGATGCCAGCACATGATCTGTAAATCTGGCTTCACGCCCTTAGCTCTAACCAGTGGATCAAAGAGTCACCCTAAAATCAGGGGGTAACTGTAAGCAGCTTTAGCATGGCAAGTGCTTTGTATGCCGTTGGTGTTTAAGCCACTGGCTGCACGAACTGCAGATATTCTCAGTAGCCTTTGTAATTGCCTATTCACAGTGGTAACTTGACATTTTTTGCTTCTTCTTTTTTTTTTACTTTACATTCTTTTAATTCATTTCAATGTTGATGACATCATTGGTAATAATAAAATGTTGGGTAGCTGTGAAAGAGTAGCATTAGTAGCAATATAGGAATAAAACTCCTAGTTTATTTGATGAATGTGCCCTAAATGAACCCCATGCTGTCCTTCTTGTGACATAAATCAGATGTTGGGGGTGGATCATTTAAGCTGCCAGCACTTAAAAACCAAATGATGTTGCATAATTAGTTGAGGACCACAAAAATTATCTAATAAATTTGCATGATTTTAAAAATGACTTTATAAGCTGGTAAATGTAAGTGGCCTCAGCAATTAGACAATGAATTAACAAGTCCATGCTTTGTAGTAGAAAATTTCCTCCCTTTCAGAAATTGACCAAGAATCGTAGAAAACTATGAAAGTTCTGTGAATATGTATGTTATCGGCTTTGATCAATTGCTCTCTTCCTCATTTAAATTCTCTGCTATTTCTCTGGAAAGATTGGGTTGGAGTGAGAAATTTGCCTCAGGAACAAAATGTAAGGGGGTGTCCCAAATCTTAGGAATCATGATGAATAATATTTTAATGCAATACTTAAAAAGAATCAAAACTGGGACTAAAAATACTTGATGCATAAAATATCAACGTTGACCATCAAGACAAGATTCAGCCCTGACTTGTATACTCGCCTCACCCTATTCCTTGTCCTGTCCACTTGTCAGAGTGCTTAGCTGTCCTCCCCCTGTGCTGTACATTACCTTTTCCCCATAGTGTCTGCAGGATCTGGCTCAGTCAGTAGATCTTTTGTTCAGGAATTGGGCTGTGAGTTTAGACACTGGCCATGCCAACTAGTCACTGTGTAACCTTAACGAAGTCACTTCTCTGTCATCTGCATCTTTGAAAAGAGGGTATTGAACACTATAAATCTTGTGGTTCTTTCCATCCTTTCCATCCTAAGATTTGTAACTGGTGTGAGGGCAGGCTGTCATCACGGGGATTCATCCGTCCAACCACCCAGAAGAATTTATCACATGCCATCAACATATCTAATAATGGACAAAATGCTGGAGAAAGCAAGATAGGAAGCAAGTGCCCTGGGCCTGAAGCCGCTCACAGTGTAGCAGCAAGGCAGACGCTCAGGTGTGCATTGTTAGAATTGCTCCCCTAGTTGCTGATGTTACCTTAGGGAGGTCCTCAGGGGGAGTGCATATTTTCATAGAGGATTTGAGCACAGAGAAAAGGATAAGGAGTGTGTTCATTAGAGAAGAAAGGATGGGGGCATTCCAGTTTAGGGCAAAGCATGCCCCAGAGAGTAGCATATGGAAGCATTGAATGCTAAGAATAGAACAGGGCCTTTTAAAATTAATCTCAAGGGTAAAGCAGGAGATAGCAATTATTTTAGTATACTAAGTAGAATGTTTAAACTACTAAGTGTTGATCTTGGCAGTGCCAAGTTAATTATCTTTAAAATAGACCATCCTGAGGCCAGATCTGTCCTCCTCTTGAGGGTCCTTGTGTCCTCTCTTTGTCCGCCCTCAACATTTAAAACCTCTCCTCTTCTTACCTGAGAGAATGCAGATCCCATCTTGATCAGAGATGGGACATATGGAGAAACAGGGCCTGGACGAGGTAGAGGTCTGTGTGTGTTTGTGTCTCTGTGTGTTTGCTGTATGCACGCAGATAACAAAGTGTTGTAGACCATGTGGCTTCTGTGGTTAGAGAATTATACTCTGGAATAAGTGAATTTACCCATAAGGGAAAGGAATGCTGCCGCTGTTGGAGGAAATAGGTTACAAAAGCAATATGATTGGCTTAAAGTACTAGAAAGTCTGGGGATGTGATAATTATATAAATGCTTAGGTCAGCAGGAAAGGAATAATAAACATATTTCTTTATATTGGAAAAATTCCCTTGGTAATGGTTAAATTTTATGATATGTAAGTCATTTTATTTGCTGTCTTTTTTTTTTTTTTGGTACCAGGAATTGAACTCAGGATCTTGTGCTTGCCAGGCAGGCACTGCACTGCTGAGCTATATCCCCAGCCCTATTTGCTGTCTTAATACTACATTAGCAGACAACCTTTATAGCAGCACCCCAGGGTGTGATGCCAAAAGCAAAAAAACAGTGAAGGAAAGGGGAACTCAAATGCTATTAAACTGGTTGTTTAGGACAACTAGGTTGATTCTCTATACAGTGATTGATTTGTTTAAAAATCAGCATCTTAGTTAAGAAAACTGAGCCCTAGAACAAAGTGAAACCCACTTTCAGACTCCTGGGTTGGAATCTCCATTTCAGGACACAATTCTGAGGAGCTCCTCTGCATGGGGAGCTGGTGCTGAGATGAAAAAAAGGTCTCTGTGTTAGGTTTGCATCTAGATGTCCTCTCAAAGCCTCATGCAGTCATAGGTGGGGCTTTTCAGAGGTGGCTGGAGCTAGAGAGTGTGATGCTGGAGTCAAGAGTGTGTGACTACTAAATCAGTCCACTGATTCGTTTGGCATAGATCTGGGTGTGTATAATGGGAAGGGCCATCCTTGGTGTGAGTGCTACCTGCCCTAAAATTTTGTAACCTGTATAGAATATAAGGGACAGAAAGAAGGTACTGTCATCGCTTGCTGCTGCTTCTTCACTGCTTCATTGCTTTGCTACCTTCTGCCCACCATGAACTGTTTCTCCTTTGCGATGCCCCTCTGCCAAGCCACCCTGTCTTGGAGCCAGCTGACTATGGACTGAAACCTCTACAAACTGTGATCTGAATAAACCTTTCCTCCCTTAACTTGTGGATGTTGGGTATTTTGACTCAGCAATGAGAAAAGTAACTAAGACACTGTGCATTTACAGTTTTCACTGTCTGGAAGTCATTTGGGAACAGTTGTTTTTTTTCTTTTCAAATATATTCGAGGTTGAGGAAGGAAGTCTGGTTGATGACTCTCTGAGGTTGATTATTGAGAGCTGATGCTTCGTAGGTCAAGCAGGAAGATGACAAAAGCAGATGTTCATTCTTCACCTCCTTTCCCTTGTTTTCACAAAGGAAATAAATAATTTTTGCTAAAGGTCAGGTGATGTTTGGAGATGGTCTGGTTGCTTTCTTCTTTTTCCTGGGATCCCAGTCTCTAGTGGAACAACTCAGTTACTATTGTTTAGGTTATCTCCTGGATTTCAGGTATTGCATCCTTCATTTTGTCCTGCCTCAAGAGAGGGGAATTTTCCAACAATGATAATGATGCTAGCTCTGTGTTGGATAAGCAAACTCTGACAAAGAATAGAATTTGTACCTAGCTATAGATTTTATTGGCTCAAATATAGAGCAATATTAAATATTATGTACTATTTCCTTTTGTTATGACCTGAGATTTATAATCTCCTGATTCAAGGAGGGATGGAGGCTTTATCTTGTGGGCTAGCTGTATCAACTGCTGCTGCGAGTACTGCTTTGAGAAGGTTGCTGAGATTGTTTCCAAATTCAATGAGAAGGAATTCTGTGATCAATTAGGCATGCCTGATATGTGTGGAAAAGTGAAGCAGAGGCACATGCACCAGAAATTTGCATTATCTTATTTTTACTTTATAAATTCTTTCTTCTGAAATCACAAGAGCTCTTTCTGCATGCTTTAAATCTCACTTCCCAAGTCTCATATGTTGCAGTACTATGCAATTATATACACTCTTGAATCACAGAGAATGTCTTTCTCTGATGGGATTTTATAATCTATACTTCTTAATGATGTTTCTCATGCTTAGTTCTTGTGTTAGCAATAAGAGGGTTACTAATCTTAAGGCAGGGTACCATTTTATTTATCAATTTGGAAAATATTGAAAATCATATTAACCAGTGTTAGTGATGATATAGAATAAAATGGATATTCTAAAATCCCACTCATGGGAATTCAGCTTAGGAAATCCTTTTTGGAAGGTAACTTGAAAATATATTGTAAGGGTATTAAAAATGCGAACCTTTACTTTGATCCAGGAATGTTTAATTTTTGGCATTTGATTTCAGGAAGTAATCATGAATGAACAAAGATTTCTACTAATGTATACACATTAAAGTGCCATCTATAATAGAAAGAAGTAGAAAACAACTACAGTCAGCAAAAGGTTAAACATATGGTATAATAAAAACAAAAATAATAACTTCTTTTTATTAATCATCTACCATACCAGATACTTTACATTTTTTCTTGCTAATTTTCTAAGTCATATGAACAAAGCAAGGCTGAGAAATCCAGTGTAGATTAATTCAAAAACTTCCAGTTACAAGGTATCTAAAGGAGAAAATATAACAGGATTTAAACTATGTATTTAAATGCATAACTGTATTTCTTGAGAATGTAAAGTAAATCCTTAGGTGCTAGAAATTCAGATGATATTGAAACAGAGAATATCAAGCAGAGGTATGGATTGTTCTGGAGGTAGTAAATAATAAATATTTTGCGGGAAATTACTTTGGAATTGTGTAAATACTGTCTTCTTATTTTGTCCAGTAGACTATAGATTTCTGTCATTATTTATTTTGATGATCACACCCACCCCACTTTGGCCAGTGGGAGCTTCTTCAAACTGACCTGATATACTCTGATCATTTGTTGGTTTTTGGTTTTTTGAGACAGGGTCTTGCTATGTAGCCCAGGCTGTACTCAAACCTGTAATTCTCCTGTCAGCCTCCCAAGCACTGAGATGCTTGTAATCTGATGCGGGAGACCACCAAGCTGCACTCTCCTGAGAAACAAAGCCCCTTGTCTCGATCTTTACCTGATCTTTATATCAACCCTATTCACTGAGATATGTAGAGCCGGCTATATAGAAACAAATGTTCCCTTAACTGGCCAAAAGAATGTAATCAAGTCTGGCTGAGATGCCAACATGTCTCATTGCAGCAGGTGGGGAAGAATCCCCCCACCATGGATGGAATGGGGGCTTGAGCAAGAGCCTGTAAGATTCCAGGGCTGACATGAGATAACATCTTAGCTGAGGCTCTGGGACTCAGAAAGAATTATACCTTCCTGTCAGTAAAGGTGCCAGCCTTGCATGCATCAAGCTATCTGTCGTATTGCTAATTGGAGAGCCTCTGTGCCTTGTACAAAATTGCTCTGTTTCTACTTACAGCCAATGCCTGCAAAGTTTCTTTTCCCTAGCACTCTGCTGCAACCCCCACCTTCCTCCCTGATTGATGCTAATAAAAGCCACACGCTTTTGGACTCATGCCCTTTGTTCCATAGAGAGCATTGGGTCATCCCAGAGGTCCTCAATTGCAGAACTTTCTCTCTTTGTCTTTGTTTTGCATCCATGTGCCATGTTGCCAGTGGGAGACCTGAACCCTCTGTGGGGGTTTTGGTAATCTGAGATGTCCAACAAGCCCCATCATTCTTGGAGCACTTTTTTTCTTTTAGGCACAAAAAGTGTTTGAGGCCCATCTTATACTTCCCTTTCTCTCTCCAGGAATTAGCCATCTCTCCAAGGAATCCTAGTTCCTTTTAGTGGAAAGAAGAGCTGAGTTACAGGAGCTAGATGTATAAATTGATATTGGCCTTTTCAGCAGATGAAAGGAATATATGTATTTAGAATTGAGATTCTGGATCATGATGGTAGAATAGGACAGTTCTGTAGTCATTTTTTGCAGAAAGAACAGTTTGAGCAACTGCCTGTGCATGCAAATGGTTTCACAAGAGCTAAGAAAAAACAGTTAAGGGACTATAGTAACTTGTAGCATTCAGGTGGGTAGGAAGGATACATTTACGTTACTTGAATCAGCCTCTTCCCTAGACCCAGGCAGAATAGTACACACAGAGAGTCTGTTTGCTTGGGGGAAAGAAGAAAGAACAGACTTTGCCCTGTTCCCTGACAGTATGCTATCCCCTGTAAGAGGAGGCCTCCATAGCCTCAGAATCCAGAATATATCTGCAGAATGAGCCTCCAGACTGGCACCATGCCATATAGGGCCACACAGCCACACTCTTCAGGGCTGCATGGTAGACTCAGTGTGTGGTCTGCATTAGTGCTGGACTGATTTCAATAGCCCTGGGTTATGGAAACCCCTCAGCAGCAGGCAGGCCATAGCTGCCCTGACCCCTTCTCCACCACCTCAGAAGCATACCAGCTCCAGTAGCCCTGGGTTTCTGGCATGTCTCTCTGGCTCCTGGCTTTGAGACTGTTCTAGATACCCTGCCCAGGATCTATAGCCAGGCCATCCCAGGCAAAGCCAGTCTGTGAGGACTGGAATAATTACCTACTTATGCAAGTGTACTGACGTTGATATACAGCTACAAGGACCAAGAAAAACCAAAGAAATATGACAACACCAAAAGGAAAAAACAAAATGCCAGTTACTGATGCCATAGAAATGGAGCCGAATGAACTGCCCGACAAAGAATTCAAAATAAGGAAACTCAATGAACCTGAAAAATACAGAGAAATACTTCAGTGAAATGGGGAAAATATTAACTGATCATAATGAGAAATTTAACAGAGACTGAAATAATAACAACTGCCCTAGAAATCCTGTAGCTCAAAAATATAATGAATGAAATGAATAATGCAGTGGAGAGCTTGACAGCAGAATTTATCAAGTAGAAGAAACTGTGAACTTGAAGATAGGTTATTTGAAAATATACAGTCAGAGGAGAGAAAAAAATATTAGTGAATAAAAAGAAATGAAGAAGGCTTATGTAATTTATGGGACAGCATCAAAAAAGCAAATTATTGGTTGAGGAGTGCAAGCAAGAGAAGAGAAAGATAAAGTGACAGAAAGCTTATTTAAAGAAATAACAACAAAAACTTATGCAAACCTAGAAAAATGTTCAGGTACAGGCAGGTCAAAAGTCTCTCATCCGATCCAGTCCAAACAGGACTAGTCCAAGTCATATTATAATTGACCTGTCAAAAATCAAAGAGAAGGACATCCTGAAATCAGCAGGAGAAAAGAAGCAAATAACGTCTAAAAGAGTTTGAATATGAATAGTAGCAGATTTCTCAGCAGAAACTTTATAAATCAGGTTTATAAGGATAATATATGGCTGAGTGGAAAAAACAAACAAAACAATAATAACTATAAAAACTCCCACAACTACCAACCAAGAATACTATACCCAGAAAGCTGCTGTTCAGAAATGAAGGCAAGATTGATTTTCTCCAATAAACAAAAGCTGAGGGAGCTCATCACCTTCAGAGCTGTCTTATGTACTTCTCTTGAAATAAAAGGGTGCTAATGAGCAACACACACAAAATCTGGCAATGTAACACTCACTCATAAAAATAAGTACGCAGTAGTATTCAGAATACTCTCATACTTTTTTGGTGGTGTGTAAATGACTTAAATCTTTAGTATGAAGGTTATGAGAAAAAAGCGATTATAGTAATAGCTACAATCATTTGTTAAGTGATGATGTGATATAAAGACATGCAAATAGTGACATCAAAAAAATATGAAATGTGTAGTAAAGGAGTGGAGTGAAAGTGTAATCTTTTCTGGATTCAAGGAAAATGCTATCAGTTTAAGGTAATCTATTGTAAGCTTTTTTTGGGTAATATGGTAAACACAAAGCAAAAGGCTATGTTATCTATACAAAAAAAAAACCAAAAAACGAAAAACAAGGGATAAAAACATTCATCTAGAGTAAACCCACTTAACCACAAAGGAAGACAACAAGAGAAGAATATAAGAACCAAGGGTTCACAAAACAACTAGAAAACCATTAACAAAATAGCAGTTGTAAATCCATAGCTATCAATAATTACTTTGACTGTAAGATTATGATTCTCTAAGCAAAGATGCAGTGGTTGAATGTATAGAAAAAACTAAATCCTACTGTATGTTGCCTAAAAGAGGCTTACTTTACCTAAAAGACACATGTAGACTCAAATGAAGGGATTAAAAAAAAGACATTTCTTAAAAATAGAAACAGAAAGTAGATAGGTGTAGCTATACTTATATAGAGTAAATGAGTCAAAAATTGTAAAAAGAGACAACTAAGGTCATTTTATAATGATAAAAGGTAAATGAGTGATACAATGGCATAATTATGTGAATGAATAAATACATGGTGCTATATCATAGAATGAAGCTCTCTACAGCAATAGATATTGACATTTATCTATTATAAATGCAGCAACATCAGTGAATCTACAAATACAAAGTAAAAGAAATCAGAACCCAGATAATGCATCCTTACATATTATATGCTTAAAATGGATTAATCTATAATTTTAGAAGTCAGGACAGTCACTTATGACAGCAGAAATGAGGGGTAGTGATAGAGGGAGCATAAAGGCAACTTCTGGGGTGCTGATAATGTATATGTATCTATATGTGTCTTGATGTGGGTGGTGGCTGCATGAGTTGTTAGTCTACATATTTAAAATTTGTGCACATTTCTCTATATATATGATACTTCAGTACACAATCTATTGAAAGAACTACACAGAAAGGTTCAGTAGCAGATCAGACAGAGTCGAGAGAGAAATGGTGTACGTTCCCTGAGATCTCAAGTGTGCTGTTGTTAGGTGGAGAGTTTCATAAACATTGATTAAAGCCCATTGAATGATGTTCAGTTCTTTATGTGCTGATTATCTAATTGTTCTACAAATTGTTGAGTGAAAAGTTTAAGGTCTATGTATAGTTATAGATTTTTTTCTTTTAATTACCTCTTTTTGCTGCACATATTTTGGTTTTTGTTGTTTAGGATTGCTACGCCCTTTTTTTTTTTTGTTTTTTTTTTGTTAATATGCCGGTACTGGGAGTCAAACTCAGGACCTCGCGCTTGCCAGGCAGATGCTTATGCCGCTGAGCTATATCACCGGCCCTACTATGTCTTTTTAAAAAATTTATCAAAGATTTCTGTTTATTAGCTACTATGCCTGGATTACTAGGCCTTTTTTTTTTTTTTTTGATAGAATGGCCTTTTTATTATCATGTAATGTCCATTTCTTTCTCTAGTAATTTTCTTTGCTTTGAAGTATACTTTATCTTATATTAATAGAGTTTCTCTTGTTTTCTTTTAATTATTGTTTACATTCTATATCTTTTCCCATTTACTTTCAACCTGCTGTGTTTTTAGATTGAGAGTGAATTGCTTGTAGACGTCATAGGATCGGGTCATGCTCTAAAGCCTACTCCATCAATCTCTGTCTTTTAATTGGTGTGGATCATTTACTTTAACTGTAAATATTGATATATTAAGGCTTAAGCTTGACATTTAAAAAAATTCTATTTACCTTCTTTTTTCCACCTTCTCACAGTTACTTGAATATTTCAGTATTTCATTTTGATTCTTCACAGTGATTTTGAGGGTAAGTTTTTTATAACTGTTTCAGTGCTTTCTTTAGGTATAACATGATATGGATATAAATACATAAATACCATTATAGTCCATTGGTGTCATCATTTTATGTTTTAGTAAAGTATGAAAGCCTTACCTTATTTTACATATGTTTACCATTCTTATCTATAATTATCTTATTTCTTGTACATATATTTATCACCATATCGACATAGTAAAATGTTTGCTTTATATGTCAAATGTAATTTAGAACATTGTAGGAGATGAGTCCTTTGTTTTTATCTATATTTTTGCTGTCTTCTTTCTTCTCGAACTTCCTAATTTCGTTCTTTTATTATTTCCTTATTTTTAGAGAACTTACTTTATAGATTTTTAGGGTAGCTTTCCTGACAATAAATTGTCTTAGATGACCTTTATTGGAAACCATCTTGATTTTCCTTTCATTTCTGAGGGATATTTTTATGGGACATAGGATTGTAGGTTGAGACAGGATTTCAGCACTTTAAATAGAGGTTGCGTCTGGACTTCATGGTTTCTGATTAGAGATCTGTTGTCCCTTGCATTATTTTCTCCTCTAGGTTATGTGTCATTGCTCACTTTCTGCTTTCAAAATTTTTTGTCTTTAGTTTTCAGAAGTTTGTGTATGAATTTGTTTTAGTGTGGACTTCTTTAAATTTGTTCCAAAAGTCTGAGGTTTTCTCAGATTCTTAAATGTAGGTTTATGTCTTGTCACATTTGGAAAGATTTTAGTCATTAGTTCTTAGAGTACTTTTGAGCCTTGCTGTCTTTCTCCTCTCCTTGCAGGCCTCTAAAAATGAGGCAGAGTAAAAATGGTCTAGCCTTTTCCCTCTAGTAGCCAGAAGTGGATATTGTGGATTGGTAGCCATGGCTGAGGCTCTTCTGGATACCCTGGACCCACTCTGGGAGGTTTCTATCATGGTTGTAGTGGACTTGAATTTGAACTGTAGCAGAATTGAATTTAGACTAATCAGTATGCTGCAATCAGAAAGCTTGGTTTTACACCAATTTAGACCAATCAGCAGGCTTGAATTTGGACCAATCATAGACCTGCTGCTGCTGTACTGTGGGGCCCGTTCTAGGAGGGCTTCCTGTTGGTTACTGATTTCCTCCTGCTGCAGCACAGGCCCTGTTCAAACAAAACCTCACTTTGGTGATTCTGTAAATCTTTCCCAATTTATTTCTTAGGTAGTGTCCCAAGGAGTGTGGACAGAGTGGTCATTTTATTTAATTAAAAAAAAATTTGTATTTATTTATTTTTATCAGTATATGTGATATATAATAATTATATCCATTGTGAAAAATAGGCATACATATGTATTGAATCTTGATCCTTTTTACTTCCCTTTCCACTCCCTACCCTCTCATCAACCCCATTATTTATCCAAAGTATAAATAATTTAAAGAGCAAAATAACAGATAGATAGTGGGAAACAGGGAGATAGACTTTTCAGAGCACTCACTTTAAAAGGAGCTATGAATACTTGAGGTTATTAGCCCTGGAGAGCCCTGGAGACGGGCACCTGACAAAAGTCAGTGACAGAAACCAGCTACTGGCAGTGCCCACTGACAGTGTTCAAAATTAAGTGGTGTTAGTGGTGTCATCTTACAGTGGCAGTGACAAGGGTGACTGGCATTAACTGGCAGCAGTTGGCAGTGACAATAACTCAGTCAGGCATTCATGGTTAGCAGCATCTGGCAGCGGCAATCAGTGACCTAGGGTCCAGAACTGTAATGCTAAGGTTGAGGGCCATTGACACTGCAGGTGCTGAACCACTAGCAGAGCTGCATTTTCTTTTTTTTTTTTGTGGGTACCGGGGGTTGACCTCAGGACCTCGTGCACCAGCAGGCACCCATGCTGCTGAGTGATATCACAGGCCCTTTTTTCATATGTGGGTACCAGGAGTCGAACTCAGGACCTTGCGCTTGGCAGGCAGGCGCTTATGCCGCTGAGCTGTCTCACCGGCCCAGAGCTGCACTTTGTTGATTCATGATTTCTATCTGAATCAGGCAAAAGAACCCTTGCCTGATTGGTGACAGTAATGTGAATGTTTTACTCTTTTGTCATAGTCCCTTAGTTCATTGAGTCTTTGTTCATTTTAGGGTTCTATTTTCTTTCTGTGGTTTAAACTGCTTAATTTCTAATGTCCTGTCTCTCAGTCTGATGATTCTTATCTCTGCCTCTATCACTTGAGTTTTTTATTTTGGAGGTTGAATTTTTCGGTTCTGAATTTCCATTTGACTTACTGAAGGAAATCTGCTAAGATTTAGTAAGACTCAGAGGTTTATAAATCCAGATCTGCTCCCTTTCCCCTCTCCAGACTCAGTGAGATAGAAACTCCATTCCCAATGTGTGTAGCCAGGAACACAGGACTCCATTTCCTGCCACCTTCCAGTTGGTGGGATAATGTCCTTAGTGTGGCAAGACAGTGTCATTTCTTCTGCTGTCTCAGTTTCCTGTCTCTGGGATTATGTTCTGAGAGTATTTAGGTGAGAGATAGAGCCCAGACCTCATCTGTACAGTGGAAGCTCCACACTGGGCATCCTGCTGCTGACAGCGCATGGTCTCTATTGCTCATTGTGTGCCATGCTCAGAGAGGCAAATACATATAAACAGAGTAGACTTGTGGTTACTGATGGAGGATGGAGGCAGGTAGGAGATAGCTAAAAGGAACTGGTTTCTTTTGAGGTGATGAAACTATTCTCAAATTGGCAGTGGTCATGATTGCACTTATTTGTAAATAAGTTTATTTGTAAATAAACACTATTGAGTTGTATACTTTTAATTGGTGGATTCCATGGTAAATGAACTATATCACAAAAATGCTATTAAAAATATAAAATTTCCATTTGGTTCTTCTTAATATCTTCTATTTTTTTAAGTTTTATTGTTATGTGTACATGTTTGCAGTGGATAATGACTACATTCATCATGGGGAGTTGGCCCCTGTACATAACGCATCCTAATTCTTTTTATGTCCCCTTCCTCTCTCCTTCCACTTCCCTCCTTCCATCTCTTGGTCTGTTTCTTTGCTGAACATTCCCATGTATTTGCTGAAACTTTGTGTTTTCATTTGTTTCAGCTTGTCTGTCATTGCTTGCTAAAGCGTCTGTCTGATGTTTGCTTTAAAATATTTGTGAGAGAATCCCAACATTTCTCTTATCTTGCTTTGGCATCTGTTGATTTTCATTTTTACCCATTTTGAAATTTTCTTAGTTCTTGATATAATGAGTGAATTTTCTTTTCTAAATTATAACCTGGAAACTTTGGTATTGTATTGTGAGACTCTGGATATTATTTAAACTTTCTGTTTTAACCAGCTTTTCTCTGACATTTTCCCTGACATTGCTCTGGGGAAGGGGTAACTCTACTTAGTTACTGTCAGGTGGGGTGCAAATTCAGATCCCCCACAGGACCCGTGTTGACACCTGAAGGAATTGTTCCTCATTACTTGTAGGCATGGATGCTATTTCTGGCTCCCCAGTAGATCTCAACTGACATCTTTTTGTCTGGTGGTGGGGGGTGTGCTTCATTACTGATCCCCATATGATCTCTACTGATACCATGGGGTAGTGGCCTTCCCCTGATACCACCCCACATTTTATATGTAATGTGAGCTTTTAGTTATATTTCTGGAGGAATAGAGAAAAGTATTTCTACTCCACCTTCCAAAAAGCCTGCTCAAATTTTAATATGGAAGAAAAGCAAGGAAATAACAACCACCTCAAAATGCATAAGAGGTCAATTTAGTGGAAAAATTTATGCAAATGTGCATACACACATAGGATTGAGAACACACAATTAAACACATGCAAGATCACAGAAAAGGGATATGGACTGAAATTTGAATTTCTTATCTTTGGATAGTAGGTTAGCTTCTGAATTCTTTAAATGAGCAAATTATTATCTTTATAGGTAGAAGAAATAAAATGTAACTTCTTATTTGTTTAAAACATTGTTTTTCACAGCTTCTAAAACTAGTCATTTTATTACCTACCCTGCCTACCTTATACATTGCTTTATAGGTAAATATGTCACAGGTGTTAAAGTATAAATCTGTAGAAAAATGCCAATGATTATTTCTGTATGAATGAAAAGAATCTATAGGTATGGGCTTATTAAGACTTCCCCTTTCCCATACGGTTCCATGATTTTCCTGCAAGCTACTTCTAAATATAAAATGGATGATAGTGTATGTATCCAGTTTTTTAAGCTACCAAATTGGCAGTGTAATAGTTCTTCCCACCATCTTTAAGCTCTGTAAACAATCACCTCACCTTTTTGACCCAGAAGCCTGTGAGTGCAGTAAATCTATCTTTAACTGCTCTGCCACTTAGAGAGTTCCAAGTAGAAAGCATACTTCTGGGATCTGTGTTTGGCTTTCATAGCACCTGCTGAGTAAGAACTTCATCTTGACACCTTTCAGTTTCCCCTCTGGAAGCTGAGGGTGTTGACAATCCTTAAGTGGAGGATAACTGTGTCAAGGATTAGCTTTTATGTTAAGTGGAAACGCTGAGAGACAATAGAATTCCAAATTTCTGCTACTCCCTCATCCATCTGAAATTTCTTTCTGCTATGCAATTCAAGAATTCATACAGCCCAGACAATATAAGGCACATTAAAATTTTTTCAAAAACAAATCAAACTAAACCACATTTTTCATTTTAGTATGGAAGTGAAAATGCAGGATTAATCACATCCTTCTTTGGAATGCTGATCCTTTATAGCTAGCAGGCTGGGATGCTAACAGTTTGCCTCTTAAATGAGAAATCGGAAATGCCCACTACCTATTATTTTAGACACCTGTGCTTCAAGTATTGCAAGGCAGTCTGAAAGGTCATCTGGTCCACCTTCCTTGTTCTTTCTGATACAAATTAGCTTCTTCATCATCTAATAGCAAAGTTAATATAAAAGGAAAATCATTTTTCTGTCTGGCAAGCCTGAGTTGGGAAGACTCTTCTGTTTGTTTGCTTTGGTAATTAATTTCCCAAATATACACAGTTCTGCTTCAGCATTTGGGCAGTGAACAAAGCCCCATTTTTTTCATCTGAGTAAATACATCCCAGGAGGTCACTTTTTTACTCTGAGCAGTGGTAGAGCTTCCCACCCAGACTGCTCTATCTTCCAATGCCAGGCTGCTAGACGGAAGATCTTGGCTACCTTTTGCTAATATGCAGATCTGGCATGTGTTCTCTTATTTCCTAGTGAGAAAAAGAAAGAGCCAAAATTCCAAACTACATTTCTTGATGCTATGTGATCAGAGCTGCCATATGTAGAGACGGAGATGGGGAAACCAGAGATGAATTTTCTGTAGTCTAATCCTGAGTCAGCTGGAAAGTAACCAACTTACTCATGTCATACTCATACAGAAACAGCCTTTCAAACATTGGAAGCTCTGTTTCTCACACTATACCCTCCAGGGGTAAAATGGCCCATGCAAATCATTATACGTTATACATTATCCAGCACACATGGTGTGATGGGTGCAGGTGATATGTTGGTATGGCTAAAATGCACGATGTCTTAGGGATGCAAGAATGCATGAATTTTGCTTTGTCAATCACAAATTTCACTGTGAGATTACTAAGGGCCCTCATACACCAGAGGCAAAAAAAAAATGATAATCAAAATGCCACCCTTTGAGCCAATGGAGGGCAATCCTCAGGGTGCTGACTTCTACATGCTGAGTTGGAGTAGTCAACTCAGGCTGGAGGTTTGCCTTTGGATTTCCAACCTTACTTACAGCTAGTAGAGACAGAAATTCCCTGCATACCTGTGTAAGGAAGAAAACAGAAGGAGAGCAAAGTGTTTGGGATTGTTCCTAGCATTTTAGTCTGCTAAGTGTGCTTCATGTATTTGTTACTTTCCCATCGCTGAGACACAATACTCAACACATGCAGCTTAGAGGAGAGGCTTATTTCGGCTCACGTCTTAGAGGATTCAGTCCATAGTCAAAGTCCCAGATGGCTCCAAGGTAGAAAGGATGTGGTGGAAGGGTCTGGCAGAGGAGGACAGCTGCTCATGTCATGGTGTCCAGGAAGCAGAGAGCAAGAGGAAGAGCTGAGGAGGGAATTACAGCCTCCCAGGTTATGCCCTAGTGACACTCCTGCCAACAACACATTTACCTTTAGTGAACTCACCAGTAGATGAGTCCGCTAATGAGTGTAGCTCCCATCAGCCAATTGTGTTTCACACACATGAGAATTTTGGGGAACATTTTATATAAAACCGTAAAAGTCCATATACCAGCGGCATCATATCACCTGAGATTATTAGAAATGCAAAATCTAGGGCTTCACTCCGGGGTGACTGAGTCAGAATCTGCATTTTTAACAAGATCTCCATGTGATTTGGATTCATGTTCATGTTTGAGAAGCACTATCCTAGGAGACAGGCCTGAGCCAACCCACTTGCTCATGAGTATATCTTCACTGTGACCTTAATGCAGAGGCCCTGCCTTCTACTAATCAGGGACCATTCTTTACCCAAAACTTGAATGATAAGATTCATTCTCTCAGATTTTTTTTTTTTTTAAATGTGGGTGCTGGGAGTCAACTCAGGACCTTGTGCTTGCCAGGCAGGCACTTATGCCGCTGAGCTATCTCACCGGCCCTCCTCTCAGGTTTTGAGGAGGAGGGAGGACAAAAACAGCTGAGGCCCCTTGCTCATTGCATGTGGAAAATTCTAGTTAGAATACAATTACATTGCTATCTTTTTCTGCAGAATTTTCTCAGCATGCTAATGCACATCGTGACTTTAAGACACTACCCACACTTCCCAAATTGCAGAACATTTTTGAGGGAATACCTTCTAACAATGAAGAGTGCATGGAACTCAGTATACACAGTACCAATCTCTGAGGAATTGTGGTTCTGGTTGGAACAAGTAGAATAAAGTCCCCCACCCCCATTTCCATATGAGGTTGAGTTTAATTGCTTGAATTTTGAATTTGAAGATTTTCCAAGAGTTAGGACACCTGTGGCATAGTTATATCTCACACGATAATTAGAAGCTAAAGTTAGCACATAAAACACAAATTTCAGATGAGTAAAAACTTTTATGCAATAAAAAAACCTTTTTAGGATATTACTATGTTTTTATGCTGACCTGCCATTGTGGAAGAAGTCCAATGAATTTGTGTTCCCTCTGTCACTGGCACTTGTCACAGTTTCTGTAGGTGAGTCCCAGGTCAGTATTTGGATGCTGTCTACCTCAAGTGGCATGTATCTTTACATACTGGAATTAACTCGGGAAGCTGAGATGCCACTCTTTTAGATGTGGGTGGGAACTAAGACTGACTGAGGGAACAGTATATTCATGTCTCCTATCCAGAGCTATGATGAGTGAAATGGCCCATGGGATTATTCACACTACTTAAATTGTTCTGTTTCTCTCTCAGCATATATTCTTGAATTCGCATATATTAAATTTGCGTATGTTGTAATCCCTCCCTGTTTTGCACACAATTTTACAGGGGGTTTTTGCCAAGGAAAGACCAGAAACTTAGATTTGAGGGACTCATCAGACAACAGTCTTTGTGAATTTAATTCTCCTCCTTAAAGTGATAATGATTCCAGAATTTTAACAACAGTGGTAGTTTCCCTTGTCAGTAGATGCTGATGAGCAAATGAACCAAAATGCCACCTCACATAGAGGAACAAGGCTGTTGTACATGCTGGAATGACAGTATTTGGTGATCACTGTGACTTTCCTAGAGAAACCAAGTTAAAATTTCCAAAGATCATTCAAAAATATACCATGTGAAATCAAACTGTACCAAGGTTATTAGCGAAAACATTTTGGTAGACTGAAGTGTTAATTCATTTCTCAAGTAAGCACTTGTGTTTTGTGAAGGGTGCATGGGTTTAGCACTCGGGGAATTACATGGACCAATGGTATACAAATCACTTTCATGCCCACCTGAATTCACCTTTCTCCCATACATTCACAAGGAACTGAA
Organism: Erethizon dorsatum; assembly: GCA_028451465.1. NCBI lineage: Eukaryota > Metazoa > Chordata > Mammalia > Rodentia > Erethizontidae > Erethizon > Erethizon dorsatum. The sequence goes on from CM051836.1 coordinate 9,926,777, forward strand.
TTTATGGTAGCTTTGGAGGGGAGCATAACAGAGTTCAATGGCCGTCATTATTGCTGTTTTTCCTTTGTTTTGGCAAAAAGGAAGGGGGCTTTTGCCATCCTATCCAACTCATTTTATTGGTGACATAGTGGTCCTAGGGAGGTGGAAATGACATCCTGAAAGTCAGGAAGGTTTTGGATGGTATTTTCTCTAACAGGGCCCCTTTCAACAGGATGGAAGATTAAGCAGATCAGTAGGCTTGCCGCCATGGCTCTCCTCCCAGCTTTTCCTTTTTCAGGTACACAAACCACCCCAAGAAGGCAAAATGATTATCAGCTATGGGGGTAAAGGAAATTATTTTTGCCACTTCTCTCCACTTTGCAGATAGTCCTTACTCTCGTACTCCATAACCACAGAACACTGATCAAATAACTTTTTCCATGTTTTTATTTCTATCAGTTGTATTGTGTGTGTTTGAAAGTGAGGATTGGGAAATATTTTTTGTAAAGGTGCATATAGCAAATATTTTTTGGCTTTGTGGACCATACAGTCTATGTCAAGTACTAAGCTCTACCTTCCAGGCAGTTCAAAAGCAACCACAGACAATACATAAATGCCTGGGTCCCAAGAGAATCTATAGGTACTGAAACTTGAATTGCATATAATTTTTATGCATCACCAGCGGCTCTTTTGATTTTAAACTTTGAAAAAACAAAGCCATTCTTAGCTCATGAGCTTAGATGGAAAAAGCAGATGATGAGCTATAGTGTACTGATCAAGCACTCGACTGGTTTCCACACCCGTAGCACTGTTATCTCTTTCTTCTGATTTGGTGGCAGGAAGTGGTAGGACATTCTTATTTCATGTTTTGAACTTGGCCCTGGGCTTTGGAATGAAATACAAGATTCAAATCCTGGTTTTACTTTCATCATTGAACCTTGCTAACACCAGTTTCCTTGTCCATAAGATCCCTAATTCTATTTTTTTTTTTTTTTTTTGTGGGTACCGGGGGTTGACCTCACGACTTCGCATGCCAGCAGGCGCCCGTGCCGCTGTGCGATATCACCAGCCCTTTTTTCTTATGTGGGTACTGGGAGTCGAACTCAGGACCTTGCGCTTGCCAGGCAGGTGCTTATGCCGCTGAGCCATCACCTGCCCAAGATCCCTAATTCTATGACTCACAGGACTCAGTGATATAATATGCATGAAGTGTTCAACATAGTGTCTACCACCAGTATTCATACAATAAATAATAGTTTTCGCTATTATGTCATTATTGTTATTAGAGCAACTGTATTTTGTATTTCTGATTTCCCCCCTCCTTTTATCCCAGGCAGGTCATTCTCTCTAAGCCTCGCTTTTAAAACATAGTGGCTTTTAAAATGATGGCCAACCTCAGATCTAAAAATGTCCATGATTATTTTTCTGCTTGTAATGTAACTCCTTGAATTTCAAGTGTATTAAAGATCATCACTACTTAGAAAAAATACGTGTTCCAAGAGTAGACCTGGGGTTTTTGGAAGGTAGCTCTGTGTTGGTGAGAAATGGGAGGATACAGGAGTTTGATGCTGGTGAATTGCGTTTAAGTGGAGCAGAATCTTTGCTTATCTTCTTTCTAAGGTAGCTGACAGTCAACATGGAACAAAATTCTCTTGGTTTCCCAAGGGACAGGTGCCACTATTTGAAGAACACCCTGCCTCTCACTGTGACCCTTTAGTACCTCAACTACGACACCAAGATGTTTACAGAACTCAATCTGAAAAGCCCAGTTAGAAAAGACTCACAAAGTGAAAAAAAGCCTCCAAATGCAGATAGTATATCTTCCCCAGCTAAGGGAACTGTGCCATCCAATTATTTCCAATTACAATTGTGTTTCTTTCTTTAATGTTTTCTATGCTGATATCCAAGTTGCTAATGAAGCAGGCCCCCACTTTATGATCCTCATTGTTGCAACTTGCTGGGCTTAATTGCTTTGTCTCCGTCACAGACAGACATTCTGAACAATTAGACAATAATAAGGAAGCGAGATGAGGAAATGGCTTAGATTCTTTCATTTTAATTATGCTGATAGTGCACCCTACAGTTCTGAATCAATGCTGAAGAGCTATTTTTGATAGCATTCAATAACATTCAACTAGAGCTAATAAATTTATATTTCTAATGGAAAAGAACCCCTCCTCTGTCTCAACTGATTGTTGCTTTTTGCAGAACATTAGTTATTGCTACACACATGGCATAGTTCACCTTCACTTTCCTCCACAGCTGTCTTCTGACTCTGTATTGCTCCTGTTTAACACGGAGGGAAAAATGAAGTGTCTACAATGGTTCAAGTTCACTGTAGCATCTTAGGGATCTCTTTACCTAAGTACTTTTATTTTGAAGAATCCCTGTTAAAATTCTATTTGCTTAAATAAGGTTTTAAAAATGTCAAAAATGTGAATATGGGACTCAGATTTCAGTCTGAGTGTTAAAATATATGAGGCAAGATTCTTTCTGCCCAGGAACAGCTTAAGCTCAGTCTTGACTGATGGTCTCCCTGCGTTTTTGCCTGGTTGGTTCCTTTGCATCCTTCAGCCTTAGCTCTAATGCCAGCTCCCAGAAAGGTTGTACTGGTCAGCTTTCATCTTGCTGGTACAAAATACCTGATACCTGCAATTTAAAGGAGGACAGGTTTATTTTTGGGTTATGGTTTCAGGGGTTCCAGTCCATGGTTCCTTTGCTGTAGGTCTGAGATACGGTGGAACTTCATGGCAGAAGGGCATTTTGGAGCAAAGCTGCTCACTCGTGACAGCTAGGAAGCAGAAAGCAGGGAAAAAGCACAGTGAGAGATGAGGGGACCAGGGGCCACATTTAGACCCAAGGTCTCACCTCCGTGACCTATCCAGACATTCCCAGAAATGTGCTTTACTAATTTCCTAGGCAGCTCTCAAACCAATCAAGTGGATTATGGAGACTGATAATCACAGAGGCCTTCCCCTCCCTTCATCTACTTGCTCTTCCTCTCACACCCCTCCCCCTCTATTACTCTTTCCCTGTGTTTAGTTTGTTTCCTCCACAGCATAAATTGTAATTGTGTATTTACTTCTCTGCCTATCTGTGAATCACCTAGGTCACAGGGGGGTTGGGACTATGTTGTTATATTAACTACTATATAATGAGAATATTAGACACTGCTTGAATCCAGTGGGTGCTTAATAAATATTTGTTCAATGGATAAGTAAATAAATGAATGGGTAGAGTCAGTCAGGGCAGCTGTTGATATCTTCTGCACACTTGCAGCTGGAGCTCAGTAGATTGACCTCTCACAGAAAACTGTGGGTTCCTTTAAAGCAGTGATTTGAGCTCAAAATGTAACTCTGACATCTAACACTGTACTTTCTGTTTGATTGTGAATCAGCCAATGCTAATGAAAGGTGTGCAAGAAAATTCCAAATATGCATGGACCTTGTAATCTATGTTTATATGTGATGAAACTGGTTTGTCAAGAAATTAATGTACTTAAAAATACGTAATGTAATATATTCTCGTGGGGGTTGGAAGGGAACATGTTTTCACTTCTTTACTTTTAACGGTGAAACCGAGATTGAGTCTCTATTTCTTATTTTAGATGAATGATATGTAATGCTTATGTGTATACTCATCTTATTTTGCTTTTATGAGAAGTAGAATCTCAATGTAGCTGATATAAAAATTCAGAAAAGGAAAGAAGTGGTCCTTAATTTCATAATCTAGAAAGAAAACTGCTAACCTTGTGTTATCTTTCCTTATAGATTTTCTGACACATGCACATACAGTTAAATTCCTTACAAATGATAACAATACATACCTTTATCCTATTTCCTTATTTACTATTATATAATGATCATTGTCACATCATTCTGATTCTTTGAAAATATGATTTTTTATCACAAAATACAGAATTAGAAGATGAATTATAAGGTATTAAGCTACTTTCCTAAAACTTAAAATCAAGTTGTTTAATGTTATTTTTGGCTCTAATAACTACATGTGTTGGGGACTTTTATATATCTAAGTATCAGTTTATACCTGTGAATATTTCCATAGGGCATAGTCCAATGCAGGAACTTACTGGGTCAAAGAGTAGAAATAACTTAGAACTCTTGTCCACACACTCAAATTACTTTCCAGAAAATCACATGCATCTTTTTTTCACCAGGAGGAGTTGATAATGTTGTTCATTCCTACCTCACTAGCACTGACTATTTTGTATTTTTCCTCTCCCATGAACTTTCTGTTTGTTTCTTTTTGGCTTCCTTTCTTTGGAAACTTAGTGTTTTTATTATAAATTCATATGATATTTTAAATACTAAAGATTTAGAATTTTTGTTGTATTTATGGAAAAATCTTTCTGCTACCATTGTTTTTAATATTTATTTATTTATTTATTTATTTATTTATTTATTTATGTTAGTACATGTTTGCAATACATAGTAGTTATATTCAGCTTGAAAGTTGATACATATATATAGTACATTATTTTTTTAAAATTGATTTTAGGGGCTGGTGAGATGGCTCAGCGGCATAAGCGCCTGCCTGGCAAGCGTGAGAGCCCAAGTTCGACTCCCGGAACCCACATATGAAGAAAGGGCTGGTGATATCGCTCAGCGGCACGGGTGCCTGCTGGCGCGCGAGGTCCTGAGGTCAACCCCTGGTACCCACACACACACACAAAAAATTGATTTTATTAATGTATGGTTTACTTAACATAATACTTATTAATTTTAAGTGTATAACTTAATGTATTTTGAGAAATGAACTGAGTCATTGACCACTACTGCCCTCAAGATATAGAACATTTTCATGTAGTTTCCTTTTTTTTTTGTACTGGGAATTGAACTCAGGACCTCGCACTTGCCAAGCAGGCACTCTACCACCAAGCTGTATCCCTGTCCCTCTTCATGTAGTTTCCTTACTTCCCTTTGCAGTCATTCTACTCCCACTCCTGGTAATAACCAGGAGTTGAATCACTTCTATTTTACCTTTTCTAGAATTTCACACAAATAGAATCCTATATTAAGTAGTTTCTTTTGCCTGGCTTCTTTCAATTATCATAGTGCAATTTAATCACATTTTAATAATACATATTTTTGTGTTTTTCTGAATTTTGTCCCTTGTTTGAGGAGTATTATTTTTTGTACAACCATAGAACATCAGTTGATAGACATTTGAATTGTTTGAAGCTTTTTAGTTATTAAGAATAAAGCTGCTGGGCTGGTGAGATGGCTCAGCGGCATAAGTACCTGCCTGGCAAGCATGAGGGCCTGAGTTTGATTCCCGTCACCCACATACGAAAAAAGGGCCGGTGATATTGCTCAGCGGCACAGGTGCCTGCTGGCATGCGAGGTCCTGAGGTCGACCCCTGGTACCCAAAAAAAAAAAAAAAAAAAAAAAAAAAAAAAAAAAGAATAAAGCTGCTATTGGGAATGCCAGGAACTTCTATGGCTGGACAACTTATATTTATTCTTCTACCTGAAGCAACAGCAACAAGTTAGATAGACATATAAAAGAATTATTTTTCAAAATAATGGACACAAGACAATGGAAAGCAGGGATCCATGAATGCTGGAGAAAGGAAGCAAAGAGTAGATAGTACATAGTTATCTACAAATAGCAAACCTAATGTGAATGATGTAAATTTTTCAAAAGGCAGAGATTGTCAGTTAGATAAAAAATAAGACTTAATTATATGATATTTTCAAGAAATCTAATTTAAACTTAAAGTTGCTCGTAAGTTCAAAGTGAAGAAGAGAGAAATACATACTATCCTAACACTCATCAAGAGAAACCTGAAGTAGCTGTGTTACTATCAGTCACACTAGACTTCAGAGAAAAGAAAAACAGAGATAGAAAGGGTAATTTCAGAATGATAGAGGGGTCAGTTCATTAAGAGGACATGACAATGCTCACTGTGTGTGCACCTAATAACAGATCTTCAAAATACAGAAAACAAACAATATTAGGAGTTCAAGGAGCAATGGCGCACAGTTATAATTGGAGATTTAAATACTTTTCTCTTAATATTTGGTAGAAATAAAAGTAAAGAAGTTTGAACAACACCCTCAAACATCTTGACTTGATTAACATTTATGGAATGTTCCACACTAGCAAAATACTTGGAGAGTTAAAGAATTAATTATCCATAGGCAAATTAGACAAATTAGAAACCAATAATAGAATGCTCTCTGGAAATTTTACAAATCTTTGGAAATAATTTATGATACCTCTAAATAATTTGTGAGTTAAAAAAGAAAGAAAAAGAGAACTGAGAAAGTTATTTTGGCCCAAAGAAAAATGAAAACAAGATGTATCAAAATATGTGGGATCCTAATAAAGCAATACTTGGAAGGAAATGTGTAGCACTATTTTTATTAGAAAAGAACAGAGGCTTTTAGTTACTCATCCACCAGCTAAAGAAATTAGAAAAAGAACATCAGTTTAAATCCTAAGTAAGCAGAATAAAAGAAATAATGAAGAGCGAGGAAGAAACCAAGAAAATATAAACTGGAAAAACAATGTAGACAAAATCATTAAGATCATTATCCAGGTTTTTTGTTGTTTTTAAGATAACTGGTTCTTTGAAAAGCTTAGGGAATTAGTAGTTTGATAAGTTTGTTTAATGTCCTGAGTTAGTGTTGAATTTTGTTTCTCTGCATATCACTTTTCTTTCATTACTAATATGAATTGTGTTGATTGAATTTCAAATATCAACAAATCTTACATTTCATTTTGTGCAGGCTGGCTGGTTATATATTCTCTCAAGAGTAATTTGTCTTTATTTGTCTTTATTTGGTCTTCAATTTTAGAAGATATTTTCACCTAGTAAATAATCTGAGGTTGACATTTTTTTCTAATACTTTAGTGATATCTATCTGTGCTTTATTTTGGATAGCCTTTATATTTGTTATCAAGTTCAACTGATCTTTTTTTCTACTCTAATTTCCAGTTAATCATGCTGGGTTCATTTTTTATTTCAGATGTATTTTTTCTCTAGAAGTTTTATTTTAAATCTTTTTTTACATCCTTCATTCTATATTCATCATGCTCACGTTTCCTCTTCCTTTTTAAACATACAGACAACATTTATTGTTGTTTTATCATCCTTGTTTCCCAGTTTTATCATCTCTGTTATTACTGGGTATTTGAGTTTTCCCTTCATAATTACTCATATGTTTCTCTGCATGCCATAATAATTTATTTGTATTTTTAACTAAGATATAATAATTATACATATTTACAGGGTACAGTGTGACATTTCAATACATGTGTACAGTGTGTATACATAATGACTATATACATTGTGTATATACAATGTGTATATCTTTCACTTCAGATATTCATCATTTCTTTTTGTGGTACTAGAGATTGAGCTCAGGGCTTCACACTAAGCTACATTCCCAGTCTTTTTTATTTTTTGAGACAGGGTCTCATTAAGTTGCTCTAACTTGCAATCCTCCTGCCTCAGCCTCCTAAAGCACTTGAATTACAGGCATGCACCACTGTGCCCAGCTGATATATATCATTTCTTTGTGTTGGGAACACTCAAACTCTTCTCTAGTAGCTATTTTTAAATATGTAATTAATTGTTTTCAACCAAAGTTACCCCGCTGTGCTATAGAACATTAGAAGTTATTCTTCCTATTCACCTACACACCTGTACCCATTAACCATTGTCTGTCCTTTCCTACCTTCCCCACACCCTACCCAGGCTTTGTTAACCACTATTCTATTCAACATTTCTTTGAGATTAACTTTCAGGATTTCACATACAAGTGAGAACATGAGATATTTCTTTTTATATGTTTGACTTTACTTAATATCTTCCACTTCTAGCCACATTGCTGCAAATGACAGAATTTCATTGGTTTCTATGGCTAATTTTCAATTATTTATCCACTTATACGTCAATGAACATGCTACCTAGATTGATTCCATATCACGCCTAATAATTTTCAATTGGACATTAGACATTGTGAATTTTATGTTGTTGATTAATGGATTTTTGGTATATTTTAAATCAGTGTTGGATTTCAGCTTAATTACTTATTATCAGTTGACTCCATTAGATTTCTTTTAAGTTTTGCTAGTACAGATTCATAACAACTTTTAGTTTAGGGATTATTTACCTTCGCCATTAAGGTTACTCTCTTCTGAGGGTTGTCTGCTGTCTTTATGTTATGAACTCTTTCCAGTGTAATTGGTAGAAATATACTCTATTCTGTAGCCTGTGAAGTTTTACAGAATTGTTCTCCCTGTTTTTATGATGGTTATATTCATGGGCTCAAGTAATTTCCTCCATTGCTTGAAGAAATCTCTATTCAGCTAAAGACTCAAGGGGTTTCTACGCTGATCTCTGGTACAGTGTCTTTCTGTGTGTACCCCATTCTTCCCTAATTCACAACTCCTGGCTACCTTGCCCTGCCTGAAATACAGCCTGCATCCTAACTGAGTAAGACCACCAAGCTGTGTTTGAGTCCCTTTTTGTGTACTTTAGCTTGGAAGTTGCAGTAAGCTTGCAGTTTTAGAGATCACGTTGTCATCTCAGAGATCACAATCCGCTACTGCCCATTGTTCAACATCTGCAAGCTGTTGCTTCGTGTTCTAGTTTACAGTTGAAAGGGTCAGTCTAGTCCTTGTTACCTTATCTTGGCTAGAAATGGACTTTTCATCCTTTAAATTTTAAAGTATCTATTTTTAAAATGGCAGTTTAAATTTTATGGTCCATAGGTCTATTGATAGTTTCTTTTGTGGTTCATTTGAATTTATATTTAGAAAGTAATTTTTCATTTATATGCTTGATATTTATGTATTCTGTATTAGAAGTATTTCAATCCATTTTAATAAATATGAAATTTATTTTGGTATCTGACCTGAAGTGACATGCTACTGGATTTCAAACCCCTTTACCATTTATGAGTGACCCATCTCTTCTTTCATTGTTTTATGTTATTTTGTACTATATTTTTGCTTTTACCTATTGTTAGTACGGCTTTTACTTTTTTCATGATTATTTGTGAGTACTCTTATTTCATTTTATCACTCCCCAATCTCCCATACTGAAGATCAAACCCAGGGTTTCATGCATGCCAGGCAAGTAACTGACTTTCTCAGCTCCATTTTATGAATGGAATACTGAAAAAAAAATTCTTTCCTAAAGTCTGGCATTGCTAGTACATAGAATAGGTGTTGATTTAAAATATTTGTGTAATATCTATGTATTTTGCTAAATTTTATTCTTAAATCCAGTATGTAGTTTTTCTGTGTATTCTAGGTGAGCACTTACATCATTAGCACATTACTTTTAAAAAAATTTTAATGTTATGAATAAAGAAAAAAAAATTTTAAAATAAAATAATAAGAATAATAATAGTTAATACACTGTGTATCATTATCTTCATAGTCGTTACTCAGAATATAAGACATAGGCCAAAATGATTCTTACAAAGAAGAAACAAACAGATAATAACACAAAACTTTCTTTTAAATGAACTAAGATGAACTAGTAGTATAAATGAAACAAATTTGCATATATATTAAGATATTTTTGAAACAATGGAATAGGTAATTATTTGGGGAAATATTTGAACTTCTCCTAACTTCTATTTAATCTCTCTTGTATTTTGCTCTTTATTTGTGTGTGTGTGTGTGTGTGTGTTTGTATTTCTCATGTAAGAGAAACCATGTGATATTTAGCTTGTGTGCCTGACCCATTTCACTTTATATTATATTTTCAAGTTGTACCCACTTACCTAGAAATGACTCGTTTATCTTTCTTTATGGCAGTGTAGTACTCCATTGTGTATAAATACCACATTTTCCTTATCCATTCATCTGCTGATGGAAATATACACTGTTTGCAAGATCTAGCTATTGTAAATTCTGCTGCTGTAAACATGTGTGTGTGTGTATCCCTGTAATATGATGATTTTAACTCTTTTGGTTTGCAAACTCTTTGGTTTGCAAACAGAAGCATTTGGCAAAATTTTGTTTTTGTGAACTCTGCATTGGGTGATGAACATGACTGTGGCCATCTTTCCCACAGGAACACAAAGGTGGCCATCTTTTCCAGACCTGTGGAACAAATTAGGTACCATGAACTGAGGTACCACTGTACCATGAAGGTAGAGAGCTGAGTCAAAAGGAATTTCTATTTTTAGATTTTTGAGGAATCTCCACACTGATTTCCCTAGTGGTTTTACTAGTTTATATTCTCACCAATAATGTAGTAAAGTTCCTTTTTCCCCATCCTTGCCAGCATTTGTTAATATTAGATTTTTAAAAATTATAGCCATTCTTTCTGGAGTAAGATGCTCAGTGTAGTTTTAATTGTTATTTCTCTAATAGCCAGTGATGATGAACATTTTTTCATGTATTTATTGGTCATTTTATACTTCTGAGACATGTCTACTCATGTCTTTTATTTTGATGGTCTCATTTTTTTGAGTTCTTTATATTTCCTTGCTGTTGGTCCTCTGTGTGTGGAATAGCTGGCAATTTTTTTTCCCATCCTATAAGTTGTCTCTTCACTATTGATTGTTTCCTTTTCTGTGAAAATGATTTTTAATTTGACATGATCCCATTTGTTGATTCTTGATATTGTTTCTTCTGGCATTGGAGTTTTGTTCAGAAAGTCCTTGCCTATGCCTTTCTCTTCAAGAGTTGTACTTATTTTATCTTCCAGAAGATTCAGTATTTCTATTTAAACATTAAATCTTTGTTCTATTTTGATTTTAGTTTAGTACATGGAGAGATACATGAGTCTAGACTCAATCTTCTGCACGTGGAATCCAGTTTTCCCAGAATCATTTATTAAAGAGGCTATCTTTCGTCTAGTGTATGTTTTTGGCTCCTTTGTCAAATATCAAATAGCTTTATGTGCTTGGGGTTGTTTCTGCTACTTCTGTTCCATTGACCCACATCCCTGTTTTTATGCTAGTACAATGCTGTTTTAATTATCACTAATTTATAGTATAACTTCAAGTCTGAGATTGTGATACCACTTGCTTTGCTCTTTTTTTTTTTTTTTTTTAGTGGGTACCGGGGGTCGACCTCAGGACCTCATGCACCAGCAGGCGCCTGTGCCGCTGAGCGATATCACCGGCTCTTTCTTTGTATGTGGGTTCCGGGAGTCGAACTGGGGCCCTCGCACTTGCCAGGCAGGTGCTTACGCCACTGAGCCATCTCACGGGCCCTTGCTTCGCTCTTGTTACCCAGGATTGCTTTTGCTATTTTGGGTCTCTTCTGATACCATATAAATTTTAGGACTGTTTTATCTAGATCTGTGAGAAATAATGTTGGTATTTGATTTGGATTGCATTAAATCTATATATCAGTTTTGGAAGTATAGCCATTTTGATTATATTGGTTCTGTCTATCCAGGAACAGGGGATATCTTTCCATTTTCTGATGTCTTCGTCAGTTTCCTTTTTCAGAGTTATATAATTTTCATTGTAGAAGCCTTTCACTTCCTTAGTTAATACCTGTGTTTAATTTTTTAAATGTTATTGTGAATGGCATTGTTTTCTAATTTCTTTTCAGTGAGTTCATCACTAGTGTGTAGAAATGGTGTTGACTTTTCTGTGTTTATTTCTGTATCCTGCCTCACTGCTGAATTTGGTTATCAATTATAGGAGTCTTTTGATGGTGATTTTTGAGTCTTGTAAGTAAAGGATCATGTCATCTGCAGATAATGATATATATATATATATATAAATTTTTTTTTAATGTGGGTACCGGGTGTCGAACTCAGGACCTCACGCTTGCTAGCAGGCACTTGTGCTGCTGAGCTATATCACCGGCCCTTTTTTCCTTTTTATGTGGGTACTGGGAATCAAACTCAGGACCTTGAGCTTGCCAGGCAGGCGTTTATGGTGCTGAGCTATCTCACTGGCCCAGATAATGATATTTTGACTTCATGCTTTCCTATACATATCTGTTTTATTTCTTTCTTTTGCTCTGGATAATGTTTTGAGAACTATGTTGAATAAGAATGGTGATAATGGACATCCTTGTCTTGTTCCTGATATCAGAGGAAAAACTTTCAGGTTCCCCTCATTTAACATGATGTTAGCAGTAGGTTGATCATAAATGGCTTTTATCATATTGAGATAAAGACCTTCTCTACCTATTTTGTTTATGGTTTTTAAAATCATGGATGGATGTTGGATTTTGTCAAAGACTTTTTCTGTACCTATTGAGATGATCATGTGATTTACATCCTTGATTTTATGTGATGAATTATATTTACTGATCTGTGTATGTTGAACCATCTTTGCATCCCTGGAGTGAAGCGTACTTGGTCATGGTGTATGATCTTTTTAATGATTTGCCACCTTTCTGTTTGTCAGAATCTTGCTAAAGATTTTTGCATCTATGTTCATTAGAGAAATTGGACTTTAGTTCTCTTGTTTGGTTGCATGCTTGTCTGGTTTTGGGATCAGGACAATGTTAGCTTCTGAGAATGATTTTGGAAGTACTCTTTCCCTCTTGATTTCATTAAAGAAATTGAGGAGTACTGGCGTTAAACCTTCCCTGAAGTTCTTGTAGAATTTGGCTGTGACCCCATCAGGTCCTGGGCTTTTCTTAGTTGGTAGCTGTTTTTATTACTACTTCAATTTCATTGCCTATTATTGGATTGTCAAGATTTTTAAGTCTCCTTGGCAATATATAATATATATATATATATATATATATATATATGAATCTCTTCATTCCTTCTGAGTTCTCCAGTTGTTTGGCATACATGTTTGTGAAGTGGTTACTAATAATTTTCTGGATTTTGACAGTGTCTATTATGATTTCATGTTTTTCATTTCTATTTGCATTAATTAGCCCATCACTACTTTTTATTCCTTTACCCTGATTGATAATATTTATAATACTTTTCATTCCCTGAAATTATGTTTGATTATACTTTTTCATTTTACGTTTTACTATGTATTGTTTCTTATTTACTTCTTGATTGTTTATACTTTTGTCTAGAACAATAGGATAAAAAGGACTGCTTTTCCTTTGTTGCTTATAGAGGGGTAGCTCTTGGTGAGAAATATAATTCTTCCATTTTCTCTGTTGCAATGGGCTTGCCCAGAGCCATTCTTAACTCTGTGTCTTAGCCACCTGATGACTGACCTTGCAGGGCAATTTAATTTAACCCTTTTACATCACAGATGAAGAAACAAGTTCAGCATAGTGGTAAGGATGATAATGTGAGAGGTGAATTCTTCAATCACAACTAAATAAAGAGCTGGGACGAGAATTCTCATTTCCTAACTTCCTATCTGGTGTCAATGAATTAATCAGAATATATGTACTATGAGCATACTAGTAATTTGATCAGTAACTACTTCTATACATAAAATAACAATAGCGAATTGAAACATTGTGCAAAGAACACTTATTTAAAAATGTGTGAGAATAATTATGATGTTGACATTTCACACTATGATTTAAGCAAGCCAAATCAAGCAATTTTTTATTAAAAATAAATTTTATAAGGTATAATATAGATAATAAAACTGTTAGTCTAGTGAAACATGTTAACACCTCCACTATCTCTCAAAATTATTCTTTTTTGTGTGTGACCAGAGCAGCTAACATCCACACATTTAGCCTGAATCTCAGTACAATTTTATGATATATAATATTCATGTTGTAATTAATTTTTAATGCTTGTTTATCCTACATATCTGCTGCTTTGCATCCTCTGGCCTACAACTTCTCATTTCCTTCCTCCCTGCCCCGATCTTGGGAACCACTATTGTATTCTCTATCTCTTTATGTCTGTACTTTTTAAAAAGGATTCTTCACATATACATCATGTGATTCTTTCCTTTCTGCGTCTGACTTATTTCATTTAGCATAGTATTCTCCAGGCTCATGCATGTTGTGGGAAGTAGATCTCATTTTTTTCTAGGAATGAGTAATATTCTATTATAGATGTACACACCACAGTTTATTCATCCATTAATCCATCAATGGGTGTTGAAGTTGTTACCATATCTTATCTATTGTGAATAATGTTGCAGTGAACTGAGGAATGTAGATATCTTTATGAAGTGGCGATTTTATCTTCTTTGAATATGTGCCCAGAAATGGCATTGCTGGGTTGTAGGATGGTGCTATTTTTTTTTTTTTTTCGTGTGTGGGTACCGGGGGTCGAACTTAGGACCTCGCACACCAGCAGGTGCCCGTGCTGCTGAGCGACATCACCGGCCCTTTTTTTGTATGTGGGTACTGGGATTCGAACTCAGGACCTCGCACTTGCCAGGCAGGCGCTTATGCTGCTGAGCTATCTCACCGGCCCTGGATGGTGCTATTTTTAACGAGATAAACCAAACTTTTTGCACGAGTTTAAAACAATAATTTTTATAGAATTAGCAAAATGTCTTTGCATATAAAAATCTTAGAAAAATAAACATCCAAGCCATGTGCATGCCTATAATCCCAGGACTCTGGAAAGCTGAGGCGGCAGGATCTGAAGTTCAGAACCAGCGAGGGCAACTTAGGGCTCAGTGAGACTGTCTTTTGAAATAGAACATAAAAAACGCTGGGGATGTAGCGCAATGCAAAAGCCTCAGGACGGCGCAAATGTTAAGTCCTCGGGACTGGGTGCTGGGGGGTGGATATCTAGAAAGAAAGATGAAGCCCCCTGTGAGGTGAATATGGGTGATTTTAATTTTCTACCTTTTCTCCTTCAAGTCCTTTTCTAAAATGAAAAAAATGTTATGATATCCACTATGATAAGAAAAAGTTATTCATTTAAAAATTATCTTGATGGTGTTAAAGAACACAGACACCACAGGATAAAATAAGGGGATCATAATGCAGGGCCTAATTGTATTGAGGAAGTGCTTAATATTCGCCTGACATTTCCCGTGAGAGATGTACATGATTCCTTGTGTGTCTCTTAGAAATGAAAACTGATTTTTCTGATGATCTGGTGTGAGGTTAAAGTGTGCCCATTGATTTATGTTTTCAAAGACATGGTGTGAACAAAACCCTTCTTGAAGTTGAAGGCTTCTTTATGCCACAGATACTCTGCTTAGATTGGGGAACCTGTCACAAGTAATCATTTTAAAACAAAATCAGAGCATGTTATGGTAATTCCATGCAAATTTTTAAACTGGCGAATGGGGCGAGGTTGGCTTGTTTATTTCTCATGTCGCCCAGAGAAATGTCAGTGCAGAGTGTTCCTGAAATCATAGATCAGGAAGAACATTGAAGCACTCAGGAATGTATTTATGATTTCAGGCCATGGAGCTGGTGATTGCTGTCTGTGGTAAATGTGGTAAGTACTTGAATGCTTTTCAGTGCTTTATGATAAAGAAAGACATATGTTATTATTGTTCATACACAGTGTTCTTGTTGAATGTGAAAGTAGGGTGACTCAGGTCATTTGGGTCAAGATGAATTGTGGACAAAAGAGAAAGCCTTGTTTTGTTTTTTGTTTGTTTTTTTGTTTTTTTGTTTTTTTTTGGTCTTTCTCTTTCTCATTTTCTTTCTGGTACTGGGGATTAAATCCAGGGTCTTCAAACTGAGCTATACCCCCATCCCTTTTAAAAAATTCTTTATTTTTCATTTTGAGACAGAGTCTTATTAAATTGCTCAGTTGTCCAGGCTGGGCTCAAACTTGTGATCCTCTTGCCTCTGCCTCCCAGAGTGCTGGGATTACAAATGTGCATCACCACGCCCTGCTGAAAGCCTCATTGTCCATAGGAGTTTGGATATTGATACTACCTATCATCTCTCCCTTTGGTAAGGTTACAACCTTACCTTCCCTTAAACCTTCCCTTAAACCTTCCCCAAGGGTTACCACTGCTACTCAAAAGAAAATTCTGGAAGGAGAATTGTAAGAGAATCAATAAACAGAATTACCCATAACACAGGAATACTACAATCCCAGGGAACACACAGTGTGAAAAATGATGAGGCTAATTTGAGTACTGGGAATCTAGGACTTTTCCCCTTGTTAGAAGCCGAGATAGACTTGTGGATGGCCAGGACTTTGATTAGGTAGAAAGTATTGGACCGATCATTTTGGCAGAGGAAATGAGCACTGAAGGACATTGACACCATGTCCTTTATCACAAGCAAGCCATAATTTAATGGCCTGTGAGGTAGCCTTCTTTAAAATGCATTTTGAGTATCCAGTTTCTTCTTTCCTTTCTGCTGCAGTCGTTCTTCTTGACCGTGTGCTTTGCTCCCGTACTCCAGGGCTGTGTTCTTCCACTTGCTTGTTCTTGTCCACCAGGTTTGATATTCTTGGCTGCCACCCATAGCTCTTCTCCACTCCTGCCTTCCAGAGACTTCCTTCTTGTCCTCTGCAGCTTTACTCTCACTTTGTCTTGCTCACAAGTAACTCTGTTCCCATGATCTTCTTCAAGATTTTTTTCCAAGCTCAAGATTGCCTTCTTAACCCAAATGTGATCCTAAGCTCCTATGGTTATTTTTGTGATTTTTATGCTTCCGAGCATTCTGAGGACCTTTCCCTTCCCTGCACGCACAGATGCGTGGCAGATCTCTGCTCAATGTTCATGACACCGCACTTCTCTCAGCATCTGTACGACTCTCATAGGTTTTATTTCGCTATTTTAAAAACACATAATTCCCCAAAGGAAAGGGAAGAAGTGTTTTCTTCTTTCTCATTACTAAAAATAAGGTAAAACCAATTCATTACTTTTTTGTTTTTTCATGACGACACCTAATCAGACCAATACTGGGTTTAAGAATATCAATTTCAGACTATAGAATATTCTTTAAAATTGGACAAATTTAAGGTATTTTAAAACTTTGGTCGCTATGGTTTTATTTAATTTTGAAAAGATTATCAATTTCTGTTCTCAAAAATTTAAAATTGGTAGGTTTACAGATTTAGAATTGGGTTTAGGGCAGAAATCTGGAGATATTTTGTATAACTCAAGATGTTGGTTTAAAGATTTCAATATATAAGAAAGTATGTAAGAGGCAAGGGCCACCTACTAAGCCACTTTGTTAGGAAACTGAGTCAAATTCTGAAAAGTCAAAAGCATCAATCTATTGATTTTACAAACATTAATAAAAGATGAAAAGTTATTAACAACAATAATAAAAAGGAGTCATGTAGCCTTGAACCAGTCTGGTAACACATGAAATAGTATCTCTCCAATTTTGAAAGAATAGTATGCTGTTAAAAAATATGTGAGCATGTAAGTGGTTTTATTTAACCTTTAAAATAAAAAGAACTTTTTAGCATCTGCAAAGGACAAGATGTTCTATTTTTCTTCTTTTCCTTTTTAAGAAAGAAAAATATATTTCCTAATTAATTCAAGAACAGTAGGAGTTCGCATTATTTTCTTTCTCTATAACTTTGCCTTTTATCAGCACGAGAAGTTTGTTGTGGTTTTTCTCCACCTACTCTGAATGGTGGTCACCTTGCCTGGTACTAACAGTTTTTCCCAGCAGGAAGTACAGGATAGAAAGAGCACAGGATAGAAAGTGGTGAGGGTGCTTCCTGAGCTGTTGACCATCTGACTTTCTGGTTGCAGCAATCTTGAAATTGCAAGCCGCGTAAGTGTTCTGGAACTGCTGGAGAACAGCGCTATGGCTTGTTTTGTAATTCATGACAATATGAGCAACCAGAATCCAAACAGATTCCTCGTCACTGCATCCCTGGTGGGGCTGGCTCAGCTCAACTCTAGCGCTGTGGGGAAAACACATCCGTGGGGGGCCGAGGGCCTGAGTTAAAGTGTCCACAGTATGTTACTAACACATTATGGATGAGTAAGTGACCTAACACATCTGGGCCTCAGCTTAATCACTTGCGAAGTAGGGTTTATTAATAATCCTAACCTCAAAAAATTGTTAGGAAGATCAAATTTGCCATCTGTTACGTGATATAACATAGTGGCTGTGAGCACAGAGTTTTGTGGTCAAATATTTATTTTTTTAGTCCACAAATATTTATTGACACCTACTGTGTGCTAGGCACTCTGCCACATGGTGATTGAAAGAACTCTTATAGAGTTTCAGCGTAGTAGAGGAGATAGGAAATCAACTTTTAAACAAGTAGATGTATCATTGCAAAATGTGAAGTCTGCATAGAAAAGAACAAGCTTTGCTTAGAGAATGTTGTGGAGGGTTTAGATTGGATTGTTGGGGAGGGTCAGAGACTCGCTCTGGGTTTGCTTCTATCTAAGATTGGGACCCTTGGGCTAGTCAAACCTTATTTTAAATGTTGGTTAGGGAATGGCTGTGTAACTCAGAAGAAAATATATTTGAAGTAGTCACATGTCTTGGTCTTCCAATTTGATTGTGCAAAAAATACACATTCTGTTTTCTTAAATGAATCTACCTTGTGGTTGAGGCTCCCATTGTACTGAGAGGCCGAAGCTAAGTGAGTTCACTTTGTGTTGAGCCTTGGGTCAAATGGGGTGAAATTTAATGTCAGTGAATTTTGCATCTCTCTTCTTTCCATGGGGTTAATAATAAGGCAAGGGGCATTTGTAGAGCACTAGGACATACAAGGCAATGGGAATGTAACAACTTCATCTAGCCACTAAACATTACTAAGATGTTTTGTGCATCTTATGGTCTCTTGTTCCTTTCTCATCCCTATCACAAAGCCTTTGCAAAGCCACAGACACACTGGAACATGCTGGTGTAGCTTTTGGGAGCCTGCTGGTTTGGGCCTGGGGGAACCGTTTAACACCACTGTGCACCATGGGAAACTTCGCTTCCATATTTCTGCATCCTTTAGTCCTCTCATACGTCCTGTGGTGCTTTCTACTGAGATCCTGCCTGGGCTGAGGTAGAGAGAGGGAGGAAGCAGAGACAAAGCTAGATTCAGAGAACAGTCATCTCTCAACTGCTTTGCTATCCTTTTATAATTCTTTTCTTCCCTTGACTCAAGTAATCTTTACCAGGCTCAAGATATGGGGAAGATTTGGCTCTTCTTCATCTCATATTCTGTTAAATGGTTTTTAAAAATATGATCAGCCTAGGATTTTAAAATTTAAGAATCAAAATAATAAGAGAATTGTTCTGTTCTGCCATCTGCTCTGTGTGGAAATGAATACTGCTGCCACTTGGAGGGTATTACCTACTCAATAAGCATTCCTCATTCTTTCTTGTTAAGATCCCAGAGTTTTTGGGGTGCAGAGGGGGTGGGGTGTGATCCACCTGTTTCATAGGGTGATTAAAGATCCAAGTCAGGTTCAAGCCAATCATGACCCCGGTCCCTTTGCCACTGATTGGTTTAAATGTAGACAGGTGCTGTGATCCCAGCCAATGATGCACGAAAGAACATGTTCTGGAACATTCTGGCAAAAATCCCAAAGATAGTACGAATCTGAGTCTTTAAAGATGCCAAGGCACCACCAGGTTAATCAACATCAGAGCCATTCTATATCCAAACTTCTTGTTACTATTAATTAATATTCGAATAAGATAGTAACTTTCTTACTGTTTTAGCTGGGCTAGTTAGGGGATTCTGTTATTTGGGGTCAGAATCTTCCGAATCAATAAAGTGGGAAGGGTAGAAGAAATGCAGGGAAGAGAAATCTGCCCAATGTCATCTCTGCTAGAGATGAAAAGGGACTAGGAAAGGAGGGACTACATCCAGTAACTGGATCCAGAAACAGAAGGAACAGGGGCTCACCAAGAAAGCCTGTCTCCAAGACCACAGTGACTGTTACTATTTGATCCATGATTGCTGACAAACGTATGGTGTGTATGCATTCATTTTCCTGATCTTGTTCTTTTGTGCTTCTTCTCCTTGCTCCCTGTCTGATTCACATAATTATTATACATTAGTAGCCAGTGAGTATGGATACAGGCGTATACTACTCATACTTAGATCTGTGTGCTTTACCTCTGTTGTGCTGAAAGCACGACTTGAAAAAACTCATTTTGATAGTGACTTGATTCTGAGACAATGAATAAAAGACAGGGGAAAGTCAATACCATGCAATGACTTATATAGACCATGCCTGTTTCTATCCTTGTCCACTATCCCAGACCTGTAGAAGGCGTCACTACCCATCACAGAACCGTTTCCTGTGGAAACTGGATATTCATTGTATACTGAAAGAAGTTATTAGCAATTGGTTGGAGTTGACAAGAAAAGGAAACATAATTGGCTGCCTTGATCTAATCAGTCATGGTCAGACCTCAGGCCCAAATCTGAAGTAGAAGCAGTGGGAGGAGTGGGCAAGGTGGGAAGTTAGACATTTCACTGTGAACCCATCTGATGTGAACCTGATTCAGGGAGTATCCTGCTTTAGACTCTCTGAACTTAGTTGGTGAGACCCTCAACCTTCCAAAGGTGACATACTAAACTACTAAGGTGTTTAGCAACTACCTGTATCCACAATTTGAGGTTTTTTTGTTTGTTTGTTTTCATTGAAGTGTAAAGGATGAATCGAATCCCTAAGTTATCACATAGCACAGGTTTGCTTTAACAGGCCAAAAGCCTGGGCAAGTGGTTCCATTCTTTTGTGTCTCTCCACCATGATACGATTAGATTAAGTAGCACATTGCTTTGGGAAAGCTGAGGTCACAGCATGTCAGTCACTCATAGCTGCATGTGGCGGGACCATTTTACGAGCAGCAGACTCATGATGTGGTGACGTTCCCAGTGGACGCCAGGGTTCTCACGTGTCAAAGACCTGAAGCCTATTTTACCAGACCACCTTGGACAGGTACGTGCATTCCTTCTGGGCTGCCAAGTGCTTGGGCACAGAAACAAGGGGCATTGTATGGGCAAGGAGTCACAGTCTTGTTAGAGAGTATCCAATAGCTATTTGTTTCCCCATTCCAAAACTGATTAAACACTGGAAAGCCAGCACAGAACCAGAGGGAATGCTTTGGGGCTCAAAGTAGCTCCTATTTCTGTTCCTCCATTCTCTCAGGGCTGCCCTGAAGGAGCCTGAGCTTTACTTCCAGAAGCACCATCCAGACTTGCACTGGTACAGGTTTTAGGGGCACCCCTAGCCTCTCTGCTTCTCTTCGGGCCATCTTCTCTAGCTTCTCTTTGTAGTTGCAACTTCATGTCCAGATCCAGAGAGTTCTGCAAATTGTCCTAAAGCCTGTTTTCCTTTTCCAGGAAGTTGCTATTTGGACGTTGGAGGTAGGTGGTGAGGGCAGATACTGTTTCAGTGAGTTGTCCCTGGCCATCACATGTTCTTTGTCAAAAGCCCCTGGAGACATTTCATGAGTGCAGAGACTCCCCCGGGATGCAGTTTGTCTGAGAGACAGTGTTTCAGTAGGTCGAGCGTGTGAAGCCTGCATTGTTACTACTTTCTACTTTGAGTCCCTAGGCAGGGCAGGCTTTTCTCAGAGGGGAAAAAGGTGCATATTAAGTAAGCCACCCTCCTTCTCGTCATCCAAAAATGTACCTGCCACAAATCTGTCAACCCGTCTAAAGGTACCATGTTGGAACCTCATTGCTCTGAGTAAAAGTAGCTCCTCTGAGAAATAAAACTACAGAAGCGATGAGGAGGAAGCACAGTGATCATCAGATGATTCTCCTTTTTCACTAACAGGCTGTGACGTCTTGGCCAAGTCATTTCCTACAACCTGGGCTTCTGTTTCCCCATGTTGAGAAGGTGGGAGCTGATTTCCAGGTTCCCTTCCAGCTGGATATTCAGTTACAAACCAAGGTCAAGCTTCGCCTGCCTCATGAAGCTGCCCCTTAGCTCCCAGTGACCATTTGCCTCTCAGTCACCCTTTTCCCTTGGAGTCTGTACCACACCTTGGTTTTTTTCCCACCGTCTTACATTGCTTTCTACATTTGCAATGTGTGTAAGTAGTGTTGCCTGAATAAAATAAGAAACTCTTTGAGCTCAGGTAAGATATCTTCTGTGCCTGCTAAAACATGACTGTATAATTCTGGGTTTATGAAGGATCTTGGCTGGAATTGTTTATTTAAATGACCCAGGTTACTGTCTATATCACAAGGAGGTTGTGAGACTAATAATCACAATGTCTTCTGAGATAAACATTGTCAAAATCCAGTGTTTCAAGTCTATAGTTCAAATCTGAAATGTCTCTCAGAGGCCCCCGTGTTACAGGCTTAGTTCTCAGCTAGGAGCGATGGGAGGTGGAGTGGGAGATTTTAGATCATTGATGATGTTCCCTTGAAGAGAAGAACTGTGGAATCCCAGCCCTTTCCTCTTCCCGTCTCTGCTACATGCTATGAAGTGATCAGATTTTCTCTGCCACAGTGACATACTACTTTACCACAGCCCCAGAACAAGGCCAACCAGTCGTGGAATGAAATCTCCAAAACTGTAAGCCAGAATAAACCTTTTCTCTTCATATACTGAATGTCTCAGATATTTGTTACAGTAATAGAAAGCTAACTAACACACCAAGATATAAAAATTGGCAACAGCTTCAAATCAGCAGTGCTTGGAAGATTCCACAGAATTTGCACATTAATTATCTCATTTTAGTCTTCAAACTGTATGAAGTAGGTAGATGTTACCATCATAGTTGGGTCTATTTTATAGATGAGAAAATTTGAGTTGCACGTGTTTAATACAATAGAGTTACTTAGTGACAGATCTTTTGGGTCTGGCACCTAGGTATGCTGACTCTAAGTTCAATGTTCTTTCTGTTAATTTATTACCCCTGTGTGTCTTTTGAATGATAAAGGCCAATTACATGTAGGTAGATGGGGTAGGAATGGTATAGATTTAAAGTTAAGGATTCAAGTCTGAACACACTGTAGATTTGGGACTAAATCTTCATGGTAGATCTAAATCTTCATGGTAGATATTACCAATTACTAGCTATATGACCTTATGCAACATAATTAAACTATCTGGTCCCAAGTTTCCCATTCTTAAAATGAAGATAATAATACCTGTTCTAAAAAGTTCTTCTTATTAAATAATACATGTAATGACTTAAAAGGTCTGGAACGTAGTGGAGCTTCATAACTGTTAACTATCATGAGTGTTGCTGAGTGACATTAGATTAGTAAGCAAAGGAACCTTGTGTAATTACATTTGTGAAAGAAATTGATTCTTCATTTGTTATCAGTGTTTTATTCTTTGAGTCCTGGATTGTCTAAACCAGGTTCCTCTAGAACAACTTTAATTGATGGGCACAGCTAACTATGCACCATAAATTCATGCAACATTCTAGGAGGCCAGCTAATGGGAGACACTCCTAGTGGATTCATCTGTAGGCTTATCTTTTTCAGTGGTTGCCAAATTATCTTTAGTGAAGGATCAGCATTTAAAAATTTTTTCCAATCTAGTGCAGACTCATACTTCTGCCAGATACAATAAAAATACTTTAGCAATTTAGGTTGCTATAAATGTTATTAGATGCTGACTCTGTTTCCATTTTGATGTGATTGTGAACCACTCCACAGATCACACTGGGAGTAGTTCAGGTCTGTCTGGAGTTCCTTACAAGCCAGCCTCACCATGGCGAAGGTGGGAGCCAGTCTGACCTTGTAGTGCTTCCCAAACTGAGAAGGCAAGATCTGTTTGTAGCATTGTTTTTTTAAGGAGAAAATGTTTTGTTATTCCAACCAGCTCAGAGATGTTGCTTTTTCGATAAAGCATTTGTGCTGAGGCATGGAAGTTTAATTACCTGGCAGTAAAATGGAAGATTTCAACCCATTACTGTGATACAATTTATCCAGCAAAATTCCTAATAAGTAGGGGGTGGAAAATAAAGATGAGGACTCAGAGTTGGATTAGACCAGGGATGGTGAACCTATGGCATACATGCTGCAGTGGGCTGCTTTGATCATTGAAAGCTCTAAAAGGTTCGCCATTACTAGATAGACTATGGTAATTTCCTGAAGGATGAGCAGCTCCATTGGGCATCACTGACCACATAGACTGTAAGTTGAAAACTGTAGGTGATAAGAAATTAGTGAAATTAGTGAACCATTAACGAGAAGCCAGATGAGGACACCTACACTGGGACAAATAAGGAATGACAGCATCTGTCTCACTGAGGATTTAGAAAGGTAGTGGTGAATAGGTGGCCTTTTTCCTACTCTTGTTCAATGGAATCAAGTGGTTTTTATTTGTTTCTTGTTTAACTCAGCCTGCAAATATCTCTTCAGTGCTATATTACAGTGGTACCTCGGTTCAAAACCTTAATTTGTTCCATGATTCCATGATTTGTTCCATGATCCATGTTGCAAACCAAACTGGATGAGATCTGAATCATATTCAATGTTTAGGTTCAATGTTGACCTTATGGGGAAATTTGATTTGGTTCTCATCCAATTCGGTTTGCCACCAGAATCATGGAAAGAATTAAGTTCATGAACCGAGGTATCACTGTAGTCACTTTTTGTTGCTAGGATAAAATACTGATACCTGCAATATAAGGAGGAGAGGCTTATTTGAGCTCAGTTTCAGGGAGTTCAGCCTGTGGTTGTTGGCTCTGAGGCAGGAACAGCATGGCTGAAGAGCACAGTAGAAGAGAGCTGCTCAACCCATAGCAGCCAGGAGGCAGAGAGACAGACGGGTGTGAGGGACAAGAACACCCTCTCCAGGTAACTGCCCCTGTCATCATCAGCTTCCACCAGGCTTTACCTTCAGACAGCACAGGGATTCACCCATGGATTAACTTACTGATGCTTAAAGCACCCCCACGATCCAATTACCTTCCAAAAGCCCCACTTGTGAACACATGAGACTTGGGGGAGGGGCATGTTAGATCTAAACTATAACAAGTATTTTCCTGGCATGTATCTAGACATTAAAGTGATGTCACTAAAGACAAAAAATCGGATTTATTGACTGTTAGGGAAAAACAGATACACAAATATTTGCATCTGTCAAGAATGATATTATTGGAACACATAATAACAAAACATAACTTGGTCTTTGGAATCAGAGAAGGAGTATTTTTCAGAAGACCTTTCCAGGTAGTGGGAGGAAGTTTTCAGAAGGGGAAACAGCACATGACTTTGAGGTTGGTACATTTAGGGATCCAAAGCATGCCCAGGGTGGTTGAAGAAGTGAGGGACAGCAGGCAGAGGGACTTGAAAATGAGACTGTGATGGACAAAGGATTCTGGAAAAGGCTTACAAACCAAAAGTCAGGTCCATTATCCTGAGCACAGTGGGAATCAAGACAGGAGCCTTAAATAGGAATAAAGAGTGGTATAAAGTGATTTATGTCCAAGAAATATGACTTCAGCTTCTGGGTGGAGCATTGATGGGAGCCTGGGTGTCCTATCAGATGATCACTGACAATCTCACCTAAGGTAGTATGTTAGAGGTGGAGAGAAAAGGATTAAGAACAAATTGGCAGGACTTTGAAATGATGGGATGTGGGCCATGAAGAGGAGAGAGGAGAGGAAAAGAACTTCAGGTTTTGGTTCAGGTGAACAGATGGTTGGTGGGTGTGGAAGAAAGCACAGGAAGATGACGAATTCTACTTTTGACATGTTAATTCTGAGGTTCCTGTGGGAAGCCTAATCAGAGACATGCAGAAAGCATATAAATGTATGGGCTCTGTGACCTATGGAATAACTGCTGAGCCAATACATTTGAAAGATAAAGTTGTAATATTGAACCATCACTCCAAATTTTGAAGCAGGCACTATAAGCCTTGGGAAGCCTTCCCACCGACACCCCTCCCCCAGGCTGCTCTCTTCCCCTCCAAGGGCTTACTGCCTTCACACTGACACTAGGAAACTTCCCATCTGCCCTTGGTGTTTTGACTGCATTTCATGTGTCTTAATCCACCTTCTGATGCTATAACAAAACATATGGGGCTGGGTTTGTGTCTTACTTTGTCACTTGGACAAAATACCCAACATTCACAGCATAGAGGTGGAAAGGTTTATTTCGGCTCACGGTTTTAAAAGTTTCAGTTCATGGTTGGCTGGTTCCAATGCAGAAACTGTGCAGAGGAGAGCTTCTCACATCATGGCAACCAGGAAGCAGAAAGAAGGGAGGGGCCACGGAAGGAGATATACCTTTCCAGGTCACGCCCCCAGTGACTCTCTTCTTCCTACTGGGTCCCACCTCCTAGTAACACATTCACCTATAGCACCTCCATGATCCAATTACCTTCCAAAAGCATAACCTCTGAGCACACATGAGTTTGGGGGAGTCATTCTTGATTTAAATCATACATCTGGGTTATAGAGAAATGAGGTTTATTTAGCTTACAGTTCTAGAGGTCCAAGATGCATGGTGCAGGCATCTGCTTGGATTCTGGCAAGGGCCTAGTGGCAGGTGACATCATATGGTGGGAGCATGTGTTAGTGTTGAATGGGGGCATTCACAAGTAGCAAAACACCACTTCTTGTAGAATGTATTCATCTGTGAGTATCATTCTATGAGACCTAATCTAGTCTCTAGAGAAAGACATTAATTCATTCAGAAGAATGGAATTTCCGTGACTTAATCATCTCTTAAAGGTTTGACCCTCCTCTTACCACTTACACTGGGAATCATATTTCAATATGAGTTTTGATGTGGAGAAATCATATCAAAACTATAGCACCGTGTTACAGTCTTTCCACCAGAACTTACCAGCCCCGCATCTGGTATGGTAGGTATTCAGTGGATTCAGTTAATTTCCTTCAGTGGCATGTTCTGCTGTATGAGATGTCCTCTGGTGATTCAATGTGCTTCAGAGTATTAAATATGTTACTTCTCTTGCTCCTCCTATGTCTATCGAAGGTATACTCACATTATTGTAGGGTACATTTTTAAGAGGCTTAGGATTCAGGCATTCCTTTTGATATATGCCTTTAAAATATTGTGCATCATTTATTTACACCTTTTTGTAAAAATTATGACATGCTACTTTTTATAATAGGTTTATTTACTCTTTTGGTTTATACACCTGTCTTCCCCAATACATTTTAGGAGTCCTGAGAACATATACACTTTATAGCAGTTTCCCTTTATCCCTTTAGCTGTATGCTAAGACCTTTGATAGCTGTTTGAGTCTGTGGATAATACTGAACCTTATAAATATGAAGCTTTTCTCTAATATATGTATCTATGATAAAGTTTAATTTATAAATTAGGCATTGTAAGAAATCAACAAGAACTTCCAATAAAGTAGAATTATAAAAATTTACTGTAATTAAGGTGATTTCAAATTTTGAGCTGTATATTTCCGAAAATTTCCATTAAACAGTTTTAGACTTGAGTTGAACATGGGCAACTGAAACTGTGGAAAGTGAAAATGCAGGTGAGGGTGAGGCTTATCTGTAACTGGCTCTTTTCTTTTCCCTTCCACAATATCTAGTTCAGTGCTGGCTGAATTGGTTTGTTGCACTGAAACGTACGAGAAAGTGCAGCCTCACACGCAAAGGTCTCTAAAGAGGTCGTCAGGTATTGCTGCGGGCCAGAGAGGTGTTCTGAAATAGAGGGCGACTAATGTGTCACTGCCGTGGCATGCACTGCATAGCAGTGAAGCTGGCTCTGTCAGGAGTTCACACGGAAGTTATAAGGCCACTGAAGTTACAAAGACCTGGTTGGCAATATTGTTCAAAGCCAGACTGACTCCTGCCAGTCTAACTGTCTGCTATGGTTTGTATCAAAAAGTTAATGTGTGAGAAGCTCAGTCCCCAGTGTGGCAGTATTCAAGCTGGTGGGACCTTTAAGAGGTAGGGCCTAGTGGAAGAGGAACAAGTGACTGGGGGTATCACCCTTGGAAGGGCTTCATGCTGGTCTCCCAGACAGAGGTAGTTTCTGTGAGAGTGGGTTGTTACGAAAGAGTGTGCCTGACTCCTGAATCTCTGGCTTCCTGTTTTGCCAAGTGATCCCGCTGTCGTATGTCTCCCACCGTGAAGCCATCTGCCATGTTGTGATGCAGCCAGAGGACCCTCACCAGTCTTGGACTTTTAGCTTCCAAAAACCGTTCCTTAAAAATTCTCTTTTCTTTATAAAGGGTTCAGCCTCTATTACTTCATTATAGCAATGGAAAATGGACTAATATACCCTCATTCTGGTGAGGTTGCATCTCTTTCAGTGGGCCACTTTCTCCGAGCAGGAGTAGCTTACCCCTGGTGAATTCCACTGAACTTGATTTTGATTAGGTCTTGTCACCCTCTCTATGGTCTGAACTTGGAGCATTGGCTCAGAAAATTACCAAAAGGCCAAAGATGAGAGACACATTCCTTCTGGCAATTGCCTGCCTCCTGCTTGACTAACACTGTTGGCTTTCTTGGTTTGTCCTGAAGACTGTTGGTCTCCTTGGCTTATCCTCAACTGGCCCAGCATTTTGTGATAGAAGTGTTCTGCTTATTAATCAGTTCTTTGACAAAGAAATTTAGTCATTATCTACATTTAATGTATGAGAACAAAGAAAGAGCATACATGCATATGTGTTCCTGCATGTGCATACACACATGTGCATACACACACACACACACTCCCACACCAGCATCAACCTACTACAGCCGTGCATGCATGGCAAGACCTGTTTGGCAACTGGAGAGTTTATGTAGGTTTGAGGAATCTGAGCTGCAAGTGTCAAATTAATGGATATCATGTAATTTTCTGTTTCTTTTGATCCCTTTCACTGATGCCCTATTTCTCTTCTAGAGGGTTATTATCTTGGATTATTTCAAATATTCCTTCTCTCACGTGTTCTCCAAAATGAGCCTTCTCTTCTTGCTCAAGCTTGCCTGGCCTGCGTTCCATATCTTCATTGTCTTCCCAGCCCTGTACAGCTGATTTGCTAAACCATTTAAAGAGCTGTGTTTCTGTGAGTCTAAAGGGATCTCTAGATGCTATGGAGAGGGCTATGTGTGTCTTTCAGGGTTCCCCTCAGCAGAGGAGCTGATACTGGCAGAGGATGTCTTTCTGTTTGGAAAAGTTGGTCAGAACAGTTTTCCCATGAAAAAAAATGGAAAACATATTTATTTTCATCACTGGCAAAATCAATAGTATGTTCTTTTTATAGAAAATTTACTACTGTATATGAAAGTTAAAAAAAAAACGCAATTTTTCTATACCCTAAAATAATCCACCATGAGCCAGGTGTGTTGGTACAGGCCTCTAATCCCAGCACTCTAGGAGGCTGAGCGAGAGGGTCGAAAGTTCAAGCCCAGGCCAGGCAATTTAAAGACTTAGTGAGGCCCTGTTTCAACAAAAAAAAAGGCTGGGGATGTAGCTCACTGTGGAGGCTTTGGGTTCGGTCCCCAGTACCTCACATGCGCACACACGCACACAAACTACTGTGAACTGTTCTATGTTTATTCCCACTTTTTCTCAGTATAATGTTTAGAGTCTTATATCATATTGTTGTACCCACACTTTACCTGACTTTATGTCTCCATATTGTCTCTTAGTATTTTAAATAGAATTTGCCTTGTTATTATAGGCTCTTACGGAAGATGCTATTTATATATTTGTAGTGTTACATAAAGACCCCTGTTGGATTTAAAATATTTTCAATTTCTCCAACTATCAGGCAATTATTTTTCCAGTTATTTTCAACTTTCCTTGACAAATAATACTGCAGTGAAAATCTTTAAAGAATATGTTTAAAATTTTTTTTCAGTAGTTCTACTCGTAACAAAAGTAGTATTATTGGAGCCCCTCTTCTGAGACGGTCTCCAAGTCTTTATAAAGCCCTGCGCTGCACGAATCCTTATTCCTTTTCTCTTCCTAGGAACATGTTTTTCAACCTTTGTGACCTTGGCAATCTTTTACAAGGTCTTCATGGGTACACAAGAGTAATGCTTCCTTTCCATGGGCTTGCTCAAGCCTTTGGCTACAGACCACAGAATCACATTGAAATGACTCTAGCCTTACTTTCTTGGAGGCCCCCATCTCTTCTTGCCAAGTCTACTAGTTCCTCTGTTAAATGTTCTGGTGGTCGCTCTAGAATTATCCTTCAGAACACATATTATGACTGTAGTTAAACAACTACTTGGGTTCTGCATGCTTTCCTTCTTAACTGGAATGTAAGTAGATTGACTGGCATTCATCCTCAGTCCTCAGAGCTCTACACATAGTCGGTATTCAGGGAACATTTGTAAGCTAAATGAATGAAAGAATAGATGAATGATCTTCCAAAATATCTTATACATAAGAGTCTCCAGGAATGAATAAAGCATAGTTATCTTTTCTCAGATTGGTAATTATGTTTGCTCATAATCCATACCAGCTTTATAGCCAACATGTATGGGGGATTTATTACAAGCCAAGTGCTGTGTTAAGTTTTTTGTATATTTTATTTTATTTAAAGATTACAATGGCTTTATGAGATGGGGACTATTAAGCTGCCTTTTATATTCTTAGTTGAAGAACTAGAGGCTCAGAGAGGTTGTATAATTTGCCTATGGTCACACAAATAATAAGAGGCAGGGTAAGATTGGTCTGACTTGTTTTTTAACTCTTAGCCATTCTCCTTGTCTGTTTAGGCTACAATAAAAATTACCATTAACTGGCTGACTTATGAACAACAGAAGTTTATTTCTCAAGTTCTGGAGGTTGGATGTCTGAGATCAGGGCATGAATTAGTCAGATTTCTTGTCACTGCTATGCAATACCTGACACCTAAAACTTAAAGGAGGAGAGGTTTCATTTGGCTTATGGTTTCAGGGGATTCATTCTATGGTTAGCTAACTCCAATGAAGAAACATCATGGTGGAAGGGCATGATGGAACAAAGATGCTTAATTCACAGTAGTTTGGAAGCAAAACAATGGGAATAGGACCAGAAAGGAAGGGGAGAGGGCCATATACAGACCCCAAGCCCCCACTTCCAATACCTATCCAAACATAACCAGAAGTAGGCTCCTCTAATGCCCTGGGCAGATCTCAAGGCCAATCATGGTGACAATGTACCCTAACTGCCACAGGGCGCCAGCGTAATTTGATTCTGGTGAGAGCCCTATTCTAGGTGTCAGACAGCTGTTTTCTTGTTGTATCCTCACATGGTAGAAAAAGTGAGAGAACTCTCTGGGGTCCCTTTTATAAGGAATCAATCCCATTCAAAAGGGCTTCACCCTCATGAGGTAATTCTCTACCAATATTTCCACCTCCTAATACTATTATATGGTGGGGGAATGGAGAGTCTGAGATTTCAACATATGAATTTTGGGGAGACATAAGCAGTACATTGTGATAAAGCCACGATATGATATTTTCTGGACTGTTGTGTCTTTTTTGGGGGGGTTTCAATGCATATATTTTGATCATATCCATCCCCCATTGCCACCCTGGAATGTCTTTCTTGGCAAGCTCTCATTCAGTGGAAAAAATCTCTGTCTTGAATGATGCAGGGCGAACAAGGCTACTCTTTCTTCTTCACCATATTCCTTTTCACGCTTAATCAGTCCCCAGTTCCTTCAATATTTTTTCTGGGACTAGATTATAAGTTTTCTGCATCCAGTTTTGTGTTTTTGTTTTCACTTGGGTACTTACCCTTTCCCATGGTGCATTAGTTTCTATATCTGGAAGAAGGAAAGATAATTACCTCACAAGGGTGAAGCCCTTTTGAATGGAATTGATTCCTTATAAACTAACATGGAAAGAGAGTGCAAGAGTAGCAAGGGTGTTGTAATCTCTTCTTCTCCTAAGAGAGGTGGTATAGCCTATTGGCTAAGCTGTGGACTCTGGAGACGGACTGTGAAGCTCGAGTCTTAGTTCTGCCACTTTGTAAACTTGAACAGTTGCATACATTCTAAATCAGCTGATCAAATTCTTAGACGGAGTGGACTGCAGCTAACAGAGGTGAGTACCACCTTCTCGGCGCTGCATTTGCAGCCTAGAAAGTGCTGTTTTCTGATGTCACTATTATTTACTGAGCGCTTATTTTCCCATTCTTCTAAGCACTTGCTCTGTATTAGCTCATTTAATCCACAAAGAGTTCTGTTATTATTCCCACTTTACAAATGTAGAAAAAACCCCAGAGAAATTGTCTTGGCCAAGATCCTGCAGCTGGCAAGTGGAGAAGCAGACGGTCCAGCTGCAGAGATGTGATTCTCCTAACCACTTCTCCCTTCTGCCTCCACTTCCTAAGCCCATCTTTTGGGACCTTCACAACATGCGTGCTTGAGCAGCTCACCTTATATTCTTCCACTGCAAGCAGTTTGACTCCTCTGACAAACTCTTATCTCCTGGACAGTCTTTGCTGTCCTTGCCTGCCCTCCCTTCCAGGGTTGTTAAAATGGGAACAGGGCTCACGGTGATTGATGGCCTGGGTGCTGATCATTTCCTACCTCTCCTGGCTCGTGGTAAATATTTACTTTTCGTTATACGGGACAGTGAGGTTTCATACAGGAGATGGATGTTGAGTGTATATATAATATTATGCTTGTCTGACTCCTTCGAACACGCAACTCTCATTTCCTTCCCTTACTGAGGAGAGGAGGAGATGCTGCAAGGTGAGTTGTTTGACTTTCCAGAGGACGCTCAGAGGTTTCCAAGTTGGATGGATTTCTTTTACTCTTATGTAGGGCTAGAAATATGGGGCTCTCTGAATAATTTAAGATCTGGTCAGGAGCTGTCAGTTAAACATGTATCAATGATGGCATTATTTACCTAATGTTGTGCTTCAAATTGATTCACTTTTTAAACACAGATATATAATTTAGCCTTGCCCTGAACAGTATGTCTTCCAGATCATGGATATAATCTAATTTTATTTATACATACTGCCATAT
Organism: Erethizon dorsatum; assembly: GCA_028451465.1. NCBI lineage: Eukaryota > Metazoa > Chordata > Mammalia > Rodentia > Erethizontidae > Erethizon > Erethizon dorsatum. The sequence goes on from CM051836.1 coordinate 9,959,374, forward strand.
GTATGTAACTATTAAAATGCAAAATGCTACTTCGTGTCCTCATGACTGTGTCTAGTTAGGATTAGGTGGCAGGTGACTTGCGGACCACTGGCAGCTCTGCCATTTTCTTGTTCTCTCACCCTGTAAGAGTGGGAGTTCTGCTCCATGCTTCCATCTTTCCAGCTACAAAATGAGGCAAGCTCTTACCACTCTATCTTTCCACTCTTTTGCTTTCTCTTTCTGGCTTGAGGTAATGTTTATAACAGAAAAAAGAGTCCATATATGCAGACAGGTTAATCTAAATTTTTTTCTCACTTACAGAAAGACAGTTTCCAATCTTTACCTCGGAAGGAGGTTGGGTAGTTCTTGTCATTCATCTATTATTGCTGCTCAGAGAAATACATGAGGAGAGATAAAACAGCTGAGAAATTCTTCAATGTAGTTAGAAGAGAGTCTAAGTTGTGAGATGGAGGGAGAGGGGCAAAGAGAGGGTGAGCAACAGAGAGTGAACTATGAATTGTAAACTCTGCATTTTAATGACAAGATTTTAGCTGATGCATCTCCTCTCCCCCACCTTTCCACTCTTTTTGGACTTTCTTGCCCCTCTTCTCTCCTTTCCTCCCTTTGTTTCTACACTAAATTTCCTTTATTTACTGCAACTTGAAAACATGCATTTCTTTTTCCAGAGGCCCAAAAATAAGCCAGATATTATTTTCCCAACATATCATATGGCTTTGTGTTTTCCTGTTACTTTTCTTAGAAAATAAAATTGTTGAGAAAAATGCCTTCATCTATGACAACAACTACCACCAAAACTATTTTTGCAGGGCCAAACTGAAAAGAACTTCGTCAAAGGCAAGATTGTTTTTGACCTCTGGGAGCTCCCCTCCCTTTTACCAGCTCCCCTTCTGCCCTCCCTTCCTGAGATGGAGCCTCTGGCTCTGGCTCCTGAGTCCCCGCAGAGCTAGCTACTGTCCCAGTCTTATACATGGGGCTTTGAGGTTCAGAAAGATGAAGGACCTGCCTTGGCAGACCATAGTTTAGTTTCGGGGCAAGGATGAGGCTAGAATTTTAATCTTGACACTTCTAGATCCTGGTTCTTATTAGCTTGTGGCTTTTACCAAATGACTCCTGGTTCAGTTAACTCTATCTTGATAGATCCTTATTAGGACCACATTTTTATACCCTCTAATAACAACTGGTCATTTATGAAGAGCAGTCATTCTCCTCCCAAGCATGTCATGCTTGTATTGAGCTAATTCTTCGTTTATAGATGGTGGCTAATGCCTGCTTTTCCTGTTATTTTTAAATGCCATGAGGGCAGGGACAAGTCTCTTATCTCACAGTTTTCCCCCAGTTCACATAGTAATAAGAACCTGTTGAAGTGGTCCTTCTGTTCGTGGACTTAATTCTTCCCACGTTTCTGGTCACAAACTGAATTGGATGAGAAATGGATCAAATTTCCCCATAACGTCAACATGGAACCTAACCATTGAATTTGATTTAGTTCTCATCCATCTCATTTGCAATGAGAATTGTGGAAAGAATTAAGTTCATGAACCGAGGTACCACTCCAGTTACTTATTCGTCAGGCGATTATCTTGGACCAGGCCATGTGCTGAGGCTTCTACACAGATTAACCCATTTCATCCTAACAGCCCACTGGTGCTGTGGTTGTCATCTTCATTTTACAAATAGGAAACTAAGATGCAAAGGGTTAATTAACTTGCAGAAGGTCGCACAACTACTAAATGGTAGAAGTGGGGTTGGAACTTGGCTGGCCTTGTGCCGCAGGACCCCACTCTACCCTCTACTGCCGGTCCACAGCAGATACTCATCAAAACATAATGACTCTGTGCTTTTTCTTGGCTATGCTACCTGAAGAACTCTATCTTCCCATGTGAGTGAAGATTGGGTGTTTGTGAAACTCTTATGGAAGAGGACGGAATTTATTTTTAAGTCAAGGCATCTGTAAGGTGCCTCTTTATGCACATTCCTTGGCCCCATCCGGATCATTACATGTATCTCTAGGACCTGGGACTAGTAATTGTTGACTGCTGTCTAGGTGTTCTCTTAGGGGAGGACACTTGAAAAATATTATTTTAGGGTTGGATTGTAGCTTAGTTGTAGAGCACTTGCCTAACATACATGAGTTGCTGGATTCCATTTCCGGCACCGCAAACAAGCAGAAACACAAGAAATATGTTTTCTAAAGTTCCTCATTAAATAGGGCAACCTGAGCAAGGGTACACCACATAGTGGAAGTTTGAAGCTTGTGCAATTCCCACCTTTTCTGCTTCTTTTACTTAGGGAGCAGATTTTGGCTAATTTAGTGACAAAGCCTAATGCACAGGATGTCTAATGGGCCAGAGGCAAAGCCAACAGGGTAAGCAACATCTGCTTAAATGATTGCCACTGAACCTGGAGCTGCTGTGCATTAGAGGACAAAGTTAGGGCTTCTCTTGATGCGTGGCCATCAGCTGCAGCGGGTGGCTTCTCACATGAGCACTTTAGTGTGAGGTCTGGTTATCAGAGGGTTCAAAAGTGATTCAGGATATGTGGAGTGGTTCCATTTAAACTTCAAGAGGAGGCACTAGTGAGAAAAGCCAGGGCAATAGCTACCCGCTCTTCCACATTTAGATACTGCAGTTAGGATGCACTCCATGAGAACTTGACACAGCCTGGCCGCAGACAGGCTCCTCCTGAGGCGTGGGACACATCAGTTGCATAGGTATCTCTTTGTTATGTGTGCACATGGATGGTCCTGTTGTCTTAGTCTACAAATCCTGTTTTCTATCAGGACTACTTGCATAAAGCCCACAACTACTCTGCTATTTCCCCTGGTTCTGATAACTGTTTCGTCATCTGCTCCCCGCCCCCACATGCATCCTTCCATTCAGCCATCAAACACTTTCAGAGTACCTGCTTCACCCTGGGCACTGATTAAGGCACTGGGGATCAAGCAGTGGGCACAGCAGAGTGGTTGCCTTCCTGCATTTTTCTCTTTACTACAGATTTGCAGCCATTTTTGTTTCCTGTCATCCTGTTTCCTAACCTCTTCTCTATAACTTGTAAGTATACACAGTCTCATTCTTTTTAAGATAAGCACACAAGTGTCCCACTTGCTTGCTCAGATATTCATGTGTAATACATGTGGAAATAGATGTGTCTAGATGTACATATACTTATGCTGTATAATCACAAATTATGGTGAATGTTTAAATGAAAACATTTCATTATAATAAAAGAACACTGCCACTAATCAACCTCCAAATACTCCCCCTTTCTTTGAACACACTTTTCCCATTGCTCTCGCCACTTTCTGAAGCAGCTCTGGAAGTACTTTTTCATGTATGTCTTTAGTTGTGCTGGCATGGATACCTGAATCAACTCAAAATGTTTCCCTTTTCATGGTAATTTTGATTGTGGGGAAGAGCTAGAAATCATATAATGCTAGATTAGGTGAATAGGGTATATGAAGACACACTATCGTGTTTCTATTTGACCAAGCTGTAAATACTAAAATCAATTTAGGATATTGAGCGAGCCACGACCTGACAACTAAAAACACTCACAAAAGAAGACTTCAGAAGTGCTTCAGGAAGTGGCAGGAAGAATGGATTGTATATCTGATATGTTGCGGGATATTTTAAGGAGGGCTAATGACATGTGTCTTTTTTTGGGGTACCGGAGGTCGAACTCAGGACCTCGTGCTTGCCAGGCAGGCGCTTATGCCGCTGAACTGTCTCACCGGCCCATGACATGTGTCTTTTACTGTAATACATTTCTTTTTGATTTAAACTTTCACTGCATATTTTGACTACACCCCATAGACATACATTTAGCAAGCAAAGGTTGACTCTCAAAGGTCATGATCATCATTTTATTATTCTTCAAAGTAGTATTTTTGAGTGTCTACCATATATTAGTCATTGAGTGAAGCCAGAACCATTTTTGGATTCAAGGAACCTCTTCCCAGTCCCTCAGTATGGGTCATCTTCCTACTGTTCAGGGCAGATGTATGAGAAGGACCTGGTGGGTAGTTGTTTTTTTCTCTTTATTCATGTTAGTTATTGGAAAAATCATGGAAAGAGGAAATTTTCCATTGTGTCCTCATATAAAATAATATTAATAACCCCTCTGGAAAAGTATGTTGTGTGTAAATTTCAATGATTTGTTTCTTATTCAGAAGGTCCTAAAAACAATCAAGGAAACCCCATATACCATCTGAACATGGACATGTATGTTTTTACCCCATCTTACAATGTTCCCAGCTACAAAACAACATTTTGTGAGGTTTATTGGCAACAAATTAGCTTAGATTTATTTCAGATTATTGATTTCCGCATTCAAAGGTTAATGAGGTTTGTGCCTTCATTCAGCACTTCTGCTCTGGGAAGAATAATGAGATTGCCTGAAGACACAAACCATTCAATTAAAACAAACAGATGACTATTATGTGCATCCTGACTGCATTCTCATACTTTTTTTTCCTTACTCCTCCTTCTTTCTTGTATTCTAATTCCTCTGAGGATTTTCATTTTTGAACATGAAAAGACAATTAAGGTGATCCTAGGCAGCGCTGTTCCAAGTTATAGATGACTCCCATATGGACTCTTATGTAGAGAAATAGAGCTAATCTATGCAGTCTATCAAGATTTGTTTCTTTGGTACACCTACACACATCTCCTAGTCTCAGTGAGAGAAACACAAATTGATTTATTTTCAATTAGAAACCCCTGACAAGAAGATCTAAGTACACTGTTACAAGCAGCAGGCTGGGGGATGCTGAAGAACTATGGTATTTCCACATGTTGCCTAGTAGTGGACTTTGAGCCATTCTAGAGCTGGGTTTAAATAACTTCAAACAACTGTTTCTCTTTGACCTTTGAAGATTTTCTGACTTAATAATCTGTTTGCAAATAGTTATGCATCCATCCTTATATACCTGCTAACATGGACTTTTCATAGACCACAGACTTTATATGTAATTTATTTAATTCTAGATAAGAGTAAACCATTTAGGGAACTTAAGGTCTGGCTTCTTCAAGGTATTTTGGTGAAGAATGCAGCAGCCTGAGTGAGAGCAGAATATTTGTATACAAATTCCCTCATATTTGTATCTAATGCAAAGTCTTAGTGAAACCCAAGCCAGGGTCTAATGGAGAGCCATGGTAGACAGCAGTGAAAATTGTTGTCTGAGCAGTAACTCTCTGTCTACTGCAGGATAAATTATATATTGTTTTTCTTGAGCAGGCACACCTTCGGTATAATTCTTCCAAAAAAATAAAAAGCAAAACAGATGGAAGCCAAGTTACTAGACTAAGATCACATTTTAATTATGAGCTTTGGAGCTGGGAGGAAGTTACAAGGACATTTTGGACTTTCTTCTCACTTTGTCACTGGGAGAATGAAGCCTAGAAGGAAAGCCTCAGGTCCAACACCAGCAAAGCCAGCTGTCTGATTTTTCTCTCCAAGTACTTTAGTCCTGTTCTGACCTAAACCAGTCTCAAGGCCCTGAGGCCATCTTCACTCCTAAGCTGATTTTTTGAGGGGTGGCTGTAGATGATCCTATAGATTCACTTCCCATCAGCCATAATGTGAAACCACTAGGATGTATTTCGATTGCAGAGGGGCACACGAGCTCATTGACAAAGACCAGAATAAATGTGATTATTTAGAGTGTATACGGTTAGTGAAGCTAAATTTTAGATAATGTTGAAGACGCTGTGGTGTGTCTTAGAATCTCAGACTCTTAAAAGACATTCTAGAAATAATGTAGCTTGGCTCACAAGTTAATGTATCCCCATCTTCTTTATAATAACACCTTGGACTACACTGAATGTACTAAACTCAAGACCTAATTGTACATATTTTGATTACATATTGGAGAACTTTCTACACAGCTATTCCTTTTCTAGAATTTTTCATGCTTTTTCTGAAGTAGCATTTGGGAGCTAACCTTGTTACTCACAGAGCTTATACAAAATAACATAGTTACCCAAACCTGCCTTCTTTGGGGGGTACATTAGCTAATTCCTTAAAGAATCTTTCTGTGAGATCCCCATGACAACAAAGAATGGCTGACCCACTCTTGTCAAATGTAACATTTCTGAGTTTGGAATGGAATACAAAAAAGCAGTGAACCAGAATGATCTGATTTGTTCTTTATGTTTGTTCAGAAAGTCAAGAACTAGGTCAAGGATGTCAAGATTTTTCTAACAACAGATGAGTCATTTTAAACTATTGTAGAAACTATTACAACCATTTATTTTAGACCATTAAAATAGGTATTTTACATTAATGAGACATGGCAGTGAGCAAATTGTAGCTTTTTAAACAAAGACCTAAACCCCAAGGGAGAATATGGTGGCTAATACCATACCTTGCTGGATTCTCCTTCAGGAGTGAAGGTCTTACCTCCTCAGCTGCTGGAAGTTCTACTGACAAAAAGCCCCAGCTGTCAGGCCCCATAGGAATTGCCCCAGTTGAAGAGATTAATCTTGCCCAACATCATGTTCCCCTTTCTGGGCAAAACCCATTCAAAGGCTGGTTCAGGTGAGGCATACGGAGTTGGTCTCCTACCCACAACTTGTGCAATTCTGATGAGTCATTCAAGTTTCAGAACTTCCTGTGGGATTGACTGGGACTTTTACTGGGACTGTATCACAACTCAAGTCCTTGCTTTGTCCCTGTCTTTTCGCAGATGTTGGCTCCATGACCCTGTGTTACCTAACCTTTTATATACTACTCCATCTCAGTGTCTGAGAAACTAACCTGTAACAGAGAGAATGCCCCTTGTGAACACAGCAGAACAAGGGGTCAGCAAATGCCATCCCACAAGAATAATTTTGGTTCATCATCTGTTTTTGTAAATAAAGCATCATTGGAACATAGCCACACTTAGTCCTTTAGATGTCTTCCTGCTACAATGCCAGACCTGAGTAGTTGGAACTGAGACTGTGTGGCCCACAAAACTGAAAATATTTATTTTTTGGCCTTTTGCAAAAAAAAAAAAAAAAAAAAAAAAAAGAAAAAATGACCAGTCTCTGCTGCACAATACTGGAAGAAACACAGCTATTAGATGATAGAGAAATCCAGGACAAGAACTCTCAGAACATCATGCATTCTGAGTGGAATTTTCAGCATCTGTTTTATGAAATAGTCTTTGATCTGTTCTTCTCTAGTGATATTCATGTCCAAAGTTTTCTCTAACTCTGTACTGGGTTGATATGGAAAAAATGAAGAACATTGACTTTTGATCTTTAGTTTGAGTTTGATATAATGAAATGTCCTATTTTCCACTTGTGCTTTAAAGTTTACAAGAGCATTTTTGCATACTTTCGTTTATCTTGAGGTAGACAGGTCAGGGTCCACCACCCTCATTTGACTGATAAAGAAACTGAGGTTCAATTGCTATCTCTCGTCCTGTAGTACTTCTAAAGTGTGAACTTTTGTCTTATATTTTTTCTTAGCAAAGGAAACGAAAAGTCAAGAAAGAACCAGTGCATAGCTACGAAGCAATAAGCAGGGAGGCAAACAGAGATAATTTCTGGAAAGAGAAAAAATTATCTTTCTCTAATGCTAATTATCTTTCTCTAATGCTTAAACTCATCAAATGTTTATTGACTAGCACTGAGTTAGTATGTTAAAAGATTGATATATTTTTTTTTTTTGTAATTGAATTTTTTTTATTTTAAAGAGAAGAAAAAAAACAAAACAAATCAAAAGAAGAACAAATTTTCAAAACAACATAATAGGAGGGTAACAATGGTTAATACATTACGTATTACTATCTTTAAGTTAGTTATTCAGGACACCAGACATTAGCATTCAATTGTCCAAACATTATTGGCACAAACCTTACTCTTCAATGAACTAAGTAAAATTGGTAGTGTATCTATCTTAACCATCTTATATATATATATACATTTTTTTCCCTTTCCCTTCTTTCTTTTCCCTATTCCAGTCTCTCTTTCCTTTTGACCAGTTTCTTTTTGATTCACCATATCTATTGTACATTTTGGATCTTATTTACTCTTTCAGTTTCTCATACTAGAGAGATAATACGATGCTTACACATGTGCTTCTGGTTTATTTCACTTATGAGTATTTTCTCGAGTTGCATCCATTTACCTATAAAAGTCTCCAGTTTATCCTTCTTTATGGCTGAATAGTACTCCATTGTATAAAAATACCACATCTTTCTTATCCATTCCTCAGTTGATGGGCATTTGGGTTGTTTCCAAGATCTGGCTATTACAAATTGTGCTGCTATAAACATGGGTGCACATATATCGCTGTGGTACGATGTTTTTAATTCTTCTGGGAAGATGCCCAGAAGGGGAATAGCTGGGTCAAATGGGACCTCCAACCCTAGTTTTCTGAGGAATCTCCACACTGACTTCCACAGTGGCTGTACCAGTTGACACTCCCACCAACAGTGAAGAAGGGTTCCTTTTTCCCCACAGCCCCTCCAGCATTTGTTGTTAGTTGATTTCTTAATAGTAGCCATTCTTTCTGGGGTGAGATGGTATCTCAGTGTTGTTTTAATTTGCATCTCTCGAATGACTAGTGATGTTGCACATTTTTTTGTATATTTGTTTGCCATTAGTATTTCTTCATCTGAGAAATGTGTATTCATCTCAGATGCCCATTTTTGGAGTGGGTCTTTAAATTTGGGAGGTCTGATTTTTTTGAGTTCTTTATATGTTCTCGATAGTAATCCTTTGTCTGAGGAACAGCTGGCAAACATTTTTTCCCACATTGTGGGTTGTCTCTTCACTCTGTTGGTGGTTTCTCTTGCTGTGCAAAAGCTTTTTAATAAGATGAGATCCCAGTTATTGATTCTTTGGGATAGTTCCCGTGCGGTTGAGTTTTTATTCATAAAGTCTTTGCCTACACCAATGTCTCCAAGGGTTTTACCTATCCTACCTTCCAGCAGATTTAATGTTTCTGTTTTAATATTTAGATCTCTGATCCATTTTGAATTTAGTTTAGTGCATGGTGAAAGATATGGATCTAGTTTTAATCTTCGGCATGTGTAGAGCCAGTTTTTCCAGCACCATTTATTAAAGAGGCTATCTTTCTTCCAGCGAATGTGTTTGGCACCTTTGTCAAAGATAAGGTGGCTTAGTATGTCTGGGGTTGTTTCAGCATCTTCTAATCTGTTCCATTGATCTTCAGGTCTGTTTTTTTGCCAGTACCACACTGTTTTTATCACAGTAGCTTTATAGTATAATTTCAAGTCGGGGATTGTGATGCCCCCTGCCTTGCCTTTGTTGCCCAGAATTGCCTTTGCTATTCTAGGTCTCTTCTGATTCCAAATGAATTTTAGGATTGTTTTCTCTAATTCTGTGAGATATGCTGTTGGAATTTTGATTGGAATTGCATTAAATCTGTATAACAATTTTGGAAGTATGGCCATTTTCACTATATTGGTTCTTCCTATCCAGGAGCAAGGGATATCTTTCCATTTTCTGATATCCTCTTCAATCTCCTTTTTCAGACTACTGTAGTTTTCAGTATAGAGGTCTTTTACATCCTTCGTGAGGTTGATTCCTAGGTATTTCATTTTTGTGGATGTTATTGTGAAAGGTATTGTTTCCCTAATTTCTCTTTCAGTAAGTTTGTTATTTGTGTACAGGAAGGCTATTGACTTTTGAGTATTGACTTTGTATCCAGCTACACTACTGAATTTGCTTATTAAATCTAGCAGTTTTTTAGTGGAGTTTTTGGGATCTTCTGTGTAGAGTATCATGTCATCTGCAAATAATGATAATTTAACTTCTTCCTTTCCAATCATTATTCCTTTTATTTCTTTCTCTTGTCTAATCGCTCTGGCTAAAGTTTCCAGAACTATGTTGAATAAGAGTGGGGACAGTGGACATCCTTGTCTTGTTCCTGATTTTAGAGGGAAGGCTTTCAGTTTTTGGCCATTTAGTATAATATTGGCTGTTGGTTTGTCATAGATAGCTTTTACCAGATTGAGATAAAGACCCTCTATTCCAATTTTCTGTAGGGTTTTTATCATGAAAAGGTGCTGGACTTTGTCAAAAGCTTTTTCTGCATCTATTGAGATGATCATGTGATTTTTGTCTTTGGTTCTGTTAATATGCTGTATTACATTTATTGATTTACGTATGTTGAACCATCCCTGCATCCCAGGGATGAATCCAACTTGGTCATGGTGTATAATCTTCTTGATGATTTGTTGGATTCTGTTTGCCAGTATCTTATTAAGGATTTTTGCATCTATGTTCATTAGGGAGATTGGCCTGTAGTTCTCTTTCTTAGTTGGGTCCTTCTCTGGTTTTGGTATCAGGGTAATGCTTGCTTCCAGGAATGAATTTGGGAGTATTGCTTCCCTTTCAATTTCATTGAAAAGTTTGAGAAGTAGGGGCGTTAGGTCTTCTCTAAATTTCTTGTAGAATTCGGCAGTGAATCCATCAGGGCCTGGACTTTTCTTTGTTGGGAGGTTTTTAATTACATCTTCAATTTCATTGGTTGATATTGGTTTATTTAGGATTTTTAAATCTTCTTGATTTAGCTTTGGTAATTCATACGAATCTAGGAATCTGTCCATTTCTTCTGCATTTTCCATCTTAGTAGAATATAAATTTTCAAAATAGGTATAGATGATCTTCTGGATTTCTGCAGGGTCCGTCATGATATCACCCTTTTCATTTTCAATTGCATGGATTTGAGTCTTTTCTTTTCTTTTTTTAATAAGGTTGGATAAGGGTTTGTCAATCTTATTTATTCTTTCAAAGAACCAACTTTTTGCTTCATTGATTCTTTGTATTGTTTTTTTATTCTCCAATACGTTAATTTCTGCTCTGATCTTTATAATTTCCTCCCTTGTACGGGCTTTTGGCTTAACCTGCTCTTCTTTTTCTAGAAGCTCGAGGTTCACCCTTAAGTTGTTTATTTGCGCTTGCTCTATTTTTCTGATATAAGTATTTAATGCTATAAATTTCCCTCTTAGGACTGCTTTCATTGTATCCCATAAGTTCCGGTATGTTGTACTGTCATTGTCATTCAGTTGTAGAAAGTGACTAATTTCTTCTTTAATTTCATCTGTGACCCATTGGTTGTTCAGGAGGATGCTGTTTAATTTCCATGTGTTTAGGGAGTTTTTGTGGGATCTTTTGCCATTGATTTCCAATTTCATTGCACTATGGTCTGATAATATGCATGGGATAATTTCAATTCCTTTGCATTTACTTAAGCAGGTTTTATGAGCTAGTATGTGGTCTATTTTGGAGAACGTCCCATGTGCAGCTGAGAAAAATGTGTATTCTGATGTTGTGGGTTGGAACACTCTGTAGACATCTACTAAGTCCATTTGTTCAAAAGTTTGGTTCAGTTCTACTATTTCATTATTGATTTTCTGTCCAGTTGATCTATCTTTTTGTGACAGTGGAGTATTGAGATCTCCCAATATAATTGTATTAGTGCTTATTTGATTTTTCATGTCCTTTAGTACTTGTTTTATATAGCTGGGTGCATTGGTATTTGACGCATATATATTTATGATCGTTATCTCTTCCTCTTGGATTGTTCCCTTTACAAGGATGTAATGACCGTCTTTATCTCTCTGAATCCTTCTTGGCTTGAAGTTCACTTTGTCTGCAAAAAGAATAGCTACCCCTGCTTTTTTCTGGGTTCCTGTGGCATGGAGTATTGTTTTCCATCCTTTGACTTTCAGTCTATGAATTTCTTTCTGAATTAAATGTGTTTCTTGTATACAGCATATTGTTGGATCTTGCTTCTTGATCCATTTCGCCAGTCTGTGCCTTTTGATTGGTGAATTGAGACCGTTAACATTGATGGTTAAAACTGATATGTATTGACTTGTCATGATATTTTCCTGTTGTTGGTTCCCACTCTTTGTTTTTCTGCTTTCCGGCTATTTAATTATTTGCCCTGCCTGGTGGATTCCTTCTGTTGGGGTTCCTATCTCTTTCTAGAATGTCCTTCAGAACGTTTTGGAGTGCTGGTTTGGTGGTCATAAATTTTCTTAGATGTTCTTTGTCATGAAAGTATTTTATTTCTCCATCAGTTTTGAAAGATAGTTTTGCAGGGTACATCAATCTGGGCTGAAAATTATTTTCCTTTAGAGCTTGCAATACATCATTCCAAGCTCTTCTTGAATTGAGGGTTTGTGCTGAAAAGTCAGCTGTGATTCTGATGGGTTTTCCTTCATAGGTGATTTGTCTCTTCTCCCTAACAGCTTTTAAGATTCTGCCCTTCTGTTGAATTTCTGGGATCTTGACTATAATATGTCTGGCTGAAGTTTTTTTTTTTGTTTTTTTTTTTTTGATCATGTCTAGTTGGTGTTCCAAAAGCTTCACTTGGCCGGTGAGATGGCTCAGTGGCTTAAGCGCCTGCCCGGCAAGCGCGAGGGCCCGAGTTCGACTCCCGGATCCCACATACGAAAAAGGGGCCGGTGATATCGCTCAGTGACACGGGCGCCTGCTGGCGTGCGAGGTCCTGAGGTCGTCCCCCCGGTACCCACAAAAAAAAAAAAAAAAAATAAAAAAAAAAAAAATAAAAGCTTCACTTATAGGGGTGTCAAATTCCTTTTCTCTTCCAGGAAAGTTCTCCCTGATTATGTCTTTGAACTAGGTTTTAATGTCGTTGATGCTATCTCCTGCTTTTTCATTTATTCCAATTATTCTTAAGTTGTTTATCTTTGAGTCATCTAGCAGCTGCTGAATTGATTTTTCATGGTCCCTTGCTATTTTTAAGAATTTTTCCATTTCATGATCACTAATTGCAAGCCTGTCTTCTATATCTGAGATCCTGTCCTCGCATTGGCTTATTCTGCTACAAATACTTTCAATGGAATTTTTTATCTCTTGGGTATCTGCTTGAATCTGCCTTATGGATTCCATTTCTTTCCTATGCTGAGCATTCATGGTTTCTATAGTTTTCTTAAGTTCATCTATTTTTTTGTCTGTATCAGCTATAGTGTCCTTAAGCATGGTCTTCATTGTAGACATTATCTCTGCAGTTTTCTGTGAGATTATTTCTGTTTTAATTTTTTCCAGAACCTCATTCAGTTGCTTTGTTGTTACCACTTCAGATAGGCCAGGTGGGTGGCTTTCAGATTGTCCCACCTCGTTGCTCCCTAGGTTTGCCTTTGGTGAATTGGATGTGTGGGGTTGCATCTTGTTTAAGTGTCATCTCATTTTTTCTTTCTTTAATTCCTGGGGTGATGTTTGCAAATTACCTATAGTAGGTTACTTTATTGCTAGTGTTTAAGATCTTTAGAAGATGACTACTTCTCTGCAGTATCTTCCAAGTGGAGCTTGCTTTTAGGTTTTGAGCTTTCTGCCAGATCCTACCTCTTCAATTCGTTGGGTATGCGAAGTTGCTACCTGTTTGGCCCAGTCCTTGATTCTTTGGTACTGTGCCACTGTATTTTCTGTGTCCCTTAGTCAATCTCAATCATGAAATATCAGGAAGGAAAGATGTTTAGAACAATTATTTCACATTTGGCTATAATGTTAACTAAAGCATCAAACACAGCCTAGAAAATGACAGACTGAGCTAACCAGTTATTTACCACTTTTAGCTGTATAGAGTTGCGGTTATATAACAAAATCTAAAACACACCAGAAAAATTATATGCAGTATACAAGTCCTGTGTATGTCAATTTTTCCCCTGAGGAGTTTAAATTTAAAATGAGTTAAGGAGGAAATAGAGTATTGGGAGAAGAGGAAGGAATTAGATGTAAGGTTAGAGGACCAAGAGGGATCCCACTAAAATTGGGACACTGGTGCAGAGGACAGGTGGTAGAAAGAGAAGGAAGGGATAAAAGGAAGAACAGATCACAACCACAATCACAAAGAAGTTAGAGGCGCTGTTTACACTCATATAAAAAACCAGAGAAAATAATGAAGGAAAGAGCAAATACACATACAGAAACAAAAACGAAGATAAAAACAATAAAACAGACAGATCAAAAATACAACCCAACCAAAAAACAAAACAAAATAAAACAAAAACAAAAAAACCCTTCGCCAGAACAAAAAACAAATCAGTGAGAAAAAAAATAATAAAAAATAAAAATAAAAATAAAAATAAAAAAATAAAAAGAATCAGTTCCAGGTGTTGACTCTGCTGTAGGCAGTTACCCTGTGGTGACAGAGTCCTGTTCTGTGCAGGTCCGTCCCAGTAAGCCAGGAGCGCCCTCTGGCGGGCGGTGAGCAGAGGCGCGTACTTTCAGGCAGAGACCAGTCTAGCTCGCCTCCGCTCTCAGCGCCCTTTCACGATCCCTGGGCCTGAGAGGCTCAGGGCGCTGTCTGGAGCGCGGGTTCCCTGCACTGGTTCCCGCCGCTCTGGTTTTTCGCCATGCCCCCCACAATGGCGCCGGGCCAGTCGCTCTCTGGCGCGGGACAGGTGTGGCTGAGAGTCCAGTCTCGTTCGCCTGCTGACCTCAGCACACTTTCGTGGGCCTGAGAGGCCCCGTGCTGCCCTGTCCGGAGCACAAGTTCCCAGAGCAGTTTTCGAGCCGCTCTGAGTTTCGCCACACCCCCCACAATGGCGCCCGGCCGGTCGCTCTCTGGCGCGGGGCAGCTGTGGCTGAGAGACACTCACCGCCGGTCAGCGCCGTTCTCCGCCGCTCCCCTGCCCCGCCGCTGTCTCAGGATCCTCCATGGGGGCTCCCTGGGCACCAGCTGCCACCGTGTGTCCGTAGATTTGAGCCTCCACGGCGCTGCAACTCCCGGGATAGTAGAAGGTGCACGCGCGTGGTCTGCTCCTTCTTTCCTTCTTCTTTGTTGGAAGTTACCCGTCACTGGTGCCGAGGGTCCCAGATTGCGCTTCAGAACTTCTCTGGGTTTCGGGGAGGCATCTCCCCCCCTCCTGCGCTTTCCGGGTCGCTATATTCCCGTGTTCCAATGGTAACTTTTAGAGAGTTTCGCTGCCTGCTTCTTACTCATCCGCCATCTTGAGGTCTCTCCTCAAGATTGATATATTGAAAACCTCTGAAATCATTCTTTTTTTTTTTTTTTTTTTTTTTTTTTGTGGGTACCGGGGGGTCGACCTCAGGACCTCGCACGCCAGCAGGCACCCGTGCCACTGAGCGATATCACCGGCCCCTTTTTCGTATGTGGGTTCCGGGAGTCGAACTCGGGCCCTCGCGCTTGCAAGGCAGGCGCTTAAGCCGCTGAGCCATCTCACCGGCCCTGAAATCATTCTTGTTTGTATCAATAGTCAGGGTCCACAGTTTTGTGTTTACACCTTTCTTTTTTTTTTTTTTTTTTTTTTTTGTGGGTACTGGGAGTCGACCTCAGGACCTCGTGCTTGCCAGCAAGCGCTTGTGCTGCTGAGCGATATCACTGGCCCTTTTTTTCCTTTATGTGGGTTCCAGGAGTCAAACTCAGGACCTCACGCTTGCCAGGCAGGTACTTATGCCGCTGAGCTATCTCACCGGCCCTACACCTTTCACACCAGAGAATAATAATGTTTTTCTGCTTTTTATTATTTATCCGAAAAGAACTTAGGAAGTGCCTGTCGTGTATCTAGCATGGTATGAGAAGATGTAGATAAATGATAAGCTAAACTGACTTCTGCCCACATGGACCTCCCAATCTATGGGGAAGAAGAATTAACAAGTGGGTGAAGGATTGGAGAGGGGCAGTGCAGGGTGCTACAGATGTGCCACCTTAGTACAGGTGAGACCTAGGACAGAAGTGACATTAAAAGAAGACCCAAAGGATAGGTAGGAGTCAGCCAGGTGGAAAGGCGAATGAAATGCATGCTGGGTAGAGGGAATAGGATCTTCCAAGTCTGTGGGATGAGAGGAATTGAGACAAGTCTGTTTTGCCTGGAGTATACAATGGAGGGAAGGGTTATGAGAGATGAAGACATTGGATAGGTAGGGGCAGTTTATGAGTGATTACTTGGCAAACCACCGCAAAGACTGTCAACTGTATTCTAAAAGGTATAAAGCAGTCTTATGGATTTTAAACAGCAGAACTGTACTTGTTTTTCAAGCTCACTCCCCTCTTCTTAAAAACACAAAAAACAAAACTATGAAGTAGGATCAGGTTAGCTATTTTCTGTGCAGAATCCAATGGGACACAGAGATCAGTTAAGAAAGCCCAAGTTAGGGGCACAATTTGTATTTGCAAATGAAGTGGGAGCTCTACACTTACTTACCAATTGCAATGCATGTTCTTTGACTGCCTCTAGTCTAGACCATTTCAGCACAGTGGTCCAAAGCAGCCCAGGCCCTACCCACTCTGCCATTGTCACACTCCTGTAAACACCATAGACTTGTTTTCAGAGGCTTCTCTCCTTCACCTTTGAGGCCAAGTGTAAAGCACCTTCTGTTCTCTGTCCATCAGCATTTTGATTAAAGTCACTTGGAGGCCCTTTTCTTTGAGGGATCAGATCTTCCTTGAAGGGGCAGGAGTGAGCTATTTCTCCTGGATTCATGCATTCCTTGGGCAGAATGCAATTTTCCACTGAAATTACATCTGATGACAGTTCTGCACGCCACTGCCCAGGGAAGCCATTCCTCCCTTGCAGATATGCTTTAAGTCATGTCATCAGTGGAAGAAAAGGCCAGGCTTACCTCTGATGACTAGAATCTCAGCTGAAGAGGTTGAAAGTCCTAAATCACGGTAGGCGTAGCTGTGGGAGGGGCCTTCAGCTTTGGGGGTTCATCACTGTCCTTCAATTTCCATAAAATAAGAGGATAACAAAGAGTTTCTCAGATTAAATACACACTATTGTCTGTGCTTTTACTTATTTTACTCATGTTCCTCAGATTTTTCAAGACAAATATATCGAGAAATGACAGGCAAAGACAGTTTTATTTTTAATAGCCTATTGAGATGATGTATGAGTAGAGTACCTTAGGGAAGGTTTCAAAAGATCCTTAATTTGTTTCTGTTTGAAGGTTTTCCTGTTGTCATTCTGTTGCTGATTTCTGGTCTGATTCTATTCGAGAACATACCTTGTATGAATTCAATCCTTTTTTTTTTTTTTTTTTGTGGGTACTGGGGGTCGACCTCAGGACCTCGCACGCCAGCAGGCGCCTGTGCCACTGAGCGATATCACCAGCCCCTTTTTTCGTATGTGGGTTCCGGGAGTCGAACTCGGGCCCTCGCGCTTGCCAGGCAGGCGCTTATGCCGCTGAGCCATCTCACCAGCCCTGAATTCAATCCTTTTAAAATTGCTTAGGTTTTTTATTGCTAACGCAGGATATGGTCTATCACGGTGATTGTGCTGTAGTCACAGGAAAAGACTGTGTATTCTAAGGTCAGGTGGAGTGTTTCGTATGTACATGTCAATTAGATCCTGTTGGTTGATGGTGTTGAATTCCTCTGTATTCTTGATAATTTTCTGCCCAATATTTCTATTAATTGTTGAGAACAGAGGGTAGAAGTCCAGAACTATAATTTTGGATTTGCCTAATTCCCCTTTTAGCTCTCTCAGGTTTTGTTTCACTTTTTTTTTTTTTGTTTGTTTTTGCGAATCTGTTGTTTGGCATATCCACATTTAACATTGCCATGTCCTCATATTATATTGGTCTTTTAATTATTATGCAATTCGATCTTTACTGATTGTACTTTTATATGCCTTTAAGTTATGTGTGTAAAGACCCTTTGGTGGGTTTAATTCTTCTCAATGCTTATTCTTAACAAACCAATTGGAAAAACCAATTGGTTTTGGGGCTGCGAAAATGAAGAGACAGTCTTCCTTTCAGACTGGCTTAGAATCTGTTTTTATGGATGTGGCAAGGAGAGAGCGTTCCCTCAGTACACTTAGGCAGTGGATTTGAGTCTGTAGTTTAGTGTGGCACTTTCTAAATTTTAAGGTGCATGAAGGGGGAATTTAATGGACTCACTAGGAGAGGATCTAATTAATCTCTGTGGGCTATGTATCAAAGCCTATTTTTTTTTTTAATTTTTAATTTTTTTTTTGTCGGTACCGGGGGTCGACCTCAGGACCTCACGCGCCAGCAGGCGCCCATGCTGCTGAGCAATATCACCGGCCCTTTTTTCGTATGTGGGTTCCGGGAGTCGAACTGAGCACCTCGTGCTTGCCAGGCAGGTGCTTATGCCGCTGAACCATCTCACTGGCCCAAAGCCTATGTTTTTAATGAACACCTGATAATTCTGATGTCTGTGGTTCTCTAATCACATTAAAACCACATCAGCTCAGTCAAAATCCTACCTTGGCTGTTTACTGAATGAACTTGTGGAAGTTCTGAGCCTCATTTTCCTTATGTGTAAAATAAGAGTTATAGCTTCATAAGGTTAGTATAAGCTTGTACTTAAGAAATAATTGTGAAATCATTGTCATCATCACCATTGTCATAATCATTATCATCATGAACACTGGCACATATTAAGTCTGTCCTTCATAAAAATTTCTTCCCTGGGAAGGGTTTGTTGGTACCACTGCACTAAGATATATCTGCCAGGCTATCACTTAGCACCACCAGGGCTTTTAATAAATCAAGTTTGGTGACTTGTAGACATATGAGGAGCTTCTCGAGGATATCACTGGGGAGGGTGGTGACAGGGCCTTGAAAGTACAGTCCCATGGTTGGGAATGGTCAGGGATATGGGAGGCTGTCTTTGCTGAGGCAAAGTGGGATGTGCACTCAGTTTCCTTGCTTGGTAACTGACAGGTGACATTATGGGGAGAGAAACTTCATCTTAAGGGAAATCTGCAAAACACCCTTCAAAAATTTGGAGAACAAACTGGAAAGATGTCAGTGGTAATGTCATTATAGTCTGAGGGGAGTATTTTCCTACATACGCTCATCAAACATTGCTAAGGGTGGTGATATACTGGGTGATATATTGTGAAGAAATGAATGCCATTCTACCTATGCAGCTTATAATCTGTGAGGAAGAGAGACAATGAACAGGCATGTGATGAATATTGCAAAATAGGAAGCGAGGGTCCCTTGGAAGCATGTTACCAAAGGAAGTAATTTAGAAGGGGGTTGTAGGGGGGACCTCCTTCCAGATACGGTATTGAAGCTGATCTCTCAAGAATGAACAGGAAGGATATTTGTACAGGAAGTGACACATAGGAAGGGCTGCACGTGGAGGGAAAGTCTGGTATTTTTGAGGAAGTGAAGAAATAGCAGGCAGAGGGTAAGGAAGGAGAGAAGGGCAGGTGAAGGGAAAGGACTTAGGGAAGTGCTTGGCACACAACAAATGATGGTCATATTTGGTAATATTTTTATTATTAATCCTGAAGGCCATTAGATGTCATTGAAGGGTTAAAGCAAGGGGGCTGACTTTATGAGCTTTTCTTTTTAGGATGTTTAAAGTCACATGGTCTCTGATAAGCTGTTTTCTTGTTTCCCATCATCTGTCCCTTATTTATTTATTTATATTTTATGTTTCTCATATAAGAGAAGCCATGCGATATTTAATTTCCTGTGTTTGAAATTTCTCAGACTGTTGGAGATGAGAATGGGGAAGGTAGGTCAAGGAGGGTAAAGGAATTAAAAATAATAAAGATATGTTGTATGAATGTACCAAGTCCTCAAAATGACTATCACCATTCTGTATTGCAGACATACACTAATAAAAGATATAAAAAAAAATTTAAAAATAGAGTCACTTCGTAAGGACTGTAACTTTGCGTTATACTGAGAATTGGAGACACAGAGAAACTCAACTGTTTCCCTGTACTCTAAGGATATTCTAGAGGGATCTGGAGGTGAAGCGCACATTCTTCCTTTTTCCTCAGGCTCTAATGTTCTAAGTCCATGGAATAATGTGTGGCCTGCCACATTGGCTTTGTTTTAGTCTAGCTCCTGATATAGAAAGATTTTACTTGATCATCCTAATTGGGGGAAGTAATCCACAAGTTGATTTCTCCATGAATAGGATAGGACTTGGACCAATCTACAAAATAAATGGACTTACTGTTTCCTTGGTATTACAGGTTTGAAATTTGCATATGAGCTGTCCCCTGGGCATTCAGAGGCTCCTTCAGGAGGGTAGCAGACTCTTGGTTCCTTACAGAGGTCAAGCTTGTAGCTCCCATCAGATATCACTAAAAGGTCTCCTGAGGTCCACATAACTTAATCATGCACAACAGCCCTGCTCTTCTGGCTCATGGCATGTTCCTGCCAGGGCTGCTTTCTATATCAGCGACAATTGACTTAGAACCCAGCGATTTACATCACAGCAGGTGGGGTGATAAATCAGGAAGCTCATCATCCCAGTAAATGCCGTCTACTCAGGGAATTAGATCTCACAGAAGAGGAAATCTATAGGTTTTCCCAATGGTGTCTGCTTAGATAACATAAAAATTATTAGGAAAACAAAAACTAACACATACAATGAAAAATATTTGATAAAGAAAAATTGAAAAGCTTAAAGGTGAGAGTAAATATAGGAAAAAAGTATGGTAGCTTTTTATTCTAAAAACATAAAGACAAATTTACTTGAATGGAACCAAAGCAACAAGCTAAAGGGTTATGCAGAGAAACCTGAGTGTTTCTTTGAGATATGTGATTTACAAACCACAAAACAAACCATGAAGTTAACAAAGAAAAGGCAAGAGCAGAGGGCGATCTCTAACGAAGTGTTCTTTGTAAGTCTGGCTTTATATGATGTTTTCTTTTTAAGGTTGCTACATTCTTTTAGGACAGAAAACCAAAGACCGAGATCCCATCTCACTAGCTATATTGTTTGAGGCTGCTCTTCATGTTTCTCATGATAAGTGACCGTTTTAAGCATTTACCTGCCTTGACAAGAATCTCCATGGAGCTACCTAGGAAACTCCTGGGCAAGAGCAGCTTTGGCCAAACTAGCCTTTGGTGAGTTTCTAGGTCTCAGAGATCTGTAAGTGTCTAGGAGACTCGCGGGGGAAGGGTCTATGTGAGTGTAAGAGAGCAGCTAATCTTTAGGAGAAGGGAGCCTCTTGCTGGACTTTTCTTACAAGATTAGTTGAATTTTCCATGTTCCAATGAAGAGGCAAAATCTTGGCCTCCATGAGCCCTTGTGACAGTTGATTTTATGTGTCAACTTGGCTGTGCCATAATAGCACCCAGATATTTAACCAAACTTTAGTCTAGATGTTTCTGTGCAGGTGGGTTTTACTGATAAGATTAACATTTAAATGGGACTCGTCCAATCATTTGAAGGGTTAACCAGAGCAAAGACTGACCTCTCATGAGTGAGAAGGAAGCTTGACAGCCTTTGAACTTGAGTTACAAATCTTCCCTTGTCTCTGGCCTGTTGGCCTACCCCATCAGATTTTTGACTCACTATGCCTCCATGATCATGCGAGCCAATTCCTTAAAGTTAATCTCTATATTCTGTTTCCTCTCAGTTCTGTTTCTCTGGAGAAGTCTGATTAATCCAGTCCTGATAACAGAGGCTATTAATTGTGTGGTGTGGCCCAGGAGCTAAGGACATGGGCTCTGGAGCTAGAGGGGCCAAACACTGAGCTCAGCCCCACCATTTACTACCCGCATGATTTCAAAGAACTGAACTTCTCGTAGTCTTAGTGTTCTACATGGTGTGGTAAATTATGGTGAATGTTTAAATAAAAATTCTAAAATGTATTACATTAAAAGACACATTGCATTAATCCACCCCTCTTCAACCACACTTATCCCATCATTCTTACCACTTTTAGAAGCAGTTCTGGAAGTCCTCTTTCATGAGTATCTTTTCATGGCTGCCTTGATGTCATGAATTGGCAATTTCTGTCTCATAAAAACATTACAGTGTGTCCTCATCCTCCTTATTTATCAGATCTGACACCATGTGACTTCTGGCTCTTCGTCAAAGTCAGAATGAGCATGAACAGTAGATGTTTGAAATTGATTCAGGACATTGAGGTAGCCACAACTACCCACTTAAAGACACCCATGAAAGAGGATGACAAGAACTGTTTCAGAAAGTGGCAGGAATGATGGGATGTGTGGTAGAAGCAATGGGCAATATTTTGATGGTGATTAAGGGCAATGTATATTTTACTGTAATACATTTTAAAAAATTTAAACATTCATTGTATTGTTTGATTATACAACATATTTTGTAAAAGCAGAGATGAGACAAGAACCTACCTTAGTTTCAAGTAATAGAATACAGCTTAGGATTGTAAGGCCAGTTCTCCTGAAACTTTGAGGACTGAAGGCCTGAGATTTTAAGTTAAAAAATACAGAGGTGTGGTGTGGAACTTTTGGGTTTCTTCCTTTTCTTTTGTTTCATTTTTCTCTTTTCTTTCTTTTTATGTCTTTTTTTTTTTTTTTCCTTTTTACTTGCTTCAGGTATAGCTAAATCAAGTGTTTACCACTTTCAGGAATTTGTCTCTTGAATTTTCAAGCTCTGCCTTCCTCTTTGTTAACTCTGAGGCCTCAGAGTTGTGCCTTCTGAGATTAAAAAGCACAGAGAAAATAGAATTTCTTTCCCAAAAGCTCCAGAATAAGTTCCTTCTCTGTTGTGGGTTTCTTTGTTCTGGTTTGGATCATAATTCACTTCTGAATTGTGCTTCAGATCAAAAACTGTGTGACTCTAGACCCCAAACTCTGTAGCCTTATGGCAATTAGTCATCTCTTACCAACTTAAGCCTGGCTTTGAATAAAAACCTTATTGGATCTTTGAAGCTTTGGATCTAGTCCGCATGGTGAGATATTTTGCTTATTAAGTAGTTCCCATAAATGAAATGTTTCCTGGGAGATCTCCAGAACTATCTTTTGGGTTTTTTTAATTGAAAATTTTAATTAAGTTTAAATTATACAATGTAACTATAAACTTGGAGAAATATAAAAGGACAGATAAAAGAAAACCTACAGAGTAAATTAAATTAGTAAATGTGCATCGGGCAGGAGCATGTGGGTGAGCTGGGATTAAATGGCTCATCTTTGAGAGAGACCTTGGCTCCTTGCTGTAAGTAAATGAACTTCTCCAATGCACTAAATGGCATCCTAATAGCCTGAAAGGTTTAATGCACTTCCCCGATTTATTCCTCGCTGATCGGTAGGTCCACTGAGTGCAATGCACTTCCTGCGTAGCCAGAGTAAATGACTAGAAGATGAGAATATAGAGTTATTAAACTTTAAACCAACATAAAGACTCATGTCATGAACGTTTCCTTTTTCACAGCGTGTTTTCTGACAGCCTTGATTTTAGAGACCATGAAACACTCCCAGCTTATTGTCCAAAAGCCTTTGTAGAAATATAAACGATTAGCTAATGACCTGAGTCGCCAGAGCGTGTTGGAAAGATCTTTGCTCAGGTCTAATCTCAGAGGTCTTAGCTAAGGGAAGCTCATTTGAGGGGCCAGTGATTAGGTTTTTGTGATTTTTCATTCTGACCCATAGCACTACACATCAGTCACTCCGAGTCACATACCAAATAGCAAAAGCAAACACATTCACATTCATCAAGTAAGTGTACTTGTGTTTTGGTCTTTTGGAGAAAAGTTCCTGGCTGCTAAGGCAACCATGTTGAATGCTGATTCAGAGAGAATGGCTGGTCCACTAGGCAAGGCCAATTTTATCCTTTTTTTTTTGCCAGTCACCCAGAAGAGTCATTGGCAGCCTTTATTTCCCTTGATGGTTTCATTCATTTCTAGCAAGGACAAAAATGGTCCTTTGGAGGTGACTGGTGTTATGGGGTTTGTTTTAGAAACAAAATGAAGGCAAGGGTTTTATTTGTCCTTGGAGTTTGGTAAAATGGATAAAATTATAATTATTACACTGAAATCATTTATTTATGTTATAAATATTTACTGAACACCTATTATGTGGTACCAGTGGTGCTAGAGAGTAGAAATACTGTGCTATAATAATATTTAACACAATCTTTTTCCTCATGACTAGTGAACAAGTCAGATTTAAAAAAACACAAATTTGTAATTTCTGATCGTGATGTTATGAAGCAAATGAATGAGTCTGAGGACAGGAGAAAAGAGAAATTGATTGGGTATGGTAGGAAATATATATATATATTTTTTTTCGTATACACTTATACATACATACATATATACGAATGCATAAGAAGAAATTTCTTACATGCCAAATCCTAAAACAAATTAATTATTCTCTATTGAATTCCATGTTCAAGGAAGGGAACAAAGATCTTAGGCAATCAGGCTACTTTGGATACAGAATTAAGTCAATACTTGTTGGTTTATATGAACTTTTCAGTTGTTATTTAATAATTATAGAAATAACCAAGATAGATTAGGAAGGTCAAGTATCTTTTAAAAGTTAAAGTGAATACTTTAAAATCCCACACAATCAAGATCAAAATTTGTTGTTTTCTTCATCTAGTCTTATTAAATGTAAGCACCTATTAAGGACAAACTCTGTATTAGGCATTAATTTTTAGTGGTGAACAAGGCAGTCCCTGTGCCTCCCTTCCTGGAATGTCTACTCTAGTGAGGTGTATACACAGTAAACCAGTAGTTGCATAAATAATATTTAATTAATGTTCTAGTGAGCCTATTCTTAGGGAAAAATGGACTGTATACAAAACCCTAAGGTAGTACTTTTCTAGAAGCTTTGGCATTCACATCAAGGTTGGCATGAAGAAATCTATGAATAAATTCTTGATTCAAAGTAATGGAGCAGATTCTAGGTAGTAGACAAAAGTAATGAGCTGCAAAAATGCAAATATGAGGTTTTTTTTTCTTTAAGAATGATGCTGTTTGCATCCCACATTTGCAGTTGCCTCATCTAAAAGAAAAATTCATGAGTGAAGGGGTTCCTTTTATCACAGTTGTTATGGC
The DNA here is from genome assembly GCA_028451465.1 of Erethizon dorsatum. NCBI lineage: Eukaryota > Metazoa > Chordata > Mammalia > Rodentia > Erethizontidae > Erethizon > Erethizon dorsatum. The sequence goes on from CM051836.1 coordinate 9,984,095, forward strand.
CAAAAGAACAGATGTTACAATGCTATACCCCTCATTATTTCAAGCTAATCATTTAATTACCAAAATCAAGTTTTTGCCATCAGAGACAATATGAAATGAAGGGATGGGCAATTACCTAGGTATTTTAGGCTGTTAAGCCATCTGGATATTTCTGCTTCCCAAAATGTCTTCTGCGAACTTTTCCCATGTAGCAGAAACAGAGATTTTCAAGTATTCTTTTTCTCTGCCACATCCCTTCCCCAAGTCTTTGTTTTGAATGTCTTGACTAAGTTCATAATCAGAAACTGGACTTACACTTTTTACCTGATCACAGTGTGTACCAGGTTTAGAGAATTCATTCGTGTGGCTCCCCTTGTCTTGTGTCGGAGCCAGGAAGCGGAAGAACTGGCAGCACAGCTCTGTGACTGTGCTCAGAGCATTACAGGAAATCTCACAGCTGCAGTTCCTCCCAGTCTGGAAAGGGATGCATCAGTGTAGTTCCCCTCACCAGTGGCTGCTCCAGACAGACTCCAGATAATCAGCACAGTAAAGACGGAGGTCTCTCTTTCCTTATTAGCCCAATGGTTCGCAACCATTCGGACTCAATCCTGGACTGGAGTTAAAAAGGAAAAACTAGGGAGGAAGTCACATAACGTTGTTCTCAACTGAGATCAAATAACAGAAGAGCTATAGGAAAGAGGAACAGGGAGGAGAAGAAAGGGAAACTCTGAAGGATGAAAGAATAATAAAGATGTGTTACGTTCATATACCAACTCCCCGCAATGAATATAATCATCATGTACTGCAAACATGCACTAATAAAATAAACAGTTATAAAATAGAGAAGGATTATATTTGTGTTGCAGTCTATCATTTTAGGACTCGCTCTCTGTGTGGAGTCAAATGATTCACCCATAACCCATTTCCTTATCATTTCACTTTCTCCTCATTGTTCCCTTGATGCCTGCAGACATCATTTTAATTTATCTTACATGGCAAAATTTCTGTACCTCAAGCACATTAAATAGTTAAGTGTGTCATAAGTGATTTAAAATAGACAGGAGCAGAGACTATTACAACATGCCAAATTGCCTCCAGCTTTCAAAGATCCTAATACTGTACTGGGTCAAATTCGCATTAAATCTGTGTATTTTCACCAAAGGAATTAAATAGCTCAGATTCAAATGGCAGTTTCCCGAGCACTTCTCCTCTCTGCTTTCCCTTCCCATCCCTTGCAGGAGAAGTTACTACGTGGGCTCAGTGTTTGTCACCCACGTTGTTAGGCTTTTACCACAGATTTAGATATGCAGATATCCATAAACATTATATCGTATTGTTTTGTAGATTTTAAAATTTCACATAAATGATGTAATACCACAGATAACCTTATGTACTGACTTTTGTTCTTTCCATTTTATATTTTGAAATGAATATGTGCTGCTACAAACAGTTCTAATTTGTTTAGTTTTACCTCTGTAGAGCATGAAGTGCATATTATTGAATAGAGTTTTCATGTTTCCTTTTATTTCTTTTGGTGTCTTTGATAGTCTTTATTTAGAAATGGAAATTCCAAATTATAAAGAAGCATTTTCTGCAAAAAGTCAATACATTTTATTCCCCCATCTATTGAGGTATAATTGACAAGTTAAAAACTGTATATAAGGTAAATTAAAGTGTAAAATGTCATGTTTTAATATATATATTTGAAATGAGTGCTACACTTAAGCTAATTAACATACCCATCACTTCTATTATTTCACATACTTACCTTTTTATGGTGAGAATATTTAGTATCTACTCTTTTTTTTTTAAAGAGAAGAAAAAACAAAACAAATAAAAAAACACAAATTTTCAAAACAACATAATATGAGGGTAACAATGGTCAATGCATTACGTATTATTATCTTTAACTTAGTTATTCAGGATACCAGACATTAGCATTCAATTGTCCAAACATTATTGGCTCAAACCTTACTCTTCAATGAACTAAGTAAAACTAGTAGTGTATCTATCTTAACCATCTTATATACATATACAATTTTTTTCCCTTTCCCTTCTTTCTTTTCCCCATTCCAGTCTCTCTTTCTTATTGACCAGTTTCTTTTTGATACACCGTGTCTATTGTACATTTTGGATCTTATTTACTCTTTCAGTTTCTCATACTAGAGAGACAATATGATGCTTACACATGTGCGTCTGGTTTATTTCACTTATGAGTATTTTCTCGAGTTGCGTCCATTTACCTATAAAAGTCTCCAGTTTATCCTTCTTTATGGCTGAATAGTACTCCATTGTATAAAAATACCACATCTTTCTTATCCATTCCTCAGTTGATGGGCATTTGGGTTGTTTCCAAGATCTGGCTATTACAAATTGTGCTGCTATAAACATGGGTGCACATATATCGCTGTGGTATGATGTTTTTAATTCTTCTGGGAAGATGCCCAGAAGGGGAATAGCTGGGTCAAATGGGACCTCCAACCCTAGTTTTTTGAGGAATCTCCACACTGACTTCCACAGTGGCTGTACCAGTCGACACTCCCACCAACAGTGAAGAAGGGTTCCTTTTTCCCCACAGTCCCTCCAGCATTTGTTATTAGTTGATTTCTTTATAGTAGCCATTCTTTCTGGAGTGAGATGGTATCTCAGTGTTGTTTTAATTTGCATCTCTTGAATGACTAGTGATGTTGCACATTTTTTTGTATATTTATTTGCCATTAGTATTTCTTCATCTGAGAAATGTGTATTCATCTCAGATGCCCATTTTTGGAGTGGGTCTTTAAATTTGGGAGGTCTGATTTTTTTGAGTTCTTTATATGTTCTTGATAGTAATCCTTTGTCTGAGGAACAGCTGGCAAACATTTTTTCCCACGTTGTGGGTTGTCTTTTCACTCTGTTGGTGGTTTCTCTTGCTGTGCAAAAGCTTCTTAATAAGATGAGATCCCAGTTATTGATTCTTTGGGATAGTTCCCATGCGGTTGAGTTTTTATTCATAAAGTCTTTGCCTACACCAATGTCTTCAAGGGATTTACCTATCCTACCTTCCAGCAGATTTAATGTTTCTGTTTTAATATTTAGATCTCTGATCCATTTTGAATTTAGTTTAGTGCCTGGTGAAAGATATGGGTCTAGTTTTAATCTTCGGCATGTGTAGAGCCAGTTTTTCCAGCACCATTTATTAAAGAGGCTTTCTTTCTTCCACTGAATGTGTTTGGCACCTTTGTCAAAGATAAGGTGGCTTAGTATGTCTGGGGTTGTTTCAGCATCTTCTAATCTGTTCCATTGATCTTCAGGTCTGTTTTTTTGCAAGTACCACACTGTTTTTTATCACAGTAGCTTTATAGTATAATTTCAAGTCAGGGATTGTGATGCCCCCTGCCTTGCCTTTGTTGCCCAGAATTGCCTTTGCTATTCTAGGTCTCTTCTGATTCCAAATGAATTTTAGGATCGTTTTCTCTAATTCTGTGAGATATGCTGTTGGAATTTTGATTGGAATTGCATTAAATCTGTATAACAATTTTGGAAGTATGGCCATTTTCACTATATTGGTTCTTCCTATCCAGGAGCAAGGGATATCTTTCCATTTTCTGATATCCTCTTCAATCTCCTTTTTCAGAGTACTGTAGTTTTCAGTGTAGAGGTCTTTTACATCCTTTGTGAGGTTGATTCCTAGGTATTTCATTTTTTTGGATGTTATTGTGAAAGGTATTGTTTCCCTAATTTCTCTTTCAGTAAGTTTGTTATTTGTGTACAGGAAGGCTATTGACTTTTGAGTATTGACTTTGTATCCAGCTACACTACTGAATTTGCTTATTAAATCTAGCAATTTTTTAGTGGAGTTTTTGGGGTCTTCTGTGTAGAGTATCATGTCATCTGCAAATAATGATAATTTAACTTCTTCCTTTCCAATCATTATTCCCTTTATTTCTTTCTCTCGTCTAATTGCTCTGGCTAAAGTTTCCAGAACTATCTTGAATAAGAGTGGGGACAGTGGACATCCTTGTCTTGTTCCTGATTTTAGAGAGAAGGCTTTCAGTTTTTGGCCATTTAGTATAATATTGGCTGTTGGTTTGTCATAGATAGCTTTTACCAGGTTGAGATAAAGACCCTCTATTCCAATTTTCTGTAGGGTTTTTACCATGAAAAGGTGCTGGACTTTGTCAAAAGCTTTTTCTGCATCTAGAGATGATCATGTGATTTTTGTCTTTGGTTCTGTTGATATGGTGTATTACATTTATTGATTTACGTATGTTGAACCATCCCTGAATCTCAGGGATGAATCCAACTTGGTCATGGTGTATAATCTTCTTGATGATTTGTTGGATTCTGTTTGCCAGTATCTTATTAAGGATTTTTGCATCTATGTTCATTAGGGAGATTGGCCTGTAGTTCTCTTTCTTAGTTGGGTCCTTCTCTGGTTTTGGTATCAGGGTAATGCTTGCTTCCAGGAATGAATTTGGGAGTATTGCTTCCCTTTCAATTTCATTAAAAAGTTTGAGAAGTAGTGGCGTTAGGTCTTCTCTAAATTTCTTGTAGAATTCAGCAGTGAATCCATCAGGGCCTGGGCTTTTCTTTGTTGGGAGGTTTTTAATTACATCTTCAATTTCACTGGTTGATATTGGTTTATTTAGGATTTTTAAATCTTCTTGATTCAGCTTTGGTAATTCATACGAATCTAGGAATCTGTCCATTTCTTCTGCATTTTCCATCTTAGTAGAATATAGATTTTTAAAATAGGTATAGATGATCTTCTGGATTTCTGCAGGGTCCGTCGTGATATCACCCTTTTCATTTTCAATTGCATGGATTTGAGTCTTTTCTTTTCTTTTTTTAATAAGGTTGGATAAAGGTTTGCCAATCTTATTTATTCTTTCAAAGAACCAACTTTTTGCTTCATTGATTCTTTGTATTGTTTTTTTAGTCTCCAATACATTAATTTCTGCTCTGATCTTTGTAATTTCCTCCCTTGTACGGGCTTTTGGCTTAACCTGCTCTTCTTTTTCTAGAAGTTCGAGGTTCGCCATTAAGTTGTTTATTTGCGCTTGCTCTATTTTCCTAATATAAGTATTTAATGCTATAAATTTCCCTCTTAGGACTGCTTTCATTGTATCCCATAAGTTCTGGTATGTTGTACTGTCATTATCATTTAGTTGTAGAAATTGTCTAATTTCTTCTTTAATTTCATCTGTGACCCATTGGTTGTTCAGGAGGGTGCTGTTTAATTTCCATGTGTTTAGGGAGTTTTTGTGGGATCTTTTGCCATTGATTTCCAATTTCATTGCACTATGGTCTGATAATATGCATGGGATAATTTCAATTCCTTTGCATTTACTTAAGCAGGTTTTATGAGCTAGTATGTGGTCTATTTTGAAGAACGTCCCATGTGCAGCTGAGAAAAATGTGTATTCTGATGTTGTGGGGTGGAACACTCTGTAGACATCTGCTAAGGCCATTTGTTCCAAAGTTTGGTTCAGTTCTATTATTTCATTATTGATTTTCTGTCTAGTTGATCTGTCTTTTTGTGACACTGGAGTATTGAGATCTCCCAATATAATTGTATTAGTGCTTATTTGATTTTTCATGTCCTTTAGTACTTGTTTTATATAGTTGGGTGTGTTGGTATTTGATGCATATATATTTATGATCGTTATCTCTTCCTCTTGGATTGTTCCCTTTACAAGGATGTAATGACCGTCTTTATCTCTCTGAATCATTCTTGGCTTGAAATTCACTTTGTCTGCAAAAAGAATAGCTACCCCTGCTTTTTTCTGGGTTCCTGTTGCATGGAGTATTGTTTTCCATCCTTTGACTTTCAGTCTATGAATTTCTTTCTGAATTAAATGTGTTTCTTGTATACAGCATATTGTTGGATCTTGCTTCTTGATCCATTTTGCCAGTCTGTGCCTTTTGATTGGTGAATTGAGACCGTTAACATTGATGGTTAAAACTGATATGTATTGACTTATACTTGTCGTGATATTTTCCTGTTGTTGGTTCCCACTCTTTGTTTTTCCCCTTTCCTGCTATTTAATTATCTGCCCTGCCTGGTGGATTCCTTCTGTCGGGGTTCCTATCTCTTTCTAGAATGTCTTTCAGAACATTTTGGAGCTGGTTTGGTGGTCATAAATTTTCTTAGATGTTCTTTGTCATGAAAGTATTTTATTTCTCCATCAATTTTGAAAGATAGTTTTGCGGGGTACATCAATCTGGGTTGAAAATTATTTTCCTTTAGAGCTTGAAATACGTCATTCCAAGCTCTTCTTGAATTGAGGGTTTGTGCTGAAAAGTCAGCTGTGATTCTGATGGGTTTTCCTTTATAGGTGATTTGTCTCTTCTCCCTAACAGCTTTTAAGATTCTGCCCTTCTGTTGAATTTCTGGGATCTTGACTATGATATGTCTGGCTGAAGTGTTTTTTTAATCATGTCTAGTTGGTGTTCTAAAAGCTTCACTTATTGGGGGGTCAAATTCTTTTTCTCTTCCAGGAGAGTTCTCCCTGATTATGTCTTTGAACAAGGTTTTAATGTCATTGATGCTATCTCCTGCTTTTTCATTTATTCCAATTATTCTTAAGTTGTTTATCTTTGAGTCATCTAGCAGCTGCTGAATTGATTTTTTATGGTCCCTTGCTGTTTTTAAGAATTCTTTCTTTTCATGATCACTAATTGCAAGCCTGTCTTCTATATCTGATATCCTGTCCTCACATTGGCTTAATCTGCTACAAATACTTTCAATGGAATTTTTGTTCTCTTGGATATCTGCTTGAATCTGCTTTATGGATTCCATTTCTTTCCTATGCTGAGCATTCATGGTTTCTATAGTTTTCTTAAGCTTATCTATTTTTTTTGTCTGTATCAGCTATAGTGTCCTTAAGCATAGTCTTCATTGTGGACATTATCTCTGCAGTTATCTGTGAAATTATTTCTGTTTTAATTTTTTCCAGAGCCTCATTCAATTGTTTTGTTGTTACCCCTTCAGATATGCCAGGTGGGTGGCTTTCGGATTGTCCCACCTCGTTGCCCCCTAGGTTTGCCTTTGGGGAATTGGATGTGTGGGGTTGCATCTTCTTTAAGTGTCGTCTCATTTTTTCTTTCTTTAATTCCTGGGGTGATGTTTGTAAATTACCTATGATAGGTTACTTTATTGCTAGTGTTCAAGATCCTTAGAAGATGACTACTTCTCTGCAGTATCTTCCAAGTGGAGCTTGCTTTTGGGTTTTGAGCTTTCTGCCAGATCCTACGTCTTCAATTCGTTGGATGTGAGAAGTTGCTACCTGTTTGGCCCAGTCCTTGATTCTTTGGTACTGTGCCACTGTATTTTCTGTGTCCCTTAGTCAATATCAATCATGAAATATCAGGAAGGAAAGCTGTTTAGAACAATTATTTTACATTTGGCTATAATGGTAACTGAAGCATCAAACACAGCCTAGAAAATGACAGACTGAGCTAACCAGTTATTTACCACTTTTAGCTGTATAAAGTAGAGTTGTGGTTATATAACAAATTCTAAAACACACCAGAAAAATTATATGCAGTATACAAGTCCTTAGTATGTCAATTTTTCCCCTCAGGAGTTTAAATTTAAAATGAGTTAAGGAGGAAATAGAGTATTGTGAGAAGAGGAAGGAATTAGATGTAAGGTTAGAGGACCAAGAGGGATCCCACTAACATTGGGACAATGGTGCAGAGGACTGGTGGGAAAAAGAGAAGGAAAGGATAAAAGGAAGAACAGATCACAACCACAATCACAAAGAGGTTAGAGGCGCTGTTTACACTCATATAAAAGCCAGAGAGAATAATGAAGGAAAGAGCAAATAGACAAACAGAAACAAAAAATGAAGACAAAAACAACAAAGCAAACAGATAAAACAGAAATAAAACCCCACAAAAGAAAAAAATAAAAAAATAAAAATAAAAATAAAATAAAAATAAAAATAAATAAAAACAAAAATAAAAACCCCTTCACCAGAACAAAAAACTAATGAGAGAGAAAAAAAAATAAAAAAAAAAAAAATAAAGAGAATCAGTTCCAGGTGTTGACTCTGCTGTAGGCAGGCACCGTGTGATGACAGAGTCCTGTTCCGTGCAGGTCCGTCCCAGCGAGCCAAGAGCGGCCCTGTGGTGGGGCGGTGAGCAGAAGCATGGTCTTTGAGGCAGAGACCGGTCTCCTTCGCCTGCCACTGTCAGCGCACTGCTTTTGCCGCTCTGATTTTTGCCACGCCCCCCACAATGGCGCTGGGCCAGTCGCTCTCCGGTGCGGGACAGGTGTGGCTGAGAGACCAGTCTCGTTCATCCGCCACCCTCAGCGCACTTTCGTGGGGCTGAGAGGCGCCGCGCTGCCCTGTCCGGAGCACAAGTTCCCAGAGCTGTTTTCGAGCAGCTCTGATTTTCGCCGCACCCCCCACAATGGCGCCCGGCCAGTCGCTCTCTGGCGCGGGACAGCTGTGGCTGAGAGACACTCACTCACCACCGGCCAGCGCAGTTCTCCGCTGCTCCCCTGCCACGCCGCTGTCTCACGATCCTCCATGGGGGCTCCCTGGGCGCCAGCTGTCACCGCGTGTCCGCAGCTTTGAGCTTCTGTCACACCATGATTCCTGGGATGGTAGAAGGTGCGCGCGTGGGGTCTGCTCCTTCTTTGTTGAAAAGTACCCTTCACTGTTGCCGGGGGTCCCAAGCTGTGCTTCAGAACTTTTCTGGGTCCCGGGGGGGCATGTGCCCCCCTCCTGTGCTCTCCCGGTCACTATATTCCCGTAGTCCAATGGCAACTTTTAGAGAGTTTCTCTTCGGGCTTCTTACTCATCCGCCATCTTTTTTCCCCTCCCAGTATCTACTCTTTCAGCACATTTCAAGTATTAGACATTATTATCAACTGAAGTTACCAAGTATTACCTATAATCTCCAGAACTTATTTATCCTGAATAACTTCTGTACCCTTTGGCCAATATTTTTCCGCCAGCACTTCTCTAGATAGAAATTCATGTTTCAAAATTTTTGCTACATCTTTCAAGAGACAAACTTTGTACCTTTCTCCTTGGGTATGCTAGTGTTTCTTGAATACATGCCTAGGACAGCGTGAGAGTGAAATTTCTGTCACTGCAATGAAATTCTTGAGATAATTAACTTATAAAGCAAAAAAGGTTTGTTTTCATTCATGATTCTCTAGGCTCCAGTCTGAGATGGAGAGTAGGAGGGAGGCATTGCTTTGCAATGCTGATGATATATCCCATCACGGTGGGAGCACGTGGCAGAACAAAATTGCTTCACAAGGCAGGAAGCCAAGAGAGAAGAGGAAGCGCTCAAGGTCCCACATTCCCATTGAGGGCATATTTGTAATGAGCAAAGGACCTCCCACTAGGTCCTACCTCCCAGTGTTTCTACCACTTCCAAATAGTGCCTCCTTTTAACACATGGGCCTTAAGGGACACTGAAGACCAAACAATAGCAGATTGTAGGTGAGTTTCCTATGGCTGTTGTATCAAATTACCGCAAGCTGGTGGTTTAAAAATTTTTATTTTCTCCTTGTTTTGGAAGGCAGAAATTTGAAATCAGAGTGTTAGCCGTTTCCTGCAGAGCTGTGGATGAGATTCTGTTTCTTGCCTCTTCTAGCTTCTGGTGGCTGTCGGCATTCCTTGGCCTCTAGTTGCATTATGCCAATCTCTACCTTGGTCTTTACATGGTCCACTCTCCTCTGTGTCTTTCCTCTTGTGTTTATATCTTCCCCTTTTCTTATAATCCCAGTGTCATTGGGTTTAGGGCCCACTTGGATACTTCAGGATAATCTCATCTCAAAATTCTTAAAGTAATTCCTTCAAAAGAGACCTTTTCCCAAAATCTGGTCATATTTAATATCTCCAGATAGACCCATCTTTTAAGAACCACCATTGAGTATACTCTAGACAGTTTTCCAACCTCCCATTCCTGACATTTGAGTCAGATAATTCTTTGGAGAAGGGATAACCTAGGCATGATAGGATGTTTAGCAGTATCCCTAGCTTTTTCCTACTGTATTCCAGTAGTGCCTTTCCAACCCACATTAGCTATGACAACCAAAAATGTCTGCATGCATTGTCAAATGTCCAGTGACAGGTGAACCACCATTCTGCCCCCTGAAAATTAGGGATCTAGGAGAAAGTTGCTGGATTTTAGGATGAGTATTTTCTTTTTTTTTTTTCTTTTTTTTTTTATTTTAAAGAGAAGAAAAAACAAAACAAATCAAAAGAAGAACAAATTTTCAAACCAACATAATAGGAGGGTAACAATGGTTAATACATTACGTATTACTATCTTTAAGTTAGTTATTCAGGACACCAGACATTAGCATTCAATTGTCCAAACATTATTGGCACAAACCTTACTCTTCAATGAACTAAGTAAAAATGATAGTGTATCTATCTTAACCATCATATATATATATATATATATATATATATATATATATATATATACAATTTTTTTTCCCTTTCCCTTCTTTCTTTTCCCTATTCCAGTCTCTCTTTCCTTTTGACCAGTTTCTTTTTGATTCACCATGTCTATTGTACATTTTGGATCTTATTTACTCTTTCAGTTTCTCATACTAGAGAGATAATACGATGCTTACACATGTGCTTCTGGTTTATTTCACTTATGAGTATTTTCTCGAGTTGCATCAATTTACCTATAAAAGTCTCCAGTTTATCCTTCTTTATGGCTGAATAGTACTCCATTGTATAAAAATACCACATCTTTCTTATCCATTCCTCAGTTGATGGGCATTTGGGTTGTTTCAAAGATCTGGCTATTACAAATTGTGCTGCTATAAACATGGGTGCACATATATCGCTGTGGTATGATGTTTTTAATTCTTCTGGGAAGATGCCCAGAAGGGGAATAGCTGGGTCAAATGGGACCTCCAACCCTAGTTTTCTGAGGAATCTCCACACTGACTTCCACAGTGGCTGTACCAGTCGACACTCCCACCAACAGTGAAGAAGGGTTCCTTTTTCCCCACAGCCCCTCCAGCATTTGTTATTAGTTGATTTCTTTATAGTAGCCATTCTTTCTGGGGTGAGATGGTATCTCAGTGTTGTTTTAATTTGCATCTCTCGAATGACTAGTGATGTTGCACATTTTTTTGTATATTTGTTTGCCATTAGTATTTCTTCATATGAGAAATGTGTATTCATCTCAGATGCCCATTTTTGGAGTGGGTCTTTAAATTTGGGAGGTCTGATTTTTTTGAGTTCTTTATATGTTCTCGATAGTAATCCTTTGTCTGAGGAACAGCTGGCAAACATTTTTTCCCACATTGTGGGTTGTCTCTTCACTCTGTTGGTGGTTTCTCTTGCTGTGCAAAAGCTTTTTAATAAGATGAGATCCCAGTTATTGATTCTTTGGGATAGTTCCCGTGCGGTTGAGTTTTTATTCATAAAGTCTTTGCCTACACCAATGTCTCCAAGGGTTTTACCTATCCTACCTTCCAGCAGATTTAATGTTTCTGTTTTAATATTTAGATCTCTGATCCATTTTGAATTTAGTTTAGTGCATGGTGAAAGATATGGATCTAGTTTTAATCTTCGGCATGTGTAGAGCCAGTTTTTCCAGCACCATTTATTAAAGAGGCTATCTTTCTTCCAGCGAATGTGTTTGGCACCTTTGTCAAAGATAAGGTGGCTTAGTATGTCTGGGGTTGTTTCAGCATCTTCTAATCTGTTCCATTGATCTTCAGGTCTGTTTTTTTGCCAGTACCACACTGTTTTTATCACAGTAGCTTTATAGTATAATTTCAAGTCGGGGATTGTGATGCCCCCTGCCTTGCCTTTGTTGCCCAGAATTGCCTTTGCTATTCTAGGTCTCTTCTGATTCCAAATGAATTTTAGGATTGTTTTCTCTAATTCTGTGAGATATGCTGTTGGAATTTTGATTGGAATTGCATTAAATCTGTATAACAATTTTGGAAGTATGGCCATTTTCACTATATTGGTTCTTCCTATCCAGGAGCAAGGGATATCTTTCCATTTTCTGATATCCTCTTCAATCTCCTTTTTCAGACTACTGTAGTTTTCAGTATAGAGGTCTTTTACATCCTTCGTGAGGTTGATTCCTAGGTATTTCATTTTTTTGGATGTTATTGTGAAAGGTATTGTTTCCCTAATTTCTCTTTCAGTAAGTTTGTTATTTGTGTACAGGAAGGCTATTGACTTTTGAGTATTGACTTTGTATCCAGCTACACTACTGAATTTGCTTATTAAATCTAGCAATTTTTTAGTGGAGTTTTTGGGGTCTTCTGTGTAGAGTATCATGTCATCTGCAAATAATGATAATTTAACTTCTTCCTTTCCAATCATTATTCCTTTTATTTCTTTCTCTTGTCTAATCGCTCTGGCTAAAGTTTCCAGAACTATGTTGAATAAGAGTGGGGACAGTGGACATCCTTGTCTTGTTCCTGATTTTAGAGGGAAGGCTTTCAGTTTTTGGCCATTTAGTATAATATTGGCTGTTGGTTTGTCATAGATAGCTTTTACCAGATTGAGATAAAGACCCTCTATTCCAATTTTCTGTAGGGTTTTTATCATGAAAAGGTGCTGGACTTTGTCAAAAGCTTTTTCTGCATCTATTGAGATGATCATGTGATTTTTGTCTTTGGTTCTGTTGATATGGTGTATTACATTTATTGATTTACGTATGTTGAACCATCCCTGCATCCCTGGGATGAATCCAACTTGGTCATGGTGTATAATCTTCTTGATGATTTGTTGGATTCTGTTTGCCAGTATCTTATTAAGGATTTTTGCATCTATGTTCATTAGGGAGATTGGCCTGTAGTTCTCTTTCTTAGTTGGGTCCTTCTCTGGTTTTGGTATCAGGGTAATGCTTGCTTCCAGGAATGAATTTGGGAGTATTGCTTCCCTTTCAATTTCATTGAAAAGTTTGAGAAGTAGGGGCGTTAGGTCTTCTCTAAATTTCTTGTAGAATTCGGCAGTGAATCCATCAGGGCCTGGGCTTTTCTTTGTTGGGAGGTTTTTAATTACATCTTCAATTTCACTGGCTGATATTGGTTTATTTAGGATTTTTAAATCTTCTTGATTCAGCTTTGGTAATTCATACGAATCTAGGAATCTGTCCATTTCTTCTGCATTTTCCATCTTAGTAGAATATAAATTTTCAAAATAGGTATAGATGATCTTCTGGATTTCTGCAGGGTCCGTTGTGATATCACCCTTTTCATTTTCAATTGCATGGATTTGAGTCTTTTCTTTTCTTTTTTTAATAAGGTTGGATAAGGGTTTGTCAATCTTATTTATTCTTTCAAAGAACCAACTTTTTGCTTCATTGATTCTTTGTATTGTTTTTTTATTCTCCAATACGTTAATTTCTGCTCTGATCTTTATAATTTCCTCCCTTGTACGGGCTTTTGGCTTAACCTGCTCTTCTTTTTCTAGAAGCTCGATGTTCACCCTTAAGTTGTTTATTTGCGCTTGCTCTATTTTCCTGATATAAGTGTTTAATGCTATAAATTTCCCTCTTAGGACTGCTTTCATTGTATCCCATAAGTTCTGGTATGTTGTACTGTCATTATCATTCAGTTGTAGAAAGTGACTAATTTCTTCTTTAATTTCATCTGTGACCCATTGGTTGTTCAGGAGGATGCTGTTTAATTTCCATGTGTTTAGGGAGTTTTTGTGGGATCTTTTGCCATTGATTTCCAATTTCATTGCACTATGGTCTGATAATATGCATGGGATAATTTCAATTCCTTTGCATTTACTTAAGCAGGTTTTATGAGCTAGTATGTGGTCTATTTTGGAGAACGTCCCATGTGCAGCTGAGAAAAATGTGTATTCTGATGTTGTGGGATGGAACACTCTGTAGACATCTACTAAGTCCATTTTGTTCAAAAGTTTGGTTCAGTTCTACTATTTCATTATTGATTTTCTGTCCAGTTGATCTATCTTTTTGTGACAGTGGAGTATTGAGATCTCCCAATATAATTGTATTAGTGCTTATTTGATTTTTCATGTCCTTTAGTACTTGTTTTATATAGCTGGGTGCATTGGTATTTGACGCATATATATTTATGATCGTTATCTCTTCCTCTTGGATTGTTCCCTTTACAAGGATGTAATGACCGTCTTTATCTCTCTGAATCCTTCTTGGCTTGAAGTTCACTTTGTCTGCAAAAAGAATAGCTACCCCTGCTTTTTTCTGGGTTTCTGTGGCATGGAGTATTGTTTTCCATCCTTTGACTTTCAGTCTATGAATTTCTTTCTGAATTAAATGTGTTTCTTGTATACAGCATATTGTTGGATCTTGCTTCTTGATCCATTTCGCCAGTCTGTGCCTTTTGATTGGTGAATTGAGACCGTTAACATTGATGGTTAAAACTGATAGGTATTGACTTGTCATGATATTTTCCTGTTGTTGGTTCCCACTCTTTGTTTTTCCGCTTTCCGGCTATTTAATTATTTGCCCTGCCTGGTGGATTCCTTCTGTTGGGGTTCCTATCTCTTTCTAGAATGTCCTTCAGAACGTTTTGGAGTGCTGGTTTGGTGGTCATAAATTTTCTCAGATGTTCTTTGTCATGAAAGTATTTTATTTCTCCATCAATTTTGAAAGATAGGTTTGCAGGGTACATCAATCTGGGCTGAAAATTATTTTCCTTTAGAGCTTGCAATACATCATTCCAAGCTCTTCTTGAATTGAGGGTTTGTGCTGAAAAGTCAGCTGTGATTCTGATGGGTTTTCCTTCATAGGTGATTTGTCTCTTCTCCCTAACAGCTTTTAAGATTCTGCCCTTCTGTTGAATTTCTGGGATCTTGACTATAATATGTCTGGCTGAAGTTTTTTTTTGATCATGTCTAGTTGGTGTTCTAAAAGCCTCACTTATAGGGGTGTCAAATTCCTTTTCTCTTCCAGGAAAGTTCTCCCTGATTATGTCTTTGAACAAGGTTTTAATGTCGTTGATGCTATCTCCTGCTTTTTCATTTATTCCAATTATTCTTAAGTTGTTTATCTTTGAGTCATCTAGCAGCTGCTTAATTGATTTTTCATGGTCCCTTGCTATTTTTAAGAATTTTTCCATTTCATGATCACTAATTGCAAGCCTGTCTTCTATATCTGAGATCCTGTCCTTGCATTGGCTTATTCTGCTACAAATACTTTCAATGGAATTTTTTATCTCTTGGGTATCTGCTTGAATCTGCCTTATGGATTCCATTTCTTTCCTATGCTGAGCATTCATGGTTTCTATAGTTTTCTTAAGTTCATCTATTTTTTTGTCTGTATCAGCTATAGTGTCCTTAAGCATGGTCTTCATTGTAGACATTATCTCTGCAGTTATCTGTGAGATTATTTCTGTTTTAATTTTTTCCAGAACCTCATTCAGTTGCTTTGTTGTTACCACTTCAGATAGGCCAGGTGGGTGGCTTTCGGATTGTCCCACTTCGTTGCCCCCTAGGTTTGCCTTTGGTGAATTGGATGTGTGTGGTTGCATCTTGTTTAAGTGTCGTCTCATTTTTTCTTTCTTTAATTCCTGGGGTGATGTTTGCAAATTACCTATAGTAGGTTACTTTATTGCTAGTGTTTAAGATCTTTAGAAGATGACTACTTCTCTGCAGTATCTTCCAAGTGGAGCTTGCTTTTAGGTTTTGAGCTTTCTGCCAGATCCTACCTCTTCAATTCGTTGGGTATGCGAAGTTGCTACCTGTTTGGCCCAGTCCTTGATTCTTTGGTACTGTGCCACTGTATTTTCTGTGTCCCTTAGTCAATCTCAATCATGAAATATCAGGAAGGAAAGATGTTTAGAACAATTATTTCACATTTGGCTATAATGTTAACTAAAGCATCAAACACAGCCTAAAAAATGACAGACTGAGCTATCCAGTTATTTACCACTTTTAGCTGTATAGAGTTGCGGTTATATAACAAAATCTAAAACACACCAGAAAAATTATATGCAGTATACAAGTCCTATGTATGTCAATTTTTCCTTGAGGAGTTTAAATTTAAAATGAGTTAAGGAGGAAATAGAGTATTGGGAGAAGAGGAAGGAATTAGATGTAAGGTTAGAGGACCAAGAGGGATCCCACTAAAATTGGGACACTAGTGCAGAGGACAGGTGGTAAAAAGAGAAGGAAGGGATAAAAGGAAGAACAGATCACAACCACAATCACAAAGAAGTTAGAGGCGCTATTTACACTCATATAAAAAACCAGAGAGAATAATGAAGGAAAGAGCAAATACACATACAGAAACAAAAACGAAGATAAAAACAATAAAACAGACAGATCAAAAATAAAACCCCACCAAAAAACAAAACAAAAGAAAACAAAAACAAAAAAACCCTTCGCCAGAACAAAAAACAAATCAGTGAGAAAAACAACAAAAAAAAAAAATAAAAAAAATAATAAAAAAAAATAAAAAGAATCAGTTCCAGGTGTTGACTCTGTTGTAGGCAGGTACCTTGTGACAGAGTCCTGTTCTGTGCAGGTCCGTCCCAGTAAGCCAGGAGCGCCCTCTGGCGGGCGGTGAGCAGAGGCGCGTACTTTCAGGCAGAGACCAGTCTAGCTTGCCTCCGCTCTCAGCGCCCTTTCACGATCCCTGGGCCTGAGAGGCTCAGCGCGCTGTCTGGAGCGCGGGTTCCCTGCACTGGTTCCCGCCGCTCTGGTTTTTCGCCACGCCCCCCACAATGGCGCCGGGCCAGTCGCTCTCTGGCGCGGGACAGGTGTGGCTGAGAGTCCAGTCTCGTTCGCCTGCTGACCTCAGCACACTTTCGTGGGCCTGAGACGCCCCGTGCTGTCCTGTCCGGAGCACAAGTTCCCAGAGCAGTTTCCGAGCCGCTCTGAGTTTCACCACACCCCCCACAATGGCGCCCGGCCGGTCGCTCTCTGGCGCGGGGCAGCTGTGGCTGAGAGACACTCACCGCCGGTCAGCGCCGTTCTCCGCCGCTCCCCTGCCCCGCCGCTGTCTCAGGATCCTGCGTGGGGGCTCCCTGGGCGCCAGCTGCCACCGTGTGTCCGTAGAATTGAGCCTCCGCGGCCCTGCAACTCCCGGGATAGTAGAAGGTGCGCGCGTGCAGTCTGCTCCTTCTTTCCTTCTTCTTTGTTGGAAGTCACCCGTCACTGGTGCCGGGGGTCCCAGATTGCGCTTCAGAACTTTTCTGGGTTTCGGGGAGGCATCTCCCCCCCTCCTGCGCTTTCCGGGTCGCTATATTCCCGTGTTCCAATGGTAACTTTTAGAGAGAGTTTCGCTGCCTGCTTCTTACTCATCCGCCATCTTGAGGTCCTCTAGGATGAGTATTTTGAACTTTACTAGATATCCTCAATGGCTGTCCAAAATCACTGTATAGATTTTTTTTTTTTTGTGGGTACTGGGGGTCGACCTCAGGACCTCATGCACCAGCAGGCGCCCGTGCCCCTGAGCGATATCACCAGACCTTTTTGTTTATGTGGGATCCGGGAGTCGAACTCGGGCCCTCGCACTTGCAGGCAGGCGCTTACGCCACTGAGCCATCTCACCGGCCCAATCACTGTATAGATTTAAACTCTTATCAAAGGTATTTGGTAGTTACCATATCTCTATATAATTCCTAGTGCTTGGTATTACCAAATGATAACTTTATATTGTCGATTTGATACCATCTCATTATTGTTGTAATTTGTATCTTCCTACCATTGTGATTGAGTATCTTTTCATTAATGTGTTGTCCATTTCGGTTTCTTGGTGTATGAATTGCTTCTTTATAATTTTTGTCCATGTATTTTTTCTTTTGACTTTATCTTTTCTTTTTTAATTGTAGCTCTTTATATATTTGGGAGACTAAGGCCTCTAAGTTATGTCTGATACTAATGCCTACTCATCTATAGCTTGTCTTTCATTTTGTTTGTGGTATCCTTTCTTGTGCCTGACTTCTACATTATAATGTTGTCAATTCATCAGTTCATTTTAATGGCTTGCACTCTTTGGGCCTTTCAATGTGCCTTTTAAATGTAAGGAGGCATTCATTCCACTTGAGCAAAAGACTATAAAAACTCATCATGTCTAATAATACGCAGTGTTGTGGGAGGCATCATAGTGTATTACAAAGGTACAGAATTGTAAGAGGGGAGACGTGGTCCCTGCTTGCCCTATGAGCAACTATGTGCTTTAGTGAAATAACTTGACTGCTTTGTGTTTTCAATTGCTTATCTCAAAGAAAAGAGGGCATGAGGCTCTATGAGGTCCTAGTCAGTTTAAAAAAGTTTACATAAACCCCTGAGTTTTCTAAAGGATGCAACTTATATCTCAGAATCACCTTAATAGCCTTCTAAGTTACTCGTTTGAATCTTTGCTCTATACCAAAGGCAAAAAGGGGGAAACAGAAGGTTATGCAGATGAGTGATAGGATATCTGCCTGAAGCATGTATTTTCTTTTTTAAGTATCTTGGACAAAGGCTTGCAGTGAACCCAGCTGACATAGTTTTTTAATAGTAATATATATCAAATATCATACATATTGTAGCATAAATATATAAGTTGAGTTACTTTCCCTATAATTTTTATTGCTAGTTAGCCTAAAGACAGCTATTTAAAGCTCTCTGTTTCAGTTCTACATTCTCCCTCTCCAGGGACATTTCAGTAAGCATTTTAATTTAATTAATGCTCTACTTTTGTTTTCAAATTGCTGTGCATGACATTGTCTTCATCCAAGTCAGGAATTTCCCAGAGCACCACAACTATCGTGCTGTCACACCTGCACATGAATTTGTAGATTTTTTTTCAAGTATCTTTATATTTCTTATGTGGCAAATTCCCGTACTCCTTCTAAAAGTTTTCATTACAAAGCCATAGATGAAAAGATAACTAACTAACTAACTAAATAAATACTGTTTTTAGTTACCTTAGTCATAACAATACTGATAATATAAGATTATTTAAAGCCTATAATATAGCTATTAAAATTCAATTACAATTAAGTTACAGGAACTTTTACTGTTATGCATTGATGCATAAGTTAACATGGGGAGTTTTCATTTGCACCATTCTGGGTGTGAACAGAGACCCTCGACTTTTGATCAGTAAGCAGTGACATGTGCCAATTTCCCTCTATTTACTTTGGGAGGTTGGCTTCATATCACATTAAGCAGTGGTGACACTTCTGGCCTGCAATGTAACAGATGACCTTTCTGGAGATCATAGCACCTGATAGATAATTTAACAAGAGCGGTTCTGACACATGACCAAAATCCTTAAGCATCAGGAAAACATCATGTAAGTCAATGCCATGTTGAAATCTGCTGTCATTTTCAATAAGTGTCCCCAGCTGCCATTGGCAGCTTTGAAAATTGTTGGCAATGATGCAGAGGATAGAGAGTGGAGCTACATTCCTGTAGAGTAGACCAATTCTCAGGGGGAAGAAAATGAAATCAAGAGATGCCAGAGAGCATTTTCCTTTTTCTCTTGACCTTATAATACACGTTTTAGATTGTTATAATACCGAGAGATTCTAACCAGCAAATAAAATAAAATGAAATAAATAAAAACTTACTGTTCTTTGAAACAAAGACACAATCAGTAAAAATTTGTTGAAATGAACAAGCAACAAGAGGACCAGCTGAACATTTCTATGACTAAGTATAGCAATAGACATCTTACTCACTGATGCTTCTATTCATCTACTTTACAATTAGTTATTGCATATCAATCTTGTGCAGGGATCTGGGCTGGGCCCTGGTAATTCAGTGGTGAGAACAGACACTGCTCCTGCTCTTATAGAACACACGCTGAAAGGGAAGACAGTACTATTAATCAAATAATCTCGCAAAGCAATTTAAAATTACAACTGTGCTAAGTGCTACCAAAGACAGGCACATGACATTTTAAGGCTTGTGCAATGGAGGCCGCTTCGCTGAAGAGATGATGGTTAAGTTGTGAGCTTAGGATGAACAGAAATTAAATATGGTGGAAGAGAAATGAAAGAAGCATTCCAGGCAGAGCACAGAGTGTACCAAGGCCATGCAAGGAGAGAAAGAGGAATGCGATGTGGTGGCATAGGAGGTGGAGGAGTACATAGGGACCAGAGTTTTACCGTTTTGTCATTCATAGTTAAGTGTTTTTATCTCTAGAAACACAGAAAGTCATTGAAGAATTTAAGCAGGAGGAGGACTTGATGTGATTTGAATTCTGAAAAGCTCATTCTACCATATGAGGAATCTCATATGTCAGCATGGATAGCCCAATGAGGAGTCTCTTGCAGTGATTCTGATTAATGTTGTGTCTTTGAATTAGAGTCATAGGGATGGAGATAAGAATAGGTAAATGTATGAGATGGTAAATAATAGGATGTGATTGTAGATTGGGAAAAGATATCTAGAAAGTGAAAGAATTGGAAATGGAAGTAAAGAAAGAAGAGTTGTTAGGGCTGGTCAATTCCTGTTCTGCTTGCATTAGTGGGTGGATGTGATCCCATTCCCCAACTCAGGGAACGCCGATGAAGGATCTGCTTTATTTAGGGGGGAAGGTGAGAGTTTGACTGGGGAATAATTTATCTTGTACCTTTGGGTGTATGGGTCTAAAGTTTAGAAGAGAAGTCTAGACTAGAGATACCAAATACAATATTGGCTACTATGTTTTTTATTTTTATTTTTTTGTGTGTACTGGAAATCGAGCTCAGGACCTTGTGCTTGCTAGGTAGGTGCTGTTGCTCTGAGCTATATCCCCAGCTCTGGCAGTTATTAAGGATATGAAAAAAAAGTACTTTTCCTGCTGCATAATACTACACAGCACAGTTCAGAACATGTCTGTGTCCAGATGTGCGGGGATTTCCCCCCACAAATCAAGTGGTCTGTAGGGGAAACCTGCTGGTGTCCTTTGTGTTAATTCAATTCTGAGAGCAATTCCCAAGAGACAGTGTCAGATCTCACAGCTGAAGTGTTCAGTCTGGTAAGACGGTCCCTCACTGCAAATGCCAGTTATGAGCCTTAGGTTGTGACCTGGGCTTCTGATGACCAGCTGTACATTGAAGTTCCCATGTTCCCCTCCTAAGATTTAATTAATTTGCTAGAGTGGCTGACACAGCTCAGGGGAAAACTTATTTGTACTGGTTTTATATAAAGCATGTTATAAGGGATATAGATGAACAGCTAGACAAAATGGGTGCATTGGACAGGTAATGTGGGAAGAGGAGAGGGGTGTGTATGCTCTCTCTGGGTGCACCATTCTCTGGATATCTCTATGTGTCAGGAAGCTGTCTGATCTCAGTCCTTCTGGGATTGTATGGGAGCTTCATTACACAGGTATGATTGATTACATCATTGCTCACTGGCAATTGACACGAACTTCAGACCCTCCTTGCTGTCAAAAAGTGCCAGGGTAGGACTGAAAGCACCGGCCCTTTAATCATAATCCTATGGTTGATTTCCCTGGCAACTGTCCCCATCCTGGAGACAATCCAGGAGCCTACAAAAAGACACATCACTTTTGAAATCCCGAGAATTTTAGGAACTCTGTGCTGGGAAACTGAGCCAAGACTGGATAGAGATTACATGTAGCTGAATGTAGATACAGACTCCTATTATAAATCACAGTATCACAGGAATCATCTGCACACATATAGATGGTAACTGCAGGTAAATTACTGTGGTGGACAGATTAATGGTCTCCCAGAGATGTCTATGTTCTATGTTTTAGAACCCCAGAATGTTATTTTACATAGAAAAAGGAATTAAGAAAAAAAGAGCTGGAATTAAGGTTGCTGTTCTGCTAATATACAGCAAGAAGTATTAAATTCAACTCACTTAGGCCTAAAAAAGCTTCTGAACTCTTATGCTTGAGTTCTTACATATAAAGCTACGGCCTAACAGTACAGGGAAAAAAAAAAAGAACTAGAGAAAACATAGTTTTGGGTTTTCCTTTGTAACATAGTTGAGTTTTAGCCAATTACATCATTGGCTGATCATCAGTCAATCTAGTTTGAAGTACAGCAAATCCAAACTTTAACCAATTGAGACAACCCTGTGCCTCATTTCTGTTTTCTGTATGTCTCTGTAAATGTCATCCAACCATGTGATGTGAGAGCCCCAGATTCTTAGAGAACTGTCCCAATTTTAGGGGCTGCCTGATTTGTGAACTGTTCTTTGCTCAATTAAACTGTTAATTTGTCCAAAGTTTTTCTTTTAACAGATTATCCTGGGTTATCCTGTGAACACAATGTATTCGCAAGGGTTCTATAATATGGAGAAGGAGTCATAGAAGTCAGCATCAGAGAAAGACTTGACCACATTTCTAGCTGTTAAATGGAGAAGGGCTTCTAGGCAGAGAACAGGGGCAGCTCTAGAAGCTGGAAAAGGCAAGAAAAGAGATTTTCCCTTAGAGTTTCCTACGGGTAACACAACCCACTGAAACCTTGGTTTTTAGCCCGGCGAGGCCCAGTTTGGAATTTTGATCTCCAGAACTGTAAGATAATAAATTCCTATAATTCTAAGCTACTAGGTTTGCAGTAGTTTGCTAGAGCAACAATAGAACTTTTAAGAAACCTACGAGAAAGAGGAGCTAAATGTAAGTGAAGGAAGTCTATCATGCGACGACCATCCAAAGAAGGATAAACATGCAAATGAGATGGGACAGAAGGTAGACGATTTCCAGGTAAATGTAAGATTCTGGAAGGAAGAAGAGAGAACTGTTTAAGAAAGAAATCAAAGAAGGTGAGAAGTTCATTGGATTGGTGGACAGGGCCTCACTGGTGACCTTTGGGATCATTGTTTCATTTAAACGAGTGGTGCAGGCACCATATTGGGATGGAATGTGATGTTAATAGCGGCAAAAAAGCAGAGATAGAGAGTATGGACCACTCTTTGCAGAAGTTTGCACAGTAGAAGGAAAAATTATAAACATAATTAATTTGGAACTATGTTTCTGAAAGAACCTTGGTACTATTCACGTTTTGGGTCAGATGAGTCTTTGTTACGAGGACTGTCTTGTGCCTTGTAAGAAGTTTAGTAACATCCCTGTTTCTATCCACCGGATGCCACTAGCAATTTCCCTTCAATGTGAAAAACTAAAACTATCTCCAGACATTATCAAATGTCCTTTGAAAAGGGAGGGGGGAAACAACTGGTTGAAAATAACTACTTTGGATAGAAAACATAGAATTCCTTGAATTTGATTGTGTCCAGGTACATCAGACTTACATTCCATTAAAGCCTAAAAGGCCAACATATGAGCAGGATGTTATTTGATTGAATTCTTTAAAGCTCTTGTCCTACAGAAATACATGATTTTTTTGGTAACTACTCTAAATTGATGCAAAGTGATTTTGTGTAAATGGCATTGTGCATGATGTCGCATAGGAATCTGAAATGGTGTGCCTATGCTGGGATCTGATCTCATTCTAATTCTATCTATATCCTTTCCTCCAAATAAGTGACAGAACGATAATTGAACTGAACAGTTCTAAGAAGTTGCCCCTGATTCTAGTGTATCTGCTTGCAAGAATTCTAATAGCATTAGCTGAAATCTCAAAGCAGGTGCCCATCAAATCATGTTGAAACATTTCACAAGGTAAGAAACTATGATAGGATGTCTGCTTTCTAACACGGCTGCTGTGGCGTTTCAGAAATTTAAAATGAACTGAGAAATGCAGTCCATACCTTGTTTTTGAGCTTTGAAAAAAACGAGTGCTTTCTTTTTTCTTTTTTCTTTTTTTAAGTGATGCATATATTGCATCTCAGTAATGAAGACTCGATTTCTCTTACCATCATTCTCAAGCTTTTGCTTGGGAATTGGCTCTTTAGGTGTATCTAAAGTGCTGAGTTATGTGGAATGTGATTTATTTTATTGCTTTAACAATGCACTATGTAGTTTGGGGAGAAGGATATGGAGAAGGCCTTGTAAAGTAAATTAAAATCAAATTTTCACACTTGGTCACACACGTGAAAGTGAGAATAATTCAATGATGAGACATATGCTTTATTAGAGGTCAATGCGCTCATTGTGGTTATTAAATTTTTTAGTATTTTAATAAGAGTGCTTTCCTCCCAACCCAGTTTTTCCATCTTTCTGATCTTGATTTAAAATTATAGTTCAGATCTGGTGTGGCCTCATTGTGCACACTAAGACTGCATTCAGCGCTATACATTTTAAGCTATTCCTGCCAAAGTCAGTTGAACTATAAAGAACAATGGCTTTAAACTTTTAATTGTATTAGTAGTATATGAACTTTTTTTTTTAATAGAAACCACTAACAATGAAGATAAAATAGAAGTCTGCTGTGGTACGTGCTCTTTCCAGTTCAACTCCTCTTTCCAGAGATTAAAAAATGGTGTATGTATAGGGTTTATCCTCCTAAAACTGTTTTAATTAATTTGCACATATAGATAGCCCTGGCTTAGGGTAGTAGAACATATGATTTTTTTGACATTAAGATGGTGAAAACATGATATATATTCAGTAGAAACCATACCTCAAATTTTGAACTTTGATATTTTCCTTCACTAGCAATCTGCAATATAATTCTTTCTTGAGATGCTGAGCCATGGATAGAAGCTGCAGGTTACAGTCAGCCACACAATTAGTAAAAAATGAATATAGTGTAGCTCATTGCCAAACTATGATGTTCTATACATTATGTGTGTTAAAGGCATTTTTAACTTAGGATATTTTTAATTCATGAAGGTTTTACCAAGCTATAATTGTATCTTAAGTACATGAGTCTCAATCAAACTGTATCATTTTGTTTAATGTAGTGTTTGTGGCTTTTTACAAATATGGGGTGGAATTACTTCTATTATTTTGTAACTTTTTGCATAGAATATGTACAATATAGTATATTGTCATCTTTTCTCACAGTTTCACCACATGTCATAATATATCATAGTTTTGACGTACTATATTTCCCCATCCATAAACATTTTGGTTATTTTAAATATTGCACATTGTAAGCAGTGTTTCTGTGGATAGCCTTGTATATATTTCTTGTTAATGTGGAAAATAATTTCTCTCAAATTGTTATTCTCCCATAAAATTGTTAGATCAGATCAGATACTATTTTAGGCAATTCCCTAAGTGCAATGAGTTTTATGAAAATTTTTATAATTAAGAATTAACACACATAGTGATCAGGTGTAGTAGCACTCACCTGTAGTCCTAGCTACTCAAGGGGCTGAGGCAGGAGAATCATTGTACCATAGGAATTAGAGGCTAGTCTGGGCAACATAGATTCAGTCTCTGTAAAAAAATGAATACATAGATATATTAAATAAACATAGAGGAACTTGAATGCATCATGTGAGTTGATTCTGAGTTTTAGCCAGTGTCTTAAATTTTAGTAGTTTATTTTTAAAGAACAGTGTTAGGTTCATGGCAAAACTGAAAGGAAGTTTGAGATTTATCTGTTTTTACCTACACACAGGCTCCCATATTATCGACATCCTCACCAGGGTCATAAATTTGTTGCAATTGATGAGCCTTCACTGATGCATCATAATTGCCCAAAATTCATAGTTTACACGCGGATTCACTCTTGGTGTGCAGCCTGAGGGTTTGGATAAATATATCAGACATACATTCACCATCACAGTTTCATACAGCATATTTTCACTACTCTAAAAATCCTATGTGCTCAACCTGTTCATCCACCCTTCCTTCCTTCCAACTATTGGATAACTCTGATCTCTTTATTATTTCCATTTTCACTTTTTCTGAATGTCAGATATTTGGAATCATACAGTACATAGCCTTTTCAGATGGGCTGTTTTTGGTTAGTAATATGCACATAGAGTTCCTGCCTGTCCTTCATAGCTTCGTAGTTCCCTTTCAGTGCTCAGTAAAATGACACTGTCTAGATGTACCACAGTTTATTTACTGATTTACATACTGAAAGATATCTTTGTGGCTTCCAAGTTTTGCTAAGTATGAATAAATCTGTGTGCAAGTTTTTGATGTGAACATATATTTTCATCTCTCTTGGGTAAATACCAAGGTGTGTAATTGCTAAATTTCATGGTAAGAATATGTTTAGTTGTGTGAGAAACTGCCAAAAATTCCTGTAAAATGGCTGTACCATTTTGTATTCCCACCATCACCAAATGAGAGTTCCCATTGCTCCATCTCATCATCTACATTTGTTGTTGTCAGTTTTCTAGGTTTAGGTCATTCTAATAAACATGTAGTGATGTCTCCTTATTGTTAGAATTTGCAGTTCTGTGATTACCATGTGATGGTAAGCATCTTCCCATATGCCTATTTGCCATTGGTATCTTCTTCAGTGAGGTGTCTGTTCAGGTCTTTGGCCTATTTTAAATTGTGTTATTGTTTTCTTATTGAATCTCAAGAGCTCTTTATATATTTTGGATCACAGTCCTTTATCAGATATGGCTTTTGCAAATATTTTATCAAAGTTTGTGGTTTGTCTTTTTTTTTATGTGGGTACCAGGGGTCAAACTCAGGACCTCGTGCTTGCCAGTAGGTGCTTGTGCCACTGAGCGATATCACTGGCCCTTTTTTCCTTTTTATGTGGGTACCGGGAGTCAAACTCAGGACCTCACGCTTGCCAGGCAGGCACTTATGCCACTGAGCTATCTCACCGGCCCTGTGGTTTGTCTTTTTTAGGGTTTTATTTATTTATTTTTAGACAGAGTCTTTCTCTGTAATCTAAAGCTATCCTTGAACTTGCTATGAAGCCCAGGCTGGCCTCAAACTTGTGAGCCTTCTGTCTCAGACACCTGAGTCTTGGGATTACAGGTATGTCCCATCACAACTCAAGATATTTTAACTTTGAAAAAATTTTCTTTCTCATTTGAAAGCCTATTAGATATTGAAAGAGAAATGTAATATATAGCCCTCCAGAATATCAATACTGAATTTAGCAGAAACATTAGGAACTAGGGACTTGTCTAAATCCTTTGCAACCTTGCTACGTGGATCATTCAAATATTTTTTCTATAGTGGCATGAAGTGGTTTTCTTCCAATTGCAAAAGAATTACAATGTGAGAACACTGATTTAGTTTGAGAATACTGAATTTGTGAGACCTAAGGTAATTTAATCCTTAGCAAAATGTGCTCAGCTTCTCATTTAAGAAAAGTAATTAAAACAAACTGGAGGTGTTCAGGCTTCTATCTGCTGGATTTAGAAGTTTCCCGGTGGGAGAAAGTTATGCTTTAATGAAGAATTAGTTTAAGCTGGGTGGATTAAGTTGATGAAATTCATACCCATAGTAATTTAGCAGGGGAAAAATTAAGATGTTGGCCACACTTGCTGTTAATTTGATCTGAGGGAAGATCTGTGTAAAGACCTCTGGAAAGGGTGACATTCAGTCCAATGGAGGATTTAGCCACTGAATGCTGAACTTGCCCATAGTGGGTCTTTTACTTGGTAGATGCTTTTGCCTGCGAGTTACATTTTAGTATAAATGAACTAATCTCATAATTTTTTTCAAATCTTCAGTGACTTCATTGTTTTCTTCCCCAAATTAATTGCACTGTATTCCAGTCTGACTTTCAAGGACAACACACAGAACACATAATGCCTGGTCTGAAAGAGTTAAATAGGAAAGAGAGTAAATATATGGAACTTTCTAAGATGTACAAGATGGTCCATTTTTCCTGAATGATTTGAGAGAAAACATTTTCAGTTTTTTTTTCCTACCACTTTCTATTGTTGCATGATTTGACTTTGAAACAGTGTCATTTAACTTAGGGAAACTGTGTTGGCTAATTTTGTATGTCAACTTAACTAGGTGATGAGGTGCCCAGATATTTAAACACTTATCTTAGTTACTTTTCCCTTGTTGCTGACACAAAATACCCAACACCCAAGGTTAAAGCAGGAAAGGTTTATTTAGCTCATAGTTTGTAGAAGTTTCAGTCCATAATCTGCTGGCTATAAGGCAAGGTGGCATGGGAGAGGGGCAACAGTTCATGGTGGCAGAAGATGCTGAAAGCAACAAGAGAGAGTAGGGAGCAAGCCTCCCTCTGACCCTTATATTGTGTGCAGGTTACCCACCCTTGGGCAGGTGTAGCACTCATACCCTTAATCTCAGCATTAGACCATGAATCAATCACAAACTCTAGATTTGGCCACCTCTGAAAACCCATCCCCCATGACTGCATGAGGCTTTGGGGGA
This sequence comes from Erethizon dorsatum, assembly GCA_028451465.1. Taxonomy (NCBI): domain Eukaryota; kingdom Metazoa; phylum Chordata; class Mammalia; order Rodentia; family Erethizontidae; genus Erethizon; species Erethizon dorsatum. Next base: position 10,012,145 of record CM051836.1, read on the forward strand.
CATCCAGACACACCATTACAACATTGTTTCTGGGTGGGTCAGAGAGAGCATTCCTGGATGAGATTAACATTTGAGTTAGTAAACTGAGTAAAGCAGTTTGCCTTCCACAAGGCAAATGGGCCTCATCCAACCCCTTGGGGTCCAGAGTAGAACACAGAGGTGGAGGAAGGGGGAAGTCTGTTCCCTCTGCTTGAATGTCGAGCCAGGACATTGGTCTTCTGCCTGTGGACTGGAACTTACACCACTGGTACTCCTGGTTATTGGGTCTGCGGACTTGGATGAGATCTCATACCATCAGCTTTCTGGATCTCCAGCTTTGCAGATGGCATGTCATGGACTTCCTAGCCTCCATAATTACATGAGCCAATTCTTTATAATTAACCTCATAAGCATATGTGCCTCCAAAGCGTTTAAATTTAAAATGTAGTTTATTTAAGAAGAGATATTCAGGGGGAAGAGAGTCTTCGCAACCTCGTGGTCTCAAGTTGCTGGCAAGAATGGCATTTGTGTCCCTGTTTCTCTTCACTAAGTGTATAATTTCATTGGATGTTGTAAAACTAAGCGATGAAAAAATCACTCCAATTGTATTCGGCAGTCCATGCCAGGTCAATTTATTTCAACATGTGTAAGTCTAAATACCCATGTGTAAGTCAGTAATACCCATGTCGGGGAAGAACAATAGGAAAAATCGATATTCCTGTTGAGAGTTTTCAATAGTACTTAATGAGTTTATGTATTTGCTAAACGGATGTGAAGAAGGCTCCATTAATGCCTGCAATGCATAAGCAAATTCAGGTTAAAAATAAACAAAAGTTTATGTTAAAATCACACTCAACCCTGGGCTACACAACAAATTCAAGTCCAGCCTGAGCTACATAGGGAGAGCCTGACTCAAAACAACACAAAATAAGTAAAAAAAAAAGCTCCAAAATCTCATACACAATAAATAAAGTTAGAAGGTTAAATCTTAGTTAAAAAATGCCAGGAAAATTACAAACTATCCATACAAAATATTACAAAAATTGCAAAATATCCATAATAAAGCACATAGGTCTCAGGACTGTGGCGAGTGTGTAATGAGCTGATCCAGGGGAGGTTCTGAGACCCAGCCCCGGCACGCCAGAGACCCTCTATACACACCTAAAAGTCACGTTAGTTAGGGCATCAGACACTCTCCCATAGACACGACCGCTCTGCCCTTCACACCCAGAGTGCTTCTGTCTCCTTGGGTGACTTTCATTTAGTGAAAACAAAGGATTCTGAAAGTAAAAACATTCTGGCGGGGCCACGGTGGGCTCTTTAGCAATATCTCTTCATAACTAGGGTTCCTGGAGAGCAGGTCAGAGGCTGCTGTGGGCGTGGGAAGTAACGAGGTAGTTTGAAGGTCCTTGGCAGGTTGGCAAGGGGAGAGTTGAGACAGGGAGGGTTTTGCAGCAGGCCCAGTCTTTATCCAATCATGGGGAGTTATTTGGAGTTTTCAGAGTAATTCTGAACGCGACTGTGAAATGGAGAGATGAGAGCAGAGATTCACCTTTTCCTAGGCACTGAGTGACCATCATAGTGGTGCTGTCACTGACTGGAAATCCTCCAGGAAAATGGCCTGGGAATCTGGATCATGGTCTGGATCCTAGAATCCTTAACAGTAGCGATGGTAAGGCTTATAGAAAACTCTTGATCTTGTTTCCTGTCTTCTGGATGAGACTGAGGACTACATTGGTAAGCTGACTTGTCCAGTGTCCCCAACAGAAGGCACGACAAAGCTGAGACTGAAGTCTGGGTCTTCTGACTCTATTCGATATGTCAAAGAGGCATTTGTGGAAGGAAAAAGGGAAAGTGAGAAACAGGATTGGAAGAGTCATTGTATTCACTTATCTCCCCAGGTTCATTATATTAAAAAATTATGCCATAGATAATAATAGTGATGCCTTCTACTTTTCAGGGGCTTTCTTTATGACTAGCCTTTCATGTGCATATTTCATTTAAGCCTCGCAACATCATCATGAACGAGGCAAAATTAGCATCCCCATTTTGCAGATAAGTGAACAAAGCATGGAGAGACTCAACACGTTTTCTAGGATTATGCAACTAATAAGTGACAGAGCCAAGACTAGAATAGTGAATGTTGGTTAGTTATATTTCATATAATATTAAGGCTATTGTAAAAGGCTCACAGAAGATAGCCCTACTTCATGCTCTACTCTGGCCTTCAGTTTGCACATCTATAAAATGAGGGGCTTTGTTGGTAAATGATCTCTAAGTTCCCCACAGGAGTTTTTGACTTATTCATATTACAGTGTTTTGATTATACACTCCGAATTAAAGTTTTCCTAACTACTTACATTCTAAAGCTTGAGAAGAAGTGTGCAAGGTTTTCTATTTCTGATAATATGAGGATTGAATAACGAGGTAGCTTCCGTGCTAAGTAGTTAACTAAAAGGTGCTGGTTTGTTGTGGGATGTTTGGGTCCCTCCCAAGACCGCCTTTTTAGGCCTCCTTCCACCCCATTATTTTTGCTTTGATGGATGTTGATATTACGTGTTCCTGCTTAAGTGTCTTTGTGCTTCTATTTTTTCTAGATTAAATGAGGTTTTAACAAGGCTTGTGGGGTGATTCGTTGTCATTAAAATAACAAATGGATTGAACATAGCCTTCTGTCTCTTTGGAATCCACCACCATTAGTGGACTATAATCCAGCTGGTGAGAGAAGAACAGGGAGCCAATAGGCTATCAAAGAGTGGGGGAAAATGAACGGTTTTCTGAGATTTGTCAGTAAGGAAAGAGAATCTCAGAAGATTCAGAAAATGAATTTAAATCCATGGCTAAGTGGTCTGGCTCTCTAGAACACAGCCCCATAAATGTGAAGTGGTATTAAATCGGAGGAACAGGGTGCCCTGTACAACACTTTAAGCTTTAAGTTTCTCATTGTATTACTGACTGAGAGGCCAGAAAAGTACATTCATACTTATTCTTCTAAAACTAAGCTGTGGAGATAAGTTGAGTAAGCATTTAAAAGTTTAGAACTAGCAGGGTTTTCAGCTTCAGAAGAAAGTTACAAGTTCAATCAGAGCACGATTATCCCCCGGGCAGAGATGCTAATCTGGTACTAGGAATTCTGTTTTAAGTCTGTGGCCCTCTCCATGCAAGCAGGCGTTGGAATCTTAGGTCCATGAGGACCAGAATCGTCTCTACCCAGATCAGATCCTCACCAATGACAGCCATATCGTTATCAAAACAGGAGAACCACTTGCTTTCCTGCTTCTTATTCTGCTTAAGAGGAAACCAATTTGACGGTTGATACTATCATGAGAAAAATGATCTGTCTTGCAACAAACTGCCAATTGAACCTTTTAATATTAATGACTACAATAAAGATGTTAAGTTTGGGTCAATTTAGGGAATTAACTAATGACAAAAACAGAGACCACAGGAAATGATACAATTCTCAAACTGACAGGAGTTGTGATAGGGGTTATGCTATGGAAAGTTTCATATGCCATGGATTGGCTACTCTTTTCAGGGTGAAAATAGAGAATCCTCAAACTTAAGAAGCTTCACAATTCAGAAACCTCAAATTAAAGATGCTTCACGGTGGTTCTTTTTGTTCTTATTTTCTGGGAACCAGTTTTGTGACCTGGGCCTGCTTTTTTGCTCAAGGGGCTGAAGTTTCTCTGTATAAAATGGAGAAGTTGGCTGGCTCACTAGTTTGGTATCTTAGTTCTAACCTATGTTATGTATCTTTAGATTTGCATTCACACATGTTTTCTGGCCAAAAATAGGAGGTGTAATTCATCTAATTCAGTATATAATTTTAAGAAAATGAACTCTTCTTCATCCACCCAAGTTGATAGCCATCTCCCTCATCCTTGAACTCCTGGGTGATTGTGGCACATAATCTTTACCTGACACCCACCTGGACAGTGTTGTCACTCCTCGAAGGAAAAAAGTTTCATGTTACTTCAGTTTGTATCCTGAATGCCCAGAAAAATAACTTCATGTAGTTAGTATCTACCACTCTGCTGGAGTCTGAATGTTTATATCCTGCACAAAGTTGAACTTCTGCACCCCAATATGATGGTATTGGGGTGTGGTCCTTGGCAAGTGATGAGATCATCGCCTGACTTAGTGAATGGGAATAGCACTGTTACAAAAAAGACCCCAGAGAGCTTCCTCATCCTTCTGCCATGTGAAGATACAGTGACAAGGTAGCAATGAATCATGAAATGAGCTCTCACCAGACATCAGGTCTCTGGTCACTGATCTTAGACTTACAGCTTCCAGAACAGTAAGAAATAAATTTCTACTGTTGATAAGCCAGCCAATTTATGGTACTCAATAACACAAGCCTGGGTGGACTAAGACACATCATTACTACCAACAATAACAATAATTTATAGTAATAATAATATCAGCAGTATTAGTTACCACTTATTTGGCCCTTAATATGTGGTAGAGATTGGGCCCCTTATGTACATCAATTTATTTAAGCCTCATGAGATAAGAAATGGAGATTATGCAACTTGCCCAAGGTCACATGGCCAGTAAGTGGCAGGCTGGGATTTAACATGTAACCCAAGTCTGCATACTTCCAAAGCCATGATCTTACTACAGTATCCTTCCTTCCTCCAAAATCCCTTAAATAACAAATTACGTAATACTTAATACTTCTTGCTGGAAATCTTAAAGGCTCTGGGCCATGAAGTTTATCATGATTTCTTTTTTTTTTTTTTTTTTTTTTTTGTGGGTACCGGGGGTCGACCTCAGGACCTCAGGCACCAGCGGGCGCCTGTGCCACTGAGCGATATCACCGGCCCTTTTTTCGTATGTGGGTTCTGGGAGTCGAACTCGGGCCCTCGTGCTTGCCAGGCAGGCGCGTACGCCGCTGAGCCATCTCACCGGCCCTTATCATGATTTCTTAAATGGTACTTTGTAGTATATTTCAAGATGGAGATGATAGTACCACATGCATTCTGAATGAAAAAATTGATTGGCTCATTTTCCAGAAAAATTTCAGGCACAGCTACATCCAGGTGATTTAGTCATGACGTTTCAAAAACTTCATTTTTATCTCTTGGCTTTTCTCTCCCCTAATAATCCCTCCAAGCAGGTTCTGCTCCATCCCCGTTGTAGACAACATTACTCCATGAATTCCAAAGTTGGAGAGTTCATATGATTCATGATACTAGAAGAGAAATATTTTTCTTGATAGCCTAGTATAAATCTTAGGGGGAAATCAATTGACTTAATTTGGGGTATATGGACATACCTGTACCAATTGGTTTGTCTAGAGAGGATGAAGCCTTCTAATTGGCCAGGCCCAGGCCAGTGTAATATGCTGTCACTTGTGATGTAGGAGGCTAGAGTCTAGGTATGCTTGGCTGAACCATCTAAGCCCAACAAGAACACAGTGAAAGGGAAGGGATGACCTTCCAAGTGGAAGAATGATGGAGCGAAATATCATAGGCATACAACACGGTCCCCAGCTTTGACAAGTGGTGTCCTTCCTACTGTATTGGAAAGAGTAGGAAGGCAGCTTGACAACTGTGCTGTTTTAGGCCTTTGACTAGCCTTGGAGCATTAGACAAATCATTGATCTTTTGGTTTTTGTTCCTCTATACATAAAAATGAGAGGTAGAATGCTTTGATCTTTTTGAACTATTCTAATTCTGGCATTCTAAGTGCTGGTGATGGTTATCACAGTCTGAATAGCAACAAAAATCAGTTGCTGGTTTTAATACAGATTGACAATTTCCTACTTTCTTTTAAAAGTCTACTTAATATCTATGGTAGATTAGTGCATCCTGCTCAGTTCTGACGTCTATAAAGCACACCGCTGAACACGTTCATTCTGCCACAGTGCTCTGGTCCCTAAAGATGGTTTGGGAGACGTGTTCTTAGTCTTCTGTACATTCATAAGAACATTTGTGTTGAGTTACGTGAGCCTCAGAGCGACACTGCCCATGTGTAGCTTATTCAGTGCTGAGTCCCCCAGTGCATAGTTCAGTCTTTGATATAGAGTAGGTGCTTTGAAAAGATTTGTTGAAAGACTAACATAGAAAAAGAAAGCCATGTTATTTTCTTAGACCTCTGACACAGTGGAGGCATCTTGAGTATATAAACAAAACACATATTTTGGTTGAAAATCAAAAGGTAGTTAATGACAGCTGTTTGGTTTCAGCCCAGTCAGTTCATGTTCACAACTCAAGAATTTGAGAGCTCCATTATGCTAGCTCTCAAGGGACTTAAAATATGGAGTTCACTTCCTTCCAGATCTCACAGTTTATTATTTTCTTTCTAATGCCCCAAACCTATTCTATCAAATGAGAAGCAAATTAGAATTTACTGCATCTTTACATTTTTTTCTGCCTGGTTTTAGGGTACCTTTCAATGTATAGTAATGTTTTGGTCTCAATAGTAATTACTGACCCTTTTCTCTTGGTTGAAATGTAGAATTTGCACCCATTATTTTTCAAGTATGTTCAAGATGTTTTCTTTATGAGGAGGATGCACTAAAATACCAGTCAAGGTATTTCTTAAAATATGACTTTCTTCATGTGACTTTATTAAGAATAAAGCCTTCATTTTGTTTCTACCACCTCCAGTACTGATCTCAGTCCACCTATCAAATTTCATTTTCCAGTGAGTCTAAGAGGCTGTGGTCCAAGAAAACCAGTCTTGTTAACCGTCATCTGCCATACTCAGTGTTCATCTGTGCACCACTCATAAGATCTTGCCTCAATCTATCCAATAGTCCATAGCTTTTCCATTATCCTGTGCTTTGATTTAAATTCATTTTACCTATTGAGATTTCCCAAAGTATAACCTAGAAAAGTTTCCATTATTTGAATTTCTACATCATGCATGGACTGGAACCAGAATTTCCTTGTTGCTTTGAAGAGCACAAGTTGAAGAAAAGGGTTCAATGGTCAAGGTTGTTTTGGAAATTGTATTTCTTGTTTTAAGTTGAGAGGATGACATATCTTTATACCCTTGGTGCCAATAAAGTGCTTGTCAAATACTAAGCATTCAGCAAATGTAGACTGAATTAATGATTGATGGAAAACGTAGTGATTTTTAGGTAGTAGGTTATAGTACTTTCTCTTATGTTTTATATTTAAAGTTTTGGAGGTGAAAATATTAAGGATAGTGCCAGCATGTTGCTTATGTTGTATTTTTCATAGTATTTAGTGCAGGACTTTTCATCATGATGGTATGAATAGAAACTTGTTGTGTCGCTCTGGCTTGATTGGTTGAACCTGTGTGTGTAAACATATTACAATCACTGTTATTTTGACAGCTGGAATATGGCATAACATCTATTCCATCTTTACAAGCTCACTCTGAAGCAGCTATTTGGCTAAAGATTGGGACAAGTGTTTTCATTCTATTTCTCCTTTTTCAAATCTGTTAAACTGGATATTTGCGATTCATGTAAGAAAAATAGTACACTGAATAGGCTTCTCAATCTAGCTTTGTATAAACCACTGAACTAATCCCATCCCCCAAACCCAAAGACCAAGTTCAGATAATCTCTTGAATACTCCTTCACTCTTTCTTTTCTATCCCCTTCTGTAGTTTCCCAAACCTTGTGTGATCATCCTTTGTCCTCCAACCTTGCTTCTACCTCTTTTCCATTATCTTTGTTTTATAAAATATCCTCCCTAAATCTTCCCACCACAGGGTAAAACCACTCTACCCAGGGGAAACACTTTGTAAACAAACTCCTAATTTACAATTGTATCTGTTATAGAACTATAGACTTTGCTCCTATGGGCTAAAATACAAAATCAATAGTTACCAAAGTTTGTCAGTTTCTGAATTGTGCTTGATGCTATTGTTATTGCTAATTGTTGTTCTCCCTTCTGTAACAATACTGGGAAGCTCTGGGGAAACTACCTTACCACAGCCCAACACCAAAGGACTGGGGATGGAGCCAAACAGATACCAACATCCCACTCTCAATTAACTGGGAAGGTAGGGTACTGGGACAGACACAAACTAAGAACCTCCTACACACAGAAAACACCCCTAGAAGAACAGACTTTTCCTAGGGAGGCCTTAATACTGGTGATATAGCTGCCTACTACAAAAACTCACAAGGATCATCACAGAAAGCAAAATAAAAAAAATTTTTTTTGAGACAGAAAATGAGAAGACAAAGAAGCAAAATGCAATCTCAGACCTCCAGCCCACCCAGAACAAGTACAGGAAACAGCATCATAGAAGAAATTGGGGGCCAGTGAGATGGCTCAGCAGCATAAGTGCCTGCCTGGCAAGCGTGAGGTCCTGAATTCGACTCCTGGAACCCACATACGAAAAAAGGGCCAGTGATATCACTCAGCAGCATGGGTGCCTGCTGGTGCGTGAGGTCCTGAGGTCAACCCCTGGTACCCACAAAAAAAAAAAGAAGAAAAAGAAGAAATTGGAAGACACACACCTGAAATTTCTGAAAAGATAGGAAGTGAAGTAAAGAAATAAATCCATGAGGCTATAGAGGAAATCAGATCAGAAATAATTTCTCAGGTAAAAAAAGAAATGACAACCATAATGAAGGAATTGCTCAGCACAGCTAGAGAAGACATAGATTTAAAAAAAAAAAAGAAAGAGGAGCATCGGAAAATGATGATAACCTTGAATGAACAATATAGGAAAGAAATAGAATGCATGAAACAGATTCAAAGAGCAATCCAGGAAGTTAAAAATTCCATTGAAAGCTGGCAACACCACTTGAACTAAACTGAAGACAGACTTTCAGACCTTGAAGACAGGATCACTGCTAGTGATCACAAAAGGAAAGATCTCTTAAAAATAACAATGGGCCATGAAATAACATTTCAACAGCTGTAAGACAATGCAAAGAAAGACAATATAAGACTGATAGGTGTCAATGAAAAAGCAGGAGTCATACAAATGACATAAAAAACCTATTTGCAGAAGTAATAGCAGAAAATTTCCCAAGCATGGGAAAAGAATCTGACATACAGATAAGTGAGGCATATAGAAGCCCAAATAGCCATAACCAAAATAAATCGACACCCAGATATATAATAATCAAGATCCTAGAAATTCAGTGCAAGAACAGAATATAAGCTATTAGAGAAAAGAAACAGAACACCTAATAAAGGAAAGCCCATCAGAATCATGTCAGACTTCTCAACACAAACCCTCAAGTTAAGAAGAGATTGGAGTGAAGTATTTCAAGTCCTGAAAGAAAACAACTTCCAACCCAGATTGAGGTACCCTGCAAAACAATCTTTCGAAATTAATGGAGAAATAAAATACTTCCATGACAAAGAACTGAAGAAATTCATGACCACCAAACCAACCCTACAAAGAGTACTGAAAGATATTCTAGATAGAGATAAAAATGACGACAATTCCAAGAACAGCATCAGAAAGAAACCACCAGATAGAGCAAGCAATTAAACAGAGGGGAAAAACAGGGAACCAACAACAGGAAAATAATATGACAAAGTTAAGCCTACATATATCAGTTATAACCATCAATGAATGGATCAAGAAACAAGATCCAACAATATGCTGTATACAAGAAACACATTTAACTCAAAAAGAAACTCATAGACTGAAAGTCAAAGGATGGAAAACAGTACTCCATGCAACAGGAACCCAGAAAAAAGCAGGGATAGCTACTTTGTTTGCAGACAATGTGAACTTCAAACCAAAAATGATCAAAAGAGGTAAAGAAGATCACTACATAGTTGTTAGTGGAAAAATTCAAGAAGAAGAGTTAACAATCATAAATATATAAGCACCAATATGGGAGCACCCAACTATATAAAACAAATATTAATAGACATGAAAAATCAAATAAGCAATAACAAAATTGTAACAGGGGACCTTAATGCCCCATTGTCACAAAGAGATAGATTAACCAGACAAAAAATCATCAAAGAAATAACAGCACCGAATCAATCATGTGAACAAATGGACTAAGTAGCTGTTCACAGAGTGTTCCACCCAACAACATCAGAATACCAATTCTTCTCAGCTGCACATGGGATGTTTTCTAAAATAGACCATATACTACCCCATAGAACATGCTTAAGTAAATGCAAAGGAACTGAAATTATCTCATGTTTATTATCTACCATAGTGCAATGAAACTGGAAATTAATGGCAAAAGAAACCACATAAACTCCATAAACACATGGAAATTAAACAACACCCTCCTGAACAACCAGTAGGTCACAGATGAAATTAAGACATTAAACAATATCTATAATCAAATGAAAATGCAAATATAACATACTGGAACCTGTGGGATGCAATGAAAGCAGTTCTAAGAGGGAAATTTATAGCAGTGAATTCTCACATCAGGAAAACAGAATGAGCACAAATAAACAACCTAATGGTACACCTCAAGCTTCTAGAAAAAGAAGAGCATGTCAAGCCCAAAGCCCATAGCAGGGAGGAAATTGTAAAGATGAGAGTAGAAATTAATGCATTGGAGACTAAAAGTACAAAGAATCAATGAATTGAGGAGTTGGTTCTTTGAAAGATTGTATGAAATCAACCAATCCTTATCCAACCTTATTAAAAAAGGAAAGAAAAGACTCAAATCCACTCAGGAATGAAAAGGGTGAAATCACAGTGGACCCCACAGAAATCCAGAAGATCATCTATACCTACTTTGAAAACTTGTATTCTAATAAGATGGAAAATGCAGAAGAAATGGACAGATTCCTAGATACATATGAATTACCAAAGCTGAATCAAGAAGATATAAAATCCTAGATAAACCAATATCAATCAATGAAATCAAAGATGTAATTAAAAATCTACGGGGCTGGTGAGATGGCTCAGTGGCTTAAGCACCTGCCTGGCAAGTGCGAGGTCCTCAGCTCAACTGCTGGTACCCACATAAAGGACAAAAGGGGCCGGTGATATCGCTCAGCGGCACAAGCACTTGCTGGCAAGCATGAGGTCCTCAGTTTGACTCCCAATACCCACATAAAAAAAAAAAAAAAACAAAAAAACAACCAAAAACCTACCAACAAAGAAAAGCCCAGGCCCTGACATATTCACTGCTGAATTCTACAAGAAATTTAGAGAAGACTTAACACCACTACTTCTCAAACTCTTTAATGAAATTGAGGCATGGTGAGATGGCTCAGCGGCGTAAGCACCTGCCTGGCAAGCGCGAGGGCCCAAGTTCGACTCCCGGAACCCACATACAAAGAAAGGGCTGATGATATTGCTCAGCGGCATGGGCACCTGCTGGTGCATAAGGTCCTGAGGTCAACTCCCGGTACCCACAAAGAAAAAAAAAAAAAAAAAAAAAAAGGAAATTGAAAGGGAAGCAATACTCCCAAATTCATGCCTGGAAGCAAGCATTACCCTGATACCAAAACCGGAGAAGGACCCATGTAAGAAAGAGAATTACAGGCCAATCTCCCTAAGGAACATAGATGCAAAAATCCTCAGTAAGATACTGGCAAACAGAATGCGGCAAATCAATAAGAAGATTATACACCATGACCAAATAGGAGTCATCCCAGGGATGCAGGGATGGTTCAACATACGTATATCAATAAATGTAATACACCATATTAACAGAGCCAAAGACAAAAATCATATGATCATCTCAATGGATACAGAGAAAGCTTTTGACAAAGTCTGGCACCCATTCATGATAGAAACCCTACAGAAAATTGGAATAGATGGTCTTTATCTCAATCTGATAAAAGCCATCTATGACAAACCAACATCCAGCATCATATTAAATGGACAAAAACTGAATGCTTTCACTCTAAAATCAGGAGCTAGACAAGGATGTCCATTGTCTCCACTCTTATTCAACATAGTCCTAGAAACTTTAGCCAGGGCAATTAGACATGATACTCTACATAGAAGACCCCAAAAACTCCACTAGAAAACTGCTAGATTTAATAAGCAAATTCAGTAGCGTAGCTGGATACAAAGTCAACACTCAAAACTCAGTAGTCTTCCTGGACACGAATAACAAATTCACTAACAGAGAAATTAGAGAAACAACACCTTTCAAAATAGCATCCAAAAAAATGAAATACCTAGGAATCAATCTAACAAAGGATATGGAAGACCTCTACATTGAAAACTGCAGTACTCTTAAAAAGGAGATTGAAGAGGATATCAGAAAATGGAAAGATATCCCTTGCTCTCGGGTAGGAAGAACCAATATAGTGAGAATGGCCATATTCCAAAACTGTTATACAGATTTAATTCAATTCTGATCAAAATTCCAGTAGCATCTCTCACAGAATTAAACAATCCTAAAATTCATTTGGAGCCAGAAGAGGCCTAGAATAGCAAAGGCAATTCTGGGAAACAAAGGCAAGGCAGAGGGCATAACAATCCCTGACTTGAAATTATACTACAATGCTACCATAATAATAACAGCATGGTATTGGCAAAGAAACAGGCCTGAAGATCCATGGAAGAGATTAGAAGATGCAGAAACAACTCCAGACATACTAAGTCACTTTATCTTTGACAAAGGTGCCAAACATATTCACTGGAAGAAAGATAGCCTCTTTAATAAATGGTGCTGGAAAAACTGGTTCTGCACATGCCAAAGATTAAAACTGGACCCATAGCTTTCATCATGCACTAAACTAAATTCGAAATGGATTGAAGATCTAAATTTCAAAACAGAAACATTAAATCTGCTAGAAGATAGAATATGTAAAACTCTTGAAGACATTGGTGTAGGCAAAGACTTTATGAATAAAACCCCGATTGCACAGGAACTACCACAAAGACTCAACAACTGGGATCTCATCTTATTAAAAAGGTTTTGCACAGCAAGAGAAACCACCAACAGAGTGAAGAGACAACCCGCAATGTGGGAAGAATCTTTTTCCAGCTGTTCCTCAGACAGAGGGTTACTATCGAGAACATATAAAGAACTCAAAAAAATCAGACCTCCCAAATTTAAAAACCCAATCCAAAAATGGGCATCTGAGATGAATGCACACTTCTCAGATGAAGAAATACAAAGAGCAAATAAACATATGAAAAAAGTTCAACATCATTGCTCATTTGAGAGATGCAAATTACAACAACACTGAGATTCCATCTCTCCCCAGAAAGAATGGCTATTATCAAGAAATCAACTAATAACAAATGCTGGAGGAGCTGTGGGGAAAAATGAACAGTTCTCCATTGTTGGTGGGAGTGTAGAGTGGTGCAACCACTGCGGAAATCAGTGTGGAGATTCCTGAAAAAAAAAACAGGATTGGAGGTCCCATTTGACCCAGCTATTCCCCTTCTGGGTATCTTCCCAGAAGAATTAAAAACATCGTACCACAGGGGTATGTGCACCCATGTTTATAGCAGCACAATTTGTAATAGCTAAATCTCGGAAACAACCCAAATGCCCATCAACTGAGGAATGGTTAAAAAGTATATGATCTTTTTATACAATACAGTACTACTCAGCCATAAAGAAGGGTAAACTGGAGACATTTATAGGGAAATGGGTGCAACTTGAAACCATACTCATAAGTGAAATAAATCATACTTGCATGTGTAAACATCATATTGTCTCCCTAGTGTGAGAAGCTGAAAGAGTAAATAAGGTCCAAAATGTACAATAGATAATGTAAAATGGCAAGAAACTTCAAAAGGAAAGAGAAATTGGGATGGGGAATGAAGAAAGAAGGAATGGAAAAGCAAAAAGAAAAAAATTATATATTTATATTTGTGTATATATATATATATATATATATATATATATGACAGTTAAGATAATATAGTACTAATTTCTCTTAGTTTATTGAAAAGAAAGGTGTGCTAATAGTGTTTGGAGAATTAAATGCCAATATCTTTTTTTTCAATTTTTTTTAAATGCCAATATCTTGTACTCTGAGTAATAAATCTGGAGATAGTAATACATAATGTATTAATGATTGTTACCCTTGTATTATCTTTTTTTTGTAGGTACCAGGGGTTGAACTCAGGGCCTCGCACACCAGCAGGTGCCTGTGTCGCTGAGTGATATCACTGGCCCTTTTTTTATATGTGGGTTCCGGGAGTCGAACTCAGGACCTCGCACTTGCCAGGCAGGTGCTTATGCCACTGAGCTATCTCACCGCCCCCCCTTGTATTATCTTGTTTTAAAATTTTGTTTCTTTTATTTCTCTTTAAATTAAAAAAAAAGATAGTTGACAAAAAAATTTTAAAAGTTGGCACTGTTCCTTTTTCATCCAGGAGTTTCACTGGTACCATTTCCTTTCGGTTTTTTGAGAAATTTGACACTTCACTACTGTACAGTGAAATATCCAATGACAAGCAGTATGGTCTCTTTAACACCAAATCTACCTTCTCTTACTTTCTCAAAACATATCCACTGCTCTGGGCAATCCTGCTTCACTGTAAGGAGAAGTAAACCTGGAGACAGTTGATCAACCTTACTAAGAGCTTTTGGCTTTTGATGACCTAAAAATTAGTGAAAAGAGTACCATGGACAGCAGCTGCGCCCCCAGTGCAGTGGTAATTACTGTAATTTAATTGTCCGATGAATTTCATGCAGAGGGTGAGCAGGCATGGACCTTCACACTTAAATTATAAACAGTCATATGGCACATTCTTTGTGTGTGGATGTGTGTGAGTGTGTGTGTTTGTGTGTGTGCACATGTGTTCATCCCACCCCCAACCTTTGCATGTCAGCTCAAGCTGAATGCCTATATATCTAATAAGAGTAGAAACATTGAAACAGAATTTTATAAAGACAATTGCTTGTTTTTAATACTAGCTTTGTATTCAGGATACTTCAAGATAATGCCCACACTTTTTTGTGTGGTTTAGGAGGCCCTTCTTTCTGGTCTGGCTTCTCTGTACATCATCTGCACTTCTTTCAGCCCTCTCTTTCTTAGACTGCATCCTGCAAGCAGACTAAATTCTTCTTCTTTGCTAAATCATAAACTATGTCCTTTCTTCAAGTCTCTGGATATCTGTGCCCCTTACCAATATCCCATTTGTGGCTAACTTCTTCCAGGAAGCCAGTCTTCATCCCTCCCAAATGAGGTGCCACTGCTATGTGTGGCCTCGGCCCCTGTGTATTACCTAGGATAGCACTTTCATCCCAGATGGCCATTCTCTGTGGGTCCACCTTCCTCACTGGACTGAAATGCCTGGAGGTCAGGAATCATACCTTGCCATGTCTATAGCATTAGCACCTGGTGTATACCTATCAAGTAGAGCTAATTCTTGAATTAATTTGTTTGATTAAGCAGAGCAGTTCTTATTATTGCTATCAGATAAGTGAATGAAATAAGAACTTTAAAAGGGTCAAAACATCCTACCAATGGAAACAATCCTAGAAAGCTGCTAACAGATCTAGAACATAAATAATAGCAATTGCAAGACTACTACAAGGATTAATGATGATGTTGGTGATTATGATGATATATTTTATTTTTTCATTACCATGAACCAGGAACCACATACTTTGATTCATTAAATCCTCAGATCAACTATTTTATGTAGGTATTTTTATTACTGCTTTTATCAGAGAAGGATCTGTTCCATAGAGGTTCATTAACCTAGTCAGTGTCACAAGGTTAATGGGAGAATCTCTGATGCCAATATTTGTCCTGAAGCCACTCTTCTTGCTTTCCCCTAGGAATTTTTATTAAAAGTCCAGGTTCTCTTCCACTGTCTTATATCAAGCAGTAACCAATTACTAAGAGAAGGATATAGCAAATTAATTGGTTGTTTTCAAGTTGTTAAACATTGGTTTGACTAGGTAGATTTTAAAGAATTGATACATCAGGTTCAAATTAATCCTCTCTAGAGAAAGAAACAAAGTAGTGGAGTAGTGATCAGCAGGAAAATAAAGCCGCTGTGGGACCCAGGATCCAGGCACCTGGAAACTTGCATATAGCAGAAGAGAAGTAGATCTCAGGGAATTGGCAGGGAACTCTCAGGAAAAATTGAAACCACAGAGAAGCTAGAGAAATGGAGCACAGTGCAGGGAAAAGAATGAAGCAGTCTAGAAGCTCATCCTGGTTCCAAGGGAAGGAAACCTATCTCTAGAGACCAAAGTAAGCATCAGGAACTCCAGAGAGAAACAACAGATAGGCCAGCAGCACAAGCCCCAAGAATAGCCCATGGCTATCATAAACTGCAAAAACAGAAGGGGGGTTTTATTCCAAAGGTGACTCCTTCCACGTGGCAGGCTAGAGCTGGAGAAGAAATCCAGTGCAGTGCCTGCCACATTGCCAGAGAGTGTTTAATATGGCACCATTTTGGGAAGAGTTTGATTATTTCCAAGAAGACTGAGCCACAGAATAACTACAAATCAACTTCACTTCAGGGTTCCCAGTGTTACCCTCCAGTGGTGACCAGTTGAGACAGCCAGAGCAGACAGTCCTGGAGAGGGTGCAGGCTAGACACAGGCCACCAGAGAAATTTAAACTCAGGCTACGAAGGACACAGGCTTCCACCATCCCTGGTGAGAAGCTAGGCTCAGCAGGTGTGGTTTTCAGAAGTGGCTGGGTTGCAAAGTGCCATTAAGTATAGTGGTCTGCCTGAACCCTCATCCTGCTGCCTATATGCAGCACAGATGAGAGGTCTGATTGCTTTACCCCTCCACCAACATGAATAAGGACACACCTTGGCTTGGAGAGTTGTATCGGCCTGGGATGGACAGGTAGAGGCACCTCAGGAACTGGTGGGGCACCTCACAAACCCACACGTCATAGAACCAGGCAGAGAAAACTGACTTGCTAGACTCCACAACTGCAAATCCTGGAACGAAGTGTCTCATTTGAAAATACAGAGGAAATCTTTCTTTCTTTCTTTCTTTCTTTCTTTCTTTCTTTCTTTCTTTCTTTCTTTCTTTCTTTCTTTCTTTCTTTCTTTCTAATTCCCCTACCCCATCTTTCTTCTTTATGAGTTTATTTGAGGTTTGAGTTTTTTTTCCTTTCTTCTTTTTTCCTTTTAATTTTTATTCTTCCTTTTTTTCCTTCTTTTTCTTTGTTTTCTGTTACTTTCATATAATTCTAGCAATTTTCTTTTACTCTGTAATAGGATCCTTTATTTCACTTTTCTGTCCTCCTCATCTTCCATTGCTCAATTTTTCAAATTTGTCTTCTTTCATTCTCCCTTTCCCCGCCCTCTCTATCTTTACTAGTATGAACATTAAGCTTTATTTATCTATAGGTAGTTAACTATGTGCCATTAGTGTTGAATTCTTTTCTATTGTTTGAGGACTTATAGTTGTTGCATTTAGTAGATATTTTGGTATGTCAATATTTGGTTTGTCTTAGTGCTTATACTATAATTATAGATCCCCTTCTCTATGATTAAGGGTGGTACATTATTGGTTCTTATAGTATGTCAATATCCAGTTTGTCTTTGATACTATTATTTTTGCTGATTTAGTTGCTATTGCCAGGGTAGCATAGTTGTTACTGTTAATAGATTCCCTTAGTATGCCGACATCAGATTGCCTTTGTGACAATAACAATACTACCATCCATTCCCAGAGAGCAGAGTGCTGGGCAAATTACACTGCACCCTCCCCTCCCAAATTAACAGAGGTAAGTAATCGAATTTTGGGACAGAGGCAAAGGCCTATACTAAGCCCTGCCCGGATTCCTTCACTGAAAAGCAGACACTAAAGAGATCCCCATATTAGCATTGGAATTTTTCTCCTATAAGTAAGTGCCTGTAAACCTCAGCAACCCCCCCCCCCACAACAACAGTAGAAAAATGAGAAGATAAAGCAACAAAATGTCTTCAAAAACTTCCAGCACTCCCAAAGCTGATCTCTGGGGCATTGGGGGAGGAAATGAAAAGCCATACAGCTGAATATTTCAACATGATAAAAGAGGAGATTAAAAATCAAAACAATACCATGTTCACTGAGCTTAAAAAAGATAATGAACCTGATAAACAAAATGATCAGCATGTTTACAGAAGGCACTAATAAAAAAATCTAGGTGAACTAAATGAAATCATACAAAACACGAAGGACCAGTTTAGCAAAGAATTCATGTCCACTAAAAGGTATCAAAGAGAAACCCAGGAAATTAAAAGTTCTGTGGAAAGTATGGGTAGCAGAAGTGACCAGTGTGAGGACAGCATTTCAGAACTAGAAGACTGGGCTGACATCGGTGACCTATTGCTCAGAGATACCTTGTAAAACAATAAAAGAACGTGAAAAATGAATCAAACAGCTGCTAGATGGCACAAAGAAGACTAAGATTAATTGGAATTAGTGAAAATATCAGAAGACAGCACAAATGGCACAAAAAAACCAGTGTATAGAAATAATATCATAAAATTTTCCAAATATGGGTAAAGAATTAAATGTATGGATAGGTGAGGGAAGTAACCTTGATCAGAAAAGAATATCTCCATGACACATTATAGTAAAAATCCCAGAAGTCCAACGCAAAGACAGCATTTTAAAAGCTGTTAGAGAAAAGTAACAAATCACTTATAAAGGTAAGCCCATTAGAATTATAGCAGATTTCTTCACTTGGTGATGGATATTTGGTTTGATTCTAATTTTGGGCTATTATGAACAAAGCAACTGTCATTGTATGGGTCTTTGCTTTTATTTCTTTGTGGTTAGCACTTCAGAATGGAATGGGTGGATTGTGTGGTAGGTGTTGAATTGTATCCCTCCCAAGTATGCTGACCTTCGAGTCCACAATACCTCAACATGCAATATGTTTTGGAAATAGGGTCTTTTTTTTTTTTTTTTTGGTGGGTACCGGGGGTCAAACTCAGGACCTCCCGCGCCAGCAGGCACCCGTGCCGCTGAGCAATATCACCGGCCTTTTTTTTGTATGTGCGTACCGGGAGTTGAACTCAGGACCTCACGCTTGCTAGGCAGGTGCTTATGCCACTGAGCTATCTCACCGGCCCAAAGTAGTGTCTTTTTACAGGAGTAGTCTAATCAAAATGAGCTCTTTAGGCTGGACTCTAATCCATTATGACTAGAATGCTTGCAAAAGGGATAATTTGGAAATGGATGTTCACACAGGAAGGATGACATGTGAAGATAAAGGGAGAGATTGGGATTATGCTCTTCTACAAACCCAGGAATGCCAGTTTTCCTCACAGCCCTCAGAAAAAGCCATCTGTGTTTCTCTCTACCAGCACTGAGATGATAAATGGTTCTTTAAGTCTCATAGGCTGTGGTATTTTGTTACAGCAGTATTAACAAGACAATACAATATGTATATTTTTAATGTTTCAGCAAAACACACAACTCTTTTCCAAATTGATAATACCATTTTGCATTCTAGTAGACACCGGGAATGTTTAAGAGCTTTATTTCTTCCACAAGCTTGTCAACACTTGGTATGGTGGTATTTTTTAAGCTTGGCTATTCTCATAGGTATGTAGTGGTATTTCACTGAGGTTTTAATTTCTACTTCTCTGATAATTGATAATAAATATCTTTTTTTTTGTGGGTACCGGGGGGTCGACCTCAGGACCTCGCGTGCCAACAGGCACCTGTGCCACTGAGCAATATCACCGACCCCTTTTTCGTATGTGGGATCCGGGAGTCGAACTCGGGCCCTCGCGCTTGCCGGGCAGGCGCTTAAGCCGCTGAGCCATCTCACCGGCCCGATAATAAATATCTTTGCATATGCTTATTTTCCATCTACATATTTTTGGATGAAATATCTCTTCAAATTCTTTACCTGTTATTAACTGAGTTGTTTGCTTTCTTACTGCCTCTGTGATTTGTTTTTGTTTCTGACATATAAATCCTTTATCAAATATGTGATCTGAAAAAAATTCTTGCAGTCTGTTTCTTATTTTTCTTTTTTCATACCAGTGGAACAGCAAAGGTTTTCAAGTTTGATTGTATAAAATTTATCAGTTTATTCTGTTATAGATCATGCTCTAAGCAACATGACTAAAAATCCTTTGCTGAACTCAAGATCACAAACAGTTTTACTTATATTCTGGGTATTTTCTAGAATCTAAAATTTTATATTTAGGTATAGAATTCATTTTGAATTGATTTGTATATGTATATGGTATGAGGTATGAATTGCACTAGGGTTTTTTATTTGTGAGTTGATGTTTAAGTGCTAAAATTCCATTTGTTGAAATATCCCCTTTTCAATTGAATGATCTCTGGATTGTTGTAAAAAATCAATTGATCTTGTATGTGTGAGTCTATTGTGAAACTTGCTTTTTGTATTCCATTGATTTATTTGTTTCTACGCTAATGATTCACTCTCTTGATTATTATTGTTCAGTGACTCTGAACTGGGGGTGATTTTTTTCCCCAGGGAGCATTTGGCTACCTCTACAAACACTTTTGATTGTGACAGCTGGGGAAGAAGTACTACTCCTATCTAATAATTGGAGGTCAGGAATGCTTCTATCCATCCTAACTATAGCAACCTCCATATAGCAAGGAATTAGTCATCCCAAAATATCAATAATGCCAAAGTTCAAAACCCACCTATAGCTTTATAATGTATTTTGATATCAGATAATACCAGTCTTCCAATTTTGTTCATATTTTTCAAACTTGTTTTGGTTATTCAAAGTCCTTTGCATCCCCATTACAAATTTTAGAATCACCTTATCAGTTTTCCCCCAAAATCCTGAGATTTTGTTTGGGATTGTATTACATCTCTATGTGAATTAGGGAAGTATTAATATCCTGATAATATTGAATGTTCCTATCTATAAACACTGTATATTTCTCTATTATTTAGGTGTTCTTATTTTCTCATAGGAAGGTTGTGTGGTTTTTCAGTATACATGTTTTGTATGTCTTTTGTCATATTTATCCCTAACTAGTTCATTTTTATGCTACTGTTGAAAGAAGTATTGTTAGGGCCAGTGATATAGCTCAGCAGCATAAGTACCTGCCTGGCAAGGGTGAGGTCCTAAGTTTGACTCCCGGTACCTGCATAAAAAAAAATATATATATATATTGTTATTAGCGAGTAAAATTTGAAAGAAGAGACATCTGGGATAGTTATTCAGAACATAACCTGTCTACCAGATTTTGTAATCCTGGCTCTTGACATGACTATACCTGTGGGATTCTGAGTGATAGAGACCACAGATTTAGGAAAAATTGATATCTCGCTGAATCAAAGAAAGAGCAGACAAGGACCCGGAGCTCTGAACTTGATAGCACTTGTGTTCATTCTCCCTTAGGATCCTTAGCTTCCTTTCCTCATGGTTATGTATGTTAAAGGATGTCACTTCATGTAGCTCTAGGGCCATGTCCTCATGATCTGTAGACAGACAATAAAAGAGTTTCTTCTCAGCCAGCCCCTTTAGAAGATTCCTGGGAAGTGCTCTTGTTGGCTAACTTTACAGATCTAACCCTATGGGTTTTATAAGTGTCTTACTTTCTTGTTGCTGAAACAAAATCGCCAACACCCACAAGTTAAAGGAGGAAAGACTTATTTTAGTTCACAATTTGTAGAGGTTTCAGTCCATTATTTCAGTCTATTGTAAGGCAGGGCAGCATGGCAGAGGGGCATGGCAGAGGAGAAAGAGTTTATGGCATGGCAGACAGGAAGAAGCAAGACTTCCTTTTTCTTTCCCTTTTTATTCCATCCAGGCCACAAGCCTATTGGTTGATGCCACCCACCCCCAGAATGGGTCCTCCTCTTCAATAAGTCCGTCACTCACACCCAGAACTATGTTAAAACAGACAGTGGACTATTCTGTATCATATCCAGGATCCAGTATCACACACCCATGATCAAGTCATGAGGCTTTGGGGGACACTAGATATAAGCCATGACAATAAGGATTATATTCCATCCTTATGGTCAGAGTATAAGGTCAGGTCTCTTTCTAGAACAAAGTGATGAATTGTATTTGAAGTTCTAGGCAAAGAGAGCAGCCATCACAGTCAGTATAAAGAGTCCCCAGTTCTAAACAGGCTCAAGAATTCAATGGAGAAGTCCCATCAGGAATTACTCTGTTCTCTTAGAAGTGGTGTCATTCATCAACAGGTGTTCACTTTGACATTCCCCTTGTTTGTATGTGCATCATTTCTCTTCTCATGGAGTGAGGGCATGTTTGGAAAACACGTCTTAACTTCCATCTTTTTCTTTTGCTCCATTTAAACAAAATGTATATTGCTTTATACCCTTGGCTTTCCAACTCAGAATATCAAAGCATGAATTTGGAGGGTCACATGCAAAAAGGATAAAGATGAGTCATAGAAAGAAGACAGCCATTAACATAGGGAGATGTGGCAGCAGAGTTGACTGTTATGGTCAGATGGCTTATTATGAGTGTTGGTCCTGAAAAGTATACTTTGCTTCTTTATGCCTTAGGTTTCCCTTCTGCCATTTGGGAACTACACATTTTTTTGCAGTTTATTTCTCAAGAGATGCCTACCTTTATTAGGTTTTGAGTTTAAAACGGAACTAAATTCTGGTGATAACATTAGATGACACTTTCCCTCCTTTCTCCTCCCTGTCCTCTCCTCCAGTGGCATCAAATTACCTTGAGGTTGGAAAAATCCCTAGAGATAGATCAAGGGGCTGTTTTTTGACAAGCCCAGCTTCTGCAGCCCTGAGTGAGCATGGGAGGGCTAGAGTGGGAGTTTTGCTTCTATTCTTTGTGGGAATAACTATTTCTACACTTACATAATGGATTTGGGCTCAC
Source organism: Erethizon dorsatum (assembly GCA_028451465.1). Classification (NCBI taxonomy): domain Eukaryota; kingdom Metazoa; phylum Chordata; class Mammalia; order Rodentia; family Erethizontidae; genus Erethizon; species Erethizon dorsatum. The sequence continues at coordinate 10,034,768 of CM051836.1, forward strand.
ATTCTGTGTGTCCTCAGCTAAAGAATTGTTCTTCCAGTGGTGATTATGGTGAATAAAAATTCACTGCTAGAAAGAAAAGAACAGATATCTGTTATTTTATAATATTTTCCACTCTTTACTTCTTCAGTATCCCTCCAGGTCCTAATAGTAGCAAAGGTGAAAGAACAGGAACAAAATCATATGACCATCATCATTATCGCTATGTGTTAAGAACCCGGCAGGTACTAAATTCATTATAAGGACTATGCCTTGTTGCTTCATTTCCTCCTCACAACAAATACATCAAGTGGTATCTTCATTTTCCAGGTGAGGAAAACTAGCAGGAGAGATTAATTTATCAGGTTATAAAGCTAGGTGCTACTAGACCTAGAACTTGAACCTAGGTATGTCTTATCCCAAAGCCTGTTCACCATGAGGTTACCCTGCCTCTGATGGGTCCCAGGGAAGGAAGGGTCCTAAGAGATCACGTCCTCTTCCTGGTTCCCATCAACTCTCAATCATGGGGAAAAGGCGGGCACTTAGATTGAGTAGTTTTCTTTTAGTTGAATGAGTTAGTTTTTACTGTGAGAGATGTGAAGCAAGAAATGCTTGGGTTACTATGTGCCGGGTGAGGATTGGTGGGCTTCTCTGTGGAAGTTAGGGGTGGGGGTTGCAAAGAAATCGGGACATTTCCTGAGTCCTTGGTACTGCAGACACAGATGAACCTGGGATCACATTTTGAGAGAAGCTGAATTGGTCTGTTATGGTCATGAGGTCATGGCTTCAATTCATTCTCTGGGGGACCCAATTTTCATTACATTTGCCTTGAAAGACTCTGTGGGTATATGTGTAAGGTGAAGGGACGGGAAGAGAAGGAAAACTATGGGATTAGTCTATCAGAAGAAAGAAATGTGTTTCTGGGGAGGATTCAGGAGTGGGCTTTGCGATTTCCTTTTAGCCTGAGGGCCGCGGTCCACACGCAGCTGTGCTGAACTCCTTGCTTCGAATACTGTCCCAGGCACTGCGCCGTGCAGGTTATGTCTGCACTGGAGGCTGCAGCTCCACTTTAGCCCGTCTCTCAAAGTATTTCTTTTGACCTCTGGGGAGATGAAATAATGGAGCCATGTAAAGCCATTACCATTCTAGCAAAAAGAAAAAAAAAATTAAAAAACAAAACAAAAAAGCTTGCACAAAATGCCTTTCTAAAGGGATGCCAGGAGGAACGTCTTCCAGGCCCAAGCACAGGAATTCTCCATTCTTTTCCATTTCTACTGCAAATGTCACAGAGCAGCTGCTGGACTCTCCTGTTTCATTTCTATAGAAAAGCAAAGTAATATTTTCATAAATGTGGAAGAAATAAGACCTGTCTGAGCTGGGCACGGTGGCACACACTTGTAATTCTAGCCCTCTGGGTAGCTGAGGCAGGAGGATCACAAGTTCAAGCTCAGCCTGGGCAACTTCATAACTTAGCGAGTACCTGTTTTAAGATAAAAAACAAGACGGGATGGGGATATCGCTCATTAAAAAGGCCCTGGGCTTAATTCCCAGTACCACAAACAAACAAGCAAAGAATAAAACCTAAGCCGTGCCTGTGTTAAAGTTCCCAGCTACAATGTATGCTCCAGAAAGAGAATTTGGTTGTTTTATTGACATTTCCTTGGTATCCAGAATGGTGCCTAATATGCAGTAGATGGTCAATAAACCGCTGACTGGTGGGATGAATATCTATGTGAACCCTCCCCTGGCCATTGTCATGCTTACAATTAAATACAAACTTTTTAACACGGTGCACAAGTTTGTGTTCCCCGCTCTCCCTTGTGGCTCTCGTAGTCATCTTTCAGTGCTTCAAATCCCATAGCCTTTCTGGCTCCAGCTTCTCCATGTGCGAGATTCGCTGTTCTTCACCCTGGCCTGTAAAGCTCCTCATTCAGGTTAGGGTCACTTCCTCAGAGAGGCCCATCTCATCCTCTTGCCCCCCTCTAAATCGGTTTTTCCTGGCTCTCCTTAGAGAATTCTTTCTTTCCCTTTTGGCTTTGAACTCAGTTTGTATTTATGTCTATATTCATTTGACTCCTCCCTCAGTCTTTGTCCCTCTCCCAGGGGACAGTAGGTGCCATGAAGGCAAGAAGTTCTCCCTTCGCTCTCTTCTCTATACTCAGGGCCCAGCAGGGAAAAGGCTGGACACAGAAAAGATTCTGAATAAATGAGTATCTGTGAGTGGACAGACACTTTTTAGCTCCAGGACATTCCACCTAAATAATTTAAGTCATGGCTAGGGATACTGGATTTCATGCATTCATGAAAATGAAGCCAAACCCTGGCTAACCCAGATTTTCTCAAAGGAAAAGGGCAAGCTTGTCATAGCATGTGGATGTCAGAAATGATGGAGTTGGTGCAGACTCGACAACTGACCTGTCTTGCTGGTAATTAGTAGCCTGAGGCTAAGCTAGTAGCAAGAGTGGGCGGGAGACAATACTTAACCGCCCAATTAAAAGGCAGAGGGAGCTTAAATTTAGAAGCTGTCTGTGGCCATGCCATAGAAACCACACTGAGGGGGACAGTTGGTTGCACAGCTCTTGCTCTGAGGGCTGTTCTTGCATGTCAGAGGATAATTAAAGACACTGTGACTTTGCGCATTTACAAATGATGTCCAGCGGCCCTCTTGTCCTGAGTGGATGAGAACACAAGGAGTTAAGGTCTGGGCCACTGCATAGATGATTCCAGGTCAGGAAGAATTGAAACCCCTCCTGTTTGAAAGGGCAGAAGGCGTTTTTATTGATACCAACAAATAGGAGGCCTGGGTGGAGTAGATATTCTCCGAGGTGGGTGTTGCAGGACCTCAGCCTGGGGATCCACTCATCCATTAAAAGATTTCATAACTGGGCAAAATCCTCAGCCTCCTTGGGAATTACATTTCCAGTAAAGAAGTTAGAAATCTTTTAGAAATGACAAAAGATTTGAAGTGAGGCTTTTTTTGTTTTTATTTTTTGTTGGGGGGAGAGAGGCAAATGTCTTAACTGGCTCACATAACTACGCAGTGCTGGTAACGGAAGGTGCTCCTGGCCTGGCTGGATAGAGGGATGCCAACCGTTCACCCGGACTAGATTCCTCTTGCCCATCTCCCAGGCTCATTTTCTCGGCTGGCTCTGTTCTCACACCTGTTTTCCCCTGGCGACAGGATGGCTACAGAAGCTCTAGGCTGGATCTTTTTAGAAAATCTCTGGTCCACAAAGTCGTACACACACCCTAAAATCCACTCTAGTTGGATCAGTTGATCACTGCGGTGATCAGTGCAGTCGTGTCGCTCAGAAAGTCCTCTGCCTCCACCAAGACAGCAAAGTCACTTGGTTTTGGCACCTGTTTATCTCCGTCCTCGCAGCATGTCCAAGGAGGTCAGGTGCTTCCTTGCCATACCTAAAACTCCCTCACCAACGGCCAGTGGATGAGGCCCAGCTGCAGACAGAATGCATCCTGATGGGGCGCCTGTGTTCCTGCACTCTCAGAATTTACGGAATTCCAACAGCAGGAGTTCTTGCTGATTTCCCACCATGTCACAGATGATGGATGCTGTTCACAAGACAGGTTAGCATGGCTCAGAGTGTTGGGCCTGGATTTGGGCAGATCTGGGTTCAAATCACATCTCCCTCAATTAGTTATTATAAAACCCCAGACAAATCAGTTACCTGTTTTCTTATCTAGCAAGTGAAAAATAATAGTAGTGCCTGTTAACTGCACTGTTTTGAAGATGTCACTTGGGAAAATGATTTACACACATAGCAAACACACAATAAATTCTGTTATCATGTTTGTGTACATGTATAAGTCTGTACGTGTTCCCCTTTCTAGTCCAGAGAACCCTTAAGAAGGAAAGTTACTGGGATAACCTTCAATGTGCTCTCTTTAACAAATGTCTGTCTCTTTGCATTAGTAGAATTTTCTGGTGGCACAGCCCTAGTGCTCTCATGTCAGTGTGTCATGGTAGCATTTTATTTACTAATAGTCCTGTAGTCTGACATCGTCTGCTCCAGGGGAGTGTATGTCTACTGAGCAGGACCATGCTTTCTCATATACCAGTGTGTCCTGTGTCTTGCACGGATGAATGAATTCCTGGTTAAACTCCAAATATTAAAACTCCTGTAGGGGCAAGGGTTGCATAACATATGTCTTATTTCTTCTCTATCAGTCTGCCACAATGAAAGAGTTATTAACTATTGGAACAAAGTAGTACTCAATAAATAATTGTCGTGTGATTTTGTCTTTATTTTTTAGCATTTCTATCAATCGTCTTCTATTAGCATTTTTAGAAGTGTGCATATATATGTGGGATAGCTGTGGCACCTCTGCTTGTCATCCGAATTATCAAAGGCACCCTCAGAGCCCTAACTTTTGCAAATTCTGTGCCTCCACAACTGTCAGAGGAGGTGGAGCCCACGCTCTGTTGAGTCCATTAGTTGCTCCCTATTCCTTCCCTTGTGTGACTACAAATAATATGCTATGGGGTGAGATGGAAGAGAAGGAACTACAGTTATAATACTGGAGTACAGTATTTATACTCTTTCACGTACAGTACATCTTTCCTCAAGGTTCTTGGAAAGTTTTTTCTTTGTATCTAGGAGACTTTTCGTTTGGTGATTTTACTGTCTGATTAGATTATATCGTTCATCATCTAGGAGAAAGAGTATGGCTAATGACACCCATTTCATTTTTAAGCAAGTCATGGAGTAATTGTGGTAAGAGCTAAAGACATTTTTATAGAGCTTATTCATTTCCTTTCCTAAAAGTCTGAAAATCTCCTATTTATTTCTGGAGAACTTAGCTTGCAGGATGTATTTATTGCATTTCTCTTCTCTCTCCCCTCCACAAAGTGAGATGCAACCTGTATCTCTTGACTTTTAATAAGTTCTTGCAGCACATTGTACATGATAAAAATGTGGCTCTTTGGCAACCAGAAAAATCTCTACAAGTAAACGCTGTACATGTTTGTTGACACCCGACTGGGTTAGGGGTGACTGTCGTTCCTGTCTATCCAGCTGCTTCTTCACGGCACCCACAGTTCTGCAGAGCTCGTTGAGTACATCCCTGCCCTGGCCCAGGGTAGAGGGTGCAGGGGACAGTGGGCACTGGGCAGGCCATGTGCTCTCTCCTAGGGACAGGAATCTTGAAGCAATCCTGGAGCCAGTGCTCATTAACTCCTGGTTAATTGGCTCCTCCTTCAAGTCCATGACGTACCCAGATTCTAGAGTTAAATTTGACTTCCTCCTTTAAGTTAAGGCACTGTTGATTTCTATTGATGTTATTCAGAGAAGTCTAATTAACACAAGTGGTACTCAAATCTACACTAAAGTGTAAATAACTGTTAGTCCTTTCCTATTTCTCCAGAAGCAGCTATGTATTTGCTTTATTTTTTATTTATATATTTTAATTGACATAATAAATATGCATATTAATGGGATTCACTGTGATCTTTCAATAACATATGCAATGTCTGATGATCAGATTAGGGTAGTGGACATATTAACTCAGACATTTATCATTTCTTTATGTTAGGAATATTCAAAGTCTGATTAGCTATTTTAAAATAGCTCATTTTTGTCCACTGTAGTAGTCCCACTGTGCTATAGAATGTTAGAATGTATTCCCCCAGTCAGCCGCACCTCTCTCTGTACTAATTACACTCTCTCCTTCCCTGATACCCTTCACAGGCTCTGTAATACTACACCATTCACTACCTCTTTGCTGTCAACCTTAGCATCCCATGTAAATGAGAATATGTAATATTTATCATTCTGTGCCTGGTTTATTTCACTTAACATACTGCATGCCAGTCCATCCTCATTGCTCAGGACAGGATTTCATTCACTTTGGTACCTGAACAATATTCCATTGTGTTTATATACCACGTTTTCTTTATCCATTGATTCATACGTGGATACCTACGTTGGTTCGATGTCTTGGCTATTGTGAATAATGCTATGGTAAATATGTGGGTGCAGATGTCTCTTTGACACATTTATTTGATTTCCTTTGGAAGTGTACCCGGGAGGGGGATTGCTGGATCACAGGATAGTGCTATTTCTGATTGTTTGAGGAACATCATATTGTCTTTCCTAGTGGGTGTACCGATTGTATCTGTTTTAAGCAGCACTTCTTTCTAAATAGAAGAGTTTCCACTGGAAAGAGAGAGGAGCCATTTCTGACTGGAGTAGTTGTTGAGGAACTTCATAGTAGGTGATGATATTCAGCTTACTCCACCAGGGACAAAACGTATGTCCGATCACTGATTGGAGAGCGTAAGAGATAACCAACCTCTTGTTCTCCCAGTTCTGAGTTCTGAAACTGTGTTGGTGGTTGATAGCATTGTGGAGGCTGTGTCCGTTGCCTCTTTTTTTTTTTTTTTTGGTGGGTACTGGGGGTTGACCTCAGGACCTCGCGCGCCAGCAGGCGCCCGTGCCGCTGAGCGATATCACCGGCCCTTTATTTGTATGTGGGTTCCGGGAGTTGAACTCGGGACCTTGCGCTTGCCAGGCAGGCGCTTATGCTGCTGAGCCATCTCACCGGACCGCCTTTGTTTTTAATTCAAAAATAAAATTGCTCTTTTTCTGAGAAGATAAGTCAGATTACCTTAGAGACACAAGTGTAGTCCACGTGATGTACTGAAATTACTCGAGCTATAAGTGTTGGGGACTGTTTCAGGTAAGAAGATGCAGGTATGGAAATCAGCAGTAGACACAATGCTTCAGGCATCAGGCGAGAAGGCGTGTTTTCTAAACGCATCCCCTGTGCTGGCAGGAGCCAGAAATAGAGGCTTCAGCCTGCTGCCTTCTTGGCTGGGGTTCTCCACACTCCCTCATTGCCTCTCTGAACAGAATCAGACCTCTGTATCTCTTTCTAAGCTGGAACTTGACTTTAGCAACTTTTAATGGAATGAATAGGCAGGAATACCAGTTAAAGCTGATTTCTGGCTGTGCTGGCATGCCAGTCTGTCATATTTTCATAGGCACCCAAATTAAGAGTTTATTAATTTCCTTGATTTACTATAAATGAAATTAACGACAGGCAATTTGGGGACTTGGAGAAACACAGATGCCAATAATAGAAGCCGCATCTTTCATATTTTATGATTGTTTCAGTCATTGCATATGGAGACTAAAGACAAAAGTGTAGGCTGATTTTCTGTTCTCATCATCATCACCATGAAGTATTGTTATTATCATTGCTATTAGTCAGAGACTGAGATATTTCAAAGGAAAATAAAAATTTAAAATGTGTTCCTGCCCCCCAGAGTTTCCCTCTTCTCCCTTGTCCCTTTTTTAAGGAACAGACTTGAGAGTTCAGGCACACTTTTAAATAAAAATAAGTTATATTTTTAGGTCCTGCTGCCAACAAACTGTAGAAGGAAGTACCATTTCTTTTGTCATGGAAGGCTTTCAAGTCTTCTCTTCCTATTGAAGAAACCATGATTTGAACAAATAGACTTCCGGCTATAGGTGATGCCATGGGGTACAGTACTTATAAAAGGTCCAAATGAATGAGGTATTTTGCATTCCAAAGCCACGTGTCTCTGGGAAGACTCCTGGAACACCATTTACAAGTGTTTCCATTGCTATAAAGTGGTTTGAAACTCCTCGGTGGGAAGAAGCTTGTTACAGCAATATTAAGTTTGACTCAGAGTGGGAGGCTGGCGCTGGTCCTGAACTTCTTTGACCTTAGGCCAAGGGTGCCTCCTCTCTGGTGTTGATGTTTTTCTTCTCAAATATGGAGATTTAGTAATCTCCAAGATGTCTTTTAACTTGGGATTCTTTTTCCTCTTTTTCTCTCTGGTTTTTTTTTTTGTTGTTGTTGTTGTTACTGGGGATTGACCCAGGGCCTTCACACTAAGCTCCAGCCCCAGCCCTTTTAAAAGTTTTGTTTCTTTTTAATTTTGAGACAGGGTCTTGCTAAGTTGCTCAGGTTGGGCTTGAATTTGTGATCCTTTTGCCTTAACCTCCCAGAGTGCTGGGCTTACAGGTATGCACCACCATGCCCAGCTCAGATTTTTTCTTTTTGATTCTATAAATTGCTTTTGCAGTCAGATTATAGGCATGAAGGAAAAATGTGATCCTAAGTTTAGACGAGTTTTATGGTTAATTTATAGCAGTGATTAGCAGATGTTATATCTAAATGCTTGGGCCTTGCTTAAGATGCTTGTGAAAAAGGCAGATTCCAGGGCCTTGAGATAATAATTTGGTAAATCTGTGGCTAAAATGTTTATTTAAAAAGACCCTATTGGGGTGTGTGTGTGTGTGTGTGTGTGTACGCATTTCAAATAATGAAAATATGAGGAGCTTCAGAGGGTAAGCATAGTCTGAAAATACTCCCTTTTCCATATTTTTTTTTTGAGAAAACTCAACCACCTGATCCTTAGGAAAAGGCACAGAGCTACTTTGAGCAGCTGTGACTTGATCTGTGCAGGGTCAGAGCGGGTAGAGGAATTGCTGGTATGATAAAGAATAAAAACACCAGCTGATTGAGAAGAGTACTGGGCCTTTCAAGAGTCCCGAATTAGAAGTCAGAAGACTTAAATTCTGCTTCGCTTGCTGTCGTTTATTTACTGTGGCCTTGGACAAGCCATATGAGCTCTCTGGAACACTCTTGTTTGCTATTGGAGTGGGCTCTGTGGTGCACCCAGGTATCCCCACAGCTACGAAGACTCAACCCTCCCAGATCTTGGAGGCGCCCTGCGGGATGGGGCTCAGCTTGGAGCTCTCTTGGGGATGGCCTTTTCCAGGGTCTGTCCTCTTACAGAACAGCCTGAAATAATGACTCATCGATTCTAGCCTCCCTCCTACAGCCGCTGATAGTTCTGAAGAGCCAACTTGTTCCAGAACTCTGCGCGGGATTAACCGGGCTTTAGTTGGGGCTGGTCACAGTTCACTTCTTCCCTCTGCTGCAGTCTGTTTCCATCTTCTCCCTTTCACCAGTGTGGATTATGAAGGCACTTCCTGATGGAGACTTTGCACACACAGCTGTCCTAAGAAACCAAATCAGGAACACTGAGACAGGTTGAATATCCCTTATCTGAAATATTTGAGATGAGAAATATTTTTTATTTCCAATTGGTGTATGTGTACATTGGAGGGGTAGCCTATTTGTAAATACACAATGAGATATCTTGGGAATGGAACCCAAGTCTAAGCAGGAAGTTCATTTATGTTTGTATAAATCTTTCACACATAACTTGAGGGTAATTTTATATAATATTTTAGTGCACTTGCATTTAACTGCAACCCATCACCTGGGTGAGCTGTGGCATTTTTCGCATGTGGCATCAGGTCAGCTTTCAACTATTTCAGATTTTGCAGCCTTGCAGATACTTGATTTTTGAATTAGAGATAGATAGCAGCTACCACTACTGTGCACTTACTATAGGTCAGGGCAAACGCCATGTCTTGTGTACATAGTCCTGTTTTCTCCTTGAAACTGTCCGGTCAGGTAGAAGTTCTCATCTCTTTTGAGAATAGTTTTGTGCACTAAAGAGAAAACACTTTCTATAAATCCATTTGGCTATTACAAAATAGTATGACTGGTATTTATACATTTTGACTGAACAGACTTTTTGAAGCTCTCCAGCACACCCTCCAGGTGAAAGCTCCCTAATTGGCTCCCATGGGAGAGAATGGCAGTCTGTTTCCTGTGCCTCTGCTGCACACCCCATCAGCCAACTGAAAGGGAACCTCAGAGACCTGTCGGGCCCTCGTCTGTGGCTCTTTACAAATGCTCTGTACATTGCAGTATCATTGCCTGTTCTTCTACTAATGTACTTGGGGTCCTTTTTCAAAACCCAGAAAATACTTTTGCATAGGAATAAAAACAGTACTTGTTCTCTGTGTCTCTGGATCCTCAGGCTTTTTTTTTTTTTTTTTTGTGGGTACCAGGGGGACGACCTCAGGACCTCGTGCGCCAACAGGCACCCGTGCCACTGAGCGATATCACCGGCCCCTTTTTCGTATGTGGGTTCCGGGAGTCGAACTCGGGCCCTCGCGCTTGCAAGGCAGGCGCTTACGCCGCTGAGCCATCTCACCGGCCCATGGATCCTCAGGCTTTAATGTTCACCATCTCGACTCATTTACACTCCACCCCCGCCCCACGCATTGCACATTTATCTGGCATCTACCATGTGTGAGGAAATGGGCCTAGCGGAAGGTGTGGTCGAAGGGACCAAGATACAGTCCTGCTTCAAGAGACTATGCCTGGCGCACTGTTGCAGACCTTGGTGACATGAACTCCAGCACCTGAGTTGGGGGTTCGTGGTTTAAGCTGCGGTGGATTCTTCACACAGCTCAGTGCTAATGCTTTCGTGCATTGGTGCACCCAGGAACAGCAGGAAGTCATTTCTGATGGCCTACAGCCTGAAATTTATATTTTGAAAGACTAAACTACCTCTGTGGAGCTAGAGAACCCCAACATTAAGCTAAACATTCTTGGCTAAGCATATCCATCTCGGTTTTGCCTTAAATCCAAGTCAAAATTTTATGCCATTTTTCACCAAATTCTGTCACAATTCCCTAAGAAAGTACAGCTCTTGGTTAAAAGTCATTTTTTTTTTTTTTGTGGGTACCAGGGGGTCGACCTCAGGACCTCATGCACCAGCAGGCACCCGTGCCGCTGAGCGATACCCGGCCCCTTTTTCGTATGTGGGTTCTGGGAGTCGAACTCGGGCCCTCGCGCTTGCATTGCAGGCGCTTACGCCACTGAGCCATCTCACCGGCCCTAAAAGTCATTTTTTAATCCCCTTTTAAATCAACCACCAGCAGGCTGTCTGCCAATAACTATTTTTTTAGAGAATCAACTACACTCTCAACAAAGGACTCATGCCTTTCAGTCAATATTCTCTTCATTGCACACAAATAATACCTATTGTCGTGACTTGTGTGACCATAGCCTGTTCCTTTCATGGGGTTACCTGTAGCCAATCCACATGGTAGGTGCTCAAAACATTGTCTTTCTAAGCGCTAAGAAACCTCATCTTTAGAGTGTTTGCACACAAATGTGTGGGGAGGCCTGGGATTTTCTGCCTTCCTGAAGCCCTAAGATAAGGTGTGGATAGTGTTTTCTGCCTCAAGCCCAAGCACATGGTCAATGACATCTATGATGCCGACAGGGTGTAGTCTGTGGAATATGCACAGCAGTTATTATTTTGGGGACAAAGGAAACCTGACAAAATCTGCATACTGAATTTTGCAGCTGTATTCTGTAAAAGGAGCTATAAGGAGTTAAAAAATTAGACTTATATAAATCCCTGTCCCTTTGAAGTTTATTTATTCATTAAATGCATGCTTATTTGGCTCCTGTTAGGTTCCAAACACTATTCTAGGTGGGGGTAGAAAGACACAGAGGCTGCCTCTTTGAAATCTACAGCAATACACTAAATGAACGGGACATAATTGTGATGGATACTATGGACACTCAGAAGCAACTGGGACAGTGATCAAGAAGGATGGGGCAGGGGACTGGGGTCAGGAACCATTAAGACTGGGTTGTTACTGAAGGGCTTTCTTAGGAGATGGTCTCCTCAGCACAGGCCTGGGAAGAGGGAGAGGAATGAGCCCTGTGAGGAGCACCAAGTGTCCCCCAGGCAGAGTCCTGCACATGTGAAACCCTGACAGGAAAGCTCCAGAGGAAGCTGCATGTGTGGAGTGGGGAAGAGGCCATGGGATAAAGTTGAAGAGATATGTGGGGTCATACCATGGAGCATGAAGTAGCTAGGATGGGGATTTTAGGTGTAAGGTAAGTGGCCTGTGCCATGTCTCAGTCAGCATAATAAATGCTATCCTTCAGGAGTGGTCCCTGCAGCTTGCAGGCACATGATTTCAAGAAGGTGGGGTTTGCGCATATCACCTGCATGTTACTGTAAGCTTCTTGGGAAAACAGTCATCCATGATACAGCCTAATAGTTAAAAGCAAGGACTTGGCTGGTAAACTTCTCAGAGTTGAGTTAAATCATCTCTGAACCCAGGTTTCCTGATGTGTAAAACTGACATGATAAGATTATCCTGCTGTAAACTCATTTATTTAATCCCTCTTTGGTTTTCTTCCATGAAGAATCAAGACAAGCTGGGCATGGTGGGACAGGTCTGTAATCCCAGCAGTCTGGGAAGCTGAGGCAGGAGGAGGCAAGTTTAAGCCCAACCTGGGCAGTTAATAACTTAGTGAGTTCTTGTCTCAAAATAAAAAAATAAAAAGGGCCTGGACTCAGTGCCAAAGTCCTAGGTTCAATCTCCAGTATCACAAGAAGAAGAACAGAAAAAGGAGGAAGAGGAGAAAGGGGAGGAGAAGGAGAAAGGGGAATAGAAGAGGCAAATGGAGGCTGAAACATTGGTTTATGAGCTATGGCATGACCAAGGCCTTTAGAAAAGGCCACAGGCCTACAGAACTGAGAAGTTCATTTTCTGGTCCATTCTACTTATTATCTCATCCATTTTCTGCTGGATCCTCAACCCCTTTCCAAACTCTTCCAATCTCACTGTGGAGTGAGCAGGCCATGTACTACCAGGTACCTCATTCCTGTTTAGTTCATTTACATGTGGCTGTTCTCAGTGCAGTGGGGTAGAGATGGGTTGGGGTAGGGGCTCAGGACAAGGGAACTGAGGATGGGGCTTGCACAGTGTCTGTGTTGCCAAGAGCACAGCTCTGAGAGGTTAGAGTCCAACTCTATTCTTGGCTCACTTCATCCTTGCAGCAAAAGTGAGTGACACCTTTGTAGGTCCCTTCTTATATCTTCTGTTTCTACAAGATATGCCACTGATGCACAACACAAGGCCCTTAATTTGCTGCTTTGGCAGAGTGAATTTATATTAACTAGGCCAGATATATTTCCTTGTTTCCTCTTAAGCAGAACTCCATCTCAACTACACACAGCAGAAGTGAGGGGAAGCAGCATCTTTTGAGCTAAATAGGTTAGCATCCTGTCTTCCTTAATAGGCAGAATCTTGGAATTACTGCCAGGAAATCTCTGAGCTTATACAGGTGATTAAATGTTTGGCCCATAGGACTCAAGCAGTAATAAATCTATACTCTTTGAGGCTTAAGATGGATGTTTGTTTGGCTACTTGGGGCTACATGAAGCAGGATTGGGTTTTTGTGGTCTCTCCTGGAAGACACCCACAAAGTAAGCTTCCCTAGGAAAATGCAACTCTGGGATAATCTCCTATGGTTGCAGAAAGGCTGAAAGCTATAGACATGTGTTTGATCCACTAACCCATCTCCCATGGCTTGGTATAGATTGAGTTTAGGTAATGGTGGAAACCTCACTGCCCTTCTGCAGAGCACTTTTTTAATGTCCTAAAAGGCATCATTGTGTCACCTCTGTTGAATTGTCAGAATGAGGTTGCCCTGGCCTCATTGCATTTCTTTGTGTGTGAGGAAAAGAGAGAAGCCAGAGTCTGACTCCAAAAACCCAGAGAAAATGAGTCTAAAATGAATACGAGATTATTATAGACAATAATAACTTTTTGGAATCTTCACAATGAATTCTGTTTCTAAGGGAGAACTATTATTTACTTTTGGAATAACAGAAGGAAATAAATTCTTTTCACCTGTGAGTTCTGTACAAAATTATTAGGTTCTAGGATGGGTGTGTGGAAATCAGAGCTAATATATTGTGTTCAAAAAAGAGGAGCTTGATTCAATTACAAAGAAGCTGCATTATTGTAATGGCCAAGACCCACTCTCCAAGGACTTTGGACCCTTAGTGCCCCATGGCTAATTTTAAAAAAGGTAGAAACCAATAAAGACTTCGGTTATTTTATCATGGAGTAACCTGGTGCTCATCATGCTCACCATGCATGGAATTGGGCAGTGTTCGCTTGCAAGCCTGACTCAGAGAAGGGTATCTTGTACGGATTTTTTAGGCCACATTTTTTATATTGTTTTCACCATTGTCCTTCAAGGCCACCTATTTTAGTTACTTTCTCACTGCTGGAACAAAATACCTGACACCCACAACTTAAAGGAGGAAAGGTTTGTTTTAGCGCACAGTTTGTAGAAGTTTCAGTCCGTAGTCAGCTGGCTCCATGACAGAAGAGAAACAGTCCATGTCACAGCAGGCAGAGAGCAGCAAGACTTCTTTCCCTTTTTGTTTCATCCAGGCTGCAAGCCTATTGGTTAGTGCCACCCACACCCAGGGTGGGTCTTCCCTCTTCAGTAAGTCCATCATTCAGTCACACCCAGAATTATGCTAAGCCAATCATAGACTAACCCACTTTCACACACCCATTATCCAGTATCACACATCCATGATTCAGTCACTCCAAAAAGCACACAAGGCTTCGGAGGGGAGGGTCATCTAGATGTAAGCCATGGCACCAGCCTTTCCCATCTCTGTGGTAATTCAGAGAACAAAGAAGTCAGGTAGAGAGTTTTCTGATGCTGTTACAAAAAGTCTTGTCTTTCCTTGTTTTGGGATGTTACCAATAGGCTCATATCATTGGAGCCCAATTTTCACTTTTGTCCCTTCAAGGCAGAGCACACTGGAAATGTCTGTACAATATGAGAATTCCCAGTTTGAGCCAGATGTTAGTAGAAGCTTTGTAATATATTTGGTTTGAAATTATAAGGAGCTACATGTGAACCCAATGTCATTTTACTTTAGTGATACTTGATCAGTAATTTAGGATTACATATGATTATGGACAGATTAAAATATTTCCTGCTTATCAGAGTTTACTCCTTGCTCAATTATTATGCCACTTTATAGTTAATAGTAGATCTCAGTTGTTTCAGGCTTTTGAAATCTTAATTAGCTGTTATTTCTTAACAGAATCATAGAAATTAACAGTTGAAAGCAAAGATTTTCTAGCCCAGTCCCTCTAATGTATAACATTTGAAGCCTAGAGAATGAAATTAATTTCCCTGAACCTTTCTTCCATTGTGTGTATCCTATGGTCTTGTTAGTGGAGGTACATAATGGTTAATTTAAGGTTTCTGTCTTCTTAGAATTATCTGGCACTCCAAGTTCATTAAAGTATAATTTTTTTTTACTGAAAAAGAAGGTAAGTACAAATCAGCTACTCATCTTCTTGGTTAATGAGTATCTTCTTTCCAAGACAAGATGTTTATGAACAGGATGTTTGCACAGCTTTTCTTTCACTTTATTCACCAGATGTAATTTGACATGTACTTTTAGGAATGTTCTGAGATATGAATTACTCAGTGTTAGGTTAGACTCACAATTTTAGGGACTCTTTGACAAACCAACCTGACCCAGCCAGGTAGAATCTAAATTCTCCTCTATTCACAAATACTGTTCACAGCAAATGAGGAAGCAAAGGCTTCAAGAATTCTGAGACCTCATTTAAAACTCATGAACATTTAACAGGAATTATGTTATACATTTTGATTAGAATTCTGGACTATGTCACAAAAGCATACTTAACTCATACTTTTTGTTTCTGTTAGGGTTTTTTCTGTGCAGTAAAAAGAAAATTGTCAAACTTGGTTAAAGGTATTTAAAAAATAGGACTATTTATTGCCTTATGTTCCTGAAGAGTCCAGGGATAGTTTTTGCTTTAGGAATGGTGTGAACTAGGAGTTGACAGGATGCACTAGAGCCTAGTTTTACTCTCTCCCTGTGTTGGCTTTGCTTCATCTGTTTGGACTCCATTCTTATACTCTTTTCCCTCTAAAGGAAACAAGTTGCAGCAGGTCCAGTCCATGTACTTCTAGGTTCCAGTGGAAGAGGCATCTCTTTCTTGAAGTTTCCACACAAATCTGATTGGACAAATTAGGGTCACATGCCCATCCTTGGAACAATCACTTGGAGTAGTGAAATACAGCGAGCTGATTGGCTAGGGATGGATTATAGGCCCCACCTTTGAAGTTTGGAGGAATGCCTACTCTTAGCAAATAACTTGGGAGTGGGTAAGTGTTTCAAAGGGAATGAAAGTAAATTCACCAAATAAAAAAAAGAGTGTTTTTGAGAAAGCCAGAAACATAAACTATAATTGGCCTTATCCTAAAAAACTTAAATGTGAATTTTTAAAGACTAGGTTTTGACGTAGTTTGCTATCAATGCATTACTAGTGTGAAACTAGCTAGAAACCCAAATACCTGTACTGTTACTTATGCTTTCCTGGGTCTGTTGCTTCTCTTTCAGTTGTAAATCTTTGATATCTTCAGTTAGGAAAGAAAAACAGTTTGAATGTTAGAATCTTAGGAATTTGCTTCTCAAAAGTGTAAACCTCACCTTAGCAGCATTTGGTTTGCCTGGGACTTGTTAGAAATGCAAAATACTAGGTCCCATCCCAGGTCTATTGAATAAGTACCCACATTGTAGCAAATACCCAAACATTTAGTGTTCATGTTGAAGTAGTTTTTAAATGACTTCAAGATTTTTAATCCTGATTTTAAGTAACTTGATTATAATGTAACCTTAGGATTATTTTCTTCATATTTCTTTTCCTTGGAATTCACTGCTTTTCTTAGATCAACATATTTGGAAAATTTCCAGCCATTATTCTCCAAAACATCTTTATAGTATTCTTCCTCTCATTCAAAAAGCTCCATTATAAATATTTTAGGTTATGCAAAATTTTTGCACAGTTTAGTGATACCTTGCTTGTATTTTTTGTTATTTCCCCTTTATGTTTCCTTTTGGATGTTATTCATTTTTGTATCTTCAAGTTTACTTATCTTCTTCAACAGAGTTTCTAAGCTGCTATAAATGCTGTCTAGTGTACTTTTTATCTCCATCATTGTAATTTTTCCCTCTAGAAGTTCAAATTAGTTCTTTTAAAATAATAGAAGGAAGCATGTCCTTGTTAAAGGGTATGCTTAATGTCTACTAATTCTATCATCTGTGTCATTGCTGAGTATTTCTAGTGATTGATTTGTTTTTTTATTATGAGTGCCATTTTCTTGTTTCTTCACTTAACTGAATATTTTTTATTGGATGCCAGAGTTTGCATACTTTACCTTGTTTGTTAACTTTCTGTATTCATTTTAAATGTTTATACACTTGATTTTGGGACAAATTTATTTAGAAGCTATTTGATCATAACAATGGCTTGCTCTTGTTTCTACCATGCTGTATCCCAACTCTTCAGAGAATCATGCTCTAAGATTTCATGAGCCCCAATACCATTTTTTCCATAGCTTATTCTCACATGCTTTCCTTCTTTTGAAAAGAGGTTTCTCCTGTCTTTTACCCTGTGAATGATGTATCTTAGGTAAACCAAGATTTATGAAACCAGTGGTACTCCTCTTTGGGGAGTACAAGTAACTTAATATTATATACTATTGGGATTGCTTTCTATTAGAAAAGTGTGGGAGATAAAAGTTTTATTCTAAAGCAATTAGATAGGGTAACAGTACAAATAAAAGAATGTAAAAATCCACTAGGCAAATCTGTGACCACTTGAAACCATTCTACATTGACATTAGGTCAGACAGTGGGGAAAGGTGACATTGAGAATTCTCTGTCTAACACCAATTTGAAACCTTACCGTCTCATATACACAACTTTGAAAAGTGAAGATCATAGACTTCTTTAGCATTTTACAAACTGTTCTATATTAATGCCTGTTATAGTTTGTACCTAGATGTCCCCTCCAAAGATGTATGCATTCATAGGTGGGGCTTTTCAGAGATGGCTGGATCTAGGTTGTGTGATATCTGGATTAGTCCCCTAGTTGGATTAGCATAGTTTTGGGTGTGGCTGAATGGATTTATGGAAGAGGGAAGCCCCACCCTGGGCATGGGTAGCACCAATCAGTAGTCTTGTAGCCTGGATGGAATATAAAGGGACAGAAAGAAGGCAGGCTGCTGCTTTGGACTGGTTTGCTATGGACTGTTTCTCCCTAGCCATGTTCCTGTGCCATGCTGAGCCAGCAGACTACTGAAACCTCTACAAAATCTGAGCTAAAATAAGCCTCTCCTCCTTTAACTTGTAGGTATCAGGTATTTTGTCCTAGAAATGAAAAGTAACTGCAGCAATGCCTGATGGACATCATTCATTTCTTCCACCTCCCTTGCCAAGCCAACATCATCTCTGACTTGGACTTATGCAGTGATCCCCAAAGTAATCATCTGTTCATATCCTTGGCATATTGTAGTTTTGGTTCATATAGTCAACCAGAGACCCACTTTAAAAGCTCATTTCTGATCCTATTATTCCACTGCTTAACTTCTTCTAATGGCTTCTTCAAGCACTTAAGAGTGAAATCTAAGCTCTTTTACTTTGGCCTGTTCTGGCTTCCTTTCCAACACATCTTGAATTCTTGTCTCCTCAATTCCAAATACACTGGGTTACTTCCTTTTTCTCTGTCCAGCCAAGTGCTTCCTTACTCTAAGTCTTTGCATCTGTTGCTCTTTCTATCTTCCTTTCTTCTGCCCATTGTTTATCTGGTTCTTTTCATGCCTGGCTCCTCTTTAAATCTGAGCTCAAAATCTTAGAGAAAGCTTTCTGCCTATACTATTTAAAGTAACTTCCTTCCTAAAATTAAATAATTTTCTTGTAATTTCCTTAATAGAACTTACTACAATGTGGAATTCTCTTAGTTTGTCTATCTCCCCCCATTAGAAGATAAACTTCATGGAGACAGGTACCTAGTCCATCTTATTCACAGCCATGCCCTCATGTCTAGAATACTCTTGGCATGTACCAGCCACTTGCTGGATAATACTGAATATAAGAATGAATCATAAGATCACTTCTAGTACAAAGAATATTTATAGTAAGCAATCGATATTAGAGCTAATTCAGGCTCATCCTGACTGCCTGTGGCACTACTCTGGATTGCTGGTGCCTGAATATATTAAACTTACATATTTGGCATTCTTTGATTTTAACTTAGTCAATATATAGGTTCAGTTGATGTATTTTGGTGATACTCTCCTTGTATTTTAATAAACCTATTATGTGTATGCTAGACCTGAGAATCTGTGGTGAAAAATGAAAATCTTTTTTACAGAAGTAGATTCTTCCTAGATTTTTGTTCTCAAATGAGTGGAATTTTAGGAGACCTCATATGCATAAAAGAATGCATTAATATATTAGCATATATTTTTCAAAAAATTTTGTGGTTTAGATCTAAAGTATTCCCCCAAAGCCTTGTATGTTTGGAAGATGAGTAGATCGTGGGGATGCTATACTCATCAGTGAATTCATCCACTGGTGGGTTCAGTAGCTGAATATGTTGTTAGGAGGTGGGGCCTGGTTGGAAGTTGATCACTTGGGGGATGAACTAAAGGGGCATTTTCTTGTCCCTCACTCTAGCTGTTGCCTTCTCTCTCTGCTTCTTAGCTGCCATGGGATGAGCAGCTGTCCTCCACTGAGCCGTTTCTGACTTGGAGATAGCCAACTTTGGACTGAGCCCAGTGGCAACTGTGATCCAAATTAATCTCTTTTTCTTTGAGTTGCAGGTGTCAGGTATTTTGTTTCAGCAACAGGAAAGTGAGTAATACAAATATGTATTTGTATGTATGTATGTGTGTATATATATATGGCATAATGTATGTATGTATATACATATATAATTGAGTTATTAGAATCACATGTGGAAGAAATATATTTGTGTATTTAATGGGGTAATAAGTGCATGTATGTATATGTATGTGTATAAACATTCATTCAACATTACTCCATTTCCAATCATAATTAGGTACATGTCTAACTTCCACAAAATACAATGTCAAATGTTTACCTAAGGAATAATATACCCTACTTAAACTCTTTGATTCCTTTAATGGAAATAATAGTCAGTTATTATTTGCGAATATGATATTTTAAACTTTATGTTATGGAGTGCTGTTGATTTTGTCAGAAAGTAAGATTATGGTGGGATTCCCAGAACAAAGAAATACATTTAGGGCAAAATTTCATTCATTTTCAAAAGTGTTTTCCCTGCTTTCACATGTGCTTCTCAAAGGACTGTGAAAAAGAAGATAACACTTCATAGAATGAAATAATTCACAGCCGTGTTCTGTGGTTCTTCATGTTATTTTAGGTGTGCATTGTTTTCTATTCAAATGATTCCCCAATGTGGTTGCCTGTTAGAGCAAAGAATCAACAGGGTCTTTTGGTAACCATGGAAGCCACTGGCTCTCCAATGAGTTATTTTTAGATTGCTTCACTGAATAAATTTCTCTTACTTTGTAAGAGGAAAATAATGTAATATGATCTTTACAATTTGAGGCCCCAGCTATGGAAACAAGAAAGGGATGTTGAGAGAGGAGGATTTTATATTGCTGTATTTTAATGATTATCTAAATCCTAGTCCAGATGAGACTTGAGAAGTTGCACTAATGAGTAGGCACTTAACAGAAATGTGGGAATCATCAAATAGCTCTCGATGGGTCTTCAAGTTTTAGAATCCAAATTGTATCATTCCTTAAATCTGGATTTTTTTCTTTACTAATCATAGGCTCAAAAGGGAGCCTGCAAGTAAGTCTTGCTAGTACTTTAGTCGAGGGTACTATGTGTTATGGTTTGTGTGTAGATGTCCCCACAAAGCCTCATGTGGTCATGGGGGGGTGGGCTTTTCAGAGGTGGCTGAATCTAGAGTTTGTGATTGATTCATGGTCTAATGCTGGGATTAAGGGTGTGAGTGCTACACCGCCCTAGGGCAGGTAGCCTGCACACAATAAAAGAGATGGAAAAAGGATTGTTCTCTTCTCCTATCTAGTTGCTTTTGGTATCTTCCAGTGCCATAAATGGTTGCCCCTCTGCCATGCCACCCTGCCTTGGAGCCAGCAGATTATAGACTGAAACCTTTACATACTGTGAGCTAAATAAACCTTTCCCCTTTTAACTTTGGGTGTTTGGTATTTTATTTCAGCAATGAAAGAGCAGTAACTAAGACACTATGAAAGGAGTTAGGCCTCTGACTTCCTGGTAGATTAAGACATAGGAACATTTGGATAGGTTCTTTAATTGAGCTTGGATCTCCTTTCAAGTCAGTACAGGAAGAAAAAGAAGAAAAAAAATGGCCATGATGAGCTAGGATTTCCAAACAATAAACTCTTGCCTCAGTATTATTTCAAAAACCTGCACTGATAGAAATTTCTAAAAGCACTAATTATGAATTCTCCCCTGACCAAGGGAAAAATTACATTTTGCTCCTGGAAATGCCTCTTTATTATTCACGTTGTTATTGTTATTTGTAGAGTTTATGAAGGGACTCAAGGGTACTTTCATGAACTTTGGAAGATGCATAGAAGATGTAGAATTCCAAATTCCTTTTTAATTAGGTCAGCCAAGACTAGAAAGTGATTACATTCATATTTTTACTTTCACCTGAATAGTTATTTTTTTTAAGGACCTAGAAAACATGTAATGTTAGATCTGTAAAGAACCTTTTGCATAAGCCCTCATTTCACAAAATGAGGACTAACTCCACCAACCTAACATCTAGAATTTCCCTTGACTTCAGATCCACTGATCTTTCTGCCACAGACAAGCCTGATATCATACTGGGGGCTCCTTTAACATTAGGCCTTTTGCATATGCAGTGAAATAAAAACTCGTTATCGTGGCTACCAAGGCCCTAAGTCATCTGACACCTGCCAAAGTCTCTTACATCATCTTTGGCTTTCCTTTTCCTCTTCCACTATGCTCAGTACATCAAACTTTTTCCCTTACCTGAACATATCAAGTTTCTGTCCATCCCAGCATCATTGCACTTTCTGGTGACCCTATTAGGGAAGCTGATTTGGAATCGCTGATTCTCATCTATGTCAGGCGGTATTCTAAGAGGACTGCCAAGATCCCCACCTTTGGGGGTACATCCCTAATGTAGTCTACCCTTGACTACTGGTGGACCAGTGGAGATACGATGCTGTCTTACTCCTGGGATGTGGTTTCTAATCAGCTGACTTTGAGTTAATTAAAAGAGAAACTTGCAGATGTAACTCATCTAGTTGAGTGAGTCCTTTAAAAGATGGTGCAGTATCAGAAAGATACTCTTTCATCAACCTAATAATAGAAAGCAAATAGCCCTGTTCTAGGAGGAGGGGCCCGTGTGGCAAGGACCTGAGAGTGGTGTCCAGGCACTGAAAGTGGTCCCCAGGCAACAACTAGTAAGAAAACAGGGTCTACTATATAGCCATGAAGAAAAGAGTTGTGCCAAGAACCCATAGCCTTTAAAGAGAACTCCGAGCCTCTAAAGAGATCACAGCTCCAACCAACACTTGATTTTAGCTGTCAAGAGCTTAAGCAGAGGGTCCAGCTACCTCCTACCTAGATTCCTGACTCACAGGAACTCTGAGACAGTAAATTTGTGTTTTAAGGTGCTTAGTTTGTTACAATTTTTTATGCATGAGTAGAAAAATAATACCTCATTTCTTCTGCCTCAGCTCAAGTGTCTCTTCCTCCAGGAGCCTTCCCTGGGCCTTCTGATGTCTTGTGCTCTTATGTTCCACCCACCCCAATTAATTATCTTATTAGCACTTAGCAGCATCTAACTCCACCTTCTTTGCTCCCTGTCTTGGCACTTACTCCCCAGCTCCTGGAAAGTCAACGCACACACAGTAGGAGCTCAATAAGCATTTTGTTGGATGAATCACTGAGTCCAAATTAATGAGTTTTTACCAACAGCCCATGACTAAACTGCTAAGTTATTTCCTGGACCACCAGGTGGCAGATAATTAAGGGTGTAAAGTAAATAGAATAGGAGAACCTTGGCCTAGTGACAGAATGTCAATTCTCTAATGACAGCATTGCCATCCAGATTTTAATCTAAAACCATCTGCCTTTATTTTTCTTAACCTGGTCAGTTGGACAGCACATCTGCCATTGCTGGTGCTTCTGTAGCCAAATTATATGATGCACTCTTCAAAAACAGGAGCTTAAAAACAAAATAGATTGACCCTATCATCATCACAAACTATATGACAGTCACAGTGGATAATGTTTACCACTGCCTTTCATTATTGGTTTTTTTTTTTTTTTTTTGCCTGTGTAGTTTTAATTTCTTGAGTATAGATCTGGCTAATTTGTTCTCAAGTTTTAAACTAATGATTTCCTATCTTCATATCTTTGGAGCAGGTGTTTTTGTGCTTTGAGAGAATGGACTATTATAATGTGCTTCTCATCATAACTTTGATAACCTGGAACATGCTCATTATTTTACTGTGAATCCAGATGTCTGAACATCTCACTAGCTTGAAACCATGTTTGTATGTGAGCATTTCACCATGTACATAGATTTCACTGGAGTGTAAGAGTCATGAAAACAGAGGCTTCATCTGTTTTATTTTATTTTTTATTGTACTTTTATTCCCTGGAAAAGTGCTAAATAAATGGGCACTCTATAGTGCTCAACGAGTAACTTTGAAGAAATGAATGAGTGAGTGAATAAAATTTCTTACCATCATAGTTATCACCAAATTATGAAAGGTCTCCTGTTCTGTAAGATGCCTTTTGTGAGAAACTGTCTTTTTCATTCCGAGGACTGAAACATTCAAGACCTATTTAACTGTCACCTCCTGGGATGGAATAGGAGGTTATTTGCTGCTTACATATCACCTTTTATTGAACATCTGTCCTATGCCTGGCATTATATGTGGTGCGGTGCTGAGGACCTAAAGGTGGGTAGGATTCCTGACCAAAAAAGATTGTATAGTCTTTCAATTCTGCTCTATTGCCACCTGTTGTCAGGATTGTACTTAATATTAAAGAAGCAAAGAAGGTCTTGGGGATATAGCTCAAGTGTAGAGCACCGCTCTAGCATGTTATTTAGGGACGGGACCTGGGAATACTGGAGATGGTCTTAGTGTTTGGGACCATAAATTCATTATCATGGTATCCCTTTCCCTAATTTTATGGAGTTAAGGTAATGGGAGCTGCTGAAACAGATACATCTCAGTGGCTTAGCATAATAAAAATATATTTCTCATTTATTTAATTTCTAAACTGGGGTTCCCAATGATGTGGAAATTTTGTCCAAAGCTGGGATTTAAGGGAACTATATGCCCTCTATCTGACAGATCTGTTGTCTTCAGCTTCCACTGCTCTGGTTGAAGGGGAAGGAGGCAAAGATCCCATGATTCAGGGCGACCACCGACTGAGCGGAGCTCAGCCACGAGCTCACACTGACCTGCAGACAATGTAGTAATGTAGGAAATGTACACAGGATGTGCATTTACGTTTACCAGAGCCCAACCGGAAGAGACTATTTCTATTTATTCAGCTAGAGAAATTTTAACGATTTATTTTTAAGAGCAGGATTGTTTTTCAAGTTCAAGTTCTTTACCTTAAGGAATTAGGTATTTTGAATGGATTTTTCAAGGAAAGAAAACGCTCATCATAATAATGAGCCAAAATAGTTGAGAAAATTGTCAGCTGTTCTGTCAAAAACAAACAGTAAAATATACAGTGAGTATAGGAAAGAAAATACAGTAAAGGCATGTTCTAGGAGGAAAAAAAAAAGCAAGTTTGATATCTAGCCAGCAAGGCTGTCAAGCTGATCCTCTGGTACTGAATACATTCCCTAAGAATCTTTACATTCACTCCATAATCTGTATAAAGGGATACAAAGCCAGGGACAAGAATAATTCTTTTGGTTTCTGTTATTTACCAGACTTATATTCTCTAGCTCTCAGCAGATTCATAGAAAATGGGAATAAAACACATTGTATATTTGCTGTGTATTTGTATAGCAGATAGAATAAAATAATGGCAGTTGAACTATGTGGTAAAGTGAACATTGCAGTGTAGATGGGAGGTGCTATCTGTCTCCTCCTCCTCACACTCACCGAAAGGATCATACAAGGGAGGAAAAAGTAGAAGGCAAAGTAGGAATGTCCCATGTGGCATCAGCTATATTTTGTGCCGCTCGTCCCTCCTTCTCTGTGATCTTTAAGTCATGCCGGCACCATTCCTTCCTACTCCAGACAGACTTTGGGGCAACCAGCTTTACCCCATTTTGAACTCTGACTCCATGACCAGCACTAGACTGTGGTTGAACTTTGTCTGCATGCCTCTCTCGCAACTCTAGTTCCCTACCTGCTCTGTTTGTCCATATGGGAAAGTCAAAGCTCACAGAGGTGACGCTGCACTTTAGGGCACAGAGCTCCACACTGCTCTGGTTCTGGGGATCATTCCTGTGATTCTCATTCTCCTTTGGCTCTTCACGTGACTATTAGGTGTCAAGTACCATGGACTACAATGGTAAGCAAGAAAACGTGCTTGCTAACTAAGGAACTTTCATTCTAGCTGTCAGTAGCCTGCAGGTCCTTACATGCTCTTTCTTTTTTTTAACAGACTCCCTTTTTAAGAGCAGTTTTAGATTCATAGCAAAATTGAGCTGCAGGTTCAGAGTTACCATATATGCCCTGTCCCAACACATGCATAGCCATTATTATTATTTAACATGCCCCAGTAGAGTGATACATTATTATTAACATACCCATTGTCATGATAGATTTGTTACAATTGAACCTATATTGATACATAATAATCACCCAAATTGCATAGTTTACATTAGGGTTCCTACTTGGTATTGAACATTGTATGGATCTTAACGCGTGTATAATGAATAGCATGTGTTGTGCAGAGTAGTTTCACGGCTCGAAAATCTTCTGTGCGCCATCTGTTCTCCTCTCCCTTTGCTTGGGATATTCTCTTAGCTCCCTGTTCCCCCTTTCTCAAACTAGTTTTTCTCCTTGCCTTAAGGACTTAGGCCAGCCCTTTCTGATTGCCCAGAGAGTACCTAAAAGGTGTCTCACACTTGTTCACAAGCAGAGGCAGTCTTGCCTAGTGGTTAAAGCAGTGGGTCTCAGTATATACTGCCTGGGCGCAAATTCTATGTCCATCTATAGAGAGCCCTTTCTGGTCCTCATTGTGGTCCAAGAAGTTTGTATTTGTAATCCCATGGAAAAAAATTATTGGAATTCTAACAAGTTAATTCCAATCTACCACTCCCAGTGCAACCCATGGCGAGAATAAAGACACTAAGGAATATTTGTAGTTTTGGGGAGCCAAGGGGGTCCTAAGTCCAGCTAGTATGATGGTTAACTTGAACAAGGGCCATGACCCAGGGCCAAACCCAGGTTTTATTAATTCGTCAAGAGGGGAGTGGCTCCAGGATGAGTGACTGTATTTGTGGTGGAAAGCAGGTGAGGGCCATGAGCTGGGCTAGGTAGGAGGCCTGAAATCAACTCTGTAATATGCAGAGAGAGAGGTATGCAGAAAGAGTAATCTGCATAACACAATTTGAGGCAGTATCTAATGTTTTGGGGTTGGTACTTCAGCTCTGATGTGTAACTTTTTATGCCCTGAGATGTCACAGCCTCTTTCTCGAGGTTTAGTCCCAGGTGAGAGCATAGAGCATGGCTCTCCCTCCCACCTGGCTCACACATGCTTCTTGGGAGCTATGGGGCAGGGCAACACTGACCTATCGCCTTGCTTCAAAGGCTACACATCAGCACCTCGGCTGGACCGATTTGCATTGCTTAAAGCCAGTTGGGGGGATAAGGAAATGTCCTAGCCAGCTCTGTACATATCAGTACATGGAAATAGGGCCAGGTTTAGCCAAAATGGAGATGATTGCTCTTCTTTCAAGGAGAGTCATCCTGGTGGTCTTCCACATCCATCACCTTTCAACACTGTAATTTTACATTGTTTGCTCCTCAGTCTCAGTCTCTGTATGTATGAAATGGAATTGTTACAAGGTGGAGACGAGATGATGCATGTCAAGGGTTTGTACCTGTGTGGTAAATTGTAGTGAACTCTATTAGTCCTAATGAATGACCATCATGAAGACTGATCAGGGACCAGATAACATTCTCATTTCTTCCTCCTACCTGGGACTGTACAGCCTGCTGGCAAAGACAGAGGTGTAAAGTTTGAGTCTGTCTTCAGTTTAAACTGAAGATTCAGTGTCTGGGAACCCTGAGTGAATGCTGGCATCTTGGGTTAAGCACAGGGCAGGGCCATCACTTGATCAAACTCTTGATTTTCTATGATACTGTAGTTCCGCACTCTTCCCCCAGAGCACAGGCCTAAGTTATGACTTTAATCAGATTGGCCTGTGCTGATGTGCAGTGAGGCATAATTAGCTGGTGAATGGTATAAGGAAGAGTGTCTCACTCTTCCAGGAGCAGATCCGCCCTCTGGTATTTCAGTTCTCTTGTGGAGATGGCTTCCCTTTACTTCTTCTGGTGCTTAGAAGTGGAACTTGATGTGTGTTTGCTGGAAGCGTAGTCACCTCTTTCTCTGCACCTCCCCGCCCACGCTCAGACAGGTCCATAGTCCCCAGGAGAGGAAGGACATGTCTCGGTAACCAACAGCAAAAAAAGAGCATCCTGGGATGTGTAGAGCACACACAAATTTCAGTGGGCTAAAGGTCAGTGTCCAATAAATTGATTCTGGGCAAGGCCTGTCCTCCTAGCGTTCGGAGTGCTGCACAGTGTAATCTTGAGTTCTTGGGGTTCTTGAGGGAAGCAGCAGGGGACAAGAAGGCCTCGCTCTGTTCTACTCCAAAGATGTTTGTGCTTTTGGCTCCACGAGAACCTTGAAAGCTCTGGTTTCCTCTCTTCTGTTCCCTGTTGTGTTTAGAAGCTCCCATGCCTATTTGTAAGCTCCAGGGTTACAGAATTTACTTCAGTCAGGGTCAGAAAATTTAGAGGAAATATCCCCCACAGCTTTGTTTGTTGTTATCTAAAATTTAAAATAAATCCCACAGGGCATGTGACAACTATAGAATGCAGCTACAAAGTCTTTGACATTTTTCCCATTGAGAGGTGGGGCTCCATGTAAATCTGGGCAGATGCAACCAAGAAAACAGGATGTGAGGTGAGGCTCGGTCATAAAAGACCATGCAGTTTCCACCGAGGTCATTGGAGCATTTGCTCACGAAGCCCCATGCTTCTATATAAGAAGTTTAGCTACTCCCAAGCTCACAATAGTGTAAGAGTCTAAGCCCCATAGAGCCTTGTGTCATTCCAGTTAATAGCTTTGGCTGAAATTAGCTTGTTAGGCATCCCAGGTGCCAGGTATGTGACTGAAGAAGGTTCCAGATTTTTTCCACCCTCAGCAGCTTTAGCCATCCCCAGGTATTTCCATCACCCCAGCCATTTATATCATCCCAAGAAAGGTCCCAGACTTTGGGGAGCAGAGAAAAGCCATCTCTATTCCCTATTGTTCTCTTTCCAAATTCCTAACCTGAAAAAATCCATGAGCATAATGGTTACGGTTTTATGTCACTGTTTTGGGATACCTTGTTATACAGCAACGCATACCTGGAACAGTGGGTGTCGTGAAAATCACTTTTATGTCATCTACTGAATCTATAGCCTTGAGGTTGCCATTGATTTGAATTTCCTGTTTAATGTCTCTCCTCTTTGCTTACTTGCCTCTGAAGACAGGGCACTCACACTTCACGAAACATCCTTTTCGGCAGAAGTACAACTGGATGCACTGAAGAGAATTCTTTTTAGTACTAGATGGATATGGTTGGTGACAGAACAAACACAGCTGCTGGAGAGAAAGTGGCTTCAGGACAGGCTCCACCCACAGCAGCTTATGAGAAAGTGGCAAACACCATTATACCTGTCATCTGGCTTACTCAGCTGGAATCTCACACGCTGGCTTTTCTTGTAGGCTTTTGACATATGTAAAGGGTTCCTCTTTCCAATGTCACTTTATGTTGCAATGGGTTCCAGTAGTAAAAGATAGGGAGAAATAAAGCTAAACAGAGCAACAGTCTTAGAAAGACAAAGAGTGGTCTATAAATCAATGAAAATCATATTTCACCACACGCTGAATGTACATAAATAATGCGATACAGCTACAGCAATGTGAATTCCTTCTTCAATAGGCAGCAGAGTAGAGCGGGCACAGATGCTGGTTGTTTAATTGTCCAGTGAATAAGTTAAACCCCACCTGCAGGATTTCTCTCTATTCAAGGAACTCTGAGAACGATATTGATAGCATAGGGTATTTTCAGAAGATGTTCAAAAATTGGAAAGAAATCTAGATTACAGACTAGAATATGGGATACAGTGGAATGATCAGGGCATGTGAAGCAAAAAAAAAACAATATATAATAAGGAATGATATAAAAAAGGCTTCAAATACTTCAAAGGATCTGGGTCGACATAAGATGAAGTTTGACCAACTATGTTTTTTTCAGTATTGGGGATTGAACCCAGGGCCTTTGCACTGAGCTACCCTCACTTTAAAAATTTTGTGATAAGATCCCATTAAATTGCCCAGGCTGGGCTCAAACTTGTAATCCTCCCGCCTCAGCCTCCCAGAGTGCTGGGATTACGGGTGTGCACTTTTGTGCTCAGCAGACCAAAGTTATTCCTAGTATGTTTGTCCAGGCCCTTATCCTGTTTGCCTGATCCATTCATTAAGCATCTTTCAGTCTCTGATTTCTTCTTTTCTATAATTAGGTTTCTACAAATGCAGACATGAGCTTTGCAGGTATATTCCCCTTTAAAATACCCTCCAAACTTCCTACGGGTCTTGTAATTAAATCCACACTCTTCACCATATTCTCTAGAACGCCGTACTTCTGTCATATCTAGTAAATCCATTTCATAAACAAATATTTTAAACCAACATTTTATCTCCTATAATGAACTTTACAGATTATGTAATCTATTTGATCATTAATTCAAAAATAGAAGTAATGTTCCAATTTCATGTAGTACAAACAGCAGGAAAATGATTTATAATAATGCAGTATATATTTCAATGCACACAGGCACAGGCACAATTACACCAGAAGACATAAGGAAGGAAGAACTTGCATCTATCGGTAAAGTCACTAGCAATGTGTGAGCAGTCCATGCAGATCGACACAGGCTGGTTTATTTGTGTTTGGACTCTGATTCAGATGTCAAAGCACCACTGTTATTGGTGACCTCCTCACATCCCCACATATTCTTGGTAATGTTTAGAACAACAACAAAAAAGAGTACATTCTTCCCTCAGGTTACGGGTGTTTGTGTTCCTGGAAAATTTGGGGGATAAGTTTTATTACAAAATATTGTATCACCATGTAAAATGGAGTTGGTTTCTATGCCCAGGTAATTATAAGCAGACCTTTTATTAAACATCTTTCTATGTCCTGTGCTCACTATGGTGCTTGATACAGGATAATTTATAGAATTTAAAAGACAGATTCTAATTTATAGAATTCATTTTACATCAACTTTAAATTTGGTACATATTCCTACGTGATGGAAACTTCATTAGGGCACATAAAAGTATGTCAATCCTTTGGG
Source organism: Erethizon dorsatum (assembly GCA_028451465.1). Taxonomy (NCBI): domain Eukaryota; kingdom Metazoa; phylum Chordata; class Mammalia; order Rodentia; family Erethizontidae; genus Erethizon; species Erethizon dorsatum. Next base: position 10,064,957 of record CM051836.1, read on the forward strand.
TTTGTAATGAATGGCAAAATTATTTCAAGATTTTTCATGGTTATTAATAATAATATTTCTTGAGCATGGTGCACTAGGCACATTTCTAAGCCCTTTCTAAGCATTTTTGTGTTGAAGTCTTCAGCAGCTCAGCAGAGAGAGTTATAGATATTCACCCCATTTTTCAGACTTACTGTGAACTTCACAAGGTCACAGCTGGTAAGCAGAAGAAACTGATTAACCTTGATGGATCCGGCCCCAGAGCCCAAGCTTTTACCACTCTGCTAGGTCTTTTCTGTTCCGTTTCTATCTATATGCCTTCATTTCATACACTCAGCCATCCTTGAATCTATCCAAAATACAGTTAATGGAGGTGTTTGAAAGTTAGTCCTATTGTCTCAGGATAAAGAAGATTTCATTCCCTCCTCCCTCTGAACAAGACAACATTCCTTTGGTAATTATTGCTTTCCTTCCCCTTTCTCTCTGCCAGGGAAGCTTTGTTACCGGTCACTGTGGATGTACCAAGCTAATGACAATTGATGTCCTTCCTCTGCTCCTCGTCTCAGTGGCTGTGGGTCCACATCCACTCCTTCTGCAGTGGACATGCCCCTCCATCACTTTCCCCCAGACGCAGAGGTTTTGCCTTAGCTGCTAAACTTTCAACCACTCTGTATCACTAATTACCATCATTCCTCACTGTCCGGAACTGCAAGTTCATCATGTGAATGGACCCAATGTCCCTGTTAATAACAGGGATCGCTCACCACTCCTGAAGTGTGAGGAGGAGTGACGAGTCTCCCTGGCACTCAGGTCACTTGCCATGTGAGGGAGGCTGAGCAGCGTATCATGGTTCATCCAACTTAGGTCACAAGGCTAGCAGGGACTGTCCTCCAGAACTGCAAGTTTTGCCTCTGTGCTTCTAACTAGTATTTTCTTGAGCTGGCGAATGCTTTCATTTCCTCCCCTCTATGGGTTCTGATGCTGCAGCTTCTATAGCAGGGTTCCTTGTGAAGGCCTCTGCTTCCTTTGTGCCAAATGACCCAGGTTGGCATCCAGAATCCATTTTGTTGGGATTCTGGGCTTACAGGCCAGGCCACGAACTTTCACCCCAGAATTAACTAAAGGCAATTGTATTACATGGGAATTATTTTGATAGCAATGAACCAAAACTAACACATCTGGACAGAGTGTAGAGGGGTGTGTGTTTGGCCTAGAAAGCTGATCATTTTCCAAGAAGGCAATGAACTAGATGTGCAAGGCTGTAAGTTATCAAGGTAGTTACTTGTTCTGTTAATCCTATTTTCGCTCTTGTTCCTCAATGATTGCTATCTACATGTGTATTCCCCTCTTTCACTTTTGTTTCACTAATCACTTCTCTCAGCTTGACCATGGTACAGAGACCATAAATGTTTCTCCAAAGTGTCAGTCTCAGTTTGTATGTCCTGGGTTTGCAGCTGGCTGAAGGTCCTTTATGAATCCCAATTTCATATTCTCATGTCACAGCTCTTCCAATTGTCCTCTATCATGCACTCTATTCTCTTTTCCTCTCCTATGCTTGTATATCCAAGTGTCAGTGGAAGCAAGGACCTCATGTTCATCAAAACCCATCCTCTTAAAAGGCAGCTGTATTAAGGTGACAGAACAACGTGTTGTTATTCTGACATCTCAAAAAGTCCAAACATTTTCTGCGTGGGCCAAAGATCCTACGAATACTTCATCCAAAGAGGGCTACCTCATATGTCATCAGTGAAATGTAGATTAAAACAACAATGAGATATCACTGCATGCCTATTAGAATTGCCCAAATCTGGAAGATGGACAACACCAAATGCTGACAAAGATGTGGAGCAAGAGGAACTCTGCTTCTTTGGTGGTGGAGATACAAAATGGTTCATCCACTTGGGAAGACAGTTTAGCAGTTTCCTGCAAAACTGAACATGTATACCATTACCAAATGACCAGCCATCCTAGTCCATACTCCTTAGGAAATACTCTAGTGAGCTTAAAACCTGTGCTTACACAAAAACCTGCACAGAGATGTTCATGGTAGCTTTATTTGCAAACCTTGGAAAAAAACCAAGATATCCTTCAATGTGTGATGGATAAATGAACTGTGATATATAAAATGGAATATTAATTAGCATTAATAAGAGGTGATCTGTCAAGCCATGAAAAGACATGGAGGAGCTTTGAAGGCATATTACTAAGTGAAAGAAGCCAACCTGAAAAAGCTACATGATGTGTGATTCCAATTATACGACATTGTATTAAAGGCAAAACTGTGGAGACAGTAAAAAGGTAAGTGGTTTCTTGGGAGCGGGTGAGTAGAGAGAGAGAAGAATAAATAGGTGAAGCACACCATCTTTTTAGGGAAGTGAAAATTCTCTGTCTGAATGTGTGGTGGTGAGGGGATGCTGATCCTGGGGCTGCTATGCGTATGTGGAGGCAGAGGGTTTATAGAACATCTCTGTACCTTCCTCTTAATTTGCTATGAACTTAGAACTACTCTTGAAAAATAAAGTATTAAAAACCTAAGAGAAAAAAATGTCATAAGCCTATAATTTTAAGCCAGAATGGTTGCCATGTGTATTTTCCAAAGTCATCCCTATTTCTAAATTTTCTTTCTTTATTTCTTCTCCTTCCTTCTCTATCTCCAGAGAGAGACAGCGCAAGAGAAAAAGAATATGAAAGTGAGTGAATGAGTGAATGAATGAGAGAACCCAAATTGAATTGGCAAAGAAAAGTTCTCTGAAGGAAATCAAAGCCCTGCAGTACTGCAGTGGATATTTCCTCTACTGAGCATCCATTTCCTGCCCCACTCCTTACCCCTTTTAGGATATTGTCTCTTCCCCATTGTTCTAGTTAGCTTTCTGTCACTGTAACAGAACACGCGAGCTAATTATTAAGGGAGAATGTTTAATTTGGCTCATGGTTTCAGAGTCCATGATCGGGCAGACCCATTGCTTTAGGCCTCTAGTGGAGGAGACGGATGGTGATTTCCAGGAGGGCATGGTGGAGCAACATTGTCTGCATGGATCAATGGCCAGGCAGCAAAAGAGAAAAAGGAAGGGGCCAAGACCCCAAAAGCCCCTGTAGGGAACACCCTCCCAATGACCCTAGGACCTATGTCCCACCTGCTGAAGGCCCACAGTATCTATCCGTGGTACTAACAGGGGATGAGTCTAACACATGGATCTTTGGTATACATTACCCATATTGAAACTATAGCACCCATTGTGTGGATTTTTGGTGGAACTATCAATCAAGTTGTCCTAGCCAGGATTCAGCAAAAATCCCCAAAAGGCCAGCTTTCTTCTTATTTTAATGACTTTAAGTTCAGTGATGCCAGCATGACAAGATGATTGGAACTGATTCTTTGCAGTGCTGTCACCTTAATTGTTAGTTCCTGTTGCTTGGATACCTGCTTTCCTTTTTTCCCAAAGATTGGTTCTTTAGCAGTTGCGTTAATTCTTTGAGTGATCCCATGTCCTCCCAGCGTAGCTGTTTTGCATCAGTTAGCCAGAGCCAGTTCTGTTGTTTGTAAAAACAATAAAGAAATATTCATCTGCTACCAATACTGAGTTACAGAAAGGCTTGGTTCCGTAGAGTTTATGTTGCCTGTTCCTGTGAACACAGCTTGTCTGTTAGTTCCAGATGGGATGCTGAGAAATGAATGGGCATCATACAGTGGCTTAGGGTTTTGTTTATTTCAGGGAGCATTAACGGAATAGGTCATAGTGAAGCCGAAGCCCTATACAGTCATGGTTTCACAAACTCTGAACCAGTTTCTACAGCTGTATCTCCCAGGTAAAGTTTAATTAGTAACACTTCAAAATCATTCCAACCTTGAATATTCTGAAACTTAGTTCTTACAGCTTGGGTTCTCCTTTTTGTTAGGAAAGAGTTTTGAACCATCTGTGAGATACGTTTCGGGAGGGTGTAAGGTAGGAAGAGAGAGGGTTTTAAACAGTTTGTCAGGCAAAGGACACAAATAGGGAAATCTAACTTGAAAAAACAACCCAGTGCCCATCAGCCCTGAGTGACTTCTTAAGGTCATACAAGTTAACCCTGCTTACTGTCCCTTTTCTTCCTTGCCTTCCACCATTCTCCACCCCTTCCTCACTGCCCAGATTTCCTCCTTCTTGTGTACATATTTGATATAGCCATTTGCCACCCTATTTATCTAACAGTAAGCAGCTTTCCCTCATGTGATTCCAAGTAATAACTTCAAAATCAGAAAGAATAGCATTGTCATTTTAGTTCTGACACCTTATAGCTGTTGACCAAGGGCGAATTCCCCTCTTATGCCCAATTTTCTCATCTCCCAAATGGAAGGGATAAATGTATTTATGTGAAATTTGCAAGAAAAGCGCTTGATGTAGCAACTAGCTCTTGGAGGTGGGTGCTAAGGATTGGTAATTATTTATTTTGTTATCATGGGTTTTATTTTCCTATCGGCATTTCTTTCCAGAAAGGAAAGCATGACCCCTCACTGATGCTCAGCACATACTCATTACACTATCTTTGACTCCATTCAACTCTCCTCTCACTGTGTTCAACCCCTTTCCCTTCATTGGTTCATGGTAAGGTCTCTTCTACGGAACCTGAGCTATGGGAATTCATTCCTAGGAGACCACTAATAACTGTGAAAAATTGTCAGCCTTTGGGAGAGTTTGGTAAATTTTCCTTTACACCAGTGAAACAAAATTATAGATTATTTTAGTATTCATTCATGGAATGTTTCCCTTTTTCTAAGTCCTGTTTTCTGTGTCTTTTGAGAGAGCACATAGATTTCCAAATAAAAGCTATAAAAAAAATGAGTACCTAGATAGGCTAACCTAGGGTTAAATCTCACACAGTATCTTTGAATAAGTTATAACAAGATTTTTGAAACTGAGACCACTATGAGTTTCTCTGTGCATTTATTATAACAATAGTAATAAGTTGAAGTTAAATGATCAAATTTTTGAAAATGCATCGTAAGAATAACTAAGTGGATGATATTAATATTGTTGCTCTTATTTTTGGGGGAGTTTTTTTTTTCCAAGAAGAATTTCATTTAACAAATACCTCTCCCTTCTCGTAACTGTTTTATTATTACTATATTTGGTAAATTGGTTTTGGGAAAATTTTTATCCTTTTAAGCTCAATGTTGTATGAGAAATTCTATTTGTCTGGCCCAGGCAATCTCCCCTTGGCTCTTTTCCTAGATTCCAGATTCTACTTTTATACACGTGCTCAAATTCAGTGATGGCGAACCTTTTAGAACTTTCAGTGATAACAAATAGCAAGCTGCCGTATGCATGCCATAGGTTTGCCTCCACTGCTATGGCCAACGTGCATGCATATTTCTTACAGATGTGTTAAACTTGGGAGCTTATCAGTACTTGGGACTTGGAAGTACAGTAGCTCTAATGGGAAAACCTTGCTTTGCTGAACTGCTAATGCTCAAGGTTTAAGTGTGAAAGACCAAGTGTGCTTGATCCACTCCCTCTAACTCTTTCCAACTTGAGCTTAGAAGATGCTCAAAGGCAGGGCCTAAGCAGAGGCAGGATCTGGTGACTTAAGAGGCTGAAGGGATTTTCTCTGTCTGAGTCAAAATTTTTCTGCCGACGGTAGTGGGATTTGACAATGGAGTGCAGCATCCCAACCTCTGCCTAATGCAGGGACTTCGGAGCATACATAACCTTGGTCTTAGTTCTTTTTCCTTCTTACCACACAGGACAGTAAATTCCATCTGATGATACCCCAGGCCCCAGTGCCTGACTGCCTTCCTCAAATAATGTGTGATAGTTTCTGTTTTGGAGAGTTTGCATTCAGATCCTCTGCACACCAAAATGTGTTTCTCTGACATGTGAAATCTTCAGTAAGCTTAACTAAAAATCTTGGTTCCTGTTATTTTTCCTCAGATGTGTGTGTGGCTGGGTGGGGAGCAATAGGGATATAATTTGTCTTACTTTGAAGATGAGAATTGGAGAAAAATTGTGGAAACTGAATAATGCTGTTAGAAGGCAGAAATAAAACCTAGAAAAATACAGAGAAGCTAGTGAGAATGTAAATTTAAGGCTAGAAAATTTAAAAAAGAGAAAAGATAAAACAAAACTGCCATAGTGATTTGGTTCAGTAGAGACTAAGTTGAAAAACAAAATCTCATCTTATTTATAAACATAGACTCATTATAAAATAAACCTGGTGTTTGGAGTAAATGAAGGGAAAAGTACGCCCTGTGCTCACTCTGAGCCCAGCATGAACAATGTTAGTGTGATGTATGATCTTTTCACTTACCTGTTGATTTTCTTGGGCAAGGCACTGAACTCTTCTAATCATTAGTTTTCACGCTGTACAGTGGGGATAACACTATCTAGCTTATAGTGTTAAAGTGCTGAGAGAGGTAAAGGCTGCCTGTTATTTGTACAAATGTGTATGGCACAAAATAAGAGCTCAATGAATAGTGAGTATTATTTTCAAGCACATATAACCATACAAATGACATAAACATTTTAACACTTTTATAAACAAAAGTGGCTCCACTTTATGCATATCATTATATAAATTGATATTTTTAAAAAAATGGTGTGCCTAGAATATTTAAAAGTTATTTCATTTATTTATTTATTTTATTTTATTTTTGAGTCAGGGTCTTGCTATGTATGTAGATCAGGCTGGACTTGAACTGACTCTATTGGCCAGGTTGGCCTCGAACTTGAAGTTGTCCCACTGCCCCAGCCTACCTCATGCTAGGATTACAGGCACACTACTACACCTGACAAAAAAATTTACTTTATTTAATTGCATAGTGGCACACACCTATAATTACAGCATTCTGAGAGGCTGAGGGAGGAGGAGTGCCAAGTTCATGTCCAGCCTGGGCAACTTAGTGACTTAGTAAGACCCTGTCTCAAAATTATAGAACAAATATTACAAATTAAAAAATTAAAAAATTAAAATGTCCTGGGGATGTTGCTTTGTGCAAAGGTCATAGGTTCAACCCCTAGTGCCTCAAATATTTTAGTATGTGTGCTGCCGAAGCGAGCACCCTAGTACCTCAAATAAGATAAAGTAAAATAAAATGAAAGCATGCATGTGATTTTATCATAGTTATTGATTTTAAGGCTTTCTTTCTTCATGCCTTTCCCCTCTATATTTTCTGTCTTTAGGAAATTCACATAAAAGCTTTGTACTTGTGAATCTCTATTTTCCTTCATGTTCATATAACCACAGACCAAAACACCTATACATATTCATACACACCTTTGTTACTGACATAAAATAAGATGATAGGGTACAAAATATTATTCTACTTTTCTAAATTATAGGATATCTTTTTCGGAGCCTTCCTTTACTAATAGAAGCTGCAAAACTTAATGTTTGAATTCATAGTAAGTTTCTTTGCTACTGGGGCTTGGGGGAGGCAAGTGTCTCGGTGTGGGCCAGCTTCACCGAGGGAGAGACCTACTGCCAAGTTTCCTAGGAAAGAGTTTTTTCCTCACAGAAGACATTTGGCTTTGTTGTTGTTGTTGTCCTTCGATTCTTCTTGGAAAGCAGAACCAAGACCATCTTTGCATCCTCATGGAACAAGCGTGAGGACAAAATCCACGGCAAGAGAGGAACACTAGAGCCTGCAGGTCTGGGAATATTGTGAGTGGTTGAATCAGAGCCAGCAACTGCTGTCCCCTGTGCTTCCAAAATAAACTGCAATTGGCCTGAGTTGTGATCACAAGGTTTCTTTCTTTTATAGTTGAATACATTCTTAACCAAAACACATACTATAGTTTTCTGCATTTTGTTTTGTTACTCAAAGAAATCTTGCAGAAATTATAATTTATTACTTACCATGGCAGCATTTCATGGTTTGAATTATTATAATTTAGTCACCTTTTCTCCAGTTGGTGTATATTTTTATTCTGTCTTATTTTGTGTTTGTCTTGTTCTGTTTTTGCCACTTCAAGCAATATTGTGTCAAACAGCCCTAAAATATATATCTTTATATACTGAGGCTTTTATTTTTAAGGAATAAATTCCCTGGAGTTCAGCTGAATTGCTGAGTTAAGGCAAATATATATATATATATATATATATATATATATATATATATTTACCAAAATGTATTTTTAAAAAACCAGTAACAATTTATACTTTATTAGAAATGTGCAAGAATAACCTTTTTCTTCCTACATCCCCTCTGGCAGGAGTTGTTAAGGATCCACTGCCAGTCTGATGTTTAGAAAATCATAATTAATTTGGCTTAGTTTATATTTTCCTGACTACTAGTAATTTTAAGCCCTTTTGTACTGGCTATTTGGATTTACACTTCTCTGAATACCTATTTATAACCTTCAATTTTTTTTCCTCTTGGAAAGTTTACTTCTTGTCAATTTAAAAGATATGTTTAAGACAAAGTAAATTTCACCGCTCAGCATTGGAATTTGTACATAGTGTGTGCTGTGGATTGAATGCTGGTGTATCCCAAAATTGATACAGTGAAGCAAAATCCCCAGTGTGATACTATTTAGAGATGGCAACTGAGAAATGATTTCAGCCCCAAGGGCGTAGCCTTTATGAATTGGATTAATGCCCTTATAAAAGAGACCCAGACCTTATTTGCTTCTTTTGCAGTGTGATTATGTAGCACACAGATGCCCCTCGTGAATCAGGACCCCCCCTCTCTAGACACTGAACCTGCCAGGTCTTTGATCTTGGACTTCCCACTGTCCAGAACCTTGAGAAATGAAGTTCTGTTTGTAAGTAAGCCAACCAGTCTAGGTATTTTTATAGCAGGCTGAATAGACTAAGATCTATATTTTGCTATAAATTTTTGAGATTTTCTATGACTAAATATGTTTTTAAAGCACCTTATTTTCAAGGCTTAGAGAAAGATGTAACTTTTCAAACCAGGAAATTATATATGAACTTACCCGATTTTTCTTGCAGAATTTGCATTTTCCTCACCCGCCACCTGTTTTTTCTTTGCTTTGTATTATATAAGTTAGGGGTTCACTTTGTTTTCCTTCCAACGCATGGCCAATTGTGCCAGTGTCATTTAAAACAAAAATCCATCCTTTCAAATCTGAAATATCAAGTTGTTAGACATTATCTGGTCATATATTCTGAAATTTATTTTTAAGATTCCCTGTGAATTTTGCTTTGTTTCCTTTTCTGTTTTTATACTAATACCACATATTGATTTATTACTCAGGCTTGATAGGATACTGATATCTCATGTGGAAAATACTTTTTCAAATTATTTTTTAAAAAATGCTGGTTTTGTCAGGCATTCAGTGTCCTTTGTTAACTTTTAGATAGTTTTACCAAATTAAATTTCTTACTAGCTTTCTAAAAGCTTCCCTCTTGAAAATCATGGTATATGCCTTCTATTTCTTTTTTTTAATACTTCAGTAAAACTATGGATTTTAATGTACATCTTTCTTACTCAGTTTATCCATTTTTTAGTTTTTGTTAGCATTATGAACAGACTTTTTTGCTATTTCCCCTTTTAGTGGCTTAGAAGTTGTAGTAAAACTATTGCTTTTTCTTTATTTATTCTGTATTCAGCCATATTCTCACATTTTAAAATTAAATCCATCAACTTAAAAATACTGTTAGTTTTTCTACAAATATAATCATATGAAAACCAAACATTATTTCTGTTTCAGTTTCTAATACTTATGCCAGTTTTTAACTTTCCCCCATATGGATATTTTGAGAATATCCAAAGCAGCGTGCTGAGTATTATAATGGTAGTAGAGATCCTGATTCAGTTTCGAATTATAATTGAAATGATTTCTATGCTTTCCCATGAAGGATATTGTGTTAAAGTTTTTTATTTTTAGTATTGCGATTAAGGTATTTTCTTGTATTCCTATTTTATCAAAATCATTTTTTTTTATAGTATTTCTCCTTCTGGGTTGTATAGTAGAAAGATCAAGGGAGTTAAAAATGCATCAATTTTAAGGCCTTCCTTAGACGAGAAAAAGCAGAATACATGGGGATGGAACTTGTTTATCAGTGATTTGGAGTTAGCTAGATAATTTTGATGAATAACTAGTGCTGAAAACTTATGATTTATTGATTGTCCAGCAAGCATTTTTTCTTGAATTATTTTGAAATAGGTGCTGTGTTGCTATTTTGCTGAATTTAAACCTTCTCTGCATTCCCAGAATAAGTCTGTCTTACCCACAGGTGTAAAATTCTTTTAAAACATAACTTCCTTAAAGATTAAATAAACTTAAATTCTTGGGTCAATCATAGTAATTTATGTTTAGCTAGGAATGAATTTACACATATATTTGCCTATAAATTTGTTGTTGTCAAGCAATTTTATTTTTTATTTTCAGACAGAGTTTCCCTAAGTCTAAGTTTTGTTTTCATTTTCTTTATGTCTTCATGAGATTCATCTTTAGATTTCATTTTTTTAGTTCATGTTCTTTATTTTGCAGTTATTTTTCTATCGTTTTCAGAGATAAATTCTGACTTCATTTTTCCTTTCATCTTTGTCCTCTTCCTCTTTTCCTGTCTCTCCTCCTCTCCTTTTCTCCCTGTCTCTCTTTCTCTCTGTGCCTTTCTATCTTTCCCTCTTTCTTTCTTGATGCTATCAGTGAACCCAGGGCCTCAGGAGCGCTAAGCACACACTCTGCTACAGCAGTCACTCCAAGCCTTCTCTTCTTCAGTGCGCTGTATTTTCTTAGTCAAATTTTTAATTTACTGTCCAGGTTTTAGTACAAAACATCTTTTTCACTTTATCATATCTTTTTCATCTAAGGATTAAGGAAGAACTTTTCATAATACTATTTATCAACATATATATCTTATGAAATATATGGGGGTTTGCTTAATTATAGTTATTTTTAGAATTTTTCAAATTTTCTTGAAGGAAACGCCATTTAAGGGATAAGAAGTTCTCTGGATATCTCTAAAACCATTGTTGTTCATGTTTCAAACTTTATTTAGGCAGAAGTTATGTACTGTAAACTGCACATATTTACAGTGTACATTTGATGAATTTTGATAGATATCCACCATCACCACAGTCACAAGGTATTGATCATCCCATCACTGACTGAAGGTTCCTTCTTTTGGTATCTATCCACTCCTATCCACAGGCAAGCACTACTGGGATTGGATATCAATGAAGTTTTATAAAAATGGAATCATAAAGTGCGTACTCTGAAAACCTGAATTTATTCATATTGTTACCTATGCCAATGATCTGTTGCTTTTTATTGTTGAGTAATATTTCACTGTATGAAAGTATTAGATTATGCTTACTCAATTGTTCAAAGATATTTTAGTTGTTTTTGATTTTTTTAAATATATGCGGGTGCCGGGAGTCGAACTCAGGACCTCACGCTTGCGAGGCAGGCGTTTATGCCACTGAGCTATATCACTGGCCCTCAGATTTTTATTAACTACAAAAAAAAAAAATGATCTAGGAACACTTATGTACAAGGCTTTGCATGGATGTATTTCAACTTCCCTTAGGTAAGTATATAGGAGTAGAATAGTAGGGTTTTTTTGGCAGGTTTATAGTTAGATTTTAAGAGGCTACCAAAGTGATAGCAAAAGTTTTTGTAATATTTTATGTTCATACCAGCTATGCTGTAAGAATGTGATTTGTTCTACATTCTTGCCAGTACTTAGTATTGTCAAACTTTTCAATTTTAACTATTCTAATGGTAATGTAATGAAATCTCACTGTGATTTTAATTTGAACTTCTTTGATCACCAGTGCCCACTTATTTTTTGGCTATTAGTTGTATTATCAAAATATGAGACTTTTCTTTTCTATATTCTTGTTATAAGTCCCTTGCCTGACCTGAGATACACGTAGAGATTATATATATTTTCCTCACTATGAACTGACTTTTTGTTTCCTTAATGGTAAATTTCCTTTTTTAATTAAGTTTATTGGTACAATTTAGATATACATAATGATCATATTCATCATAGGGAATTTGTACCTATATATGATCTATCTTGATTCCTCTTCTTTTCCCAATCCCCTCCCCTCCCTTCAACCCCTCTTCCTCTCCTTATTTACAAATGATTTACAAAAGTTTGCTTCCATTTTATCCTTCTTTTATCATTTTTTTCCTCTTCCTTCCTTCATTTCCCCCTTCCCCCCTGTAGTTCCTCTTTTCTTTTGAACAATTTCTTCCTATTTCACAATATTTACTGTACATTTTGATCCTTATTTACTCTTTCAGTTTCTTACACCAGGGAGACAATGCGATATTTACATGTGTCTGATTTATTTCACTTAAGAGTATAGTCTCAAGGTGCATTCATTTAACTAGAAATGTCTCAAGTTTATCCTTGTTTATGGCTGAGTGGTACTCCATTGTATTAAAAAAACCACATCTTTTTATGCATTCCTCAGATGATGGGCATTTGGGTTGTTTCTAAGATTTAGCTATTACAAATTGTGCTGCTATAAACATGGGTACAAACATTGCTGTGTTATGATGTTTCTAATTCTTCCAGGGATATACCCAGAAGGGGATAGTTGAAGCAAAAACTCCACCAAAAATTTTGTAGATTTATTAGTCAAAATTCATGGTGTAGCTGGATACAGAGTCAACACTCAAAAATCAGTAGCATTCCTATACACAGACAACAAACTCACTGAGAAAGAAGTTAGGGAAAAAACACCTTTCACAATATAATCTAAAAAAATGAAATACTTAGGAATCAATCTAACAAAGGAAGTAGAAGATCTATACATTGAAAAATTCAGGGCCAGTGATATAGCTCAGCGGCATAAGTGCTTGAGGTCCTGAGTTTGATTCCTGGTACGCACAAAAAAGAAAGAAAGAAAGAAAGAAAGAAAATTATGGTACTCTGAAAAGGAAGATCGAAGAGCATATCAGAAAATGGAAGGATATCCCTTGCTCATGGACAGGAAGAAAAAACTTAGTGAAAAAGACCATACTCCCAAAATTGTTATACAGATGTAATACAATGACAATCAAAATACCATTAGCATACCTCACAGAAACAGAAAACATTTCTAAAGTTCATTTGGAATCAGGAGAGAATTAGAATAGCAAAAACAATTCTTGGCAACAAAGCCTAGGCAGGAGGCATCACAATCCCTCACTTGAAATTCTACTACAAAGCTACTGTGATAAAAACACCATGGTACTGACAAAAAACAAAACAAAACAAAACAAAAACAGGACCGAGGATCAGTGGAACAGATTAGAAGATGCAGAAACAACTCCAAACAAACTCAGCCACCTTGTCTTCAACAAAAGGGCCAAACATGTTCACTGGAAGAAAGAAAGCTTCTTTAATAAATGGTGCTGGAAAAACTGGCTCTACACATGCCAATGACTGAGACTACACCCATGTCTCTCACCATGCACTAAACTAAACTCTCAGACAAAGACTAATATCTAGAATATATAAAGGACTGTAAAAAACAGATTCCCCCAAATTTAAAGACCTAATCCAAAAATGTGCATCTGAGATGAATACTCACTTTTCAGATGAAGAAATTCCAAATGGCAAATAAATATATGAAAAAATGTTCAATATCACTGGTCATTCAAGAGATGCAAATTAAAACAGCATTGAGACTCCATCTCACTCCAGAAAGAATGGCTATCATCAAGAAATCAATCAATAACAAATGCTGGAGGAGCTATGGGGAAAAAGGAACACTTCTCCACTGTTTGTGGGAATGTAGATTGGTGCAACCACTGTGGAAATCAGTGTGGAGATTCCTCAAAAAACTAGGATTAGAGGTCCCTAAGTGGTAAATTTCAAAGAACATTCTCTCTCTCTCTCTCTCCAATTTTATTTTCGGGCCTATGGATTGAACCTAAGGCTTTGTGCATGCTAGGCAACTGCTTTACTACTGATACATACCTCCAGTCTTCTCCTTTTGATAAAGTGTAATATAGCAACTTTTCTTTTTAAGGGTTTAGCATTTTATTTTTCATCTAAGAAATCTTTACCTCCCTTCAGGTAGAATTGGTTTTCTTATATGTTGAAGAATTTTTGTAGTTGTACCTTTTACCTTTAGTTCTACGAACTACTTCAAGTTAGTGTTTTCTTTGTGTCTCTTGACTTTGGTTTAAAAAAACAGTGCCCACTTGCAGATTCTCCATGACAACACTCTCCAGTCAGAGGATGTATAAAGCCTTTTCTTTTTTTCTGCTATAAAGCTTTCAAATAACCATGTGTGTCTTTGATTAAATACAAGTAGTGATAGCTGATTCCTTGCTATACAAAGCTCTGACTAAGTAGACTTTTCTGGATTTCTTTTCATTTGTAAGTTAAATCTCTCATATTTATCTACCAATTTATTTTCATCTCTTTCTCCTTTATCTTTGTCCTTTTATGCATTTGTTCATACTCTGAATATGTTTTTTCAGTCCACTCAATGAGCTGTCAACAGTAACCTTGAACATCTTTAAATAGATTCGTTGGAAACCACATCTATTTTATTTCTGGAAAGTTTTCTTTAAGGGGTGGGAGTTAGCAGGAGTATTACAGTGACACCAAATTCTCTTTTTGTAGTTAAGTTCTCATCTGTCTCTTCCATTATCTACCAAAGGGTGGATGTTCTTATTGTTTTGATTGATCTGTCTCTGGCTACTTTGCCCCTCAGGTATTTTGCACCTGGAGTGCATCTCTCTGCTGCCCACTCTCCTGTCTCCTGAAGGGTAGGAGTGCTTGACTCACCTGGTAAAACTCCCTCTAGGTCCCTGGGAACCTGGGAGATCTGCTGCACCCTAGGACCTCTGGTGTTCTGCTTCTTCCCTCTAGATCTCTGCAAGTCAAACATTCCCCAGATGTACATCTTACTTGGAATCGTTGCTCCAGAGTTGTCAGTGGTCTCAGTTTGTCCTCCTGGTCCACGAGGAAGAAAGCCTCTCACCATTTGCCTTCCCTGGACTTCCACAAATGTGCATTTAGCCAGCAGAGGCTGAGCTTTGAGTCACAAGAAATGGCACATCTGATCTGAGATGGAGAGTAAAGGAATTTTTTTCACATCACCGCTCTGGAATCTCCTACAGGCATCTTTCCAGTTCAGTACTTAGAGAACTCTCTTTTTTTAGGTGCTCCTGAGTAACAGAGCCGATGTTAGATTATAATGTAACTTAAAGGCCGTGTTGTAGAAGGCTTGCACTGGTAAATCCATTGTCTAAAAAGCATCTTTGACAAGTTGTGGCACAGCTCTGCTTAAAGATCTCCAGGGATTCTGAGCTTGCATCCTCTGTAGACCATCCTTTCTCAAACCAACTTCAAACCTCTCTGTAGGTTCATATTCTCTTCCTTTTCCTTCCTCAGGAGCCCTGCAGAAGTGACCTCCACTTACCCAGAGCTGGATAATCTATTTTTCTTCTTTGGTCATTTTATTGCTCATTAAAATTGGCATAAGTTCAAGGGAAGGAAAATAACATTTATGAAGTAATCAGCTTTAACTCTAGACCAGTGGTGGCGAACCTGTGGCACACTTGCTGCAGCAGGCACACCAAGTCACCCGGCGGCTGAGCACTGGATTACAGCTGCTTTTTCTAAACTAAAACCTCAGTATTCAGATTTAATTCCAGTTGGCACTTTGTGATAAATAAGTGGGTTTTGGGTTGCAATTTGGACACTTGGTCTCTAAAAGGTTCACCGTCACTACTCTAGACTCTCTTAGATAAATTTCGATAATGGAGATTGAAACAATACGCTAAAGTGAGGATTTTTAGATTCATGTTTTCTTGTTGGATCACATCAACAGACTGTATTGTTTTTACTTTCTTTTCACTTAAACTATTTTTTACCAACATGAAATAGCCATCATAGTTGTTTCCTAATTATGAAAATAGTGTAAGCTTATTGGAAAACATGAACAATAGAAAAATGTGAGATTCTACCTCACTCCAGAAAGAATGGCTATTTTATCATGAAAACAACCAATAACAAATGCTGGCAGGGCTGTGGGGATAAAAGAGCCCTTCTCTACTCTTGGTGGGAGTGTAGGCTGATGCAACCACTGTGGAAATCAGTGTGGAGATTTCTCAAAAAACTAGAACTAGAGGTTCCATTTGACCCAGCTATTCCTCTTCTTGATATCTTCCAGAAAGAATTAAAAGCTTTATACTATAGTGATATATGCACACCCATGTTTATAGCAGCACAGTTTGTAATAGCTAAATCTTGAAAACAGCCCAAATGTCCACCAATTGATGAATGGATAAAGAAGATGTAGTTTTTTTATACAATGGAGTACTACTCTTCAATAAAGAAGGATAAACTTGAGACATTTCTAGCTAAATGGATGAATCTTGAGGCCATACTTTTAAGTGAAGTAAATGAGACACACTTGTGTAAAGATCTCATTGTCTCCCTGATGTGAGAAACTAAAAGAGTAAATAAGGACCAAAACGTATAATAGATATTGGGAAATGAGAACAAAAACGTTCAAATGAGAAAGAGAACAAGGGAGGGGGCAGGGGGACTGAAAAGAAGGGACAAGGAAAAAAGAATAGAAAAAAAGGGAAACAAGGCTTTTGTAGATAAGCAGGGGAAGAGGGGGTGAAGGGAGGGGAGGGGAATGGGGAAAAAGAAGCAAGATATATCATGTACAGGGACAAATTCCCTATGATGAATGCTATAATTATATATATCTAAAATGTACCAATAAAAAAATAAAAGATATTCTCACACATACAAAATAGAAGAAAATTATTGACCTATTTATAAACAGATTAATCATTTTTCAAGTATTTATACTTCTACATCGTAATTTAATACTCCTTGGACTAAAAGTACTATTTATTCCTACCTACCTAGTACACAGATTGAGCACGATCACCCTCCCAGATGTCCACATAAAAAAACCCCTGAGGATAAAAAAATTAAGAAAAAAAATGTCAATAAGAATCTGCCAAAAAGAATCTACCAAGAAAGCCCCAAGCTCCACACATCAGCATTCCTTGATGATCCATTTCCCAAACATTTCTCTAAGTGCTTTTAATTTTACATAAGTATTACTTCATTACACATTTTAGTATCTCTTTTTTTCGCTTAAGATGTCATGAATTTAGATCCATTGCATTTTTAGTTACTATATTTAATTCATTTGTATGAATTGTGATTTTTATAATCAATTAATTTAATGATGGACATTTTAGGTTGTTTTTAATTGTTCATGTACTCTACCTGAACACAGTAATGCTTCTCTGAACATTTTTGTGTGTTTATCCACGCAGACTGCCAAACTTTCCTGCAGAATATTACTAATTTACCTGTCCACCAGAAATGCCAACAGTGTGTATTGCCAGTCTTTTTCAAACTGGCCAATGAGAAAACTAAAAAATTCTGGTTTTTTTTGGTCTAAACTATTTGTTTCTATCATAGTTTTTATACATTCTGTTGTTGCTACTGTAAAGGCTTTTCCTATTAGGTATAACATTTCTTTGGTAATAAAAAAGTTATCCTTCTCACAATTCTAAAAAGAAATGTGTCTTTATAGAAAATTTAGAAGCTATGGGAAAAACACAAGAAGTAAACTCTATAATCTCACTTAGAGAAAAATCTTTATAATAGTTTTGGTACATATCATTCTGTTTCTTTTTCTCTTCTTGTTTCTTTTTACTTAAATATATACGTCTTTATTCCTACTTTTTCACTTTACTTTATCACATAAAAATTTTCTCTTAGTCTCACAAACTTTTAAAAAATGCTTAATTTTTATAATACTTGTCAAATGCATGTAGCTCATGTCCTGAATTTTATATTATTTCATCATTTAATAGATTAATCCTAATCTTTAAAGATTGTGTTTCATGTTTCTTTTTGTATTGATCCCAGGGTACTTAAGGCTGAAATAGATACATAATGAGAGTTCTTTACCGTTACTTGTATTACAAAAGAGAGTTTTGGCTCTATCTTTGGTATTAGCAGTAGTGGACCATTTGTCTCTTACCTGATCTCTTTTCTTTTTGAACACTGATTGCCTTATTTGTAAAAGAGTAAGTTGTATGACTTCTTCTTTTCTGGCACCTTGATCACTGTCAATCCTATTGCTCACATTTACTGAGTCTTTAAAGCATGCAGTCACTGTGTTAAATCCATTATTTGTGTGGCCTTAGCTTTTATTACCCAGAGACTATACAGGTGAGGAGAGTAATGCCTAGAAAATCTGTGGCTGATCAAAACATGGTTGTGTTTAAATTTAAAAGATTTCATGACACTCAAAGACACATTGCCATTAATCCCACTGAAAATACTTACCTTTGCTTCAGATACACTTATATCATTGTTCGTGCTGCTTTCTGAAGCAGTTCTGGAAAACCTCTTTTGAAAGTGTCTTTTCATGGCATCTTCAGTGTCCTAAACTGATTAAAAACATTTATAGCAGTTTCTGTCGCATTAAAACATTATGGTGATTTCATCCACCTATTCATCAGGTCACTTCTGGCTCTTCTCCAAAGTCAAAATGACCATGAAAGGCAAATGTTTTGAATTGATTCAAGACATTGAGGCACTCATGACAGCACAACTACAGACCCTCATGACAAAGGACTTCTAGAACTGCTTTAGAAGGTGTTAAGAACGATGGAGTGAGTAGGTTTGAAACCAGAAAGAACATTTTGAGTGTTTTGCCATTTGATTAATGGCAAGCATCTTTTACTGTATCAGTTTTTTAAAAATTTGAACATTTCCTGCATGTTTTGATCATACTTCCCATATCTGTCTTAGAAGGTCATCGTCCTGACTACTATACATTGCTGTGATTGCCAAGGCCCCTCCTGTGTCCCTAAATTGGGTCTTGATATCTGACATTTTGTCCTTTCTGTGGTAAATCAGTGTGTAATTACTACTGCAATTACTATTGCAAGTGACAGTATCGGAGTTGGATCTGTGGACAGCAGCGATTGTCCTTGATGGCCACCAGATTCCTTTAGAGGTGGAAATAAAGGGCCTCATGGGGTGCCAATGACTGTAGAGTTTTTTGACTGAAGTGTAGAGGAGGAAAACACTTTCTTCTTCACACTTGTGTTCTTTAACTGAGGTCTGCCAATTCAACTGACAAGAGAACAATTCACAGGAGTAAATGTACATACATTTTCATTGTTGTTAACATTTATAATTATGGATATGTGGAGACTTTATACAAAAGAAGTGAAAACCCAAGGTTACAGTCTTTGGGCATATGTTTCATCTTCACCAAGGGCAGTATATTGTAGAAGAGACTAGACAAGGAGAGGGGTTTGGACTTCTAGAGACAATAAATTATAGTGACAAGGAAAGTAGATAACTAGGGGGCAACTAGTGGGGGAAACTTGTGGGGGAAACTAACAGTGGATGAAAATTATCCAGTGCAATTTGTTTACACAGACTCATCATGGTATTATCTCTATTGCTGATCCTAAGGGTTGTTCTCTTCTGTCTTAGTCTGTTTTCTGTTTCTTTAACTGAATACCATAGACTGGATAATTTACAAAGAAAAGAAATTTATTTCTTACACTTTTAGAAGCTGGGAAAACTGTCATGGTAGTCTATGTAGTGAAAGCTTTCTTGTTAGTTAGTGGGGACCCATTGTAGGGTCCGTGACAGTGCAGGGTATCACATGCTGAGACAGGGCACGCTAGTCAGGGAGACCTTACTGTGATAACAAAGTAACCTGCTCGACATCTATGAATGGATCAATCCACTCGTGACCCCATCACCTCTCAAAAATCTCACTTCTCAAATGCCATTAACCTACGACTTTGGCATTTAAGTTTCCAACACATGAGATTTAAAGGATATTTTCAAACTACAACACCCTCTTTCTTTTTTAAATGATGTTTGCAGACTGGGGTATGGTAGAGAAGGAGGAAGAAACACCTTCACCAGGGAAATCTATTTCCTATGTTTAGGCACACAGGGTAAGGACAGTGACTCCTTATCTCTTACATTTTCCTATTTCATCTCAAAATAATCCTTGTGCCAAAGGGGCCTATTTTGGAGTGGCATATTCTGATCCCCTTTAGGAACTTTAATGTTCATTCCCAGCTTTCCATTTGATCTTTAAATTCCTCTGGCAAGTAATTACCTTTTTCCCTCCTTTTTTCCTGTATTAGCTCTTTCTCCTCTATCCTTTCCCTTGTCTCTTGGCCCCCTCATTGTCTTTCTCTTCTTTTCTCTTTAATGTATAGCAAATGCAGCCAGCTTTCAAATACATCTTTTTAACTCTTGGCTTGTTGTCTTCTAAGCCCTTGGAGTAAATGGTTGATATCAGTTATCTTCTATTGTTTTTCTGTCAGGGAGCGCAGCTACATTTTACAATATTAATGATGTGCTGTAAGAACCAAACGTAACATTTTATACCCCTATAACAAATCTTATTATCAGATGACAATGAGGTACAGTACATTAAATATTCATCATCCTTAGTTTACTTTAAAACTTTAACAGGGGATCAGGCACAGAGGCTGCTTCAGACTAATTACTGTTCTAAATATATAGCTTGGTTTTCAGTATTTAATGGGAGACTCGTAAAACTATGATTGAAAAGAAAGCAGTATATTAATCAGGTGTCCTGCTGACGCGCACCATGAAAAAATGCCTTGTTATTTCACAGACAGTGGTTTACATTTCTGTGGCCATGGCAGTACCCACTGAAAAGCATACACACAGTGTTTCTCCTCATATTACTCAAGTTAAAGCTTTTACTTCTGTCCATTTTCAGTCCAGATAATAAGAGGCAGAGATTTAGCTTTCAGCATTGGTGAGATGGCCTTTTACCAGAACACCAGGTCCTTCTATGACTGGATAACGCTGAGTAGAATGTCCTCCAGAGGCTGTGTTGTGGGAGAAGGGAAAGAAAGAAAAATGTCATAAGCCTTACTGCCCAACGTGACCATTTGTTGGTTGTGGAGCTCAGGCTTGGCGTAGGAGGACTTAAGCTCCTCGGATCAAGTCCTAGCTAATGTAGACTGCACTCCCTGTGGGAGGTTATCCGGGTACTCTGTTTGGTGAGCTGGACGAACAGCAGTCTGAGGCATTGACCATAAGGCAGAAGTCTGGCCAAGCCTCCACCACAATCGGGTGCAAGTCCGAAAGGCTCCACCCACTGAGGGAGAGAGAACAAGGACCAGGGGATCTCTTTTGAGTAATTACACTCGGGGACTGAATCATCAGGTTCTTCTAGGGAGTTTCAAACCTTGGTGTTATTTTAAGGTGTTTCTCAAGTACATAGCAGAACAAAGCAATTTTTCAAATACCATGTTCAGTGCAGGCAGAAATCCAAGCATATGTTAAAAATTTGCTGTGTGAATAGAAATCAGCAAAGAGCAGGAAGAAAAGCCCAAAAAGACTTCAGATATTGGCATTAAAAGAGACAGAGCTGAGAACAGCACTGATGATTCTGTCCAAAGAAGCATAATGTAAAATTAAAGGAATGAGATTATAGGAAGAAGTAATAGGTTTCAAAATAAACCAAATAAAACCTCTAGATAAGAAGAATTCATTTTTGAATTAGCAAAAACTCATTTTTGAAATGAAATAACTGAAATGGATAACTAAGTGGGGGTGAATAGCAAATTAGATATAATTGATGGTAGAATTAATGAACTGGAAGATTGGTCTGAGGAAATTACACAGAGTATAGCATAGAGAAAAAAGAGATAGAAAATATGAAAGAGAATGCAAGAGATGCAGCTACCCTACGTAGGCTTAACTTATGTTTAATTGGAGTCCCCGAAAAAGAGGAACAAGAGACAATGAGAATAGGGCAAATAGTATAAAGAGTAAAGAGGTAGCTTTAAAATATATCCATTTTCTTTGATACATATCCCTTTACTAGATAATGCTTCATTTTCCTCTTCTTTCAGTGTGGGCTAGACTTAGTGACTTGTTTCTTATGAACACAATATGCTAAAAAGGATACTGTGGATAAAGAACCTCCAGACCAAAATAATTGAAGCCAGTCCCCATGTTGTGAGAGCATTATGCTATATAGTGAGGCCCCTCTGAGGAGAAACTGAGTGTTTCCATCAAAAACCAGCACCAACTTGCCAGTCATGTGAATTCGCCATTGTGGACACTCCAACCCCAGCCCTTCTTCAGCCATCTATGGTGTCAAATGATGTGTGAAGACAGCTTATGGGAGTATTTGCCCCAGAGCTGCTCAGCTGAGCCACTCCTGAATTCTTTCCACGCAAACGATGAGATACAGCAAGTATTTATTGTCTTAGTAAGTATTGGTGAATTTTAATTGCACTAAGAGAGGATTAAAAAAGGTAATTTATAATTTTTAAACAGTGACTATATGTTATTCAACAAATTCAAGATACTCAAAAGATTTCAAGTAAGATACATTAAAAAGAAGCATATTGTAGTGAAAGTGGATAAAAAGTAAGAGGAAACTTTTCAAGAAAATCAAAGGAAATAGATTACCTTCAAAAAAAGGGAGTGGCTGCTAGACTACTTTTCCTAAAAAGAACCAAAAAAGTATTTGTCTAGGGCTTTGATGTCCCCATGGTCTTTGTGATGCCTACTCAACTCTGCCATTACAGTGTGAGGACAGCCCTAGACGATATGTACATGAGTGGGCATGGGCGTCCACAGTAACTGCTACATAGGCTGTCGGCACCATGCAGAGGACATAATTCGCTGCCCTGCCTAGGAGGAAGCCAGTGTCTTAACAACAAGATGGAAGCTAGAAGCCAGAAGGTCCGCAGTATGAAAAAATGAAATAATTGTTAATTCAGAATTCTGTGTTAAAATATCTTTTACAAATGGAAGAGATATTAAATTTTTTTCTCACAATCAAAAATTGAGACTTTTTGCTACCATCAGGTCCTCGCTAAAGGAAATGTTAATGGAGAAACTTCGAAAAGAAAGAATGTGATCTCTGATGGAAAGTCTTAGATGTAAGAAAAAATAAACAGCAAAGAAGTATATTTAGCTAGAAGGAAAGGTTTTGAATGTTCCCAATACAAAAAATGATAAATGTTGGTGGTATTAGATGTGTTAATTGCCCTGATTTAATCATTGCACATTATATACGTGTCTCAAGATAGCAGACTTTACCCCATGAACATATACAATTATGTGTCACTTAAACTCAATAAATAAAGTAGCTCAAAATGAAATTAACAATACTAATAACAATGTAAAAATATAGAAATATTTGCATAACAGATGGATGTAGGTAAAGATGGTGGTAAATCAGTTACGTGAATTATCTGTCAGAAAGAATGATGATGCTGCTTGATACCCCATTTTAGTAAGTTGAAGGTTCATGTTGTAATTTCCAATATGCTCTTTTAAAAATGAACCAAATATATAATCTTCCAAAGTAGTGGAGGTAATGAGCCATGAAATATGTTACTGCTAAAGAAGACAGAAAAGGTGATGAAGAAAAGGCAGGACAAATAGCACAAATAGCACAAAATGAGACAGTTGTTCAAGTCTAAATATATCACTAAACACATAAATGTAAGTGTACTAAAACCAAATATTAGGATTTTTCAAAAGACAATCATACTATACAGTACTTATGAGAGATATCTATAATACAAAAATACATAAAAATTGACAGTAAAGGAATGCAAATGGATATATGATGCTCATATTAATCAAAGGAAGCTGATGTATGCAAATTAATGTCAGACAAACTAGAAATTCAGGCATAAAAGCATTAGTAGGGATAGTTGCTTTGTAATTGTAAAAGATGTCATTAGGCGGAAAGATACATTTTTGTGTTTCTAGTAATATTCCTCCAAATACACTATATAAACTTTTATCAAACTTTTCTTCATAACTAATAGAACAAACTGACCAAAAATCCAGAAAAATAGACTAGATTTGAAGAATGCAATAAACAATGAATCCAAAGACGTTAGAAGGAAGATAATAGAATTTAGCGAAATTAAAGGCAGAGACAATAGTTAATCAATAAGACTATAATTTGTTTCTTTGAAAAAATATAAGTGAGTAGCCTTTGATGAAACTGATTTAAAAAAGAAAGAAAACACAATTAGCTTATACATGGAGTGGAAAAGGGATTTCATTACACAGCCTTTTATGTATTTTTCAAAGAACACAAGCAGATATTAGACATTCGTAATTTGATAGCAAAACATTTTGAAAATTCCTAGGCAGATATAAGTCAACAAAAGTGACAGAAGAAGATAAAGAAAACCTGAAATTGCTGTACTTTTTAAAACTTCCCCTCAAAGAACATTTCAAACCATGAGAGCTTTACAAATGAATGGCAGTATTCAGAAAATAATTCGTCATTCACCAAAACTTTTAGAATTAAAAAAGACAGTGTTCTCCCCAATTTATAAGTTAGCATATGATACTAATGTAAGAAGTAGACAAATTTTTATTATTATGTTAAATGCAAAAGTCCCAAGTAAAACATCATCAAATTAAATCAAACATCATATAAAAAGATGAAATCCATTGTATAAAAATAATTTTTTTCGGGCTGCTGAGATAGCTCAGCAGCATAAGCGCCTACCTGGCAAGCGCAAGGTCCTGAGTTCCACTCCCGGTACCCACATACAAAAGAAAAAAGGGCTGGTGATATCTCTCAGCAGCATAAGCGCTTGCTGGCAAGTGCAAGGTTCTGAGGTTGACCTCTGGTACACACATTAAAAAAAAAAAAAGAACAGAAAACAAAAATTTACTTAGGGATCTTTAGGTTGCATGGAACTTCAGTGAATTAATCATACAGTCATCCCAGTAGATGTAGAAAAATGTTTGCTGAAATTTCATATCCATTTATAATAAAAACTCCTAACACATAAATAAATAGGGATTTTCTTATTTTGAGAAAAAAAATCCAGAAAATACTTACAACAAACATTATTTTTATGGTGAAATATTAAGACTGACTATAACATGAGGATATCTACTGTAAACACATATTCATTATTGAACTGGAGATCTTAGTAAAATCAAAGGAAAAAAGCAATAAGGAAAGGAAAAAACAAAATTGCATAATATGTAGATCATATATAAAATTTAAAAGGATCCATACCAAAGTATCAGAAGTAATCGACACACTCAGCAAGGCTATCAGAATGGAAACAAATACTTTACAATCTTCCAACATGGTGTTATAAGCAGAATCCACAAATCTAGTTAGTAAAATGTGAAGGTTCCTTTCTGGCGAGGTTAATATGAGGTAAAATATATCAAACCTAACTGTAATGGGCAAACCAATCACAATAGTGAAGATGAAACTTACGCTGTGGCAAACTGACAATTTCTTGCTGTACCCGAGGAAGTCCCACGTGATCACAGACTAAGTCATCGTGTTCTGTGTCCTTCCTGCCTCCAGAGAAGAGGAACCGTGGCCTCACACCCATGGGAGAATGGAGGCTGGAAAGGGAACCTCCAATACCAATTGTTTTGTATCCAAATTTTCATGATGCTGGAGCCTGGTATCACTGTTTTACTGTAAAAGTCTACTTCTCTTTCCCAAAACCAGAAATAAGCAGGAAATAAAGAAATCATACCATTTATAGGGACAAATATAACATCAAGTATCTAGGATGCAAGATGTGCAAAACCTCTTCAGAGAAGACTACATCGTGGGGGTTGGACAAAAGTCAAATAATGAGCTTAATGCAAGTCATCCAATTAAGAGGGTCGGATGTGCAGGACCACACAGGGGTAGCAGTAATTGTGGTGTGTGCACAATCTGCCAAAATGCTGGCGCCCAGTGTGTGGCCAGCCTGGAGGACAGATGTGAGCTGAAAGGCCACATTTGGCCAGTGAAATACAGCCAGAAGGAAAGATCTGGGTGTCAGCCAGGCCCTGATACCTACAGATGCTCAATCAGATGTCACCCTCACAGATGGAGCCCAGAAATGCCAGCATCGAACAGGGTCTGACTCCAGATCTGCGGAGGCACAAATTTAGGAGATGGCCAGGCCAGAACTCCACCGTTCTGTCTTCTGAGAAGTTTCTGAGGCATTATCCTGAGAACAAGTCAGTGAGGGTAAAACAGTGGATATTCAGTCCTGGCTGTACTGAGGCGGGACATCAAGTGGTAGAATGAAAGCTGCAGGAATAAGTATGGTCAGACTCTCGGGACCACAGGTGGGTTCTCAGGGTGCGTTTCTCACCAGCTAGCCCGGCAGACTATGCTACCCTCCAGTGTTCTCAGGAGTTCTATTTCCTTTGGGGACAAAAAAATAATAATGTTTTTCAATCTTCCAGACTGGAGAATGGGTTAAAACCACAGGTTTGTGGAGGAAATTTCAAAGCTAACACAAATGAAAATAAAAGACAGCAAGAAAATCATAGATGATGATAGCAAATGCAGTACTCTTGGACTCGTGAAATTTTCTTGCCATATTGAATTATATTTGGAGCAAGCCTGCCATCACACAGTAACACAAACAAATAAGCATGCAAATAAGCATCTATTCTTTTTCCATTCATGAGAAGTTTGAACTGGCACTTTGGCTAACAGAAACAAGCTAGCACTCTACAACATAGAGTGGCCCATTTTGGAAAGTGTGTGGTAAAAGACGGAGGACATAGTCATGCTGAAATGACACAGCTATTTCTTGGGAGTTAGGGGTTCATATTTTGGGGCTGGACTACCTAGTACTGTGGTTTACAGAGAGGGAAACTAAGACAGACAGAGAAAATATTTAGCCAATTTCCACAAGGCATATGTGCTGGAACAGAATTATCCTCATCTATTGTCAGACAATACACATGCATATTCTCCTGACAAAGAACCTTCAGAAATAGCCCCAACTCTTATCCTCAGCATCCTGAAAGGAAAGGATCTAGGCTTCATCCACTGAAATTGCCAAGAAAGTGGTCAGTGGGGGTGAAACCCACTTGTATAAAATAATATAAAACTGCCTTCCTGTTATGTTTTCGATCAGGTGTTTGGAAGGTGATTGTACCATAGGTGGATTAGTTCACCCATGAGTTCCTAGATGACCTGCTGTTAGTGGGGTCTGGTAGGGGAAGCTTACAGGGGTGTGAACTGGAAGTGTATATCTCCCTCCCCAGCCATGGCCTGTAACTGTGACCCAAAATAAACCTCTCCTCCTTTAAATTGTTGATGTGGGGTATTTGTCCCAGCAATGAGAAAAGTGACTATACGGTTCCTAATAATGGCATAGATTTGAGTACTTATATATATATCTTGGAAGAGTTCTAAAAATGTTAACTGTTTTATTCAATTGAATATTTCCAGAATACTTTTAATTAAATATTAAAGCCAAAACAAAAATAAGTTTCAATGTTAATGCTTGAACTCTTTCAATCTCATAAATCTGTGGCAATGACTTTTGGCAATGTGTCAGCGAACAGTGCAGTCTGAGGGCATTTCTAATATCCTTTAATTAAAACTAACAAGGCTCTGTATGATGTAATACCAAGGAAACCCATTATTCCTGGGTATCCTTTGCCAAGAAGCCTTTCATTGGAGAGCTGCAGTTCTGTCCTAGAATACTGCCTGCCTTGCTATAGGAAATGACATTTGCATTTCACTACCCCTGAACGTGGATCTTAGCCTGGTCCCCCTAAGGCAGAGCCTGGGACAAAGGCTTCTTTGAGAGTGGTTTCTTTGGGACTGTGTTTCAGTTATCAGGGATGATGATTAGGTAGTGTGGAGCCATGGATGAACATTGTATTTGCTCAAAATTTATATGTTGAAGCGTAGTTCCCAGTGTGATGGTATTAGGGACAGGGTGATTATTCGTAAGTGGGGAGCTCTCATGAATGGGGTTAGTGTCCATCTGAAAAGGAACCGAAGAACTTGCATCCTTCCCCCAACTCTCTGTCCTGTGAGGATGGAATGAGAGGGTGGATCTCTATATGTGAGAACGTGGGTCTTTATCTTGGACTTCCCAGTCACTGTGAAGAACTCCCAGAACTGTGAGAAATAAGTGTTGCTTAAGGTGCCATTGTTGTCATCACTGCTGTTGTTGTAGCAGCTCAAATTTACCAAGACACGGGGGACAGACGAAGAGAAATAAGAAGGTATGTTGTGGAATTGGCCACCATTACAGAAAGCTATTGCTTGGTTCTGTGGGATATTTCGAGAAGCCATATGAAATTGTCTTAGAAGTATACATTTGGACAAAAAAAAGAGGGAACATATTTCCCTACCAGCATGTGTCCTTTTCAGCTAAGTCTTTTCCTGAGGAGTCTGAGCACCCCGTGCTCTTGCGTGGTGCCTGCATGGATGCCAGCGTCCACAGGACATACAAAAGCTGGTGGAAGCCTGCACGGAACCGGCCTCTGCCACGAGGATTAGCAGTGCTGCACATGAGAAGTGCATTGTGTGTTTCTTCAGACTCAGGGCCAATTCCTACCTGTGTGTGCCTCCCCCTGACTGTACTGCCCCTCTCTCCACCTTCTTAGCACAAACCACTCACTGGGGTACCTGCCTCTTTACTGCGTGCCTTCTCTTCCCAGAAGTTTATATCCTGCTACCAGTGTGCCCCTCAAATCTTGTGCCTTCTCTATGCTTTATTTTCTCTCCTCTCCTCTCCTCCCCTCCTCTCCTCGCCTCCTTTCCTCCCCCTCCCCTTTCATTCTCCCTTCCCCTCCCCTCCCCACTTTTCTTCTCTTCTCCTCTACTCTGCTCTTCTCTCCTCTCCTCTTGCTTTCTTCCCACCTCCCCTCACCTCTCTCATTCTAGTGATGGAACCAGGGACTCTTGCATGCTCTACCATGGAGCTACACTCCCAGCCCCTCACTTGTTCTACCTGTACAAAGATGGGGATGGATCATACCAGGGCTACAAACTCAGATGTCAAGAGGGATCAGACAGGTGAATAACGACTAAAGTAGGCCAGGTCTGTTTCAAACTGATGTTTGTCTTTATGTCTTAAGTTATATTCTTTGCACAAGTTATATGCTTTGTATGGATGTTACATACATAAAAGTTGCCTTTGTATAGGGAAATACATTTGCTTTTTCTTATCTTTTTTGAAAACCTGAGCTCTACTGGTCTATCTTACATTCTCCCACCTAGATGAGCACCATCTTGGTCTCAGTGACAATTCCCTTGGCCTCAAACTTAAAGCTTTAAATGACATAAGAACCATGGTATAGTTTTGAAGGGGCAGCTGATACTGTGATTGTTGCCACCAGACCCAGGGTTATCAAAATCTTCAGGTGTTTTTTTAAATGAGAAATTAGAAATCCACATTATTTCCCACAAGTTTCCAATTTTGAAATGTTAATATTTATTTCAAATTAATCTTAAAAACTGTGTATGCCAAACAAAACTTTTCTTTGGGCTTATTCAGGCCCCCAGTTGGCCAGCATAGAATAAAAAATTCCAAAAGGCTTTTCCAGAGTTGATCTGCTAAGGTTCATGCTGAGGCCTTCTAAGAATCTCTTTTCCTGCATAATATTTTCCTAGTCTGCATTTAGAGAAGCTTAGAGAAATGTTTGCCCAGAATCTCAACTCTGTTACATCTTAGCCCAGGCATTCTGAGCTTTATCTCTAGTTTGCAACAGGCTCTGGAGCAGACTGGTTACATGGCTTTAAGTTCCAAGACTCTTTGAGATCTGAAAGGAACTGGCCAGGAAAATGAGACATCGTTCTTCTACCTAAGAATTAAATTTTGAGCCAAGAGAAAAGGGGATCTAAAATGGAAAAACCTAAGTCATTGTTGTTGTGCTAACCATAGGACATGTTCCTGTAGTACGCAAGTAAATCATCTGATCTGGTGGGCAGCCATGGGCCACCGCAGGGACAGACTCTAATTTACCGTGCCAAACACAGTCCTTTCTCCCCTGCCATCTGGGCCTCCTGTGTCTCCAGCTATTTATCTGCCGGTCATTCCACTTTGTACCTTGGGAGAACTGTAACATGCTGAGTCTATGAACAGCTATTATTCATAAGTGTGTGGAGGAGTACAAGACACTTTGTTCCTTTTTATATTTATTTTATTGCTTATAAAATACTTGATAATATTTTTATTTCAGATAAAGCAGTGATGGAAGAACAAAGAAGTATTTCTCTTTTCTTTTTATTACTACAGAGAAGCATCTTAATGATTATAAAACAGGGCAAGTGCTTCTTAGCCTCTGCCGCTAGAGATGGGCCATGGAGTGTCTCCATTGGAAATGGGTCATTTTTGAGGACAGAAATAAAGCAGCCAACAGTTTGCAATAGGGTCATGTTTCTGGCACCAAGCTGAGTGCCTAACAGTGATCATTTTACTTTGTTTCAGAATAACCCTAGAGATAAGTATTGCTATTGTTCCCGTTTTACAGGTCAGGAAACTGAAGCTTGGGGAGGTGTGAATTTCTCAGGAGCATATAGTAGTTTAGTGGTAGAATCGAACTATGCCACTCAGCTCTTCCCTCGCACACAGAAAAAAAATCATGTAAACAAATTGTATTCAGTTAGACTACAGTATATATAGACAAGATAGCTATTCAGTAATGCATTCATTCATGACATTTGTTGCTTTGTGACAGAGGCATGTAAACACCTGGGTATCACTATTTTCCCTAGGCATCTCTCTGTGAAAGGTTAAGAGACTGATCTTTTCCACAGCAGTGGTTAATAACAGAAGATTGCTGTAGGAGTTAACTAAGCAGTGTCAGATGAGCTAAATCTAGACATGAGGCGTCCAAGGACTGGCTTCCCAAGGTACGTTCTCATTCTGAGTCTCTAAAATGCTTTGTTGTAGTAATTATAGGAGTTAGTTCTCATGTTGTTTTCTAATAACTCATATGTAAAATTTAAAAAAAACAAATAACCTAAAAAAGTACAACATACCTAAAGATACTTTGTCAGCAAATTGAGAAGTCTCATAAAATATATAATTTGTGTCCATCTGTTCATCCATCCATTCACCAATTCCATCAATCTCAGGCCTCATTTTTCTTACTTTTGATGGCTATATCTAGGCCTCCCTTTCTCCTTGCCTCCTATAGTCTGGCCCTAGACTGGACGCTGGACATGTGTCTTCAGAGGGAGCTAAGCTCAAGGCATGACTATATAAAATGGATCAGTCCAACAGGCAGGACACTGTCCTTCTCAGTTATCCCTGGGCTCAGGTCTGAAGTAGCTACTGGGGCAGCAGAGTATAGAAGTTACACAAGTAATGCTCTCTACTGTCAGCCAGCTTGGATTCAGACACTATTTTGCTACTAGCTGTGTGGTCTTGAATCTGACCCTCAACTTCCCTGAGTCTCACTGTTCCCATCTGAAAAAGAATACAAATTACATAATATCATTGGGAGGGTTAAATGAGATCATGCATATAAAACCTTTAGTGTAGTGCCTGGCACATGTTTTATGTGCATGGAAAAAAAAATCATCTTATTTTTTCTTTTGCAGTTGTGATCCACATAGTCATGTTGAAATTTTGAATCTAATGTTAAATTAACTGTGTGTAGTTTACTTTGTCGATTTTGCTTTTAAAGCCTTTGTACACACCTTCCATCATTCTATCTTCTCAAGAACCCTTTTACGACAACAGGGCGGATAATTAATCCTCATTTAATGCATGGAGAAATGCCCAAGCAAAGATGACCCATGCCTGCCCAGAAACAGCCTGCTGCTTTCCCCTATCCAACTCTGCCTTCTCAGCTGCAGAACTGCAAGGGAGTGAGAACAGAAATTGCTGGTCCTTTTTTATAAGTTCAATTCATGGACTGCAGTTACAAATATTGCACAGTCGTTTTGGGCACAAATGTTCTTCCTTCCAATCTAGAACAGTAAAGATGCTTTGGTGTAGAGATAAGGAGAATAACCGTAGAGGAGGTGACTTTATCTTCTATGTTGGAAACCACAGACCATCCTAAGATCTCTTGACTCAGTATCTCTTCTACTACACATTTGCCTGCCCAGCAAACTGCAAGACACCATCATGATAACCAGCCCACACTTGCCTTTTCCTAATGGACACACAGGCAGCTCATCCTCCGATGTTAGATCTTACCAATGACCTGCTTGGTATACTTTCCCAGTGTGCACTGCTTACCAAGTCTTGGAGTTTCCCAGCATGCACTGCTTACCAAGTCTTGGAGTTTCCCAGCATGCACCACTTATCAGGTTTTGGAGCCAGTGTTAATAGGACTTCTAACATCTTGGATAATCTTCGCTTTCCTCATTATTCAGATTTTATACATCCTTCATATTAAAATGAATTAGAAATGTCTACAAATACTTAGTAGAGTATTCATCATTACAATTTTAATAACTTATACCTTTATTTTTCTTAACATCGACTGTCTCTTTGCCCGACCATTCCAGCTCAGACGACTCTTTCCTTCCTTTGGACTCATACAAGAAAATTATTTGAATTGTGCACTATAGATGTAAAGTTTTGGTGAGCATGTTCTTCTTTATTTTGATACTGCCCAAACTCTGGTCCTGGATGGTCTTCTCTAAACACAGCTCTACCTCTCCATCCTCCTTCAATCTATCTTTTCAGCTGCCTCAAGGATTTTTTTTTTCCCTTTGGTAAATTTATTTTCCTTTTTTAACTAGAAAACCTTCTGCAATTCCTCCACTGCCTAGGAGAGAAAGTCTAAATACCTTAACCCAACATTATTTTTATTTTTAAAATTTATTTTAATTTTTAAAGTCTAGCAGCTTTAATTGTATGTATTTGTCATGTATACCATGGTGTTTTAAAGTATACAAACACTAAAATTGTTAAGCTAGATAATTAACTATCTCATATAAGAGGTATGATGAAAACCAATGGTGAATATTTAAATGTAAAATAATTTATTACAGTAAAAGACACATCGCCATTAATCCCCCACCCAAAATACTTCCCCTCACTTTACGTACACTAACCCAATCTTTCTTGCAGTTCTTGGTCCTCTTTCATGAGTATGTTTAGTTGTGCTATTGTGGCTGCCTTGATGTCCTGAATTGATTCAAAATGTTTAGAGCAAGTTCTGTCAAGTAAAAACATGGTGTGTTTTCATCCAGCTTTTCCACGGGTCTGGCTTTGGTTTCCATGTGACTTTGGGCTCTTCCCCAAAGTCAAAATGACCATGAAAGGGAAACATTTTCAATCAATTCAGGGCACTGAGGCAGCCATGACAGGGCACCTAAGCACACTCATGGAAGGGGACGTCCAGAACTGCTTCAGAAAGTGGCAAGAATGATGGGATAAGTGTGTTCCAATTACGTGGGAGTATTTTGAGAGACAGTAATGATAATGTGTCTTTTACTGTCATAAGTTTTTAAAATTTAAGCATTCTCATTATTCGACTCCAACTTTAAGTTATCCTTTTTGTGGTGAGAGCACTCAACATCTACTCTCTTTACATTTTCAAGACTATAGTAGATCATCAACTATAATCACCATTCTATACTTGAGAGCGCTCTTGACCTTCTTTCTCCTAGCTAACTGTAATTATATATCCTTTGATGGCTATTTCTCCTTCTCCCCTCCCCACTAACCATCTAGCCTGTGGTACTCATCATTCTACTTGGAGTTCTATAAAATCAGCTTTTTTAGATTACACAGGTGGGTACATGCCTGTATTTATCTTTTTGTGCCTGGCTTATTTTGCTCAATATAATATCCTCCAGGCTTATCCATGTTATTGTAAATGTCAGAATTCCTTTCT
This sequence comes from Erethizon dorsatum, assembly GCA_028451465.1. Classification (NCBI taxonomy): domain Eukaryota; kingdom Metazoa; phylum Chordata; class Mammalia; order Rodentia; family Erethizontidae; genus Erethizon; species Erethizon dorsatum. The sequence continues at coordinate 10,098,476 of CM051836.1, forward strand.
TTTTATGGGTGAGTAGTATTCCACTCTGTATGTGTATATTTTCTTTACCCATTTATCCATTAATGGACACTTAGTTTGATTCCATGTCTTGGCTATTGTGGGCGTGATTTTAGCATACTGATTTCATTTCCTTTGCATATATACCAAGGAATGGGGTTGCTGGGTTATATGGTAGTTCTAGTTTTAATAATTTATGTAATTGTGATGCTGTTTTCCATAATGCTTTACTAAAGCCCAACATTTCGAGTTTGCACATGACTGATTCCAGTCAGTCTTTCCAGCTTTCCTTTTTCCAAATGTACCATCTGTACCTTTGCTAAAATCTTACTAGAGGGGGCCGGTGAGATGGCTCAGCGGCTTAAGCGCCTGCCCGGCAAGCGCGAGGGCCCGAGTTCGACTCCCGGATCCCACATACGAAAAAGGGGCCGGTGATATCGCTCAGCGGCACGGGCGCCTGCTGGCGCGCGAGGTCCTGAGGTCGACCCCCCCGGTACCCACAAAAAAAAAAAAAAAAAAAAAAAAAATCTTACTAGAATAGGCAGTGATCTCTGAACAAGTCAGATTCATTCATTCATTCGTTCATTCGTTCATTCATTCATTTTTCCATCTCTTTCATTTTTATTGTATTGTTCTTTTACTTGACTGTCTTTTGCATCCCTAACCCCTTTTGTCTGAGGCCATATTATGTCCACTTCTAGGGACTTAGATTAGATTTTATTTTGTCCATGAACTTTTCTAATGTCAGAATTAGTACCTCTTTAACTCATGCTCCGAGTATGCTTCATATCTTGGTGTAGTCTTTTGCTCACCCCTGACCCTGGAAACTTTAGGATTTAGGATCTGCTTTTTGATTTTGTCACTTAGGACAGTTCCTGATTGAGTTGCTGGGATTGGGGCAGGAATGTTGTTAAAGGAAGGAAATTCCTTCAATCAGTGTTATTCAGACTATGAATAGTTAACAAATGTGAGATGCGGTAGCTATGATTAGATCAGCAAGCAACAGGCTGCATGGGCCTTTTTATTGCCTCCTTAGAGATACACATTTATTAACTTTGCCCTTCAAAAGAGTGTAAACTTGAGAGAGTTCTCAGTGCATGTTTACAAGACTTTCAGTGAAGCCCAGAGGAGTTACCTAAATCCTCTGCTTCTTTTCTCTCACCTCCTCTCCCCTACTGCTGGCTGCACCCCCCCGCTTTCCAACCCCGGGGGTAGCCACTGGCAGGCAAAAGACATCAAAAGCCTAATGAGTTTAGTGTGCAGAAAAAGCTGACATTTTTTAGCTGTTTGTCAGGGTAGCTCCTAGAGGGAAGTGTTTCGTATTATAAACAATGAGAAAGTCCAGGTAGCCTTGCAAATTAGCACAGGCTGGCCCCAGATACATCTGGTCTTGGAGAAATTGGACAAAAACATGATTTAGAAAAGCGTGGAAGTAAAAAAGTATCTTCTTATCTAATCACTATGTGGAGCCCAACAGGAAAACCTACAGTTACTGGAGTCTTCTGTAGAGGTTAGTGCATACTTAGTGGATAGAACAATAGGAAAATGGAGAAGCAAAGATGTGAGAGGGATGCTGTTACATTTGTGAACTATGGCTGTTACAGTGGTCATTTGGGGTCTGTCTCAGAATCTGAATCAATTGTCTCTGTTTCTTTCTAAGAACGTCTTCTGGTCAATATGTGTGAAACCCAAATCCATGCTGGTATATAGTTTTGTACATTGTGATCCTCCAACCCTTCTCCCAACCTAGGCACATTTGGGTTATGGATGAACGCCTGACTCAAGCCAAACCAGCCAGGGGCCCTTTCCCGAGAAGCTGATGTCAGGATTTGATTAGTCTGTCTCTTCAGGTGGCTGAACATGGAATTGAAAGACCACGAACAGCCATAAGCTTAGACTGAGAAGCCGAAGAATACACTGTAGCAACAGAGGGAGGAATGTAACGCTGAGAGAGGAGCGGCAGAGAAGAGCGTCCTGGAGCATCCTTTCTCACGTCTGCCCCGTGGTTTCACTTGTCACAGTGATGAACATTCCCACCATTGATGGCTCCTTCCTTTATATATGTATATATATTTTAAGGAAACATCACAAAAAAGCACCCAACTCATTTTATCTAATATTAAGGAAATTATAGACCTCAACAGAAAGTTGTATAGCCACTTAAAAAGATGCTTACAAAAGGTTTCTAATAATGTGGAGAAATGCTTATATTACAATCTCAAATGGGGAAATACCCAGGCAGAATGTTGGGTATATATAGTATTCACTTAAGCACATTAAAACTTCAAAAATGCAGAGAAAAATAACCCTCAAATATTAACAGTGACTGTTCTTGCATTTTTATATTTTTCAATTTTTTTTCTAATAAGCATGTATTTCTTTTTAGAATAGAAAAGCCCTATTTTACCAGGAAACATATTTTTATATTGCTTAACTTTATGCACGATCAGCTAACCTTGGAATTTAAAACAAAATCAACTGGAAGATCCCAGAGTGCTAGTGTTGCAAGAAACCTTAGAAATTCTTAAGTTCAAATTTTTATTTCTTGAGTTCACATATTCTTTAGGGTGACAAATCTCGTAAGAATCTGATAGAAACTTTGAGCTTCTTTTCAGAAAAAAAAAATGTGTATATAACTATTAGTCTCTTTAGTAGCAAGTTACCAGAAAACTTTGTGATATAGGCTTATACTATAAAAGAAATTATTGAATCATGGAATTAAAACATCAGTATCTGACTCCAGGTAAGAGCTGATTTAGTAACTGAATAATGTCATAGAAGCCCAGGTATTTTTTTTCTCTATTTCTGTTCCTCCTTTGTCAAATTCTTTCTAAGGATGGTTCACCCTTGAGTTGCAGGATGTTTTCAAAAGCTCCTGGGGTTTCATACTCATTTATACCATCTGGGAAGGAGAATATTTTTCTCTGCATTACTGGCAAACATCCTCAGATTCTTGACCGCATTTGTAAATGCTGAGGTTATGTGCTAATCCCTGAGCCAATCACTGTGGCTATAAAATTGCACATGTAAATGACTTAGCCTAGATTACACATTGCACCCAACTTCCCCACTCCATCATCACCCCCCCCAGTAGGAACTGGATTCAATGTCGTGGCGTTCTTAGTCCATGCTTCCCTGACATCTCAGGGTAGACTTTTGTCTATTCTAAGGACAATGGAAAGGCACAGAAGATTTGTAATCTTTCTAAATCACCACCAGTGACACCCAGGTGAATGGATGAATGGGTACTCAAAGTTTTGTGAAATGGTTTTGGTGACTGTGAATAATGAGCACTGCTGAAGGTTAAGGGCAGTGAAACGTGAGCAAGAAGCTCACCTCTCATGCTCTGGCTCCTAAACCCATCTATCTGGATGGAGCCCTGATTTGTCATCAAACCTACTCCATTGTCTCCCAGTAAGTTCACACGTATACCTCCTAGAGAGATGGCGTTGCTACATTTTCAAATAAAATAGGAAAAATAACAAAAACACATTAATGATGGTGGTGGTGGTGATGATGATGACGATGATAAACACATTAGCCTGGATTGTTTGGGCTGTAGTATTAGAAACCCTGCTCAGATTAGCTTAAGAAGATATGCAAATATATTAGCTCACATACCTGCAAATATATTAGCTCACATACCTTAAGAAGATATGCAAATATATTAGCTCACATACCTCCTCACAGCTGAAGCCAAGGGGTTCTTTAACTCTCAAATGGCTTCATGCATGGGGTAGGCATGGTCATCATGGCAGTCAAGATCTTTGTGTCTATCTTGCTCATCTCCATTGATGGCAGAACTGTTCATAGAGCTAGAGGACCAGGTTAGGGGAGGTGGTGATGAATTTAGACTTGAATGTGTGGACTCAGTGATGCTCAGAGACCTCAGCAAAGGCAGAAGTCCTCTATAAGGAACAATGCTAAGCCAAATTTAAAAGAAGAGCTGAGCAAATCCAGGAGTAGTCAGGGGAGGAAGAAAGGGTAATTTTGGCTTGAAACCCAGTATTAGGCCGGCTATACTGAGTCCTGGTCGAGGCGAATCCCAGGACCCCTACCCCCAAGCCTACATCTACACACTGAACTACTGAAACGATGTTAGTCAGGCATCTGACTGCTTCTACCACCTGTTCCACGAACTCTGGCAGCAGAGATGAGAGCAAGATCCAACCTGCTGGGTAGAAGGACATAGAAGGTGGCATAGAGCTTTATTTAGGAACTAAGGGCTAGGCCTGCCATGGTGAGACCCAACACCAGACAGAAACCAAAGGCTCCCTACCCAAGCCAGAGCTCATAGATGGAGCCTCTAGACCTGCGCCAGCACCAGAGACCTACACTCTGGTAGGATAGACTTGTGTTCCAGCCTGTGTCATTGCCAGCTGTGACGTGGGTCAGAGTGCATCCCAGAGACTGTACAAATCCATTTGCTAAGGGTTAGACAGGGTAGTTAGCATAGGACTTTTCCTTGGAACTCAGGGCCAGTCTGGTAAAGCCTAACAGTGGACAGATACTAATGGCTCCCATCCCTAAGTCTGTGCTCCCAGATGAAGTCTCTACAGCTGCCCTGTGCCAATCAGAGACACATGGCCCCAGTCTACTGTTCTTCTTCTTCTTTTTTTTTTTTGTGGGTACCGGGGGTCGACCTCAGGGCCTGGCGCGCTAGCCAGTGCCTGTGCTGCTGAGCGATATCACCGGCCCCTTTTTTCGTATGTGGGATCCGGGAGTTGAACTTGGGCCCTCGTGCTTGCCAGGCAGGCGCGTAGGCTGCTGAGCCATCTTACCGGCCCAGTCTACTGTTCTTCTACCCAGCATCACCTGTGATTGATTGCAGCCATCTTAGGCCACAATTATATTTCAGTAGCAGGCAGCCCATAGCAGTGCAGGCCTTGGCCCTATCCTAGTGTTGTGCTGGTTTTGTCAGACTGTGGGGTCAGACTGTGGTACTACATAGCTTTACAGTGTTGGTGGCCATAGGCATGGCATAGGATCCTGGGCTGGTGGGTCTCTGTGATTCTGATCAGAGCAGATCAGAATCTCACAATGCCCAACTACAGGCCAGTAACTGTGAATGAAGCATCTGAGCCTATCCCAGCCCAGGGAGAAGCTTAGAGGGACAGACTTCCCTTTTTAGATCCTCCCTGGTTCATGCTGAACAACACATCAACTATAGATTTGGGCAAACCTGGGCTTGGATCACCCTTTAGTGCTGAAACAGTGACATACCAACAGCAGATGCCTAGCAAATCTGGACTTAATAAGCTATCAGACGTTGAAGTCTCAGAAGTGACCAAAGGCTCAGAGAAATTAAGCAGCCTGCTTAGAATTTCTGGAAAGAAAGGTGTGCAAAAATCCAGACTATGAAGACTGGAATAAATACCTAATCCTTTAAAGACCAGATGGTGTCATATGCCACAAACATCAAGAGCTTTCAGGAAAACATCACTATACCTAATGGTCAAAATAAAATGCCACAAAGTGACCAGATAGTAACCAGTATGGGAGAAAACACAGAGAATTTTAAAAAGAAAACTTTCTTAAAGGAAACTCAACAAGTTTCAAGGAAACACAGGGAATAAAGTACTCTGACAAAAAAACCTTACAGGGAGATAGAAATAGTTATTAAAATATCAAATGGATCTATGAGCTGAAAAATACACTAAGTGAAATTAGAAGTGGGATAGAAGGCATTGATACAAAGATCAAACAGAAAAAGAAATGGGTGAGCTTAAAGAGAGGCTATCTGAAAACACAGTTGGAGGAGAAAAAAGAATAAAGAATGAATAAAGCCTATAGGCATTTGAGGACAGTATTAAAAGAGCAAATATTCAGTTCACTAGGGTTCAGTAGGGACTTAAGAAAGCCAGAGGGGTAGAAGTCCTATTCAAAGGAATAACAATGAAAACTTTCCAAACATGGATAAGGATACAAACATCCAGGTATGGAAATGTCAGAGGTGACCTGTCAAATTTAACTCAGCCAAATATACCACATGAGATCATATAATCAAACTCACAAAGGTGAAAGATAAAGAGCACTATAATATCCCATGATCCAATCACCTGTATAGGAATCTGATAATCCAGTCAGTCTGACAGTTAAGCTTGAGCATCACAGGAGATTTCTCAAAAAATCAAAGATAGGTTGACCTCCTAGATGAGGCCACTATGCCAGTGGGGCAGAGTGGTGATGGATAGGGATGAGGGCTGGTTCAAGGCACAGTAGTCAACTGGTGGCTGAGGTAGAGATGGAATAACAGTAACAGCAAGTGGACAGGGGCAAAATGAAAATGGTCCCCCATCCATCCCTGGGGGACCCCCAGTGGGGAACAAAAATGTGAAGTCAAAGATGTATCACCATCATTATTTATTATGGCTGTCACTCCAGATATCTGGCCAGAAATAAACACTATATTGTCAAAAGAAGCCTAAAACCCCATCACTCCCAACCTATTCTACCCAGGAGTGGTACATGGTCCCAAATCAGGTATTGGCCTCCTGAACAGAGTTTCCATATAAAAACATAGAATAAGAACTTAGAAGTGTTTAAGAGTATGTAAAAATATTAAAAATAGAACTACAATATGTTCTAGTCATCCCAGTAGTGAGTATATATCCAAAATAAATTAAGTCAATATGTTAAAAAGACATCTACACTATTATGCAGTATTATTTACAATATACAAGAAATGGAAAATAAGTGGCTATCAACTGATAAATGGATTAAGAAGATGTGGTACATATAGAGCTATATGTACAACCAATGGAATATGACTCAGCCATAAAAAACACTGAGGTGCGTGCTTCCTCCATTGCCCCGGAAGGCAGTGTCTGCAAGAGGAGTGTAGGGACACATGCCTGTGGTGGGTGGACTGACCGGAACTCCAAGGCACAGGACAATGGCTGGGCCCCAAGTGCACAGGTGCACACATGCCTTTGGAGGGCAGAGTAATCAGCAAGACCAGCAATGTGGAAGCCTCTGAAGCAGCAGTGAGGAGCAAGCAGCTGGACTCTGGATAACTCCAACAGAAGACTAGTCCCAGCCCCCACATCCAGAGGCCAAGATCAGCTCTACACCCAGCACATTTCTGGGATTAAACATGGACACTATCACAGAACTGTAAATGCTAGAGGTATTTTACTACTTTTATTCTCCCTTGTTTTTCTGATTGCCTATCCCTTTCCTGTCTGGTGGACATTGTCTCGCTTTGTTTTGTATCCTGTGGTTATTTTTGTATTTGGGACTTTTTTTCCTCTTCTCTCTTTCTTTGGTCTCCTTTTTCTTTTCTTTTTCATCCTCTTTCTCTTTCTTCCTTCTTTTTTCATGATTTAGGTTTCTTAGCTTTTGTTTACACTTTCTTCTATTGATCCTCTTTTTCTCTTTCCTCAACTACTTCTTGAATTTAAACTTTCAAATGAGTAAACCCTGTCCCTGCCCTTTCTGGTTACTCCTTCACATTCTATATCATTCTTTCCCTCCTGTGTCCTCCAGTTTCCCAAAACTCGGGTGATCATCCTTTAACCTCCAGCCTTAACTCTACTATTTTTGACCTCATTCATTGCTTTAGCTTGTCCCCTACCCATCTTAATCCCCCTGCTTCCCACAGAAGGGTAAAATCACTCCACTAAGAGGAAAATCACTGCATACAAGTGCATGGTATATGATTGATTTTGTTATATAACTTTAATGTTTGCTCCTGTGGTTGGAGGTAGCAGGTTAATAGTTACCATAGTTTGTCAGTAGTTAAGCTGTACTTGAAACTATTGTGATTTCTAACTGTACTACTTTAGGCAGGATGTCAGACATACTATAAATAGTTTTTCTCCCCTGTATAATAACACTGTGATTGTATGGGGTCATAATCACTATCACAGCCTGCTACCAAAGGATTGGGAGCTGAGCCTAATAGTAATTTTGCATCCTTTACAAATTGGGAATGTAGGTTCTTGGGATAGCCACAAAGAACCACCTACATCTGGAGGACATCCCTGAAGAACAGACATCTCCTAGGGAAGCCTCAATACTAGTGATAAAGCTATCTATCATAAGAAATCAGCAAGCATCAACATAGAAAACAAAATAAAATAAAAAAGAGAGACTAGAGAGTGACTAGACACAGAAGCAAAATGCAACCCCAGCCCCCCAGCCCACACAAGACAAGCCCAGAACTCAATGAGATAGATGAAATTGGAAGTCAAACACTGGAACTTTCTGAAATGATAGCAACAGAAGTGAAAAAACAAGTGGAAAAGGCTACAGAGAAAATAATCTCTCAGGTATGAAAAGAAATGATGCTTAAAATCAAATATATTAGAGAAGATACAGCTAAAAGAATAGATGAGCTTAGAAAAAAGATGGAAACAAAAAATGCCCAACAGAGGAAAGAAATGGAATCCATGAAACAGATACAAACAGAAATACAAAAGATTAAAACCTCCATTGAAAGTATATGCAACAGACTGAATGAAGGAGAGGAGAGAATTTCAGATCTTGAAGACAGAATTGTAGCTAGTGGTCATGAAAAAAAAGATATCTTAAAAATAGCAAGAGACCATGAAAAAATCAATCCAATAGCTACAAGATGAAGCAAAGAAGGATAACAGAATAATTTGGGTCAATGAGAAAGCTGGAGACAGTGCAAATGCCATAAAAAAAAACCTCTTCACAGAAATATTGGCAGAAAACTTCCCAAGCATGGATAAAGAATTTGACATACAAATAAATGAAGCATATAGATCTCCAAACAGCCATGACCAAAATAAAACTACACCAAGAAATATCATAATCAAGATTCTGGAAATTCAGCAGAAGAACAGAATATTAAAAGCTGTTAGGGCCGGTGAGATGGCTCAGTGGTGTAAGCGCCTGCCCGGCAAGTGCGAGGGCCCGAGTTCGACTCCCGGATCCCACATATGAAAAAAGGGCCGGTGATATCGCTCAGCGGCACAGGCACCTGCTGCTGCTCGAGGTCCTGAGGTCGACCCCCGGTACCCACAAAAATAAAATAAAAAAAAAAGCTGTTAAAGAAAAGAAACAGATCTCCTATAAAGGAAAGCCCATCAGAATCATGGCAAACTTCTCAATACAAACCCTCAAGTCAAGAATAGCTTAGAGTGAAGTATTTCAAGTCCTGAAAGAAAACAACTTCCAACCCAGATTGATGTACCCTGCAAAAGTATCTTTCAAAATTAATGGAGAAATAAGATACTTCCATGACAAAGAACAACTGAAGAAATTCATGACCATCAAACCAACCCTAGAAAGAGTACTGAAAGATATTTAGACAGAGATAAAAATGACCACAGTTCCAAGAACAACAATAGAAAGAAACCACCAGGCAGGGCAAGTGGTTAAACAGAGGAGAAAAGCAGAGAACCAGCAACAGGAAAATACCATGACAAAGATAAGCCAATATGTATCAATTATAACCATCAATGTAAATGGCATCAATTTGCCAGACAAAAACAGACTGGCAGAATGGATCATGAAACAAGATCCAACAATATGCTGTATACAAGAAACACATTTGACTCAAAAAGAAACTTGTGGACTGAAAGTCAAAGGATGGAAAACAATCTTCCAAGCAACAGGAACCCAGAAAAAAGCAGGGGTAGCTATTCTGTTTGCAGACAATGTGAACTTCAAATCAAGAATGATCAAAAGAGATAAAGAAGGTCACTATATACTTGTTAGAAAAAAATTTCAAGACCAAGAGACAACAGTCATAAATATGTATGCACCAAATATGGGAGCACCCAACTATATAAGACAATTACTAATAGACATGAAAAACCAAATAAGGAATAACGCAATTGTAACGGGAGACTTCAATACCTCATTGTCGCAAAGAGATAGATCAACTAGACAAAAAATCAGCAAAAAAAAAAAAAAAAAAATCGGAACTGAACTAAACCTGTGAACAAATGGACTTAGTAGATGTTTTCAGAGTGTTCCACCCAACATCATCAGAATACACATTCTTCTCAGCTGCACACGGAACATTCTTTAGACCATGTACTAGCCCACGGAACGTGCTTGAGTAAATGCAAAGAATTGAAGTTATCCCATGCATATTATCTGACCATAGTGCAATGAAATTAGAAATTAATGCCAAAAGAAACCACAAAAAATCCATAAACACGTGGAAATTAAATAACACCCTCCTAAACAACCAATGGGTCACAGATGAAATAAAGGAAGCAATTAAACAATATCTACAACTAAATGAGAAAGCAGATACAACATACCAGAACTAATGGGATGCAATGAAAGCAGTCCTATGAGGGAAATGTATAATGGTGAATTCTCACATCAGGAAAACAGAACAAGCACAAATAAACAACCTAATGCTGCACCTCAAGCTTCTAGAAAAAGAAGAGCAAGACAAAACCAAAGCCCATACAAGGGAGGAAATTATAAATTAATGCAATGGAGACCAAGAAAACAGTACAAAGAATTAATGAATTGAAGAGTTGTTTCTTTGAAAGAATAAATAAAATTGATAAACCCTTAGCCAACCTTATTAAAAAAAGGAAAGGTCTCAAATTCATGCATTGAGGAATGAAAAGGGTGAAATCACTACAGATCCTGTGGAAATTCAGAAGATCATCAATACCTACTTTGAAAATCTTTACTCTCATAGAATGGAAAACACAGAAGAAATGGACAGATTCATAGATACCAAGGCTGAATTGAGAAGATATAAAAATTTTGAATAACCCAGTATCAGTTAATGAAATTGAAAATGTAGTTAAAAACTTACCAACAGGGCCGGTGAGATAGCTCAGTGGAATAAGTGCCTGCCTGGCAAGCATGAGGTCCTGAGTTTGACTCCCAGTACCCACATATGAAAAAAGGGCTGGTGATATTGCTCAGTAGCACGGGTCCTGAGTTTGACCCCCGATACCCGAAAAAAAAAAATTTACCAACAAAGAAAAGTCCAGGTCCTGATGGAGTTACTGCTGAATTCTACAAGACATTTAGAGATTTAATGCCAATAATCCTCAAACTCTTTAATGAAATTTAAAGGAAAGCAATACTCCCTAACTCATTCCTGGAAGCAAGTATTATCCTGTTACCAAAACCAGAAAAAGACCCAACCAAAAAATAGAACTGCAGGCCAATCTCCCTAATAAACATAGATGCAAAAATCCTCAACAAGATACTGACAAACACAATGCAGCAAATCATCAAGAAGATAATACGCCATGACCAAGTGGGATTCATCCCAGGAATTCAGGGATGGTTCAACATACTCAAATCAATAAATGTAATATACCATATCAACAGAGCCGAAGACAAAAATCACATGATCATCTCAATAGGTGCAGAAAAAGCTTTTGACAAAGTCCAACACTCATTCATGAAAAAAACCCTACAGAAAATCAGAATTGATGGTCTTTACCTCAATCTGATAAAAGCCATCTATGACAAACCAACAGCCAGCATCATTCTAAATGGACAAAAACTGAAAGCTTTTATTCTAAAATCAGGAACAAGACAAGGATGTCCACTATCACCTCTCCTATTCAATATAGTTCTGGAAACATTAGCTAGAGCAATTGGACAAGAGAGAGAAATGAAAGGAATAAGGATAGGAAATGAAGAAGTTAAACTATCATTATTTGCAGATGACACAATACTTTACATAAAAGACCCCAAAAACTCCACCAAAAGACTCCTAGAGTTAATAGCCAAATTCAGTAGCATAGCTGGATACAAAGTCAGCACTCAAAAATCAATAGCATTCCTGTACACAGATAACAAACTCACTGAGAGAGAAATTAGGGAAAGCACACCCTTCACAACAGCAGGCAAAAAAATGAAATACTTAGGAATCAATCTAACAAAGGAAGTAAAGGTTCTATATATTGAAAATTACAGTACTCTGAAAAAGGTGATGAAATAGGATGTCAGAAAATGGAAAGATATCCCTTGCTCATGGATAGGAAGAAAGATAGCCTCTTTAATAAATAATGCTGGAAAAACTGGCTTTCTATATGCTGAAGACTAAAACTAGACCCATGTCTATCACCATGCACTAAACTAAAGTCAAAATGGATCAAAGATCTGAATATTAAAACAGAAACACTAAATCTACTGGAAGAGAAAGTAGGTAGAAGATTCATGAACAAAACCCAAACTGCATGAGAAACACTTCAAAGAATCAATAACTGGGATCTCTTATTAAAAAAGGTTTGCACATCAAAAGAAATCACCAACAGAGTGAAAAGACAATCACAGAATGGGAAAAAAATTAGTCCTCAAAGGACTTCCATCTAGAACATATAAAGAATTGAAAAAAATCAGGCCTCTCAAATTCAAAGACCCAATCCAAAAATGGGCATCTGAGATGAACACATACTTCTCAGATAAAAAAATACAAATAGCAAATAAATAAATGAAAAAATGTCAACATCTTTGGTCATTCGAGAGATGCAAATTAAAACAACACTGAGATTCCATCTCACCCCAGAAAGAATGGCTATCATGAAGAAATCAACCAATAACAAATGCTGGAGGGGCTATGGGGAAAAAGGAAACCTTCTCCACTGTTGGAAATCAGTGTGGAGATTCCTCCAAAAACTAGGATTAGGGCTGGTGAGATGGCTCAGCGGCGTAAGCGCCTGCCTGGCAAGTGCGAGGGCCCGAGTTTGACTCTCGGAACCCACATATGATAAAAGGACCGGTGATATCGCTCAGTGGCACAAGTGTCTGCTGGCTCGCGAGGTCCTGAGGTCGACCCCCGGTACCCACCAAAAAAAAAAAAAATAGGATTAGAGATCCCATTCAACCCAAATATTCCCTCTCTGGGTATCTTCCCAGAAGAGTTAAAACATCATACCACAACAATATATGTGCACCTATGTTTATAACAGCACAATTTGTAATAACTAAATCTTGGAAACAACTCAAATGCCCATCAAGCAAGGATTGGATAAAAAAAAATGTGGTATTTTTATACAGTGGAGTACTACTCAGCTATAAAGAAGGATAAATTCAAGACTTATATAGGTAAATGGATGCAACTTGAGACCATACTCATAAATGAAATAAATCAGACTCACATGTGTAAACATCGTATTGTCTCCCTAGTGTGAGAAGCTGAAAGAGTAAGATCCAAAATGTACAATAAATACTGTGAAACCGGAAGAAACTGTTCAAAAGGAAAAAGAAACTGGGATGGGGGAAAGGAGAAAAGAAGGAAGGGAAACAGAGATAATAACATATATATACACAAGATAGTTAAGATAGTTGTATTACTAATTGCTATTAGTTCCTTGAAAAGAAAGGTTTGTGCCTATATTATTTGATCAGTTTTTCGTGCATATATCTTATAATCTGAGCAACTATTTTGAAGATAACAATATACAATGTATTAACTGTTGTTACTCTCCTACAATCGTGTTTTGATATTTTGTACCATTGTTTTTATTTTATTTTATTTTTTTTTTAAAAGGACTGAAAAGCGGTCATTTGTGATAACCTGGCTATTACGTTAAAGGAGTTAATTAAGCCAGGCACAGGAATACAAAGTTCCTCATGATCTCACTCTTATTTGAAATGTAAAAAAAATTGATATTATAGAAATTGAGAGTGGAATGGTGGTTTTTAGGGGCTGGGGAGAGTATGGGATGGGGAAATGTTGATAAATGAATATCTTATTTAGGACTTAAAAGCCCTAGTGTACAGTTGTACAGTAGGGTGACTAAGGACAATGATTTTGTTTTATATATTTTAAAAAGACTTTAAGAAAGTATTTTGAATGTTTCCCCCTTAAAGAAATTTTAAATGTCTGAGGTCCATTTAACCTGAACATAAGAATATGACATGGTATCCCACTAATAACAATTTTTATGAATTTATGTACTACATAAAAAATAAATTTAAAATATTTTTAAAAGTCTACTAAATAAACTTGTAGGAACAAATGTGTACACATACAACTTTAACAAAATAATGTCACATTTACCCTATATAATAAAATGAACATATGCCTGTTGATTATTGATTCTTTAGTTCTGCAGACTTTGCACACACAGAACCTTGGACAAGCTAAGAGGCTATCTGCCCATTCAACACGCATTTGCCAGTTAGCATTCAGGCATCCACTCTGTTCCAGGCACCAGTTCAGAAGTTCTCTTTAGGGACTTTTTGAAGCCAGAATATTCTCTCTTTCCATGTTTGCCAGGAGAGTGAGCATACTCTCTTCATTGGTCCCTTACACAGCATTCTTGTGACTTCTGAGCGCTGCATTCTTGGCCCTGGTTGACCCACCAATCTCAGTGAGCCTCACCTGAGAGAAAGCATCTCCTGACCTAACCGGTAGGGTAGGTGAAGAGAGCTCCAAAACACAGGGAAATGGGAGGGAGAACAGTCAAATAATCATGATTTCTTTACTTTGAAAGTGAGAATTGTTGATATAATTTTGGCTCATTGAAAATTTTTTTTCTTCTTAACCTGACTTGCCTAGGTAGATTTAATGTGTTTTGTTCATTTTCCTTCTAACATTTATCCACTTGGGTGGAAAGAAAAACCTTAATTGCAACATTCATGTGTAATTGTTGAGTGATGAGTGCTTGAAGAATTTTTACTTTCTAGATCACCAAAAAAACCCCCCAAAAAACAAAAAAACAAAAAAAAGTAACAACAGTTAGTATTTCTGAGAAGAATGCTCCCATACCCAGCAGGTGGGCATTTTGGATTAAATCACTTCTCCACTTCATTTGTCATTTTCTGAAATTGTCCTCTGAAGAGATTCTTTTCAGAGAAACTGTTCTCGTGGTCAGGGGTGTATCATGCATGAGCCAAATAAGAAAAGTGTCCCGTGAAAACAGGTTACTAGAGCATCATTTGCTGTAAGAATGGCAGGGTTTTCAACATTTTTAATGTTTACTTTTGCTGTCTCTGAAGCCAGAGTTCATACATATCTCAGCTTCACTATTTAAGGCAACTTTATGTGCCATGTGACAGCTCCTGTCTTGCTTCAAGGAGCTTACATAGGCGAATACTCCATTTGAGATAATTGTGTAATGACATGGAGACTTGCAATAATTGACTCCTTCGTTATGAAACAAGACTTTAGATATTGATTCCTAAAGAAGGATTTCAAATAGGGCTGAATGGGAAATAATATTCTTAGTATATAATAGTTTCCCCTTATACAGGGGAAATATCTTCTAAGGCTACCGTGGATGCCTGAAAGTTTGGGTAGTAACAAACTATATATATACATACATATATATGTATGTATATATATGTATTTTTCCTATACACACAAACCTATGATAAAGTTTAACTTACAAATTAAGCACAGCAAGATCTTAACAGCAAAAACAGAATAATTGACAATATACTGCACTAAAAGCTATGTGAATATGGTTGTCTTAGTTACTTTTCTCATTATTGAGACAAAATGCCTGACACCCAAAGTTAAAGGAGGAAAGGTTTATTTTGGCTCACAGTTTGTAGAGGTTTCAGTCCAAAGGCGACTGGCTCCAAGGCAGGGTGGCATGGCAGAGGGGCACTGTAGAGGAGAAACAGTTCTTGGCAGGTTGAAGGCAGCAAAGCGATGAAGTAGCAAGCAACAAGTGACAAGCAAGGACCACTGCAGCTCTTTCTGTCCCTCATTTATTATCCAGGCTACCCTTAGGGCAGGGAGCACTCACACCCTTAATCCTGGCTCTGGTGAATCAATCCCAGCATCACATTCTTCATCCCAAAGCAGCACACCCACCCTAGATCCAGCCATATCAGAAAAGTCCCTCATATGACTGCATGAGGCTTTGGGGGACACCTAGATGCAAGTTATAACAATGTTTTTTTCTGTTGAAAATTTTAGAAAAATAAGTATGACTACTTTTAGACTGAAGGTAACTGAAACCAGGCAAAATGAAATTGTCAATAAAGGGGAGACTTCCACACTGTAATTTTTAGTTGAGATTCATGATCAGATCATGGCTGAGATGAGGTCAGGGAGCGTCCATGGGCCTCACATGTTTGTATCTGCATTTGATTTGGTGTGTGTGTGTGTGTGTGTGTGTGTGTGTGTCTGTGATTTTAGAAATCATGGTAACCAGGCAAATTGTATTGTCCATTACACACCCTAGCCCCACTGTCCTACCCCATATCACTCAAGCTTCTAGCAGGCATTTCCATTCATAGAGCCAAAATACAGAAACCACAGTTTGGTGGGAAGGGTGAAACTGGACTGATGACATTCTAAGTATTTTCCTTGATACTCTATGCTCTGGAACCTCAGAAGGAGGAAATAGGTGTGACATATATATTACTCTGTGATAGTAAGGAGGACTTTGCAGAGGAAGCAGGACTTGATATGGATGCAGAAGGTGGGGAAGAAGGGGACTGGTGCAGGGGAGGATCTCCCTGCAGGTGGGACAGCAAATGTAGACACACGCAGTGGAAGTGGACCAGGCCAAAGGGGGAAAGAGTCTAGCAAAGGTAATGGGAGTGCATTGACTCTTGGGAAAGAAGCTGGGATCCTTACAAATGGTGCCAACTCAGGAATGCCTTTAAAATCAAAGAGAGACCTGTGCTTTCCCAGACCCAGAGCCAAGGGAGACTTTAGAGTGCTGGGATTTTTTTTTTTTTGTGGCAGTTCTTTCATGCCTCTCTGGTTTTGTAGAGCTGAGAGTAAAGTTTCAAAGTTAAGAGACCCACCCCACAAAAATACCCACAAAAAATAATCAATTTTAGACTCTAGTCTTTCAAAGACTCTAACAGATGTGTAGGATCCAATCCCCCTCCTAAAATAGCAAATGATTTTCTTGGAGAGTAGGATAATTCATATTAATTTTCTTCTTTGTAGTGTATTCACCCTCAGGCATATCCACCATAACATTATGATGGGAACAGGAAGAATTATTTATTCCGGGAATCTTGCCCAGTTTCTTAGTAGATCATTTTAATTTCATTGTTTGATTTATGGACTGTGTAAGTAGAGGGTCCTAGGTGTCCATTGCCACAAGTCTCCTTTCTCTAGATCCTGCTCCTTCCTCTCCCACACTCAGGAAGTAAAGTAGTTGTGGAAACATCCTCACCAGCTATGGAATTTTTTCTCCATCTGTTGCTCATTTTGACATCTGAGTTTCTATAATGAGCAAATGGATTGAGGGACATGGGATTGGGATGCTTTTGGTTGCAAGTGATGGAAGCAGAGACACATTTACACACAGAAATGAATTTACTGGCCTGCATAACTCATGAGTCCAGGAGCTAGCCTCAGGCACAGCCAGGGACCAGACAGCTTCGGCAGGACTTGGTCTCGCTGCCTGGCTTGGCTATAGTTTCCTCTGTGTTGGCGTCATTCTCAGGCAAGGTCTGCCCTTGTAGTGGCCAGATGGCCCACAGCAGCTCAAGGCCATCATCCTCTCAGCTTCAAGTCTGGGCAAAAGAGCTTCTCATTCCCAATTACATTTAATTCAGTCCCATTGGTCAGGCCTGTATCACAGGCTTCATTTGGAGCTGGGAAGCAGGGCCATAACTGAATCGCTGGGGGTGAGAGTGTGCATAAAAGATGGTCTCCAGAGGAAAACCATGGTGCTACCACCAGAAGAAAGAGGGTGCTAAGCAGGCTGAGGTGTAATGGTGACCAGAGGATTCCAGGTGTGGGCTGAACCTCTTTTGTGGGACATAAGTCTGAAGTGAATGTTTGTTTGAATCCTCATTGTTTTATCTTAAAAATTCACGTGCCTTTGACACCATCACATGTGTTCTAATGGAAAAAATATTTTAAGTTATGAATGGTCCCTCAATCACTGACCTAGCTTTAACATTACAGGAAGGGACATGTTTGGAAAACCCCAGTCTTCAGTGCTCCAGGTGCTTCTCTGTGTTTCAGAGCTTCTATCTTGAGAAGTACAGATTTTTGCAAATATCAAATAATAATGTGGACGTTATCAAGTTTCTTTGCTATTTCAAGTGAATTGCGTAGGCCTGGAGGAAAGAGGAACAGGAAAAACTGGCATGCAGAGTGGTCATTAAGAGAGCAGGGTTTTGATCAGATGGCCCTGCGCTAGAATTCTGCTTCACCACTGATTATCCGCATGACCTTTGATAAATCATTTGACCTCACTGAGCCACGGTTTTCTTGATGGTTAGCAGAAGTCATCCTTCTAATTTGTGAGGTCTGAATGACAACTGCTTGTATGTTCAGAACAGTCCCTGGCAAACAGCAATTTTCAGAAATTGTTAGTTACTACTACATTGCATTAAATATCTATTAATATTTTATGTATACTACTGATATAGCAGATTTTTAAAGTAAAATTTCTACTTCATGTTACAGTTTCAGTGCAAGTAAAAGATGGATAATGTATTCATTTTTTTTTCCATGGCCTGCAACCATTTGAAAATGTCCCAAGATATGAAGTAAGGAGGTAGAGGAGATTGATCAAGAGTGGAGAGTTTTTTATTTTCATGCCATTAGCTTAGATTCACTATAATATTTTCCTGTTCTTTACTTTCTACACAGTGGTTAATAATCACACACTTATGTTTTTGTTTCACAGTAGTTATTTTCTAACCAACTCTTGCACAAAGTGAGTAGCCGAAATACATGTTCCTTCAGTTTTCAACAGAAAAACCACCTGCTAAGCAGTTTTTATGCTCTGAATAAAAACAAGTAAAATGGAGCATCAAGAAATAACATAACTGACACAGATTATCAGACAATTATTGGTGTCTTTTAATTCTAAGTTAATGATCATTTCTAGCTTAAGAAAATTCCCACCACATTTGAAAAGGTGATGGCTACCATTAAAAATAAAATGTTACAGAACATAAAATGGTAGAAATAATAACAAACTCCACAGACTGCATTTCTTTTGAGCTTTGGAAACTCTCATCTTTTCTAATTTTAAAGTGTACCTTTTAAGTCAGCTATCATATTTTTAATGCTAGCTACTTTCACTTATTTTTCCACATAGTTTTCATGCATATAAACACAATCATGCTGGGTACATGCTTCTATTTTATTTTATTTATTATTTTTTTTTTTGTGGGTACCGGGGGTCGACCTCAGGACCTCGCGCGCCAGCAGGCGCCGGTGCTGCTGAGTGACATCACCGACCCTTTTCTCGTATGTGGGTTCCAGGAGTTGAACTCAGGCCCTTGCGCTTGCCAGGCAGGCACTTATGCCGCTGAGCCATCTCACCAGCCCCCATGCTTCTATTTTAAAGATTTTGAAGTTTCTTCTATAAACATATAGACAAGCAAAGTCAATTTGAACATACTGAAAGTTCCACATCATTCATTTGATGAAATTTTTCTTTAACTCTTACTTGGTTTATGCAATGAAAGTATGAATGCCCTGTCTCAGGAAAGGAGGAGTAATTCCCAGCAGAACACTTTGTATTTTTGACATGTTGCCCTTGAAATTCTGATCATTGTAGTGTCCCTTCCACAAGAAGGTCAGTACTGCATTTCCCCAATACAACTGCTTAGCACTCCTCCCGCTTTCTAACAGAAGGAATTAAGAACTCAGACTGAAATCAGACAACTTGAGCTTAAATTTCAGGTGCACATATTCCTAGCTATGTGATTCTGGGCTATTTACCTAACAGCATGATGCTTCACCTTTCCTACTTGTAATTATTTTGTAGGGTCACTGTGATGACTAAATGTGTCAATCTAGGGAAAAGGATTAAAGTAGTGCCTATGTTCCCAGCTAGCATGGGCCCATGCTTCAGTTTTAATGGAAATTAAAACCAAAGTATTCATGAATTTATAGGAAAAACCTTTAATTGGAAAGTAAGGAGAAAATGAAGTTGGGGGTGGCCACAGCTCTGACACACATCAAGCTGGTCCCTTAATAAAAGTAAGAAAAGATAGAAAAAAATGGCTTAGTTTGAGAAACTGAAAGGGGCACAGGTCTGAAGAGTTTGATTAGATTGGCCAGAGACCAGTTTCACGGTGTACTACGGTGGGCTGGAGTCCTAGGGACCTGTTGATAACTATCCCAGTCCTAGTTACTTAGCTTTGGAGGAATCCCCATCACTTGAGGGGTAATTCAGTTCCCATGAGATGACTGCTGTGCTTGGAACACTCTCAGTAATGCGAGGCTCTGCTGGAATCTAAGATGACCCTAGATCTGGGGCAATGGAGGCTTCTGGCATAGCTGAATTTCTCTGTAAATCTGTTATCTTGGTGTCCTTAATTTTGAAGGGGGATGAGATAGGCTAGGTAAAGTTAGGGCTAATAAATACTGTTTTTCTAACTTTTCCTAAATGATTAACATACCTATATCCATAGTTCAAGGTAATAAAGGATACAAAATGAAGATCAATCTTTGTTCTACTTTTAGTTACATTTGGGCATCTCTAGGACCAAGTGAAGACTCTTGATTTTTTCCCTCTTTTATTGAAAACCACTTTTAAGTCTCTGGCTGCCTCAGAAGAAAACACAAATACTTTTAATGAGGGATAGGTTAAGGGCCTGAGAGTTTGTCTTCTATCCCTGTGAAAATCCCTGTTTTCTATGTTACCTGGCACACAGTCATTCTAGACACATTTCCTGCTGTTGCTATTGTTATTTTTGCTGCTGTTATTTATTTATTTATTTATTTTTTTGCTGTTGCTGTTTGTGCCTGTTAATCCTGATGTGTAATCTTTACTGGATTAACAGACACCCTGGGGTTTATTTAGTAAAGCATGCCTCTGTGTGCTTCTGGTTAGGTTATGGAGGTGCAATGTTGAGTACTATGTGTGGTACCTGGTCCCTTCCTCCCTGGCACTGTTCCTCTGCTCTGCTCCCTGGCTGCTTTGAACTAAGCATTTTTGCTGCCACCCCCTTCTGCCATGATGTTTCTCCCTTGAAGCCAGCCATGGACTGAATCCTCTGAAACCATGAGACAAGTGGACTACTCCTCCTTTACACTGTGGGTATTGGGTATTTTCTCTCAGTGATGGGAATGCTGGTACAGAAAATTGGGAAATCTAATACATAGAAGTGCAGCCCTTGCTGTGACTATACCTAAGTATGTAGTTCAGAACTTTGGAACTGGTTTGCAGAAGGAATTTACAAGTTTGGTGAATTGGGCCAGAGAAAGTATAGCGTTCTATAAGAGGAAGCCCTCTTATGGTCAGAGTTCACAAGACCAGATTGCTGATGGAAATATGGATAGTAAAGTTCAGCTCTGGAGGTCTGGAAATAGGGAATTTATTAAGAAATGGACTAGAAGCCACAACATGTTGAACTCTGGCAAAAAGTCTCCATTGTGCCCAAGTCCCTACATTTTGCAAGAGAGTAGAAGTAAGGGTGGTAGACTAGTCAGTCTAGCAGAGGAAATTTCAAAGCATCCAGGACTTAGGCTATGGCATTGATAGTGCTGGCTGCTTTTTGAGGATTTATAGTGAGAATTGGGTGCAAAAGCAGAATAGACTAATTTGAAAAATGTAAATTTTGTTCTAGAAGAAACCATGTATAAAGTTGAGGCCAAAGGAGGTATGGCTACTGAAGAGATTAGTGGAATAAGAAAGAAGATAGATACACCATTAGAAAGAAACCAAGTGTTTTTGTATAGGGAGAAGAAGAAAAATGTCTTGAGGGCAACTCGGGGATCAGGAAGACATTACCCGTCACAGGTTCAACTATGCAAAAGTATAATCCTGTCATTTGAGAAGAGAGCCCTTGGGCCTCCTGGTCTAGAAAGCCCTTCTAGGGAATTTTTTTCCAAAGATTCATCTTACCATGTTCAGCTATTCAGGCATTCTGAGACTGGTGCAAGCAGACTCCTCCAAGGGGTCCTGGTTACTCCTTCCCCTGATAGCAGACCTTGGTGTGGTCCACATGGTGCTTCTTTTACTGGCATGCAGAATGTATGAGTTGTAGGGTCACAGAAGCTTCCACCCAGATTTCAAGGAAGGCCTGGAATGCCAGGCAGTGTGTCCTTGAGAGGTGGTGGCCAGGAACATGAAACACTTGCCAAGGAAATCTGCAGGCAGTCAGTAGAACCAGCCCAAGAGAGAGGCTGTGGGAGGTGCGACCAGAAAGGTCCTAGGGTGGGGCCTCCCAATCCCTCTGGACTTCACCTTTGCCACCTTCAATCCTAGAGGCTGAGTGTAGAGCTATAGGACTTAAAGTATGCCCTGATGGGTTTTGGTCTTGCTTTAGTCCTATTCTTTTCTATCCCCTATTCTTACCTTTTGGAATGGGAATGTTTAATTTGTACCACTGTACCTTAGGGATATGTAACTTATCTTTTCACTGAACCTTACAGCTAAGAGTTTGCCTCAAGTCTCAGAAGAGGCTGACTTGGATTGAAAAATGTTAAAACTGTTGATATTTTGGCGATGGGATCAGTGTATTTCTGGTTGTGTGCAAGATAGTTGTACCATGTTAGGTGAAATTATGAGGTTGATTCTGTCTTTGTTTGAAGATTAAGTATTAGTTACTTTTCTTATTGTGAGAGAAAATACTCGACACCCAAAGTTAAAGGAGGAAAGGGTTTTTTGGCTCACAGTTTTGTAGTTTTCAGTCCATATTTGGCTAGCTCCAAGGTGGGGTGGCATGGCAGAGGGCTATCACAGAGGAAAAATTGTCCATGGCAAGCAGGCAGGTGAGAGCACATTAGCCCTCTTTCTATCCCTTATATCGTATGCAGGCTACCCGCCCTAGGGCGAGTGTGGCACTCACATCCTTAATCCTAGCCAGACCTATGCCAAACCAATCAGTGGACTGATTTAGTAATCACACACCCTTGATTCCAGCACTGCATGCTCTCAATCCAGCTACCTCTGAAAAGCTCCCCCCATGATTGCGTGAGGCTTTGGGGGGACATCTACACATAAGCCATAACAAGTATAATTTAAGGCGATGTCTCTGGCTGTCAAGTAGACAAGGAGTGGATTGTGACCATTAATCAACTTGACTGAATTAAGAAACACCTGGGGATTAGTAAAGTTTACTCCTGAGTCTGAGTGGTAGGTACTTTAGGTAGTGTATATCCCTCGCTCCTTCTT
The DNA here is from genome assembly GCA_028451465.1 of Erethizon dorsatum. NCBI lineage: Eukaryota > Metazoa > Chordata > Mammalia > Rodentia > Erethizontidae > Erethizon > Erethizon dorsatum. The sequence continues at coordinate 10,121,449 of CM051836.1, forward strand.
CTCTGGCACTATTCCCCTTCTGTACTTGCCAGCCACCATGAATTTAGCAACTTTGTTCTGCCACATCCTTACACTACAATGTTTCTATTTTGGAGCCAGCCAGCTATGGAATGAATCATCTGACACTGTGAGCCAAATAAAAATTTCTCCCTTTAAACTGTGGATGTTGGGTATTTTCTCCCAGAAATGGGAAAGTTGACTAGTACACTGTTGTTTTTGTTGTTGCTACTGTTGCTATTTTTGATGTTGTCACAATAGTTGCTGCTGTTGTATGAATGTACATGGTCTTTAAGAGCACCGGCCAGATTATTAGAGAGGCTTGAGTTTGGATCCCAGCTCTGACACTTACTAGCTACATGATCTTGAGCCACTTAATATTAAATTTTCCTGGGCTTCAGTTTCCTCACTGGTAAAATAAAGATAGTAATACCCATTATTAAGATCTGCTGTGGTTCTGTACTCAGAAAAAAATTGGAGAAAAGTCTAGGTCTCAATTCTCATTCCTGTTTGACCTTGGTCAATTTACTTCGCCCAAAAAAATGTGTTCGCTGTGAAGATTAAACTAGCTAATACATACAAAGGGCTTGAAATTTTACCTGGAATTTTGCAGGGGTGAAATAAATTTTAACTGTTACTACTGCTTACCTATTTCACATTAATACTAAGGTTTTATAGGTAATGAGGAAAATAGAAGCTATTTCTTATTGAATCCGTTGAGCTCCATCACACACTACTGGCAGTGCCATGCAATCATCCTCACACTATGATTTTGCTTAGTGTGCAATTGATTCTTTGCCTAGGGCTTCCTTCTGCTTGAAAGGTGAGCCTGGCCAGACCCTTTAAGAAGTACTTTAGTGCTACATGCTTTTCTCCTGCCTTTGCAAGCTTCGTGTAATCTAAGGCTGTGTTCCACTGCTGCTGCTCTTACTAGACTCACCTTAAAATACCATGGCTGAGCATATTTTTCACCTCTAGACCAAAGTTACTGTGAAGGCCTTCTCTGTGGATGATTCATCATCCTCATTTTCTCCTTGCTGTAACAATGCGTGGATCTTAGGGGGACTTCTGTAAGTATTTGATGTGAGTAAATAAATGAATAAATGAATGAAAAGCTAGTAGCTTGGGTGATAAAGGGTGAATTAGTCTGAGAGGAGAGACACCCAGCGTTTGCAGATAAACGGAAAGCTCAGAGTTCCTTGTTTAAATGTGAAAACCACAAGGTGTGAAAAACTCCTCTAGCTGGGAGATGGGACTGCAGTCTGAGCCTATGAACCAGGGAGAACTTTTGGGTTGTCAAAAAAACCAAACTGAACTTAGTGTCACACATCTGTAATCCCAATGCTCTAGAAGGATGCAGGAGGATTCCAAATTTGAGCCCTGCCTGGGCAATGTAGGGACTTAGCAAGACCCTGTCACAAGCAAACAAACAGGCAAGGGATGTAGCTTAGTGTGAAAGCCCTGTGTTCAAACACCAGTACCTAACTAAATAAATAAAATTTGGTCATTCAGCAAACATTTGCCTAATACTAATTATGGGCTTTAGCATGCTTTCTCAGGGTATAGTAGACTATATTTAGAAATTTAATTTATCCTAGGATCATAGAACGTCAGAAATGAAAGTGGTATAGAATTATCCTAGATATGGCTTCTCAGATGATGCAGTGAAGAATACTAGCTCCCAGGCAGGTATTTTATGAAGAAATGAATAGACAGTTCTATAATCTCCTAAAATTTAAGGATGCGATATTCTGTATCCCTCTCCTTTCCAGATTAAATAAGTGTACTGATGGACAGTGGCTCTCCTAATAATTTCCCAGGCATTTGTAATGTTTTATATATTTTAAAGTGTGCTTTTACACAATTTAGTTCCTTATTATATTACAATTAGGAGTGAATTTTGGGGGAAAGAATATTCTAACAGTATTTGATGAAAACATTTTTGTGCAAAAATTCATTCTTATAGAAAGCAAGAGACGATGTACAAAAAGTCTAACTACAGCTCCTGGTAGTCAGTATACTAAACACTTAATAAACTATGGTTGAGGGCCGGTGAGATGGCTCAGCGGCTTAAGCACCTGGCCGGCAAGTGCGAGGGCCCGAGTTCGACTCCCGGAACCCACATACGAAAAAGGGGCCGGTGATATCGCTCAGCGGCACGGGCACCTGCTGGCGCGCGAGGTCCTGAGGTCGACCCCCCGGTACCCACCAAAAAAATAAAAATAAAAAATAAAAACTATGGTTGTGCCGACTATCATTAACGATAGCAGAAAGAGTGGCAGCTGCATTCAATTATCCAGATTTAAATGTCAGATTTTTTAACTTAAGAGCTTCATGACATTGAACACGGGAAAATGTTTCTTTGAATGTCAGTTTGGGAGGACCAAATCAACGGAAGGTATTGATTAAGTGTAATGTGCTGCACAAATGCTTTATAATGTAGAACTATAAAATGTCATCCATTGGCCTTGAATTACACTTTTCAATCTTCCAAAAAAGTCTATTCTTTTGGTCCAGTCATATGTAGGATGCTGTGCTCACATCATACTTAGGGTGTCCAGACAAAATATAAGATTCTCCACTAAACTTTAATTTCAGAAAAACAATAATTTTTAGTGTATGTACTATATATTAATGCTAAAACATTATTTATTGTTTATCTAAAATTCAGTTTAGTGACATCTGGAACCTTTATTTCTTAAATCTGGCAAGCCTAATTATGTTTTAATGGAGATGTTTATACACTGGAACCCAATTTCTCTAGTAGCATCTTAGAGATGAGGAAACTATATAGCTCAGCGGCATAGGCGTCTGCCTGGCAAGCGCGTGGTCCTGAGTTCGACTCCCGGTAGCCGCATATTAAAAAAAAAAAAGAGAGATGAGGAAACTGACTAGATGACACTAACATTTATTTCAAACCTGAGGGTTTTATAACTGTTATAAGGCATCTGATGGAATCAGACTCACTCCAACTTTTCATCCCTGCTGCTTGCTACTTTTGTGAATTTTGTTGTTAGTCTATGAAAGTTTACTTTTATTATTAGTATTATATAGAATTGTCTTCTTTCTAAGACAATTACTTTCTTCTTAATGGAATTGCATTATCCTATTTTTAGCAGTGATTTCTGAGCTGTATTATCAAAATTTAGATTTTTCTCTCCGCAAACAGAACAAATGTGACATTCTAATTGTTTGTCTTTTTGGCTAAGACTAAGTTAGTTTTCCAGAAGCTTTTAGAAGGATTCCCCTTTTTTTCTGTTTACCATCTCTGGGGTCCCAAGAGGACCTCCAGGCTCAGCAATCACCCTTGGGAATTTCATGGTGGTAAAAGGAGAGGTTTCAAAATCTTCTGCACTCTGATGTCAGCTTTGAGGCTGGAGGGCTTTGGTTGCATTCCAATCCTTTGTTGAAAGAGAGAGAAAGAGTGAGAAAGAGAGAAAGAAAGAGAGAGAAAGAGAGAGAGAGCACTAGACACCTGTAAGTCCGTAAGTAGCAGACTAGAAGAAAGAGGGACTTTGTAGTCAGTTTCTCTACCTTGGCGCCCAGCTGGAAATAGGAGAAACTTGGTTTGAACCTGGTTGCAGACGCTATTCAGGGAGCAGTCCTCTCTGCTCCAGCGCCTGTATGTTCTAGGCATCTCAGAGGCACCACCTCCCGCACCCTCACATAGCCCTGTGAAACAGACACGCATCATTCTCATAAGGGCAGAGGAAACTATTTGCCTAGGCTAACCCGAAAATCCACATCTGTCTGATCCTTAGGTCATGCGAAGAACGTTAGTCTGGCTCCTGGTTGCCTGGTTAGTGAAGAGCATGTTAGTAGTCCTCAAGTTGCCCATTTGTTCCTCCTGAAGCTCGTTTAAGATGAGATCTGAGTGGATGTTTTTGTCCCAGAGATGCGATGCCTCAGCAGGTTTGACAGTGTGCTTAGTACATTTCTTTCTTACCCTGTAGGAGCTGGCTTTCCACAAGTCACCAAGTGAACAGAATGGTTCGGAGTTGTTATTTTTAAATAGGTTTTGAAAACATACAAATAACATGTGCATCTTAGTGAGTTTGGGCTGCTGTAACAGAATATAACAGACTGAGTGTCTTAAACAACAGAAATCTGTTTCTCACAGTTCTGGAGGCTGGGAAGGTCAGGATCAAAGTGCCAGCAGATCTAGTTTCTGGGGAGGGTTCTTTTCCTGATTTGCAGATGGCTTTTTTTCCTCATTTCGTCCTATAAGGGGAGAGGGAACGGAGAGGGGAGAGAGGGAAGAGAAGTGGAAGGGGAGGGGGAGGGGAGAGGGAGAGAGGAGAGAGAGAAAGGGCTTTAGTGAGTGTACCTGTGCTTATGCTACACTCTGGTCTTTTGCCTCCACTTAAGGGCACTAACCCACTATTGAAGCCTCTACCCCCACAGTATAATTACCTTCCAAAAGCTCTACCTCCTAATACCATCTCTTGGAGGGTTAGAGCTTCAGTATGAATTGTGGTGGGGCACATTCAGGCTATAGTAACGTGTTAATTGTTTAAGTTAGAATTACAAAGCAATAAGTTTAAAAACCTCCGTAATGTATCCTCTCCCAATTTGGGGGATGTGCATTTCATTGTTTGATCTGGGAGCATTGTTAACATTCTGTTATGATGTGAAATAGATACATAGATAGCCAGGCAGATGGGGACAAAGATATATTGCTAAGACATAAATTTAGGATGTAGTTGGTTCTTTTATAAAGCAACCCATACTGTGGAACACATACTGTGGAATTAACTATTTTTTTCATTCAACGATATACATCCCCAACATATATTACCCAACAAAACTTACATTTTTGTTGGGGAGATCACAAATTTATGTATGATATTTTAAAGACATATTACTTTAAAATCTAAATTATAGGGCACAGAATCTGTGTTTTTAGATTTGTAGAGCTGTTCTGGAAATACTAGTTGTGATTGGTAGCCCATATTTTACTTACCCCTAATTACATAAATCTCCCTGGAAAAGGGAAACAGGAGAAAGAGTTGCATTAACAAGAGCAGTTCTTTAGTCCTTATAAAAAGGGTACATCACTTTTTTATATCTAGTTGAATATTTTCTGACATAATTTTCTGACTTAGCTTTGCCTTGAAATATTTCTTGAGTCCCTTGAAAAGCAGATCTGTTCTTACTCTCTGAAATACACCAAGGCTGCCTGTCTTGACAATTTCACAGTGAAACAAAAAATTTAGAACTCCACTTAAAATTAAATACCAAAAGAACACCTAACGTACCTTGCTATTTTAGGCATCACAATCACATTGCCTAGAAAATTGCCCAGATTCTTTAATTCACCTGGTGATGGGCGATCCAAAGCAAAGTGATAGGGTCACTGTAATGCTTATGAAGTGTTTATTCTGGGGATAAATTCCACAGAGACCTATTCTGTTCCAATCAGTCCAAGGAGCAGAGAAAAATCATACCTTCTTGGTGATTTATTACCTAGATGCTCCTTAAGTATTTTTTTGCTCATCTTGAAAGATAACTTTCCAACTTCCTCTGCTCACATTTTTCCCCCAGGGGAAAGGTCCCTTTTGTAGTAGATGGCAATGGTAAAAACAGGCAGACATGTGTCCTGATATGGCAAATGAGGATTATCAGAAGCAGCAATGTACCTGCCTTTGAAGACTTGAATTGAGTTTAACATTGCTGTATATCCGGTTCGTTGAACTTGGACAAGTTAGGAGGTCTCAGGATCCTCATTTATAAAGTGGAAATAATGACCCTTGGTTTCTTCTGGGGTTTTCTGTGAAAATAATGTGTAAAAAGTGCTTTGCATATTATAGATCACTTATCATGAAGACGGAGCTGACGTTTCCTGATCAAAGCATCAAGAGAACCAGGCACGTGCCTTACCTTGCCTAAAACCCCAAATTCCAAGCAGTAGAAGCTGTTTCTCTTATTATACAGATAAAACAACTAGCATTTAGAGAGGTTTAAAAACTTGCCAAGGCCACAACACTTGAACACAGCAGAGCCAAGTAAAAATGTGTATTTTACTTTTACGGCACTCTTAGTTTCCACTTGGCTGAATTTCAGCTGCTCAGTAGTCACGAGGGACTAGTGACTACTGGTTTGGATGGAGTAGGTCTAGAAGTTCTTGGTATTTCTCGTACAGTAGCTTCTAGTGCAAATGCAACCTGAGATTTAAATTTAGAATAAGCATCATGTGTTTAGTATAAACCTGCTAACCCCAGTCTAAAACCTGGCAAACTCCGGTAAATGAATTACTATTATTATTAATATTATTGCTGAAATATGATGAGTTCAAATTAAGATGAGCTATAAATGTAAAATATATATTGGATTTTTTTTTTTTTTTTTTTTTTTGTGGGTACCGGGGGGTCGACCTCAGGACCTTGCGTGCCAACAGGCACCCGTGCCACTGAGCGATATCACCGGCCCCTTTTTTGTATGTGGGATCCGGGAGTCGAACTCGGGCCCTCGCGCTTGCAAGGCAGGCGCTTACGCCGCTGAGCCATCTCACCGGCCCTATATATTGGATTTTGAAGATTTAATGTGATAAGAGAAATTTAAATATCTCAACATTTATATTGACTACATTGACATATTGAAAAGATAATATTTTAAATATATTGAGCTAAATATGATCTGCATTAAGGTTAATTTTGCCTGTTTATTTTTCTAAAGGCACTAGAAAATTTAAAAGCATGTATGTGGCTGTCAGCATTGCTCACATTATGTTTCTGGTGGAGCTCTCCTCTGTGTGAAGTGCCTAGTGTATTTCTGGCATGTGTTTGGGCTGCGCCCCAAGCTAAAAGGTTCTTAGCAGGGGAGATGAGCTTTTCCTTTGGTTTAATTAGCAGATGCAATGGAAACCGTATCCAAGGTTTACCTACTCTGATTTTGCATTTACATGTTGCTGCAGAGGCCACCAGCTGCTGAAGAGCCAGAGAGGGATAATGAAGTCTGTTTCTTGATGCCTCAGAGCCATTAAATTCCTAAGGCAGGACATTGCCCCTTGACTCAGTGAGCAAATAACAGAATATTACAATTAGCATCCCTGTAGCTACAGTGATGTAATCTAAGGGGGTTAGGGCAAATCATATTATTCTGGGGTTCAAAATGCATCTGGGATTAGTAATTTATTCATGGTTGAAGTGTAGCAGTTTTCTAGAAGTCTTTAGGAAATGAGCTTTAGCACAATAGTTCTGGAGGGCATGTTAGTCAGCTTTCTGTTATTGTAAAGAAATACCTGAATTAATCAATTTAGAAAAGAGAAAGGTATTTTGGCTCACAGTTTTGGAGGTTTCAGTTCATCATCAGTTGGCCCTGTTGCTGTTGAGCCTGTGGTGAGGCAGTATATCAGGGTAGGAGTGCATGGCAAAGGAAGCTGCTCACCTCATAGCAACTAGGAAGCAGAGAGACAGAGGAGGGATTAGGATCTTACAGTCCCCCTCAAGGAATGCTTCATTATGACCCAAAGTTGCCACTTCTCAATGACATCATGGGGTGGATATCAAATGTTTAACACACAGGCCTGCTTAAATCTGTGTGACTTCGCCCAAGTACTAACACAGACTTAAGCAGGTGAGACCCAAGGAAAGAAACATTCCCTTGTAGTAAATAGCTGCAGGCTTTCCCATTTTTGCTTTCTCCTTAGTCGGATGGATTTAGAGTCCATCTGGACTTATGGTCTTCTGTAAAAACAAACAAGTGAAACAAAACCACATATACTCTATTAACAACAAAATCAAAATCTAAATACTGGTTTTGAACATTGAGTAGGTAAGACCAACACCACATTTCTCAGTCACTTTCTCTGTAGTTTTTATGTTCCTCCTCATGGTCACCTCTAGGAGTGAGTAGAAAGAGTACTAGATGCAGGGGAGATTGTCAAATTCTAGTCTTAAGTAAAGCATCCTGTAGCTTTCTACTTTTGGGATGGTCACTCGACAATTAGAACTATAGTTTCCTAACCGCTTTGAAAATGTCATGAAATACATGAAGGAATTTGGAAACCTATATACCATGTGGGCAATGGTGAAACATTTTTATGATTTAAACCTTTCTTGTTCTCATGCCTTGACTTTTTTTTTTTTTTTTGGTACTGGGCATCGAACTCATGACCTTGCGCTTGCCAGGCAGACTCTGTGCTGCTGAGCTGTATCTCCGTCCCTCATGCCTTAACTTTTGGTGAACTTTCTCTTTTTGATAATAACGAGAGTTAAGATTTAGTGAAAGTTTGCTATTAAAATAACACTGCTGTGAACGACCTTATACATTTTCTTTGGTGTGCATGCATATGTGTTTCTGATGGTATGTTTTTAGGAGTGGAATAACTAGATTATAGATTATGGACATGTGCAATTTAAGTGGACACTGCACAATTTTTCAAAATGGTTATTTCAACTTATATACCTTGCAGCAGAATTGAGAATTTTCCTTACTTCATGGCCATGCCATCAGAATTGTCAGTTTAAAACACTCTAGCCAGTTTGAAGGTGTGTATTAGTATTTTTATGACTTTAGTTTTATTCCTCTGATAGCTAAGAAGCTCATTTTCAGATTTTTCTGGTAACCATTTGGATATCTTGTTTGGCAAAATGACCAATCAACAATTTCCTTGAGCGTTCTACTAGAGTTTTCTGTCTTTTCTCATTAATTACTGAAATTATTTTTATATTCTCGATACAAGGCCTTTATTGGTTATATGCATTGCAAATGTCTTCTCTTACTCTCTGTCCCACATTTTCAATCTCTTAATTTCATTTGATGAACAGATATTCTTAATTTTGATATCATACTTACCAAACATTATTTTATGGTAATAACGTGCTCATTTTGTAAGTCTTCTACCCTGAGGTCATAGAGATATTCCCCACATTATCTTTTTAAGATTTTATTGTTTTTAATCTCATATTTAGATTACAGTGTACCTAAAATTCACTTTTTCAAATGAGGTATAAATTGGTGTCAAATTCCATTATTTCTATGTGGATATCTAATTGTCCCAGCACTATGTTGGAAAAGCCATTATTATCCCACTACTCCACAGTACTACTGTTGGAACCTGGATTTTTCCAGAAGTGGAGCCCTGAGGCAAATGTTTGCCTAGAGGTTATATATTTGGCAACATAATCCCAATAAGCAAAAGTACAAGACAGGGCAATGAAACAAGAAAACAGAGAGTCAGCGTGAAGGTATATGATCAAACTGATCTTGACTATACTTAATTGGTGCTAAATTCTTTTAGGGAACCTCGTAAAATACAATTTAGAGCTCTACCTGGGGACATTAGGAAGAAACATTTCTCCAGTGGGTCTCCTACTGGCCATGGCTGGTTCCAGGGGTGTTAGCTCTGCTGTGCCTCCAGGGTATACATGGGTGAGGGCCGAATGTGGGGATCTCATGCCTTGGCATTGGTTAAGCCCGAGGACAGGAAGAAAGGTAAGCAATGTGTGTGAAACGCCAGATGCTGTGTTTGCACATGTGAGATACTCTTTAAGGCCAGTGTGAAATAGGCTGCCATCAAAAATGACTGGGAGGATTTTGATGTAGTTCATAAGATGTTCTTTATTCTAGTTTATTACATGATTTATCTATGTTGAAAGCATCACTACAAGTACTATATCTGTAACCCTGTACTAAGCTTTTGCACTTAGTGGAGTAGTTTCTCCAGTCTTATTCTTCAAGAGTTCATTGATTAACGTAGACCTTTTGCGTTTCTACGTGTATTCTAGTCAGCTTGTCAAATCCCAGAAATAAATCCTGTGGGATTTTGAGTGAAATTACCTTGAACCTATGGATTAGTTTAGTGAAAAGGGCTATCTTTGTATCATTATGATTTCCATGAACATAGTTCATGCTTTTTTAAATTGCTCTAAATAACATTTCCAACTTTTCTGTAGAAAAGTCTTGCATATCTTTTGTTAGATACATTTCTAGGTATTTATCCTATTTTTCTTTATGTGGGTACTGGGAACCAAACTCAGGACCTCGCGCTTGCCACACAGGAGCTTATGCTGCTGAGCTATATCACCGGCCCTATTTATCCTATTTTTGTGGTGCTGGGTATCAAACCCAGAGGCTCATACAAACTAGACAAACACTCTATCACTGATCTATGTCCACAGCCCTATTTCTAGGTACTTATTTTTAATTTTCTAATTTTGTTCCTGATATGTAAAAAATAAATGGATTTTTATATCCAGTAATATTGCCAAACTTACAGGTTCATGGTTATAATTTATATAGATAATATTATATTTTCTATACATGTAATCACAGCATTCATGAATAATTTCAATCTTTTTCCTGCCTTTTTAATCTTTGCGTGATTTATTTCTCTTTCTACCTTATTGTTCTGGTTGGACCAATTGTAAAATGTGGAATGGAAAGATGACAGTAGGTATTCTTTCTATAGTCTCAGCTTCAGTGGGAAAATTTCTGTATTTTACTTTTAAGTTGCCATAAGGTTTTATAAAGATAATATTTATTCAATAAAAGAAGTTACATTTCTATTCTTAGGAGAGGTTTTTAAAATCATGATTAGAGTTTGAATTTTATTGAATACTTTTCACAACTATTAAAATATACACAAATTTTTCTTCATCCTGTAAATGTGATGAATTATACTGATTTAAAATATATTTTTGTATTTAAAATACTTTTCTTATAGACAAGAGGATTTACAGAAGTGTTGGAAAGACAGTAGAGTGTTCTCATATGCCTTCCTCAGCTTCCTGTATTGTTAACACTTTAAAAAATCATGATATACTTATCAAAAACTAAAACTGGATATTTTTTAAAACTTAAATCAGAATTGTATTACTGAAACAGATCTCAATTTGGTTTTGATTTCTACCCTTTTCATATGTTTCTGAGTGTGTTAAGTTTAAATACATATATTTATGAGTAAGATTTGCTTTCATTTTCTTTTTTTGTAACAGAATTCTAGCCAGGTTTTTGTATCCAGGTATACTCAAGTACATTGGAGATTTTCCATTATTTCTTCCTGTGTTTTAGAGGAACTGGTGAAAGATTACCAATTCCTTTAAATGTTTGGCAAATATCTTTGTAGGTAGGTTTCTAAATTGTGGATTTTATCTATTTCATAGTTTTCTGTTTTAGAGTTAGTGTTTTTAACCTTAATATTTCTAAGAATTTGTCTTTTTGTGGTCAGTTTCTATAATTTTGTGGCGGCTTGGCATCCATTTTGAATTTAATTTAGGCTCTCACACCAGAAGCCATACTTGGTCACCCTTAATACTGTTTTCGGTGATCTGCTTCCTCCTAATTCCTCAGTGTGGTTGATCCAGAGCACCTTGTGGGGTCCACCTCTCTTTGGGACAATGAGACACCACCTCCTTGACTTGTCCCACTGACCCCCATAGTCCACATGGGCCATCCACAGATGTGCTACAGTGGTCACTGCGTGACTTCATGGAGCTCACATCTGCTTGACGTCAGCATGCTCATTAAAACCCCTGAGAGAGATTTGTTTGGATAACATTCTTGACCTCAGTAAAAGTTTTGGCCCTCAGATACCTCACTCTGTCTCTTTTGTTCCCCACCCACTGCGATAGCTTTCTTGTCCAAATGGCTCACCTCTTACAATGGTTGCTGCCCTCTTCTCTCTGGATCTGTAATTAATAATGTGCTTCTGTTATTCCAGGTATTTTGTTGAATTTTCTCTTGATCAGTGCACCTGACCTAACTTCTTTCCCTGTCACGACTGTGCTGGAGAGGGGCTGTCTTGGTGGAAATAAACTGGATACAAGTTTATTGTCTAAGAACTACAAAGTATAATTCACTAGTATAATCAAGTTTCCTTGAGAAGGATACCTGGCCATGGCTTAGACACTTGAATACAGGCTTCCATTCTCCTGAGTGCAAGTTTACTTCCCCTTATTTGCTTCCCCTTATTTCTAGGATGTAGTTCTTTATGTCATCAATCACATGCACATGTGATTTTTCATATACTTCATCCTTGGCAAGTCTTGGATTACAGTTTTGTCTCTTTAACTCTAAAGAAGCATTGCAAGTGCTACTCATTCTTCCCTCTCTTCAAGTGAAAAAAGAGACCCTAGACAAGTACCAGGGCTAAGCTCAACCTTCTAGATTTACATCTTCTCCTGAATCTTGTTTCCATAGAGATACTTCCTCATGATGCTCTTAGCTCTTCCATGGATGTCCTTCAGAAGAGGTCCTTTTTTTTTTTTTTTTTTTTAAGGTTTTAGTTATCTAGAGATCTGAGAGTTGGTTTTAGTGACCAAGTCTGCTTTTAGTGAATGCAAACATCTGGACATCTTTGAATATCTTGGCAAGGTAGATATTAATCTCCTTACCTTAAAAGCAGCAAACCTGTCTGACTTCAAGGCTTCTTTTCAATTTTATATGATATCTTTCTGTATTCTTCACCATCTTTGTTTGCCATTTGAGAGGTATGTTGAGACATGTGTTGAGTTACACCAAATATGGAGAGAATGAATGCTATGTAGGGATTGTCTAGTAAGGTTTGCCTTTGCAGATTGTAGTAGATTGTAGTTGTATCTGTCTGCCTGTATCATGTCTTTTCAAGACAAAGTTGTTTAGGATGAGCATATTAAGCCATGCAGGTGCTTTTTACAAAATACATGTTGTATATTTTTTATTCTAGACAGGCTTATTGATCACTGGCTCCATCTTATTTTTTTGCATGAATTGTCACATAGAGAAAATGTTAATTCCTTATATTCATGTTAATTCCTTTATTCATGTCTATGTAATACTTTAAAATGTATGCACCACTTAGCATACTCTTGCGAAGGAAACCGGATGGAATATACATATTACTTATGAGAAAAAAATTCAGAGAGATCAGTTCATTAGCTCAGGACTACATAGCTAGTAATGGGAATATTTTAAATCTGTTCAAGTGATATTTTTCTTTTCTATTAAATGAATGAATGATTTTATCTATTTTTACAACTATTATATTGTATATTATTCTCCACTAAAAATAAACATAATTTGTGTTTGTGTAGTGTTAGAGGGATGCTAAGATACCAGCCTTTGGAGAATAATAAACTGTATTCAAATCCCTGCAGAATAACTAACCAGTCACCAGAATTTGGGCAAACTACATAACTACATATCTTGGTTCCTTTTCTCCCATTGCTGAGACAAAATACCCAACACCCAAAACTAAGGAAGGAAAGGTTTATTTAGCTTACAGTTTGTGGAGGTTTCAGTCCATAATCAGCTGGCTCCAAGGCAGGGTGGCATGGCACAGGGCAACCGCTCATGGTGGCAGAAGATAGCAAAAGCAGCAAGAGCAAAAAGGGCAAAATGGAGGAGCAAGACTCTTTTCCTCCCTTATATTGTATGCAGACTACCTGCCCCAGGATGGGTATAGCACTTACACTGCCAATCCCAGCACTAGACAATGATCCAATCACAAACTCTGGATTCAGCTGGCTCTGAAAAGCCCTTCCCCAATGACTGAATGAGGCTTTAGGCGACATCCAGACACAAACCATAACATTACATTATCCCTCAGGACATTCATCTGGAAAACTGAGATGAAAAATATTTAATCCAGTTAAGTATTGTTATGAGGACTAAATAAAATAATGCATTAAGTCCTTCATGCAGTATATGGGATTTAATAAATACTCAATAAATAGTAATTGTTATTACTGCTGTTTCAGTGTTATTAATGAAGGTCATGATCTGTTTACTATAAGGGACAGGATTTTGCTTTCTTAATTTAGAACCAAGAATAGATTCTTTTGTTGGCCTTATTTATATAGAAGGTCAAAAACCTGAAAATGTTCCTTGCCTTCTTTCATATTTGCTATAATTACCTGTGGAAAACAGAAACCATATAAGTGCAGAACTCCAGAGTGCTAATCACTGTTTTTGCTCTCAAGGGATCTCATGCTACATTTGTAGCTTACATTTAGGGCATTTGGGAAACTGATTTGGAAGATCTGGAGGAAAAACAAAGCCTGAAATATTAATAGACTGATTGGGCTGGTTTATGCCACTTTACAGTAAACATTTTTCCATCTTTTTAAACAATCAATTTAATGTCCAGCTATGTTCTGGTAATGATGCAGTTATAAAATTGTTCATTCATGTTTTAATACTTCAACCCATTTTAGAATCTGGAAGAAAAAGGAGTAATTCTTATATGATGTATGGAAAAAACTTCTCTATTATTCAGGAACTAATAACATTAAATTGAGGAGGAGGCTTATTTTCACTTTGCAAACAGAATCAAAGGCATCAGTAAAACTGAGTAAGATCAAATGCATCCTGACTTTTGAAACATTCCCAAGACCTTAAGCAATGCCAAAAAATTTCAATGAGACAGAAGACAGTAACATGTCCCATGACATTCAAGTCTTTGTATAATTTCTTCGCACTGAGGGTGGGCTGGAACTCTGACATGCTTCTAACCAATATCCCAAAGGTGATGGCATATGTCACTTCTGTGACGATATTACATACATGATAAAGGTGACGGGCTGGAACTCCTGTGCTTATGTTACATGATACGAGACTTGCTTTCCTTACTGACATTGAAGAAGCTACCTGCCAGGAGTTCTACAGCCAGAAATCAAGTCAGCTAACAAAACAAAACCAACAAAATTAATTCTTCCACCATTTGAGTGAGGTTTCTTGTTTCAGTGTCAAAACATGTCCTCCCATATTTCTTCAAGTAGATCTAATTTTTCCTTAACAGTAGGTCTCTAAATTATGAGGAATTTTTATATGACATGAAATAGTTTTAATTCATATTTTCTAAGAGAAAATGGTATTTGTTAAAACATTTTGATTTTTAAAAAGATTTATGATACCGTATTTCTTACATTCTAAGTTGTCAAATGCTTTAGTCTATTTCTGGACTCTGGGTATCCTTCACTGAGATATGTGTTTGTTCATACACTAATGCTGTATATCTCATTGCTATTTGTTTATAGGAATTCTGTTTGGGTTTCATTATAATGACCTTGAATTTTACAGATTAATTCAGAGATCTTCATATCTAAGCTATTTAATCTTCCCAGCCACAAACTTGATTATTTATTCAAATCTTTTCTGTAACTTTCCACAACATTTCAAGATTTTTTGTATAAAGAGCTAAAAGGGGCTTGGATCTATTTCCTTCTCAGTTTTATTACTGTTATAAATAGTAATAGTTGTCCATTTATATTTATTGAGTATTCATCATTAATTGACTGTTAATAGTATGGAAATAGTTACTGATTTTTATAGTTGATTCTATATCCAGCATCCCTGTTAAATTATCTTATTTGTTCTGATAGTTTGATTTTTTGAGGGGATTTTATATATGCACCTCATTAGCAAATGACAAAAATTTCTAAACTTTATACCAATTTTTCCCACTTATTTCATTGCTGTGGCCTTCAGTAAAATAATCATAGAATGTGCATTGGAAGTATTTGTCCTGTTTTTGAATTTAATATAAATTTAAGTTTCATCAGTAAGCATTGTATTTACTATGTATACACTTTATCAAAATAAGAATATTTTTGCTCTTCCTTGTTTGGTAAAATATTTTACTAGGAAAATACTATTAGGAATGTGATTAGGAAAGTTTGTGAAGGGCTTTTATTAGGATTACACATTGCTAGGAATATCATCTAATGATTTTCTGCGTGCTTTTGGATGATCATGTTTTCCACCATTAGTCTGCTAAAGCAGTAATTTTTTTTATATTCTTATATTGCATTCCTAGATAAAATCTACCTAGGTATCATTAACTATGTTTAAGTACTACTAGATTTAACTAATGGATGTTTTATGTGGGAATTTTATATCCATGCTTATAAATCAGGTTGGTCAATAATTCTTTTTTTCTGATAATACCACTTTCTACTTTTGATTTAAAATAGCATCCTAATCTCACAGCTGACTTGGGTAGTTGCCTACTTTTTAAGTCTTGAATCAATTTACATAACATAAAATTGAAATGCTCTTTGAACATTTGTTGAATCCCTTTCTAAAACTGCCTGGGCCTAGAATCTTCATAAGAGAGAAATGTTTAAAACATTTCTAGGGAGCTGATGAGGTAGCTCAGCAGTGTACGCACTTGCCTGCAAGCGCGAGGGCCCCAGTTCGACTCCTGGAACACACATATGAGAAAAGGCCGGTGATATTGCTCAGCGGCACGGACGCCTGCTGGTGCATGAGGTCCTGAGGTCGACCCCTGGTACCCACAAAAACAAAAACAAAAACAAAAAACATTTCTGATGGTTTGAGGCTTAGATAGGAAGAAGTGATTTTCTATGTCAGCTTGGTCTGCCATAAAAAAAATCACATTTTTATGTATATTATATTGTTTTTCCATCAAGGGCAAAGATATTTCCTTGTGAACCTTTAAAACTACAAATAGAAAGGGTCCTGATCAACAGAGGATTTAGGGATGATCTGTCTGTTTTCAGAGGCCTGTATTTGACCCTGGGAGACTTTGTTCTTCCCTCAAAGTTGGTACTGTCATTTGACTTCAACCCAAATGTTGGTTCTGTCATTCTTGGCTTCTCTGTTAATCAATAACCAGAGCTACTGAAAAGAGCAAATATTTCTGGAAGGCCAAGTTCAAAGTAATGAAACAGATACGCCCATCAGATATGCCCAAAATGTCAGAAAATCCTCCCCCAGCCAGAATACTTCAGTTGCCCAGGTAATAGTTCCTGTTGCAGTTCCAGTTGCTACTGTCTCTTAGAAATGGCTGGTCACTGTGATGCACAGCTGGTCCCTGTGATGCACAGCTGGTCACTGTGATGCACAGCTGGTCACTGTGATGCACAGCTGGTCACTGTGATGCATAGCTTGTCACTGTGATGCACAGCTGGTCACTGTGATGCACAGCTGGTCACTGTGATGCACAGCTGGTCACTGTGATGCACAGCTGGTCACTGTGATGCACAGCTGGTCACTGTGATGCACAGCTGGTCACTGTGATGCACAGCTGGTCACTGTGATGCACAGCTGGTCACTGTGATGCATAGCTGGTCACTGTGATGCATACTGTAAAAACCAGTCAAAGACAGCCCAGTATTTTGCTTCTGTACTCCCTCTTGTTTATCCCATATAAGTCCCAAACCACAAGAGATCAGGGCCTGATATTTTGGGAGTGATGCCGATCAGTGCCCATTGACATGAAATAAATCTACCTCCAAATCCTGGGTGTTGTTTCAGTGTTTCTGCTTGCCATTGCACCACCAGTTACTGTACCCACATATAGTTTTTATAATACAATAGTAACCTTATGAGAACACTTTCTACTATTTGTACTGTACACAAGAGGGGAAAATGTGATTGGAGAAATGAAATAGCTTGGCCAAGTTACTTAGTTGAAAGAATAGCAGAAGAGGATAGTAAAGACGGGCATATCTGTTTCGTTACTGGCCTTCCAGAAATATTTGCCCTTTTCCTTTGATTTTTGCCTTAATGTACAGTCTCCAGCTGAAGAATTATTTGTCAAAAAAATTTCCCCTCAAGTTTAATTTGATTGTATTAACTCATAATCATAACTACTTTGAGAAAAGCAATATTTGTGATGTTTTATGTAGGTACAAACAGTACTAATATTCTCCATGCTGTTCCTGCTTCTTTTACCTTCTCTAAGTTATATGTTTACCATCTTCTGTATCTTTGGCTGGATTTATTAAGATTGTCTCAACAGATACATTTAACTGAACAAAGGATACAAATATTAACATTTTTCTGTACACACCATCAAGTGATCATACGATCAAGCCAAAAGCTTTTTAGTGAAAATGGCAGAATCATCAGAAAGGCTTGTATTGCTCTATTTTCCAGTAGACCCCTGCTTTAGGATATGTGAGAGGCAAGAGTGGTGGAGTGGTGAAAATCACTGCCCTTGTCTGAACACAACTCAATCGTGAATCCTATCTTTACCACTTTTAATATGGAGCAAGGGGGAAATTAGAAAATCACTCACTGTCTATAAGCTAAGGCTCTCTCTGACATACTTCTCCCCCTTCCTTTTGGTTTTTATGTTTCAATATATAACTTATGTACCACAAGTTTCACCATTTAGAAAGCACAAATCAGTGGGCTAAGTTTGTTTCTGCAGAAGGCAACTTTGTACCTGAACTTTGTACCTGGTAGCAGTCACTCCCCCTTCCTCCACTCCCCAGCTCCTCACAACCATTATTCCTCATCTATCTTTATGATTCTAACTGCTCTAGATACCTTATGTCAATGGAATCATATGGTATTTTTCCTTTGATCATTGGCTTATTTCACTTTACATATTATCCTCAAGACTCAGCCATGTTGTAGCATTTCACCCCCTTATTTTCTCAATAACATCTCATTGTATGAATATACTGCATCTAATTATCCGTTCATCAGTGGATGAACATTTGTATTGTTTTTGTTTTTTGACCATTGTAGATACTGCTGCTTTGAACACTCATATACAAGGTTTTGTGTGAACATATATTTTACTTCTTCTGAGTATATATTTAGGAATGGAATTACTGAATCATATGGCAACTCTGTTTATGTTGTGAGAAATGGCCACTGTTTTCCATGGATGTCACACTATTTCACATTCCAATCAGCAACTTGTGAAGGTTCCAGTCTCTACATATACTTGCTGACTTATTATTCTTCTTTTTCTTTTTAATTATAGCTATCCTAGTGGGTGTGAAATGAAACCTTATTGTGGGTGTAATCAGCATTTTCACAAAGACTAATGATGGTGAGCATCTTTTCATGTGCTTATTGGCTATTTGTATGTTTACTTTGGAGAAATACATATTTAAATACTTTGCCAATTTTTCAGTTGGATTGTTTGCCTTTTTATTGCTCAGTTGTAAAGGTTATTATATATTCTGGATAATATTTCCTAATGAAATATATGACTTTCCTATCTGTGAGTTGTATTTTTACTTTCTTGATAACTGATACACTCAGATACAGTCATATTTAATCTTACAGAATATTTGTGAAGTAAGCAATATCAGCCCCATTTTAAAGCTGAAGAAGCAATCAGAGTGATTGCATAGCTTTCTCCTAGTCATACAGCTAGTAGAAGACAGGAAACAGGTTCAAACCTAACCTTTAGCTTAGAGCACAGGAACTTGTTTACAATGCCTGCTGCCTACTTGCAAGATGGCAGTTGCAAGACATACTCCAGAGTGATGTGTGATTTATGACCCACCAAGGTGTGTAGATATTGCTATGGATTCAGATGAAGAGCAGACTGTAGGTATCAGAGAACTCGGGAAACTTCAGGGATAAGTAGAGGAGAACATTGATTCTCCTTTAGGCAGGAAATATTGTTAGCAAGAGCCTTCATTGGGAATACAAGGTTGTTTCAAAGAACAGTAATTAAGCTACTGGGGCTGAGTGGAGAATGTTGTGGGCAATACTGAAAGATGTTACTAGAAAAGTAATTTAAGGTCAGATGATGGAAGAGCTGGTGTTATTACCTTTTTTGGGTGACACAGGCAATGAGAAACCATGGACAGTTTTCAAATTGTATGGCTTTAGGGCAATTAGTCTCACAAAGTAGATGAATAGAGAAAAGGATTAGAAGATGACATTGTTGGAAAATGAATGTAGATATATTATAAAATGGTAAAAGCCTACTGGAATGGTAGGGATGAAAAAATGGAAAAGTATGAAGAGACACAGGAAACACTTCATGGGGGAATCTAGAAGGCATTACGGGATACTACATGTAAAAAGAATATGCAGCTCAATTCTGCAAGTTAAATAGGGAGTCATAATAATACTAACACTGCCTGACATTGAATGAGTATATTTTACTTGTCAGGGAAATGAGAACCACCATGGACAATTAGTCTTGATGAATGGGTAGGGATTTAGCTAAAGGGAATTATCTGAGGCAGAGAAAGCATTTCGAACCTCTTGTCTTATTGTGTCCTGCAACAACATTCTTTTCTAGGTGAAAAAAACAGGATGTGGGAAGGTCTAGCAACTTGGTTAAGGTTGAGTACCCAGTGTTACAATACGAAATGAGGATTCAAGTCTAGACTGTTATAATACAGTGCAAAGACAATTTTTAATATTGAAAAATGGTATTAAAGAAGAAGGCCAGACATCTAAGACATTTTTGGGGAGGAAAAAGGTATTTTGTCTTGGGTTACGTGTGAGGAAAGACCATTTACTTGGGAATACCCAAAATAAAGTGATGAAGCAGGGAAGAAAGGGTGAAGGAGGACAGGAGACTTAGAGGATGTGGACAGCAGAGAACTCAAAGCCCTGGAGAGAATACAGCCACCCATGTAAAGTGAGCAGGATGGAGAGAATGCTGGACCTTAAGGAAGGTGGAGGTGGGAGGAGAGAGGAGTGAAGCAAGGAGAGGGAGAAGATGGCAAGTGAGCAGAGAAGTAACAGAAGAATGAGGATGGAATGAAAAAGAGAGTGCATGACAACGTCACGAAAACAAAGACTGAGAATAGCCGGTACCTCAGGATGTCTTCTTGGGCTTTTCTTTTTCTTTTTTTTTTTTATGTGGGTACCGGGAGTCGACCTCAGGACCTCGTGCTTGCCAGCAGGCACTTGTGCTGCTGAGCGATATCACCGGCCCCTTTTTCTCCTTTATGTGGGTACCGGGAGTCGAACTCAGAGCCTCGTGCTTGCCAGCAGGCACTTGTGCTGCTGAGCGATATCACCGGCCCCTTTTTCTCCTTTATGTGGGTACCGGGAGTCGAACTCAGAGCCTTGTGCTTGCCAGGCGGGTGCTTACGCAGCTGAACCATCTCACCAGCCCCTCTTCTTGGGCTTTTGAAAACCCATTTCAGAGAGAAGTGCTATAGACTCTGTTCAGGGGCTTGAGGTATGAGATAGTGAATAGAAAGAAAAGAGGCCAAGGGTATAGAACGTTGAATTAAATCGGGTAAGCAGTGTTGCGAAGGAAAGAGGACTGAAGTCAGAGGAGCACCAGGGACTGTAGTTAGAGATTTGTTTGCAGTTGATGGAGGTCTGTGCATATGTGAAGATAAGGAAGAAAGATGGATAGAGCAATCAAACAAAACCAAAGCTCTAAATTAAACAATACATTGTTAATGGTGTTAGTTACAGCATTTTCTAGCAGGTAAGAAAGATTTTGTCTTTTTTAAAGCTGAAATCTAGCATTTATTGTCAGGCAATGCTTTGGCTTGGATGTGGTTTGTTCCCACCAAAAGTCAGGTTGAAATTTAGTTCCAGTGTAATGGTATTGAGTGGTGGAGTCTTTAACTGGTGTTCGGATCAAGGGTGGTCTGCCCCTGTGAAGGGATTACTGTGCCTCCTGGGAGAGTGGGTTGGTTTTCATAAAAGCAGGTTGTTATCAACTTGTGGTCGGTCCCTTTGGCCCCTCTCCTCTTTGCACATATCCACTTGCCCTTCTGTGCCAGTGTGCATGCAGCAGTGTGTGAGGCCTTCGTCAGAAGCCAAGCAAACCAGCACCTTGCTCTTGGACTTCCAGAACCATGAGCCAAAATAAACCTCTTTCTTGTGTAAATTACTCATTTTCAGGTGCCCCATTAGAGCAAAAGCAAAAAGTAAAAGTGTAGTGTAAGGGGCTTTTAATTCTCACAACAGTCCAGCAAGGCCCACAGTATCGTGAGTGTTGTTAGAGACTGTGTCACTGATCCTTCTTTTGGAGGCATTGGGCGATTCTCCTGTCCCTAAAATCACCCACTGGGTGATCGCTCATGAGCTTGTATTTAAAAAGAGTTCTTTCTGTGAGTTTTTCACACAGAAATTCTGATGACAAAAGTAGAGTAGTATCATCTCTAATAAAAAACAGCTAGCACTTCTTGTGTATTTATCCAACTTGTTTAATTCCCCCACCATATTACAAGTGGCAATTACTTTTATTTTATTTTATTTTATTTTGTGTGTGTGTGTGTGTGTGTGTGTGCTGGGACTCAGGCTCAGGACTTTGTGCTTGCCAGGCAGGAGCTGCACTGCTGAGCTATATCCCTGGCCCTAAGTGGCTACTGTTTAGATGCAGCAATTGAGACTCCAAGACATTAAGTAACCAAAAATGATGGTGATGGTGAAATCAAAATTGAAACGCAGGTAGATGTTCCTGTTCCCACACAGATGCTCTTAGCCTTTAGACTGTTCATATTGTCTTGTCCTTTAGGATTTCCAGTGGATCTTTTTATTCCTTTAACTTTTCAGCCCTCTAGCTGGGATGAGCTTGCACTCGTTAGCAATGCACAAACAGGCATAGAGAATTTATCACGGTGTTGCCAGCAAGTTAGAGACCGAACATGAAATGATACCCAGGTCCCCTTACTCTTAGCATTTTGTGGTACTCCTGAGATGAGATGGGATAAAGGTGTCCAGCCTGGAAATTGGAGATGTAATGATGCATCTTAGCACTGCCACTCACTGGCTACAGAAACACAGTTAAGCTGCTCGTCTAAACCAGTTCTTGGGTTTCCTCTCTGTAAAAGGAAGGGGTGGGATTTAATCGTATTCTGACTGTGGAGCTTTTAGGTCCAGTGTAAAACTGATGCAAGGGCCGGTGAGATGGCTCAGCGGCTTAAGCGCCTGCCCGGCAAGCGTGAGGGCCCGAGTTCGACTCCCGGAACCCACATACGAAAAAGGGGCCGGTGATATCGCTCAGCGGCACGGGCGCCTGCTGGCGCTCAAGGTCCTGAGGTCGACCCCCCGGTACCCACAAAAAAAAAAAAAATAATAAAAAAAAAATAAATAAAACTGATGCAAGCCACATGTGTAATTTTGCTAATAGCCAAATTAAAAAAGTAAAAAGTCACTAGGTGAAATTAAATTTGATTTTATATATAGAATTTAGTTTTATATAATTTTATAAACATTTATATTTTATATAAATATATATTATATATAATTTAACCCAATCTATGACCATTTCAAAATGAGGTTCATATAAAAATCATTGCACTCTTTTTTATTGCGCTAAATCTTAAAATAGTCCATGTTTCATACACTCAACACATCTCCATTTGGACTAGGCACATTTCAAGAGCTTCATAACCACACATAGCTGGGGGGTACCATGTTGGAAAGCATAGATCTGTAATCTGAGCAGTAATTATACAAAGTCTCTCCCCCAACAGTAAGGAGCTAGAAGCATCGCAGGCAGCAGCAGTTGCTGCTAAGATATTTGCCATCCCATCTGCTTAGCTTCACATCCTTCTCCTCGGGCTCCAAGGCATCTGCCTGCCTCAACTAAGTAGAGTGGGAAATCATGAATGATGGCCCTCTCCTTACTGCCACCGCCTCTCCACAGTCAGTACCCATGAAGCCCACACAACAAGGGCATCATCTTTCCAAGCTGACAGCCCTGGGACAATGACACTTGTGGTAAATTAAGTGGAATGCTGATGAAAAATGAAGTGTGGTGACACTCTAACAGTACTAGCAGTTGGAGGAGTCTACTGTGGGCCTTGACAAATGCATTGTCTTTTAGGTCTCTCCATGGTGTTTGAGTACTGGATCATCTATTATCCTGCATGCTATGTGTGAGGAGAGAAATAAAATGAAATGGAACTCAAATAATCATTGTAAAGGCAGATTTACTAGATACCATCACAGTTTATCTGGAGGAAGAAATCTCCTTGCAAGACGGCATGCTTGTTAAAACATCTTTACATTGAATCTGGACTTTTTTTTCACAGTTCAGAAATACAGGTCAAGCTTAGACGAGTGGAGGGGGAATAGAATTTGCCTTTCATTAGTCAGGCGGAGCAACTAAACCACCATATTTATTTGTAAACTAAAAATACAGGTAAATTTGGAGTAATTATTCCATTTTCTTTAACAGAGGTCCTACAGATGCAATATCCAGCTTCTGAAAATACTTAATACTGCAGTTGGTCTGTGCTTTGTGACTATGAGGATAATTTTATGAAAATAAAAAGCATTAAAATCCATGAAAAATAATACTAATAAAAGTAGTAAAATTAAACATAATATAGCATTCCTTGCTTGTCCAGAATTAATTTTTGTGTACCTGTTTGCAAAGGTGGTAAATTGATGTGAGCTTGACATTGTGTTACAAACCTGGGAGGAATCTTAATGAATGCCTGGCTCACAGAATCAGAAATGCAGTATCGCATGTGTCTCATTCATGGCAGATGCTACTAATCAGCCCTCCCTAGGAAGCCTGGGCATGGGTGTAAGATTTTTCTTGCAGAAGAGTCTCAGATGGCAGATACAAAGCTGTTAGTATCATCCAGGTAAGCCTGCCTGCCACCCCTCCTCATGTCCAGCCACCTCCTTCTGCACATAAGGAGAGTAAGACCTTGAGTTAGGTGCTCTATATAATCTCATTTATCAGGAACTACTGAGGGGAAAACTGGAACACATTTATGGCCACGGAGTCCCAGGCCTCATCTCTTGCCACTTCCTTCTGCCTGTGGATGGTAGTATGTTCTAAACAGAAAGGTGCCATGTGCCCTGCAGAACTTTGTTTTGGGGGATACCTGTCATTGGTGCTAGGTCTAACCTTTAATAAATTCCACAAGGTCCCATCCATGTGATGGATTTTTAGGGTTGTCAGAAGGGCATCAGTACTTCCACAGCTGCAGAATCCATGCACATGTCAGTTAAGTTTTTGTGGTCGTTAGGGAGAGGAGGAAGGTCTTGCCTGACAAGTTCCTTTCCCTGTGTTTGGTACCTGCAGTCCCAGGATCTGTGATGTGACTAAGAGCGCTAGACTCTTATATCAGACTCCCTGGGATTGAGCTATGGCTTTGCTACCTACAAGCACTGCGAAAGTTAACTAATGTCTCGGTGCTTCAGTTTATTTCTAACATGTGACTCTCGCTTGTACACGTCTCACAAGGCTGCTGTGAGAATCGAGGGAGTTAGTTCACCTGAGCGACTTAGAAAACAGCGTGCAAGCGTGTAGTACTCACTCGGTGAGTGCTAATAACAACAGTGATCATCATCAATATTCAGATAGTTATCTTTTTTTTTTTTGCTGGGGTTTGGGGAAAAAAGTATAGAAAATACGTTATCTAAAGAAGGAACACAGGACTAACAATTCTATTCCTAAATCTCACTCCTGTGTATGTGATAAAAGGCAGTTTTTGAAGCATGTGCTTTGTTCTTTATAAAGTGTCAAACGTATTAATACTCATAACCTTAATACTCTTAAAACAACTCCTCCAGCAACCTCGTAAGAATTCTGGGTAATTTGCTCAGTTTTACTGCCAAGGACACTGAGATTCAAAGAGATTAACTGGATTATCCAAGAACTAGGTAGTTTGTAAGGTATGAACTGGATCATTTAGATTTTCTCCTTTGCTTCTTTCAAAGGTGAGAGGTAATCAAGACATAGGAAAAATAACATTTTTAGAAAATGAAGATGGAAATAGGCACTTAGAAGGACAGTGGTAGCCAGGGCAATCTTAGCCACTCTTGGAGTTTTGTCTACCACCCACATCTGGTGATGTCTAACCCTGCCTTTCTAAATAATTATGCCTCCAGAAATTTAGATTTTATCTCTAGTTCCCTCTTTAATTTCCCATAGTCACGCCCAACTTATCCAAGTGGGTCTCAGTATCTCACCCTCCAAGTCCTCTCTTTCTCTTCTTTGATCCCAGGCATCATCTACCCCTAGTATTAGTGCCACCCTAGATTCCTTCCATTCTTCATTCCACCTCTCATTACATCCTGCCAGTTCTCCCTTTTATGTACTTCTGCAAATGCATCCTTCTAATAAATCCTAACACACTGGCCTGCTTCAGTCAGGTTCTCTTCATCCTTTTTGCAGCAGAAGTGCCTCTCCTGCCTCCTGTTTTGCCCCTCTTCACACTGTATCCCGTGCTCTGCAATTGGAGCCCTCTGCCTACGATACACAGAGGCCATGTCATTTGCTGGAGGAAGGAAGCCTGACTACTTAGCGTGGTAGACCCACTCCATAGACCTGGTTCTGTCCATCCTTACCCTCACTGACAACATGGTCCCCATCCTGACACTCACTTTGTACCTGAGTCATTCTGAGTAGTGTCCTCCCTGCATGCCTTTCTCTTAGCTCTCTCTAGGATTCTGAGGGAAGATGTTGTCTTATTTATCCAAAAGGCAATGCAGAGTAATAGTGAAGTGCATGAGCCCTGGCATCGAACTGTCTGGGCTTTAACTCTATTTAAACTGAGTGCATGAAGACACATTACATAATCTTCCTATGCCTTTGTCTCGTGGTTCTCAAACGTAGCTTCACTTTTGAAATACTATCTAAAGGTAGTTTTAGAAAAGCAGTGATGGTTGGTCCTGCCCACAGGGTTCTGATTTAACTGGTATAGACAGGCTATAAGGACAAATGTCCCAAGTGGTCTAATGTGCAGCCAAAGTGGAGAACCACTGGCTTAATTTTTTTTTTTTTGCTGTAATATGGGTAATATTATATGTACCTCCTAGGGTTGTTTGATGACTAAGTTAATTAATGTAAAGGTCTTAGCACAACATTTGGTCCATTGTGCATAACCAGTCACTAGGGCTTACTATTAACTTTTAAAGCAATGGCTTTATATTAACATTAGTATTATGAAATAAACCATGAAAAATCATAAAACAGAAATTATATAGCTCAATTAATTATTAAAAAGCAACTATCTATGGAATTGCTCTGTAGATTAAGAAATAGAACATTCCTCCGTTTCAAGGATTTTCATAGTCCTCCTTCTAGGTAGTCATTGCCCTGACTTTTATGGTAATTCACATCCCTAAATATTAGAAGCTAGTTTTATTTGTTTTTCAAACTTGTTTTAAATGGAATAACTTGGTGTATCAGTCTGTGTTTACTAGAGAAACAAATATAATACAAGATGTACAAATATATAAGAATTCACAGATTAGCTTAGGATGGCTGCCCACAGAGTCAGGTGTGGCAGAGTGCAGAGGGCCTGTCTGCATACTGGGAATCCAAAGGATCCAGTCAAAAGCCTGGACCTCTGAGTAGTGTCCCATGCAAGTCCGTATCAGGAGGCAGAAGGGTCTGCATTGGAAGGCTGAAGAGTCTTCCTGGAAGTCAGGAGATGACGTACAAGGTAAAAGCGATGATTGGAGCTCCTCTGGAGACAGAAGCAATCCTTCCGTCTTTGTTTCCCTTTCATACCATTCTGGCAACAATCCTACCTAGGGTGGGCTTTCCATATGCAGAACTATGCTGAGCCAATTTAGTTGGGCGTTACTTACTCAAGTTGTTGTAATCAATCAGCTATCACACTTGGTGTCTTTTGCTCGTCATGATGATAATGAAAGTCATTCACAATGTGCATGAAGTACATTCATGCTGTGTTGTTTTATGTACCACGATATATTATCCATTTGACTGTTCATGGCATTTGGCTTGTCTGTACTTTTTAGATATTACTCTAACGCTGCTGTGATCATTTTTCTCCATGTCTTCTGGTGCATATGATCAAGCCCTTGAGACAGATAATACACAGAAGAGAGATAGGTCAGAGAATAGGTATATGTGTTGCTTTCACACAGCGTGCAATCCGTTCCCACATAGTCTAACCAATTTACATCGCCATCCTCAGTGTTTGAGGACAACCGTTGTTCCATATTCTCTCCAACACATGCTATGCTTGGTGTCCATTTTTATCCATCCTGGAGGAAGTGCAGTGGTTTCCCAGTGCAGTTTTCACCTGCCTGTCCCTGATCAGTAATAAGATTGAGTATATATTTTTATCTGTTTACTGGCTTTCTCATCCTGTTTTATCCACAGCCTGTTGAAGTCCCCTGTTCCCTTTTGTTGGTTGTAGTTATTTCACAGATTTTTAGTTTAAAAGTATTCAAGATATGAGACCCAAGGCCTTCAACTCGTTTGCCTTTTCACTCTCTTTTAATAGCATCCTTTGGGGATCAGAAAATCATCATTCTAATGTTTCTTTGTGGCTAAAAGCTTTGAGTTCTGTTTAAAATGTCTTAATCTACTGTGAGCTAGTGAAAGATACCTACCTATATTGTCTTCCAGAAACTTTATTGTTGGGCTTTCTTCTTTAGATCACATATTTGTTTCTGATGCAAGGTAGCTTCAAGTTTAATTTCTTTCCCCATAGATACCTTCTTGATTCCATACTAATCATTGAAAATTCTTTGCAGTGAATATTTGATAAATTGTCGTGTTCTTTCAAATATATGTATTTTTCTAGGTTTTGTTTGTTCTTTGTCTACCACACTATTTTAACTTCAGAAGTTTTATGATAACTCTTGGTAGCGAGTAGAGCAAATCCTCCCAACTTAGTTTTGTTTAACAATTTTTATCTGTATTCTTTGCCTTTTACACTTCCACGGACATTTTTTTTGGGGGGGGTACAAGGAATCAAACTCAGGACCTTGTGCTTGCCAGGCAGGCACTGTGTCACTGAGTTATATCCCTGGACCCCTACATGGGCATTTTTGGAGAAGCTCACTAAGTTACACATACCCACAAACACAGTTTTCTCTTTAGCTATCTCTGATATGCTTTTAAACTTCTCTACTGAGTAATTAGTTATAATTGTTCTTTGTCCAGAGTTTTTATTCAGTCATTTATAAAAAAATGGTGCAATTTTTATAATTTTCAGGAGAAATTTCCAATTCTATTTTTCATTTTTTTGAACAGAGTAAGCATAATTTCTTAAATTCTTTGTGCGGAAGCTCTAACATCTGGAGACCACTTCAGATCTGCTTCTGTTGCCTGTTATTTCTGCTGGTTCTTACTCATGTCCTGTTTTGTTTTGCTGTTGTTATATTTATTGTGTGGCAGATACTGAATTTGAAGTTATGATTAGTCTGACATTATGTTCCTACACAGAGAGATTCAGTTTGCTTCTGCTAGATACATAGAAGCCCTGGTTATCTGGGAGCACCTCAGTCCAGTTCGAGAGCTCGCTGTGTTCTGTCTCACCAAGCTGATTCCAAGTTAGCCTGAAGCCCAGGGGAAGGCTGTTTGATTTCCAGTTCCCTATCTTTTAGTGTACACATTTTAGAAATCTCCTCCAGGAGTGATGGGGACTTACCAGAGGGCTTATGTTTGGCAGGTATTGTACCCAACTCTTCTCTGATCCCTAGAAGGTAGAAATAATTTTTCACAGGCTTTCTACCTCTCTGATGCTTTCAAACAAAAATTATTCTATTTTGTCTATATTGTTTATTGTTCTTAGCAGGACTTTTTGAAATATTTCCCCATCCAAAGCAGAATAACCCTCCTTACTGTAAGTGGAAACCAAAGTGTCCTAGTTTTTCTCTATAAACACATCTTCTTTTTCTTCTTGGACACTGTTTTATTTAACTCTCCACACAACTGTAATGCATGAAACATTTTTAGTGTTCTTTATTTAAAATACCAGTTGGAAGTATGGACATTATTCAAAAAACTAAAAATAGAAATTTCATCCAACACAGCTATTCTCCTAGGCATCTTTTCAAAACAATTAAAGACATCATATTAAGACATGAAACATATACTCCTGTTTATAGCAGCACAATTTCTAAATGCTTAATAGACTGAAATGGACACTCGGTAATAAAAAGTCTTTTAATGAGAAGGTGAAGATGGTACTGTAAGAAGCAGAAACAATTCTAATTAGAGTGACTCAAGTCACACGTCTACTTAGGCTCTCACAGACACTCACTGAAAAAGAAATCGTTGATTGGCTTCAGGTTTCATCTGCAACATTCAGTGTAAGCTTGTAACAAATCTCCGGAGGGAAATGCCAGTTCAGGAACTCATTTGCTCAGTTGTTCTCTGAGACCATGAATTCATAGCAGTATTTGGCTGGAATTGGTTTATGAGGATGACTGAAAAATGAGAGTGATTCTAATCTATAAGCAAAGGTTTGACCTCTGGTTTGCTGATGTTAATTTGGGGACTAAATATTTCTGGCAGCAATAAATCCAGGCAGGGGCTGCTGAGCTCCATCTGATGACCGTTGTTAACCATAATCCTTGAGTCTAATGAAGGAACAAGCTCCCATTTTCCCCTTTGTATCAGAATGAGATCCTTCATTGCTCTATTGAAAAAAATTGACCTGAAATCAGCTGAAGGCTTTTCACCACAAGATGTATACTCATTGACTCATGGCTCCAAACTGGAAAAGAGTCATCCTTGTCTGGAAAGACATGCTCTGGACCTTTGCGTGTGTGTAGATCTTTACAAAACTTCCTGTAAGTTTTTAGGACCATTGTCCTCTCTCTTGTCTAGAAAAGCCCATTGTATTAACTGCAGTGTGAATACTAGCATAGAGAGGAGATAAAGGACCAAGAGAATACAGAAAAAGGGCACTTTAATTCTTGCTGGTGTGTTTATGGGACAGTTCTCAGGGCACTTGAGTTGGGCCTTGAAGGATGATTTGGGTTCTCCCAAGTGGGAAGGAAAGGAGATGATTTTATATGGGGAAAATAATGCAGGCTCCACAGTCTCCTTGCATATGTCCTAAATCTCATGGCCTTTCCAGTTCCTTCGCCCCACCTTATAATCTGGCTCGGAGGTTCAATCAGTTTTACGTAGATGGGCACACCTTGCCTCACAACTTCCTGTCCTCCGGACTGTCTGCTAGAAAAGCAGGGCCATCTGCTCTGACAGACGTTACCCAGATTACATCAGTGATGCCAGAGGCTTTTTCTTTTCCTCTGACCTACTTAAGTCTTCCACAAACTGAGCTTTGCTCTTTTCCTTACCGTGTTGTACTAAGCACTCATTGTGTTCTCTCCTCCTCCCTTGCTATCTGGCAGTGGTCTCTTTTCTTACAGGGAAGCGTTTAGCCACGGAGGCAATGTCTGAGTGATTGTGCTGCTAAATCCTATTGCAATCCCTATGCAATCATCTGCTTGTTAAAGTTAAATGAGTTCAACTGATACTATAAAAACTTATTAATGGCAACATATGGGTAATGCTTCTGGTTAATTGAATTTTCAGGTTAACTGAGGGTTAAATGAGAGAAATTTGATAAAATTGCCAAAGCACTTATCTTTATCTGGTTTATGGCACATCACATTCTACCATCCCTGGGCACTTTTGAAGCTCATGTCTTATAGTCCTAATAGACTACAAACTGTCCGAGCGTAGAATATAGCCTTATATTTGTGTGTAATTTAAAGTGGCCCAATAGATCATATTTTTAAAGCAGTGACATACTTATCATCATTGCCATCTTCTTCATTATCATCACCATGATCGTCATGGTCATTGTGTCATGGACTCTCGAGTCAGACAGCTGGAGTTTGAACACTGCTTCTGCCACTTACCAGTTTGGAGGGGCTTGGGTAAATACCCAAACTTCTCCATGCCTCAGTTTCCTCACCCATACAATGGGGATAATAATAGTGATTATCTCACAAAGCTATTTTGAAAGAATTTAATTAATATTTAGAAAGTGCTTGGTAAATAAGGCACTTCACTAAGTACTCTACTTGCAAATTCCCATTGGGCCACAGAGGAATATGTTATAAATTACCTCCATTTTACATATGAGGGAAGTACAATGCCAAGCAGTAAAAAACAGTCAAGGTCACATAGTTAGGAAGTGGTGGCACCAGGTTTGAATCAAGGAGGTTTGACTTGACAACCTACGCTCTCAGCATAATGTTCTCTAAAATCATATTTTTGTCCATCTTAGATGGGTCTAACTAGGAGACTCACGTGTCCAACAGTACATAGTCAGTGTGGTGGGCTATATGTTGTTCATCATTGTAACCAAAAAAGTGAGAAAGACAAGTCTTCGTCATGACCAGGAATTGTTTTCTGAAACAGTTGTGGTAGTGGGAAGGGACCAGGGTGAATCACCCATTAACCCTTCAAGTTGAGGACAACGTTTCTACTTGTGTTTTGTTGGCTAAAGCAAGTATGTTTGTCAACTTTCCATTTTCTTTTTTGGGGGCACAAAATATCTGATATACAAAAAGAAGGAAGGGTTTATTTTGGTTCAGAATTTGTAAGGTTTCAGTCCGTGCACAGAATGGTCCATTGCTTTTAGGCCCCTGGAACATCCTGGCGAAAAGGCCCTTTGGAGGAAAGCTGCTCACTCATGGCAGCAGGAAACAGAATGAGGAAGAAAGAGTCAAGAGAGGAAGGGGCCAGGGACAACACACAGTCCTGAG
Source organism: Erethizon dorsatum (assembly GCA_028451465.1). Taxonomy (NCBI): domain Eukaryota; kingdom Metazoa; phylum Chordata; class Mammalia; order Rodentia; family Erethizontidae; genus Erethizon; species Erethizon dorsatum. The sequence goes on from CM051836.1 coordinate 10,153,519, forward strand.
GTCACACATGCCCCCATGAGCCACACAGATACACCCAAAAGTGTGCTCTACTGATATGCTAGGTGTTCCTTTTGCTAATCAAATTGACAGAGCAACTTCAAAGGAGATAGGAAAGTGTGACCTGATGCAAGTGATAGAAAGCTAGAAATACCCCTAAAATAGTAGTAGCTGCCATACCCAAGGACTATCAGGTCAGCAGGATAATTCTGTGCACTGAGATGTGAGGTGTTATGGGTAGTTATCCAAAGTAGAAAAATTACAGTTTCACTCAAGCAGGGTTTCTCGATGTTGACATTGTTCACAAATTGAGCTAGGTTATTCTTTGTTATATGGTCCTGTGCTCAGCATTGTAGGATATTTAACAACACCACTGATCTCTGTTCATTAGATGCCAGCGGCATCTTCCCTTCTTAAGTTGTGACAGCCAAAAATGTCTCCAGTCATTACCAGAGGTACCTTGGGAGGCAGGATTGTCTCCCAGGTGAAAACCACTACTCTGAAGTGACCTTGTTTGTACCCACAGACTTTTGAGTCTCAAGGGGCACACTGGTCGCACTATGACCTCATTATATAATGAGGAACTTGTGGAAGGTTTTAGAGATCGGAAAACAGCCTTGGATGGAGAGTGGTTTGTATACCCTCATAGGGTTCTTGTTAGCACAAGGCCCTATATCCCTTGAATCTCTGTGAAGCTTTTTTTTTTTTTCCTTTTTGCTATAGCATAAACCTTTTTTAAAGGTTTTCTACAGTGACTTTATACTCTGCAAAGATCTTCAGTGAATTTACCTCAAATTGTCAGCCCCTGTAATTTTCGGCCTATTTATTTTTCTCTGTCCTCTGTGGAAGTAGGGAACAGCTGGTCATCATGTTCTGTGTAATAACTTTTCACATATTTGAAGACTGTTATTAAACCATCCCCCAGCTTCTCTTCACTGGGTAATTGTTATGCTCAAACATGCACTAGGAATTGCGCAAAGCCTGGGAAAAGATAGTCTCCAAACTAATGTTTGTGTACTAAAATTGAAGAAAAACAATTTTTGACTGAAAGTATCAACTGAGCATTGAGGCTGAAATCTGAGACTGCAAGGTTTTGTTTTTAGGATCTTTCTTTCTTTCTTTCTTTCTTTCTTTCTTTCTTTCTTTCTTTCTTCTTTCATCTGTTTCTTTCTTGTATATTATAGCTGACCTGGCATTTTAATCTATTACTGTGGAAATCAAATGCACTAATTAAGATGTTATGGTACTTTTCATCTTAATGGTATTTTAATGGAAATTCAATGATGACAAGATACTAGGTCTCTGTTTATTCTACCTCAGGATTTACCAGACATAATTCAATGAAATTCACTAGCCTTGATAAGGGGCCTTGGCTTGGTACAAGACCTTCCCACAATAATACATAACTTGGAAAACCGGTGATCAACACTATCATGTATTTCATGCTGTCCATCTGCTAAGCCAGATTCTAAATGATTTATAAGAATTACCTCTTTTAATCTCAATAACCCTAAGAGATAGTTACCATCATTATCCCCACTTTATAGTATTAGAAACTGAAGTAGAATTGAACTTGGAAATCAAGCAGTTTGACTCTGAAGCCCATAGTCTGTGATGTAATTACATGCCACCTCTGTAGGAGGAACCATATTTCCTTACTTTTTGTAGGTTCATTGTCTAGCTCGTAATGTCGGTTCTCAGAAATACTTATTGAATGAATAAGCAAATGGTGAATGGCAGACTAGAAATCTAAGACAGCACTATGGGTTGTGGTTCAGGACTAGGTGAGCATTATTTGCTCAGGTGCTACTGTACCAATGCACCACACCTCAACACTGGGAGGGTTACTTGCCCTCTTTAGGATTATGTACTAATCTGTATGCATCTCTCTTCATGCATTTGACCTTAGTATATTATCGTCTATTTATGTGTTTGTTTCTCTTGCTAGAGCAGTGATTCTCAACTGTGGGCCAGTTTATTGCCCAAGAAACATTTGGTAATATCTTCAAACATTTTTGGTTGTCATATTGGGAGATGCTGCTGGCATCTAGTGGGTAAAGCCAGGGATGCTATTAATCATTCTGTAATGCAAAGGACAGCCCTGATAATGATTATTCAGTCCAGAGCACCTATAGTGCCAAGATGGAATAGCCCTGTTCTAAATAGAGAACTCCTTCATGGAGGGACTCTTGTGTTCAGGGGCATATGTGTCCTAATTTATAGGAGAGTTCAGCCTATGTGTATTAAAAGAGATGAGAGTGAATGAATGCATGGATGGATGATAGACGGAGCAAGTGCAGCTCAGCAGACTGGACTCATTTTTAGAGTCAGGTAACAGCCCAGCAAATGCAAGACCTACTGCTGGTTCATGTGGACTCTTCAGACTGGGAGATCTTGGGGATGGTGAATTCTGCTATAGCCCACATAGAAGTGGTATAAGGAATAAGCAGTAGTACATTATTTTTGTCATACAAATGTGTTCTTCCCCTTTACTTTCTCTTATCTTGTAGCCCTTCTTCCAGTTACATGCTGCTCGAATATTCTCTAACCTCTACCCTCAGGAAAGAGGGTGGAGTAACTGAAATAAAAGACAAAAGAATTATACTTCTGGCTTTGGAGAGTCAAAAGCCAACGTCCAAGTATAAGATAAAATCACTTGGATAAATATAAGCAGTCAATTTCATTTTACCTAACCTAGAGACTAAATAAAATATTGTCCATCTAGAGAAAAAGGAAAATCAGAGGGGGAAAATGAGACTTGGCCCTGGGTTGGTTCCTGAGAAGGGACCTCATATTCTGTTTCCCTCCTCTGTATTTTAGGGTGAGGGTAGAGGGTGCATACCCAGAGGGACCTAAGGGACCTGAGAACAACAGTGTGCTTCCTTCACGCTGGGGTACACCTCAGAGAGTAGGTAAAATCCAGTTTACTTTTGTACCCAGAATGGCATGGCAACATTAAAGCAGGAATGACTGTATGGGGGGTCTAGGTAGAGCCTCCAACCTTCACAGCCCCCAAGTGGCACAGATGTGGCCTTACAGTTTCAATCCACTGATCAGATGGGCCAGATCAGCAGAGGCCCTGGGATTAGGTGAAGGAGGATGTAGCAGAGATCTTAGCGAGACTGCATTAAAGTGAGGTGATTTGAGATGTTAATATGAATAAATGATGAGAGTCCCTACCAGATCCTCCCACTTAGGTCATTGTCCTACATAACCCCTGGAAGAAGAAGGGTTAGGGACTTTCTGAAATGGATGAGTGCAGCTTCTCCAATACATGCGGAAATCTCAGAATAGAAACTCTATTGAAGAAAATATAGTTACATTTCCTGAACACCTAATGTTGGGGTCTACCATTTTTTCACTACAGCCTATGAGAGAGTAGCAGCGTCCCAGCCACAAGTGTAAAGTTAGGGACAGGTTCTGCATCCTGAGACAGGTTACTGATAAGACCGAAGCGTGACTCCACTGTTGAAGGGGTGATATACGGTGAAAGTTACCAACTCTCAGCCACAGTCCCTTGGAGCAAGGCAGGATTCCTTGTCATAGAACCATATTGCAAAGAGCAGACGAGGTCTGGAAAATAGAGGAGTTGTTTAGTCTTCCAAGTAGGGGACAAGGTAAGGCTAAGTCAGCAATGTCTGAAACCTGATAGGTTCCACACATCGGATGGAAATTGCTTCAAGGTCTTCCTTCCAAGGTCAGCCTTGGCCACCAAAAATTACATGAGAGTTTACAGAGGGATACAAAGCCTCAGTCCTAGGAAAGATGGAGTATAAGACTGAGACTAGTTGTCTAAATGATCCAGTCTTTGACAAATAAATATTTATTTTTACAGAAAGACATGTCGATAAAAAGTGTCCACAGTACTCAAATTACATTTCAAAATTCTTGATATTTTTTATCTAATCACTCAGTCATTTAAATGTTAATTTTGCTGTCAAGTATTTTTGCTGCTTTTTAATCTGGCACGTTGGGGGCCTCTACTTGGAAGAAAGAATGCTATAAAGGCATTTCTGAATTTCCTGTGGTCTGATCCAATAAAACCATCATTTTTTAATTACATTTCTTTTGTCTCATGTGTGACAATGTGGTTGGGTCACTGGTGGTTTTTAGGAAACCCTTTAGGGCCCATAAGAATTGTTCTACCAGGCTCATCCACTGCCAATCTTCATCTGTTTTCCCAATCTCTATCACACTCTGTGCATGGAATTCTCCATTCATGAGTTCTTTGAATATTGAGGTGTGTTAAGCAATGGACCACAAAAAATAGATGTCCACATGGATTCTCAGAATGTAAACTTACATGGATTCACGTTCTCTGTAGATGTAATTAGGATAAGGATTTCAGGATGAAATGAAATCCTCCTGAATTAGACTGGGTCCTAAATCCGATCACAGCTGTCCTTAGAAAATACAGAAAAGGAGAAGTCACGTTTCCATAAGCCAATGAATGACAAGAGTTGCCAAAAGTCACCAGATGCTAGGAGGGGTCATGGAATGGTTTCTTCCTTAGAGCTTCTAGAAGAAATCAGCCCTGATGACACCTCTATGTCAGACTTCTACCTACATAGAAAAAAAATAACATTTCTATTTTTTTAAGCAACCAAACTTGTGTAATTTGTTATGGGAACCTTAGGAACTAACACTACTACTTACAGTTCTTTGATGACTACATGCTCTTCTTTCTCAGGATCTCTGCATACATTGCTTTCTTTCCTATTGTACCTTGGAACTATTCATCCCCTTGTAACTGACTTTTGGGGAGGGTTTGGCAAACATTCTCTGAAGGACAAGGTAATAAATATTTTCCACTTTGTGAGCTATACAGTCTCTGTCACAACTACTTAACTCTGGTGTTATATCATGAAAATAGCAGTAGGTAACATGTAAAACATGAGCATGTTTGTGTTTCAGTTAAACTTTATAACAACAGCGTGTGCTGGATTTGCGTGGGCTGAAGTTTTCTGACCACTGCTTTTGGTTGTTCTGGAGATCTCAGCTCAAACATCATTTGCTTAGGAACTTTCTCCTAACTTCTTAGATACAGACGCTCCCTGTGGTCTTTAGACCCCTTGTTCTATTTGTTAACTCATTGTGCATATATTTGTGTAATATGTGTTTCCCCATCACACTTCAACCTCCACGAGGTCAGGAGCTGTGTCTGTTTGTTCATTGTTAGAGTCCCAGTAGCTAAGACAGTCGTGGTATAGAACAGTACTAAGCAATTAGTTTACAAATACATGAATAATTAAGTATGTTTATTGGCCTTCTGCAGGTAAAGCCTCACTGCTGAAATTGGATTTAAAGTATGCAGAAGATAGTTTCTTAAACAGTTAAACACAGAGTTGTCGTATAAGCCAGGAATTGTAGTTCTGAGTATATATCCCCAAAGAATTAAAAGCAGGAATTCAAATAGATACTTACAAACCCATATTACTAGCAACATTATTTACTATATCCAGAAGAATGGATAACAAAATGTGGTATGCACATGCAGTGGAATATTATTCATGTGAAAAGGAAGGGCACACGACACATACTATAACGTGGAAGAAGTTTAAAAACATGGCAAGTGAAATAAGACAGATATAAAAAGACAGTATTAGCACCCTTCTGGCAAGCTCAAGGTCCTGAGTTCGATTTCTGGTACCAAAAAAAAAAAAGACAATATTGTATGATCCCACTTGTATGAACAACTTACAAAAGGAAAACTCAGTGGTAGAAAAAGCAATGTAGAGATTATCAGAGGTGAAGAGTGGGGAAAATAGATTGTTATTTTTTAATGGGTATTGTTTAAGGTGGTGAGAAAGAGGATATTGCTGTCAGTTCTATAACATTGTGGATGTACTCGATGTGGATGTACTCGATGCACTGAGTTGCGCATGTAAAAATATGATTAACATCTTTTTTTTTTAATATACGCGGGTACCGGGAGTCAAACCCAGGACCTCGAGCTTGTCAGGCAGGTGCTTATGCCGCTGAGCTATATCACCGGCCCATGGTTAAAATCTTAAGTATAATATTTACAAAATTTTCAGGAATCAGATTAGAGAAAAGAAGAGATTAGGCCAAGATGGAGTGGAATAGAATAGATGAAGATTGAAATCATAGGGTGCCCTTGCTGGAAAGGATCTTGGAGATCCACTGACCCAGTAGTTTCCCTCTCTACCTATTTTATAGAGGAGGAAACAAGAGCCAGCATGGTTCTATCAAAAGGGAGCTGGACGTCGGGAGACCTGGGTGCACGCCCAGCTGGACTTGATTCATTCGGCCCTCAGACGTGTCTTTGGCGTGCATTTGTGCACTTTTTAAGTCTGCACACTCTGGCTGGTCTGTTCCCCTGATCTTTGGTTTGAATATGGATTTTCCTCCTAGCAGCTTGGCAAATGGGTCACTGGCTTTGTGAAGGGGCTTTTCAGATTTTGGCCTGCCTTACTGGATCCTTGCCTCTGCTTGGTCTCCAAACTCATCCCAGTTTCCCTGGTAGTTTTGTGTAAAGACATCTTCTTCATTAAAAACACCTGCTTGGCTTTATTTGCTTCGTGCTGTGTTCCTAGTCAGTTTCACAGCTGGGGGCAGCCAGCTCCAGTAGATAATCCAGGAGGCCTGGCATCTACTTTGGCCTCAGTCTCCAACTCACCTTTCTACCTTATGCCAGTCAATTGGCCTCTCAGGACCACAGTTCTAAGAATAATGCCAATAACACACACTGCTTTTTTGCTATTAACTTACTACTAACTTATTTTTGTAAGGATCAAATTGCTAAGGAAAAATAGACTGTACTTCAGGGAATCACAGTAAAAATGTGGAAGCCAGGGGTTGTATCTGATGGTACTTCCTTGCCTGAGTGTAGGCCTCCAGAGGGCCAGGGCTCCATTTTCTCACAGAAAGATGGGAAATGTCAGTAAAAGGAGCACTGGTTCAAATCAAGGTGACTGGCTTTCTGTTCCTGGTTCTGCCACCACTTTTCCCTGTGATGCTGTCTCGTGCCACTCCCCTCACTAACCTGTAACCTCATCTGTACAGTGAGGGTCAGTGAAGGAGACTATCTTTTAAGTTTCTTTTCAGTTCTGATAGCTTATGATTTTTGTGCTTTTAGTGCTTAGCTCAGTGACTTGCATATGTTAAAGAATTACTATAGTTGAATTGAGTTAATTTGAATTTAGTTAATTGGTATTTATTATTAGTCAAGTGTTGACTCATCACATCATTTAGGTTCTTGGAAAGATGATTGACTTTTTAAAAATTGTTCTTAGAAGACAGGGCAGTGATCATATATATTCAGTGGTTCTGAGGATAGCTGATAATAATAGTGGTAGTAATAAAAATACACATATATTGAGTGCTTACTGTGTCCCAGGTGTATTTTTAAATTTATTTCTGAACCTTATGAGATAGGTACAGGCATTAACCTTAATTAGAAATGAGGAAATACACAGGTTAAATAACTGGCCATATTCATTATAACTGATCTGAGTAACACAGCTAGTAGAAGGTATAACTAGCGGACTAGTGTATCTACAAAGATAACTGGCAGATTAAGCAAATAAGAATACAGAATGACAAATAAACAATGAGTCATTATTTTATTATACATCTCATTTCATGATACAACACTTGCCTGCAGCTCTTGTATGAATAATAATTACTTTTTTTTCCCCTTCATGTGGGTTCCAGGAGTCAAACTCAGGACCTCGCGCTTGCCAGGCAGGCGCTCGTGCCGCTCAGCCATCTCACCGGTAAACTAATACTTAGTTTTACCACAAGCTTCTGCATTCAGAGGGTAAAATGGGTTCATCTAAAGGAAAGCACATTGAGACAGAGCTCTTGTTTCTTACAGGATACTTGGTCTTCTGTACTATAGGAGTGGACGCCAGAATAAAATTTAGTATTAAGTGGTAAAAAGATATAAAATGAGAGGTTTTCCTATTAGGAAAATGACCCCATGTGTTGTGATGGGGTGAAATTTTCTCTTATCCTGGATCTCTTACATCTAATGATTTTCTGTCTTTTCTTGTGAGTCTTCTCTCTACTCTCTGGAATTTCTATTTAAATAAAAAGATGGAACAAGGGAAAATCTTTTCTTAAAAATTCAAGTGAAATCTGGAAGGATGGCAGTGAACGTAGTTAAGCTCTCTTGTGGATCATCTGGAGCAGGTGGCTTCCTTATCCTGGAGCTGGAGTATTGATAAGTCTGTCGCTATGACAATGGGTACTTATTAGTGGGTGCTGTAGAAATTTGATCAATACATTCACAATGTGGGCTTATGTTCCAGCCTCTTCATTACAGTTCCAAACTGCATACAATTATAAGGTTTCCACCTTAATCTAGGAAACTGAATTTACAGCAGGAGATGGTATATTTTATTAAGATTCAGAGGCCCTGGAGGAAGTGAGGCCTGAATCCCTGTCGGCACATCGCCACTTTCAACTCCATTTCCTCCACTGTGAAATGGACTAATAATAGTCCCTTCGCCATGGGGTTGAGTTAAATGAATTCCTAGGGTGATTCATGTGAAGTATTTAGCCTTGTACTTGGTAAATAGTCTGCCATTGTTTTATCACTATTACTAAATTTAAATAATCTATTTCACAGAACCTTAGTAAAGGTCCATGAAATCATATTTTTGTCACTTACTTTACTCATCAAAGAGAGAAGGAAGGTAAAACTGAAAAACCAAACTGTGGAACTAGAAGATTAGGGTTCTAGTCATGTTTTCCCAATCTAGTTGTGAGCATTAGGGCAACTGCCTAGAATACATAGAAACTCATTGTCTTATCTGTCAACTATTAATAATACTCAGTTGGTCCCCATCCCTTCTCAAATATTTTGAAGATTAAAGGAGATAATATACAATCTCATACTTTAAGTGTCAGGAAGTGCTGTAGACTGTGAAGTGTGCTGCCTTATGCAAAATTAACACTTTTTGACGGATTGTTCTGTCAGCAGACAGTCTGGGGAGGCAGTCCCCAAAGAAGAGATAGGGCCCTCAACTTCCCACCCACCCCAGTAGTTTTGTTGACTCTCATCATAGAAAAGCATTTCAAAACGAGTCAGTGAGAGGCTTAGGCAGAATTAGAAAGTAAGAGAAAATAGATCGGAAATGACTTCAGCTTAAGGATCTGAAGGGGGCTCCGCTCTGATGGAGAGGATCAGTCTGCTGCATAAACAAAAGCAGGGGACCAAGTTTTATGGACTTGCTGGGGTGAACTAAAGTCTGGCTGATCATCACCTCAGTTCTGGTTTGCAGTCTGTTCCAGGAGAAGTTCTTACTGCTTGAGGGGGCAGTTTGGTCTCCACAAGATAAATGTGTCTGCCTGGAGCACTCTAAGTTTTGTGGAGGCTCTGCTGAAACCCAAGGCAGGTGTAAGGCAATGACTGGAGACTTCCGTGTGCTCATCTGACATTGAATGATCCTATGATCTTCTCTTGGTGTCCTCGGTCTTGAAGGGGTATGAGACAAGTTATGTCAGTTTAAATCTGATTAACCTTGGTTTGCTTCTAGGCAGAGCTAGGCAAAGATCAGCCCAAAAGTTTTAAGATAATAAATGAAGACCAAGCTTTGTTCTTTTCGTTACCTATTGGGCATGTATAGGACCAAGGGAAGTCACTTTTTTTTTTTAAGCCAAAACCACTTTGAAGTCCCTGACTACCTCGGAAGAAAACACAAATCATGCTTTCCATCTTCTGTCCCTATGGTTGTCTCTGACTGGGTCATTTTTACTAATCTGAGCGCCTGCATTGTAGTATATCTTTCCTCTGGGTCAGGAATTGGCCCTCAGATGTCCCAAGACAGGGTAGTTATTTGCCATGGCCAGGCATAGCCACCACATTTTGATTTCATGAGAGGTACGTTTGTTTTGCCAGTTTTGTGAGTGGAAAGTTCTTTTTCTTTCTAGATGTATGAACTTAGACAAGCCTCTCTGTGACAAACCTCTCAGTTTCTATCTGTAATGTGGGATGAAAAAAATTCTCTCATGGGGTTGTTTTAAGAGTTGAATAAAATAACACACATAAAGTATTTAGCACAATAACAGAAAACATTAAAAACTGTTAGCTATTAGCATCATTAAAATTCTGTGTTTCCATCTCTTTCTTGTAGCTCTCTTTGGGACCCTGTACAATTTCTGCTTTGCTTTTTCCTTTGTTGTGTTTAAGGAATCTGTAGCTGCAATTTGAGCAAGGCCACCAGTCAATGGTGTTCTCAGAGAGCTCTGCATCCGCCCTCCAAATGCAGGCTTCGAAAAAAATCACAAATCATTTTTCCACTGTTTAACATGGAACCATTTGATTTATATTAAGGCTTAACTACATACATTTAAATTATATTTTGAAGGAAAAAATATTCTTTAGCAGGCAATGAGATGAAGAATTATGTGCACAGTTAGTGCTCTCATTTCTTAGATTTAAGACATATCATTATCTTTCCATTTTCATTATTTGCTGTCTTCCAAAATTGGTTACCATCCATTTGAGTTCTCCCTCTGGTGCCACAACCTTGTGATTCTTAGCTGCCAGCATCAGAGTTCAATATGGTTAATTGATGACTTTTGGCTATCAAAGCCCTTCTCTTTCACACTGTAAAGAGACAAGCTCCCAATCTCCGTGGGGCTCCTAGCTTCTTGTCTCTGAGCCGATGGGGACAAAGGAAGCTCATTTAGCTCCATGACATTCTTGCTGTCTTGCTTGCTCGGTGGGAACAGGACATGGGTTATGCTTGGGTAACAATTGGGTCTCTTCCATGGTCACTCTGCTCTTTCTGTCATGCAGTCTTTCTCCTTTAGTAAGGATGCCCTAGGGCAGCGATGGCAAACCTTTTAGAGCTTTCAATGATACAAACAGGCTGCAGGCATCAGATAAAGTTTGAGGCAGGTTATGTTTTAAAGTTACGGGCCATCTCAAGTGCAGTTACATTGCCAGTGCCCAGACAGTAGTTACTCATTATTTCCTATCTCTAAGCAAAAGAGAACCCAGATCAATTTCATTTTCATAGACCGGATTTTAAGTCATATGCTTCCAAAAATCTATAAGCATTTTCTCTCAGAAATTAGCCAGTAAGATCAGGTTTTTCAGAGTTGAAGGGATGTTGTTTCTTCTTTTAATGTCATAGAAACTGGTTCTCTGGGGACAAATTAGTGGCTCAGAACTGTTGTTCTGCTGAGAAAGATCAAGATTATGGTGACACTAAAATCCGCCAACTACCTAATACAACCAACATATTCCAACAGGAATGTAAGTGGTACAACCACTTTGGACAACTGTTTGGCATTTTGTTACAAAATTAATAGAGCATGTAATTCAACTGTTCCACTCTTAAGTAGAAAAATATATATCTCCACCCAAAACTGCTGAACTAATGTGCAGCTTGTTCATAATGTCCTCAACTGGAAACAAGAAAAGTGACTTTCACAGACTAATGGATACACAAATTGTGGCATATCTATAAAATAAAATACAATTTAGCAATAAAAAGAAACAAATTTCTGATACCCACAACAACATAGATTAAACTCATATATACTATGCTAGGTGAAAGAAATCTGATTTAGAGAGTACAAACTGCATTATTTTCACTGATATCAAATTCTAGAACCATCAAAACTAATGCGCAATGGAGATCAGAGGTCAGTGTACATGGGAGAGGCTGCTGACAGTGAAAGATTATGAGAGAACTGTGTGGAGTAATAGAGATGTTCTTTATATTAATTGAAGTGGTGTTTAAAAAGGTGTATACATGTGTTAAAATTTATAAAAATACGTACGTCACTGTGCTGACTGTATGCAAATTATAACTCAAATTGCTTTAAAAATGAAAAAATGTCTGAAAGATACCATAAGCACAGAAGAATGAGTTTTGAACTAATAATTGTAGCACTTATCATGGACTTCTTATCTGATGATAGGTTAAAAATCATAAGACTATGAAGCGCAGATTTCAGCAAGAGATTAGAATAAATTTCAAGCATGAATCTTGGAAGATAATCCATGACTTCTCATTGCACCATGTCTAATAAATACACATAACTGGTTGCTAAATTCTTAAAGAATGACACCCTAGCAATGTCCAAAAACTACCAATGTCATCCTAAATTAAGCATGTTATTGTTCACAGAGCAAGATACACTGCCCGAAGTTGCCTCATAGAAAAAACATTCTGTTTTTTTATAAATCAGCTTTGCTCTTATTAAAACAAGAAAAGTCTTTATTAAATGTGATTTAAATTATTTATCTTTGGTTAATAATGGCAAGGGAATCTTGAACAATAGATCAAAGTTAAGCTTAAGCAAAGCAAAGGCTTAACTCTGTAGTGAACTGCGATATTTAAGAGCAGCTTGGGGACTTAAAAGCTCTAGGCTTAAATCCTAGGTATGCCACTTATAATTTAGGTGACCCAACACAAATTATTTAATTTCTCCGGGGTCAGTTTATATACTTGTGAAATAGGAACAACACACAATCACAGGATTGGATAAGGCTTAAAAGAGGAGATACTAATGATGTAAGCAGTATAATTTGTGGCATACAGTAGAAAAGTGTTGTAGTCAGGGTTTGCAAGGGAAAAGATTTAATAGAAGACACATAATTTATAGGATTATTTTATAATATTCACCCAAAAAGTCAAATGCAGAAGAGTGCAGGAGATCTATCCATCCACTAGAGACCCAAAGAATCCAGCTGAGGGCCTGGATCCCACAGCAATGTCCTGCACGAGTCCAGCTGAAGACCTAGAGCCCATGGCAGTGTCCTCCATGAATCCAACAGGAGGCCTAGAGCCCACGACAATGTCTCATGCAAGTCTGTATCAAGGATCTGCACTGGGAAGGCCCAAAGGTCAGTGGTGGAAGCTAGAAAGTCTACACCAGCGGGGTGAAGGATCTGTGCCAGCAGGCTGAAGGATCTGCACTGGAGCCAGGAAGTGAAGCTCAAAGTAAGGACCAGAGTTCACCCAAAAAGAACCACAGCCATCCTCAGTGGCAGCTCCTCTGATGATGATAACAGCTGAGTTCATATCAGGAAAACCAGCGTGTCAAGCTTCTCCAGGAGAATCAACAGCACACCGTCTTCCCCTCCAGTTCTTTTATGCTGTTGGCAGCAGTCCTCAGGTGGGCCTTCCATACCCAGCACCACGCTGATTCAATTCAGCTGGGTGTTACAAGTTGCCCATTAGTTAACTCACCACAGAGAGGCACTTTTTGTGTGGTAATAACTGAGGAAACAGTGGGGGCTTATTAACAAGTAAAGATGGAGAGAGGAAAGAAGATAGCAACAATAATCTTTTCCAATTAGGGACAGACTCATTAGGTTTCACATACACCAATAGCTCACATTTTGATGTAATTTTTCCTTCTCTAAAACAAGGCTCTGTCCTGCCTATCTGGAAATGAAAGACAAATTGAGAGCAAGGATCTTGGAAGGACATTTGCCTAATAATTTGCTCACTGACAGACATCTTTTGACAGGGAGATCAAAGGCTAAAGGGAAACTTTCCTGCCAAAGCTTTTGATAGATAAAAGTCCAGAGGTCCTACAGGGATTTTACTTATCTAGTAATGCACAGTTTCTATATGTCTGAGATGAAGGTTTTCTCAAGTGTGAAGACACAATCAAGATTATATTAATTATGGGTAGGAAAATCTAATTTCCAGTAAACAGTTATCTGCAGGTACTTCTGCTGGTGTTTGTTTAAATCACGCCTTATGGAAATAATTTTTATGTAGGAAGATGATATTAATTGATGACAGTGATTATCATTTTCAGTAAGAAGGTATTCACTAAAAATTTAAGCAAGTAGGGAAGTACACACGTTCTGTTTGTTCAATTTAACTATATGGCTGGTAGGAAGACCATAAACTCATCCCTGGCCACCGGCAATTCACCTGGTTCAAGGACACACTAACTATAGGCCAAATATCAAGGGGAAAAGTGAACTATCACCTGGGTATTTGCAGTCTTGTGAAAAGAAACTTGAATGTAAATGGATGTAAGTACGGACAGAAGGGCAATTTAATTAGTTATATTATAGCCAGCCTAGCTGGTTACATTAGGGCTCAGCAAATTTTCTGAAAGTGGCAGGGTGCTCATATTTTCAGCTTTGCCAGTTACATGGTCGCTTTTGCAAATACTCAACTCTACTGTTTTTGTGAGAAAGTAGCCACAGGCATTACATAAGCAAGTGCACATGGCTGTATTCCAACAAAACTTTATTTATGGACACTGAATTTCATATCATTTTCATATGTCACTAATTACTTTGACTTTTTCTTAGCTTTACAGGCCATCCAACATATTACTGGGTTGAGCATCATTCTCAGAAGAGGCATATTTATCCAAATGGCTTAGTCTGTCTTTTCTTGCAGAACACTTTGTGCCATGATTTATACTTTCCAGCCTTGGTACTTATCTTTCAGGTATGGACCCGGGCAAGTATTTATGTTTTTCCCCTGAAATTAATGCATTATTTGGGTTGACTCATTGACTTTCCCATCACAACTCAAGAAAGTAGTACTATTTATTAATCCCCGTTTTCAGGTGAGAAAATTAAAACTCATTCATATGAAATAGCATGACTACTATTACACATTTAGGGATACAGAGCTGAAATTTGCATTAGGCCTGGTGGTGACCAGAGCCCTTGCTGTTTTTGGAGGTGCTAGAGTGTGAATGGATGACTCAGTGGGACTATTAACTGCTTTAGGAAGCACAGTTCACACCCGTTAGCAGACACATTGGTGCATCTCCACTCACAAAGAAAGGTCATCTGCCTTTCCATAGGCTTTTTTCCTAACACTCAGTAAGTCATTCGGGAAAGTTTCTGCCTAACCATAACATCTAGGGGAAGTTTTCCAGGGGTCCTTGGCAATTTGGATACTGTGAAACCTTCCAAAATGCACTTATCTTGTCAGGTTGTGGCTACTGGGAAAGATTTTCCCCATGTTCTCAGGGGGAAACTCTATAGCATTTAATGTAGTTTTGTACACAGGCAGCTCTCACTTGGAGCTAATTTTTCCTCCAGAGCTTTAAATTTCCACTAAGTACATACAATTGGACCAGAATGGCAGAAAGCTTATAAATCAGATCACATCATTCTCTTGCTTAAATCCCTGCAATGCCTTTGTTCCACACTTAAAATAAAATCCAAGTTGCTTACAATGACCTTCCAGGTCCTACATGACCAACGCTTTGCTCACCTGTCTAGTGTCATTTATACTGATCTCTCCTTCGGCTTTCTGCTCTCCAGTCACACCGGCCTTATTTTCTTTGCCCGTGCTGTCTGTGCACACACTGTTCTTTTACATATGCTATGTCCTATGCCTGGAATGCATTCCTTCCAATTTTTACAGAGCTGATTCTTTCTCATCTTTCAAATCTTAGCTCCTATGTCTGCTGCTCAGAATGATCTTTCTTAAATACCCATTTATTAGCATCTCCTGCCTCATCAACTCTAGTCCCTTCCTAATCTAGTACTATTTTACTTTCATTATAGTGTGTACCATTATGTAAAATAATCTCATCAATGTCTGCATGTGTTTACTTGTTTGGCTGTAACTTTCCACTCATGTGCCAGATCCAAGACTGCAGTACCCCCATCATGCCTTGCCCACCCCTCTGTCTCTAGGACCTACTGCAGGCCCTCCGTACATTTTTACTGAATAAAGAATGGCTGTTCTGGAAAATCAAAGTGCCAGGTCTCACCTTATTGTGACATTATTTTCCAGTTTTAGGTTTTGCTCAGGCCTTGGGTACAACAGACAGACGAGAAAGCTGAGAAGGTCTTCTTGGTCAACAAATGTCAACTCAGATTTATTCTGCTTTCTTGTCCAAGCCTCAAATTCATTATTAATGTGCAACCAGTTGACAAGTTTCAGTTTTCTCAAATATGTCTATGGCAAAAAAATTGGACAATGTATTGCACAATAAGCTATTGATTTATACACCCCCAGAAGACATACACATTATTCTGAATGCATAATTACACTGCAGACAGCACATTTTTCACCTGGGATATGGCATATTTAGATAAAAACCAAGTATGCTCAACTGGGTGCTGCATCTAAATCTGGGTATGGAGAATGCATACAAAATTAGCATTCTGCTAAAAATGAGCAAAATGTGGGATACAGCTATAAAGAGGCACCTGCATCATCTGCAATATGGGAATTTCAGAAGCACAGCGTTGAAGTCCTGGCTTCCTTAAAGAAGCAGCATGTTGAGGTGCTAGGCTTTGGTTATTAGTTTGGAAGTGATATGACACGAGCTATTTGTTTATTGAGGACACATAGTGATCCACTAGTTAAGAGAAGATTCTGTTAAGTCAGAAAATGCTAGACTAATATTCTAGCTCTGACACTTGATAGCTGTATAGCTTTGGTCAAATCCCATAACCTTTTATGAGTTTGCCCAACCACAGAAAGAGGAGACCAGCAGTACATACCTCATGGAATTAAGTGAGGTGACAAACAGCAAGTATGCTATCAGTGCTTAGGTAATATTAAATAGTATGGGCTCCACACCCTCAGAGGAGTTAAGCTCACCTATTATATCAATGAAAGAATATTTAAATGAAAGTTATGAGACCTGGGACCAAACTCTCTGGAATCAAGGGTAGATGTCTTGTAGTCTGTGGGGCTGAACATAAAATCTACTGATTGATTATCTGAAACCTGTGTGCAAACAAGTATTACCCGAGCATCTCTGCTTACAAAACCAAACTTTTGTAAGGTTACTGAGTGCAATGTCCTCTATCTGTAGAAAATAGCAATGTCAGACTCTACTTTATATGGTGGCATTTATAAAAATATATAAGATTTGTTCTAGCTCTCGTGAAGATACAGTGCAGCTCAGAACATGGAACAAACATACTTGAAATAGCCATCATGTTGAGAGAACACAGAATAACAAATAATGATCAGCTTGGTGCACACCCTATGTATAATGCGCATATTCAGAGACTAGTGAAAATGATGATGCCGTAACAGTCAGGGAGGGATTCTCTTTTGTAGGTAACAGTGCTTAGGGCTTACTAGGAATAGGATTAGGGTAGAATAAGGAGAAAGTAAAATATATTCTGGAAAAAAGAAACATTAGTAACAAAGTTTTGAAATGTATTTTGCTTGGAGAGTGACCGGTAATACAGGTTATGGCAAATCTTGAGTAAAGTGAATGATAATAATAAATAACACTTTTCATTGGAGTAACATTCAATATCTGCTCCTTTTGTAAGGAAAACCAGGAGCCAATAGCCCCTGGATATCCCACTAAGGGTATCACTAGCATTATGTCATGTAATTCTTTCAGCAACTGGATTTTTCAAGACTCTTTAGGCTGTTAGTGACAGACATTCAATACAAACTAGTTTAAGCATAAAAGGAAATGGTATTGATTCTCATAACTGAGAAACCCAGGGGAGCAGCTGACTTTGTGTCCAGCTGGATGGAAGAACTCTGCCAATATCTTTAGGACTCTTTCTTATTTCTCCCCCTTAGCCAGTCCTTCTCTATGAGGAAGAGAAATGGCTTTCTGAAGATCTAAATCCTCTTCTATGTAGCAGACCAGGTAGAAAGAAATAGCCTTTGCAGGCATCTCCAGGAGAAAGGTTCCAGGCATGATTCTTGTGGCCCAATTTGAGTTGCATGCCCATTCCTAAGCCAGTCACTAAGGCCAGTGGTGTGTGGTATGACGATAGGTCAGATCCGAGTCATGTGTCTACCACGTGAATGAGTGCAAGTTACTTGCTTCATTTGGATCACATGGCATACTTTCTCTATGGGAAAGCAGGAGTACTATTAGCATGGCAGCAAAGAGAGACTTTCTAGGCAGGCGAAAAGGGATATACAGCTTGAGGGAACTAAACAGCCTTGTTCAAGATCAGATGGATAGAAAAGTAATAGAACCAGGACCAGACCTACATCTCTCTGGCTCCAGAAACCACTCATGACCATTATGTCTCCTCAAGGTTAAAGCACCTAATGTGTATTTCTCAGGATTTGGTACCCCATTCTTAATTTTTTTAGGAACCAAAAACAGGTTTCATCATGTAGTAACCCTATGCCATTCTCACTTTCCTACGTGAGTTATTTTCCTTTGGGAAATTGCTAAACATGGAGCTTTTCTCCCAGGGGAGAAGCTTAAGATGGCATAAAGTCAATTTTCCATCTATGACTACAGCAAGGACACAGGATCATGAGCTAAACTCTGATACTCATTCACCCAGGCTTAAAGTAGGAACTAGTGAGCATGAACTCAGACCTGTGAAACTCCAGTTCTGGCTGGTATCTAGATATACACCCCAAACCTCATGCAGTCATAGGTAAAACTTTTCAGAGGTGGCTGGAACTAGGGTGTATGATGCTGGTATGAAGGGTGCAATGCTGGGATTGAGGATGCCCTACCCTAGGTGTGGGTGGCACAGCTCAAAATGTGGATAGCCTGAAAGGGATAAAGGAGATGCAGAAGGCTTCTTCTGCTTGCTTGCCATTGCCTATTTCTCCTCTGAGATGCTCCTCTGCCACGCCACCCTGCCTTGGAACCAGCCGAGTAGGGACTGAAACCTCTATAAAGTGAACTGAAATAAACCTTTTCTCCTTCGACTTTGGGTGTCTGGTATTTTGTCTCAGCAATGAGAAAAGTAATTAAGACAGATTTTGGTACAAGAAGATTGGGATTGTTGCTGTGACTGTACCTGGCCATGTGGTTTAGGATTCTTTGGAACTGGTTTGTAGGAAGAGTTTGAAAATGTTTGGAGATGCCAGCTGAAGAAGCAGCCCTGGAATACTTTAAGTTTACTGGATGGAAGATTCTGGTCAGAGCTCAGAAGTCCAGAATACTGATAGAAATGCAGAGGGTAAAGACAAGGCTCTAGAGGTTTCTTTTGGGAAGAAGGACTACATTGGTTGTTGGTCTCCAGACTATGTGTGTTATCCTTTAGTAGAAAATTTGTCTGCATTTTGCTCATGTCCAGAAACTTTGCCAAGACTGAGATTAAAGGCAGCAGACTAATTAATCTTGTGGAAGAAATTTCAAAGCAGATTAATGTTGAGGTAGTGTGATGGCTTTTGTTGGGGGCTTTTAGCCAGATCTACATTGAAAATCATGAGCAAGGAGCCCAGCAGAATGATTTAAAACATTTTTATTTGTCCAGAAAGGAAGCTCCAGTAAAGTGTGGACTGCGAAGATGGAACAGAGGAGAATTTGGTTGCTGAGAAGGAAGAAGACAATAGGAAAGATAGCTGAGGACCTCACAAGAACAAGCAGGGCTCCAGTCTTTGCAGCCTCAAAATTGCAAATGTGGAAGACTGCTTCGATAAGAGAACCCCAGAGCACCATGTTCCAGAATGGTAACGGCCTGGAGAATTTGCTCCTCCAGATTGTGTTCATAGTGCTAGGCAATCTGGGCACTCTACCCCTACAACCAAGAGAGAAGCAAGCCTGGCTGTTGCTCCCCCTGGCAGCAGACCCTGTCACCATTCACATGGTGCTGATTTTAGGTGCATGCAGAGTGCAAGCATTGTGGTGCCAGGAAAGCATCCTCCCAGATTTTAGAAGAAGGCTTGGGAGGCTAGGCAGTGTGCTCCTGAGAAGGCAGTTTGTGAAGCTGTGAGTATGAAGCTGAAGGTGTAGTGAAGACCCCAGAAGATGGAGAACCCAGGAATGTGGGTCTTCTGAGAAAATCTGCAAGGAGGGAGCAAAGCCAGCCCAAGGGAGAAGCCATGGGAGCTACAACCATTGGCGGTGCCAGAGGGGTGGAGCCACCCAAGCCCTTTGGAATTCACATCTTGCCACAGATTACCCTGGATGCTGAACATGGAACTATGGGATTTAATGTTTGCCCTGTTAGATTTTAGACTTGTTTTGGCCCTATTCCTTTCTATTTTCCTATTTGTACCTTTTGGAATGAGAATGTTTATCTTGTGCCATTGAATGTTGGAAGTGTTTAACTTTCTTTCAATTGTACGGGGGCTTGCAGCTAAGAGTTTGCCTTTAATCTCAGAGGAAACTTTGGACTTGGACTTTTCAGCAATGCTGAAACTGTTAGGACTTTGGCAACTCTTAGAGACTGAGTAATGTCTTTTGCATAGAGGGATGTTCCTGAGTCTTTTGGGGGCCAGATGGCTTGTATCTAGTTGTCCCTCCAAAGCCTCAAGCAGTCATAGGTAAGGCTTTTTGGAGGTGGCTGGATCTAGAGTATGTGATGTTGGGATGAAGAATGTGATGCTGTGATTAAGGATGACCCACCCTGGGTGTGGGTGGCACCACCCAAAAGGTGGGTAGCCAGGGAGGGATAAAAGGGAGATGCAGAAGGTTGCTTCTGCTTGCTGCACTCCTTGCTGCTTCACTGTCTCCTGCCTGCTTGCCATGGGCTTTTTCTCCTCTGAGATGCACCTCTGCCGTACCACCCTGCCTTGAAGCCAGCCAACTACGAACTGAAACCTCTACAAACTGTGAGCTAAAGTAAACTTTTCCTCCTTTAACTTTGGGTGTTGAGTATTTTGTCTCAGCAGTAAGAAAAGTAACTAAGACCACTCCCTTCTGGCAGTTGATGTGGTTGTAGCATGGTCATGTTCCTGGAGCTCCAAGTATGGTTGACAGCAGTGACTCACTCTTCCATGAGTGGGTGTGTTCGTATAAGCTGGCCCTCCTGAGGTCTGCCCGTGGAAGTGAATGGATATTCACAGAGCTGCTGTGTGTATCTCAATGCTGATCCTGACCAAGAGGCTGCTGAGTTTTTATCCAGTGTTGTTGATTATTCAGCAGCTACTCAATGTCTTTATAACAAATAGTTTTCTGCTTAAATCAACCACAGCTGATTTCTGTTGCTGGAAATTTAGAATTCTGTCTGATTTACATCCAGAGAAAATGGCTTGGTATCTTATTCCCTCATCTGGTTGTAAGAACTAGAACCACTGTTTCCTCTAGTACTGGGGATTGAACCTCGGGCCTTCACATGGAGCTACATCCCCAGCCCTGTGTTTACTTTTTGTTTTGAGACAGGGTCTCACTAAGTTGCTAAATTGTCCAGGCTGGGCTTGAATGTGTGATCCCCTGTTTCAGACTCCCAGGGTGTTGGGATTACAAGTTTGTGTCATCGTGGCCTGCCGGAACCTTCTTAAGTAGAATGAATAGAATTAATAGTGGAACTGAAGTGTGTATTGTCTTCCTGGCTCTTCCTTGCCTTTCTTTGCTCTTGTTCTTCCATGATTGTCTAGTACTTTTGCTATTCTAAGGGAGAATTCTGTGCTGTCTGAGGGGCTGAATCTCTCCCCCCATCTGTCATAATCTCTTCCATTTCTTATGAGATCAGCTACTTTATCCTATTCCTTCCCTGGCTTACCTCTCTTCCGGGAGGATCTATTTTTCTTACATGCTCCCAACCCCTTCATTCTGGTTTAAAGTGTCTTTCAAAAATTGTAGTTAAAAATAACTTTGAATCTAACTTCCCAAGTTCAAACATAAACCCACAGCCCAGTAGGAACAGACCTGGCCTTGAACACTTTCATGAACTCAACCTCAGCTCATTATAAAGGATGTGACTTGGATCAGTGGCTGTCCTCTCTAGAGAATGAAAATGGATAGGCTTTTAGATAGATGTTTGCTCCCAGTAAATATGGAAGCTTTGGGGCCAAAACCTCTGTGAGAAACTTACAGGTGCCCTGACCAACACTGTAATGGACCTGACCTAAAACAGTATGTTTCATTGTTGTTTCCTGAAATAAGCACAGCACTTAGCTTTGGGGTGCTGCTTTAGGCCATGTAAACCAGGCAGAGAAGGCGGGGTAAAGCTGTTTCTAAGAGGAGATTTTGGGGTGTATCTTTGCCTCCTCCTCACCACTGAGTATATCCCCCAAGCTTGGATGCTCTGAAAGCCAAGCTTAATTGGGACAAGTTAACATAATTTAATGTTTTTTTTTTCTTTATAAAAAGAAGAAAGATTAAAAGTTGTCCTTAAGGTATTTAAAGAAATTATTCTTTGAGGATGCAGATCACTATCTCAGCCTCCGCAATTCATTTAATGAAATAAGATTAGCATTTCAATATAATACTTGTTTTTTCTCTCCAGCTTCCTTTCTACTCTGTTTTCTATGAACAAAAAGGGGTGAGAAAGGTGCAGAAAATAGAAACTTAAACAGTAACCTTATGCTATTGAATGAAGAGAAGTATTGTCATGTTCTTGCAAATGAGGCCTACAGACTCTACCCAGACAATTAGCTTTTTCTCCTTACTATTAACAATGGAATCAAAGAATCCGTAGTCTTACAAGCAACAGAGTACACAAAGCTGAAAGCCAGACAGCTGGAACACATATGCACCTTTTATGAAAACATCTACTGAGCCACTACTGTAGATAAGGCACCGCACTAGATCCTGGGAACGGAAATGGGAAGAAATCTGAACTCTGACTTAAGGGAGTTCCCAGTGAAGAAGATAGACCAGGAATAGCTTTGGACTTGATTTAACAGTAATTTTAGTAATTCCTACTTACTGATCACTCAGTTTATCCAAAGGACTATGCTAAATAGTTTATATACATCGTTTCCCTTAATACTGCCCAAAGCCCTAGAATACCTCCTGCTGTTGTCTCTATCTTACAGATAAGGAAAGTGAGGACCTAAATCTCTTGTCCCAGGGCACATAGCCGGTACATCCATCAAGGAGTCTGCATTACAATCTCCTTGGGCCTAAGTAAAGTCTGGTTCTGTCTTTTAGATTACTGGGTGCATGAAACTAGACTTAGCTGTACAGATGAATGAAAGATGGTCACTGTTCTGAGCATTTTTGTTTTGGTGGAGAGGAATAAGGTAAAAATGCAAAAAGCTGTAGCACAGAAAAGAACTTAGAGTCATACAATTGTGCAAAGGAATGAGGTATAAGACTTCAAAGAAAAGAAAGAAAACATCTGTTTGGGAAAAATGACACCTAAGGTGTCACAGATGGTAGGTTTTGTTCTTCAGACACAGAGGAGTGTTCGGTGAGGCCAGAAATCTACACAGGTCTGTGCCTAGAAATGATTTTAAAGTAAGCCAGATTATAAAATGTTCGCCACTCCTTTCTCATCTTACTGGGGTCATAGCAACATCGTACCTTGTGCTGATTTAAACTAAGAGCCTGGAGGAGCAGATCAGGCAGGTGTGGAGGAGGAAGGGTATGCGCCAGTGCTGTGCACGGTGAGAAAGTGACAGGTGGGTCATTCCCAAACAGAACAAACCCAGACCTTTTCTTGTTGCCCTCACTCCTAAGTATGATCCTATAAATCTTATAGCAAATCTTCTCACAAGGAATAATTCTGCCACTTTGCAGGCCTGGGTATTCTCCCACACAGCAAGCCCTTTCCTAGTTGATAAGTTATTGGATCTCTGATGTGAGAGTAAGACATTTCCAGACCTGATAAGCAGGTCACCTGCAGGTTCCTGCATGCCACCTCTGAATAATCCCCCACAATAATTCATCTTTCTTGTTTCAAAGCTACTGTAATCTTTGAATAAGATTCCGCTTATAGACCCTCCAGAATTAGAAATATAGTCACAAATTGTCCAGCTCCCTATCCCGTACCACCCCAACAATGTGGGTTTGCTGGAAAACAAAAGTAATAATCTCAATTCCATTAATCAAATATGCAAATATTTATTGCTATGAAGCATGATTGAAATTATTATAGCAAAAATTCCATCTGTATACACAGGAATGAACAGGAACTTGGCTGTGGTGGCCAGTGTCCTTCTTACCGCGTGATGCATAATCAATGATAGGCCTCAGAGCTGGGTATGGGATGCAGGTGTCAAAGTAGAATTCAGAGTCTAGAGCTTTGATGATGAGTTGACACACTGACACACGGTTCCTGATGTGGGCGACTCCAACAGTTTCTTAATTTGAGTGAGATTTCCATTTTTTTCACAACA
The DNA here is from genome assembly GCA_028451465.1 of Erethizon dorsatum. Lineage (NCBI taxonomy): Eukaryota > Metazoa > Chordata > Mammalia > Rodentia > Erethizontidae > Erethizon > Erethizon dorsatum. The sequence continues at coordinate 10,177,407 of CM051836.1, forward strand.
GTCCCTATAAAATTATTATTTAATCAATCTAAGCATATTATGCAATTACTTCTCCAATACCAAGGAGGGAGGCTGTGGTCCTAGGAAAGGTGGGAAAAACTTGACTTTGGCTGCTGCAATGTCATGAGACTTTGCAAGAGGAAAGGAGTTAATGTTACTGAAGCACTAGACAGATGTAAGCGGGGAAATGCATGCCTGCATCCTGCTGTCTTTTGCTTAGACATTTCCGTGGTAATGTTTTGGGTGGAAAATCAGAGCCACTTCCCTAGATAGAAGGCAGGGAGGATGTGCCAGCCCAGGTCATGGGCTTCAGCATGGCAGTGCCCCATGTATGTTTGGGTGGTCACTGTAGGTGTTTAAAACGGAACTTGAGAACTGCCACAAGCCCCTTTTCACTTAATGAAGCTAACAAGTCATTAGCTGCCTCTAAAGCAGATTTCCTCAGAGTTGCATAGGTTACCTAACACTTGGATGAAGACATGCTCAGAACCTGCTCAAGGAATTACCTCTGGAGCCAACAAAGAAATAATACATACATACATGCCTTTCATGCCCCCTTTTCCCACTCAGTCCACATCCTTGGAAAGCTCTTCTGAATAAAGGACCCAGACTATACTGGATTTTAATGGAATATTTCAACCAATCAACCATCAAGTGGAATAGCAGCCAGTCAATTAATTAAGGGACAAACCAAGCACAGATTCATCAAAGCCACTATTTTGCTTCCTAATTACTACTCATAATCATTGTGCTGGGTGTTTTTTCTTCCAAAATCCATCAAGGTCTGATTTAATTGTCACAAAAAAACCTGAATAGAAAATTAAAATCGCGAGGCGTTCCAGGCATGCTGGCTAAAAGCAAGGATGATGAGGCTTACCTTGCTATGTAGGGGAGGGCAATCAAAGTTTCTGATTGTTTTGGGATAATTTTTTTGACAATTCCAAAGGTCTAGGTTTCCAAGTCCTGTTTCTTTCTAATGAGGGCCTGGATCCTCTCTTTCCCTGTTACAGCTGTAGCAGGTTGGCTGACAAGTACTAGCTAGCATTAGAGCCTCCTATTTCAAGGATGGCCACTTTGGTAAGGGTGGCTGGTGAGATGACATTGTCCTCAATTGAATGTGTCTGTTTGAAGGACGAATGGTGAATGTTTGAATTGTTGCTGGATGGGATGAATAGAGAGCTATGAATGAACACCTTGGGTTCTTTTTATCTTGAGGAAACAGAAAACTTAGAAAGATGCAGTTTCTCTCTCTAAGTGTTCTCAAAAGTTTCATCCTCAGCTCTCCCTCCCCAGTTGCTGTCCCCAGGGTACCAAGGTCTCCCGTGTCAGCTAGCCTGCAGCTGCCTCCTGTGTCAGGTTATGCCGCCTGCCTGCTCCCCACTCCATTCTTCATCCTGCAGCAAGGTGACCCTTTACAGTCTAAACAGGACCATGTCTCTCTTATCTTTAAAGCCTCTCTGGCTCCCATCGTATCTAGAAAAATGACCAAGTCCTTATAACCCAAAAGGCCTTAAATTATATGTTCCCTGTGACTTTTTTCTTGTCAAGGAAATATATTTTATTCATGAAAAATGTTGAGATCAGCACATTGATTTAAATACAGAAATGTTTTTCAATAGAAGAAATAGTAATTATTCTGTGCACTATAATACCTGTGAATAAGACTGTCAAATGTCTTAATGTAATGATTGTTGAGTTGTTTTCTGTAACTTATCTCTAACTTTATACCACTGCCCTGCCTTCCCTCTTACTAAAAACTGTATGTTTGTGTGCAGTGCTGCCCCCACCACACACACTAGCCATGGACATTTGGGGAAAGGCTTAGCAGGAGAAGTGTGGAGGGCTTCAGAAAACCCTTTCCTTTGTCTCAAATGCTCTTCTTGACACTTTTTTCTCTTAAAACTTGGTATACAGAATTAGATCCATTAACCCTCCTTGTCCAAGGGGGTTATGTTACAACACCTCCAGCGGAGAACTGAATCCACAATAGTACAGGACCCTTTATAGGCTATGTTTTTCCTAAGCATACATACCTGTGATAAAACTTAATGTCTAAATTAGGTACAGTGACAATACTAATAAAATGGGACAATTACAATCACGTACTGTAATAAAAGTTAGGTGAATGTGGACTCTCTTTCACTCTCTGAAAGTATCGTATTGTACAGTACCCATCACTCTTCTTGTGATGACGTGAGATGATAAAGTACCTGTAGAGGATGTAAAGTGAGAAGAATGGCTGAGCATTAGGCTAAAAGGTAATGGTTACTTGAACACAAGCTCCACGGTGCTGCAACTATTGATTTGATAACCAAGTTGACTATTAAGTGACTAACAGGTAGGATACACGGTATGGATACACTGGAAAGAGGCGCGATTCATGTCCTGGGTCGGGGCAGAGTGGCATGGCACAAGATTTCATTACCCTAATCTGAATGGCATACAATTTAAAGCTGACGAATTGTTTATTTCTGAGATTTTCCATCCAATATTTTTGGGCTATTGTGGACTAACACTATGGTTAAGGAAGAACTGCTCTAGTCATTCTTTGGATTATGAAACACTTTTTATATTAATTTGGCAATTAAAATACAGATGATAACTTCCATCTACTCTTCACATTCTCCGTTATTCTTGCCTCCTGCTTCCCTCCATCCAAAGCAAACTCTGTCAGAATATCGTGTCCTCTTTCTATCCCAAACCTCCTCTAATTTCTATGTAACCCTAAAATATATTACTTAATTGCAGTTCATTTATAAAAATGTTATGCTGTTCTAAAATCTTTTGGGAGTAATTTTTTTATTCAGTAAAGTATTAAAGTTTCCCCATGTGTTTGTAAGTAGCTATATAGCACTCATTTTGACTGCATGTAATATCCCGTTGGTTGAGTGTTCCACACTAGTTATCCATCCATTCGCCTGTTGCTGGACTCTTGGGCTGCTTCTAACTGGACTTTCTTACATGGGGTTCCTGATGCAGAAGGCTTTCTCTTTGGTAAATGTCCTAGGAAGGAAATTGTGCTGAGCTGTAAGATATGTGAATGTTATTTTCATAATATAGTGGTTATTATCCAAAGTAACTATCAATTTTTTCTCCCAAGAAATCTATGAGCACTTTCATGGTCCTATTCTCTCTCCAGTGGCATAAATCAACAAAATGAATAGTTCTAAGCATTTCGTGTTCATGCTATTACAGTGGAGTGGAATGGCATCTTATTGTGATCTTGATTTGCATTTCTCTGATCACCAATGAGGATGAGTTTCTCAGGTCCTACATAAGTACTTTGTAAACTTCAAGTCTCAGTTTAAATGTATACTCTCATATTGGTCTTTAATTTTCTTTGTTCATTAATCCAAAGCAGTCTTCTAAATGTTTTTCACTCTAGGCATCTGTGGCCAATTTTATTGAGATGAGGGCATTTTATCATTATTCTCTTTTCCAAAAGGTGTCCCCTTTACACTTTAGGTAGCAATAAATGTCTGGTGAGTAAGTACCATAAAATGAGTGGCCAAATAATTTCATAAATGTGAGGACTTTTAGAAAATATTTAATCAAATCCCCTTCATTATTTCCAAGATGACAGAAACCCAATTTAAGCTGGCTTCAGAAAAACAAAAAAGGGGCTGGTGAGATGGCTCAGTGGCGTAAGCGCCTGTCTGGCAAGCGCGAGGGCCCGAGTTCGACTCCCGGAACCCACATATGAAAAAAGGGCCGGTGATATCGCTCAGTGGCACGGGCGAGGTCCTGAGGTCGACCCCCGGTACCCACAAAAAGAAAAAAACAAAGGAGCGCTCATGAGCTCATGAAATCAACAGTTGGGCCAATATTCAGATCTGGCTGGGTCAAGCCATTTAAAAGAAGTTACTATGGCACCTTCTCTCATCTCATCACTCCGCTTTGCTATTCTTTGTCCATCCTGGTTCTTTCCTGTTGCAGAGAGCTTCATCCATTCTGCCAAGTGAGGTGATACTGACAATACCAACTTCATCCCCATCAATATTTTAATTCCATAAGATAGAGAAGTTCTCTCTCAATATCAATATAATAATGTGGGGAAATAATAGTATCATTTCTTGAAAATTTACTTTGTCCTTCTGTCTTTATACACATTTTCTTATCAAGTTATGTAATTTTATGAAGAAGGTGCTTTAATGATCTCTGCTTAGAAAACCAAGATTTAAAGAAGCAATGAAAGACATCCCACAAGACTCACTGGCTGTGCTGGGGTCATCGGCCCTGAACTCCTCACGGGGCAGGCAGTGGGCACTGTGAGTGGGTCAGCCTCCGCCTCCCGGGCACCCCGAGCCAAGGGTCAGTAACCACCGCAGCTCACCACAGCTCTCCTTTGGCAGAAGGAAATGGACGCTGTGTGTTTTCCAAAGTTAAGAGCCACGGGATGGTACAGTAAAGACGCAAAGCTGGGTACCGCTTGCTTCTTCCTCTGGCCCAAGCTGCTTTGCCACAGAGAAGAGCACTTTTTTCCAAAAAAGAAAGAGAGAAAATCCTCCCTGCCCCCAGGCTCCAGTTGCCAAACCCTCAGTCCTTCTCCCTGAGTGCACCGGTCTGAATTAACCATGAAGGGTTTCAACACACAATCCGAAGAGCTCTTTCCTGGCTGCTGCCCTGAAGTGTCCGTAAAAGCATTAATGATTTCCCACTGCTTCCATGGTGACAACACATGAGGGCTGACTATTAAGTGCTCACATGGGAATGGTGAGTGGCTTGGACCGTGTTTGTCTGAGCGGGTTCCTGGTGCGTTACTGTTCCTGTCCCTTACCATGTTAGATGGGCCCGGGCTTCCTAACATCACGTTAGATTGAATTTCCATGAAAAAGAATAATTCTTCCTCAGATTGTCAGAAGCCTTGCTTGAAGTTAGTGGCAAATGTAATCTGCTGTATAAGTGAGAATTTTCCTTTGATACACATGGTATTTGATAGATAATGATTCACTTCCATTCCCCCCTCTCTTTTCTACATCACTCCCCTCCTCCCACCTCCACATTTATTTTACTTGCTACTGAAAGCAACCCTTGTTGATTGGGACTAGCGTTATGCAGGCAGGTGCTAGTGCCCCCTTTCTCTATGCTGGGTCTAGGAATTCCAAGCCATGAATATTTTCCTCATAACTGAGTTCTACGGAGTCCTACAAACTCCCTATCATCAAAGAACCTCTTTCCAACTTGCCTCTGGGCTGAGAGAATCCTATCCTGGGAGGAACAAGGCATATTTGTGTGCAGTAAAGTGAAAAGAAAGCGCCAAGGGGTCTGGTTTCTAATGCTGGTACTGGCGCTGCTCTCTCACTGTACTCTGTGCTCTCTGAGCTTCCGATTTTCATCTACACAGTGGAGCCCCTGACCCATAGAGTACAATGGATGTAAGAGGCAAGTATCAAGGCTCTGCACAGAGAAATGATAGGTTTGTAAATTTTATGTGTCAGACTGGCCTTGAGAAGTGCATAGCCTATCATATTCTTCTTGGGTCGAGCCAAGGAACATTTTCCAAAGAAAAACAACTTGAAAATATTTTGGTTTATAGTCTGGTTTCTATGCTTTCCTTTTGAATCTTGTATGTTCTATTGTTGTGCTTTGGTTTGAGTATATGTATTCCTTCAACATTCAAATGTTTGAAATTAAGAGGTAGAGTTTGGAAGATGCCTAAGCCAGAAGGGCTCTGCCTTCATGAACAGGATTAATGCATTTCTGGAAAGATCTCAGAGACCTTCCTGGTCTTCCATCCCTTCCACTATGGCAGGATACTGTGCTGGTTCCTGTCCTCATCGGAGCACCTAGCAACAAGGCGCCATGTTGGAAGCGACAGCAGCCCTCATTAGACACTTGGCCCTTCCATCTCTCTCGACTCATGCGGAGAACTAGACAGTGCCTTCTGTAAGCAGTAAGCAGTGGGCCCACATCAGACCCTGCTAGAGTTTTGATCCTGGACTTGTCTCCAGAACTGTGAATAGTAAATTTCTACTATTTATAAATTACCAGTCTTGGGTATGTTATAGCAGCACAAATAAACTAAGAAATGTTATATTCCTCCAAGAGGAAGGCTTTTAAAAACATCAGTTGCTTCAGATGCTAATATTAGTTGTATCATTTTCTAAATAAGGCATTATTTGGCTGTAACATGAGAATTTAGGATTAGCCTCTTTTCTTCATGTAATACAATTCCTTGTGAAAATAGCCAGTGGAAAGATTTATGGCTGAGAGTATCTCATGGGAAGATTTACTCTGAAAGTGCAGAGTTGGGCAGATGCTGACAAAGTCACATTACTGATTTTGAGAAAGAACTCTGCTTGTTTTAAAGGAGTTTTCAACACGAATAAAGCCATATTCCACATGGGGCAACAAGAGTATTCTAAACTGCAGCTTTATTTTATACAGTAGCATTCACAGGAGAGCCTGCCCCCAGCCAGTTTGTCAGGCTGCAGTAAACAATGCAGTAAACTTCACTTCCATTCATCCAACATAAAATACGTCCTGAATACTCGCTGTGTGCCAGGGCTTGTGGTGGACATTGAACAAGGCTTTGTCCCTGTTCATTTGGAGATTTCATAGGGTTAATAATGGGCCCCAAAGAAGTTTGCATCCTAATCTCCGAAAATTACTAACGTTACGTCACATAGCAAAAGGGATTTTGCAGACACAACTAAGTTAAAGATTTTGAAGCATGGAGATGATCTTATATTACCCAGTAGAACTTGTGCAGCACAGGGCTCCTTAGTAGACAGAGACAGGAGATGAGAGTCACTGAGGAGATATGACAATGGAAGCAATAGATTGGAATGATTTGAACAAGGGGCCATATGCCACGAAATGCAGATGGCTTCTAGAAGTTGAAAAGGCAAGGAAAGTGATTCTTCTATGAACTCTCCAAAAGGAACACAGTCCTGTAGACATCTTGATTTTAGATTTTTTTACCTCCAGAACTGTAAAAGAATGACTCTGTGTTGTGTTAAGCTCCTAATTTTGTGGCAATCTGTTGTAGCAGGAATAGAAAAAAATACAGATGCTTATATTTCAAATGTGAGCAACAGATTATAAGATAGCACATCAATATTTCTCAACACGGAAGCTATTTTAGGGGGATGACTTCCCTTATGCAGATGCATCCAGGCTTCACAGGTCATTTAGCATCTTTTAGCTGCATCCACCAAATGCCAGGGTGGCCTTTAGCCATCATGCCAATCAAAACTGTCTCCACACATTACCAAGCATTCCCCTCTGGTGGAAATATTGTTCTGGCTGAGAGACATGGATTTGGATTACACTAAGTTGTAAGAAGACATTGAAATGGAGTGACACAGCACAGAGAGACTGAAGTCCTAGGGCTACTATGCACTGTGTGTCCAGGGAGGGCCTGCCCCTCCAAGAAGGTAAGATATGAGTTGAGACTAAATGGTGGAAAGGAAGCAGGTATGTGGAAATGTGTGGACTGGTATTACAGATGCAGGAGAATGTCTGTGTATGTAAAAGTCCTGAGGCAAAAAGATATGTTTTGTGTTGGAAGAATGGATATAAGGAAGGGCAGATTGCCTGAAGCTAGGATAGTACAATGGAAAGTGAGACCAGGGAGGAGGCAGGGTCTTCCATGTAGGGCTGTCATGGTAAGGAGTATAGATTTCATTCCAAGAGACAAACTAACAACTGGAGTAGTAAGAGGAGTTAGAAAAAATGAGCTTTGAGGAACTTGGAAAGAGGGGTATGTTTTAGAAAAGCTCTGAAATGTTGGTATATATTATCAAAGCGATCCCATTGTCACTGCAAAGCACATTAATTCCATTTGTTTGCTGAATATTTTACTTTTACACAAAAAATTACAATCAATTGCATGCAGAGTTAAACTCAGGGAAAAAGGAGTAGAAGAAAGATGAAAAGAAAAGGTAAAAAACAAAAAGAAACAAAAGAAAGGGTATAGTACTTTTCTATTATATTATTTTAAAACTAATTTATGATGTTGCTGGGGATATTTTTTTGTATTGCCATTTACAAAGTACGTTTTGCCTCTCTTTTCTCAGTGTAGTTCACCCAAACCTTGTAAAGTAGGTAGCAGTTATCTCCGTTACCCATAGAAGGAACTCCTGACTGCAAGAAGAAACCCCAAACACACCCCGCTGTGTTGATGGAGGTGCACGTGACGTCTGGATTTCTGAAGTTAACCTCAGACCTATTTGTGCTATGGTGGGGTCACCTCTTCACAACCAAGATCTTTACCTTTAAAGATGTGCTTTATCAATTCCTTACCCTTTCAAAAACACCTTCTCATTCCATATGTATTTGATCCTTCAAATCACCCCAAAGGGGGACAGGCACCCCTTTTATGGATACAGAAACCAAGGTTCAGGGCTTGTGTGAGGTCCTGGGCAGCGAAGCTTTGACTCTGAGTCACGTGTTCTTTCTGATGTGTTGTACCACCTCACAAAGCTTTTCATTCTGCAATTTCCTTCCCATCTGCCCTTGTGTTGCTGAAGTTGTGTACACAGTTTAGATTCCAGTCCTTACTGCTGACTCATGTGTTGTTAAGCAGGTAATTTTCTCAGTGATGACTCAGGCTCTAGGCACATCTAAAGGAAGCAAGTATTTTACTGCATTAATCGTGTCTTCCACGTTAGTATGAGGTAGATTAATATGGCCCATTTGATAGGGCAGGAGTATGCTTCTTTAGCTGCATTAATTCTGTATAACTTATAATTGTACATTATATTGTTTAGTTAGTAGAAAATTAAAGTGAAACCAAATTCCTGGGAGCCACTCCTAGCAAAGTGTACTTTTCAGATTTGAAGTTGTCCCTAGTTGTGGGAAATAAGTCTACAAATTTGGGAGAACTATCAATTCACTTTGCTACCCCTAAGAAGCATAGTCAGCCAAGATCTGCAAAGCGTAATCATTATCTTCTTTACCTCTCCCCCAAATTTGAATTCTGCCTACGTTTCTTTTCCATCATTTCCCCTAAAGCCTAGATTGCTGGAAAATATATTCATGAACATCTGTCTCATATTCTGCAGCTTAATCAGTCCTTTTACGGGAGGTAGCAGATTACTATGGCATTGTCCCCATTTTATGGATGAGCACACTGAGCCTGGGAAATTAAACCAGCTCTCCTGAGCTGTTGCAACTCTGCCGAGGTCACCGCAGTCTGTGGAGGAGGTCCTTCGGCTTCAGTGGTTGGACTTGCTCTGGTACTCGGCTGCTGGAGCTCCCACGCTTCTCTCAAGAGCATTGGGAACAGCTTGGCCTAAACATGAAAAAGGGCCCGAAGTTTGACTCAGCTCAGTTGTCACTCGGAATCACAGCTGCCATGCAGAGAACTCGGGATGGGCAAATATAGGACAGGATGGGAGCAGACATGACACAGAAGCAAGGAGGAGAAGAAACTGGGTCTAGAGCAACGCAAGATGACAGTGCCGTTGTTTGAGCAGTGACAACATGCTAGGCATAGTGCCCACGTGGCTGGGATTATCATTTTCCCAGTCCATAGGTCAGCCAGTCCAGGCTTAGAGAGAGTAAGCTGGCATTCAAGCTGTAACCTGACTCCCAAGGCTGTTTTCTCATTTACCCTATTACAACTGCTGAGGAGGCAACGGGAGGTTGAGAGCATTTCCCCGGCTCCCCGCTTACTCCTCATGGTTTCATCCTAGCTTCTCATCCCCCCGTCTGAGTGGTTACCGGGACAGACAGTGATGTATGCTTTGTCTCTGGAGCTGCTTATCCAAACAGCCTGTTCTGGGCTTCAGAATGTCTCGTGACATCGGGAAGGAGCTTTATTGAGCTGCTAACCTACCCCAGGTTTTAAGGTCACTGTACCTCCGTGGTTGCTCTGGACAACTGGTCACCCTTTTAATACACACACCAACTCACTTTGCTTTCTGGAGCACAAAGGGAAAACAGATGTACATGCAGACAGATTTATTACAGTTCAACTTAATAAAAATGTCAACAAATAAATGCATGTTTAGCTGGGGAATAAATATCAGTGATGAGGAAATTTGACAGTGGAGTAGGTTGTAAGAAATTAACATTAAATAATTTGTGTTGACAGTGACTATAAAAAAAACTGTATCTTGGAGACATCTTGAAACAATTTAATAAATGTGTTCTTTGAATGTGAGAGGAGGCAAATGAATGCAGGCGACTTTGACATGGGACAGGCCCCACAGAGCTGTGGAGACCAATGCCTTACATTCTGTCCCATACATCTATAAAGTGACACTTAGTGCAAACCAAGAACAATGATCTGAGGATTGTTTTCCTGAATTCAATGTGCTTCACATGCCAAATGCGGCTCTCGTATGAATTCTCATCAAAAATAAATAAATACAAAATTTCCTCTTAACACATTCGGTCTTATAATCACCTGGCACAGTGAAACAAGAATAGCTTGCCAAGTTTGGCAGACCTAGAGTTATCTTCTACTGTTGCAGCTTGTTAGCTGTGTGACCTTGGGGACAATTTCCAAACCTTTCTGACCCTCAACTAAAGAAAAAACGGTAACCTGGAGCGAATAAGGTTATTGTGAGTATCCCAAGCACCTACGACAATGCCTGCTGTGATGAAGAAACACAAAAACTCAACAAATACTTGAATATTTATGACAGCAGAGTACAATCTGGATCCTGCCAAATAAGTTACCTTTTAAGTTAAAGATTTATTTTCACCAATTCCTTGGGATATAGCAATGGATGGTTCCTTCCATCAGAAAGCGTACATTACAACATAGATAAATGCAACAGAAGATAAACGTGATGAATAGGTAAAAGATGTGGCCTGCTAGGTAGGGAAAAAGTGGAGAGGAAGTATGCAGGAAGAATACAATTTCAGAGAGAAAGATCATGGAAACCTCCACTGATAGATGACATTTTTGTAGAGTTGCTGGACTTAGGAAATAAAAGCAATGGATTCCCATTTAAATTTGAATTTCAGATAAATAATAAATGGTTAAACAGGTCCCCAAATTAAATATCCCCAGTTGTATGTCTCATGTCACTATTTATCTGAAATTCAAATTTAACTGGATATCTTTTATCTGGTAATCCTACAGTTTGAGTCGGGACTGGAGGATGTTCTCGTGCATATCTGTGGGAAGACTGCTAAACTCAGGGACAAGAGACCATATAAAAGCCCTGGGCAGGCTTGTGGGTCCCTAAGGAGGGTGATCAGGATGGAGCAGAGTGAGCCAGGGAGGAAGAGCGTCACCAGACTGGAGGACAGAGGGGCACTGGAGGCTGATCACACCTGGCCTCCTAAACATTTTGGCTTTGGCTCTGAGTGGCATGGGGAGACACTGCAAGGCTTGTGCAAAGAAGTGATATACTTGGATATTTTGTGGCTGCTGACCAAGAGTTGACTCTGGAGGGGTGAAATTATTGAAGCCCTATAGGCAAGAGGCAATGGTGGCCCAGAGCAAGGTGGTCGCTGTGGCAGGAAAAAGTGGGTGGATCCAAAATATTAAGAAGATAGAACCAACGAAGAAGAGTCATGGGAAAATGAGGGTCAGAGATGATTGCAAGACCCATGGCTTGAGCAGCTGAAGAACTCAGCTTGGGCGGTTGGGAGAGCCTAGGGCAGGGAATGGAGGAAGCCCTGTAGCTCCATGTTTGAACATGTTAGGTTGGAGACATCCTAATAGAGATGTTTACAGGTCCTGGAATGTGAGTCTGGAGTTGAGAAGAGACATCTGGGGAGGAGAAATACATTTGGGGACATTTTGACATTTCGCTGTCATGAGACTGGATGATACCGTCAGGGCATTGAGTGGAGTAAGAGAAGAGATAAACTGAAAATGCTGTTTTGCAAATGCATATCTTATTAACCTATAAGAGGATTTTTCAAACAATCCCTTTTTCTTTCCCCTTCCCCAGCCCTGGGCTACTTGGCTATTGGGTCAGATTCTGATAATTCATGTTCAAAACAATGCTAGGAAAGAGAAAATAGGACCATTTGTCATTGGCTGTTGGCATAAAAACACATCGTTGGCTTTTCATTTTTCTTTTGGAAGGATTTTGGGTGAGCACACCCAACAGCATCTGAGCCTCCAGTCCCCATGGAGTTCCTGAAGGACCGAGAAGTTACTTTTGCCAGAGGGAATTCTTGGCCATCCCGTGGTAACACTGCCCACACCCTCACAGCCGGAGCCAAGGTCCTGAGGAATTAGTTTCCTGGGAGTTTGTTCAGAAACCTCCCTGTGCCCAGGCAGCTCAACTCGTCTAAGCTTCCCCAACAACGATTTTAAAATATTTTTAATATTTTTGAATAATTTTTAATTTATAGAAAAAAGTCACAAATGTAGTCCAGGAAGTTTCTGTGTACGCCTTACCCAGTTTTGGGTTTACATTACCCAGTGTAAGATATTAGCATCTTACATTGCTACGGCACATTTGTCAAAATGAAGAAACCTACATTGTGATGTAACTTTAAGCTCAGGACTTTTTCATATTTTACCATCCCCACTCATGTTCTTCGCCTGTTCCAGACAGAACTTGGGATGCGACTGTGTCTGGCCCTCACGCCCTGCCCCCAGCCTCAACTGCTCTAGGACAGTTTCTCAGGCTTCCCTCCTTTGGCGCACCTGGTAGTTTTGAGGAAATCGGTCAGTTTTACATTTTATTAAGTGGCCCTCATTGTGTGTCCATCTCATGCTTTCCTTACCTTTAGACCGAGGTTTTGTTTTGGGGGGAAGAATGCCACCCAGAGATTAAATGCTTTTCTGATCATGCCACATCCGGTGGTACAAGACAGCCACGGGCTCCTTGCTGGAGAATTTAACCTCCAGGGTTTGGTAAAGGCAGAATCTACCGGGTTCCTTCATAGTGAAGTTACTCTTTTCCCCCTTTCTGTATTCTTCTTTTTCAGATGTAAGCTACCTAGTTCTGCCCACACTCAAAGATGGCAAGGGATTGGGCTCTGCCTCTTACAGCTTTATAATAAATAATAATAATAATAATAATAATAAAAATAATAATACCATCTACCTATATTATTTGGAATTCTGTAAGAAAGTTTGTGTGTGTGTGTGTGTGTGTGAGAGAGAGAGAGACAGAGAGAGAGAGAGAGAGAGAGAGAGAGACAGAGAGGGAGGGAGGGAGGAAGGGAGAGACCATGTGGTACACTGGATTGAACCCAGGGGCTTTGTGCTGAGCCACATCCCCAGCCCTTATTTATTTATTTATTTATTTTATTTTGAGACAGGCTCTTTCTAAATCACTAAGCTCCCTAGGCTGGGCTCAAGCTTGTAATCCTTCTGCCTCAGACTACCAGAGTTGTAATGAAGTTTGTTCCTAATTTATTCATCCACTCATTCAATCATTCAATCATTTATTTATATGAGTTTAAGTTAATGGAGACCCATGTACATTTATTTTATACTTTGGGCTGTAATCCAATACCAGAACATTTATTTGTTGGCTCAGATTCCTCTGGTTTGGGTCACGTGTAGCTCTATGAGGTTGGACCCTCGTGTATTTGACATGCCTCCAGCCTTTTGTTCTTTTAGCCCATCTTTAATTTCCGGTATTTCAATATGCTCTGTACTCATTTTGTACTTTCCATGTTCATCGTGAGAATCAACCACTTCTCCAGTGATTCCTGCCTCCTTTCGTTGGAAAATATTAGGAAAAACAAGATCTGGATAATGGACATTGAAAGACATAGGACTGGATTAATGATATTCCCCCAGGAGGCCTGGTGACCCACCAGGACCAATTGTGTATTACCCAGGGAATGCCAGCAGAGGTCACCAAGTGACTGGGCTGGGGGTGTGACCATATCAACAAACTGGGGTTAGGATGGCCTCACATCCTTCCAGTTGGAGAAGCAGGCAGAATCACATCAATGTAGCTTAGTTTGGGAAGCAATGGTAAATTTCTCTTCTTTCCTCCTCATTTCAAAATGTCCTTCTTTGTATCTACGGGGTGCCTGAAACTTTTACATTGAAGTCTTTTAAAACAGTTTCCAATTAAAGTAGTACTTCATTTCATTGAAAGTTGTCTTCTATTCTGATTTAAAATTTAGATATTTCACTTGCTTTTATTGGTGTCAGATTTTGTCATTATAAGTCACCTGATGGGGTGATTCCTTTATTCATTCGCCAGACTTGCAGTATGTCTGGCAGAATTGGGCCTCAGCTTTCTACTAGAGTTAAGGTTTTGTCCTACAAGTCACCAGGCACCTCTGGATGTCTTTCACATGATCTGTAATGTGTTTTTAAGGGCAATAATCTTGCCCTCCTAATGAAGTCCCTGCTGGTAGCAGAGTCACCCCAGGGGGCAGGGACATGAGGCAGGAGCTCTTTGCAGCAAGGAATGCCCAAGATGAGCAGGGCTCAAACCTACACTTGGCAAATGGGATTCTTTCCCTGCCAAAGTCTCTAGCCGTCACCCCCGAGGAACCTTGGAGAGTAATTAGGAGTAACTGCTTTAGGAAGATTGATTTTCATTTTTTAAGAGCCTTGTCATTTGTGGGGAATGCTGAATTTGGTGGCCTGTCACATGCTGATTTTCCAGCAGTGAGATTGGGTTGTGCTGAGTCATCTTCATGCCCTCACTTGGGGCTTCTTGAAATTAACAGCAGGAAGCTTCGAGAGAGCTGCCAGTGGTTAGAATGGTCGATGACTGTTATCACCACTGATGCCATTAACAATTACAGCAAATACTGTATAGCTCCTGCAATGTGCACACGCATGTGTGTGTGCATACACACACATACTCACACACTCACTGACTTCTCGCAAGCACCGTATGAAGTTGGTGCTGTTTTTCTCCCTATTTAACAGGTAAGAAAGCTGAGGCACAGAAAGGTAATATACCTTGTCCAAGGCCTCCCAGTTATTAAATGAAAAGGATGAGATTTCAACTCAGACCATCTAATCACAGTCTGGTTCTTAACTATGTCCTGTGCTGCTGATTTGAATGTCTTCTCCTCCACCACCCTCTGCACGGTAACTTCCCAAATCACCACTTCCCCTCATCCCTGGCCTCATGTCTCCAGAATTCTGCCTTCTAAGACACTCCCCGGCTAAGTTTATTTTTCACAGGCCATGTTTATGCTCCCCTGCTGGAATATTAACCATGACTTCTATGGGATCTTTCCCATTTCGTCTTCTCTTTCCCCGGTTTTCACGGGTTTAATGATAATTGCCCTTAGAAAATGATATTTTGGGCTGGTGAGATGGCTCAGCGGCTTAAGCGCCTGCCTGGCAAGCGCGAGGGCCCGAGTTCGACTCCGGGATCCCACATACGAAAAAGGGGCCGGTGATATCGCTCAGCGGCATGGGCGCCTGCTGGCGCACGAGGTCCTGAGGTCGACCCCCCGGTACCCACAAAAAAAAAAAAAAGATATTTTGACCTGATATGATTAAATTCTTCTATGCAGGAGGGGCTAGTCACATTTTAAAATAGGACTATACTATAACCCAAAGAAAATGATAGTATAGGCTTCAGTAAGAGACAAGTAATAAGGATAAAAACAACAGTTTCGCTTGGCATACTGTAAGTGCTCAATAAATACAGCATTTAGCATTTATTGAGTGCTTACTTCATGCCTAGTATTGTGCTAAATGTTTTGCATAGATAGTTCCAATTTTCACAGTAAACCTTGAAGGGTAACACTATTCTCTTTGCTTATAGACACTGAGGGTAGAATAATTTGCCCAGAATCACAAGATTGGAGCAGCTGGAATTTGTTTAGCAACAGGAAGTCTGCAAAAGCCTTCTCTCTTTTCTACCCCTTGGTACTGGGGATTGCACTAAGCTACATCCTCCACTCTTTTTTATTTTCAGACAAGATTTCACTAAGTTGTTAAGACGTCCATGCTGGGCTCGAAATTGTGATCCTCCTGCCTCAGCCTCCCAGAATGCTGGGAGAATAGTGTGTACTACCATGCCTTCACTCTCGAGCTCAACACTGCATTGGCTACAGTGCCCATTATTTCATGTAACTCAATGCTCTTGCAAAGTCGTACTACAGAAGGAATACTTACATAGTTTGCTTCTTATCTATTATGGATCAATACTTCTATAAAATACCATGACAATGAGTTACATGATCAATGCCTGAAGATTAGTCAAGTCTCTGAATGCTTTCTGATAATTTCTGGACTTACCACAGGGCCTAGTAACCAACAGTTTATAGACCGGTGCCAGTCTGCAGATAATGTTTTGAATAGTGTTAGTCTAATAGTATCCTTATCAATAATGTGATTCATTAAATATATGCTTCAATACAACTGAATTTTTATTTCTTTGTAAAATTTGTCTTGGAGTCTTTGCTCTACTGGTCATTAAAGCCATAGAGACAGGCCAAAATCCAGACAAATCTGTATTTGATTCTAACACTACCCATCCTGCCTGCGTGATCATGAGTAACTGAACTTCTCCGAGCCTCTGTTTTAACACGGATAAAGAGAGGTCAATAATATTTACCTGGGTAGTTGATGGTGAGAATTCAGTGGTACGAGGATGCATGGTATATAGTGGGTACTCAATTAATTCTCCTCCCTAGCTCCTCCACTCTGCCCCACACCGAGTCGGACCGTGACCATGTCAAGAGGCAAATGCACTGATATGCACTTTGGGGGCTGGAAGGCATCTATAAATTATTAACAAATGGTCTAATGACAGACTGACTAGTGTCTGAGTACTCCTGATCATGGGGAAATTGTGTTTATCCACCAACTCCTCTGGAGACCCTGCGGCAGGGATGGGGTAGCCGGTGCACCTGAGAGGAGTTCTCCTTGAGTAGCAGTTTCCCATCTGGCAAAGCAATTAATTAGACTTCGGGAAGCAGGGCCTCGTCTGACCCTTCCGCCTCCCTGGAGCCAGCTGCCCCAGGCTCACCCAGGGAGGACACAGCTCTGAGCAGCTGCATAGTGGATGAAGATTGATGTCAAAATATTAATTTAGAGTCAGCACTGCTGATGTCAGCTAAACAGGCACCTTAGCCCGTGGGGTCAATTGGATTGTAAGTCTTCTCAGTTCCTCGCCTGGAGGTGGACAGTGTGTCATTCCTGGAGGAAGAGTTTGGCAGGTGCCTCTGAGAACTAAGAGGTTAATGCAGATCGCTGATGGGGGTTGCTTCGTTGGGGCATCTGGCAGCTAATTTTCTTGAGATTATAGCTTCAGAGGAAGTTAGAGTTGGACAGAGCCTGAGGGATCAACCTGCCTTTTAAGACTGGAAGGACAGAACCGGCAAAGAGGTCAGCTTTGGAGTCAGGACACTGTGTGCCTCCTGATCTTGCCACTTATGAGCAGTGTGGTAGGAGGCAAATTACTTCATCTCTCTGAGCCTCAATGTCTATGTCTGTAAAATAGGAATGCTGATGCTTACAGAGCTGGGTGTGGTACTGCATGCGTATAGTCCAAGCTACTGGGGAAGCTGAGGCAGGAGGATTGTCTGAGTCTGTGTGTTCCAGATCCCATCTAATTAATAAATAAATACATAAATAAATAAATAAGCAAGCTTGGGGCTGGGGATATAGCTCAGCAGCGCAGCACCTGCCTGGCAAGCGTGAGGTTGTGAGTTTGATTCCTAGTACCAGAAAAAAAAAAAAAAGCAAGCTTACATCATGGATTATGCCTTGTAGGTTAATCTTACACATACACATATCATTGGCTCAGATTCTTCGGAGAAAGTCTTTTTTCACAAGATTTTAATTTGCCTTTTCCTTAGTTACATTTTCTTTGTATCTGGGGCCCGGGCACAGACTGAAACGGACAGCAAAAATAGACAAGGTCCCTGGCCCTGTTGGAGGTCGCAATGAAGTGGGAGAGACAGACCCAGATCAAGTCATCCCAGGAAACGATGTCCATGCCACAGCCAGAAAGAGATGGCTACGGAGGGGAACGCCGGGTGCTGGGAAAGGGCCTCCCAGGGGAATCTGATTGAGTCTGGAGGTCAGGGCCAGCTTCCCAGCAGAAGCAGACAACCTGAGGTCTGATGCTTGAGCAGAGGCTGAGGAAATAGGATAGCACAGCGCTGTGGAAGCTGAGGGAAGAACAGGTGTTGAATCTCCGCTGAGCCCACTGGGAGAGGGCAGGCTGCACGGTGTGGGGAGTGACAGGAGAATACCAGAGCCCCAGGTCTGCCCTCTCTTCTGGTTCATGTCTTCTGCCTTAGCAGTTCCATTCCTGCCTGGGCTCTCAAGCTCTGCTGTTCTCCTTGCTGCCCTTTCTGCACTCTTGTTCCTTACCCTCCGTCTTGCCTTACGTCCTCAAAGCCGCCTCTCCTCCAGGACTTCATCCATCCCTGTAGATGTTCCCCTCCACCCTCTGTCATCTTTCTGCTCTCCATCACAGAGCGAGGGCCTGCCTCTCTGGAGGGAAGTGTCAGGTGCCAGTGAGGACAGCCACCGCTCAGTGCAGTGTCTTAGCACTGTACAAAGCCCTTTTTGCATTTATTCTTTCAGCTGTGGATTATGAGCCCATAGAATAGGAGGGCAAGAATTATTAACCCCATCTGCTGGATGAGAAAACTACTTCAGGAAAGACGGTGTGGTCTTGCAGCTGGTGTATGGCACATGGGGCTCGCAGTCTGGGTCAGGTTCTGGAATTTCAAATCCCTTGGTCTGTTTTCTTTTCTTTTTTCCATATTCTCTTAGGATTTATTATGATTACGTGTCTTTATATTTTGTCAGTTTTATTGGTACATTGAACACAATGCATAGATTGTGGTGAGTTCTGACATAAAAATACCCCTCTGAGACCTCACGCCAGCAGCTTCCTTGTGCCCCTGCGAAGTGCCCCCCTCCTGCTCCTGCTGTGCTATCATCCCCACGCCAGACAACTATTGATCTGCACTTTCTCAACATAGTTTACATTTTATTTCCTAGAATTGTATAAGGTTGGACTCATTCTACGTATCCACTATTTTTCTGGTTTTTTTTTCACTCAGCATCATTTTGAGATCCATCCATGCTGTTGAATATATGAATAATTTATTCCTCTTTACTTTTGGCAGTATGCCATCATATGGATGTGTGACCATTTGGCTATTTACCGATCTGATGATTAAACATTTAAGTGGTGAAGCTGCTTTGAATATCCATGAATAAGTGTGTGCCTTTTGATTTGTAACTTTGATTTTCTTCTCTCTTCAATAAATACCTAGGAGGTAAATGACTGCATCACATTAGTAGATGTATGTTTATCTTTCTCACCTGAGTGGAATAATCATGTTCTCTGAATGTTTTTTAAATTTATATTTTCTAACAGGTTTGTAGTGGTGTCTCATTGTGGCCTCATTTGGCATTCTTTTGACCATCTCTCGAATGAATAAAGATGTAGTTTTTAAAGTGTTCCTGCTTGTGGGTAGCATTTACTGCATTTTAATATAATAATAAACTTATTCAAATATCATAATATATGGATGGTGCATGCCTATAATCCAAGCTATTCAGGAGGCTGAGACAGGTGGATCACAATTTCAAGGTCAGGCCAGGCAACTTAGCTAGATCCTATCTTAAAATAAAAAATAATGAGGCCTGATGATGTAGCTGAACAGTAGAGCACTTGGCTCGCATGTGCAAGGCTCTGGGTTTAATCCCCAATATAAAGAAATGGATGATGGATGAATGGATGGATGTATATATATATTACAATGTATTATAATAACATACAACATAGTAATCTAATATGTTATTGTAATATATGTTATTAGGTTTTTATCAAGAACAAGGTAAGTGAATGATATTTTACATGTAAGCTAAATGCATGATAAGGTCCCACTATATAATGGCATTTATCACATTGTCTGGTGGCCTTTTCTTTATAAATCTTCCTGTTCTCCCCTAGACGTGAACATCCCACAAGAAAGTCTGCGTATTCTTTATCTTCATATCCCTGGAATCCATTTCATTGTTAGGCTCCTAGTAGGAACTTTGCAAATGTTTTATGAACTGAATTTATATGCTTAACATCAATAAGTAGCCCTGTGATAGATGCTGAAAAGTAATTACATGATCATTTTTTTTTTGTGTGTGGGTACCGGGGGTCGACCTCAGGACCTCACGCACCAGCAGGCGCCCGTGCCGCTGAGCGATATCACCGGCCCTTTTTTCATATGTGGGTTCTGGGAGTCGAACTCAGGACCTCACGCTTGCTAGGCAGGTGCTTACGCCGCTGAGCTGTCTCACCAGCCCTACATGATCATTTTTAAATCACTTTTAAATGATTAAAAGATTGAGTACATGTTTGCATCTTGTATTATGTAACTATGTCATGCTGGATAGCTCTCTCCTCCCTGATGTTTAATTTTCCTGGCTCCCAAATGAGCTGGTTTGGCTAGACACAAGTTGGGTCTCTCTAATGCTCCCAGCGGTCACTGCCTATGACAATGGATAAGTTCGTATTTCTTTAAATACTCAAATTATATTGACCTGAATCATAGATAAATAAGCCAGGAATGTAGTCCTGAGATTTCTCATTCTAAATCTTCCCAAGATCGTCACTCAGAATCATCCCACCATATATGAGAAGGGTATACATCCCAAGAGGATACAGGGTTCTGGGGTTCCCCTCTTCACCCCATTCCTCTTCAGCACCTGAGGAAGGATTTCATTTCAAGTCAGTAAGTTATTTCTCACAATAAAATAAATAACATTGAAAAACCCTGCCTCGGACCTGTGTGATAGTGCCCTGAGGAAGGGACACCCTGGGAGGTGGATTCAGTTTACCCGAGGGGCCTGTTCCAGTTTGGAAGAGGTGACAAGAACTTTTATAGTCACAGAAATGAAAGTCATATCTTAATACATTTACCAAGCACATTGGCACCAATTACACAAGGGAAGCAGGCCACGGCTTTGGGGCTGGTGGAAGCTAGAGGTCTGTCAATCTCAGCTGCACATTCTGAAAGTTTTATGTAGTAGTCACAGGGGTGTTAAGTCAGATACAGAGGTTGACAGTATTCAGAGGGACTAAAGATAGTGCAAGATGACTTTTCTGAAACATCTCTCCACAATGACGATGCTCTGGTCAACCAAGATGGTGCAGCCTGTCTGCTCTTTAGTGTAGGCTTCTTCAGGGAACCTCTGTTCACAGCTCCCTGTTTTGGGCTCCACCAGGGAGGCTGGGTCAGAGTGCATCAGCATTGCCTGGAAGAGCCATTCCATGCCTGTCCCTGCATAGAATCCTGTTTTCAGGGGGACAGAGGTTCTTCCTGGTGGCTGTGGAAATCCTCTGGTAATCTATCTGGTCTCAGTCAAAACCAACTTTTCCTCGAGCACACTTTCCAGTGACTCTCAACCTTGAAGCGGAGGTGACCATTCCCCTTCCTCCAAGGAGTCTCCTTGGTTTCCTTCGTAAATATTGGAGTGCAACTGAATTTCTGGGAAAGGCGACCACCCGGCTCTGTCTGTGCTACAATCTAGGTCCTAGAATGGTGGTTTTTCCAGTGGACTCCAGGGGCTGTTTATCAGAATCCCCATGTTCTTCCTTAATATTCTTTAGCTTTTCCCCAGAACACAATCTCTGGAGGAGGACCCTGGGCTTTGCATTTAATACAGCAGATGTTCATCACACATATGAGACCTTTGAAAACTTAATTCCTAGGCCAGTGGTGGCAAACCTATGACTTGCGTGTCGCAGCAGGCTCTTAGTATCATTGAAAGCTCTAAAAAGCTCGTCATCACTGCCCTACACCTTTCGCCACCACCATTCACACAAAATTATGATAATAAGTTGTTAGCAGTTCCCCCACCTAAGACCTGTTGCTAAATTGGTTTTCAGAATAAAAGCAAGTTCTAAAAGCTTTGTGCAGGTGGTTCTACATGAGAAAAAGAAGCATATTCAGACATAAATATTCCTTTCAGCAGGAACTCTGTGTTTAAGGGCCTGTAAAGCTACAGACCACGCTAGAAGTTGAGCTTCCGCAGTGGACATTTCCTGATCACACAGATCTCACATTCTAGTTAAGGAGCAATAGGCAAAATATAAGTAAAAATAAGAATGAGATGGCTACAGAGTAAAGGAAAGAAATGGAGATGGGAAGGTGACGGGGAGGGTGCAAGGAGGGCAGCGAGGAGTATACTCTCTCTGGAGGGGATGTGTGAACAGGTACCTAAGACAGATAGGAATGGAGCATTCTTAGCTCCATAAACAGACCAAGACCTCAGGGGCCAGGGTATGGTGAATGAAGGAGAGAGGGGAGATGAAGGCAGAAGCTCAGTAAGGAGAAAGAATTTGGAAGACTAAGTGAAAACGGGTGTGTTTGTGGGAGAGAGCGAGACAGAGAGAGAGAGAGAGAGAGAGAGAGAAGCAGGAAGGGGAAGGGAAGGGAAGAAGAGAGAGGGAAGAAGGGAAAGGAGAGGAGGATAAAGGAAGAAGAAAAAAGGAATGAGCAGAGAAAGAGTGGGAGTGTAGTGGCAGGAGAAATTTCTCCTCTGCCCTCTGAGGGTTTCCTGAAATTAACAATAGGGAGATTAACAGGAGAAAAGTCAAACAGATTCGTTTAAAGTGCATAAACATGGGAGCCGTACAAAGTAAGAAACTCAAAGGATCAGGTTGAGGCTTAAAAAGCTCTTCACGGGAGAGAGGAACATGGGAGGTATGGCAGTTTTAGAGGTGTAGTAAGTGATTTTTAGGATGAATGAATGAGCCTGAAGACCAAACAGTGGCCTGGGGCAAAGCTCTTCTCTGTGCTGGGGAAGGGGCATTACAGGACGGTGAGGGTAGAGCTTTGCTGGGAACACAGGACCTCCTGCGGATGAAGTCTCCCAAGTAATCTCTGGAGCTGCCCTGGAAGAACAGAGGAAAACCCTGTGCTGGGTGGTAAGGACTTTCGGTCTTGTCTCTTCCCCTAAAGTTGTTTGATGAGATCCCTCTGGAGGAGCAGGCGTTCCCTAGGTCACATAGAGGAGCATCTGAGAACACCCCTCCCTGCGCTTGGAAGATGAAAGATGACTGAGGGTATAGTGTGGACCCCAGGGCCACAGAGATCTTGGTAACTTCTAAGACCTTTGCTCCAAGCTGAGCGTGTCAAAAAGACACACCTTGGGGTTTTGTTTTCTGAGCACCAACGGGGAAGAAAGGAGGAAGGAAGGCAGGGAGGGCGGGAGGAAGGAAGGGAGGAAGAAAGGAAGGAAGGAAGGGAGGGAGGATTTCTTCCATTCTTTCTAGAGAGCATTACATAAATGACCAGAGCCCAGAGGATGAAAAGCCAGGTGCCCATGTGGACTGCTCTATGGAAATCAGAAGTGAACTTCTTATCGTGGAAGGTAATTAAGCCTAGAGAGTGAGCACTGGTTCCAGAGTCAACATCTTTTATTTATGGAGATGGGAGAAGGCAGGGATTTGGTAACTAGATGAGATTAAAATAAATGTAGAAAGCGTTAGCACATTAACTGTGTGACCTTATACCATTCCTAAATTTTAATTTTGTTCAAAGGCTCATAATAAATATGGAAAGTCTGTTGCTTCCTTAGAGTCATCTAACATTTTGAACGATGTCCTTGCAACAATCAGATCATTTAACTCCATGGCTGTGCTAAAAGCAACATTCATTCCTTACTTTTCCCCCACTCTCGACTCAGAAATATTGCAGTAACCACCTTTAATCTTTTGAAAAGTCAGATCCTTTCAATAAAGGAAAACTTACTTTTTCTGTTAGGGCAGTGAGGTAAATTATATTTTATTGTAACTATTACATAATTACCTCATTGCAGGCAACCTGTCCTCGCCCAGAGGTTTGTGTATTGGAGGTTGTAACTCTGTCTTTCTTCCTCCAGTTCTCAGGTGAGAAGTGAGAACAGCTCTGGGAAGACTGTCGGCAGTGATGGTGAATTACGGGCATGGTCCCATGGAGAGGCAGCCGGTGTCTTACTCGAGACAGTGCATAGGTGTTCCTTTTAAAGTTATTTAGTGTAGACTGATTGGTACAAAGACCATTTACGTGTTGTATCTAAAATTCCAGTTGCATTGGCATCTAAAGGAAACTTCTGATGTGGAGCATTTCAAAGGCTAGAAGCTCAGTTAAATAGGGCACGTTTCCTGAAAAAGGTGAATCTTCAAGGTAGCATTCGGGGCCAGATAACCTAAATATGTGAATCAGAGCTCACTTCTCCCTCCCTGCCCGCCACACCACCCTACTCCACCCCTTTGGTTGACACACAGATGAGAAATATTTGATTGCCCTTCATTGTTCCATTACATAGAACAATAGTCTGATCCATAGAACCGAGAGATGGACACTTGGCTTCGGTGCCTAGGAAACAACAGGCCATGGTGGGTGCCGTGGCTAACTGGAGCTTGCCTGCTTCACCTAAAGAGCCAACCCAGCCCCAGCTGGTGGTGGTTTAGAAGCAAGGTCAACCCAATATCACCATCATTGCGTTTCTTCAGCGAGAAGTTAGAACTCCGGATTTCTTTTCTCTTAATGTGAAATAGCCAAACATTTTAGAGTCGCAGTTAATTCAGACATTTAAAAAACACCATTTAGGCCACATCGTGTGGGCCAAATCAAACATACTGAAGAGCAAATATAGCCCACTAGCCTCTGCTTTTATCCTCAGTTCAGGGGGAATCGGTTTTCCTTTCCGGTTCACGGTGTCCTACTTCTCCACCTCCAACTGCAGTGCTAGCTGAGTGGAAATTTCAAAGCAAATCAAACAAAGTATATGTTTATGAGCTCAAAGAGAAGTTCTTGCTGGGTATTGGAATTTCCAAGAAAGGTCACATTTGGAGTCTTATAAAATATTGTCTCTATTACTCATTCTTGAAGAAGCCTGGTTTTATTCACAGCCGTGGCTCTAACTTAGTTTTGAAAAATATCTCTAGCTCTGAGAAGAGATATTTTATGTGACACGGTAGCAAAACTCAGATATTTTCCTGTTTAGATTTATGGCTATTTCTTGCTCTCAGAAGGGTTGCTACTGGCTCCATCAGTGAAATGGTGAATTGTCTCCAACAGCAATGAATTCACTGGACATACTCTTAAACCTTCCCAATTACTGGCTTTTTCCTAAGCCTCAGAGTATATTAATCATGTAACTGAGCAAAGACTTATTATGACCTTCTTTTGTATCAATCTTAGAGCTATGTTATATGTGGGAAAGCTGTCTGTGGAGGGGTCCAGTGTTTTCTGTGAGAAGTAGGTTAAATCAAACAAGAAATGAAAATGAGAAGTTAATGGGAGAAAAGGAAATTAGAACCTGTGAAGGGTAGAACAGGTTGTCATCATTTTCCTATTCAACTTAGGTGGATCTAGTTGTAGGAAAGAAGCAAGAGAGAAGGAAGGAGAGAGTTTTGATTGTCATTTCAGCCTCACCAGGAGAGAAGAATGGGACGGAGGTATCTGCTTCTGCTCAGTTGGTTTGCATTCGTGTGCACCCAGTGTGAGCGTCTTGCGGGGGGTAAGCGGTTTACAGATGCGTTTGTTTAAAAACATGACCTGGATTTGCAAGGTAAGAATCTGGTGTTCAACTGAGGAGATCCGGATACACTGGCTTCTTTAAGAGACAGTAGTTTGTTACCCACCATGACAGCTTCCAGAGATATTTTTCAAGGGTAAACATGACCTTTTTACATTTTTCACTTTATGCACAGACTTTCTAAACGCTGTGTTAGGTGTGACTGCCATGTACAAGGTCGCTTTCAACCTCTATCACCGTCACCATAAGCTGTTCCCCTGCCTGCAGCAGGTGACCCGATCAGTTCTCTCT
Organism: Erethizon dorsatum; assembly: GCA_028451465.1. Classification (NCBI taxonomy): domain Eukaryota; kingdom Metazoa; phylum Chordata; class Mammalia; order Rodentia; family Erethizontidae; genus Erethizon; species Erethizon dorsatum. Next base: position 10,203,052 of record CM051836.1, read on the forward strand.
AGACTCTAGGTGCTGCCCCTGAGACTACAGAAGTGACTGGAGAGACTACTTTCTTGGGTTGATTCTTTGGAGCATTGAAAAAACAAATGTAATTGCAGATGTGTTGTTATTTTTCTTCTAATTTCTCATATCCCATTTTCTATTCCCCATCACGCATGAACCCCAGCTCTGTGCTGACCTTGTGTAACACATTTCTGGCCTGGTGAGCGTGCTGTGGAATCTTCACACCATCGCAGCTCTTTATCTGCTAAGAACTTGCCACACATAGAAGTAATCACCCCCGAGGTGCTGAAATAGAATTCAGAGTTCTTTCTTCAGGAAAATAGAGCAGGCCTTTTTCCTCCTTCCAATTTAAAAGTGATTGGAATAGACGATCGGCCAGAAAGAAAAAATTAAAAGGAAGTTATGAAATATTTAAGAGGAAATTGGAGAGAGCGTTCAATTGCACCTAGTTATTCAAAGGATTGAGAAGTCATCAAGGGTTAATTGAACACCTACTCTCCACTCAGGTTTGTATTAAGGGCAGTGAAATATGAAGAAGCAGAAGGAGTTGGCAACAAACCTGATGATATAAGAGAATGAAATATTATTAAAAGTGCCTAGCAAATTATTATCTAGGTTCTTAGAGCATAAAAAGCACTTTAAAATACATTATCTTACTTGATGCACCCAATTACTCTCAGATGAATGTTATTATCCTAATCTACTAGCCAAGGAAACCGAGGCCTAGATATCGTAAAGTACTTTGCCTAGGTGGGCAGCTGAGTTTGGTCCTAGGCATTTCGCTCTGTACTCAGCTCCTCCCATGATGTTCAGAGGGGGGCATAGGTGATGGTATTAAAGACCATACTCTACTGGCACTGACATTTTTCCATGTCTTGCAAATAGGCACTGGCTGCGTGTGGTCCAGACCATCTTCCCAAGAATGTTTCCAGCACAAACACTCTGATGGGTGAAAGTCGTGTCCCTCTCAGGAGCGGAGGATGTACTTGCTTCTGTCCAGTACAGTAAAGATAAGCATAATCTTCCTCTAGGGCAGAAGATTAGGCCCCTTAAGGAAGATTCGTGTCATACTTTATGGATTGAAGGGATATGAGAAGCTCTACAATCTAATCCCGAAAGGAAAAAACCAAACCTCTATTGAAGTGTAATTCACATTCAGTAAATTTAGCAATTTTTAATGTGCAATTTGACAAATCTCAACAAATCTATATAGGAATGTAACTAGAAAAAGCATGAAGGTTAAGAAATGCCTCCTCCACCCTCAAAAGTTCCTTCCCGCTGCTTTACAATGAAGTCCCCTTCCAAACCTCTTGCCCTTGGCAACCACAGACTTCCGTCACTTTAGTTTTCCATCACTGTATTTCTGCTTCTTCTAGGATTTCACATCAAGGGAATCATACAGTGTGTGGTATTTGCCTTCTGGTCGGTTTCACTTAGAATAATGTTTTTGAGTTTCATCCGTATGGTTTTGTGTTAGTAGATCATCTTGGATTGCTAAGTAATAGTAAATACACATCTACTGGTTTCTGTATTCATCAGTTGAAGGAAATTGACATTACTTCCAATTTTGGGCCATGTGAATAAAGTTGCCATAAATAGTAACATGAAAAAAAAAATTGTTTTGTGGTGCTGGGGATGGAATCCAGGACCTCATCCATGCTGGCCAAGTTCTCTACAACTGAGTTACACAGCCAGCCAAAACATGCAAATTTTTGTGTAACATATTTTTTCATTTGAATAAATTTGAAGTAGTATTAGTGGGTCATATAGTGAGCATATATTTAAGTTTAATAAAAATAGCAAAAATGTTCTAATTGTAATATAATCTTTAATTCCTATTAGCAATGTGTGAGTGTTCCAGTTGTCTTGTAACCTCCCTAGCACATGGTATGATACTCTTTTAAATGGTAGGCATTCTAGAGAGAATCCAGTATTATCTCATTGTGCTTTCAATTTACATTTCCCTAATGACTAATGGTGTTAAGAATACTTGCGTGGGCTGATTTTTCATTTGTACATCACCTTTGCTTAAGTGACTATTCAACTATTTTGCCATTTTTTAAAAAAACTGAGTTATTCTATCTTTTTATTATTGAGTCGTAAGAGTGCTTTTAAATATTCTGGAAAGACATCCTTTATCAGATATATGTTTTACAATTATGTTCTCCTAGTCTACCAGTAGTATTTTCCTTTTCTATATGGTACCTTCTAAAGAGTAAAAATTTTTTTTTATGTGGGTACCGGGAACCGAACTCAGGACCTCGTGCTTGCCAGTCAGGCACTTGTGCCGCTGAGCTATCTCACTGGCCCAAGAGTAAAATTTTTAACTTTGATGATATGTAGTTTGTCAGTGTTGTCATAGAAATGTTACAGCTTTATCTGTTACTTTTAGGTGTACAGTCGACTTCAAGTTAAGAAACTGTGCTTGTAGCATGAGCTGAGGGTTGAGGTTCATTATTTCAGTATCAGTAGTTCCACTGCCATCTGTTGAAAAGTTTATTCAGTCTCCATTGAATTCCTCAGTAATTTTGTTGAAAGTCAATTCGTCAAGTGTTTCTGTTCCTGAATTATCTATTCTATTCCACTGTTCTATTTGTCTATCTTCATGTAAATACTGTATTGTCAGAATTATTATATCTTTATTGTAAAATGATATAATTTCTTTATCAAAGGAAAGACCAGTCCCAGGTCACATAGTAAGGTATTGTCCAATCCAGAGGTAGAATTGACTTATCTTATTCACAACTCACCTTATTCTACATTGTTTGCTGGTACCATTTATTCCTACATGGTTCCCTCACTTGCTTTCCCTTTGGCAGAGGAGAGTGAAAGTTTAGTGATATGCATTTATGTTAAAATTCCCAAAATTCTGCTTTCTACTCAATCACATACTGTTCGACTTAACAGACTGTTTTCCCCACCCTCTTCTCACCTTTCTCGAATCCAGAAAACTCGATTCTCTAAGAGAATGAGCACGTCTCTCCCACACATACCTCTGGGGCAATGTCCCCACTGAATGGAGTGACTGACCCAGATCAGGAGTGGCCGCTGCTCTGTGAGGACAAAGGGCAGCGATGCCATGAGGTGGGCTGGCCTAGGGCTCTCACAGTCGCACACGAGGAGTTTTCCTTTGGCTCCCTCTTTAGTGAGAACTTTTCTGCACGGCAGCAGACGGCTGGTGCACTGCGGAGAAACCAGTCACGAGAGCCTGCTTCTGTTTTGCTCTACTTCCTTTCCATAGTCTGCAAACAGGAAATGCAGGACACATGACAAATCAGCCAACACGGGATTTCCAAATAGGTGTTCTCTTCACGCACCTTCTCCCTTCCGGAGTTGTGGCTCCAGTCACAGCGTTCGCAGAGGCTTTGGGCCTTTGCATTGTCTGGAATACTGGACAAGTAGATGGCAGGAAGCCAGCTGCACCAAGAGAATCCAAATCAGCCTTCATGCAAATGTTGATTCCAGCTGAGAAATAAGTGCTGTTTGAAAGATGCATCTTAGCCACGTTTTAATCAAATCCCACTCTTATTGCAGTTTTTTAAACTGACATTACAATTTTGTGCTTATGTTTGAGCTTTTTGTGTAATCTTGCCATCCTTTCTTCAACCTCCATGTACATGCTTTCTCTCTTCTTTTCTCTCTCTCTCTCTCTCACACACACACATGCAAGCATCTCCCACTAAAGAACAGTTAATAATATGTATGTATGTATGTATGTATGCATTTGGTCTAGGGGATGGAGTATGAATAGTTTTAATTTCATTTTATTGAAAATATTTGAAAAAATCATAATTAGCAAATTTAGAAGAAAACAAGCAATGGATCATATATCATTTAGAAGTATATTATGTATATTATAAGCTAGGAAGTTTCACCACTGTCCCATACCTGAAGAGTAAACTTTTTCTTCTCTTTATCCCTCTCACAAAGAAAACTAGAGTAATTCAGCATGGAAGCTTTGCAGAGTCTCGTGCATTGATAATCTATTGTATTTAACTGTGAAATATAGTAAAATCTCAGTTAAATGCAGGACTCTAGAAGAATATTCTTTTATTTCCTTGATGAATTGAGTTAAATAGAAACTGTCTCCTTAGCTTTTGATGAAAAAAACTTCAAAATATATGAATATGCTTCCCCATTTTCATAATTCAAGGAATAGATGAAGATTTAGGGATCATTTGGAAAATCTTTCTCATTATCTTGGGCTGTAACTGCAGTGATGAGATTTCAGGAGTTCCAGTGAATGTGCACTGAGCCTAGCCTTCAGCTCTCTTGTGAAATGGGGCAAAAGCTGTGTTCATAGTTTTCCCACTGTGTTGGGAAGATGTCCAGTGTCTTATTTGTCACATTCAGGTGAAGGTATTTGTAACACCATGTTTCCAGTCATCACACCAATCCAAGGAGATAGTTATTGTCATCCTCATTTGTACATGTGGAGAAAAACACCAGAAAGACCTTGTAACTTACCCAAAGTCATCAAGTGAGTAAGAAACAAAGTTTGCAGTAAATCTAGAGCCCCCACTTTCTCTTCTTATCATTGAGCCCAAAGTTGTCAAATTCCAGTGATTTCTTATAACTTTGTTTTCTCCTCCCACTGGCTGATTGTGTCCTGTAAAATTCGGATATAGACTTGCCCTCATTGGGTAATACATGTTACAAATTTTCCTCCCTCTTATTGTCTCATGCCCCTATGTCAGCTAGCCCTAATTTGTATGCTCACATTTTGGAAGCTGTCATACTGAGAAATATAACCTATTTCATTAGGATAAGGTATGTGATAGTGGCTGGAGGGGATATGTGGCCTTCTCCATACCCAAATTCTGCCATCTGGGGAATACTTACTTATTCCATATAAAGAACTGGATGGTCCTGGGGGAGCTGCCAGGGACTTCTTGCCATACGTTATATCCCAGAGCTTTCAATCTTGAATGGATGTGGCGGATGCTGGGGTTTTGTCTCTTAGGAGGACAAGGGTCACTGCATGGCATAAGTAGCTCCCAAAAGAGGAAACCAAGTGGATGGAGGTCAGTTGCTTCTTTTCATCCCCTCATTAGACAAGCAGTTCCATTGATGGGAGTTTAGTTAGCATGCTCATGAGCAGCGATCTATAAGCAAACAAGAGATATTTTGGTTGGCTCAGTTGTTTGCCCCATAAAAATGTCTTTGCCCCTTGTGTTAAAGGGCACCCAGCAGGGGTGTTTACAATTTCCTGCAATGTCCTTTGTGAGAAGTCCTGAAGTTTGCTCCCAATTTTTTTCCTGGCTTGGGCTTGTTTTGAGGAGTTGTCAAAGAGATTACAAAGCAAAGAGAACAAGATTGTATTTTATCCTGTTTTGTTTCAAACTTTTAAAGACATGATATGTTTATTATAGAAAACTTGGAAGGTTGGAAAATCATTGAGGAAATGCAAATCTGGTCCTGTCAGTCTGTTATGTAACACACTTCAGTGGCTTCTCACACTTGAGAATAAAATCCCAACTCTTTCTTGTGGAAAACGTTTGGCACATTGGTGTTCTTTCATTATACTTTTAATACATTCTTATAGTGTTAAGAGTGCCATGTCATAAAAACTTTATGATTTCACAAGAGAAAGACGACCTGCTGTAACTTTATTGTTCTGTATGGATATATCATAACGTTCTTACCCTTGTCCTCCAAGTTCGCTGATTAGATCGTTTCAGTTATTTGTATTTATAAAGAGCACTGCAAGGAACCTCTTGGCATGTAAACATTTAAAAAGTTGAATAGCCTTACCCAAAATACTTGAGACCAGAATTGTTTCAAATTTGAGGTTTTAAAAACGATTTTGGGGGCCGGTGAGATGGCTCAGTGGTGTAAGTGCCTGTCTGGCAGGCGCAAGGTCCTGAGTTCAGCTCCCGGTACCCACATTTAAAAAAAAAAAACAATTTTGGAATATTTGCATATACATAGAGATTTCTTGGGGATGGGACCCAAGTCTATACATGGACTTCATTATATTTCATATGTACCTTCTACACATAGCCTGAAGGTAATTATATATATATATGTTTATATATATATAATAACTTTAAAATTATTTTGTGCATAAAACAAAATTTGTGTACATTTAACCACTAGAAATGAAAGGTATTATGCAGTCACCTGAGAGGACAACTGTGGTGGTTTTGTTAGCAGATGGAGGGGACTGAGGGCTCTGTCCAGATCCTTGGTGTCCCAAAGAATTGGATGAGGCACACAAAAAAGGTAGCAAAGAAATACATTGATTGAAGGCGGAAGAGAAGTATGTTCTACAGGGCAGGGGCAGGCCATTGAAAAGGCTCCCTGCAGCCCCAAAGATGGGGAGAGGGATTTTCGTATCCAAAATTCATGGGTTGGATTCCCCCTCATGGTAATAAGGCTTTGGAATACTTAATCAAAACCTCACCAGATTCAGCAATGTAGCAAGATATAAAATCAACACACAAAAATCAATATCATTCCTGTACATTTATAATGAACCCACAAAGAAAGAAGTTAGAAAAACAATACCATTTGTGGTAACAGCAAAAAAGATGAAATATTTAGGAATTAACTTATCCTAGGCAGTGAAAGATTTCTACAACAAAAACTACAATACTCTGCCAAAGGTGATCAAAGAGGACATTGGAAAATGGAAAGACATCCCCTGTATGTGGATAGGCAGAGCCAAAATTGTCAAAATAGCTATGCTCCCAAAACTGATAGTTGTAATGCAACCCCAATCAAAATTCCAAAATCATTCATCACAGAACTAGAGAAAACAATTCTAAAATTTATATAGAACCAGAAGAGATCCAGAATAGAGAAAGCAATTGTGGGCAGCAAGAATATGGCAGGAGGAATCACAATTCTGGATTTCAAGTTATACCAAAAAATTACACTGATAAAAACAGCATAATACTGGCACAAAAATCCACATATGTACAAATCGAACAGAATAGAGAATGCAGAAAAACCCCAGTCACATTCAGCCATTTGATCTTTGACAGTGGGGCCAAAGACATACAGTGGAGGAAAAATAGCCTTTTTAACCAATAGTGCTGGGAAAACTGGATATTCACATGGAGAAGACTGAACCTTTTATAATGTACTAACCTAAAATCAAAATGGATCAAAGATCTAACTATTAAAACAGAAACACTTAACCTGCTGGAAGATGAGGTATGTAAAACTCTTGAAGTCATAGTTATAGACAAGGTCTTTCTGAAGAAAACCCCAATTGCATAAGAAATAGCATCAAGAGTCAATAAATAGGATCATTTCAAAATAAAAACTTCTGCATGGCAAAGGAAATAACAAACAAAGTGAAGAGACAACTTGAAGAATGGAAAAAAGCTATACCTCAAACAGAGGATTAATGTCTAGAATATATAAAGAACTCAAAAAATTAGAACCTCTACAATAAAAAACCTAGTCAAAATCTTGGCAACTGAAATGAATAGACACTTTTCAGAAGAAGTAGAAATGGTCAATAAATGCATGAAAAAATGTTCAACATTTCTGGTCATTAGAAAAATGCAAATCAGAACAACATTGATATTCCATCTTGCTCCAGAAAGCATGGCTATCATCAATAAATCAAATAATAACAAATTCTGACAAGGCTGCAGGGGCAAAAGGAACCCTTCTATATTGTTGGCAGGAATTAAACTACTACAACCACTATGGAAATCCATATAGAGATTCCTCAAAAAACTAAAAATAGAAATTCCATTTGAACTAGCTATTCCCCTTCTAGGTATCCTCCTGAAAGAATCAAAGACATCACATTCCAGTGATACATGAATATCCACGTTTCTGGCAGGACAACTCTTAATAAACTCTTTATAGCTAAATCTTCAAGGCACCCAGATAAATGAATAAAGAAAATATATTTGTACACAATGGAATATTACTGTGCTGCAAAGAAGGATAAATTTGAGTCATTTGTTGGAAAATGGATGCATCTTGAGACCATAATGTCAAATAAAAGTAATCACATGCACAAACTTAAATATGAGGTTTCTCTTATATAAAAAACCCAAAGTATAAATAAATCAAAGAGCAAAATAAAAGATAAACAATTGGAAACAGGAGATTTGCAAATGGGAAGAAAACTAAGAGATGTTGTGGGGGCAAGGTAGGGGACAGAAGAGGAATGTAAAATAAAGTGTCATGCCATGTACCAACTATCCATGATTATTCATTATATATGGCAAACATGTACTAATAAAAAAAAATAAAGCCTCACTTGGTGTCATGCCAGGTATAAACTGTCATCTTCAAAAATGTGCTTCGTTTCCCACCAGATATAAATGAAGGATCAGAAACAACATCTTTTGATTGGTTGCTCCCACTTGCAAATGAAGGGTTGAATATAGCATCTTCTGATTGCCTTTGCTAACAGCACCAGAATCCAATGAAAGATTGAGAATACTCTTCTTTGGTTGGTTCTGTGTACAGTGCTCAGGAGCCCTGGGGTCATCTTGGGCCCTGTGTTCTATGCATGCCCTTTCCTTTTAGGACATATCTTGCTCAACTCATAAGCCATGGGTTTTCATGACCTTTGACACTTTCTACCCAGTTAGCTGTCTGGTTTGCCTCAGCCCTAATCTCCTATCTCAGCTTAGAATGATAATTATTCCTGAATCTGAATTTGCATGCTACAAATAAGCAATCATTTCCTTATATTTGTTTTCACATATGTACTTAATAGTATAAAATGGCATAACATTAATATAGTGAAAAAAATAATGTGTTCAGTGTAACTAAGTATTATGTGATCACTCAAAAAGCTTCAGCTTTTGAATTTTCAGATTAGGAATGTTCAACCTGTATAAACATTTATGTACTAAAAATGTATTTGTAGCAATTAGGAGATTGAGCAGGCCATGTAAATGAGATAATGAATGAAAGCACTTAACTTTATTTACATATACTTTATTATAATGAATATAAATTGCTTTAGCTTCAGTTTCCCTTCATTCTAGCATTGAGTTTAGGGATAAGAAAATGTCTTCCTTGGGGTCTAGTACAGTATCTGACATTTGGTTAGTATTCTGTTCATGTTGTTGCCTGGCCTACCTTTATTCTTCATAAATTCTATCAATAAATTCATTAACTGGGATTACGTTTATGTTTCTATCATGAATCAGAAAACCTAATGTATTTCAAGAGGACACCCACTCCATCCACCATGCTGGGAATCCAGGGCCTCATGCCGGCTAGACAAGTTCTCTACCACTGAGATACAGTCTCAGCATGCCCCCCACCCCTAAATTTTGAGACAGGGTTTTGCTAAATTGTACATGCTGGCCTCAAACTTAAAATCCTCCTGCTTCTTCCTCCCAAGTAGCTGAGATTACAGCTGTGCACTACCACAATGGGCTCAAGAAATGTTTCTGAAACTTATTTATACTCAGGGCTTAAGTTATCAAACACACTAAGTTGAGGGATGTGTCCATTTATTAAATAGAAATGTTTCAGTTTATGATGGCTATTCAGAGTGTGGTTTCACATTGAAATAAATATAATCCAATAGTAAAGATATTAAGTTTTAGCATGTGAAGTAAACTCCCAATAGATCTTTTCTACTGCAGTATAAACTCTGGAAAAATATGTTTTAAGAAAACCAACAAATCAATTACCAGAAGGATATGGAGTATGAAGTAAAGCTGGAAAATCCAGACAGTGATGGAAACTTGGGGAAAAAGACAACTAGTAGCATAAATGTTTCCTGTTACTATGTCCTTTAGCTTGAGTACAGGACAAAGTAATGCAACATGTGGCATCTAAAACTTTGATAGAAAATGTATAGTCTGTTTGTCTGAAGAATCAGAAGACAAAGTTTGGGGGAACCACAGCCATTAAGAAGTGTGGCTATGACCATAGAAAGATGAAAGCCAGAGAGGGGCCTCAATTACTTTGTATAAATTCTTTGAAATCTCTGGCTGATCCCTGGACCACACATATGACAAACCAGCTATGGAGTAAAACAATGAAACAGTTTTGAGTTGTTACCCAACAGATACCTTGTGAAAATAGATTCCAGTTAATTTAATTGTCTCCTGAGACATTTGTGTCAAAAAAGGTCACACTTTTTGGAAGAATGTAATAGAATCTAGTCTCTACAACACAAGATTACAATGCCTAGAATACAATCCAAAATGTCTTGACATATAAGAACAGAAAAATGTGCCCTATTCTCAAGTTAAATGACAACAAAGAGAGGCTAACCACAAGCTATTTTAGATGCTAGGTTTGACAGGTAGGGGTTTGGAAGCACTATTACAGCTTTATTTATCAGGTAAAGGAAAGAATATTCATAAATGAAAGGATAGACAATCTCATCAAATAGAACTAAAATATAAAATTCCTCAAATAAAACACACAAATAAAAATTATTCTATATCTACTGTGGCATCTCCTGAACCTTGCAACATAGTTGAATTTTTGTCAGATGGATACTGACATAGAAAGCTATTTTGGGAAGAAGAACAGAATAAAAATTTCCAAATAAAGAATTTGAGTTTGGAAAGCTGGAGGCTTTGTGAAATATTTGGACCAAAGATGGTTTTGGAGGTGGGATGGGAGATACATTTGGAAACCTAGTTGTCTTCTTTAATATTGGCTAATAATTGAAATTTAAGAGCTTTATTTCATTATATTGGAGCTACTAAAGGTTTTAAGTTGAGAAATGATCTTTATACATTAGATTATCAGGTAACATCTCAGGCAACAAGACCAGTCAGGTATTTAAAGTACTTGTTTAGCAAGAGTTCATGAATAAACATTGTATCTAGTGACAATGACAAAGAAATGTCAAAAGGGGGAATGGAATGACCTTCCAACAATGGATATGACAAAATATGCATGTAGAACATTTTAAAGAAAAAAAGTCAAAGATGAATCAAGAGTTTCTACCTTGGTAACTAGGTAGAAATTAGTTACTTGGTAACTAATAAAGCCATCTATTGAGTAAATAAATGTAAGAATAGTAGCAGGCTTAGGGTTTTATAGGATAGTATAAAAAAGACAAAGGTAGAATACACACACACACACACACACACACACACACACAGAACCTTGAGGTATCTACTTATTTTAGATGAGTTCTGGCTTAGTTGCTCAGGCTGGCTTTGAATTCATGATCTCCCTGCCTCAGTCTCCTGAGAAGCTGGAATTACAGGCATGCACCACCATACTGGGATCTTCAGGTATCCAAAGTGCCAAAGAATCAGATAACAAGTTCTAGGGTTGGAGGTATAACTCCGTGGTAGAACACTTGTTTAATGTGCCCAAGGCCCTGGGTTTGACCTGCAGCACCACGGGAAAAAAAAAGAAAGAAATACTTGGGAGTGTGTCTATTTGAACTATAGACTACAAATACAGATGCCTTCTTTATTCAGTCATCCATTGCTTGGGAGGGGGGCTTCCTGTGTTGAAGGTTTCTAAGTGCTAATGATTTAAAGGCAAAAAAGACACAGTTCCCACCTTCAAGGAATTCACAGTTTAAGACCTACCACAACCCATCTGATTCCAAATCTAGATGTTTGGCACTGTAATTAAAATACAATAAAAGTCCTATAGCCAGCTGTTGCTACCCTAGTGTATCTACTGAGCTCGCAGCCTAACAGCTTCCAACTCCAAGCACCTGCCTTTCTGTGAGTCCTCCTCTGGCAAAGTCAGCCCTCTGAAGGCTGCAAGGAATTAGCCTTCCCTTCACATAACTCTAGACAAACGATGTGATTAGTTCGTAGATAAGCAGCTAAGCAACACTGCCTTTTAGCTGGGATTAGCATCACATAGTTGCCAGTGAGATTAAGCCTCAGTAGCCCACGGTGCAAACCACCACTTCGTTCCCTTCCCGCCTCACTTCTCTGGTCCCTTGCTGGTGCTTCCTGAGACCAACACCCAAAGGAACCACTTGCTCTGGAATTCTTGGCTGTGTCCACGGCAGGTTTTCAACATGGTCATAAGCTATAAGACATCCCTCCCATAAGATTGGAATACAGGTGAGGTTTGACCTGCAAAGTATGGTGAAAGTTATGCTGTGTGACTTTTGAGGCTGTGTCGTAAAAGGTCAGGCATTTTCTGTCTTGTTCCCTTGGAAATGTGCTCTTAGACCTCTGAGCCACCCTGGGGAGAGTCCAGCTCTCTGAGGCTGCCATGCCGGGAGAGCACATGGAGAGCTCTGAGACGCTGTGTCCCGAGAGAGATGCCAGTGACCCCACAGTCATTCATGTTGTTCCAGCCCAGGTGTGAGTCGTGTGAATGGAGAGGCCCCGGTATTCTAGATGCTTCCAGCCAATCCAGTGTTCTCGCTGAAATCCAAGACATTATGGGGCAGAGAAAGCTGCCCCCACTGTGCCCTGCCTGAATTCCTTGTCCACTGACCCTCTGAACATAATAAAATAGTGTTTTACAGCATCAAGATTTGCGGATGTGAGCAGAACATTGACTTAAGACAGTACTTTCCTGGAAGAAGTGTTTTGAACATTTGTGAGAGAGCTGAAGATATGGGTGTAAATTATCCTGCAGAGAAAGGGGGTGTGGCTCAATTATTTTCTACCCTGCCGAGAGAGATGATGTACTTTACCTAAAAAGGTGTGTGTTCAGCTTACGTCCTCTCTCCCACAATAGGACCAGCCTCAATCGATACTATTTGAGAAAATCAGCTTTCTGGAAGTTATATGGTCTGAATTAGGCTAATAAATTACCAAAGAACTATCAAGAGGCCACTAGTTAACAAGTTTTCAATAGCTTTCCCCTTCCTAATGGTGTTTGCTCATTTCATCATCAGCAATCTGCATACATTTGGTTAGAAGTGTATGTGACCTGAAAAAAGACTTGAGCAGAGATACTGCTTGAGTTAAGCTCTAGAATCTATCTGGTTTGAACATGAGGTGAAGGGAGGGGCGGTTCTCAGATGATTGGAAGTGATTTCTCTGTTGGATATGATATCTGTCACATCCAATCACCTGGTGCCTGTTTAGGACAAGACATATGACAGCAGGTGGAAGTGTGCCTTTTAATCCCGAAATGGCAACAGACCCTCACGTCTACAGCCTCATCTGACAAATTTGGCAGGAAGGAAGAGGTCTGGAACCAGAAGCATCTGCCACTGAGTTGGGAAATCTGAAAAAATGATTTTGTTAAGGTTGTTTCCTCCCATTTCTGTGCTGTGAGCTTTCTGTGCACATACATTTGGACTCAAGCCTGGTTTTCAGTACGACGGTCTCGGTACCTTCTATCTGTGACTCACTGGTGGTTCTGAGGTTCAATGTGAATCAGTCTAACCCAATTCAATTCAAGAGGCATTGACACAGCTCTGCGGTAGCTGACTACTTGCAGGAGACCTGAGCAAGGTACAGTTCATGCGCTCATGACAGTCGTGACTATTGTGATACAATATCCCAGTCATCAGGTGGCTCCTCACCAGGTGCGAAGACCTTCTTCACACTGAATGGATTACAGATGTGCTAAAATTAAAAGAAGGGGCTACATGAACCTATTTATATTACGGTGGGCAAGCACTTTTTAATAAAATTAATGGAAACATTCAAAGGTCATAGATGGTAGTTTGGATACTGGTGAACAAATGTTGCTGTAGATAATAGATGATCTAAGAAAAAAAAAGGAAGTGACAATCTGAGGAAAATATTTGCAGGAAATATTTGGTTAATTGCCTAAATAAATAAAAAAGTTTTACTACTCACCTAAAAACAAAACACTACAATGCTAACATGCCAATAAAAAATAGGTAAAACATGAACAAAAAATTCACATTAGAGTTATATAGGTGGTTAAAAGCAGGAATAAATGATCATCTCACTAGTAATTAAAGGGATACAAATGAAACAACAGGCAACAGGAAGGAGATACCATATTTTGCCTGTTAGGTTTACCAGGATTTCTTGAAAGCACTAATAAAAAGTGGGACAAAACAACTAAGTCAGGTTGTTTCACACATTATTAGTAGGGATGTATTTCTGCTATGCTTCTGAAAGTGAAGTGGCAATCTGTGTCAAGACTCAGAAAAACTTAAAAATCTTGACGTATTAATACTACTTCTAGGAGGCTGTGTCAAAGGGAAAAAAGATAAAGTCAAACATTTATGTGAAGAATAATTGTCAAAATGAAATATATTTTAAAAGAAGTATGAGAACAATTGAAATGCTCACAACAGGATATGGTTAAATAAATGTTAACTTGTATCTAATATAGAGTAATTGCTAAAAGGTACATTTTTAAAGAATATTTGATGATACAGGAAATAGTTTTGTCAGAATGTTAATGAAAATAGAGAACAAAATTTAGTAATAGTTTGTTACTAATTTCATACATGAATTTGTAAACATTAGAATCAAATACATCGAACTATCAGCTCAATTACCTCTAAGTGGTGAGCTTATGGGTGATAATTATTTTCTTCTATTTAACTCTTTGGAATTTCCTAAATCTCTACATTGAACATTGAATTAGTTTTCCATGGTTGCATAACAAATTATCATACACTTAATGCACATTAAGTGTCCCTAATTGAAAATCTGAAATGCTCCAAAATCCAAAACTTTTGCATCATCAGCATGACATTATCAGTGCAAAAATTCCACACCATGAAAAACTTTATTGCATGCACAGAATTTTTAAAATAGTGTATAAATTACCTTCAGGATATGTGTATAAGTTGTATATGAAACAAATGAATTTCGAGCTTAGACTTGGGGCCCATCCCCAAAATATCTCATTGTGTATATGCAAAAATTCCAAACTCTGAAAACATCCAAAATACTTTTGGCTCCAAGCATTTTGGGTAAAGGCTATTCAACCTGTAGTTTAAAGCAACCTCATGGATTATTTCTCAGCTTCTGTAGAGCAGACACTTGAGGGTGACTTATGGTGATTGGCAGCACAGGGTCTTACAAGGCTGGAAAAATGGGTGAGCTGGGATGAATGTCCAGCAAGAGCCCAGGCTTCTCATTCACACTCGTTCAGATTATTTGTGGAATTCAGTTTCTATGACTGTGGGATGGAACCCTCCCAACCCCCCCCCACCACTGCCACCCCTTTTTCTTGCAGGCTGTAAGCCAGGAACAAGTCTTAGCTGCTGGAAGCTGCCGCCTTTCCTTTGCAGGTGGCACAAGGGCAGGTGACAACATGCATATCTGCTTTTTCCCAGTCAACCAGGGTTCATGAATTGCCTGTGTTGTGGCCAGCTGAAGAAAACTCTGCTTTGAAAGGACTCGATGAGATTTCTAAAGGAACTGGATGATCCTCCTCTATCAAGGTCAGCTGACTTGGGAATCTGACTACATCTGCAAAACACCTTCAAAGCAGTGCCTAACTGAAGGTTTGACTGAACAACTAAGAGAAAGTGTGTGTTCCCCCAGGAGCTGGGATACTTGGGAGCTACCTTAGAATTCTCCATGCTGTGAACATACGTCAGTAGGTTAAGCCTTGGGGGCAGACTCCTGGATTTTTAATTCTGCCTCTAATTAAATGACTTTTGCCAAGTTCCTTAGCCTCTCTCCGCTTCAGGTATCCTGTCCTTAACATGGAAAAGTAATAATAGTAATAGTCTCCAAGAGTTACTATAAAATCTGTTGCAAATTTAAACATAATAATATTTGATTACTTAATTTGGCATGAAGTCTGGTTTGAAGTATCAGTATCAGGAAATACTGCACAGAGCATAATTAAAGTCCACAAAAACTAGTTAGGCATTAAATAGTTTGACTAAGTACCTATAAAAGAGCCCCAAATATTTTCATTATCTTTCTCTTTGCATGACAGGGGCTGGGAGCCTATTTGTTCCTTACCTCTGAGCAGTGCTGGCCTGCAGCACAACTGTTAAGTTTGCAGGGATCCAACCTCTTTCTTTTTCATGATGCTCTGCTTCTGTCTCCATTAACAAAAACTTCCTATGCTTCCCCTTAGCTGCTAAAACCTGATTAAAATACAAATATTGTCTAAAAAGAAAGGGCATGCATGACAGTTAATCATGGCTCATGTTATTTTGAAATTTCTGTAATAGGACATGGGGGAAAACATATGTAGATGGGAATGCTTTGATGTAGGATGTGAAAGAAGGGCAAGGAGGCACTCTGGTGAATGACCCATACTTCTAGATGTAGAAAGATGAAGAAAGTCATGAGAATGGTAGCTTCTTGAGGAAAAATATCAAAAAATATCCAAGAGATAGAAGGCATAGTAGAATCTCACTTCTAGAAAGTCCAGACAACCACTAAGACCTCCCATCTATACAAAAACATCCCAGAGAAGTGTGACCCAGTGTCTGTAGATGGGGTTACATACTGCATCACTTTGGTTGATCTCAAATTATTAGAAAATTTTGCTTCTCTATCCAAACTCCTGCTTTTGCTCTTTGGTTCCTCCCATGGAAGGTCTCAACTTTCTTCTCCAGGCCAGCCTTTGGATGCCTGATAGCATGGGAAAGGGAGCGAGAGATAATGAGAAGAACTTCAATGGCTCCAGAGCCCAGCCTATTTGTTTTTTATTCTAGGTCACTTATGCTTGCTGCCACTCAATCTGACACTTCTTTTCATTTCTCTACACATTTGTTGCTATATCGCCTTCTAGTGAAGGAATGAACTGAGTATGCATGGGTGAGATCTGCTTGGGTTTCCTGAAAGGTGCCAGATGCAAGTGTCACGTTGCTGGATACCAGGTTGTATCATTCATTCTCGTCCTGCAGCTGGAGCCAAAAGTATCATAGAAGCAAATGAATGCAAGAAAATAAAGCCAAGTTCTCCAATTTCTCTGGATTTCATAAAAGTGGTATTCTTTAGCTCAGAGTATATGTTTAAAATGAGTGAAACTATAACAACTCCTGAAGCTGAAGACTAAATATTATGAATTATAAAACAATGATTATATCATTGTGCATTCAGAATATGGTTGTTTGAGTTTGAAGTGAGCAAAAAAAGAATAATATCATAAAAATTATAGCACTAGTAGTGTAAAAATATATTTGTGCTTAGGCTGGTGCAGATGATCTATAGCCATGATCCCATTTAATCCCCACTAGACTATAAACGTAGGAAGGTGGAGACTGCATGTTTATTATGTGTCGGTCTATTCTTAGTGTCTAGTATAGTGGCTGGTATGTAGTAGTGCAGAATATCCTGAATTGCTTCAGCGTAGCTTTATTTTATATTTTTATGTGGGTACCGGGACTCAAACTCAGGACCTTGATCTTGCCAGGCAAGCACCTATGCTGCTGAGCTATATCACCGGCCCATTCAGTGTAGCTTTATGAAGAATCTGCTTGTGCCAGAGCAAACTGACCAACAGACAATGGATACCAATCCCTGGTAGTAAGGAATTAACAATGTATAGAACATGCAAAACTCTCAGCCCTCATGGAAAGAATTCTTTAAGAATAAAGACTAAGTTCAGCTAATCCATGTCTGTTACTGCTGCTTTAACTGTATGAATTTGGACAATTATTTTTTATCTCTGGCAGTTTGTTATCTCATCATTAAAATAGACATGATCATAATAGCACTGGAAGTAGCTTCAGGATGAAAGAACAATGCTTGATCCATAGTATGCTTTCAGTAAGCAGCAATCATTTTTTTATAGTAGATACCCTATAAATATTAGTTGAATGAGTATGTGAATAATTTCTCCCAGGGGTTTGGCTAGAAACAAGGCATATTCCCCTCCTCATTGCATACATATGGTATCAGAACTAGAGAAAGGTTAAATACTTTTAGATTTGGTACATAACTGAGCCAGGATTTGTATCTAATTCTGTGGCTCCGTAGTCCATGCCCTTCCCCACCATGGCTGCCACTGTCCTCCTATTAATGCTGAAAAGTGACAAACAGCAGAAACATACTGGGTACAATTCCTGAGAGGAACTGAGGCAAAAGGGCAAATGCCATATCATTTATCAACAAAGGTGAGGTAAGTGGGATTGAAAAAAATTATTGAAATCTCTAGCAGGACTCAGCTAGTAGTGTGGAAGTGCCTCGCTGGTAAGGACTGATCTGTGCCAGTTGGCAGTGGGCCATATTTACCTTGTGTGGCAGCTGGTCTTGCTACCAAGGAATGCCTTGAAGTTGGCACATGATTCAGCCCAGAGCACATTTGACTTGATTCACAAATACTCAGCTGAAACACTACAGCCAGAGATGCAAAGAGGAAATACTACTTTGTTATTTTTATTTCCTTAATCAGAAGGGATGTAGCTAGCTATGAATTTCCAGTTTAGTAATGCATGTTCTTAAACATGCTATTAAATAAAATACTCATTAACTTCTGTTGATGTTGCATTTGATGAATTATAGACCTTGTTCTTACAGGATTTGAAAAATGGTCCCATGTAGGGTATAATTAATATGTGTATAGTAATGAGTCTTCTTTACTATTCCCTTAACCTCATTTCTAGTGCCAGCTACACAAGGGTGACTTCTCAGCCTCATTCATTCATTCGTGTATTCATATATAGTGCATATTTAACAAAAACCTTTATGGGAGTCTATGTTGGAAATGTTTGAATAAGATCCTCGATCTTATGTGATTTGCATTATACTGGGGAGATGTATAGTAAATAAACTAACAAATAAAATAATTTCAGAAACCAATAATTTCTATGAAGAGATAGAATGTGTTGTGAGATCTCACTGAAGTGGTATTTGGACTGAAGCCTAAGTTCTGGGGACAGATAATATAAAGCTTAGGAAAAAAGTGACACAGGCAGATGAGAAGGCTGGTGCAAGGAGATTTGTATGGCCAGATCTCAGAAAGTATGGAAACAGACACAGAGTCAAGGCCAGAGAGAATGACAGGGGCTAGATTAGGTAGGAGCATGTGGGATTTGGGTGTCATTTTAGGTGCAATGGTAAGAATTAGGACATGGAACATGGACGTGGCATATGCTAACTTGTTTCTTTATACTTTTAAGAATTCTTAGTAGCATGAAAAATAGATTATAGTAGACACATAGATCAATGAAATGGAATTGAAAATCCAGAAATAAACTCTCACATTTATAGTCAATTGATCTTCAACAAGATGTTAGGACAGTTAGGTGGGGGAAAACCATCTTTTTATCAAATAATACTGGATATCCATATAAAAAAGAATGCAGTTGGACCCCTACCCCACACTATATACAAAAATTAAATAAAAATGTATGAAATCCTAAGTACAGGAGCTAAAACTAGAAAAATCTTAAAAGAAAACATACTGGTAAAATCTAACATTGGTTTTGGCAATGTTTTCTTACATATGACACCAAAAACATGTAACAAAGCAAAAATTTGATAAATTGGACTTTACACAAATTAAAAACTTTTATACATTAAAGGAAATTTTCAAGGAACTGAAAGAACCATCCACAAAATGGGAGAAAATATTGGTACATTGTTTATCTGATATGGGACTTGTATCCAAAATATGTAAGGAACTATGTTGCAGTTTAGTAAGAAAAAGACAGATGATCCAATTTAAAAATGAGCAAAGGATGTTAATAAACATTTTTCCAAAGAAAGATATATAAGTAGCCAATAGGTACATGAAAAGATCCTCAGGGTGGAGGATTAAAAATTATGGAGTAGAGAGCGGTAGCAAAATATAGCCTCTCTGGGACCTGAAATCAAGACACTTGGAAAACAACAACTTGGTGAAGAGAAAAAAGAAGTAAATCTTTGGGAATTGGTGGGGGGCTGACAGGAAATTACAGTATAGAAACTACAGTGAAGCCAGAGAAATGGAGCACAATGCAGAAATAAAAATAAACCATTGGCTTTTCATGGGGCTGGCACTACTGGCCCAGGCTGTTGCTTCTCCCTGGAGCTGCTGGCCCTCCTTGGGCTCACCTCATGTCACTTGAGATGGGTCCCCCACCCCAGGAGCCCATGGTTCTTATAAATTGCAAAAATGTGGGGTTTTACTCTGAAAGTGACTCCTTCCACATGGCAGTCTGTAGTTGGAGAAGAAATCCAGTGCAACCTGCCATTTTCGAGAGTGTTTTACCAGAGGCCATTTTGGGAAGGGTTAATTGTTTAAGACTGAACTACAGAACAGCTGCATTCAGGGTTTCTGGTGTCACCCCATCGCAGAGACTAGGTGGGAGATGGCCGCAAGAGTCAGATACAGAGAGGGTCTGGGTTTGACATAGACCCCTTGAGAAGTTTAAGCTCCAGCCAGGAAGGACACAAGGGTCCCACCCTCCAAAGGGAGAAGCTAGGTTTCATGTGTGGCTTTCAGAGGTGGTTGAGTCTGAAAGTGCTGGCGTTAGGTTCGGGGGACTGCTGGCTCTTTACCCCACCGCCTATATACAGCACGGAGCTCAGTGGTCTATTCTTTTTCCCCATCTGCAATGTGATCGGTGATACACCTTGGTTTGAATGGTTGCTACAGCCTGGGGTATATGGACAGAGGGGCCTCTGGAGCAGGGAGGACACTGCATAAAACCACATGCCATAAAACTAAGTGGAGAAAGCCATGACTTGGGTCACACAGAGGGACACAGAAACTGGGAGATGCTGGCGTGACTACAGTCTTAGAGGAGGCACCATTGACTGACTCTGCCCAGCAGGAAATTCTGGGATAGGATTCAGCATTTACACACAAAAACATGAGTGTGAAAATAAAACAGGTCTTAGCAGTGACTCCCTATCCCTACCCTATATCTGGTAGATTCCAATACTGCAGACTTGGGAAAGAAACCACTCATTCAAAAAGTTGGAGGAATTTTTCTGGACTCATTTTTTTTGGGGGGGGGTGGGAGTTTTTTCCTGTTTTTATTCTCTTCTTTAGTGTTTATTCTTTTTATTCTCATATATTACTTTCATCTAATTCTATTAATTTCCTTTCACTTTTTCACAGGACCCTTTAACTCACTTTTCTTTCCTCCTTCTCATCTTCATTTTCTTTACTTTTCAAATCTTACTTTTTCAATTTTTCATTTCCCGCCCCTACATCTTCACTACTATTGCAATTAAACTTTCTTAATATTTAGATATTTAGTTAACTCTATGCTATTGTTGTTGAATTCTATATTTATTGGTGGTATAGTTGTTGCACTTAGTATATATCTACTGTATGTCAATATATGGCTTATCTTTATGTCTATATTATAATTATAAATCTCTGATCTATGGTTAAGGGTGGTAAAGTGGTAGCTTTCATGTGTTCTTATGGTACGTCAATATCCATTTGGTCTTTGGCTGTTTTTGATGCTGATTTTGTTATTGTTGCCAGGCTGGTATAGTTCCTATTTATCAGTTCTTTTCTGTAAGCCAATGTCTGGTTTGTCTTTGTGTCATCAATAATACTGTGGTTCATTTCCACAGAAGTGGGTGATGGGCCAATTACACTGTACTCTCCCCAGCCAAATTAATGGAGGTGGTTGGATCTTGAGTTGGAGGCAAAGACTGACAGTTAGCTATTCCCAGAGTGCATCACTGAAAGGCTGACATTAACTTAAGAGAACTCCATACTAGTGAAAAAGTCTTTCCACTATCATTGACCTGCAAACTTCAGCAAAAAAAATGAGAAGACATGGTAAAAAAATGCAAAATGCCTACAAAATCTCCCAATTCTCTCAGTACATGGAGAGATAATGCCATACAGCTGAATTACACAAATGATAAAGAAGGAAACAAAACAAAACAAAAGCCAAATCAGTAACGTGCTCAGTGTGCTCTAAGATGACATAACTACACAGATAATGGACATTTTTCTCTCTCTTTTTCCCCATTATCTGTCTTTTATTTCATACTTTATTCACGTATTAAGCTTTTCATATAAGAGAAACAATGAGATATTTAAATCTCTGTGTCTGATTTACCTCACTTAATGTTATGCTCTCTTAACAAACTAGCTGATCAATGGGGTTATAAAAGATACTAGTAAAAAGCTAACTGAGCTAAACAGAATAAAACAAAACATAAATGACTAGTTTAGTAAAGAATTAGAGTCCATTAAAAGGTACTGAATAAAAATCCAGGAGATTAAAACTTCTTTTGAAGGTATGGGCAACAGAAGTGACCGATACGAGGACAGAGTGCCAGAACTAAAAGATAGTGCTGATGTTGGTGATCAGTTACTCAGGGATACCTTGAAATCAACAAAAGAATATGAAAAATGCTGGGCTGGTGGGATGGCTCAGCGGCATAAGCACCTGCCTGGCAAGCGCGAGGGCCCGAGTTTGACTCCCGGATCCCACATACAAAAAAAGGGCCGGTGATATCGCTCAGCGGCACAGGCACCTGCTGGCGCGTGAGGTCCTGAGGTCGACCCCCGGTACCCACCAAAAAAAAAAAAAGAAAAAGAATATGAAAAATGCACCCAACAGATGCTAGATGGCACAAAGAATACTACTCTCAGGTTAATTGGGATTAGTGAAAAATCAAGACAGCATAAATGGCATAAAATCTGTTTACAGAAATAACAGCAGAACTTTCCAAATATGAGGGAAGAGGTTAACATATAGATAAGCAAGACCTATGGAACCCCAGATATCCATGATTAGAAAATAACTTCATGACATATCATAATCAAAATCCCAGAAGTCCAATATGAGGACAGAACCTTAAAAGCTATTAGAGAAAAGCAACAAATCACTTATAAAGATAAACCCATTAGAATTACAACAGACTTCTCAACACAAACCTTATAGGCCAGGAGAACTCCAAATGAAGTGTTTGAAGCCCTGAAAGGAAAACAGCTTCCAACCCACATTGATATAACCTAAAAAGTGTCTCTCATAATTGAGGGAGAAGTGTGGTATTTTCATGACAAAAAAACACCTTAAGAAATTTATGACAACCAAATTAGCATGCCAAAATATTCTCAGTGATATCCTCGAAAGAGACGATGATGCCAACAATGTTAAAATGTCTAGTAGAACAAATACACCACATAAAGTGAACAGTTAAGCAGAAGGGGAATAAAAAAGGAATCAGTAATGGGAAAATAATGCAATGACAGGAATGTCAATAACTTTCAGTAATAACTCTCAGTATGAATGGTCTCCACACCCCATCAAAGGACACAGACTGACAAACTGGATCAAGAAACAAAATCCAAAAGTATGTTGTAAACGAGAAACATATTTAATCAAAAATGGAATTCGTACACTAAAAATCAAAGGGAAAAAAAAATGTATTTCATGCAATAGAAGTCCCAAACCAGCAGAAGAAATTGTCCAATTTTCGGACAAGATGTATTTCAAGCCAAAACTGATCAGAAGGGGAAAGAGGGTTACTTATGTTCGTACGGATTGTCTCATAATTGCTGCCAGAGGCATATTCCTGTCATTTATTCCAGTGTGTGCTTAATATTTACTGCATTCTATGGAAATGACTTCTATAGTTATTTGTCTCCTATGCCACAGTATAAACTTCTAATTGAGGATTTTGATCTTTTCTCATGTTTTTGTTTCTTATATCAAGAATGCCTACCCATAGCAAGAACTACACAATGTGATAGCTTTGTGAATGTTTAGAGTCATGCAACTAGCACCATACTCTAACTTCAAAAGTTTTTCATCACCTCAACAGAAACCTTGTACCCATTAACCTTCACTGTGCATCCCCTGACCCCCTAGCTGCGCCAATTAAGTTTTTATGAAGGTGCCAGAGCAATTTAGTGGAGAACAAGAAGTCTTTTCAAGAAGAAATAAACCTTGCCCTAAACTTTATTCATTATGTAATAAATACGTCAAAGTCAAACACCCATCCTAAATGTGAATTATAAGCTAAGAAATCTTTTATAAGAAAAAGCAGAAAAAACTCATTAATAACTAGATTTAATCATAGAATTTTTAGATCTGACAACCCAAATATGGTCCATAAAAAAATGCTACTGGGAAAGTACTTAGGAAAATGAAAAAACAATCTAGAGATTAGGAGAAAAATGTTCCCAAATTATATATCTGACTAAAGATTTGTATTCAGATTGTATAAAGAATTCTCAGAATGAATGGGAAGGAAGGAAAGAAGGAAACATAGAGGCGAAAGACTTAAACTTTACCAAACAGGGCGTACAAATGGTAAATAAATATATAGGATTTTTGACCTGTTTATTGAGGATATCCAAACTAAACTTCAGTAGGTGAATTACATATGTATTAGAATGACTGAAATACAAATATTGACAGCGTCAAATACTGACAAAGATGTAGAGCAACTGGAAGTTTCCCACATTCCTTTTGGGAATGAAAAGTGATCAACCACTTTAGAGAAACAGTCTTACAGTTTCTTGTAAATTTAAATGTATGACTGATCAATTCCACTTCTATTTATTTTAGAGAAACAAAAATTTGTTCACATAAAAATGTGTTCAAGAATGTTTATGGTGTTTTTATTCATAATTGCTCAATATTGGGAAAACCTCAAAGCTCTTTGGTGAGTAAATGAAACACTAGGTATGGTACATCGCATATAATGGAGTTCAGGAATTCAGCAATAAAAGAAAAAGCTATTGATAAATGCAACAATTTGGATGAATCTGACAGGCATAATGCTGGGTGTAAGAAGCTGTCTCAAAGGTTCCATGCAGTGGGATTTTGTTTCCATGATGTTCTTGAAGAGAAAGAACTACAAAGCACACATTAGCAGTTTCTGGGGATTAGGGGATAAGATGTTGCCACAAAGGCACTGTACAAAGAAATTTACAGGGTGGTGGGACTGTCTTATAGTAGTTACAAGACATGATATAAGTGTTAGAATTTCTAGAATTGTGCACAAAAATGTCAATTTTACTGCAGATTAACTTTAAAAATAAAAGTTTTCCTAAGTCTCAGGAGTACTGGAGACAGACTTCTGCATGCAATCTGGCTCTACTGCAAATAAACAGGGCGAATTTAGAGTTAAATGTTAGCTTTAGCTTTCCACTCTGTAAAGTGGAACTAAGAACAGTACCCATTGCACGGTGGTGAAAATTAAGTGCATAGCATCTGCAAGGCACTTAGCATGTGATTTCCCACATGATAAAGGCTCAGGGAAATTCAGTTGTTTTTCTGTTGCTATTTCCACTGTTCTAGCCTACTGTCTAATTTATTGAAAAGAAGAATGCCAATGAAAACATTAGCCTTGTATTTTAATTAGTACCATGTTAATATCAGGACATTTTAGAAACAGCGATATGGAGGTAGCTTTGTCATATTTTATCCTGAAAGTGCATCCCAGGGCTAGGATGGTGTAGGTTGCTCACCAGTGCCCTCAACAAACAGGGGTCACTGTCCTGCGATGCCCCAGTGTACCTGATTTAGCTCCATCCAGAATCTCTGCTCCTCCTGTTCCCTTGTTGGTTAACATTGGAGAAGGTTCAACACAATAGATTAAGAGAAAGCCTTCTGAGAGGTCCTGTGGTGCATTTTACTCTATGGTTTCCAGAAGCTATCATGAATTCCCATTGCTACCTCTGTGTGTGCGTGTGTGTGTGTGTGTGTGCATGTGTGTGCCTGTGTCTCTATGTGTCTGTGTGTGTGTTCAAGCATGACACTCTTCCAAACTCCTCTGCTAGTGTCTCACAGCCACAGAAGCCAGGGTTTTAAAACACTTGATATTTCAATCCTTATCTTCCCGAGATTGGCACTGCAAGCCCAGTGCAGCTGCATAGGTAAATGCTTGATGTCTCTGATAATCTATAACTGATAGAGCTGGGATCCCTGATTAAGCATGTCCAGTCACTTAAGTTAATAGAAGAGCTTTATCGTGTGCCTTCAATCTTTGCCATCTGACTCCTTTCCCTGTTTCTCCCATTCTTTCTGAGCTGGCAAATTCTCCTCCACCTGCAATCTCCCAGGGCTATAGCATCTCTCCAGGAGACAGCAGAGGGTCAATTTCTGGGCCATCCTGTTATCTTCTAATCAACTCTAATAGCCCTGCCTGTTTGCACTTCAGAATTGTATTAGATAGAGCTTCCTGGTGTGTGTGTTAGGATTTGTTTAGAAACGCATCTCTGATGAGCAGGCTGTACAGATGAAGCTATAGAGAAGAAGCACACACAGCAGCAGATGGTCTCTTGTCTTTTCTGGCTTCGATTTTTACAATTATAAAAAAAAAAAAAAGAAAAGAAAAAAACTTTAAACTGGGGGCATTGGATCAGATTACCTCTAAGATCCCTGTGAGTTTTAATATTAATAAAAACAATAATCTAAAAACATAAATGAAATGTTAGCTATCTTCACTCTAAAAAAATTGAGGATATTTGTTCACAAGCAAAATTTTTTTGTTATTGTTTTAACTTAGAAGTCTCTTGCATTCTAAACATTGATTCTCTAATATTCTTGTTTTCACCTAAATAATAATGATCACATCTAAATTGAATTAGGAATACTATAATCTTTGTTGCATGGTTCAGTGTCACTACATAGACATTAGGCCTTGAGTGATCAGAAACTTGACTTTGATTAGTGTTTATTGTCCAATGTAGATTTTATAGAAAGCATGAACTTGAGCTTAGAGAACTGCACTTTAGTATCAGAAGTGACTGAAAAGGTATTAGGTTCATTAACGTGTATGTATTGTCTATTAGGTGATGTGGGAGGAGGAAGAGACTGATAGCGATTGAAAGGTTAGGAGAAAAAGATGGGGATTTACTAACTTCATGTGACAGCACAATCACAATGACTCAACCGTTCTCCCTTTGTGCTTTGAGTGGAACGTGCTAGCTATTCACTTTCCAAATCCAATCCTGAACTAGAGAGACATGCAAAGAGAGATTGCATCTTTAAATGAGAAGGGAATGTCTGAGTGGACTTGCTATTGTCTCAGGAGAATTCTAATATTTACGTGTACAGCTCAGCACCAGGGTATTAAGGAGGAAGCCTTTATAAGGACAAAGCTGAGACTGCTGGCTGGTTCCTATTCATTTGTTCAGTGCCAGAAGTTTATATTCTGCGTTATAGAATGTAGACCTTTCTCAAAGAGGGCTTGCACACCTGTGAGATAATCCTCACCCACTTCTCACTGTGTAGTTGGAAAGGCTGCAAGATCAGGATAGAACATCAGACTTACTGGAAGGCCAGAGGTTGAATGTGGACAATTTCACTAATGATGTACTCATTGTGATATACTCCATTATCCATTCCTTTATTGTTTTAACCTGGCAAAGTCATTTAATGAATGACAGAGATACATTCCTTTATTATACGATAGAGTGAATATGTATTGAATTTCTATGACATCCATTGGCTAAGAATCAGGCTTATAATGTGACATTCCTCCTTCTTTTATTAACATCAGAGAATTACTACTAATAATAGTTGGCATTTGTTGAGTTTGTGCCAGGCCATATGCATTTGCATGGATTATGACACCTAAATGCTCATGACCCCTCCCCAAATAGTTACTATCATCACCCCCATTTGCAGAATGGGAAATT
This sequence comes from Erethizon dorsatum, assembly GCA_028451465.1. Taxonomy (NCBI): domain Eukaryota; kingdom Metazoa; phylum Chordata; class Mammalia; order Rodentia; family Erethizontidae; genus Erethizon; species Erethizon dorsatum. The sequence continues at coordinate 10,230,403 of CM051836.1, forward strand.
GAGACTCACACAACTTATTTATAATCATGGGGCAATTAGTAGAATTAGGACATTTAGTCCAAAGCTTTAGAATTTAACCATGGTACTATATAGTATCTTTTGATTTGCTCATTTGAAAATGTAGATAATACTACCTACCTCTACGTATTTCGTAAGGTTTGGGGAAGGTATATAATAACCTGGAAGACATTAGTAAAATTCATTCAGTTATTATAATAGTTCTGCTGAATGTTGGAGTAGAAACAGCTCAGGGGTGAGGACTGCCTCCCACAGATGTGGCCAAAGTGAAGCTTCACTTCTTTGAGTCTCACCTGCCTCATCTGACAAAATGGAAAAAATTATGACCACCCTATCTTTCTGGAAGATTACTGTAAAAATCAGATAGAGTTGTGAATTTGAAATGCTGTGTATTTTGAAAAGGACTATGAGAATTTAAGATCTGTATCAATATACTGTGACATTTATATTTTGATACGCACCATATGGAGCCTGAATATGTTCTGTATTGTAATCCCATATTTATTAATGCCTGAGAATCTGAATTTTGTCCTCAGAAGTGAGGTTAATCAGAAAAAGCAAGGACAAAATCACCTCACAGCTATGCCACCAGAGTTACCAGCTGACTTATAAAGTTTGGAAAGTATTAAAATGTAACACCAGGCATACAAGCATAAAGAGCATATAGTTTCTCTTATAAGAAAAACCCAAAGTATGAATGAATTAGAGAATAAAATAAAAGATAGCTACCAGGAAACAAGGAGATAGGTCTTTTACAAATGGGAAGGGGGTCAAGAGATGAAGGGGGGAGGAGAGAGAGGAAAGGAACACAAAAATAATTAAGATAAATTAGGTACATGTGCCAACTCCACACAATGAATGTAATTATTATGTATTGCAAGCATATACTAATAAAAATAAAAATCTTTTAAAATGTAGTGTCTGGATCCCAGCATCGAGGCACTTTAATTTGTTGGCTGTAGACCAGGGTTCTGTAGTCTACACTGCTAAATTCATGCCTTGACCTAGTTAATTCTCATTCAGACAGAACCTAGACCAATTTTGGAGAATCTCTGGTCTTATAAAGACATTCCTTTTACCACCTAGACATGGGAACGGTTGGCTTCAAGGGAAACACTTCCTGAACAACTCCCTTGCAGATCATTCACTAATCTAACAAACATTCCTTGAGTGTGTGCTATGTATCAGGCAGTGTTTCTGGTACTGAGGATACGGCAGCACACAAAGTGACCTCATTTTACTAACATCCTAATAGGGGCAGGTGGACAATAAAGTGATAAACATATCAATAAATGATGTGATGAGTATGCTATCCAGGAAAAGCAGATGAAGGGAAATTAGGCAGGATAAGGTGAATGGAGAGCTAGGGATAGGGCTGGCTTCCCTCCTAAAGTCATGATTGAAGAGAAACATGAAGGCAGTAGAAGAGGTTCAGCAGGAGACTGACGCAACATGACTTGGGGGAAAGCAAACAGCAAATTCAATAGCTCTGAGGCCAATATATGTGTGGCATGTTCACGGAGGCCATGGAGCTGATGCACAGAATGTAAGGGACATATATTATCCTTAGTTCCAAAAACCTGCGCCAGCTTAGCTGGCATTCATAGCCCATGCAATCTGGCTCCAGTCTCCACTCCAGTCTTTTGTCAACTACCCTCTTTGATACTGTGCTGAGGTCAAGCTGACCTCCAGTTTCTGCACAGCCTTTTTTCCAGTAGGCTTTCACTTCCTTGAATGTTCTCTGACCTCCTTTATGGGAATTGTTTCATTCAGAGGTAATTTTGTCCCCAAGGTGCATTTGATAATGTCTTCAGACTTTTTGATTGTCAAAATTGGGGGTTCTATTGGCATTCAGTGGACAGAAACCAGGGAAGTGGTCCATACCCTACAATGCATAGGACAGCTCCCACACCAAGGCAGTATTTGGGCCCACATGACAATACACCAGGGCTTATCAACTCTGGCCCAACGCTTCCTTAATTTTTCAAATCTAGGGCCTCATTTGTGCATTTCCTTAATACCCTGACTCTGCCCCTTGGAAACTTTCTCTGAAATGTGTGGGTCTCACATTATACCTCTTGTCATTATATCTATTGTGATATGTGCTCAAGTTTTGGAATAGTATGTACTAGATTTCATTCCCAGATGTATCTACTTAGACTTAGGTATCTTTTCCTTGTCTCTAAAAGAGGATAAGTCACAAGCCCCCATTGTTGAAAGAATTAAATGAGCTATTGCATGAAAATTCCTTATCACAATGCCTGAAAAAGGACCTAACAAACATTATTATCATAATAAAAATCATTTTATTTCCTTAACTGGTTAGTAGGACCCTTAAAGACAGTGATGATACCTTATATAGTTTTGTTTCTTATATCTTCTTGTAACTTTTAATGTCAGATAAGCCAGCTGTTTCCCGGATTTTTTTTAACAATGTTGAAGTTTGAGTAGGTCTTCATTTTATTTCCAAACGATGAGCTCTGGTACTGTGAGAGCACAGGGTAAGCGCGTTTTCATTTGAGACGATAACTGCTGGCTAGGCCTGTGAACAAACTCTTCCGCCTCCCAGGACTGATTCCTATCTAGGATGAATGCATCTCTGAGGTCGCACCTGGCTTTCAGGAGCTGGCTTTCTTCTTTTCTGAGACGAGATAAGGAAGATAGAAAAAGGAACCATCAGAGTAGGAAGTGGAGCATTGATGGAGGAAGTGAGAAGGGTGGCTGTGTGGTCTGAAAATAATGACAGGAGATCCTGGGAAGGCTGCAATGCTGAACAGCTGAATACAGTCTCTTTCTCTTACCTCTCCCTCTGAATAATTTGCTCAGTTTTCAACTTGCTACAATTTCAAGAGCAAAGCAGCACAACAGGATAAACAGAGGCTAATATATTTGTGCAAGCAAATACAAATTAGTTCACTGTCACCTAGTTTATCATTTATGCATGGCAAGATTTTCACACAAGGGGGCCGGGGATATAGCTCAGGGGTGCAGTCCCTGCCTGGCAAGTGCAAGGTCCTGAGTTCGATTCCCGATACCCCCCTCCAAAAAAGAAAGATTTTCTCACATGGACCCCACTTACACGGGAGTACTGTGTACTGCGAGAGCCCCACACGGCCAGCCTCCCCTTCTGCCCCAGTCCAGGAGTTCCGAGAGCACCGGGGAAAGATGGGCCTTTTACTTTTTGGGCAGAAACAGGGTTCAGAGGACTTCTAAGGACATTGAAGGACTCAGTGGAACATGTGTGTTTTAACTGCAGGTGTTTCTTTTTTGTTTCAGTTGTGAGAAACACTCATCCCACATTGGGGTCTGGTTCCTGTTCTCTTACCTACTCCTGGCCCTTCTCTTCTCCTGTCCCAACCTTGCTTATTGCTCACTTATGTGCCACCATTTAAATGTCTTCCTCGAGGCCAACTTGTCTTCCTTTCCTGGCCAGGTTAAGTTTTCCTCGACTTACAATTTTATGGCACCCTTGATCCCCCTTCCTAACACTTGCTACAAATGTAATAAGTATAGTGTTTTCTTCTCTAAATTGTTTCAATAAGAGCAATAACCATGATGTCTTACTTTTCTCTCAATTGCTGTACTTACAGTGGTACCTGGAGCATAGTAGCCTCACAATAAATATCTACAGAGTAGATTAAGGAAGTAGAAGTTAAAAGTCAAGCGTGAAGACCAATTGTCATTGGCTTGCTGTGTGACATTGAACAGGTGTTCTCTTCTGTAAAATAGTTTGGAGCTAAGGCAATTACGTGTATGATTCTGTTTAGTTCTTACTACAGCCAGACAAGGAATGGGTACTTTTTATTATCCGCTTTTTATAGATGGGAAAACTAAAGCCCAGAGAAGGTACGTGTTGGAAGAAAGATAACACAGTATCTAAACCACCAGACTATAGTGATATCTCAGTTTCTGTATCTACACCATGAAGGTATGCAACTGAACAACTTCTGAACTCCTTCTTCCTCATATTTTAAAAGAGAAATTCTAAAATTAAATTGACACAAAGAGGGTTCCCTGGCTGCAGGTGGGGATAGGTATAGAAAGATCAGTTTTTACATGACCATTAATATTGTACACCTGGGAATCGATAGGCAAGTGCAAGGCCAGCAGAAGGGAGAAGCCCCACTGACAAAAGGCAATGTATCTGATCTCGTTCCAATTTATCTAATAAGTTAAATGACTCCAGCCAGTGTTAGCAGCTGGCATCACACTTGCTTTACAAGATTTGACAAAGATCAGGCAGGACTCAATAGTTTGCCAAAAGCTAAATGATACATTCTAAGTGTGGCATATCATTTAGCCTCTCTCTCTCTCTCCCTCGCCTTCCCCCTGACACATTCTTTTTCCTTCCTTTTTTCTGAGATTTCTTGCTGTTTGACAGCAAAGCAAATGAGCTATGTCCAGTGAGGAATGAAAACACAGCCCAGTGCCTCCCTTTGCTCATTGCCTCTGTTTAATCGTGCATGACTTTCTGAGTAACCGGAGAAGACACTAGGTGTGACATGAGGAACATGCAGCTCCTCCTGCTCTCTTGATGGTCTCCATCTGGCTTTGGAGAAGTTTGTTTTCAAAGATGCTATTGAAGCCAGGTCAGCAGTGATGTTGAGGGGCAAGGTGAGCATGAGTCACGAGGAAATGGGCAAGCAGAGCTGCCCTGGAGCTCTGATTCTGGCACCACAGGCAGTGAGGAGTGTGGAGCCCTGGACCCGCTGCCGATGCTGTGGATTCCTTCTCAGCTCTGTCACCAACTCCTGTAATCTCAGCAAACTCACTGTCTTGGGCTCAATGCTTCTTCGTATAGAGAAGATAATGGAACGACATCCAGTGCAGAGCCTTAATTATTGTTTGCAGAGCATTTGAATATCCTTCAATGAATGATGCAGTCAGGGTACTGTGAAAAATATAATTTTTCATGTCAGATAGCAAGATGGCTTACACCTGCCATTGAATATTGGGTGAGTCTTAATCAGGCAGCTGTAAATATAGGGAAGAAGAAGCATGAGTTTGGAGGATGGCCGTGCTATAGAGATAACAGTTTCGTGGTTCAATTTACCACACTTCAAATTTCTTATCATTCCTAGTGTTAGCTCCTGTGGCAGATTAAAGATTGACATAAATTCTTTTGGTTTTCTTTAAATGGTTTCCTCTTGCTCTGAGTCTGGGCTTCAAGCAGTGTAGCGTGGTAGAAGTGACATTAAGGCAAATTTCGTCTTTAAGGACTCACAGGTTTTCCTTGGTCTCTGGGGCCACTGGGCCACATGTAAAAAGTCCAGCTCCCTTTTTGCTGTACCTTGTACATGCAGAGAATAGTCACCCAGCAGCAGTATGTGAGTACAGCTTCTTGGACATTCTGGAATCTGTAAAACAGCCGGCTTCTAGCTGAATACTAGAGTGACCCCACTGGTGACACACAGAGGCCTACTGCAATCCCTGAGCCACAAAACCATGAGACAGGGCAGTTTGTCACAGAGGAGCAGATAACTAGCAGATCATCATTTAGTTCTTGCCTATAGTGTGCCAGCTACTATGCCTTATTTACATTTTACTCAAAAGTTAGGCATAATTATTCCAGTTTTCCAAGTGAGGAAATTAATTTCTATTTGGGTTAAGTGATATAGAATGAGCTTGGATTTGAATCCATGTCTGGATGTATATCTGCAGCTGACACAGAGGGGTTTCCATGACAACACCCCCCCTCCCTGCATCTTTCCTGAGGGCATGCCCTTTTGCATGAAGTATTCTCATTAATGCCTTGTTCTTTTGGGCTAAGTATTCTCCACATTCCATTCTTATACCCATAGAGGACGGAATCCTGTCATCCAGTGTTCAAAAATCAGAATTAACTCTCAGATCTTCAAGCTAGATCATTGATTGAACAATTCTGTGTCAGCTCTCTGCTTTATCTCAGTTAATGTGCGCCATAACCTGTAAGAGAGATTCTCTCATCTGTCTTCATTTTATAGATTAGGCCTGAGATCACCGGGCTGGCTCCTGTTGGGTTCAGATCGGACTCCAGGGTGCTGTTCTGACAGGTTCTCAGGATAGGTGCGTCCACGGGGATCCTGCACGATCAGCTCTGTTCAGACCCTGTTGGTTTTGGCATAGTACAGAGTCGATTTCCATAGATTCTGCACAGATCGCTCCCACGTTTGCTTTGCCTGTGGCCGAGCTTGCAATTCCCTGAATCAGCACATTGCTAACAGACCAGAGACTCTGCTCCTGGTGCCCTTCAGCCAATTCCAATTCTGGTCATAGGGGACATGAGGAGGTGGTTGGTGACCCTTGCTCAGTGGGAACAAATACAGTTCTAAGCTCCTATAATTTTATTCTTAGAAGGCAAGTTATGTTATTGTCAAATGGTCTTGGAACTAAAGGACGTTCAAACACAATTTATCCAGCCCCTGAATTCCGTATAAGTGAATTACTATAATCTTCCCTATGGATGTTTTATAGACTGCATTAACCACCTCCTCTGCACTTGCTTCACTTTCACACGGTGACTTTCTTTCTGTTTCATACATGTCCCAAACTTGGCCTCTACTTACAGCCTTTGCAGTTCTCCCAGACCTTCCCAGGTTTGCCTCATTTTATTTTATCATGTGCGGGGTGCTATTTTGAGCTCTTCACATACATTAACTTGTTAAATCCTCAAAGAGTCCTACGAGGAAAGTGAGGCACAGAACGGTTAGGTCACAAGGTTAAGGTTAAGCCGCAGATCACGCAGATGGAAAGTGAGAGTGCCAGGATTTAGACCCAGACCTATTCTCCTACCTCTGACACCACTGCCTTTCCTTCCTGATATTCAGATCTCAGCTCCAGGTCATGTAACACAGTTTAACGTTCTCCACAGCAGTTATCACTGTTTTAGTTGCCATATGTGCTTGTGGGTTTTTACTCATTAGCTGTCTGTGCCGTTTTCTCTGGGAAGGTGTGTTCCATAAGCGCTGGAAGCTTGATTCATTCCGCTTGGCACAACTTTTTTTTTTTTTTTTTTTGGTGGGTACCGGGGGTCCAACTCAGGACCTCATGTGCCAGCAGGTGCCCATGCCGCTGAGTGATATCACCGGCCCTTTTTTCGTATGTGGGTACCGAGAGTTGAACTCAGGGCCTCACGCTTGCCAGGTAGGCGCTTATGCCACTGAGCCATCTCACCGGCCCTTGGCACAACATTTTAGTGCAATTCTTACCCGAAGGAGTCCAGAGATTCAAGTAAAAATTTGGGTGAAAAGGTCACAGGAATGATGGCTCTCAATCCAATCTGATCCCTTTTTTCTTCACTGATGTTTCACTTTTGTTCTTTCTCTAAAACCTGGCATATTTGAATGGGATGAGCACAAATCTTAAGAACAGATCTAGCTTTGTGTCATTGATCTCTACCAGCTGTCAGTGGTGAGATGCTGGCAGGTCGTTTAGATATTCAGAGCCAGTTTTCTTTCCTGAAAATTGGGGGAAATTCCCATTTTTTGACCGGGCTAGTGAAATAGCAGTAATAGTAGCAGCAACCATCACTAGTGTAAATTGATGCCCCCTATCTGCCAGGCACCATGCTCAGCCCATTTTACCTTTATCTCATTTAGCACTTCCCCAAACCCCATATGGTGGGTAAAGTTATCTACCCAGTTTTCCAGGTGAGGAAGTAGGCACAAACAGATTTGATATCTTGTCCAAAGAAGAATCATTTTTCAAGCACATGCAGTGTGATTACAAAAACTGAGTTGCGAACCACTATGAGTGTGTATATAAAGTGCTATGAAAAATGTGAGTGATTATCATTGTTGTAAAGTGCTATATAATGTGGAATTGGTGATGCTTCTTGGGGTTTAAATCTACAGCCAAGAGCAGTCCTGTGTTTGGCCAGCTCCAGGCTGAAGTTTGCATCTTGTAACAGATGTACTTCACACTGGCAAGGGACTGACAAAATGATAGAATATTGCTCTTAAATTGGCTGGGTGGGGAGAGACAAGGCCAAAAAAATGTGGGTTAAATAATCTGAAGGTATCATAGAGCAAACGCCTTTCTTTGCCACCAAACATTAACTGGCATATAAAAAATTATATAACCGTGCAACTTCCACATAATAAATTGACTTACAGCTGGTGCTGTATGTTTCACATCTTTTAAAAACCTAGAGCAATATGTTGGTAGAATAAACACAGTTGTACTTCAGTGTATAAAAATTGAGATCGATATTAAGATGCTTGTTTCCTGTTGTGTGTACCAATAGGAGATATTAGAATCAGTTTTACTGATGATAATGTATGTTGCTATTGAAGTGAACAGCCTCGCTTATTAAAAAAAATCATGAGTATTATTAGCTTCTTTGCATGACAGTAGTTCCTCATACATTTTTAATGTTTAATCTGGAAAACTCATTGACATTTTATGTTGGAAAGATGTAGGGTACTGTGTTATAATTTGGCTCCTTCAGGTCTAGAACATGTACAGATCGGGGACAAAATAATCAGAGGTGGGGGAAAGTACCGAGTCAGCTTAGTAAGGCAGAAACAAATATTTCAGAACCCAGTTTTTATAATTTATAATCTATAAATATGATACTTTAGGAGGTAAAAAAAAAACCCTAACATTTGGAAATGTATTACAGTTTATACATTTTTTATGGATACTTTCTTTCCTTTGACCTTGGAGTTCACTGTCACCATTACGGAAGTGGAAATTGACATGGAGAAAAATGTCTGCCTGCCTCAGTTCATATCATTATTGCTGGAAGATCTGGGATTTGAACCCATGTCTTTCAACTACAAAGTCTTCTTGTCCTTTTACATTCAGTTTTCTCTCATATAATCACTATTTTTCCCCATTTCATGACACTAATGAAAATAAAAGATTTAGCCTGTGAATCCAGCAATTTTAATGTCAGCTCAGGTGACAGAAACAATGCATCTTTACAGAATAGTATATTACAATCTTGGTATTCATTCTTCATCTACCCATTCATTCATACATTCTCCCAATGTGTATTTAACATCTGTCATGTGATAATGTCTTGTTAAACGTGGATATGCAAAGCTATACTAATCAAAACAGTCTGGTACTAGTACACCAATACCAATGGATTAGATGAGAGATCCCAGAAATAAATCCAAATATACAGAGTCAATTGATCATAATAAGAATGCACAATACAGATAGTTTCTTCAAATATAATGTTGGAAAAACTGTATATCTACAGTCAGAAAGAAATTAGACCCTTATCTTAGACCCTGTATAATAATCACCTCAAAATGGATGAAGACTTACATGTAAGACCTAAAATAAACTCCTTGAAGAAACAGGGAGGAAGTTCTGTGACACTGGCCTTAGCAATGATTTCTTGGATATGACACTAAAAGAACAGGCAACACAACCAAAAAAATACAAATGGGACTACACTTAACTGGAAAGCTTTTGCATAGCAAAGAAAACCATCAACAGAATGGAAAGGCAACCTATAGACTGGGAGAAAGTATTTGTATTAGCAAACCATATATCCGATCAGCAGTTAATCTCCCAAATATATAAGGAACTCTTGCAGCTCAGTAGTAAAAGAACAACTGAATTTGAAAATGGACTAAGGATTTGAATAGACATTTCTCCAAAGAAGACATAAATGGCCAACAGATGTAATGAAAAATGCTGAATGTCGCCATTCATCAAGGAAATGAAAATCAAAACCACCTGTGAGTGTAATTCTTATAAAAAATAGAAGACAACAAGTGTTGATGAGGATGTGGAGAAATTAGAACCCTTCCATACTGCTGTTGGGAATATAAAATGGTGCAGTCAATAGGGAAAACAATACGAAAGGAAAAAAAATAGTATGGTGGGAGGTTCCTCAAAAAATTTAAAATAGAACTACTATATAATCTCCCACTTCTGGGTTTATACACACATAATTGGCACTCCTGTATTTATTAGATCCCTAATCATAATTGTCAAGATTTAAACAACTTAGATGTACATTAAAATTTTTTTTATTTTATGGAAAAAAGTAAAACAAAATTTCATAACAAAATAATAGAAGAATAACAATAGTTAATACATTACATGTTGTTATCTTTAAAGTAGTTCCTCAGGGTACAAGATATGGGCATAATTCCTATTTATTTATTTATTATGTGACGGGAATCGAACTCATGACCTCATGCTTGCCAGGCAGGCATTGTGCCGCTGAGCTACAGCCCCAGCCCCAAACCTTCCTTTTTAATGAACTAAGAGATACTAATAGTATAACTGACTTGCATTTTTTCCCTTTTCCCTACTGTCCTTTCCTGTTTCACCCATCCTAGTTCCTTTTTCCTTTTGAACAATTTCTTCCCATTTCACAATATCTGTTTTACATTTTAGAACTTATTTAGTCTTCTAGTTTCTCACACCAGGGAAACAATATGACGTTTATGCATGTAAATCTGATTTATTTCACTTATGACTGTGGTCTCAGATTGCATCCATTTACCTATAAAAGTTTCAAGTTTATCCTTCTTTGTGGCTGAGTAGTACTCCATTGTATAAAAATACCACATCATCTGGAACCAGAAGAGGCCTAGAATAGCAAATGCAATCCTGGGCAACAAAGGCAAGGCAGGAGGCAAGAAAACCCCTTACTTGAAATTATACTACAAAGCTACTGTAATAAAATCAGCATGGTAGTGGCAAAAAAACAGACCTGAGGACCAGTGGAACAAATTAGAAGATGTAGACACAACTCCAAACACACTCAGCCACCTTATCTCTGACAAAGGGGCCGAACATATTCACTGGAAGAAAGATAGCCTCTTTTATAAATGGTGCTGGAAAAACTGGCTCTCTACATGCCAAAGACTAAAACTAGACCCGTGTCTATCACCATGCACTAAACTAAAATCAAAATGGATCAAAGATCTAAATATTAAAACAGAAACACTGAATCTACTGGAAGAGAAGGTAGGTAGAAATCCTGAAGACATAGGTGTAGGCAGAGAGTTCATGAACAAAACCCAGACTGCACGGGAAATACTTCAAAGAACCAAGAACTGGTGTCTCATCTTTTTAAAAAGCTTTTGCACAGCAAAAGAAATCACCAACAGAGTGAAAAGAGAACCCATAGAGTGGGAAAAAATTTTAGCCAATTGTACCTTAGACAAAGGACTTCTATCTAGAACAGATAAAGGGTTGAAAAAAATCAGACCCCCCCAATTCAAAGACCCAATAAAAAAATGGGCATCTGAGAGGAATACACACTTCTCAGATGAAGAAATACAAAGGGCAAATAAATATATGAAAAAATGTTCAACACTGGTCATTCCAGAGATGCAAATTAAAGCAACACTGAGATTCCATCTCACCCTGGAAAGAATGGATATCAGCAAGGAATCAACCAATAACAAATGCTGGAGGGGCTGTGGGGGGAAAAGGAACTCTTCTCCACTGTTGGTGGGAGTGTAGACTGGTATAGCCACTGTGGAAATCAGTGTGGAGATTCCTCAAAACCTAGGATTGGAGGTCCCATTTGACCCAGCTATTCCCCCTCCGGGTATCTTCCCAGAAGAATTAAAAACATCATACCACAGTGATATATGTGCACCCATGTTTCTAGCAGCACAATTTGTAATAGCTAAATCTTGGAAACAACCCAAATGCCCATCAACTGAGGAATGGATAAAAAAGATGTGGTATTTTTAAATGTACGTTAAATTATGAACAGATAGGGCTGGTGAGATAGCTCAGGGGCATAAGCGCCTGCCTGGCAAGCACGAGGTCCTGAGTTCGACTCCCGGAACCCACATACGAAAATAGGGCTGGCGATATCGCTCAGCAGCACGGGTGCCTGCTGGCATTTGAGGTCCTGAGTTGGACCCCCGGTACCCACAAAAAAAAATTATGAACAGATTAAAGAACTGGTACACTCATGGTGTGGAATACTATTATGCCTTTGTTTTGTAAAAAAGGAAATTCTGCAACATGAAACAACCTAGGTAAACTTTAAGGACTTTATGGTAAGTGAAGGAAGCCAATCATAGAAAGACAAACTTTGCAGATTCCAACTAGATGAGGTATCCAAAACAGTCAAATTCATAGACTTGAAAAATAGAATGCTAATTGCCAGGGCCTGGGGAAAAGGAGAAATAGGAAGTTACTAAGCAATAGGAGTAAAATTACAGTCAAGCAAGATACTAAGTTCTCGATGTCTGCTGTACAACACTGAATCTATAGATAATAACATATACAAAAATTTTGTTAAGAAGGTGGATCTCAATTTAAGTGTCCTCACCACAAAAACGTAAATAAAATAAAACAATAGAGGTACTATATTGTCCATAAGATGATTAATAAAGCTTTGATAATTCTGGTAATGAAGATAAAATGGTCTTATCCAGTGCAAATTGGTGCATCTTTTTTGGGGGGGTGGGGGTGGCAGACAATTGGAAAGTATCTTAGAGTTTTGAATGAACTCATTAAAACCAGAAATTTTACTTCTTGCTGTTTATCACAGAAAAACATTGATAGATAATATGCAAAGAGTCATGTTCAAAACTATGCATTGCAACTTGTGGCAAAAAAACAACCTAAATGCTCTCATTAGGAAAATATGTAGTTAAAATTCTATATTAAGAAATACAAGTGGAGGAATATTTTACAGAAAATGAAACAATGACAAAAATCTATATGGAGTGACATATTAAGATTTCTGTATCTTCTTGTGTTAAAAAAGAAAACTACTTACAGTAAATGAAACTGTCATTTTAAAAAATCAGAAAAACAATATTTCCCCATTTGTCAATAGAGATGCATAGATGCATATGTATATATTTAGTGGCACACACACTAAAAAAGTAATGTGAAAGGTTATTCTGTACTCACTACAAATGGTGACACTTTGGTTGGTGAAAGGAAGGACCGAAGGGTCAAGAAAATACCATCATCTATTCTTTTTGTGTGTCATATTTATGAAATTAAAATTAACACAATTTCATTTCATGTTAGTTAATATTTCATATTTTTCAGAAATCACAGAGGAATGTAGACTCTGTAATAACCATTGCATGGTCATAAAAGCAAAACATTAGACACCACATAGTCTCCTATATTCTTTGTCTTCTCATACTGAAATGGCTAAAAAACTGGAAAGGACCAATAATACAATCAAAATGGGTGAGGAGATTCAATGGACCTCAATTATAGTTTGAAAGACAGAAGTTAGATAAATTAGTGGTAACTGACTTAACAGGGTAATTTACAACACTTGCCCCAGAGGTTAGGGTAGAAGGCATATGATACAAATGGAAGAATTCTAGAAAGTCCCTGGAAGTGGCAATACCATGTATCTCTCAAAGTTGTGATTAGAGTGGGGCTAAAAACAGACAATTGATGGAAAGTCCAATGAAGGAACAATTTTAATGCATCACAAAATCATTCATCCTCACTGGGAAGGAAAATGTCTTAGCTTCTGGAGAGGTTAAAGCAGAGAGGTTCTCTTCCTGTGAGGTATCAGACACAGCCAAGACAAAATAGAATGTCTGCCCAGTGGAGATCTTGAGATTTTTCTATCAGTTTCTTACCATTATGTTTCCTAAATGCTGGCACCAGGCTTATATAACCCAGGTGGGAGACTGAGGCTTTCTCTTGGGAAAACGTGTCCATGAAAAAACAAAGGGTTGGTGATACTGAGAGGTCCCCAAGGAAATTTTAAGCTCTTGCTTATTGACCCTATAATACCCATTCGATCACACAAAAGTTTCTATCACTTTTTAATGCCTATCTCTTAAGTATGGTTGAACAAACAACATTAACCAGATAGGAAAACATGAAAGGACAGAAAAAAAAAAAAAAAAAAAAGGAGTTTAAGAGAAAACAGAGACATACCAGGGAACAAAATGAAACTTAAGTAAACTCAAACATAACTGTAATGGTTGATTGATTACATCAACCTGAGAAGTTTAGAAGCTTAACTAAGTCAGCTCAGCAATTCTACACTCTAGGGTATAGAGGACCTGCCCTGGGGTAGCACATCACCTGGGCTGTATAAAGGGGAAATGAGGAAGGACGGAGCTGCTTCTGCTTCTTCAGAGGAGTTCTAGTCTTTGCCTTCACCTTGGACGTCATCTTCTGGCTTCCGGTGCAGACTCTTTGGCTTCCATCATAGACTCTTCAGCCTTCCGTCAGACCCATCAGCCTCCTGATATGGCCTTGCATGGGACACTGCAATGAGCTCCAGACCTGAGACTGGCTCCTTCGGTCTCCAGTGTGCGGATGCCCTCTGCACGCTTCCTCATCCAACTCTGTGGCTGACCATCATGAGCCAATCCTGTAATTTCTTATACATTTGTACATCTTGTGTTATATCTGTTTCTCTAGTAAAACATTGACTGATACAACAACTAATATTCTTATCTAAAAGAAGGAATTACAAAAGGAAGAAAAAAACAAAAAAAGTTAAGAGTTTTAAGAATTGAAAGAAGAAAGAGTTTTGTGAAATTAAAAATAAGGTAGTGTAAATCATTAGTAGAAGAATTTGAAGATAAAATTGTGATTTACTATAAAATAGAACAAAAAATTTATGATACAATAAGAAGTTATAAGTTGGAGAATTTATATAACAGTATTAATTTGCTTTCTGTAATTATGACAAAATATGTGAGATAATCAACTTATAAAGAGAAGAATTTTGTTTTGGAGGTTCCAGTCCATGCTCAGTGGCCTCATTGCTTTGGGCCTGTAACAAGGCCACATATCAGGGCAGTGCACATGGTGGAGCAAAACTGCCTGCATTATAACTAGGGAGTAAAGAGAGTAAGGAGAGAGCTGGGGTCCCCCAGCCCCACAGTGACCTAACAACTTCCCACCAGCCCCATCTCTCAAGGGTTGTTCCACTACCTCAGGGACCCAGCCTTTGAGCACATTCAAGACTCAAAGTATACATAGAGTATGTACTAGCATCTGGTGTCAGGGAGCTTGGAATAGGAGAACAGACAAATTGAGAGGAATTAGAAAAAATTAGAAAAGAAATACAGAATGATTTTTCAGAAAGGAAGCATACATGACACTCTAGATTGGAAGGGTGCCTAAGTACCAAGCATAATAATATACCTGAGTTAACACCTAGATGTTTCCACTTTAGTTAAAGAGAGATCAAGAGAGATTTACACAATTTTCAAAGAGAAGCTGGGAATCATTTGAGACTTTTTGCTAGATGGAAGCTAGATGACAGTGGGCTAGTACTTTTATAATTCTGAGCAAAAATACTTAGCAATCTGAATTATATTGTGTACCCAAAGAGACTGTTGTTACAGATGTAAACTATTAATATCACTAGTGAATCGAGTCCTCAAAATTTTTATTTTATGTCACGCTTTTGTCAGAAAGCTATTGAAATATGAGAGAATAAATTTTTTTTTTTTGTGGGTACCAGGGGTCGACCTCAGGACCTTGTGCACCAGCAGGTGACCGTGCCACTGAGCGATATCACCGGCCCCTTTTTTGTATGTGGGTTCGGGGGGTCGAACTCAGGACCTCGCGCTTGCCAGGCAGGCGCTTACGCCGCTGAGCCATCTCACTGGCCCTAAATTTTTTAAAAGATACACAAAGGAAATGAAGTAGGAAGTTCAACACAGGATGGAGAATTCCCAGAGGATGGAGGAATAAATCTCATGGTAGCACCTACATAGCTGATTGGAGGCAGAGAGTTTTAGAAGGGATGTTTCCAACAAAGAAAAAAAAAAAAAAAAAGAATTGGACAAATTTCCTGCTGTGTTAGGACTTACGGAGAATCCGAAGTTTTGGATCAGTATCAGAAATACATCTGTGGAAAACTAAGCAGACAAGTCAAAGGTAATTATGAACTCTTGGAAACAACTTTTTAATCAGAAAGGAATTATAACTATACAATACTATGTGGTGCACCTATTAACAAATAATCAGGGTTCACAATGATTTGAACACTACTATGGGTAACCTGATACTATTAGGAAAGTAAAAGAAGGAGAAATTAGTATGGGAACAAAGAGGGAATAAGAGAGCTACTAGTAAATCATCTCCCCTTGTAGGAAATCAATTAATAATACTGGAAATGAGAAATAATCCAAGAAGTAGCAGTGTAAGCATGTTATTTAGCAAGGAAGAAAAGTAAACAACAGAAGAAACATCTAAGAGGTTTGAAGGTGGCCACCAGCAGGGAATTGGGGGAGGGCAGATGTGGAAGAGGTGACAGCTTTTATGCATGTATAAGCTTTGTAGATTTCTTTACTTTCTATACCATATAGGATAATAGTTTGATAAAAATTAAAAAAAATAAATTTTATAAAAGGCATGGATTAGAAAAGTGAGAAGAGAGATACACCTCTTTGTCATAAAGGATTATTCAAGGTAAAACTTCCCAGCTTCTTTATCCCCTTCGCTCATCTTCTGATGTGCCCTGGGGAAGAGAGTGAAACAGAGGCTTTTAAGATCAAAAGTTCTGAATTTAGCCTCTTGCCTTTGTTTCTAAAACCCATGAAGCTTTCCGCACACTAACTTTTTTGAACAAAAAATCTTTTGGTTTTTGGCAAAAATCAATGATCACAACCATAAAAATAGAACTGCCAATCTTACTCAATGTCCTGTATATGCAAATAATACCTTGGTAATACAGTAAAAAATGATTCAGTAATTCAATAAAATATAAATGCAGAAGACATAAGCTGTGAGGTCATTCTGTCAAGCAGATACTGAACTAAGTACTTTCCGTGCATCATCTCTTCTAACCTTTGCAGCCCGTCCAGAGAGTAGATTGAGCCGTCATTCTTCTACAGAGGAGATCTGCCCAAAGCTGCTAACTGTCTGATTTCTCATTCCTTACTCTTCAAAATGCCATACAGCTTTGCCATTCCTCTGGGAGTAGTAGCCAAAAGAAGCACATACCCTCAACCTAATTGGATCTCATTGTCTAATTTCATCCTCACAGAAACTTTGGAATGAACACAGGCCAGCCATTAGTTTCTCCATTACACAGATGAGAAAAATGAAGTTTAAATAAGTGGAATGATTTGTTAACATGCCAGGGGTAGAGAATGACATTGTTAGCAAGTGCCTGAATCTTCTACTCTGAGCCCAAAGGGAATTTATCAATTATTCAGAGAAATATTCTTATATTTATGATGGCAAGTTTATATACTCCTGCTCGGATTATGACAAATCTAGAGAAAATGTATATGCAGTCCACAGTCTTCCATCCTTCCTCGAGCCCAGACCCTGGAGAACCTGCGTCTATATAAGCTTCCTGAACATAGTTTTGAAAAGGAAAACGTGTGTGTGTGTATGGGGGGGTGTCTGTGTGTGTGTGGGTAAATATATGATTTTTTTCTCTCATACGTTGGTTTCCATTTTCATATAATTGGAAGTCAGAATTATTTCAATCAGCTTGGGCTCATTTCTGGTAATTTATACCTTACACATCCAAATGTTGTATTTCCAGTGGGAACTTGAGAGCAACAATCGCATGTGGAATCAGACTGCTCTCAAGGTCCATTGTGCATCGCTAGAGTGGAGGGAGCTTTGCAGAGGAACTCTTAAATTCCAGAGCAACACTATAATTAGCTGTAATAGGACCCAGAGTAACTTCAGTGCTATAATTTTCAGCAGGAAAACAATTATACTGCAGCCATGTAACTAGACAGACATGCTATAAATGCAAAACATTCTCTGGAAATATATGCTCTATGTTTCTGAATACATGGAAAATTAAGTCAGACACTTCTATGCTAATCCTAATTCAATGCAGTATCACTCCCTTTCTTTTCTTCAACATTCTCCTTTCCAGTTCATCTATGGATTTTCCACTTTAGTATATATGCTTAAACAAGCCGTATCTCACTTAGAAAATATAATAAAGGAAATAATAAAGACTTAAAAATATGGTGTATTCCAGAAAGGCAATCCAGGGCTGAAGGAGCCCTGGCCTGGAATCTGGGAGGCCAGTGCTATCCCTAACTGAGTCAGTCATTTTATCCTAAAGCACTAAAATGGCAGCTTACACACCAGGTTCGACAAATAGACGGCAGATGTCTTTGTTATAAATTGTGTAGTATTTGTGTAAAAAAGGTGCCAGCGTTGAAAAATAAAATGATTTTACCACAAATCTAACTTTCTGGCTTCTGAAGAATAAATCCTAAGGTGTGGCCTCCCTGGGGCTGCAATTGCTAATAGCAACAGCCAGCAGCAGCTGGGAGCTGGGGAGCTGGGAGCTACTGTTCCCTCTAGGTGAGGCATCCACTTTCAGTTTGCTGCAGAATTAGCCTGTCCATTTCACTCATTTAGATCATCTGCTTTCTGATCAGTTTTCCCAACTGATAAATAGAGACTTTGGGCTGAATGTTGCAAGTTGGACTTAAGTGCCTACTCCTTTTTTTCAGATCTAGGGTTCCATAGGGATGCAAACTAAAATACTGATTTAGAATTGACTGAGGGACATTAGAACAATAACAACAAAAAGCTAAATAATGTATTTTCCCTCCTCAAGTTCTTGTTCCTGTGCTGCTTATAATCTGTTTTTACCCTTGGGAAAAAAAATAATTGTAAATCACAGTTGCCTAGAAAAATTGCGACGTCTCTCTGCATAAGAATTTACACCAAGCTAAATGGATAATTCTTTACACACAAAGCTGTTTAAGCACTCGGAAACCTCTGGGTTTAGTGGGGTTAAATCCAAACCTTGACATCACTTAAACACAGTTTTATTTTCTTTTGACCTCTGTGGCTCCTATGTAATCCTAAAATCATAGCTATTCCAAAGGCATCATTTCCTACAGAATTCTGCCCTACAAAGGCTATACAGCAAAGAGCTCCCCAGGCACAAAAGCAGGAAAGAACACATTCCCGAGTTCAAATGTACCAGGTTCTACCCCACCTACAAAAGCCTTCGTGCCGTTGGTCCCACCTTGGCCCAACTCTGGTCTCCATGCCAGAAAAATGGCCAATGGAAGGTGAATCCAGTTTTATTGAACAAAAGTTACCTTCTCAGGGCTACAAAACTATCACTCCCCCACCCGTTCATAGCTTCCTTTCAGGATGGGTAGGGGTATGGACTTTCTCAAACCATCAACATTATGTGAACATCTTTGGTTGCATTACCATAACTGGAATTCTCATTTTCTAGGCTTGTTTGTTTTTAGTTGATGGAGTAAGAAGATTCCAGAATGGGGATAAAATTCTTTACTCCTTAGCTAATTAAGATAATTTATCCGTAGGTTATTCTGGGTTTTCTCGGTATATAATAATGTTCCCTCAAAGTAACAATTGTTTTTCTTTTCTTTTCAATCTTCATACCATCTATGATTTTTTTTTTTTTTTTGTTGACCACTACTGTAGTTTGAATGTGTCTTCTCCAAAATTCACATCAAAATGTAATTCCCCTTGTGGTAGAAAATAAGAGCTGGGTCTTTCGGGAAGTAATTCAGTCATGAGAATGCCACTGCCATGACCGGGTCACAAGGGATGGAGGGAACAAGCTCAGGCCCTTTTTTGCCCTTGCATCTCTTCCATTCTGTGAGGACACAGCTTGTCTTCCCTTTTGGAGGACACAGTGTTCAAGGCATTATGAAAGCCGAGACATCAAACCTGCAGCACCTTGGGCTTAAGCGTCCCAGCTGTGAAAAATAAATTTCAGGCCTTTTGCTGTAGCAGCACAAATTCAGGGCAATCACTTTCATACCCAGGGTAGAATCCGGTATCACAGATGATAGAAGTGGTAAAATCCAAGATCTCATTTGAAATGGAATACGCTAACATTTCATCATTATTTAATACTCTTTGCTGTGAGGTTTTATTGTTTGTTTTTTTTGCTTGTACCATTGTTTTGATCATCATTATCAGGTTAGGAAATTCCTCCTGTTCCTGTGGGCTGAGTGTTTAATATAAATGGACCTTGAATTTTATCCAGTTGTTTCCTGCATTTATTAAGATACGTCACATGATGTTTATCTTTTAATTGGTTACTGTAATTAACTAAATTAATCAAAGTTCTAATGTTCACTTTGAATTCCTGGGGGCTTCCCGAATTTGTTATGGTTTTCCAATTAAACTGGATACCTAATTCATTCACTTTAGGGCTAGTTATGTGTTTAAGGCTAGTTATGTATTTTCCTACAAATGATCTCACTGTATCCCATGTTTTAGCTTGTCTTATTTCAATTGGCATTCAGTTTTTAATATTTTATAATTTCTATTATGATTCATGATGTACCATTAATTCTTTTAAAGTGCTTTTAAAATTTTGAATATGTGAAAATTTTGTATTTGTCTGTTTTTTGGACTCTTTGGAATTCTAACAGGGAGTTTTTTGGTAGCATACTAATCTCTCTGTAACTTGTTGAGACTTGCTGTCATTTAAATCTTCTATATCCTGTTTTTGTATGTTTGAGCTACCAGTTAGTATGGATATCTCTCATTATTATAATAGATATATCAAATTTTTTTGTAATTCTGACCCTTTTGCTTAGTGCATTTTGTAACTATTCATTTCATATCAGTTTTAAATTGTTATGTTTTGTGGTAAGCTGAGCCATTTACGAATACATAGCAGCCCTTTTTGGTTTTGACTAGTGCTTTAAAACTGTATGTATTTTTGGGCCTGCCATATGATATTTTGATACATGTCTGCACCACGTAATGTTCAAATTATGTCTCCTCTGCTAGCCGGTCACATGGGACCTCCCTGCAATGTGGCCATACGTGAAAAGACAGTGAGACGCACTCATGAAGCACACGGAGACGTTGTGGGAATCAGGGTCACCAGCTTGTGACTCTTACTTATGCCCTCTTGTCTGTTCATGCTGGGTCCCATATGTGCTACATCCCTCTCGTGATGGACTATTCCATGAGTTTTCTGAACCTATGACGTGATGAGGATAAAAGAACCCAGCTCATTATGGACAGTTCTGTTCTCATGTTCTCTTGATGTCCCACGATTAGGTTCTCAACTCTGTCATAGTCCAGTCGTAGGACAAGAGAAGCTTTCCTAATGGTCTAAGTTCTCTGCTGCAAATGACACGGCCTCGTTCACAACTCTAGTATTGATTATGCTATTTTTCTTTAGCATTTATCAGAACTGTGTACAATGTCATTTACTACCCAAACATTTTTAAAATCCCAACACTATCAGAAAATATGACCCATGTATCAGGGCTTTGAGCACCACATCCTGGATCCATTATAGATCCCTGTCTTACCTTAGGATCAACTCAGAGGAGGCAGCCTTCCATGTTAATCAATACAAGATTTGAAGCAATAGCTATAAATGTTATAGTTTGGATATGAAGTATCATCAAAGCCCACATATTAAAGCCTTAGTCTTCAAGTCTTCAGCCCTGGTCACTATTGGGAAATGGTGAAAACTTTAAGGGGTGGGTCCTAGTGGGAGTGTTTAGGTCATTGGGATGTGCCTTGAAGAGAATTATGAGATTCCAGTATCTTCTTTTCTTTCATTTCCTGGTCATGAAATGAATGACTTTGCTCTGCAGCCTTACCACAGACCCAAAAGCAATGAGGCTAGTTGATCATGGCTAGAAACTTATAAAACTATAGGCCAAAATAAACCATTTCTCTTTATAAGCTGATTATCTCAGGTATTTTTTACAGTAAAAAAAAAAATGACAAACAAAGTTTGCAAGTCATCACTTTATTGCTTCTCAACTTTTAATCTGCACTGTATCACCTTGCTGGTGATATTGGAGCTGTGTCTAGTAAATGCTTCTCTTTTTCCAACTCATATGTAGGGAGGCTTTGCCAGTAGAGGGAGCCCAGAAAGATCTCTTTTCCTAGTTCTGATGGATTTTCCTTGCTCCTTGCTTCTACGGTTCTCAGCTGACAGGTGGGGTATCCAGTGTGGTCTTGGATTTCAATGTGGGGGGTATTATAAGGTAGCAGAGACCAAATGGAAACAATTCCTAAAGGGAAGGTTGGCACACATTGCTACTACAAAGTTCAGTAGGGACGTATTGATAATGAGAATGCCTTACCCCACAGAGAGATTTGGCAGTGGTTAATTGATTGTTTTGTTCCTAGAAACAAATTTATGGACAAGCTACTGGAATATTCCTTGACCAGTGTACCCAAATAATCCTCTAGGCTGGGTCAGGTGGCAGAAAATCTGACTTGTGTCATCACAGTGGTAAGTTACAGCCTCATTTCCAGATAGATGCCAATTCACGGATTGCTAGTCCCTTGATTGAAGGGAAGTCTGGGTCTCCTTGAGAAAGGGCCTTGTAACATTGCCACCAAGTACAAACTGTAAATCTCCCTCTAAGCCTTCTACAAGGAACTAAAGTGACTGTGAGGAAAAGGAAATGCACATACCTGCCAGGGATTACTAGACACTGGCTTTGAATTGACACTAATTCCTGTGGACACAAAAAAAGTACTAATGGCTTTCAAGTAATAGATGTGGTCTTATTTCAAGTCTTAATAATCGTGGGTACAGTTCATCCAGAGGCTTATTATATAGTTATTTCCCGAATGTATAATTTAAAAAGATATGCTGAGGAACAGGTTTATGTCTTCACATCTTGATACATCACACGACAGCCACTGCGGCAGGAAGGGCTAAGGGAAAAGTCCTAGAACTCTTACCAACACAGTTAACCCAAATTGGGCTTATGCAGCCTCTAGGAATGCAGTATTCTGACTGTGACAGGAAAGAATGTAACACAGCACAGCACTAGGATTTTGGAGCAAATTCATCCTCTTTTTTTTTTTTTTTTTTTTTGTAGCTATTATCCTTTTTCAAGAAGTCTTCTAGTTTGCTGTTGGGCCTTGGTAGAGATCAAATGCCTAATTATGAGACGTCAGGTGACCATTTAGCTTGAACTTCTCCGCATGAACTGGATGTGTTTGACTAGCCATAAGGTTGAGTATGCAACTGTCATCAGGTAGAGAGTTGTGTAAGACACAGAGCTCAGGCTACTATACAAGGTAGAGGTAAGTCATGACCAATGGCTCTTACCCTTTCAGTAATGACTTCTGTTGTGTTGTCCATTCTCTCACAATCCACACCTATTGTTTTATGGGGAGTTCTTTATGACCAGAAGACTGAGGAATGAAAGAATAAACCACAAGCCTGGATTACAGGTGGGTCTTATAATACTCGTGTGCCACTTGAGGGTAGACAATCACAACACTACAGCTCCATAAACAAGTGGCCCAGAGGGACTGTGGCCAAGGAAAATCCTCCTGTTGGTTGAAACTTCAAACGGAGCATGTGGTTTTCTACTTTGGAGTACAAGATGAATACAAAGTATGGATTGACACTGATTAATAGGTAACTGTGAAGACTTTCGCTGGATGGTCAGGTTTTGAAAGGAATAGGATTAGAAGATTGGTGACAATGTAGGATGTGGATAAGCTTCTCAGAATTGACATAGACTGAAGATATTTATGCCTAATGTGAATGCCCATAAAGTACATCCATTGCAAAGAAGCATCTTAATAACCATGGAGACAAGAGGACTTGTAGCTTGTAGCTTTCAGTCATCCTCGTTCTCAAGCCACCCAAATGATTGCTCATTGAGCCTATGAACAAAGTGGCAGAGATAAAAGTTACACATGGTTCAGCAGTATGATTGTTCTGTTACTAAAGCTGACTTGGATAGCACTATTGCTAAGTGCCTAGTTTGAAAAGAGTAGACATCAGGGTTGAACCCCTGGTCGAGCACCTTTCTATGGAGGGATCAACCAGATGCCAGGTGGTAGGCTGATGATTGAGTCCCTTCCCATATGAAGGAAGCAAAGATTTGTCCTCATTAGAATGGACATATATTCTGGATATAGATATGCTTATCTGCCCTTGTTGCTTCCACCATAACCACTATTCATAGGTACATAGAATATATTTTCTACTGTCACGCTATTCCACATCACATTACTTCTGATCAAGGAATTCACTTTACAGGACAGAAAGTGCATAAATGAGTGCATGGCTTGGAATTAACTAGTATCACCACATACTCTGTCACTTGGAAGTGATTGGGTGAAATGATTTCAGTAAAGAATACAGCACCAGTTATGAGACAATGCTCTCAAAAATGTGGTTCTGTCTTATAGGGATTAGTATGTGCTTTGAATCAGATTCCATTACCCACTGCTGTCTTTCCATAGCCAGAATACATTGATAGGTTCATAAATCAAGGGGTGTATACGGGAGTGACTTCTCTTGTTCAGATACCTTGTAACCCATTTGCTGCATTTTTGATTGTCCTCTTCACATTTTTGTCCTCTTCTGATTTAGAGGTCCTAACACCCAAGGAAAGCTTGCTTCCATGAGGGAGCACAACAATGCATCTAGATGCGGCTGCCACTTAGCCTTTTACCACTGTAAAACCGTCAAGAAAAGGGGTTCTCTACTGGCTGGAGTGATCGATCCTGATCAACAAAGAGAAAGTAGGCTTTCATGCAACGAGGGTGTCTTAGTTACTATTCTTGTTGCTGAGACAAAATACCCAACACCCATAAGTTAAGAGAGGAAAAGTTTATTTAGCTCACAGTTTGTAGATATTTTAGTTCACAATTGGATAACTCCAAGGCAGGGTGGCATGGCAGAGGGGCATCGCAGAGAAGAAACAGTTCATGGCAGGCAGAAGGCAGGAAGGCAGTAAAGCAGCGAAGTAGCAAGGAAGCAAGCAGCAAGAGGCCACACCAGCCCTCTTTCTGTCCCTTATATTCTGTCTAGGCTACACATCCTTAGGGTGGGTGGTACTCATATCTGGAGTGGGCCTTTCCATTATCCTCACTCAGAACTATACCAAACCAATCAGTGGATTAATTTAGTAATGACACACCCTTAATCCCAGAATCACATATTTTAGGCCCAGCATGAGTCTTTGGGGGGACATCTAGACACAATCCATAACAGAGGGCAAAAGCATTAATGTACGTAGATTCTTCTGGTGGGAAGATACCTCTTACCATACCCATGCCCAATAGTAATGGTAATGAAAAACTAGAGCCACCAAAGGAAGGTGGGGCAATTAAAGCAATAGAGATAATAAGGGTTTGTTCACCATGTAAAAAGGCATGAGCTAGCTGAGGTTCCTGATGAGGGCCATGGAAATATTGAATGCACAATGGAAGGAGGAACTCACAGCCCTGTGACCACTTTTAGAAACAAGGACTATTTGTACATTTTCTCTTTGCTTCTTATATTTATATATTTAATATGCTAACTATTTTCTTCTCCCTCTTTTCCCCCATTTCTATTATATATAAAAGTGTTGGAGGTATACTTTACAGTTTAATATTTAGATAACAGAATACCCTCCAGGACTCTGGATTTGAGGAGTACTATAATCTGATACAATACTGTGGGACTTTGTGTCTCCTAATTTTGGTAAAAATAGTAAGTTTCACTTATACAAAGGATAGCTATATATTGTAAGGTGATGACATATTTGTTTCATAGCATGAATATCAAATTTGCATAGAAGGATGCAGACAGAAGCTAAATATTCAAAGGGGTGGACTGTGCTGATTGTAAGTTACTGTCTCTCAGCTCCAAATCTATTCATTATTTCCCTGCTTGTGATTCTAGAGTTGGAAGTTCTAAGCTTTTGTCCTTAGCTAACTATTATGATGTTAAATTTTACCAGTAGAGGGACTGGAGGGTCATTTTAAAAGCAGGAGCTTTCGTTCCTTGTTTTGGTGAACTTCTTGCTTTTAGCTTCTAGGATGCTGAATTAGTGTGAGGGGGTCATCTGATTTACAGGGAGAATCTCACAGGAAAATTCTGTTGAAAGCCTCAGGCTCTACTGATTTCCTAGTGAGTTCAAGAGCATCCCTTCTTGCAGCTAGCCAGCAAGTTTATTTGACAGTCCACAAGGAAGTTTACAGTCAATCAGTCTCAGCCAGAAGCATCTCAGTGATGAACTTCTCTATCATCCAGTGGGTTGCAGCCGTACCCTCCCAATGAGGTGAAAACTCCAACCTTGGGCACACCCTCTTCAAAATCTTCGGGTATTTAGCTGAGTAGTGGGTTCTTCTATCTCTACAGTCCATGTATTCATCCTCATTCTCTTTATCTTTAGTAGCCATTCACTCTTACCAATTAATAATTCCTTTCTTCCAGCTGTATTGAAGTATAACTAGCAACTAAAAGTGTATACATTTAAGATGTGTACCATGATGTTTTGTATATATGCATTATAAAATAATCACTGAAATCAAGCTAATTAACATATCCATCACTGCAAGTTGATTGTCCTTTGTATTATACTTTTCCAAGTGGACCCAACTTGTATGCAAGTTTTAGTATCTACTGCCTCCAGAATCTGCGTTTCCTCCTCAGTAGTACAGGCAAGATAAAAAAATTTGTCCCTGAATATGATGGACATATTCTGAAGAGTTCTAGTTCATTGCACCCCTAATATCTTCACTGATGTGGTGGGATCCTGAAAGTTTATGAAGTTTAATCTTCTGTCTTCTCTCTATAGTGAGTCTTATTAAGTCCTCCACCACTTCTTGCTCATCTGGTCCAATTAATGTGTTATCTATATAGTGAATAAGCATAATATTGGGGTGTTGACATAGTGTAGATCCAAGAATCTATGATAATAGTAAGCAGAAGAGTTAATGTAGTTCTAGGATGTCTCAGTCTACCTTATCAAGATCATCGATTTGGGCAGAGCACCTGCAATTAGAGCTAATACTTATTTGATTTTGTGGAGTTCACTGTCATGCTCTGGGATCCATATGGATTGATAAATTAAATAGGAAGATTATGTTTGTACTACCTCTACATCTTTTCTATCTTAAAGCTGGCATTAATCTTTGCTATTCCCTTTTCACCACTGAATAACATATTGTTTTTGATTTACCATCTTAGCCAGTTTCAGAAGCTTTTATTTGGTTTCTCCCACTGTGAGTGCTCTTACTCCATGAAACTAGGTGGAGATTCTTCCAACCACCAAATATGTCTATTGTACAACCAGGAACTAAGAAAATATCCACTGGTTCCATCCTGGATCCACTGAGAGCAAGACCTAGGGCGGTACTCCACCTATTACTTGGCTTTTTCTATATGTACAGCTCTAAAAAGGGGGATGTGATGATACTTTATGTCCCTGGATATCAGATCTGTCAGATACTGTGTCCAACATTTTTCTAAATAGCTGAATATTCCTCTTTTCTTGGTTTGCTGGATTTCATGATGATAGTTCCATTTGGAGAAGGGCTGTATATACTCACTTGTGGGGTGTTCAGTCCATCCTCCTGGGGATTCACTTCTACACAGCAGTGGATTCCTTTCCGAAAACTGGCTTGGGTCTGAAAACTAGGCAAGGGATAGTTTAGTTTTTATTGAGATAATGAACTTCCATAGGTCTAAGTCTCCTTGATATTCTTTTGATTGTCTCCTGTAAACTAAGGGTTGGAAAACTACTCTATAAAGGGCCTCATAATAAGTATTTTAGGCTTTGTGGGGAGTAGTATATCTGTCATATCTTCTCAGCTCTTCCACTGTGGCACAAAACAGTCATATATAATATGCAAATGAATAATCATGGCAGAGTTCCAATAAAACTTAATTTGTGGATATTGAATTTGAATCCTAAGTTTTACAAATCATGAAATACTTATCTTTGGACTTTTTCAGCCTATGAAAGTAATGTAAAACATTTTATTTCATGAGCTGTACAAAATCAGATGGTGGATTGGATTTGGCTTGGAGACTATAGATACTGACCTCCAGTTTAAAGAATGCCTTTGTTGGCTTCCCATCTATCTTTTTTTTTTTTTTTTTAAAGAGAAAAAAGCTATATACTGTATTCTCTGAACAATTTTTATAGCTCTTTGTAGGCCAGCCCCACCCCCTCATTTGCCACTATAACTGTAATAGCTTAAGATAATTATGCCTTGATGCTAATAGTTGAGCACTGGCACTTGAACTTATTGTCAATATTCTATCATCCATGCTGCTATTAGTGAGCCCTGTCTATCATAGCACTTTCTATTAGCTCTGGTCCACACAGAGCAATCGCTGATGAGTTTCTCAATGATTCTGGTATCCTGCTCACCAGTGTACTCCCATTGCATTGTAAAAGATTATGTCCTGGGCCGGTGAGATGGCTCAGCAACTTAAGCGCCTGCCCAGCAAGCGCGAGGGCCCAAGTTCGACTCCCGGAACCCACATACGAAAAAGGGGCCGGTGATATCGCTCAGCGGCACGGGCGCCTGCTGGCGCGCGAGGTCCTGAGGTCGACCCCCCCGGTACCCACAAAAAAAAAAAAAAAAAAAGATTATGTCCTCCATGCTTTCTCTGTTTTGCCATAGAACAGAATTGGCTGTACATAATCTGCACCCTCTTCCATGCCTAATCTTTTGAGCTTTTTGACCTATCACTTCACCATCTGCCATCATGATTCTGGCATCTCTACTTCACTTAATGTGAGCCACTAATTTCTCCAGTTTCTAAAAGACATCCTGGTCTGTCTTGTTGGATCTTTGCTGGCATGTTAAATCTTATATCACGAGAGATGGTGTCAATAAACAATAAAGTCCCCTTAATCCAAATTTCCATAACACCCTTCCTTTTTAGCAATTCCAGGATTCACACCCAGATGTATCTTCCTGCCTCCTGCTGATACATGTTGGCTAATGTGTTGGTTATGACCCCTTAATTCATGCCTATTTTGCCTTACCAGATTGTAAATCAGAATTCACTTACTGTCTCCAGGTTTAAACTTTCCTATCTACAAAATAGTGTACATTCTCCATGACATTTATTTATAAAAAACAAACCTCTCTCCAATTACTTTTGGCCAAAAATAAACAATAAAACATAGCATCTTCTTCTTAGGAAAGAGGCATAGTTGGAAGTTATAGACCTGAGAAAAATGCCCAGATTATATTCTCTCTCAGCAGAAACCCCTCTGCTACAATTGCTAGATATGGACATGAAATTTATCATCACTAATAATGTGTAAAATGTTACCCACAGACCACTGTCTCTGCAGTCCTGGGGCTTGTGCATTTCTTCTTCATGTGTACAGGTCCACAGTTTGCCTGTTCCCACACATTACTCCCTCTGCATGGAAATCCCAAATGAACAAGTCTGACTGAGGAAGTCTGCATTGAATGCCCATCCTCACTGCCACGAAGCCTGAGTATAGAGATTCTTGCTTCTGCCTTTGGGAAGGCAAGATGCATAATGTACGAAAACCCCAAAACATAGGAAGCCTCGTTAAATGCTGCTGAGTGGCCTCACATTAGACAAAAATATACTAGAGAAGGAGAACTGTAAACAGTAGGGGACTAGAATAAGCCCTCAAGATAATCCCCAGGTGCCCTCCATGCTCTGAGATTTCTTGCTTCTACGATCCAAATAAAATTTCTTTGCATTTAAAGCACACAGAAACATAAAATTAAGACATTTGCAAAAGTCTTTGTCAATATTTTTTATAAATTTGGGTGCCTAATTCCTGTAGTATCAAAATGCCCATACACATACCACACCACACACTATGCAAATCTATATACGCATTTATATAACCACCTTAAGTTTTCTAGTTTCCAAGCTAAAAACCAATTGTCCAATTTCCTATTCCAAAATAAACCTTTTGTTACTAAAAACTGAATTATTTAAATATTTTTCTTTATAAAGGGAAACAATTCTGGTATCAACAGTTTTCTTAGATATATTTCCAAAACCTCCTTGGCTACTTATTCCATCAAAAGATTTGGAGATTTTTCAAGGAATTTAAGTTTTAGGTTACTTTTTCACACTCATAATTACTTGAACTTTAACTTGCCATGTCTGATGAGGTATCTTTTGTCTACTCATTAGAATATAATTTATTCCAAAGCGTTTTCAGTAACTAACTTTCATTGTAGAAGTTTTTGATTTCTTTAGCCAGATAAAAACAAAAAAATCACAAATAAGGATAAACCAATTAGAATCACAGTAGACTTCTCAGTACAAATCCTGAAAGCCAGAAGAGCTTGGAGTAAAGTAGTCCAAGCCCTAAAAGCAAATAACTTCCAACTCAGATTAATTCATTCAGCAATGCTATACTTCAAACAGATGGAGAAAAAAGGTATTTCCATGAAAAAGACCAGCTCAAAAAGTATATGAGTGCTAAACCAGATCGAGAGAAAATACTCAAGAATACTCTCAACAGTGACAATTAATTCGACACAACTAAAAACACAGAGGAAACTAGTGAGGTCGATGGATAAACAGCAGTAAAAAACACCAGGAAAAGAAAAACAGTACACCAACAGATAAAGAAGGCAATGATAGTAAATAACCAACTCATCTCAGTGATATCTATCAATGTTAATGGCCTCAACTCTCTAGTCAAAAGACACAGACTGGCAGACTGGATCAAAAAAGCAGAATCCAGCAATCTGTTCCATTCAAGAAACTCATCTAATCCAAAAAGATATTCATAGACTAAAAAATTAAAGGATGCAAAAAAACATTTCATGCACTAGGAACCTGAAAACAAGCAGTGGTAGCCATTCTAATATCAGACATGGTAAACTTCCAAGTTAAAACTTACTAGAAGAGACAAAGAAGGTCAGTACATACTAGTTAAGGGAACAATCCAACAAGAAGAGATAACATGGATAAACATATATGCACTGAAGACTGGAGCACCTATCTCCATAAAAAAAAGACTGCTGAAATTAAAAGATCAAATAAACATTAACACAATCATAGTAGGGTATTTTAACACCCTGCTTTCACAAAGAGATAGATCAACTAAACAAAAAATATCAATAAAGAAATTTCAGACCTAAACCACACCGTTGGATATATGGACTCAATGAGTATATACAGAGTATTCCACCCCTGTACAACAGAATATATATTCTTTTCAGCAGCACATGGTACTTTTTTTTTGTTTTTATGTCAGTACTGGGAGTCGACCTCAGGACCTCATGTTTGCCAGCAAGCGACTGTGCTGCTGAGCGATATCACTGGCCCCTTCTTTTTCCTTTACGTGGGTTCCGGGAGTCGAACTCAGGACCCCGTGCATGCTGGGCAGGCGCTTATGCCGCTGAGCTATCTCACCGGCCCAGCATGTGGTACTTTTTCCAAAATATATCACATAGTAGTCCACAAAGCCCACTTAAGTAAATGTAAAAGAATTGAAATTACCCTATGCTTACTATGTGATCACTGTAAAATAAACATAGAAATCAATGACAGAAGAAATTTTGGAAAAGGCAAAAGCTCCTGGAAAACTGACAACACAACTGACATAAATGTGCTTAACGACCCAAGAACAAGCAATGAAATCGCCTCAGTAATAAGAAATCTACCCACTAAAAAAAACCCAGGACCTGATGGATTCTCTGCTGAATTCTACAAAACCTTTAAGGATGTTGTATCTTCAATAGTCCTCAAGCTTTTGGCTTGTAGATGACTATTTTTTTCTGTGTGTTCACTTTGTCTTTCCTCTGTTTGTGTCTGTGTCCAAATCTCCTCTTCTTTTGAGAGCATCAGTTGAATTGGATTAGGATCTACCCTAATGACCTTACTTAAGTTTATTCTTTAAAAATCCTATCTCTAAACACAGTCACTTTATGAGTACTGAAAGTTGAGACTTCATACAAATTGGGCCGGGAAAGCGCAATTCAGCCTATCCCTGTGCTTCTTATTCTGTTAGGCATCTTCTTCCTAGCAGACCTAAAATCACTGAATATTACTTCACTTAACCCTCTGAACAACCCCAGGTGTAAGATGAAATGACTTCACCGAGCTACCGCTGTACTAAAACAGATTGTGATTGGAATTTACATCTTCTCTTAGACTAATGTAATTTTTTCTACATTTTCCTGAAATAAACTATTTGTTTCACGTAATTGAGCGAAGATGCAAAAATTTCCCTGTAGGCCATCCTCTCCTGAATTGGCAATAACATTGTATATTTTAGTTTTCCCCTAACAAACTCATATTTATTTATCATTTTCTTTACTTTAATTATTAGCAATTCCTTTCCTTTTTAAAATCTAAATGAGTAACATTTCCAGGCTAATGTAATATAATTGGAATGTGTGACTGTACTTTGTTCTCCTGCAGTATTTAGTAGAGGACCTTGTCCAGATGATGGTCAATGAATATAGCTTAATTTAACAACCATTTTGGTCTAGAAATGTAGCTCAGTGGTAGAATGCTTGCCTAGACTGCAGGTGGCCCTGGGCTCTATACCATTTTAAGAAATAAAAGAAAACTGCAAAAACAACCATCCATTCTGAATGTATTCTGGCCTATATTCCTTATGCCTAGCACAGTGCCTGGCACGTGGTAGTTCTCAGTATATGGTTATGTGCTGCATAATGACATTTCAGTCAGCAGTGGACTACATGCAGGATTATTCTCTTCAAGAGTACAATGCGACTGAAAACCTCCTGTCTCCTAGTGATACCGTAGTCTTTGTGAAGTCAGCACAGTGCATTCCTTATGTGTTTGTGAAAATGCTGGTGTAAGCAAAGTCACCGTGCTGCCAGTTGTATAAAAGTGTAGCATGTAGAATTATGTGTAGTCTGTAATACTTGATAATAAAGGACTGCGTTACTGGCTTATATATTTATTATACTATATTTCTCACTGTTATTTTAGAGAGTACTCTACTAATAAAGAAAACAGTGTACTGTGAAGCAGGGTGCTGTGGTGCAGTAGCAACACATCCATCTCCTGTTGACTGCGTATCTCGATTGCATCCAGAGCCCATGCGGAGTGATTAACCGAGGCCCCCCAGGTTTGCGTGAATGCACAAGGATGAAACTGCCCAAACATGGAGTTCTCAGAACACATCTCCGTGGTTAAGTGACACTTGACTGTATATGTATTAATTGAATACAAAGTTATTATTATTGTTAACTAAGTGTGAACATTATCAAGCAAATATTGTTTGCTAGTCAGCACTTTCTCACTTAACTCTGAAATCAACCCTTTGACAAAAGCATTCTTATTATTATGTCCTTGTTTTAGATGTGGCTTGAAAGATCTTGCTAGTGCCACAGATCTAGTAAGTGACAGAACTAGAATATAAACTGAGGCTGTTTGAATTATAAACTGCTTGACACTGCAGTATATCTTCAGTTGGTCAACACACTCTACCAACAGAAATACTCCAAAAAGAAAGTTAATGTTCTTTAAAAGTTTGAAGTGACTCCTTGGCCTATATTTTCCAGTCACACAGAATCTCATGAGTCATTAGCAGCAGGAGTTCCGTTGTTGTTTTTAGAGGTTTAGTTATAGTCATGTAAGGCATCCTTGAGAGAAACTAAAAATAGTTCTTCAAGACTTGAAGAATTTTGGGACAAAATTTAGGGGAAAGGCAGTTGACCTTCAATTCCTACTTTGACTTTCTGGTCCTGTACCATTTGCTTTGGCAGCTGATGGAAAACTAAAACTATTTCCAAGTGTCCAGATTTGCATTGGAAAGGGTTACCTTCTAATGGGGACTGTGAAATACGATTCTACCGCAGTGTGAAGTGAAAGAGGAAAGATTTTGCACTGTAAACATTTTTTTTTTTGAGGTTCTAATTGTGAAAAGAGAGACTGTGAAGGTTATCAGGATTGCAAAAAGGAATTTATTATAATGCTTACCATCAAGGAGTTTGAGGTATTGTGCAAAACACTGACATATAAATAAAACAAAATATATGAGTTGGATGTTTGAGTGACTTCTCTGTAATAGATCCTGTGCCATGCAGGGCCATGATTAGGGTAAGGGAAGTTAGGCACTTATCTTGGGGTTCCAAAAAAATCTCAGTATTCAGTGTAAAAAACAGTTTATGTTTTAAAAATCAAATGAATGCAAACAGACCCAGGATGAAACCATACCAAATTTTAAGTAAAGTCAGGATCAGTATTACTGATTTTGCCTCTGCTTGAGGCTTAGCGTGGCACTGTAGCTGAGCACTTGACATTAACATTAAATGTGTGTGTTTCTGCCATGCAAACCATTTGCATCTAATTAATTTCCCAGGCAGAGCATTTTAAAAAATATAGTAGTAGCAGTTTGGAGAGCATTTAAAAATATAGTGGTTAAGAGTACAAGATTCAGGCTTAAGCCTGCCAGATTCAAAGTTCGTCCTTGTCGCTGATAGACTACACTCTTGGGAAGAACTTCGTCATCCTGAGTCCCCATTTCCTTTTCTTCTAAAATGGGGCCCGTTGTACTTAGCTCCTACAGCTGGTATTTTAAATAAACCAGCGCATGTGAAATGTATAGTTGGCGTATTTGATAAATATCTATCTATTATTATTATAATATCATAAAAGACAACATATAATAAACTCTAGAGATACAAATATATAGTAGGATCACAATATAATGAATCATTTTTCTATTGTACTACAGTAGTAGAATATAGAATCCTTTCCTTTATTCTCGAGTCTCGAGTGAGTAGGGACTTGATGGATGAGGCAAGGCATTTGAGATTAAATCTGTATTATGAGAAAGGCGTGAAATCATGAATGTAAATTGGCAAAATGTGAAGAGAGCATATGGCCCACAGAAGAGAGTGGGAGGAAGAGTAGGACAGATAGAGTTAAGGACCAAGAGTTCTGGCTACTGTCCCTTTAGTTGGGTGGTGTTAGAAGCTTTCCCAAGAGGGAAGGGCCATATAATTATCTGGCTTTTAAAAACATGACTGATTGGCCCTGAAAGAAAGACTGATGGATGGCAGAGTTGCTGTTTTCAGGAATAATGAGGCTTACTATACAGAGAGTCAGAAAATATTTCATAGATTATATGAAAGAAGAAACTGGTTTGAAGTTATACTTACAGCAAGTGGTATTTCTGAATGCTCCACTGAGGAGAATAATGCATCATATTTTCAGAATTTTAATTTTAACTGGAGAATTCAGAAAGACTCAACATTCCTGTGTCATTGAGCTTTGCCATATCTTTAGGGAAATATGGTACCCAAGATGTCATGTAATTATCCTGGATCCACAAACTAGAGCGGAAAAGCAATGATTCTGCCAAAGCAATCAGTTCGTAGGCATATAATAATTTGTTTTCCTACAGTTGCATTTTCTTTAATTTTTATGTAGTCTTAAAATAACATTATAACAAAAATTAAACAAAATGTTAAAAAATTAGCCATAGTCTCACCATTCTTATACAACTGTTTTATTTTCCAAGCATCCTGCTGATTCCTTTGTATTTATGTGAAGTTTTAGGCGGTCGTAATCAAAGTCCATGTGTAATTTTGCCTTCTGGTATTTTTCAAGCCTAACATTATAATTTTCATTTCTGCTTTACAAGAAAGAACACAATCACCCATTCCTAAGGGATGGGTAGTCTGTTGTGAAAAATAGAGAGAGGAGATGCAAGCCCTGGGGATTTGGAATCATACAGATTAGGATTAAAAATCTAGTTTACTTTTTGGAAAATTAACGAAGTTACTTAAGTTATTCAAGCCCCAGTCTTTTTTTTTTTTTTTTTTTTTTGTACCGGGAATTGAACTCTCCCCAATCTTTTTGGGAGTGATCATACTTTCTTTACTTGGTGAGAGATGAAAATAAGATACACATTAATAACATGTGCACTTACAAAATGTACATTTCAAAGCACAAGGTAAAAACTCTGTGGTAGAAAATACTATAATTGCTCTCAGTTACTTTACCTGGAGCACAATTTCATTTATTCGTTTATTTTCTCAGGAGTATTTAAGGCTTATTGTACATAGACACTCTATTGATGGGATGAGAAACTCAGGTTGCTGCCTGCTAGTATTTAGTGGGGGTTACAGTTCTGTAGAGAGATAATTGCAATAAAGCATGATGAGTATGGTTTTGGTATCTCTCCCTTTTCCGCTTCACACTCACATTGTGGTTTTCATGCTGTCTCCCCTTGGATAGCTGCTAGGCCTTTGCGTATTTCCTGGGACAGAAGGAGTCAGTTACCCCCCTGGTTTGTCCTGAACGCTTTTCTGCTGGTATCACTATCGTTAAAGGAACCTCTCTGAGAAGAGTAAGCTCAGCAGTTAGACTCCCAGCTTCCCAGCAACACTTTGGTACCTAGGTAGGCATGATGTCTTGAAAGAATTCCTTGACCTCTCCCTGGATCTCTCCAAGCCTCAGTTTTCTCAAGTACTCATCCAGGGGGGGCGCACCTGCTTTAAGAGGTAATTGTGAGTGTGAATATTAAAAGAGATGATCTGTGTGATGTTCATAACTGCAGCCTGGCCCATAATCAGTATTAAGCAAATGACAGCTGCTCTTATAATCAGTGTTAGTGTTATAACAGAATTATCACTGGCTTCATCTCATCTGGGCATTGCTTTAGTTCATCATTCTTTAAAGTGTGGCTCATGAAAGGCTAGTGCCTTGAGAGATAATAAAGGAGGTCCACTGCACCTAAAAACGAAATCTGAGAATGAATGTGTTTGGCAAATGCAGCTTCTTCTTGGCTTTCTGCATGATTTCCAGCTTACTCCTTACACTCATTTTGAATTTATGCTTCTTCATTAATCAGCTACCTGTCCTGTTCTCAGACCCTGCAGTCAGGTTTCACGCCTTTGAGTCTGCTAAGCATTCCCATCCATGTGTTCCCACACCTGCCGCTGGCTTTGTAGATCAGAGCAGATACACTTCTCAGGCATCACAGCTGGTCCATGACTAGGGTTTTGCCCACCAATGTTCGTGGTCATACTGAATGTCTCAGTCTCCATCCGTTCCTCTGCCCAATGGGCAGTTGTTTCTTCACTTCTACTTTATATGTTTAGGTGGAAAATAACAGCTGGGCAGAGAAGCCATAGGGAAATAACTCCCCTGGGAAAGGGAAAATCACGCTCTTTTCCCTGGACAGTGATTATGCTTCCTATTTGCTAATTTCCCTCCCTGGTTTCCAAATGGACACTGTATGTACTTACAGTTAGGCAAGGCTACTGGTTCAGTCTCCAAGTGCTTACCAAAATGATAGTCATGTTATACAGACTGTCTTAGTTACTTTTCAGTTTACTGAGACACAATACCTGACACCAGCAAATTAAAGGAGGAGAGGTTTATCTTGGCTCACAGTAGCAGTCCATAGTTGGCTGTCTCCAAGGCAGGATTGCACAGCAGAGGGGTATGGCCTGAGGAGAAGCTGTTCATGTCTGCTCAATTTAAGGCACTGGGAAAGCAGAGAGCAAAAGGCCCAGCCAGGAAAGGAGAAAAACCTTTCCAGGCCAGGCCCCCAGCAAGTCGAACAGACCCCACCTCCTAACAGCTACTCAGCTATAAATCCAATAATCCAATCACCTTTCAAAAGCCCACCTTTGAGCACATGAGGCTTTGCGGGGAGGGAACATTTAGGTATAAACCATAGTCCTTACATATATTTTTACTGATTAAAATTCACATAATATAAAACTCACTACTTTAACCATTTAAAATTATTTGAAAACATTTAATTCAGTGTCTTTAGTAGATTCACAGTTATGTATCTGCCTAGTTTCTGAACATTTATATTATCCCAAAAAGTAGCAGTCACCTTCCACTCCCCCTTCCTCTAGCTCCTGGCAATTATGCTTTCTGACTTTATGAATTGGCCTGTTGCATATAATTCATATAAATTGAAGCCTACAATATGTGACCTTTTGTGCCTGTCTTCTTTCATTTTGCATAACATTTTCGAGGTTGTAGTATGTGTTTCTTCTTTTTAGGGTTGCATAATACTCAGTTGTATGGGTATACCACATTTTTTTTCCTCTTCATCACTGATAGGCACACAAGTTGTTTCTGTCTTTTGGTTGTCATGAATAATGCAACTATGAACACTAATGTACATGTTTTTGTTTGAACATCAGTTTGGGGTACATACCTAAGGGTGGGATTACTGAGTCATACTTCATGGTATCTTACTGTAACATTTTTTAACTATTAAATAACGTTGCTAAGTTCACCAAATTCAGCGTCTATGTATATAATTTAATCTTATAGGGTACCAAATTGCTAAAAATTGTTTGGTGACATTGTGCTAAGATCTCAAATTTTCATCCTGGAAATATTTTCTGGGAGCACAAATACCTTGCAATGAAGCAACTTTTGGATTGCTGAAAACTACACCGTCAGGAACAGCTCCCATAAAACATGCTTTCCAAAGAAAATATTGTACCTAGAAAGTGTTGGTGGAAAAATTGTATGGCTTTTGAAGTCCAAAAGACTAGTTCTGCTCTCCTAGGACTGCCACCGGGTATGTATGTATACCAGAATGTAGAATCCTTCTCATTAGTAATTCTGACCTGGCTGGCAATCTTCATTCTGCTGTTCTGTCCCCCAACAAGCCAATAAATAGATAAGGAAAATGGATGGAAATTGAGATTTGAATCACCTCCTAATTGTTTTTACTTAGTTCAAATGGCTGCAGTTACCATACACACATTTTTCTCTACTAAGTAATCACCAGATGATAGAAAACGGTCATCTTTCAAAGAAGTTCCCTCCATTTTACTTCCTAGGAAGAAATTGTCATATCGTCTTCTACATCCGCAACTGCAGTTTGATATTTGTTTCAAAGCTTAAGTCAAACTCTCTTCATGACATTTGATTTTACCTGCTTAGTTGAGACTGAATCTTATAGGCACTGAAAAACACGCTGATGATGAAATCTTATTCCTGTGTGCTGAGACAAATGCCTATGCAAGGAGGGGACATCTTAATAGTGGCATGCTGAATAATCAATTCCACTTTAAGGTGCAGATCAATATTATCTTTGAGATGTCTAAATGTCTAAATGTCTAATAGCTATTAAATATGAATACAGCAGTTCTAGTAAGCAGAAAGATGAGGAGGAGGAAGATACTTGTTGACCACAACACGAGGCTTCTAGTGCTTTTGAGTGGGGACACTGACCTGTCTGGAGAATTAAGTATTTTTTTTCTCATTGATGAGTCCAAATTAGTTGTTTCATGTTCTTTTGTTTTGGGCTTTCTTGTTTGAAATATTTTGTTATTTGAGGAGAGAATACTGTGTACTACTTATAATACATCTCCTAGCA
Source organism: Erethizon dorsatum (assembly GCA_028451465.1). NCBI lineage: Eukaryota > Metazoa > Chordata > Mammalia > Rodentia > Erethizontidae > Erethizon > Erethizon dorsatum. Next base: position 10,269,360 of record CM051836.1, read on the forward strand.
CTTTATGGTTGTTAATAGCTTTTACATTTTTAAACATAAACTTTTTCTATTAGAATGTTTTAGATTTACAGAAAAATTACCAAATTTGTACACAGAATCACATATATTTCCTATACCCAATAACCACTTTCTTTTATTTTTAACATGCCACTTTTGACAAATTAATAAATAATATTGACATATGATTATTAACTAAAGTCCGTTTTATTCAGATATTTTAGTTTTTAGCCTACTGTCCTTTTTCTATTCCAAGAAATATTACATATCTCAACTAGTCATCATATCTCCTTAGATGTCTTTGGGCTAAGAATGTTTCTCAGACTTTCCTTGAATTTTTTAAATGATTTTGACAGTTTTGAGGAATAGTGGTCAGGTATTTTATAGGGTATCTCTCAACTAGTATTCATCCTGTTTTCATCATAATTAGATTGCAGTTATGGATTCTTGCGAAGAAGACCACAGAGGTCAAATGCCATTCTTATCACATCATATTAAGAGTAGTATCAACGTGACTCATCACTATTCATGTTAACCCTGACCATCTGGCAGAGGTAAGGTTTTTTGGGGTTTTCCCCTCTTTACATACTGTGCTCTTTGGAGGGAGATCACTATGCCAGCTCACACTTAGGTCATGAACAATTCCATTATGGTTCAGGTGTGGAATGTCCCATATTGGCTCATGTACAGAAAGCTTAGTGCCCAGTGCAGCAGTGTTCAGACTGAAATTTTTAGAAAATAATTCCATCACGAGGGCTCTGATCTCTTCCATGGGTTAATCTATTGATGAGTTCATAGTTGAATGACTATTTGGAGGTGGTAAAAACTTTAGGAGGTGAAGGCTAGTTAGAGGAAGTAGGTTAGTGAGGGTGTGCCCTGGAATAGTATATTTTGTCCCTGGTCCATTCCTCTCTGTCATTTTACTTCCTGATACCCATGAGATGAGCAGCTTCCTCCTCCCCCAAATGCTCCTTTTGCCATGATGCTATGATGTTCTGGTTCTCCTTAGGACCAAAATAATGGTGCCAGTTAACCATGAACTGGCACCTCTGAAGCTATAAGCCATAAATCTTTACTATTTTTTCTTTCTGTACTGGGGGTTGAACCCAGGGCTTTTGTCTTGAGCTACATACCCAGACCTTTTTTATATTTTAGTTTGAGATCCTGCAGGCTGGTGATCCCCATGCCTCAACCTCGCACACTTGATCACCACCACCACACTTGATCAAAACTTTTCTTCTTTAAATCATTCTTCTCAGGTATTTTGTCACAGTGACAGAAAGGTAGATAATACAAGTTCCTTCTTGGGAGTAAAGTGTCCAGATAAATTATTTGGAATTTTTTTGTATGGGAGATTTGTCTCTTCTCCCTCATTTAATTATTTATTCAATCATTCATTTATAACAGTCTGGACATGTGCATATTTTATTCTTTGAACTATAATCCAAGATCACACATTTTACTTATTTTACTGTTCAAATTGTTCCATCTTTGGCTGATGTGATCTCTTTCAATTGGCTCCTTTGTCCATTTGCCAAATCCCCATGATTGTGTATGTGTGTGTGTGTGTGTGTGTGTGTGTGTGTGTGTGTGTGTAAAATAAGTGTATATTTTGACCATCCTTACTTACTGGTACTACAAAAGATTCCAGACTTATTGTAAGCATTTCCTGCCCCAGTTCTAGAAACTAGAATTAACCATTTCTCCAGGGTGTTCTGGCTTCTTTCGTGGACGAATGCTGTTAGAAACTAGAACCTGGGTATTAGGGATACCCAGCTGTGAGGGAAGGCTCATTTTTAGGCTTTCTCGGATAAAGAGCAAGGAAATGTGTATGGGTATGCTAATCCCTGTGTGTTCACAGAACTATAATTGTTTCTGGATGTATCCATGTGTATCTATATTAAGCCAAACATGAGTTAATAGTGATACCCCCAACCCTATCCCATTACCACACAGATTCTTCCAGTCATCTCCCACTGCTTTTCTGTGGCCTCCCTTCTCACAGTGGGAAAACTGGCTTCTACTATATAACATTCATTTATATATTTTTCAATTCTAAAATAGATCATAGTGGTTTCATAATTGTGACTTGTACCTCACAGAAACAACTTCATTAACTGTAGCACAGTGCTTATGTATAATGCCTTTTGCCTTTAGTCTTATAGGCTCCATTCATTTCCAGACACTGAGGTAAGGCCCCCTTTTTCTCCACTTCTATCAGTCATGGTATTTCATGAATTTGTAATATGGTCAGATTCTCCCATCAAAGTCTATATTTCTTCCTGGGACTCTCTGACCTCCTAAATAATTTTTTAAATGTACATATGTTAAGGTTCACTCTTGTGATATAAAACTCAATGGGTTTTGACAAATGCACAGTTCCATATATCCATTATGACAATACTATATGGAATAGATTCATCAGCCTAGAAGAATCCTGGGTACTTCACTATTCAATTTCCCTCCCTCAGCCCTGGAAACTACTGATAAGTTTAATATCTTCCACAGGATTACCCTTTCCAGAATGTGATGTAAATGGAATTATATAGTATGAATGTAGCCCTTTCAAATTTGGTTGTTTTATTTGTCACTATGTAGTTAAGATTCTTCCCTGTCATTGGTTGGTAGCGCCTTCCTTGTGATCACTGAATACTATTGTATATATTTTATAAATGTACTATATTTTGTTTTTCCATTTACTTATTGAAGTACATTTCAGTTGCTTCTAGTTTTAACATTTCTGCATAAAGCTGTAATAAACGTTTGACTGCAGGTTTCTGTGTGGAGCTGTTTTGAAACAAACTGGGCAAATACCTGAGTGGAATTTTTTGATTGCATGGTAACACTGTGTTTAGTGCTCTAAGAAACGACCGAACTGTCTTCCAAATGGCTATACCATTTTACATTCCCACCAGCTGCAGCCAGCAGTCTTCATTTGAGCCATTTTAATAGATGTATAGTGAGTAATTAAGTTCTGCTTAGTGGTCATCCATGTTCAGTGTAAAAATATCCTGCATCAAACACATGTAGACACATGACCAGATAGTGCTGTTAGATGCTTTCCTTTACATAATACTTTTTCCATGATAGAAACTTGCAGTTTTCATATATTTCTTGTAAGGATGTAAATAAAGCACAGAATATGATATTGGCCATCTACTTTTTGATTGAAGTGCATTGAGGTTTTGATAGAAGTAAATCTGGACTCTCCCACTATACCTTTAGGACTGAGATTAAATAGTTAACTTGAACTGCTTCCATTTCCTCATCTTTAAAACAGGGACAAAAACGGAACCCAGCTGATCAAGTTGTATGAATTTAATGAGCTACTGCATAGAAAGCATTTAGCATGAAGACTGGAACCCTGACAACCATATAGTTATTATTGGCATTACTGTATTACTACTACTAATCCTAATACTATATAAGGCTCTCATTTCTGCTTGAAAACTATACCTTTTAGTCCTTCACTTTGGAGCTGCACTGATCTTTTTCATCCAACCATGCCTCATAAAAATAGAATAAACATACTTCACATTCATTACATTTCTCACAGCATGATTTTTTTCTACTCCAGAGAGCATGGTGAAATAGATGTTTGCAAAGGTAACCTAAGAGCTACAACTCATTGGCTCCCTGCTATTTCTTGTATTACTAATAATCCCTTATATTTGCTCAGTGCTTTGGATTTTACATGGGGCTAGCTTCACAGATACTATCTCACTTGCTTCTTAGAAGAGCTTTTTTCATTAGTCCGGGTATGCTTAATAGACCCTGATTTTGTTGAGGTGATGTAACTTGTCTCAAATTACATGACAGGTAAGGGCAGACCAAGGGCTGAAATTCAGGTTTTGTGAGTTACTATTCAGTGTTTTTTTCTGGAAAACAGGCATATGGTTAATCTTCAGCTAAAATGGCAGACATAAGCCTCTGGGCCATCCGTTAATTTCCATTAATTCAGATCCAGATGTCCAGCTTCATGGGTGGCAGGGATCTTTAGAAGGGCTCCCCTTGTACTTGAGGGCTTCAGAACAGCCGTAAAATCACCAATCCCCATGTCCCCCCGCTGTCTCCTATATACAACCTAGGGTGTATGTACCTAATTTTTCACTTTTAAAAGTATTAGACCGATTATGTTAAGGGATGTAGTGGCCACATTTTTCACTCCTTCTGGGAATTATCCCAACCACCTTCTCCATTTTTTCTGTCATTCACTCGGCTGAGCTTCAAGCTCCTTTGTTGGTACTGTAACTCCACACTCCTGGTGCTGTGTAACTGTGCATGGGTAGACATTCGTCCTGGATGGGTTAACAGGATACCATATCCTGGTAAAGAAGACTAGAGCCCAGAAACAATGTGCTCATAAATACATGTGAAATGCATAGGAAAGACATTTTCTGCCACAAGAGCAAAGATGCAGTGTTCTTTTGTAGAGAGGGAGGAAAAAAGGATAAACATAGCAAGAGAAGGAGATGAAGATGGGACAGATAAACACAGGTAGAGCATATGAGATTGAGAAGCATTCCATTTCTGAGGCTTTGTGTCACTAATTTTCCTCCATCCTGTTCTGTTCTGTTTTTTTCTCCATACTAGAGATTGAATTTAGGACCTTTGCATTGAGCTACATTTTTAGCTTTTTTTAATTTTCTTTTTCTTTTTTAAAAATTTTTATTTTGAGACAGGGTCTCACTGAGCTGGGCTTGAACTTGTAATCCTCCTGCCTCAGTCTCCCAGGGTTCTGGGAGTAAGCCAATGTGCCTGTCTCCATGTATGTCTTGGGATGATGCTTTTTAATTACTCATCCTTCCTCCACCAAATTATCTTAAGTTGGTAGCTGTCAGTAGCATTAAGTTTCACATGTTGGTTTGTCATTTAGCCAGTTTGTTTGTAGATTCTGCACATCCTGCTGTCCTCAAAGTATTTCCACCTTGATGCAAATAATGCTTCTAAGCATCTTCCATCTTTTTTACTTAAAAATTAAGGTGGAGAGCAAAACAGAGAGAAGAAATAGGAAAGAGGAGAGAAGAGAGAGGTAGGGGAGGGGATAAGGAGGAAGACAGAATGCAAATGGATTTACGGTTATACTGGCCTCAGTTCAAAATCTGCTTTGGAGTGTTCTAGCTCTAAAATCAAAATTATTTAGACTCTATGAAGCTTTCTTTCCTCATCTAAACATCGGAGATAAAAATCCTACTAAATAGATATTTTTTCAATGAGGATTTTATGAAATGAAGTGCTACAGTGCCTAGTCCGTAGTAGATACTCAGTAAATATTACCCTCTCCCAGTGTGTTGAGCTAATTTCTCATCTTCCTTTGTACTGAAACAGTGACTCCCAAGTGTGCAGTCAGTACCACCCTTGTGCAGAGTACAACAGGTGCGCATGACAACTGGGTCTGAAAGCCTGAGATCAAAGCTGAGGGCAGGAGCTTTCTTGTATGACCTGTGAAAAAACAACCTGTGAGGAAGGTTTTTAGATTATGATTTTATGTATATTTAATAAATCATAATACTCCTAAAGTTCTATGGGTTGGTGAACGATAAGTACTTTCCTGTGGTATATTTCCTGTGGCAGGGAAATGACTGCCTTCAAAAGAAGCCACCTCAAGTTTTTTTTTGTGTGTGTGTGGGTACCAGGGGTTGAACTCAGGACCTTGTGCTTGCCAGGCAGGTGCTTATGCTGCTGAGCTATCTCACCAGCCCCTGCCACCTCATGTTTTGAAGAGACCTATCAGTATCTGTGTGTCAGAGAAAATGTGCCTCACTCTAAGTTATTTGCCCTAATTCTTGCTTTCATTGGTTAGCAGCCCTGGTCTCAGGGTGATTAGATCACAGAAGCTGTCCTTTTTTCTCTGTCAGGTGTGCACTAACTTGTCTTCATCATCTTCCCATTTCTTTTCCTCCTCCACTGTCCATGTCAGCACTTGAGCTACTCTCCTTATGCCACTCCCCAGAGCTTGAAACTTCGTGAAGCAATAAGGGAGAACTCTATTGGAAAAGATGATCCTGGCTGACCGTGGAGCATTGGGAATGCATGATTGTTTTAGAAATGACTCTTTTCTGCTAATAGCTCATTGTTAATGCTTCTGTGAACAGGGTTTTGAGTACATATTTTCTTGATTTAGCCTTCTCCTTCTCTTCAGCTTTTCCCTTTTCTTCCCTGAACCTGTTCTCAATCCCTAGCTTTAATTCATTCCTTGAATATTTACTGGGTGACTACCACATTTAAAACTCTCTGTTAATTTCTGACTAACATTGTAAAGTTCAAAAAGTATCTGAACCTTGCCCTCAAGGAACTCACAGTCTAGCAGAAGTGATAAAATACACATGTACAACCAAAATCCAAGGCAGAAAGAATTAATATTTTTTAAACCAAGGCTCAATATTTTTCACACCACAAATTGTAGCATGTTAGCAGGTTGCAGAATCAATTAGCCGATCATATCCAACATTTTTAAAAAATAAATTGTACAAAATATTGAAGGGGATCACACATTATGGATACGCTGTTATTGAGTGCAAATTTTATTTAAATTATGTGTGCCTCTTAATATGAGGCATGGGGGTAGGAACATGGTATAATATGAAGTGTTTTTACTATGCATGACATTCAAAAATTTAGCTTAGGAAAGCTAAAAATTTAGCTTAGGAAAGAAGCATGAAATGCTTTTCAAACTTAGTGTGTATGTGTATCCACTGGGACTCTCAACATAAAGACTGTCACTTAATGGGTGTGTGGCTGGGCTTGGGATTCTGTGTCTCACAAGCTCAGGAAATGCTCTCGCTGCAGGCCCACACAGGAGGAAGAGTGTTAGACGGAGAGAGTGTTTCCAGGAAAAGAACCTAAGGAAGCCCCTGCAGCCATTCATTTGTGACTTCGAGCACCCCCAAGGAATAAAAAGAAGTGAGACTTTCCCTTCCTTTTCGGGTTTTTGCTTTAGGTTGACTGATAGAAATCCTAACTTATGCTTCACCAGGGGCTGATGCTGTCCAGATTCCTCCCTCATGCTGCATGTTGAAACCAAGGGTCCAGGTGCTTACTGTGAAAAGCTCCGCTGATGTTTCTGAGCGCTGGCTGCAGCTTCCCATCATGTCCCAGACATACCTGCCTTTCTGTCCAGTGTCCCCTGCAATGAACACGAAGGCAAGTCCTACACAGCAGGAGTTTAAGAACAGAAGCAGGAAGAGGCTCGTTCATTTCAGCTTCCACTCATCCTCACATTTCATCAGGCTTCTGTCACCTGCACCCAGGCAGCTACTTGAACTTCCCAGTGATTTTCTCCACCTGTGAGTCCCTTCTTTTTTCCCATGTTTTCCTGCTTCTAATGCAACTGGTACAGTGATATACCGCTCATCCGAAAATGAAGTTTCCTTCCTTTCTTTCAGTCCTTCACCTCAGTGACTCCCCAATTCCTTTCTACACAAGCTCTCCGCTCCTGCCCAACTTCTTTGCTGCTCCAACTGTCCTTGTTCATCCTTTCTTTTGACCTCCCGCTTCCTCTGGGATGATCTCACTTTCCTAATTATATGAATCCTGCCTACTCTTTAGGATTTTGCTTAAATCCTATTTCTTTCAAGAAGCCTTTTTTGAAACCCCAGGGGGAATAAGTCTCCCCCCCCCCTTTTGCTGACGTCTCATCACAGACATGCTGAGCGTAATTTGTATGCCAGTGGCGGGAGAAAAAGCACAGGTGTGTCAGGGGACCAGCAAGGGCTGAGTAAACTGCAAATGTGGGAGCAGGGCAAGCCATTTGCCTCCTCTGAGCCTCAGTTTTCCTATTACGGTAATGAGAAAATTGGAGACGCTGGTCTCTTAAGTGACTTCTCGTGATGCCCCTAATTGTGCATTTGGCTAATCTGATAACTTTCCTCAGAGATCTTATTTTTGTTCTTATTTTAAACATGTTTCTTGTTAGCACTTAACTAGCTAGCTTTTGAATTGCTTTTAATGTTTGAATTCTCACACATACTTGTCTCTCACTCCTGTCAGGAAGGAAGGAACCTCACTCTGTGTTTGAGGAAGTGAGGCCCAGGGAGGGCCTGCTTCAAGGCGTGCAGGACACAACGCCACTGTGAACTACAGAGGTCTCTGTACGCCAGGACACAGGCCGGCGTCCCCTCCGAGTGGGTGCTCACTGGTTATCTGTCAATCGATTGGACGTTGTGAGGCCCATTTTGCAAGACAACTCCCTTCCCCTTGTAAGGAGGAGCCCTTTGGAGTCGGCTGGGTAACGGGAAAAGTGCTTACTCCGGGAGGAAGGCGGGGCGAGCCGGAAAAAGCTCTCGCTAAGAACCCGCAGACTCCCCCAGTGTTTCCGAACCCCGTTCTGCTCAGGGAAGCGGGGAAGGGGTTTGGAGGTACTTGGAACCCATCCCTTTGCGGGCGACCCATCGCTGCCTCTGGCCGCCGCTCCCCGCTGATTCTGCGGAGTGGAGCCTCCCTCCCCCCGCGCCCCGTTTCGCTCCGGCTCCCTCCGCTCTGCAAAGGGAGGGGAGAGCCGGGGAGCCGTGCACACCAGCTTTCCCGGAGCTGCGGGCGAGGAGCCCCGCGCGCTCGGGAGCCTCTTGGCAGCTTCCCAGCCGCCGCGCCGCGCGGGGTGCAGGCTATCCCGCCGCCCCCACCGCGTCCCGCCCTCCCCGCCCGCCGGAGCGCGCACACCGGGGCTCCGGCACGTGGGCGCGCGGGAGGCGGCGGCCGCTGCTGCCTGAGCCCGAGCGGGAGCCGGCGAGCTCGCCCTCCATGCTGCCGGAGCCGCGGGCGCCTTCCGCTCAGCCTCTGGCCGGAGCCGAGCCCCGCAAGCCGGCGAAGCAGCGGAGGGGAGCAGGACGAGGACAGGTGGGGCGCGGCGGGCTGGAGCGAGCCGGGCTCTGAGCGAGGGCGCCCGCAGCCGGAGGAGGCAGCCCGGCTCTCCGTCTGGCTCCCTGCTCCGCCGCAGCTGAGGGCTCCAGGCAGCGCGATGCTGCTGTGCTCCTGCTAGGCGGCCGCCGGCGGAGGCTTCCTTCAGCCGCTCCGCCCGCACCGGCCCCCACTCCGCCGGCCAGTACCGCGCCCAGCCGGAGGACGCGCCCGGCCGCCTGCGCCCCAGCGAGCGCGAAGTCCGAAGAGTGCCCCCCGCGCCGCCAACTTCCCCGGAGCCCCTCGCCCCGCGCAGCCGGCACCAGCCCCGGAGCGATGCGCCCCCAGCCGGGCGGCGCGCCCTCTGCCAACTCGCTGCCCATGGGATCCGCTGCCCTCCGCTGCCCCGCTGGGAGCGCGTAGCCTTCGCCGCGTGGCCCGGGAGAGGAGAGAGACGCTGAGGCGTTTCGCGGACCCTGCGCGCGTCAGTCTGCTAGGCTTCCCTGCGGAGAGAGCGTCCGGACCAGGGGTGAGTAGCCCGCGCGTAGCGGCGTCCTGTACCCCCAGCCAGCAGGTTGTGGGGATGGCAGGAGGACTCCAGAAAGTTGGCTCTCTCGCACCTATCCTGGGATCGGCCGTGGAAGGGAACATTGGTTCTGCGACCGGATTGACTTCGCTGTGTCCCCCGATCACCTGCATCCCTAAAACGAGGGAGGGAACCCCCTTCCCGCTTCCCAAGGAGAAAGGGGGCAAGGGGGCTTCCTGGAACCTGGAACTGGTCACCGACTGTTCTCCATCAGCGTGCCCTTCGGGGCTTTTCAGCCGCCCGCGCGTTAAGCAGGCACCCTGCGTAAGCGCTTGGAGATCCGCAGCCGCCGGGGCGCGCTCGGAGATCGCGGTCAGCTCGGAGGAGAGGCTGAGCGCCCTTCATAAAAAGAAAAGACTGCTGGAATATGAAGTGTGTGTGTGTGTGTGGGAGAGAGAGAGAGAGAGAGAGAGAGAGAGACAGAGAGAGAGAGACAGAGACAGAGACAGACAGACAGGCAGACAGATTGGGGGAGGGGTCAGAAGTGGAAGCTTGGGAAGATGAGTGCGTGTGATTTATCTGTTCTGGATGGATCTCCCACCGTAGGTGCCGCTCCTTGGTGCAGATCTGGGGCCGACCTATGTAGGGCGGTGGGACAGTCCAACAGGTGGCCTGCACGGGCTTCTGTGGCTGGGCGCTGGGAGTGGGGCACTCATTCCCTTCCCGGGGGCCAGGCTGCTTCTGTCACTTCTAGGGGTGCATCTGAACATGGGCAAGGAAATGGTCTCTCTGCTCTCGGCCCTATTCGGGTGTGTGAGGCGTCCAAATGCCTCCTGTGGGGAAACAGCGGCCTCATTGTGTGCCTGACTGAGGTTTCAACTTGTAGGCAACTGAGGGGCCATTCAGCTGGGCGACAAGGACTTGGCTGGTTCTCCGACTGGAGCCTCAGCCTTCCTTCCCCGCGGTCCCCAGCAGCGGGTATTCTAGCCGCCCCGCTGGGCAGGAGCCAAGCCTCAGCTTTGCCCCTCAGTACTCCAGGGACGGGAGGTGGCCTTTCAAGAGTAGCCGAGGCGCGCTGGGTTTCTTCTTATTCATCTTCCTTCTGGACTTCTATCCAGAGACTCAAATACCAGGGCGGGTGAGTGTTGGAACAGGCCAAGTTCCAGAGCTAGGCGGGAGGATGTGGACGGAAAAAATCCTCTTCTGGCGCAGGGATTGCGAGAGAGCGCATCTGTGCATTGAAAGTTTCTTCTGACACTCACCGTCCTTCAAGGTGTGCCAAGAGCGAAGAGCTTTGGGCTGGGGAAGCCACAGGCATGCCGCAGCAGCATCTTCCCAAGTCTGCTGGGGACTTCTCCATCCTCAGTCTGCCCCTTTGTCAGCTAGGGACAGTGAAACCTGTTTGGAAGGAGTTCTGAATATTCACAAAGGAGGCACTCAGAGGGGGATGTTTGGGATGTAGAAGAGCAGGTGGAGGTGGGGGTGGGGGAGAGAAGAGGGTAGATCGGAGCCTGCATTCCCCTCAGTGTTTACTTTGACTTTGTGTTTTGAGGTTGGTTGGCTTTCAGATCCATGGGGATCTTTCCCAACACACACTTGGTGCCACCCAGCCACTGACTGCTCACCACTCGGTGAGATGTTTGTGCTCCGGAATAAAGTGATGGGCCCTCCTGAACACCAAAGACCCTTTGACATTTGCTCAGAGCCAGGCAACTTCGGCTTCAGAGCAGCCCCCTCCATAGGTTCTGCAGCTGTTTGGCCTTGCTGCCTCTAGTGTGTAATCACCACTGCATCCTTTTAGCCCAGGTTTAGTTTCTCTCCGAGGAGGAGCACCCTTTTCACCGCACTCTGCCTCTGGCAGTGGATTGCTAGAATTACTAATAACTTGTTAGCCTTGACTTTAGCACATACTGGCTGATTTAGCATGGGGCCCGTGTCCTGCCGGAAATGTGCCCAGGAAGCTCTGTGTTGGTAGAGGAGCCTTCGAAGGGATGAATGTAGAGTAGGGTATTATGTGTGTATGTATGGCAGGGAGGGAGAAAGAGAAGCAGACAAACAGAAAGGCAGGGCCAGAAAAGAAGCAAAATGGAGATGGGAGAAAAAGAGGAAGAGAGTGGGGGAGATGAAGGAGGAAGAGAAGGGAGGAAGAGAAGGAAGGAAGGAAGGAAGGAAGGAAAAAGAACTCTGGATAAAGAGCCTGAGAGAAGAGAGAAAAAGGGGGCATGGACAGGAATGGGATGGAGGAAGGGTAGAGAAGTCAGGTGAGGATGAGAGAACCAGTGAAGGGGGGAGAGGGCGGAGGAAGCAGGGAGGTCATGCTTTCTGTATTTAATTTTTGTAAGTCATGCTGCCATCTAAGGAAGTCAACATAATCCACATCCTTAAGTAGCCAGGCTTTGGTTAGTGTTTGTTTCTCTGGGGAGGTATGAATTATGCAGAAATTGGACACCTGCTTGAGATGCAGCTGCATTAGAGATGACAAGAATATCAGAAGTTTAGATTCTTGGGAAATGCACATATGTACAAGTGCATTTGGCTTTGCTTTTTTTTTTTTTTTTTCTGGGTAAGCACAGGACTGGAGAATTAGGGCACAGGGTTATTCCCCTGCCATATTCGCCAGTGATTCTCTAACCCCAGTTTGTAAAAGGATCTCCTAGGTGGCTTCTGAGAAGTGTACCTTCCTGGATCCGCTCCCCTGGGAGTCTGGTCCATGGGGAGGCAGGAATGTGCCGCTTTTATGAGTGTTCTCATTGATTCTAAAGCAAGTTGTCCCTGAGCCACACTCTCGATGGAGGTGGTGTAACACTCTTCTCTAATTTGTTCCTGAATTTCCTCCCAAGAGATGTCGTTTAATACCTCCCTCCTGCACCTTATCCTCCCCAGAAAAGCTCATTTTTTGTGAATTTCTCTTGAAAAAAGGACCTGTCCAAGGAAGCTGCTCAGCCAGGGTTACCTTTCCATGAGCCTCATTAATCATAATAACTCCAGGGGAAGGCAGACTGCTCCTCTTGTTTACCTTGTCAAGGGTATTCCCAAGTAGTAGATACTGGGTGCTCACAGGGCATTGTCCTGGGCATTCTCGATACAGTACTAGCCCTTTTAAAAGTACTTATAAAAGTACTAGATTTCTATAATGCTTATAAAAGTCATGTCATAGATACTGTTATTATCATCTACAAGTCATAGTTGAGGGGAACGAGATGTATAGAAATTATATAACTTGTCTAGAGACCTACATCAGTTTTCTGTGGTCCAGCAGCTAGAAAGTTACCTGTGCTGACATTTGAGTGCAAATTTGATCCACTCCAGAGGCTGAGACCCTCATTATGTACCATGCTAGCTCCTAATCCTGACACCTCCCATTTACACTGCTGGACTCAAAGCATTCTTAGAGATCTTCCCAAGTACTCCTTCCCCATTTTACCAAATGAGAAAAATGAGAAGTGGTTAAAGACACGGAAATGATTTGCCGGAAGTCCTACAGCTAGTAAGTGCCGGAAGTAGGACGTGAATCCTGATTTCTGGAGTCTCAGTCCAGCCTTCTTCCTACTTACTATACCAGTGGTTAGCATATCTGGCTTTTCATCAAGATCATAAGCCTCTTACTCAAAACATAAGTTTCTGGGCCTCACTAGAGGGCTACTGAATCAAAATATTAGGTCAGAGAGCCCAGAAATCTGTCTTGTTAGTCTATGCCTCAAGCCTACATCTGCATGTCACCATTTGTCCCAGGTACTCCACAGCTCTTGGATTCTGACAGTCTCTCCTTTTCAGAGAGCTTCAAGAGGACGACTGCAAGCCCCCTCTCCTCCAGCAAAATAAACACATGAAAAGTAGTAGGCACTGTGTGTTGTCGCCCCCACTACTTGTTTCCACGGCAAGGAAACAAGCTGTTCCACCCAAAGGCAACCTTTGAGAATTGCAGCAAAAGCACTGATGTTTGTTGGACTTTCTTTCCCCTCTTGTGTTGAATCGGGAAACATTTAGAAAACATCAAATGCTCCCTCAATGCATCTGTTGGTGTGTGTCCTAATATTCGACACAAAATGACACCATGAGCCAAGCCAGTGTGGCAAAAAAAGTGTCAAGCTGTCATCCAATTTAGTGAAATCTAGCTGTGTTGTAAGAAAGACCCCTTCATTGTTATGCTTTTGACTCTCTCGGTGCAGATCATTGCCTCATTCTGCAGGTAAAAGGGAGCCATCGCACACGCTCTGTCCCTTTCTGGCCCACTTAAATTGTTTTCTCGGTGACCTCAACATCTTTTTCCTTCTATTTCATTGAAAAGTGGCCAAAGGTGCCAGACATGTAGTTCGACAAAAATGTTTTGTCATCTTTCCCTTTTCAGATCCAAATTTATCTTTTGAATCTGTTGCTTTTAACCCTGACCTCTTATTCAAGGATGGTAATTGAGCCTTAGGTAGCTTTGATAAGCAACTGTCTGATACATGTATTTTAAGTAATTGTAGTCACTTGTGAATAGAATGCAAACCAAGGAATAATTTATATTTATAATGTCTGCATCTTTAATATGCTGGATTTTTTTTTTAAATGATTGCATTGTTGAAACCGTTTTCTATTTGGCATGGCTGATAGTGGAAAAGTGAAAAAATGAAATAGTTTGTGGTGAAGAGTTGAACACTGAGTGTGGACAACTAGGGCTCAAAGCCCGTCCTCAGCCTGCTTACTATTCCAGCCTCGGTCTGGTTATTTAATTTCTCCAAGTGTCCATTGCTTCATTTGTAAGTTGAGGGCAACGAGGAGTTGCCCATCTATGTTGCAAAGCGTCACCTTCATGGGTGATTGAAGTGCTCTGTTCAGTGTCGGATGCACCTTAAGCCAGTGGTGTCACAACTTTCTGTTAAACATTTGCCATGCACCACACTCCCTTCAACCGTGGATAAAACGGACATCACAGAGATTACACAACTTGGAAGGGGCCACACGTATCCTAAAAATCAGCCTAGAGCTCAATTCTGACTTTTTCAACTCTTCCCACCCTTACTGTCACTTTTTTGACCTTATACTTTAGAGCATTGCATATGGAACATTTTCTGGTTGGAATTTTAATTTATCCTATTGAACAGACTGTCAGAACAGTTGAGATCCTTGGAATTTGGGGGGACCATTTCTAGGTGCTTAAATTACCTCTACATAGTTGCCTTTGCTTTTCTAATAATTGGGATGAGTTTTCATGGATCTTTCCCCTGCTGCTTTTTTTTTTTTTTTTTTTTTTTTTGGTGGGTACTGGGGGTCGACCTCAGGACCTCGCACGCCAGGAGGCACCGGTGCCACTGAGCGATATCACCGGCCCTTTTTTCATATGTGGGTTCCAAGAGTCAAACTCAGGACCTTGTGCTTGCCAGGCAGGCGCTTACGCCACTGAGCCATCTCACCGGCCCCCTCCCCTGCTGCTTTTGCCCAATTAACTCTTACCTGTTTATAAGGTGTCAACATAAATATTACATCTTTGAGAAGTTCTCTCTTGAGTCCTCAAGGGCTGGTTTAGGTATCTCTATAATGTGTTCCTCCATATAATATGACAACTACACCGTTTTGTAGTTGTCTCTGTACTTTGCTCTCTGCCCCGAATCTGTACATAAGATGATACACCTGGTAGTATTGTAAGTCCTGTCTGTAGCATCTAGGACAGTACCTGACATATAAAAAGCCCCAAAAAACATTTTTGAATGACTAAGTGAAACTTTGAGCTCATTCTGTGTGGCCCAGAAAAAGTGGCCATTGTCTTTTATTCGTAAGAGGAAAAACCACCCAAAGCTTAAAATTGAAAACCATGATATATAATGTGTCCCTAGGGCCACTGGTTGTCCACATAGAAGAGGAGTGTAGTGCTATCAGTAGCTGTTGATTAACTACATCGGTAGGTTTGGGCAAGTTCCATTCTGATGATGCTTAAGGTGTAATTAGAAAGGACATTCTGATTTATAATTTAATGTGATTTTATCTGTGCATTTAATTAGTTGCCCAGAAAGATACTTCTGTTTCTCAGCTCCTAAGTTTTAGAAATTAATAGGCTTCTGGAATAAGAACCAAGATTAGAAATAATCTAATCCTACTAGTTTAAAGGAGGGAGGAGGAAACTGAAGTTCAGAGAAGGAAAGGGAGTTGCCTGAGGTCACCCAGCGAGGTGGTGCCAGAGTTGATGTGAGAGCCAGTAGTTTTTGGCTGCCAGCCCAGGACTCTTAATGCACAACTGAAAGTGATTAACACTTGTGTGGTGAGCTGCTTGATGGCTTTGAAGACCTGCTTAAGAATCTCCCTCGTGTACACAGCCTGCCTCCTGCATACTTCCAAGATACAACTCATGCTGAACAAGAGTGAAGCGCTTTTGAAAAGATTTGCTAATGGGGGCAAACTCCGAGTGTGGATGTTGAGGGAGAGCATGCTGCCAAGTCTGATGTTAATGAGGCCTTATGGGGTTCTGGGACTCCCCGTCTACCTTACAAAATAGGAAACACGGCCTGACAGAGATCTTCTTTTGATGTTCATGTGTGTGTTATTTTCAGACATAGAGATGTGTGGGCGTTGATTGCCAAACCCCTGGCCAAAGGTCTTTGACAACATAGTGGATGCGATGGTGCTCCTGTCCCCTTCCTTAACACTTTTTTGGGGGGCTGGGAAGCGGTCACTTTGGGACCCTTCTGGGCTGCTTTGGAGTAGGACTAAATGAATCAGCCTGAATACATCCTCAGACACAGACCGTGTGCAGTGTACTGGGGCGCGGTTAACACACAGACCGTTATCACACGGCGTCAGTATTACAGAGACAGTACCACTCAGATCACTGGTGCGGTATATTGTGGATGACCCTTTGGAAACATTCTAATCAGTGCTGACGCGGCTCAGAAATAGCTCAGCCTAGCACCTTCCCTGCATCCCAGAAGGCTTGCCAAACCTGCCCAAAATAACAAAACTGTGATTATTCAAGGAAAGAAGGCATAGCTAATAATTCTCCTTACCTCTCTGCCCTCACATGTCTGAGCTTTTGATGTTGCTTTTGATTTGATATCCAACGGTTGGGTGTTAGGGAGAAGCACTTCTCCGTCCTCCCACCATGAGAAAAAACCACTCCCTCCCAATCTTGTTGGGTTCCTAAAAATCCCTCCAATGAGGTCTAATTCCTTAAGGCTTGTGGTTTCCTCTATTTTTGTAATGAAATGCAGTTTCTGAGTAGGATATCATGGCTGTCTAGACCTAATAGCTCACCAAGGACTTTTAATAGGCATTGGGAATTATTCCTAGCACTGTCACCACCACCACCTATCAGTACTTCTGCCATTTATCGAACGCCTACTATGTATCAACGCAGTTCTAAGATCCGTACAGGTATTTTTGTCATCTCACGTACCCAGTTACCCAGTGTTGTAGTTATAGGTAGGCACGTTAAGACATCACCACAGAGATGACAAAAATAGCAAGGGGAGAATTCAGCAGAATTAAAAAAAGCAATAGTCTGAACAGGAAAATATTGGGAAACCAGATAGAAGAGCAGGAGGAGAAGTGATGTCTCTTTCCTTTTTTCTTGTCTAAGACATCTGACTCTTCATGCGAGATATTTTGTGAATGTAAGTGGAACTGAAGCTTAGGAAGGTCAACTTGCACATAATTTTCAAGGCTGTAAATGGCAGAGCAAGTGTTTGAATCCAGACTTTGCCTACTTTCGTACTTCACTAAGTAATTCTCCAGTTGACTTGAGAAACTCTGAGGTTAAAAGGAGTTTAGAGAACATCTTCTCTTGTGGCTTTTGCATGGTTGTGATGTACATTATGAAGCATAGTTTGCACTGTTACTTTGTATATACCTGTACAGTCTACTTTAAAGATTAAAAATCCCTAATGCGGGTTATTTGCTGATATTATTCTGCTTTATCCTGTTACCTACTATCCACATATTCACACAGAGACAGAATATATTCACACATGCAATGAAAACAAAACTTTTGAAAAACTGTATTTACCATTATGATGGATGGTATACTGTGACATTTTCTATTCTTTTGTAATTTATTTTCTAAAAAATCTGCTCGGGCTCACATAATGGTTTTATGACACTTGTGGTGCTGTAACCCACTGCCTTAGTCAACTTTCTGTCACTGTGATGAAAAGACTGGAGAAAATCAATTTAAAGAGAGGAGAATTGATTTGGGCTCCTGGTTGTAGTCCATGGTCAGTGACTGCATCAGTGTGGGCCTGTGGTGAGACAGAATATCCTGGTGGGGAGTGCATGCTGGACCAAAGATGCTTTCCTCATAGCTGGAATAGGAAAGGAAGAGATCAGTCCCAATATTCTCTTCAAGGGCATACCCCTACGTAGTTAACTTCCTCTAAGTAGGACTCATCTCCAAAAGATTCCACCACCTCCCAACGACATCGTGGGCTGGGAACATGGTCCTTTGGGGGACATTTAAGATCCAAATTATCACGCCCACACCCAGAAAACCTCTTCCTAGTCTAATGCTGTGGACTTTTGTAAGTAGAGAAAGTGAGGCTCAGGGAGGAAAGCCACTTTTCCTTGTTCCGGACATCACTAGAACCTGTTGGCATAGCTGGTGGTCAGTCCAGGCTCATGACATTCCTCACAACTGGTGATTGGCAGCGTCCTCGACTGTGGACTCTGGGCTGTTACTCAGTTTCAGTTTGACAGCGGGTTGTTGTCACTGATTGCTTACAACATCTACGCTTTGTCCTGACCAGCCTTGACTTTCACTGCCCTCATGTATAATTTTTCTTTTATGAGATTTAAGTGACAGAGTTGATATTTGGTATATGGATTTGGTGGTAGGTGTTTGTCTTCATTCATTCCCTGTTGCTATAACTGAGTACCACACAGAGGGTAATTTATACAGAATAGGTGTCTATTTGCTCACTGTTCTGGAGACTAGAAGTCCAAGAGGATGGGGACAGCATCCGGTCAGCATCTGGTGAGGGACTTCTTGCTAAATTATAACATGGCAGAGGTCATCATGTGGAGAGACACAGTAAACAAGCCAGAAATGTTCCATCTACAGCCCATTAATCTATGAGTGGATTAATTCATTCATGAAAGCAGAGTGCTTAGGACTCAAAAGTATCACCTCTCAACATTGCTGCACTTGGGCCCTAATATTCAACATATGAAATTGGAGGGGCAGGGATGGCGGTGGGGCTCCTGTAGCTTCTCTGTGGGCCTCTGTAGACTTT
Source organism: Erethizon dorsatum (assembly GCA_028451465.1). NCBI lineage: Eukaryota > Metazoa > Chordata > Mammalia > Rodentia > Erethizontidae > Erethizon > Erethizon dorsatum. The sequence continues at coordinate 10,287,918 of CM051836.1, forward strand.
TTTTTTTTTTTGTGGGTACCAGGGGGTCGACCTCAGGACCTCGCGCACCAGGAGGCGCCTGTGCCGCTGAGCGATATCACCGGCCCCTTTTTCGTATGTGGGATCCGGGAGTCGAACTCGGGCCCTCGCGCTTGCCGGGCAGGCGCTTAAGCCGCTGAGCCATCTCACCGGCCCCCTCTGTAGACTTTTTGATCAAAGGATGAGGGAAAGGATCCTGTAGGATAGAAGCAGCATTGACGCTGCCTTGGGTGTCCTTTATCCCTAAATCTGTCTCTCTCTGGGCCACTTTCCTTTCTACATTCCAGAGGACAATACTCTTTTGTTTAAAGGCATTGTCATTAAATGCAGACTAAATGCAGAGCCCGACTTTGCCATGCTTGATGTACAGAGTACTCTTTTGAGAACACTGATGACTACTGGAATTTGGGTGGAATTCTTTTGAAATGGTAACTTTCACTTTACTTAACCCTACATGTGCACGGAAAAAAGCCAAACAGTATAATATGGTAAAAGTAAGTATTCTCTCATCCCTTACCCCACATCCCCAAAGTGGCCCCCTTTTCTGGTGCAGCAGTATTGCCAGTGTCCTCTGTACCCCTTTAGTGGCCACTCAAGTTCATAGGCACAGGTTCTTTTGCTTGATGCTGACCAAGTCAGAGGAGACGACTTATTCCGGTGAAAAGGAAAAAGGATTGATTGAAAGCTAGCTCCAAAGAAAGAGAGGGAGCTATTTGCCTCAAATCACCATCTCAGCATGTGTGGATGTGTTGGGGTCTTTTATTGCAAGGATTGGTTGGGGAGGGAATACAGTGAAATAATAGACATGTTCAGACTTTCACCCCTTCTTGCACCAGGATCCCCTTGATAAGGGAATGAAATTGGACTTGACCTCCCTGTGTCAGCATCTGTGTATTCTGTCCCTTTTTCTGGGCTGAGGAGCGGTGGGGTAGCCATTATGGTCTAGGTCTAAGAATCTTTAGAGAAGCACTTTGTCCCTCTAGAGGAAAAAATAAGTAAGGTTTAAAATTCCATTTTGCAGTGCAGGTTACACTCCCAGAGATACATGCAAACAAAAGAATGTTTTTCCTCTTTCACCTACATGACAGCATGCAGTAAAAACAACTTGTGTTTTCCCCCCAATTTAAATGATTCCTCACGGGAATAGTGAACATCGGTGAGCACTGAGGCACCTCGTGACTTTTCTGAGTGCCATCATGTGGCTGTATCAAGATCTGTTAGCTAAGGTAAGGCATCATGCTGAAGAGCCTACACTCTGGAGCTGTCCTCCTTCTATGAGTGTGTGTGCCTGTGCACGCGTGCAGGCGTTTGTGTGCCTGTGGGAGGGGGTGCAGGACAAAGAGACAGAAATATTACAAGACAGGGCCAGAGAAGGCCTCACTAAATTAAGAGCTGAATTATACCTCATTTGTTCATATTTTTAAAGATTCAGTCTTTTACTACCACATGAACATTTTTCACATCACGAAACTACCAACAATTACTTGTCCAGGATGTTTTGTCCTTGCGATGCTGGGAAATGGGATCAGTGAAAACAATGCTTCCTGGCCTTGAGGAATATGGAGACAGCTTTTACTTACCCAAAGCAGGTTCAGAATGGTCAAAGATTGGGTGTTAATGGATTTGATGTTGGATATCTTTCCATGCAAAAGGAAGAGCAGTACAAAGGCTTTGGTGTAGGACTCTGAGTTTCATTTTCAAGAACCACCACGGAGCCAAGGGGCCTTGAAGCACAGGAATGCTTGAGAACATGTTGGTCTCTAGGAAAGAGCTGCTTTAGACCAATGGGGACTGTGAGATGAGGATGAAATAAAAATCCCATCTGACCTGCCTCAGCTAGGGTTTTGTGCAAGGTCTAAAGGGGATTAATGGCTGGTTCTAAATTACAACAAAATAGATTTTTCTTCACAAAATACAGAATTTTTCAGTGAAACTCTTTTGCCTTTATGAGTTTCACACTGGTGAGTTTGAAAGAAGCATAAAAATATGCACAGTAAATATGTGTTTGAAGAAGGTACCTACCCTTGAATGGAGGAATGAATAAGGAAGGGAGCTTGCTAGTCTGGCTTCTGTGAAAATGATAGCAAAGACTAAGGCAGCTCCATCCTTCCTGGAGGGCTGAGTGCTGGATGAAATTTGTGGAAAAAGCAAGTTTTAAACTGCCAGCTGACAATTTTCGTACCAACCGAAGTAGGTAGCAAATTTTATTTATACTCAAAAAGTGTAGGTTTTCAGCCTCTTCAAATCAGTTGTTTTGTTGGAAGTAGAAGAATGAAATTAAACAGCACAGAGATATAAAACCAGAGAATTCTGCCCTCCCTACAGGACTGAAGGAAGCTTCTTATGTGGTTTCCCAGCATTACTTTCAGTAGCAAATGCTTTAATTGCATTAATACATATTTATTGAATGACACATATTTTAATAGCAAAAGTATCTCAAATCCAGCCAAAGTTTTTATTTTCTTGTATCACAGACAAGAACATTATAGAAACATGTATCTCGATTTTGAGAACATACTTATATTGGATATTTTCTTTGCATTGACATATGATCAGAAAATAGTGAATGCTTACATTTGAGAAAACTTATTACAGTAAAAGACACATTGCCATTAATGCCCCTCAAAGTACTTCCCCTTGGTTTGAGCACACTTATCCCATCATTTTTTCCACTTTCTGAAGCAGTTCTGAAAGTTCTGTTTTGTGGGTGTCTTTAGTTGTGCTATGGTGGCTGCCTTGATGTCCCGAATCAATTCAAAGTGCTTACCTTTCATGGTCATTGTTACTCTGGGGAAGAGCCAGAAGTCATGTGGTGCCAGGTCTAGAGAATAAGATGGATGAGGACACACAGTGATGTATTTACAAGTCTGACTTTCTGTTGGGTGGCACCTGGAGGCAGCATTCATCATACTTTTGATCACCAATAAAGAGACAAAAAAGGACTTTCCAGAGCTGCTTCAGAAAGTGGCAGAAGTGATGGGATAAGTTTGAAGTGGGAGGGAGGTATTTTGAGTGTAATTAGTGGCAGTGTGTCCTTTACTGTAATAAATTTTTAAATTTAAACCTTTATGGTACATTTTGATCATCCCTTGTATTTCTGGTAAAAAAAAAATAGTAGTGAAAAATATTGTTGGTCTGGGTGGTTCTTTTGTCAGGTGCAAAAGCCATTCAAAGAAAAATCCTTTTTGCATTCAAGTTGGATCTGCCAGTCTTAAAGAGAGAAGTTGAGATAGTATGATAAACTGGCCCATGCATTCCATCTTAGCTTATCGAGGCCTTGCCAGAACTGACATTTTCCTACAGTGTTGCTTGATGCTATGGTTACAAAATGGTCTTGAGCAGCAGATTGGGAATAATAATACTTTGTGTGTAATTAAAATTTAAACTGTATGCTGGAGACGATGAATTCACTAGAAATTCAGAAAAGGAAGTGGTTAGCTGTGATTGAGATAGGAAAAAACCAAATTGGGCTTCCTTGTGTGTTCACGTAGTGCCACACTCAATACAGAACACTTTGCCCCTGGTCAGCACACTTTCAGCACCCCACCCCCACCCCCCAGCAAGCACTTTTCCAGCTGCATGTTCTACAGTTTGATTCTGACGTTGTCTGTCCAGAGATAGTGTCAGATCCCGTAGGCTGAGGGCTCAGTCCCACCAGGCTGCCTCTCTGTCTCCTGCCAGACCCTGATCCAAAGTCCGTGGTCGTGACTGGTGTTTCATTCAGACTGACTGGCTGTAAAATGGGTTCCTGCAACAGCCTTCTTGGGTACTACTACATCGCTACAGTGACTCATAGAATTTAGGAAAACACTTACTTACATTTGCCGTTTATTATAAAGATTATTACAGAGGATACAGATGAACAACCAAATGGAAGAGACGCATTGGGCAAGATATGAGGGGCCACCTCCAGGCACCTCCATGTGTTCAGCAATGCAGAATTTCTCAGTCCTTTTGGGTTTTGATAGAAGCTCCATGACATAGGCATTGTTGATTATATCATTGGCCATTCGCTGTTAGCCCCTTTCCTCTTTTGGGAAGTAGGTATGGGATTCACAGTTGAGCCTCTGTCAGATTGTTGGTTTGCCTGGAAACCGTCACCCTTGCTGAGCTTATCCAGGAGTCCAGCAAGGATTGCCTCATTAGACCAGAAGGTGTTTTCATCGCCCAGGAAATTCCGAGGGACTCTGGAGCTGTGCCCAGTGCTCTTTATGAAGGTCTTAGGAGCTCTTGGTAAGGAACCAGAGTCAAAGATGAGATGCTGAAACAAAGATTCCTATAATATCCCTGCCTACAGGATTTTAGGAAGTCTATCTCAAGTACTGGAGGAGAGACCAAATATATTTTTCTTATTACATCACAATATGGGAATAACAGAATGTTTCCCACATGCCATCAGAGAGCTACCCTGGATAGAAGAGTGGACAGTCTTACATAACCCTGTTTATATCAGCTGAACTCTTACAACAAAAACTGACCATTTTATGGTTTTATTTGGCAGACTACCACAAATAGTCAAGTGCTAGGAAGCATCCTAGATCACAGGTGAATGTAGATTTTAATGCACTGCTAGTCGTGGAATAAGGAAAATTTTCAACCCTCCGTGTATCCAAATATCTCCTTTAAAAAAAAATCCAAAAGAAACCTTAAACTGAAACCAGTGTGGGAGTGCTGAACAAGGAGCAAGTGAGAAAGACTAGGATTGTTCTGACCACAAATACTGTAGAGCTGTGCGTGTGAGAACCAGAGCTGAACAAGCCAGCTGTAAGCCAGAAGAGAGAAACTGAACCCAAGAGTCTTACATGAATTCAGGGACTAGAATAGGATGGATTGGTCATAGGATGGTAGTGTTCTTTGATTTCATGAAAAAAGCCATCACAAATCCTTCTGGAGGAAAACATGTCCTGTTTAGGCTGATGGGAACTTTCCAGGTGAAGATAAAAAGATCCCATAATCAAAGATGACAAAAGTACAAAGAAAACAAGACACTAGAGATATCAGAAAGAAACAAACCAAAACCATACCAAACCAAAACACACACACACACACACAGACACACACAAACAAACCCCCCCAAACAAAACAAAACAAAAAACCAAAAGCTTAAACCCCTGAGGTTTTCAGGTATAGGAATTATCACTTGTAGAATGGAAAATAATTATGTATGTACATTTAAAAGAATAAAAGATTTAAAACATGAGCTTGAACAAAAGACTGTACAAAATGACTAGGAAGATTTGACAAAGAACTAGATACAACTTTTCAAAGGAAATGAGTTGATAGAATAAAGAATTTAAGAGAATGGGTAAAATAGCATCAGTATAACCCCAAAATTCTGAACAGAGACAAGAAGGACAATATGAGAGAAAAGTTAAGAGACAGCATAAACTGAAAAGTTTGTCCCACATTTAATCAGAATCTCAGATAAAGAGCAAATAGAGGAGACACAACATTGAAGAAGTAATGTCTGAGAATCCTCTAAAATGGGTGAATGTTGTAAATCTATGGATATAAGAAGTGGAAACAAGATAAAAAATGAATCTATACATATATATATATTGAAATAATTGAAACACAAAATGTAAACAGAAAGTCTTAGAAGTACCCACAGAGCATAAACATACATACCACTCACAGAGGAACTCCAAATAATACTGTTTAATGACAGTGGAAGACAGTAGACCTTAGTAACATCCTCATAGTTTTGAGAGAATAATTGTTGAGCTAGAATTGTTTTCCTTTCTTTAGGAAGAAGAAAATGAACACATTCACAGATGAATAGAACTTGACCAAGGCAGCTTCCCCAGAGTGTGTTTACAATAGATAGTTCATTCCAGAAGGAAGGTCTGATATGGAGGAAGGTATGCTGAGTAAAATAAATTGGTAAAAATACAAATGGATATAAACAGTGTAAAATCTGATAGAATGATAAAGTCCGAACTTGTGTACTTTTCTTTGGAGAAAAGAAAAATATACTGTCACCAATTCTCTTCTTCTAGGCTCTTGTCCTGAAGACAGTAAAATATGAAGTCCACAGACACAACAGTGGGGAATGAACCTAGTATAGTCTATTAGAACAAAGAAGAGCTCTCGCTAGTCAAAAGGGGCTCCAAAGGAGGATCCCAGGAGGTGCCCAAGTTTAGAGGTTTATATGCACTTTGATGGGCTATTTTGATGGGTGCACCACGATGAGGCAATGAAACAACACCATTGCTGCTATTAGCTAGACTTCTGGCGTCAGGAGGAGCAGACTTCTTTCACAACCAACTTCCCAGGGCTTATCTCAGTTTACCCAGGCCCTAGTCCATTGAAACTGTATGGTTGCAATTTTTAGCTGGGCCTCTGAGGTTAGGAGAAGAGACATCCCCTGCCACTTAGCTTCCCAGGGAAGACCCCAGTGAGCTTTCTACCTGTTGTGTTTCAATTTTCCCAGGGCCTGTTTCAGTTTGTTTAGGTCCCCATCTCAGCTGCCTATTTATTTGTCTGTCTCCTGGTCTCAGTGCTAGGGAGTGAGGGCATGTATCTTCTCAACCACAGAACCTTAAATGACTTTACAATCTAGCCATTTGTCTTCTGTCTTCCTCTCCCTCTCTGCTTCTCATTTTTTTCCGCAGCAATCTTATTAGACGATTGTCAGTTTGGTTAGACATTTCAAAGAAAACCATTGACTTTACAGTTCCTTTATGTGTTGTTCTTGAAAAGACTTATAAAGTGAGAGATACTTCACAAACAGAAAAGTGTTTTTCTTTTTTTTTTTCCCAGAAACACATATATATGAAGGAGTAGTGGACAGAATATATAAAAAGCTGCTACAAAAGAGGAAGAAAATAATGGGCAAAGTGCTTGAACAAAAGTTACTCTAAAGAGGAAAAATGTGACCAGTAACCATATAAAAACTTGTACAATCTCATTACCAATTGGGGAAATCCACAATGAGAAATCAATGAGATTTTTTTTTTCTTGTTCTATCAGAAAAAATGATGGAGTCTGAAAATACAACACATTGGAAAGAACTTTTAAGACATTGTTTTGGGGAGCGTATATCGGTAATCATTTAGGCATTAAGTATAATGAGGCCTGATTCAAAATACAGTGAATGTTTAAATTTAAAAATCATAGTAAAAGCCACATTGCCATTATCCCCCTTGAAATACTTCCCCTGTTTTCAAACACATGTGTCCTGTCATTCTTGCCACTTGCTGAAGCAGTTCTGGAGTCCTCTTTGGTGAGTGGCTTTATTGTCAGGGTTGGTGTAGTTTCTGGAATTGATTGGTTGACTTTCAGAAGAAGGGACTACTGTGATTAGCTGGCTTTCAGAGGCAAGCGTACAAGTGTAAAACTGCATTGATCAGTCTCTTTGGGTTTATAACCAGTTCTTTCTGACTATGCTACAGAATAATCTATCTTTTCCTTGGATGATAGGGACCTTTTATTCCAACTAAGAAGTAAGTCTTACATTTCCATTTAGAAAGGTGATGCCCTAAATTTGCCAGCTACAAAGTGGTAAAGCTGGGATTTGAATCTCAGCATTTGGCTCAAAGATTTTTTTATCAACACAAGGTACTTGTATCTGAATCATAGCACTTATCATATTCCTTGTCATAAGATTATAATAAGAATTCTTATCAAAGTTAGTTTTTTTCCCTAGTTTAATGATGTTCCTCTCCATTTCTCAGAGAAATGGTACCACTTTTGCAAACCAGGAAGTAGAGATGATACTTAACACCTCTCAATATTTCCTGGTGTCTTAGAATTCCTAAGAATTCTCTTCCTTCCTGATTGTTCTCTGTCCTGCCTAATCTGACACCTACCCTAGGTATACTGGAAACTTGGGGTTCTCAACGTTTAGCATGCATCAAGATCACCTAGAAGCTGAGGCCAGCCTGAACTACATAGTGAGACTCTATCTCAAAACAAACAAAACCCACAACAAAAAACACATAGTGCTGAGCCTTACCCCCAGTTCTGACTCATTAAGTCCTGGGTGAAGCCACAAAATTTGCAACTCTAACAAGTTCAGAGCGAGGAGTCTCCTGATGCTGATCTGTGGAGGACACTTTTTAAATCATGGAAAAACTCTACTGCAACAACTGCACCATCTCCCTCGTCTCCCATATCCTAACTTGGTAGCTCCCTCCTTCCCACCCTTCTTTTAGTTCTATATGTCCAATCTGATGAGCCTTTGACAGCCCTATCTTATCACATGAAAGAAATAGAAAGTTATGTAATTATCCAGTGAATAGGATATGCACAGTGATTAGGATGAATTATTCAAAGGTAGTGGTATGTTCTTTTCAATCAGGTTCCTTATTTGAAATTTCTAGAAATTGTCACAGTGTCCTACCTTCCTGTTTCCTATATATATTCCTCTAACGAAAACTAATTAAATAAACAGAAAGAATAAAAGGGAGTAGTTGAGCTCTGTAGGTGAAATGTTGCAAAGTAGATATAAAATATATTGAATTAATAAACGATTCAGCTCGAGGATAATGATGATATACACATGCAATTCATGCTGGGTTTTTATTTTCATCTGGTCATATGTAATTTTATCTATGCTCTTTCAAAATATAGACATCATGTATTATCAGGTATGTTGTTATTTAAGAAAATATTTAAAGCCATATCATGCATCTGAAATGAATAAAGAAACCATCCTTACCTTTACAAGCGTTTTGGACTTGATTGCTGAAATGATTTCATATCACTTCTGGTTACATCCTATGAGGCGGTTAGAAAAGAAACATCATTCCACTGTTGGAAAAAAGAGAACCAGAGAGCTCGAGCAGTTTTGCCATGGATGTGAACCAGTGAAGTTCTCATATGTGGACCTTCTGCCGCAGAAACCAGTGTTCTTTCCGTTTGCATTTAAGCATTTTAATGGTCGAAGATGTTTCAGAAATTGTTTAATCCGGGAGTCTCAAGGAGATAGAAAACAAGTGGTGTAAACCACGAAGTACGCTAAGGACTGTCTACATGAATGGCTGCTCCTGGGTATCAGCGTGTATTGAAGATCCTCTGATTTTTCAAGACAAATTGAGAAATATGGTGTTTTAATGGTATATTTCAATTTGAAGATGTTTACACTCAATGGAAAACTCCATGCGAACCAAATCTAGCACATCTGTTTGGTCTGTGTGGTGTTCTTTTGAAAGTTATGAACTACAATTGTGTTGTAGGCAGGAGGCATGGCTCGTGTAACAGTTCTAAGAGCAAATAGTTTAGCTTTTGCTTAAATATTTATTGTGATACAGAAGTTTCTTTGATTTAGTGTGGATAGCGTTGTTGTTGGGCGTCTCATTGTTCTTAGGTTACTTACCGTCAGCCTTTTCGTTCTGCGTGTGCCCTGTGTTTTCATGATTCCACAAGGAACCCTTTCAAACATTTGAAGAGACCCCTTTTTCTCACTCTTCCCCAATTCCAGTTCTCATTTCAGGGTACACATTCATAGTCTTTGAACTATTAATCTTCAGACATGGATTTTAAAACCTTTATAATCTTAGTTACTTTACTCTGGATGTTCTCTAAAATTTTTAAGTTTCTCTAAAGTAGAGAAGCCTATAGTATTTTGCGATAGCCTCTGTTATCTAGCTAATAAAATTAAGTTTAGATTGATTTACTGTTAAAATGTCACTTAAAAACAGGTAGATTTTCCAGCACATTTTGAGGCTGTGTTTGGAATGATGTGACCTGAAATGCAGTTTATGTCACATATATTAAATTCACTTTGGCGGGCTGGTGAGATAGCTCAGCGGCATAAGCACCTGCCTGGCAAGTGCGAGGTCCTGAGTTCAACTCCTGAACCCACATATGAAAAAAGGGCTGGTGATATCGCTCAGCGTCACGGGTGCCTGCTGGCATGCGAGGTCTTGAGTTCAATCCCCGGTACCCACCAAAAGAAAAAAAATTCACTTTGGGAGATACCACAAAGATTCTAAGAAGTCATTCTGCAAAGTGACTCGAGTCCATGAAGGCCAAGAGGAGCATGTGACCATTCATTGAGAAAGACTCGCGATATTTCTTTAGTACTCATGAATGAACAGAGGAAACAAGCAGCAGTTCTAAACAAGACCCCTTCTTTCAAACTGCTCCTCACAAGGGCACAAGTGTGTGGTGCATGCTGTATTTTCTAGAGTCTGGAATCTAAAGTCCAGTAAGGAGCTAATGAGAAGTTTTAAGTAAAGGTTTGAAATGATTTGCTCAGGGAAGTCAAAGGGTTGATAAATGAGAGCTATGGTTTATTAGAAACTTACTATGTGTCAGATACTGTGAGAGAATATAGAAGTGGGATCATGTTTGTAGAGTATTTAGCAAAGTATCAAGCAGTTAATGATTCAGATATGTGATTGGTGTTACTATCATTATTTTATACTTAATGTTATTTAGTTCTCTTTACTACTTAAGAGGTAATTATTATTGGCATTTATAGACAAAGAATCTCCACAATCTTGTAGAGATTAAGTTCTGGGATCACACAGCTTGCAGCATTTAGAAACTGGAGATTTGTCAAGCACTAAACATATGCTGTTTCCTCTACCTCAAGCTATTTGTCCTCTTGCATTCTAAGATGGGCTTGGAATCGAGATATAACCTTCAGTTCCTTTTGAATAATTGTCAGATTATGTCTGTTTATGTGGTGGATTAACATTTCAACTTAGTTATAGAAACCTATTCATTTTTATCAAGCATGTGTTACTACTGTTAGTCTTATATTTTTATCTTTTTAGATCAGTTTGAAACTCACGAATTTCATCCAGTAAATAAAGTTTGTGACATATACACATTAGACAAGTATGAAGGAATTCTTTTCTAGTTTTGATTAAAAGATATTTAAAAGAGACCACTTAAAAGGGGGGGGGGCAGCAACCCAGACAGAGGCTTGTAGTACTTTCATTCCTTTAGTCTGAATTTGATATCAGTCATGAATTCAAGTTCTTCATGTACAGTGGGTCAGCATGGTATGCATTTATTATCCTAATCTCATCATAATCTATCTCACATTTTTCTATCTTGATGTTTAGTTTATCAAGAAATACTTCGGCAAACTCTTTAGCATATTCCATAATTATGAAATTTTGTCCATCTTTAAGACTCATAAGCTTATCTAAAATTGAGATCAATTTGGCAGGAATTATTTGTATAAAACTTGTGATGACTTTAGTTATTGTTGCTTTCTGATATTGGTTTATTCTTGTTGTTGATGTGTGAAAAAAATTTCTTTAAAGGTTCTAAAATAATTTAAAAATTTCAGCTAACCTTTGGGAGAAGAACCCTGGGAACCTAAAATGCAAGTTATGAAGCAAACTGTAATTGTTACAGTCATAACCTGGGCACTTGCAACACTGTTGTATGATCAAAGCCCTGTAAAGTGAATGAGCACATGTGCTATAGGTAGCAAATATATTTTTGCATGATTTAAATCAATAATAGTTTTCATGTGGGAAGAGAGTTCTGAGCATATACAGCAAGTTAATGAATGACTTTCACTCATTCCTTCACATCTTGTCCCAACATAGTGGAGAAAGTTTATTTAAACAGATAACAGAGCATGCATATCCCATATAAAATAATTTTCCTACTTGTGGTGGATAGTAGAAGGAAACCACCCTGGAGAGATGCATGCAAGGATGTATTTAATTTAGAGGGAAAAAAATAACATATTGTTCCTTTAAGTTAGTGTATGAAGAACTAGATTTATCTGTGGATTCTCTTCCTAGTGTATTGTTGTAGAATAACATCCTAAAATGACAAGAAATTCATGAAGAAAGGGAACTTTAAGTCAGTCGTGGTGGTGGTGGTGCCTGTCTTGTAATCTCAGTATCCTATGAAGCTGGGACAGGAGGATCGAAAGTTTAAGTCTAGCCTGGGTAGCTTAGTGAAACCCTGTTTCAAAATAGAAAAGGGCTGGGGATGTAGTTCAGTGTGAGGACCCTGGGTTCAGTCACCAGTAACACAAAAGGGGGTGGGGGAGAACGTTTAAAAAGTACTGTACTACGTACCACAAAATAGATCTTTAACCACTTACCAGTCCAATTTTTTAAATACAGGATGACCCAAAATTGCATATTTTTTCATTATTTGTATAAGATAATATAACAGGAAATATAAAAATGACAATTTTATCAAATTCATTCAATACAAGAATTGACTGGTTAAAATGACACCTGCCAGAAGGATGCTTGGGATAGTCGGTAGGTAAACAAACACGCTCCCCGAGTGATGATCGGGGTACACTGTTACGTGAGTAAAAGTATATGCACTCAATAGTTTGGGAAGAGTTAGAGATTGTTCTCTATGTAGCAGAGAACACTGAGGGGCCCCGAGCTCATTTTGGCTCTTTGCTGAGACAGTGTCTGCCTCTCTGTGAGTGTAAGCGTATTTTTATTCAATCTGATTGCTATTTACTAGTTTATAACAGTCCTGCCACTCAAGGTTGTAGTATATATTTGCTGTCTCTGACTGGCCTCTGTAAACATTTGGATTTGTAACCCCTGGAGTAAACGGAAGAGTTATGGTCTTGGACACAGTGCAAAAAATTTAGGTAGGACAATTTTCATTTCTTTGTAGGGTAGCTATAAAACCCACTAGATGTTTAGGGTTTCCTGTTGTTAAAGCAAAAGTGATTCATTGATTATTTTATATCCGCATAATGCCTATGTGTGTAAGTAGAACTACCAAGTACTTTTATTGAGTTTATACACAAGAATAGATAAATTTATTTTCAGTGATGATGATGATAAAGAGAGATGAGTTTGAGGGAAGTAGGTGGTGAAAATATTTGCCATCAGGAGTTGTACATTTTGAGTATGACAATTTATCAGTGCATATGTATGCATGTGTTTTATACTTTTTGGTCTATATACATGAGCACTCAGACAGCTTCTGTCTCAAAAGTACTGTGTAAATGAAATGATTACAAGTGTTTGCGGCACAGATTTCATATCAAATTTACAAAAAAAGTATGTATTGTTTGGCTCATACAAGAGCCAAGATTCCGCCCCTTCATTGTTACTTTGCAACTTAGGACTGCCGTTATTTAAGGCATTACACACTTTATTTAGTGGTCTGATTAGCTGAGGGCCGTCTTTGATAGTATACAGTGCTTTCAAGTCAAACAAATGCCAAGGCATTGGACTGGTAGCAAATGGCCCATCTTCTCTGAGACTATGTTTTCTATATGCTAAACAAACTAGTTAGTAGCTATCCCTGCCGAGATTTTGTGAGTATTAAATGTGATGTTGTGTGCAGTATCTCTAATAAAAAACAAGTTATCATTTCTATAAAACATGCTAGTCCTCCCACTTTCCCCCCTCTCATTGCCAGTGTCTTGGTCTAAATGATCATTTGTGTCTCATTTGGCCCAGGGTAGTAGCCACTTAACTATCTGCACCCTCCCCCATTGCCTGGTCCTGCATGTGGCATGATGCCAGAGTGATACCGGTATGTTTATGAAGCAAATAAGACCTAATTGGTCCATGTTATACTCTGTCTTCCCTTGGCACCCTTCCATACTCTAGCTAGGCTTTCCGCTCCGGTGCATGTCTCTTCTTCCTAGCTGGTCACTACCTATACTTTAGATTCCTGTTCTGTAGTCAGTTCTTCAGCATCTTTCTCCTTTTCCTCACCTCTCACTTCTTAGCCAGGTCCGATTCCCCATCGCCATAATACCACATATTTCTTCTTCAGAATAGCCATAGTTATATTTTTACATTTATGTGTGTGATTATTTAATTAATATCTGTTTAGATAAAAGTACCATGAGGTTAATGGCCAGATAGGAATCTCTAGCACCTAAGAGATGACCCTTTATTAGTATTTGTTCAGTGAGTTAATCTGTAAATGGCAGGGACTCCTGAAGCTCTTTACGATTCTGGTCTTTAGGAAAGGAAAATAAAGCTCAACACATTTTTAAAGAGTTTGTTTGTAAAAGATGCACAGCACAAAGATAGTGGTGCTGTAATGTACATGTATGTCACGTTGTGTCTAATACTTGTACCCGTAACTATCTAAGTGCTCAAGATGTGTCACTCTCATTACTATTAGAAATGGTTTCATCTCAACTCTCTTCTTTTTTTTTTTTTTTCTTACTATCAAAGTACATGAGTTTTATGGAAACCTAGGGTTCATTGTCAAATATTTATGGAATGGTAGGGTTTAGGCATTGTGCTCTTGTAAGAAAGTCAAAATGTAGGCGTGAAATACTACACACTCAGAGAATCTTGCGTTGCGCACTGAGATATTTCAAATTACAATGTATGCAAAGTGTTCTGAAAACCAGTGAAAAGGCCTGCCTGACTCTGGTCAGCAGCGGGGAGTTGATGTTTGCCATTTCCTAGTAGACCGGGCTGCTCTCAAGTCCAAGGTCTGAGTTTTGCTTTGTGTACTCAGCTCTCAATCATGTAATGATATGGTTACATGATTCTAACTCTACATGGTACATGATATTGTTATCTATTATTCTTAGGTGTATGTTGCGAAATGTGTATAATACAGGTAGCACCACGCTAGCCCAAGGGACAAATTCATACCCCTACCCCCATATATGTATGCTTTTTTACCTGTGTTATATATATGTATGTAACATATATATATATATGTATATATATGTATATACATGTGTATAATATGTATATATATATATATATTTTATGTGGGTACCAGGAGTCAAACTCAGGACCTCGTGCTTGCCAAGCAGGTGCTTATGCCGCTGAGCCATATCACTGGCCCTACCTGTGTTATATTTAAAATAGTTTTGTACTGACATATTTTTAGGCAAGGTTCTCCAAAACACTCACTACTTGCCATCATCTCCTACATTCCCTGTATCCGACTGTGACATCATGCACCCACTGATGTCACTGGTCCACGCAGCCTTGTGATTTGCGAACCTTGTATGGAGCATACAGGAGAAATGAATTGGGAAGCCAGTATTGAGAACAGAACTAGCATTTGGAGATCCGAGTTTGCTCATGACCTGTAACCATGCTTACTTCTCTGACCTTGTAATATTAAAAAAATATTTTATTTTGCAGTTCTGGGGATCAAACTCAGAGCCTCATGCATGCTAAGCAAGGATTCTACTATTGAGCTCCATCACCCAGTCTTTCTGCTGTCATCTGCTTCTTGTTCTATACGCTGAAGATAGTAATTGTTTCTTTGTCTTCCTTTTAGAGATCTTGTGCAAATCAAAGGAGGTAATGGACATGAGAACATTTTGTAAATAGAGAAATGCTCTTCTGATATAAGCAGCTTTAATTAAGAGTGAATCTGGCTTCAGACAGTGAGCAGGCTGGCCATGAACAGCTTGCCTTGTGATTTCTGACACCCGCCATAGAAAGAGAGGACTAATTAAAAGGGTAAGAGTTACAGAGTCGGGACACAGGCTCAAAGGGAGAAGAAGGTCCCTGGTTTCTCTGCCTGGAGAAGTAGGAGAAATGAGATAACATTGGTTCAAATGGAACCACAGAGAACTATATAACAATTATGCCAGTAATTATGTTGCATTGTATTGCATTGGCTTCAGCAGTGTGTTATGTCATCAATTGTAAAGTGGAACCTTAACATCTTATTTTTAAGCCATTTCATAGTGTTAAAATCTTCATTCAATAGTGAGTTCTATTTATTTTTTCAGTGAAAGAAATGAGGAAATGTAGTCTTTCTAGCCTTAATTTATAACTGAAAGTTTATCAATAAGGCGTTTCGATTCATAAGGCTTAATTTCATGCTTAGTAGTACTTGTAGAGTTGTCTGGTGATGATTTATGCATTTGTAATTATTTCTGTCCTCAACTTGTAATTCTCCCTTAACTTTCTATACTTGATCCCTTTCCAGATATAAATGCTGGATTACAGTTGGCCCAGTTTTGCAACCATGAAGGCTGGAGGAATTCCAAATAAATGGGCAATGTACACCCCAGCCTCTGGTTCTCCTTAGCCTGCTTAGCTCTGCACTTGAGGACAGTGTACCTTAACCATTGTCTCTTCCAAGTCAGAGGCCATCAGGGTGCAGAAGTGCTTGCCACATCTCCACCAAATATGGTGCATCATAGATGTTATCATAGCTCATGGAGAAATGTCATTAACTTTAATTTACCAAAATTGAGTGCTCTATGAGGCAGTGAATCAAGCTGCTTTCTTCTAGCTGGTAAACACATTTATTAAAACAAAAAAAGATTAGTAACTCACTGTGCCTTACCTAGGTTGATTCCCATAAACCATGAAAATAATATTCTTATAACGCAGCATGTGGATATTTTATTTTATTTCTGCTTGTTTATACTTTTCTGAAACCTATGCTATGAGACTAATAGAACTATCAGACCTCTCAAATCTAGCATCATAAAACAATTTGTCTTAGAGTCATTTACTTTGTGCAGGAAAACATATACTTGGCCCTTCATTGTAAATCAGGATATTACCAAGCACTTTGTCATAGCTGAAGGTTTTCTGTCCAGTTCTTAGTGATGGGTACATTAACAGGGACTGTTTCTTAGCATTTTTTCTTCTGAGGTAAGTATGGCACTATACTTTTGTTTTCCTTGTTAGCTCTAAGGTATGGTTATAGGAAAGGCCAGTTTCTTAAGCATTCTTGTAACCCTGATAATGGTCTGTGTGAACCTTTTCTTGTACAGTGATTGAATCCCTTGAACTGTCTCCCAATTTGTTAATATTTATGGGTCTTTTATGAGCAGGATCCTGGGCACGTAGTAAATATGCAAGTTATGGTGATTAAATACATGAGGAGTTTTCTCTTTTGTCATTTTTCCTTCCTGTAGCCATGGGAAAAAATGCAATAGAACTACAGTGTGGTGACTTAAAGTTAATAATTTTTGTCACCTTGTTGGTTTGGTATCTTGTCATTTGTTAAATTAAAATTGTACAATGATGGATAAGAACTTTGGACCCTAGAGTAAATCGACCTGTGTTGAAACGTCCCCTCTCATGCTTATTAGCTACAAGCCTTTGTGAACCTAAGTCCCTCAGCTTTCTCATCTGTAAAATGGGGATTGTAGTAATAGGGAAAATATATCTCAATTACGTATGGTCAATCTTAGATCACCATGCAACTTTTCTTAGAAATGTAGTAATTGAACCATGGAGTACTATTTTACACAGATTTGAAAATTAATTGCAAGTCCAGAAAGGAGAATATTTAAAAGGTCTCTTTTATGGGACTTATTTTTGTTATAAAATACTTTCTGTCTTGTTGCTAGATGGAAGATAATTTTTTATTATAAAAATTGATCTTTTTTTCCTTTGTCCATCCACCCCTGCCCCTGCTGTATTGTGCATGTATTAAAATACAAATCTTCTGAATGTCACATGAAGCCTCGTTATATTTAGCTGGTACTCCTTGAGTTGTTGTAGGAATCGCATGTGATTATATTTATGGTGTTTACTGGAGTCCCTGACACATAGTTAACCATCCAATAGGTGTCAACTATAGTTTTTCTGTTGTTGCCCTGCCGCAGCTACAATTGCGTGTGACTGAAATTGGTGCCAAAACATCACTGGTTTATAAGAAATGCTAGTGTTATGTAGGTATGGCTCATTAATATTAATCATATCCCTGAGAACCTGAGGAATGACATTCACTCTTACCTCTATGGTAGATCAAAAAACTTAGAGCTTGGCATGAATTATACACTGGTATGTGGGAAATGTCAACCGCAGAGGTAAAAGGGGTTGAGCATCCAACTGACCCCTCCTGAAAGCCTCTCGGACTGTGAGTGTGTCTCACCTTTCTGGGTTCAGTGCCAGCGCTGAGTGCGCATCTGTGTGCATCGTTCTGCATAATAAGTACTGGTTGACACCAGGTCTGTCTCTGTGTGTTGAACCACAGGCTGGGATGACAGTCTGTTTGCTGGCTGAGGCAGAAAGCTAAATGTGTAGCTTCTCACTGAGGCTTCTACCTTGGAGATTGTGTATTCTGACTCAATTTCTGAGCAAGATGGTGACAAACATGCTGGTTGGGAGACAGATAATTTGTGTCTAATTTACAAGAAACACATAATACAATCATAGAAGGCTTAGAGCTCGAGGGGACCTCACACTTACTTGTAATAATAAGCTGGTATTTATTGAGTAGGGGCGATATGGGAGGTGCCATTCTAAGTGATTTTTCACTTATTATTACTCCTTTAATTCTTGCAGTAGCTCTGAAAATTGAGCAATGTTTTTTCCCTCCTTATATGTACTGCACACATGCTTAATGTTTTGCATATACCATTTAATCTTTATTACTTTCAATGGGGACAGTGATATTACCCTCAGAAATGGAAAGGCTGAACCTTGAAGAACTTAAGTGACTTGTTCAAACATAAATAGATACTAAGCAGAGTAGGATGGTGAACCCAAGGCTTTCCAACAACAAAACACAAACAACCAACTACTACCCTCTCCTGCCTCATCTGTCACTTGTTACTACTAAGGCTGAGATCTGCAGGGAATACATCCCAACTTATACATTAGCCTTGCTTAAGCTACTGGGACCAAAGGACATTCTCTGTATCCAAGTTGTTGATGATTGAAGTCATGGAAAATTTTATGATACATGAATAAAACTTGTAGAAAGAAAATTTGGAAGTATAGTTTCATGATTCCTGATTGAATGTTCCTGATTCATGTTTTATGTTTGAATGTGGCCTTTTTCCTTTTATGGGTGTAATGATTCTAGAAGAATAATCACTTTCTAGTTTTTACCTTTGTTGTCTTCAGGGAAGTTGGTGGTCAGTTAACTGTGGTATTTGGTATTGGAACTGGTGTATTATTATGTAATTAAAAAACTTTTCAAGATTTTCAAGATCTGATGAAAATTTCTAATTTGTATAAAACTCTATGAAATTCACATTGTGATATTTCACATAAACATTAGCCTTCCTTAAGCAGATATTTTCAGTGTTATCACCAAGGGCCTAAAATTAATATGCTAGCTATACATAATGAGAACATTACTGTGTTACATGTGAATCTTATATTCTCATTCTCTCTTTCCCTATCTTTCTCTCTCTGTCTTGCTTATTCATTGCATTCCTATCTTTAGTTTCTCTTCTTCCTTCAGAATGTAATACATTCTTCATAGGTCATATTTATATGAAATAACCATTTATATTTATTAAGTCTTTTAAAAAATTATTTAAGTCTTTGTTTGAAATCGACAGTATCAGTGTTATGATCCCACAAACATCTTTAAATACATACACTCTGCTGCCTGGGCTTGTGCACAGAAAGGCACATGGGCAGAGATGACCTGTCTTTGATGTCACATGTGAGCGGCATCCTACTCCCTGACAAGAGCAATCATGGTAATGTTTACTATCAGAAAATAAATGATCACATTCATTACTGATTTGTAAAGTGCTGTATTTTAACCCACATTTTTCCTTTCTTCTTCTGCACCCAATAGACAGATTATCTGGGTTCCACTCTTAGCTGTCTGTTGACTTCCAAATCTTAGTTATCATTACTTACTCCTCAGCCATTATCACATTATTAGGTTGAACAGCTTCTCAGCCATTAGCTTTGCTGCCAGGATTCAGGAGAGCTTTTCCATGAGTTAACTCCTGTCACATCTCTGCACCTAAATCTTATCAGGCTGGCTTATGTCAAAGCATTTTCCAAGCCAGGAGTGGTGGCACACGTTGATAATCTCAGCACTCTGGGAGGGTAAGGCAGGAGGATCAAAAGTTCAAGCCCAACCTAGGCAACTTAATGACTTAGAGAGATCCTGTCTCAAAAATATAAAATAAAAAAATGTCTAGGGAGGTAGCTCAGTGCAAAGGTCTTGGGTTAAATCCCCTGTGCCACCAAAAAGAAAGAAAGAAAGAAATTTCCAGAAGTGACCCATACTGTTGTCCTCCCCATCATCATCACCGTCATCCTCTCCATCATTCTTACCATCTTTCTCACTGTAGTCTTAAATGTTGTCATTGCCATTATCTCCACCATCATGATCACCATCATCATCACATCTGCCAGTAGTTGAACACTTCCTGTATGCGAGAAATTGAGCTAAGTACCTCCCTTAAATATTTCATGTTATTCTGTGAGGCAGGTGTTATTATTTCTTCCTTACAGATAGGCACTTGGATCAAAATTACTCAGAAAAGTTCAAAGAATCTACAAGTGGTTGAACTAGAATGGGCTGTGTCTTCCGTTTTATTCTGAAGCCAGCGTGTCCTTATTCCATTACACTCTTGATCCTCTTCCTGACTCTGCCCACTTCTCCCAACCATACCTCTGCTTGTTAAGATTGGACAGAACAAACACAGGACCTGACAGTTAAGAATGAATGCTAGTCAGTTCAAGCACTGTTTTAGTTACTTTTCTCTCATTGCTGGGACAAAATACCCAACACCCAAAGTTAAAGGGGGAAGGTTTATTTAGCTCACAGTTCATAGAGGTTTCAGTCCATAATCGACTGGCGCCAAGGCAGGGTGGCACAGCAGACAGGGATCACGGAGGAGAAACAGTTCATGACAGCAAGAAGGTAGCAAAACAACCAAGGGGCCTTAACAATTTCTTTCCCCCCTTTTATTTTATCCAGTCTACTTAGGGTGGGTAGCGCTCACACACTTAATCCTAGTGCCCTTAAGCCTAACATTGCACCATGAATTAATCTCAGCCTCACACACTCTAGAGCCAGCCACCTCTTAAAAAGCCCCACCTATGATTGCATGAGGCTTTGGGGGTCATCTAGAAATAAGCAACAACAAGCACTAACCGGCTGGTGGTGCTTGGTAAGTCACATCTGAACTTCAGTTATCTAAAAAGCTTAAACAAAACAAAGGTGCCTGAATACACTGATGCTTTAATGTTCTTATGGTCAGATTTCTTTAATTCTCTGACATTTCTGTTAATGACTATGAAAAACAATAACACCTTTATGATTTTTTTCCTAAAGTTGCTTTCTGATGATACTAATAATCGCCTCTATATTGCTTTATAGCTTTCAGTGTTTCTTTACATATTTTCATAATAGTATTAACAATAATAGCTATCACCTATTTAGTACTTTCTGTGTACCAGACACTCACTTGACCTTAATGGTATTTCTAACGGTTTATTCTTCACCGTGAGCTTGCAAGGAACCTGGGGTATACTGTAAGTAACCTAGGTGGCAGAGCTGGGACTTGAACCCAGTTCCCTTAATCCAAAGCCACACCATTTCTCTCACACAAGGCTGCATCTCCAGTAGTGTCTTAAATTATACTATAGCCCATTGTAGTATGGCAATTCTTCTATAGTTCTTTATTTCTTACATTTCCAACCTTACATTCCAACCTGCAATATGTATTGTGTAGAAGTCAGAACTACCCTTGTTAGGTGATTCGGAAAGCACATAGTTAGGACTTCAGCAAAGGACGAGGGACATTCTGATATATGGTACCTCCTTTCCCCACACCTAAATTGGCACCCTGGCTTTGGATGCCGTCCTCCAAAGAGGCAGTGTGGTGAGAGCAGGACTCTGCTATGAAGAAATGACGCCTCCCTTTTGTTTCAGAGTACTATGGTGGTTTCTTCTGTTTTGTCTCAGTTTAATTCTTCAATTAAACTCTTGTCGTTGGGGTTAAAAGCTTTGTAAATTGCCCAGTTTTTGATCACTTGCTCTTTGAAGATGTGATAGAGCTGAACGGTATAATCTCAAGGCTGTGTGAAAGAACTGTAATGAAACCAATGTTTCAGAGCAGAAATTCTCGGCCGGGAGGCTGGACACTTAGGTTCTGATATCAGAACCTTGAGGAAGAAGGTGAAGGGCAAGGGGCTGCCAACTGAAGGAAAAAATGATATTATAACTGAAATAAAAAAAAAAATAGCTGTCATTTTGATAACCAAGCTACAAAGAACTTATAAAATCTCCTTGACTGGTAGGGAACAAAACTTAAATACTCCCAACTAATGAATATTCCTCTCTCAAGGTCGGAGTTTTGGAACATCTGTAGTATGATTGGCCATGTTCAAAAGACATATAAAAGGATGTTCTCAGATGTATCATTTATAATAGTAAAACCAAACGGAAATGGAAAAACCTAAAGACTTCTCACAGGGGGCATGGCTTCATAATGCATTATTGTATAAAGTGTGACATTACAGAGCCATTGATGTGAATGAACATGTGTTAATACTGGAATTTCTCCAGCATACATTTCAAATTGAAACACCATGAAAAGTGCAATGAATAGTGTGATCTTTGTGGTGGAAAAACCCCCATAAAACTTTCTCAGTCTCTTCCTCACTCTGTCACCACCTCCCCCACACTTTTCTTCTTCTGGAAGGATAAACAAGAATTAAGCCTATAAGGTTACCTTCAGTGAGAGAGACTGCAAGGAATGAAATAAACCTCCACTTATACTTTTTTGACTTGTAAATATTGCCAGACTATGCAGTCATTTATTCAACAAATATTTGTTGAGTAGCTATTGTGCACCAGGGGATGTAATAGTCTGTATAAGAATGGCAAGATCCAACTCTCAGAAAGTTACATTTAGTGAGGAAACAGATACTAATAAAGAAAAAAATAGAAAGACAATTCCAGAAAGTTCTAAGGACTAAGAAGAGCAAGTTATTAGTTAAAGATGGACGGGGAGAAGAGCACTTTAGACAGTAAGGGGGTCAGCTTTTCTCCTTCAATGTTCCATTAATGACCGTAGTCATCTTCAAGTGCTGTGGCTCATTACAAGCGTTTATCTTCATGCTCAGTTCTGCTGATTGAGATTGGCTTGGATGATTTAGGTTGGTCGTGGCTGAGCAACTCTGTTTTAAGCTGTGGGTCAGCTGCACTTGCAGGTGAAGCTCAGAGCTGCTCCATAGTTCTTCATTCTGTGGAGCAAAGAGAAAGCCAGAGCTACACAGAGAGGCTGTTTGCATGATGAATCACCAGAGTGTAAAAGAGCCAAGCCAAACTGCTCAAGCCCACTGAAAGCCTTTGCTTGCATCATGTTGCTAATGTGTCCTTGCTGACAGTAAGTCACATGGCCAAGCCCAGCATTGGGAAGCTGGGTGTTTATACTCACTCATGGAGTCAGTGCGTGGGAGTGTGTGTGTGATGCAAATTAATCAACATTATCACTGTGTACTCAACTTTACATCACTGTGAGAGAATACTTGAAATAATCAACTTATATGGAAGAAAAGTTTATTTTGGCTCATAGTTCTGGAGGTTTCAGTCCATGGTTGGTTGATATGTTGCTTTTGGGAATGCCGCAGGGCAACGTGTGGTAGGGAAAGCTGCTTGCATTGTGAAAGACAAAAAGCAAAGAAAGGGAAAAAGGAGTGGCCAGGGTCTCAATATGTCTTTCAAGTGCAGGACTCAAATGACCTAACTTCTTTCCACGAGGCACCACCCCTAGTTTCCATCACCTCCTGATAGCCCCACATGTCAAAACATGGGTCTTTCTGGGACATTTAGACAAAGCATAACTATCAGTGAAGACCACCTGATAGTGTGTTGAACCTTGAACAGCAGTGAGTCAGCTATGCTAAGATCACACCAAGATGTGAAGGCGAGAGTGGGGGACTCATTCAGAGGGGAGAAAATAAGTGCTTGACATTCCTATCTACACTGTCAACTGCAGTTCGTTGACTGGATTGTAGACTAGGTTTTTCTTTAAAGTCGTCAATGAGAATAAACCTTAATCAGTGTTTTTTTTTTTTAAAGGTACTAGCGTGGGTTTAAAAAAGTCTTAAACATTGAGTGAATTTGGAGCCCTAGTATAATTTTCTGCATGGAAGAAAATTATGATCTTCAATGTAATAGGACATGAAATTCAACATTTCTTCTGAGGCACAAGTTGCTGTGTGCCAAAGGAGATGCTAAGCCATATGCAGTATCTAAAAGTGAATAACCAAAAAATCAGTTGGGTGATTATTAAACCTCCCACTCACATGGAGTATTAATTAAAAACAATGAAAACATGGTCTTGTAAGGATTTCCTTGAAGATGCTATGTTGAGATTCCAAGCTCCTTCCTATCACCAGGTAGGAGAGGAAGGGTCTACTTTAGAGACTTTAATTCTCCTCAAGTGTGGAAGAGGGTCGTCAGTGGTACCACCTGGGAGAAGTGGAGAGATGGTTGTCAGAGCTGTGCTTAGACCTGAGAACATCCCAGCAGGCTCTGGAAAAGGATGCTCCTCCTGGGTGTGATTTCTGTTCTCTCTATGGGCTCAAAAGTGTGCAAGTCCTGGGACCAGTCATAGAACAGTAATATGCCTCTTGGACTTGTCTCTTTTTCAAGGGAAGTTGGCCAGTGGGGGCAGCATGCCAGGGGGAGAGGATGCCAACTGGGAGAGACTAGAAATAGTCCCTGGGGTAAAGCTGTGGGAAGCGTGGTCAGCCAGCCAAAGTGAGTTTCAAAAGAGGTGCTTAGCTGGGAGAACTCAAAACTGTGCTCATGGGAGACAGTGCACATTAAATGTCTGCTAGTCACAGGGAATAGGAAGCCATGAAAGGACAGTGACCCTTCTAAGCTCTCACCCTTCTTGCCTCTCCAATCTCTGCCCTGTAGATTTGCACAGTGCATACACAGCAGTTAGCTGGAGGGCAAGGACATAAGCAATGAGAAAAAGCCAAAGCCCACCACACCCCTTCTTCAGTGGGAGCTGGTTATAGGTGGGGAGTGTAGTTGTCTTTGAGGGAAGAATGAACTATGGGTTTACCGGCTAGAGTCAACATTCTGATTTCTCCACCAAGACCTCCTTCGAATGAGCTTGACGATAAAGCCTTCTATGAGTGATCAGAAATAATACCATTGGAACTGTCAGTGTTTTCACCTGAGGTATGGTTTCTGGTAAACCACGCAGCAGATTTTAGTAGCAGTGATAACCAAGAGCATATTTGTTTTTATTTATAATTACACATTTGATTCTTCTTACCTAACCCACTCATGACATTAACATTTACTAGAAGAGGGTGATTGAATTTTAGAATTTTAAGAATTTTATATTATCCCATTTACAAGAACTCTAAGGTAATTACTACTATCCCCATTTTACAGATAAGTAAGTTAAATCCAAAGTTTAAATGATTGTTTAGGGCCAATAGTGCACATTGGAGTTGGGATTTATGCAAATTCCATTTTGGCTGCCTATTAGTGAATCTGATTTCTTTGCCTCAGAATAAATATGTGCTCGGTGTGGGGAGTGGCGTCCCATACCCTTCCCTGCTCCCTCTCCAGCCTGCAGGCCAGGCAGGCTCTCCCTCACATGGTATGGTTCAATTCCATCCCCACCCAGGTCACTGTCCTGGCATTGCTTCTGTTATCCATGTGTGGCCCCCGTGCATGTGTGAGCTCTGAGAATTACATTTGACCATATATGTGTGTGATTTAGCAGATGCTCTAGTACATACCTGTCAGCAATTCCCTGCAAGTATATCAGGGCATGCTGGATGCAGATTCCATGGGATCTCGTCTCCTGCTGTGATTTTATCCAGGGTGACTGAGAAGGACCCTCCCTATGGTATCCTGAGGAAAGCATGTCCATTCCTTCTATTTCCCCCAGGATCCATCCTGCTTTAAACAGAGAAATCGTTGCATCTGCTTCTCACCCAGCAAGACCCATATTGGCAGTGGCACCTTGTTAAAATGAAGGGCTGTCTCTTGTATTACAGATAACGTGAGACAAACTACTTTTTCTGCTCCCTGACAATAAGGTTTGCGGAAGATAAGGTCCAGGGAGAGTTCTTGTAGGTTTACCCTGAGTCCAATCCTGTTTTTTAGAAACAGCAGTTTTAAAGATTGTTTCTACTAAGGAAAAGGACAGGAGGCGTTGTCATTTTTATTTGGTAGGAAGTGTGGTGGAGCAAGTGAGATTTTGCAATAAAGTGATAAATACGAGGAAAATACACATCCATGAAGGCAGTTGACAGAATATTAAGCTGTTCTTGTGAATTGCATTCTGTCTATATCTGTTGTAATTAACTGTTCAGACTTTAATGCAGACTTACTAATCCATGTGCAATTGTGCCCCAAATGTGCCCTTCAGATTCCTTTAGATTCCATCCTCAGGACTAGTGCTGTGCTCTGTACCGCTTGCACTATTATATATCTAATATTTTTCTTTAACCAATTTTTAAATATTCTGAGAAATAATATTTGAAATCATGGATTTGATGCATCTGTCATGTATAACGAGTAACATAAAAAGTATTTATATAGACGCTGGACATGACAGGACATGCCTGTAATCCCTGCAGTCTGGGAGACTGAGGCAGGAGGATCACAAGTTCAAGCCCAGCATGGGCAATGTAGCAATTTAGGAAGACCCTGTGTCAAAATTGAAAAAACAAAAAACAAAAAGCAAAAAACAACAAAGTAAAGTATTGTAAGGGTTAGAGATATAGTGCAGTGTGAATGCCCTTGGTTCAACACCAGTCGTACAAGCAAATATAGAGGGAATTCTATACATTCTATACTGTAAAATAAAATATATATTTGAGAATATGGACCCATGTATCTGTTAAAAATACTCAGGATTTCCCCTGTGATATTTTCTGTAGTGCTATCAGATGATTTTCACTAAGTTCAATTTTTTGAGGAGAAAAGTAACTGAGAAGAAAGGTGGAGATGGGTGGAAGGCTGTGGAATTTCTATTAGGAATATTTTTATGTAAATCTTTATTATTCTCCATACATTTCATGAGATGTGAGAATGTGGTAGTGGTAAAACACTAATTAAGAAGAGCTCTTCCTTCAAAAAACTTCCTAGTAATACTGGAAGTGTGGTTTACTTTTTTTTTTTGGTTTAAATGTGTCTCAGAAATTGACCAGACTCCATGCTTCACAGGTTTAAGGGTACAAAACCATAACACTTTCATTTGAGAAGAGAGCCCCTGTTCCCCCTGTTAAACAAAGGCTGCCTAGGGAATCAGTTCCCTGGGATTCATTTCATTGTGCTCAACCATTCTGGCACTGATTCCACTGCAGCCATGTTCCAAGGGGGCCTGGCTGATGTTAAAGCTGGTGGCAGGCCTTTGCATCATACAGGTGGTGGTGGTTTTTTTGCTCATGCAGAATGCAAGATTTGTAGGGTTATGTAGCTTACACTTAGATTTCAGAAGGCCTAGGAAGCTAGGTAATGTGCTCCTGAGAGGGCAGTATGTGAAGCTGTGGGAGTAAAGTGCAGGGTGCAATGGAAACCCTAGGAGTTTGGAGAACCCAACAACTTGAAACATCCACTGCAGAATGGAGCCAGCCTACGAGAGCCCATGTAGACTGCAACCAGCAAGGCTGTAGGGGCAGGGCCACCTTTCTTTTTGATTATTATACTCACTGCTAGAAGTTTGTCTTGAGTCTCAGAGGAGATTTTGGATTTGGACTTTTCAGCAATACTGTAACTGTTAAAGAGTTTGGTGACCCTTAGGGACAGATTAAATGCATTTTGTGTAAAGACATGGACATGAGCCTTTTGGGGGTTATGGTTTACATCTAATGTCTCCCCAAAATTTCATGTGTTCAGAGGTGGGGCTTTTGGGAGGTGATTGGCTCATGAGGCACTATACTCATCTGTGGATTCATCCACTAGTGAGTCCATAGCCGAATGTCCTGTGAGGAGATGGCACCTCATCAGAAGAGCTCGGTCACTGGCGCATGACATGGAAGGGTGTATTTTGTCCCCAGTTCCCCTGCCCCCAGCTCCTACTTCTTGCCATCATGCTGTGAGTAGCTTTCCTCCTCTAGGCCCTTCTACCATGATGTTTCTGCTTTGGAGCTGGCTGGCCTTGAACTGAACCCACTGAAACTGTGAACCAAAACAAACCTCTTCTGTAAGTGCAAGGGTCAGGAATTTTGTCCCAGCAATGAGAAAGCTAACTAATACAAAATATTTAGTCAGAAATTATGTCCCTGATACCCTTTCCAGATGTCATGCCTCCTCCTCTATTGTGCTCTGAAAAAGCTCATTTACTACCTTATCTTTGTGTTTAGGCAAATAGCCAAATAGCTACACAAAGATCAAGAATGTTCAAGGACGTTCATCATAGTATTGTTTTACCAATAATGAGAACACCCAAAATATCCAGCAGTAGGGGATTGATTTAATACATAATACGATGCACAATATTTTGTGAAATTGTTCTTTAAAAAGGGGTAGAATCTATGTGTGTTAATTAGGAAAAATATTCCCAGTACATGAAATGAAATAAAAATAAAAAAACAGATTATGGAACCACATCTCTAATATTATGTTGTTTGTATGAAAAATGAGTTAATATATACATAAAAAGTATGCTAGGATATATTTCAAACTGAAGAAAGGCTACTGTGGAGGAGTTGATTTATTAAGTTCCCAAAATGGGAATTTTATTTTATCTTTTAAGTACACCTCTTTTTCTTGAATTTTAATAATTTTTATTAATTGCCAGAAAAACTAAAATCATTTTGTATTATGGAAAATTTGAAAAGGGCCACACAAAGCAGAAGTATCACGCAACTGAATGTAAAAATTCATGGTTGATAGCACACGTTCACAGACTCTGGTTCTTTCGTGCTTCTGCTGAACAGCAGGATGCTATCCGGGTCCGAACCCATCACCTTTCTTTTTGCAACCCCAAACCTTAGTCCTTTCTACGTACCCCGGTTTTTAACCTCAGCCTAGATCTGGAAGATCTTTTCCTTACTCACTCGTCTTCCACATGCAAATAGCTGCAGTGTGTCTTTCACGCATTGCTGTATTCCTTTTTATTTTCTACTCTTTCACCACACATTAGCCTCGCCTATTGTCATGGCCTTCATTCCAGTCTCTGTACTATACGTTGGCTCTGGTAGCAGCCCTTTCTAAAACAGAAATAATTTTGCTGTCTTGTTTAGAAAATGTAAATGAATACCCATTATTTGTGGAATAAATACAAATGTTTAGTCTTCAAGACAAAACATCACTGATCTCAGTTATGTCCTTACCTACATTCTGCACATGATTTTATTCACTTCTTGGGCCATGCTTTTTGCCTTTTCTTCTGCAAGTGTTATAAACAAAAACATGCTTCCCCATTGCTTTCTACTATGTAAATCCTTAAGGTTTGCTCCCTTAGGTTATGGCTGTCGTAGCTGTACTAATCTCTCTTCACTCCTCCACTGCGTAAGCCTTTGTAGTGTGACTTCTGGGACCTGGTTTAGTGCAAGATGTGAAGGTACAACAATAAAAGATGCAGACTATGACACCTCATCCCACTCCTCAGACCAGGGAAACCCCATGGCGCTGAGATGGGGAGGGAGCAGAAAGGAGGGAGTAGTCAGACCGGGACAGTTTAAAGGAGTCATTCATTGGGTATGGGGGAAGAGCATACTAAGAAAATGGAATATTATCTAAGAGTTGTTCAAAGACCTCGAAGCAAGAAGGTGCTTATCTGTCTGAGTCTGAAAGAGGAAACTTACTAGAAATAAACCAAGAAGAGTGGAAGAAGATAATGTTGGAGAAGTAGTGGCCTTAAAAGTTAGACTTTAAAAGTCATAAAGAATTCGGATTTTATTCCAAGTTCAGTGGCCTGCTGTAACAGGATGTAAAGCAGGGAGGTGAGATGTTAAATCCACTTTTATCCCTTTCTGCGTCCCCTGAAAGCACCTGTCACAGTGTCTTGCCAATAGCTGATGCTCAGTGAGTACTTGTTGCATTATTGAATGCTGTGGCTATGATTGGTTATAGAATTAGCCACCCATCACCAGGGGATGAATTTAGTCCTCTTTATCAGTTTTTATCCTGCAAGCTAGGTAAGTTCATGAAAAGGTAACTTTCCTACTAATCTTCTATTTTCAGTTCATTAATCACATACCGAATGATGGCTCTAGTGTTACATTAAAAACCTGAGAAGTATTCTGGACAATTAAACTTTCACTTAAATCCCCTGGAGAAGTGTTTAATTTTTGTCTTTACCAAGAGAAGTTTCAGTATTTGACATCAGAAAAACATGCATGTGCTCCTGTAATCTGAACATGAGAATACACATTTTTTAGTGGTTTAGAACACAAATAGGCATTGGCAACTAGTAGACGAGAACAGTGAGAACCCGGAAAACAAAGTCCCTGTTCCAGAGTCATCCAGTTAGGTGACATCCAGTTAGGTTTCCCAGGCCTCTCCCATGCTTGGTTATGCTGCCAGCTGTTTCTCTTTGTCTAGATTCTTGTCTGCTGCACTATAATGTTGATGAACATGTTACCTAATATCTGCATTATTTTCTTTCAATAAAAGCTATCCATTTGATTTTTAAGAATATATAGAAGTAATTGAGAAATTTGTTATCATTTACCTGTTGGCTAACAAAATGTAGTAATCAGGAATCTCTTTGTTTACAAATAACAGAAAAGCTAATTCAAAACAGGGTATGTTGAGAAGATGAGTGTGTTAGCTGTGTCTTTGCCCCAGCATCTTCTTTGAGCCATGGGAGGTAAGGCTGGCCTCAGGGACTACAGGGACATCAGAACTACAAAACCTGGTCCCCTTGGACAAAGAAGTGGCCCTCTAGGTCTGGATGAATTACTGGAGGGAAGGCTGACATCCTAGACAAGGAAACCCTTTTTCCAGGGAAAGAAAGGAACACCGGACACACAAAGCCATACTGTAGATCAACCAGCTCTTTAGAATAGTAACCTCATGGCAAATATTCATGTATCACCACTTTCAAGGTGTTTTCATGTATATTGTTTCATTTCATTTTTATGAAATTCCAGTGGGTTGCTAGGAGAGATAGTTTGGTTGGAGGTAAGTGAGTAAGACCACGAGTAGGAGAAGAGGAGATCCGAGAGCTCTAGATATATCTAGATATTGCAGGCAGAAGCACAGGTGGATTGGGCCAACGTCTTTTGAAGTCTGGACTCTGTAATTTTGACCACATAGTATTCCTTAGGTCCTCTGTTGCAACAGCTTATTTATTTCAAGTGTGCATTGGAATTTTAGAAGCAACCCAGTGTTTTTCGGAGCTTCATCTTCTAGATGCAGTAGATAACCAAAATAGGTAGTGAGTTCAGGAAACTAGTTTTTTGAAGTGGTAGCATTTAGGTATTGATGTCTTTAGCAAGCTTTAACAGTCACCATGTAGTTCTAAGTACAATACTGAAAATACAAGTAAAGCATAGCCATTGCCAAGGAGAGCCCTCCAATTAGTTGGAAACACTGATTTGTAAACAGATGATTCTGCTCAACATGGGGCAAGGGACAAGGAATCTCTTTTGCAGATGGAATGAGGGGTCAAATATTAGGTAGCTCATCCAGGGGTAAGAGAAAAAGAGTTCCTGAAGGAGACAACACTTGCATTGAGTCTTGCAGAATATTTAAGTCCTTTTTCTTAATCCCCGTGTTGGTTTCACCAAACACAGAATGGAAGAAGGGGATTGCAAGCAAGGGAACACAGCACACAAATGCAGGTAGAATGAAGATGGTGCATGCCACACATAGGTTATGATGGTAGTGCAAAATATTGTGAAAATGGGTGTGTTAGCTGTCTCCTCACCCCAGAACTTACACTAGAAACTGCAGCATGCATATGGATATTTGGGTTCTAAAATACTTCATGAAATTTGGACTCAGTTCTATAGAACTATGCCTCACTTCTCAAATTCTCATTCTCAGTTTAGAATTCACTTTTCCGTAGAGCTAATATGGAAGAATAGAGTTAATAAGAAACTTTTCTTCAAACTCTAGGATGCTGACTTTTAACTTGGCTCAAAATCATGGGTCACTTCATGACATTTTCTGCTTTTGGAAGGGTAGGCTATTAGCTTTATTGTGAGGCTGTTGTGGTAGAAAGCTTTTCTCACAATTATCGGGCCACTGCTATGTATGATCTCTAAATAAATTCTGAATTGGAGATCAGCTGGGGTTCTTTGGTAACATTCTTTTCTATTCAGGCTGAAACAGGAAGAATAAGGACTATTTTTCCTTTGTGCCTCTTGAAGATGTTACTACAAATTTATTTGCTTAAAATCAATTTATTATTTTATTGGAGGCCAGAGTCCAAAATCTGATTAGCCTAAAACTTGTATTCTCAGGAATTGTTCTTTGCAGACTCTTTTCTTTGCATTTTTCAGCCTCTAGTGGCTGCCTATATTCCTCAGCTTGTAGCCCCTTCCTCGGTCTTTAGGCTTTCTCCGGTCTCTGCTTCTGTTACCACATCCTCTTCCTGTGTCTATCTGATAGAGCTCCATATGGGTACATCAGGGCCACTGGATAATCCAGGATATCTGCCTATCTCAGGCTCCTTAACTTGATCTCATTTGCAAAACTCCCTTTTGCCATATTCAGTAGCATTCTTATTTTTCAGGGATGAGGTCAAGGGCATTTCTGGAGGCCATTGTTCAGCCTACCATAGTCCCCTACCTTGTTTTGAACACATGAGTTTTAATGGGAGTAGTTCTCCTGATACCTTCTTGACCACATTGATGCCATGCACATTTCTATAGATGGTTTGTGCAGATCTTTTTCTAAATTGCACCTAGAGAATCTTGAACTTATCATATAGAGCCATGCAAACAAGCAGTCTATGCTCTAAGCATGCTATCACTGTAAGTTTCTTAAGGCTTGCTTGAGGATGAAGGTAGTAATGTAGCATGAAGTTCCCTTAGGAACTTTGGAGTAGAAACACATTTGTTTTTAAAGAGTTTAAGGGATTGTTATTCCAGGAACTATTCCTGTGACATTCAAGGAACTATTTGTACTTTCAAGGCACCTTCTCTGTCTTCAAACGATTTGTATATATGATGAAACTTCTTAATGGATTGTAAGCGTCTTCGGACAGAGCCCTCCTGCCTCCTTCCCTCCCTGCTTTTTTGCAGTATAAGAGATTGAATACAGGGCCTTCCCACTGACCTACATCCCAGCCCTTTTTACACAGGGTCTCACTAAGTTGCTTGACTGGACTCAAACTTGTGATTCTCCTGCCTCAGTCTCCCAGAGTCTTGGGATTTTAGGCATGTGCTACCATGCCTGGCTTGTTTTCTGATTTATTATTCAGTTCAGATTTATTATTTGCTCTGAGAGAGTACGTAACAATGCTTGATATATAATTAAGTGCTTCCCATATATTGACATTTTAATGCTCATAAAGACTTGTGAGATTGAGGCGCAGGGAGGCTGCATAACTTGGCCAAAATTAGACAGCGAGTAAGAGCAATGCTGAAGTTCAGACACTCTGATTCCTGTACTTGTGCTTTTACCAACTCTACTTGGCTCCTTTTTACTACTGCAGTATGTACTGAATGAATAATAATTATTGCTTTATAGCTAGCACAGCACTTTTACATACATTATCTCATTAGCTCCCCATTAAAGAATGGCAGGTAAGTGTCACCAGCTTCCCTGTTTTCACAGTGAGCAAATGGGCTCAGAGTGGCCAGTGTGTTCACTTATTCACTCATCCGGTCTTCACTATAGAGACATTCGCTGCGCCTCCATGAAGTGCCACGCCTGCGCTACACCTTAGGAGAGCGGGCAGCAGAGGAAGTCTTTGCCCTCATGGCACTTATGGTGCTGTGCAGAGCTCAGGGCTACCTGTGCCACGTCCATTGCGAAGAAAAGTAGAGTAACAGGAAACAGGAGCCATCAAATCTGAGGTATCACAGAAGGCTTCTCTGGCCAGGGCATACGGATCGGAGCACTTTTGATTTCTAATAACAAAAACTATTGAAAATACCTAAAATTTCCAGGTATTTATGAGATCACCTTGCTAAGAAAATCAGTGCTTGTAAATTAGCTTTCAGACTGGATCCTGAAGTGCGTATGAGGTTATTAAAACTTGCTGTTGGATTTATTCTTTACTGGTTTTAACTTTGGTTTCAAAGATGGTTATTGGTTAGTGATATTCTTTTATTGTTGGGTCCAGAAAAAAAGAGGGCAATTCTCTCTTTAGCTTCAGGAAGCATAGTTTCTTAGGAAGTCTTGGTTTGGCTGTGTTTAGACCACACATTAGCAAACATCACCATGACCAGAGCGTCAGGTACCCTGGCTAGACTACAGGCCTCTGCGCCTCTGCTCGCTCCCTTCCTGCCCCCGCTGTGGGGGAAGCAGGGCCTTATGAGTGGCGTTGGGGAAGAACAGATTGCTGAAAGGCGGATTTTCCAAATAGAGAAAATTAATAGGGATTCTCTGTAGAATCCCGTAAGTACAATTAGCTGAGCTTTAAAAATAACTATGTGTTTTTTCAAATCATCATGTTATAGAAGTTATGAAATAAAAACCACAGTGTTTCTGGGGAGAATGGCCTTATGGTCACCACAATCCAACTTGGTCAGTGGCATATCAAACATGGAAACTTTATAAAAACAGTGCCATGACTTTATCTATATAAACTTCAGTGACTGTGACACTTTATTGGAAATGAGCTGATGTGTGGTTTTGGGCAAGAGGACAGTTCCTGCTCATGAGAGGCTGGGAAAGAGCAGAAAGAGGGTTACCAAAATTTGCTGTCTTCAATTCTGTAGGATTTTCTTTTGCCTTTGAGAACAGGTCTTTCAATGCAGGCATTTATAATTGATACTTGTTTTGTCAAATTTGAAAATTTGATCCAGTGCCTTCTTCAGTTAATTTTGATAACTACTTTATGGCTTTCTTATTTACACTTTTGACTTCATGCCACAGGTGAAGGCTTTGGAAATTTGTAGAGATAATTTTGAGACCACCAAAAATAAATGCATCCCCACTGGCCCTGAAAGGAATCCCAGGCACATGACTCAGCAATTTCTGCTTAAGAACTTTTTTTTTATTTTATGGAAAACAAAATTTCATAACAAAATAATAGAACAACAATAGTTATTACATTGCATATTGTTATCTTTAAAGTAGTTACTCAGAGTACAAGATATGGGCATAAAAATTTCTCCAAATGATGTTAGCACAAACCTTTCTTTTCAATGAACTAAGAGAAACTAGTAGTGTAACTATTTTTTATTTTTTTCTTTTCCCTTCCTTCCTTTCTCCTTTCCTCCCCTCCAGTTCCTGTTTCCATACCACAGCGATATATGTGCACCCATGTTTTTATAGCAGCACAATTTGTAATAGCTAGATCTTGGAAACAGCACAAGTGCCCATCAACCGAGGAATGGATAAAAAATGATGTGGTCCTTTTATACAATGGAGTACTACTCAGCCATAAAGAAGGATAAACTTGAGACTTTTCTAGGTAAATGGATACAAGTTGAGACCATACTCCTAAGTGAATTAAACCAGACTCACATGTGTAAACATCGTATTGTCTTCGTGGTGTGAGAAACTGCAAGAGTAAATAAAGACTAAAATGTACAATAGATATTGTGAAATGGAAAGGACCTCTTAAATGAATGATGCTTTCTCTTTGATTGTCAAAAGGGATGATTCTGATTTTTTTCTCTATTTGATGTTTAATCCATAAGCTCAGTGATCTTACTAGTTCTTTCGTTTCTACAGGTATTATACCTATTACTGAGTTAATAACTCTTGGGATGGGCCGGTGAGATGGCTCAGCGGCTTAAGCGCCTGCCCAGCAAGCGCGAGGGCCCGAGTTCGACTCCCGGAACCCACATACAAAAAAGGGGCCGGCGATATCGCTCAGTGGCACGGGCGCCTGCTGGCACGCAAGGTCCTGAGGTCGATCCCCTGGTACCCACACACACAAAAAAATAACTCTTGGGATTGTTCAAGTGGTGGACATTACTTTTAGTTTCTCACATTGTCGCTTGTGGTCTGCACTGTGGATTTCTTATGCCTGTTGCGCACGAGGGCAATGCATTCTCTCATCTTTTTTTTTTTTTTTTTTCAAAATGATTCTTTCAAATTTTTTCCTGAGCCTTAAAACTTTTCTTTTGTTGGCAGTTCTTGGTATTTTTGAACCTAGATATTTAGGCATGAATGGGATGTTAAAAGAATGTTTTTTCATATGGATTATGCCAAAGAATAGCTCTTGTGTTCAAAATGATAACGAAATGTATTTTTAGCATAGTGCTGAGGTTTGGGTCAGGAATATCTGCCACAGGCTGTGTGTTATTCTTCCTCTTGGCAGTATTGGGATATGGAATACTTTAAGAGGTGGTGCCTCGTGGGATATTGTTAGCTCACTGCGGCAACAGGGAGAATCCCATCTCTTCCTTTCTCTTTTTTCCTCCTGATCGCTATGAGAGGCATGGGCTTCCTCCACCACCTGGTCCTACCATGATGTGCTGCTTTGCCACATGTCCAGAAGCATCAGGGCCAACCACGGTCTGAAACCTCCAAAAATGAGAGCCAAAATAAACATTTCCTCTTTAGGTTGATTATCTCAGTTCTTTATAGCAGCACTGGAAATGCTGGATCATAAGCATCTAGTGCTGTTACTTTGGGAGGCTATAAGGCCATACATTTATTGGTAGGCTAGTCTAGTCATTGTTTAAAATCCATTTGGAATAGCTTTCGTTTTGCCTCTGCCTCCAGACCTATTTCATACCCTATTAAAAATCACTTTCACTATTTTATAATTACCCCTATAAGATGTCTTCTTATGTGTTCATTATTTTTTTGCACTACACTACTTGATTCTGAAACACATTACAGAAGAGTTAAGAGTTTGTGAACATATTGAATAAGCCTTAAAGAATTACACTAATAGTAATATGAGCCTTGAAGAATTGTTATTTTATGTCTTTGGCTAGTGACTCAAAAATGAAATTACCTCCTTTAAATAAGCATAAAGCTTTGCTACAATTGTGAGTTCTAAAAGAAAGTGTCAGAGACATGGAAGGTAATACTAGACAAAGTACTCTTAAAGTGAATTGAATATTGTCTGGAAAAGTTGCACTGTGAGCTTTAATGGACTACACTTTTATAATCGCTAATGGAATGCTTGTTTGCTTTCACTGTTTTATAATCTCCATGTCTGTTTCTAAAATGGTATTCCTGCCTGATAAGACTGAAGTGGTAAAACTTGAGCAGTGTTCCATGTTTTTATATATATATTTTTTTACATTTATAAAGTGAGTGCCCAGCTGGTTGGAGGGTTGGCTGATTGGTTCCTGCCTTCCTAGTGGTATCTTGTGCTTACAGGTTTCTCAATAAAGATTTAATGCTATGAATTTTCTGTTTATTCTAATTGTTGAATATTTACTTTTACTGTTAAATATGATACTCTATGAGTAAGTAGGATTATATTTAAGTGAAATGATCCCTGAACAAAAGAAATATTTGGTATTGTTTTTGTTTCCCTCTTTTGGGGGAATTGCAGATATCTGAGCTTATTATATACCTTAGCACATAACAAATATCCATACTGTACTCTATAATAAGCCCTAAAAACTTCTGTCGTAGTTTATATCTCTTTCATTTGTTACTTCTCCAAACCACGGGCTCGTTCTACTCCCCTCAAAGACACTCTGAAATATAATGTCCTTACCGTTGCTTCTGCTCTTATAAAATACAGAGTACAGTTTGGGGGATTAGAGTTTTAATTAACCTAAATAATAATGTCCTATGTATTTCACTTTGATCTTTTTTTCTTTAACACTTTTTACAAACTGTCCATGTTGTTGTAGACTCAGTGTCTCCTTTCCATAGTGTACTCTTTAATAAGTACCCCGTTATTAGTATAAAATGCTGTCTGTGCTGACCATCTTGTATATGCTGTCTTATAAACCTCATAAGAAGTTCTGCAGGCTGTATAATCACGTCTGAGACTCCTGAACCATAGCACATATTTATATTTAATTTACTGAAAATGACCTGGTTGTCTTTTGTAGTAGCTATTCCAGCAGACACTCCCCTCATCTGTGACTATGCCCTTGCATCTAGTGAACATATGGTATGATGTAATTTTCCATATTTGCCTTTAAGTTGGGAAGCAACAGCATATTATTATTTTCATTTGTATTCTTCTGGTTAAGAGTAAGTCTGAATGCTTTCTTATATCTACCAAACACTCTGGTTTTCCCTGTTGTGATTTGCCTGTTACATATTTTGGGCACTTTTAAACAAAAGCAAGTGTGTTAATTCATTGAAAAATCCTTCTCTTAGACTTACATAAATTAAGATACTAAAGTACACTTGTAAACAAAATCAGACTTCAGGATGTCTGTGTCATTTAGTAGATTTGAGCCATGATGTCCAATTTTTCCATCTATGCAAGAACAATGTAGACAGAGTTTGAATTCCCTGCTCTTCCACCTTATTACAGTACTGGGTGGCTTGTTCACCGGATGACACCCAGTTCTTGCCCTGAAATGGTTTGAAAAGACACCAGAAAAGCTTTGTAGCCTTCAGAGTCATATTGTGTTGTTTAGGTATCTAAGTACATTTTATGCAGTTTGGCAGAATTTGATTTCAAATGGTGAGAAAATACTCCCTTTGTGAAGCCAGTTAAAACAGTGACATGGATGGCATGTTCTTTTTCTTTCTCTGTAGTGGAACTCCTGTCAGAGTTCCTGTGTCTTAATTGGCTCTATTGGAAAGGAAATTTTGAAATCCCCCGCTGTAGTATAAATGTACTTATTTATTCCTTGAATTTCCATCTGTTGTCTTTGTCACGATCACTGAGAATTTCTTGTCTTGCTGCTATTTGGACAGGAGGTGCAATAGCATTTGAATTGATGAGAGCAGTAGCACCTCAAATGTACTGCGTCCCTAATGACGGGAAGTAGAGTACAGTTTCATTAGGAACAAAGGTGAAAACAAGATTTCTAGAAATGCTCACTTCACGATGAATGGTATTCTCAATTGACATTAACTTCTAGTAGAGATTCTCAACATAATTTTTTGACCTCTCATTTGAAGGGAGCAAAAGACCCCAAAAGACTCTGAGCAAGATAACCCTGTGTGATATAATCAGCTTGACATTATCAAAATGTGTCTCCGGCTTTGGAAAAAACATCTGTAATCATCATGCTAACTACTTGGTCACTCTTCAACTCAGTGCTGTAGTTTCAGAATTAAGATTCACAAGCTGGCTCATCTCCTTGTTTGTAGACTCATTGCTTGGAGTTCACCAAATATTAGTTTCAGGACACCTGAGCATGTTCAAGTCCCTTATATAAATGGCATAGTATTTGCATATTACTTATGATCACCTTCTTATAAACTTTCAATCAGCTGTAAATTACTTACAGTATTTAATACAATATGAAAGCTATGTAAGCTGGGGTGGTGGTACATAACTGTAATCCCTGCACTTGGAAGGCTGAGGCAGGAGGATCACCACAAGTTTGAGGCCAGGCTGAGCTAGATAGTGAGTTCAAGGCCAGCTTGAACTACAAGCAAGACGGTGTCTCAAACCAGAAAAAAAAAAAAAAAGAAAAAGAAAAAAGCTATGTTTTTTTTTTTTTTTTTTTTTTTTTTGTGGGTACCGGGGGTTGACCTCAGGGCCTCATGTGCCAGCAGGCGCCTATGCCGCTGAGCGATATCATCAGCCCTTTTTTCATATGTGGGTACCGGGAGTTGAACTCAGGACCTTGCACTTGCCAGGCAGGCACTTATGCCACTGAGCCATCTCACTGGCCCAAAGCTATCATTTTTAATGCTTAAAAGAATCAGCATTAATCAGTCTTAGGCTGAAGGAAATGCTCAAAAGAGAAATCAATCTTTGCTCCTTTATGCTGGACAATTTCATGACAAATAGGTAATGGAGTCACATGGGCCTACTTTCCTCAGGTCCTTTGGCAATTCCATCTGTCAACAAATCCTCAAATGAAAACATGGAAAGATTTGGCCCTTTGATATGATTTCTCCTCTATGTCTTGATATTTTAAAAACCAAATTGTAATCCAGTAGGTATTTTCAATTAATTATTCTAAATCTTTGTGTTCCTCAGACTACTTAATCATTAAGGCCAGTTTAGCTCATCATTCTAAAAAGAGAAAGACTAAGACAGATATGGCTGGTGGCTTTTACTTGCATACCACAAAGTCCAGAGACTCTGAGGGGGGCTCATGGGGCACAAGGGCAGAGGGCATGGAGAGGTCAAGGTCAGAGTTACTTCAGATTTTCCACATTCCTGTCTATCACTCTGTCATTCCTATTTCTCTTAATATATATATGGCTTTCATTAAAGACTTCACTTTTCAAAGAGTTTGGCTGCTCCCCAATCATTTTTTTTTTGTGGGAACCAGGGGTCGAACTCAGGACCTCATGCACCAGCAGGTGCCCGTGCCGCTGAGTGATATCACCGGCCCTTTTTTCGTATGTGGGTTCCTGGAGTCGAACTCAGGACCTCGCGCTTGCCAGGCAGGCGCGTATGCTGCTGAGCCATCTCACTGGCCCTTCCCAATGATTTTGACAAACCACTCTTGCAGGGCCATTAGGGAGAAGATAAATTGAACACAGGGCTGAGTTCATTTCTTGGTAGTAGTTGCAACAGCTATCACAGGGCGTGAGAGTGGGCCTCTTAACGTGGCTCGAGTTCTTCAGCTCTTATACCAAAGAGAAAGCTTTCCCCTAAATGTTGTAAGGGATGGAAACAAAGATCTTAAATCTCTCTTTATTTTTATTTTTATTTTTTAATGCACATGAAAGTAGTTTCCAGGTCTATTTAAGTAAGAATTGTTTAAAAACAGAGGATTCATCCAGGATCTAGAATGAGCTAGAACAACCTAGAATAAGCTGGAGGGGGTGGGAGTTGGTTGAGGGGAGGGGACAACTTGGCACTGCCCTGAGTCTCTCTTCTGTCATTTGAAAATTGGGAAATGAGTATCTATCTCTCTGAGTATTTTGGAGATTTGATGATACAACAAATGTTAATCATGAATGTAAGCATCTGTATGTGTAGAAGAGAATTTCAGAGTTGTAAGGATCTTTTGGGGGAAAATTGAAAATACGATGCACCCGAGTAACTTTTCTCCTTGCGGATCCAAAATATGCCATTCTCATCCCTTAAATGAAGAGGGGTTTATTTTGGCTCGTGTTTCAGTTTATGATCCACTGGCTCCTAAGACAAAACAGCATGGCTGAGGGGCATGGTGGAGGAAAAGCTTCTCACCTCCTGACAGCGTGTAAGGAATCTCTGGAAAGCAGAGAGGGGGTCAAGCAAGGCACCGGGAAGGGAGATGAACCCTTCTGGGTCACACACACAGTGACCCGCTTCTTCCGAACAGCACTCACCTTCTAACAGCAAGCCAGGTGTGTATCACCAGCATAATGCAGTCGCCTCTTATTTTTTATTTTTATTTTTTTTAAAGAGAAAAAAAACAATTTCAAAACAAGATAATAGGAGGGTAACAATTAATACATTGCATATTCTTATCTTTAAATTAGTTACTCAGAGTATAAGATATAGGCATTCAATTGTCCAAACAATATTAGCACAAACCTTTCTTTTCAATGAACTAAGAGAAATTAGTAGTATAACTGTCTTAACTATCTCGTGTATATATACATATATATATATATATACATATATATATATATTTTTTGTTTGTTTTTCCCTTCCTTCTTTTCTCCTTTCCCCAATCCCTGTTTCTCTTTCCTTTTGAAGTTTCTTCCCATTTTACAATATCTATTGTACATTTTGGATCTTATTTACTCCTTCAGCTTCTCATACTAGGGAGACAATATGTTTGCACATATGCTCCTGGTTTATTTCACTTACAAGTATGGTCTCGAATTGCATCCATTTACCTATAAAAGTCTCCAGTTTATCCTTCTTTATGGCTGAGTAGTACTCCACTGTAAAAATGACCACATCTTTTTTATCGTTCCTTGGTTGATGAGCATTTGGGTTGTTTCCAAGATTTAGCTATTACAAATTGTGCTGCTAGAAACATGGGTGCACATATATCGCTGTGGTACGATGTTTTTAGTTCTTCTGGGAAGATATCCAGAAGGGGAATAGCTGGGTCAAATGGGACCTCCAATCCTAGGGTTTTGAGGAATCTCCACACTGATTTCCACAGTGGTTGTACAGTCTACACTCCCACCAACAGTGGAGGAGGGTTCCTTTTTCCCCACAGCCCCTCCAGCATTTGTTATTGGTTGATTTCTTGGTAATAGCCATTGTTTCTGGGGTGAGATGGAATCTCAGTGTTGTTTTAATTTGCATCTCTCAAATGACCAATGATGTTGAACATTTTTTCATACATTTATTTGCTGTTTGTATTTCTTCATCTGAGAAGTGTGTATTCATCTCTGATGCTCATTTTTCAGTTGGGTCTTTAAATTTGGGAGGTTTGACTTTTTTTGAGTTCTTTATATGTTTTTGATAGTAATCCTTTGTCTGAGAAACAGCTGGGAAACATTTTTTCCCACATTGTGGGTTGTCTCTTCACTCTGTTGGTAGTTGCTCTTGCTGTGCAAAAGCTTTTTAATAAGATAAGATCACAGTTGTTTATTCTTTGCGATAGTTGCTGTGCGATTGGGGTTTTATTCATAAAGTCTTTGCCTTCTGGTTCCAAATGAATTTTAGGATTGCTTTCTTTAATTCTGTGAGATATGCTGTTGGAATTTTGATCAGAGTTGCATTAAATCTGCATAACAGCTTTGGAAGTATGGCCATTTTCACTATTTTGTTCTACCTACTCAAGAGCAAGGGATATCTTTCCCTTGTCTATTATTCTGGCTTAAGTTTCCAGGTCTGTGTTGAATAAGAGTGGAGACAGTGGACATCCTCGTCTTGTTCGTGATTTTAGAGTGAAAGCTTTCAGGTTTTGTTCACTTAGTATGATGTTGGCTGTTGGTTTGTCATAGATGGCTTTTGTCAGATTAAGATAAAGACCTTCTATTCCAATTTTCTGTAGGGTTTTTATTATGAATGGGTGCTGGACTTTGTCAAAAGCTTTTTCTGCAACTATTGAGATGGACATATGATTTTTGTCCTTGGCTGTTAATATGGTGTATTACATTTATTGATTTATGTATGTTAAACCATCCCTGCATCCCTGGGATGAATCCAACTTGGTCATATTGTATAATCTTCTTGATAATTTGCTGCATTCTGTTTGCCAGTATCTTATTGAATAT
Source organism: Erethizon dorsatum (assembly GCA_028451465.1). Taxonomy (NCBI): domain Eukaryota; kingdom Metazoa; phylum Chordata; class Mammalia; order Rodentia; family Erethizontidae; genus Erethizon; species Erethizon dorsatum. The sequence goes on from CM051836.1 coordinate 10,330,794, forward strand.
TTTTGTATCTATGTCCATTAGGGATATTGGCCTGTAATTCTCTTTCTTAGTTGGGTCCTTCTCTGGTTTTGGTATCAGGGTAATGCTTGCTTCCAGGAATGAATTTGGGAATATTGCTTCCCTTTCAATTTCATTAAAGAGCTTGAGAAGTAGTGGTTTTCAGTCTTCTCTAAATTTCTTGTAGAATTCAGCAGTGAATCTGTCAGGGCCTGGGCTTTTCTTTGTTGGGAGGTTTTTAATTACATCGTTGATTTCGTTTATTGATATTGGTTTATTTAGGAATTTTTATATCTTCTAGATTCAGCTTTGGTAATTCATATGTATCTAGGAATCTGTCCATTTCTTCTGCATTTTCCATCTTATTTGAATACAAGTTTTCAAAGTAGGTGTAGATGATCATCTGGATTTCTGCAGGGTCCATTGTCATTTCACTCTTTTCAATCCTAATTGTGTGGATTTAAGGCTTTTCTTCCCTTTTTTGATAAGGTTGGATAAGGGTTTGTCAATTTTATTTAACCTTTCAAAGAACCATCTCTTTGATTCATTGATTCTTTGTATTGTTTTCTTAGTCTCCAATGTGTTAATTTCTGCTCTGATCTTTATCATTTCCTCCCTAGTATGAGCTTTTGGCTTAGCCTGCTCTTCTTTTTCTAGAAGTTTGAGGTTCACCATTAAGTTGTTTATTTGCACTGTTTTCCTGATGTGGGTATTCACTGCCGCAAATTTCCCTAATAGGACTTATTTCTTTGTGTCCCGTAAATTCTGGTATGTTGTATTGTCCTTATCATTTAATTGGAGAAACTGTCTAATTTGTTCTTTAATTTCATCTGTGACCCATTTGTTGTTCAGGAGGGTGCTGTTTAATTTCCATGGGTTTATGAAGCTCATGTGGTTTCTTTTACCATTGAGTTCCAATTTCATTGCACTATGGTCTGATAATATGCTTGGGATAATTTGAGTTCCTGTACATTTACTTAAGCATGTTCTATGAGCTAGTATGTAGTCTCTTTTGGAGAACGTCCATGTGCAGCTAAGAAGAATGTGTATTCTGATGTTGTGGGGTGGAACACTCTGTAGACATCTACTAAGTCCATTTGTTCAAAAGTTCTAATATTTCATTGTTGATTTTTAGTCTAGTTGATCTGTCTTTTTGTGACAGTGGGGTATTGAGATCCCCCAATACAGTCATATTAGTGCTTATTTGATTTTTCATGTCTGTTAATATTTGTTTTATATAGTTGGGTGCACTGGTATTTGTTGCTTATATAGTTGGGTGCACTGGTATTTGTTTCATATGTATTTATGGTTGTTATCTCTCCCTCTTGGATTGTTCCCTTTACAAGGATGTAGTGACCTTCTTTATCTCTCTTAATCAGTCTTGGCTTGAAATTCACTTTGTTTGCAAATAGAATAGCTATTCCTGCTTTTTTATGGGTTCCTGTTGTATGGAGTATCGTTTTCCATCCTTTGATGTTCAGTGTATGAATTTCTTTTTGAATTAAATGTGTTTGTTGTATGCAGCATATTGTTGGATCTTGCTTCTTGATCCATTCTGCCAGTCTGTGTCTTTTGATTGGCGAATTGACACTATTAACACTGATGGTTATAACTGATATGTATTGACTTATCCTTGTCATGTTATTTTTCTGTTGTTGGCTCCCCCTTTTTTTCCCCTCCTTCTGTTTAATTGTTTGCTTTGCCTGGTGGATTCCTTCTGCTGGGGTTCTTGGAGTTACAGTCCTTGTTATCTCTTTCTAGAATGTCCTTCAAAACATTTTGGAGTGCTGGCTTTGTGGTCATAAATTTCCTTAGATGTTCTTTGTCATGGAAGTATCTTATTTCTCCATCAGTTTTGAAAGATAGTTTTGTGGGGTACATCAATCTGGGTTGAAGTTGCTTTACTTTAGAACTTAAAATACTGCACAACAAGCTCTCCTTGACTTGAGGGTTTGGGCTGAAAAGTCAGCTGTGATTCTGATGGCCTTTTCTTTATAGGTGATTTGTTTCTTTTTTCTAACAGCTTTTAAGATTCTATTCTTGTGTTGAATTTCTGGAATCTTGATTATGATATGCCTGGCTGTAGATTTTTTTTGTTTTTGATCATAGCTAACTGAAGTTCTATATGCTTCACTTATCTGTATGTCAAATTCTTTTTCCCTACCAGGGAAGTTTTCTGCCATGATGTCTGTGAACAGTTTTTGTTTTATATCATTTGTGCTATTTCCTGCTTTTTCATTGACTCCAATCAATCTTAAGTTGCTCTTCTTTGCCTCATCTAGCAACTGCTGGATTGATTTCTCATGGTCCCTTGCTATTTTTAAGAAACCTTTCTTTTCACGATCGCTAACCGCAAGCCTTTCTTCTATATCTGAGATCTTGTCCTCACATAGGCTTAATATGCTGTGGATACTTTCAGTGGAATTTTTATTCTCCTGGATATCTGCTTGAATCTGCCTTATGGATTCCATTTCTTTCCTATGCTGAGCATTCATGGCTTCCATAATTTTCTTAAGCTCCTCTGTTTGTTTGTCTGTATCTGCTCTAGAGTCACTAAGCATGGTTTTCATTGTGGACAGCATCTCTGCAGTTATCTCAGAAATTCTTTCTCATTCGATTTTTTTCTAGAACCTCATTCATTTGCTTTGTTCTTACCACTTCAGAGAGGCCAGGTGAGTGGCTTTCGGATTGTCCCACCTCACTGCCCCCTGGGTTTGCCTTTGGTGAACTGGATGTCTAGGGGTGCATCTTATTTAAGTGTCTTCTTCTTTTCTTTTCTTTTTTTAGTTTAATTCCTGGGGTGATGCTTGTAAATTGCCCATCGTGGGTTGCTTTATTGCTAGTATTTAGAACCCTTAGGAAATGACTACTTCTCTGAGATATCTTCCAGGTGTAACTGGTTTTGGGGTTTTGAGTCCCTTGCAAGATCCTACATCTTTAATTTGTTGGGGATGAGAAGTTGCTGCCCATTTGGCCCATCCCCTGGTTCTTTGGCACTGTGCCACAGTATTTTCTGTGACCCTTAGTCAATCTCAGTCTTGGAATACCAGAAAAAGTAGCTGTTTAGAAGAATTATGTCACTTTTGGCTAAACTGGTACCATCAGCAATAACAGTAGCATCAGTCACAGCCTAGAAAATGACAAACTGAAGTAACCATTAATTTGCCACCTTTAACTGTATGAACGAGATTTGTGGTTATCTCAAAATCTAAAACAGACCAGAAAATTATATGTAGTATATAAGCCCTTAATATGACAATTTTACCCTCAGGGGTTAAAATTTAAAAGGGGTTAGGAAAAAATAGAGAGGTAGAAGAAGAGGAAGAGATTGGAAGTATGGCTGGAGGAAAAAGTGGGATCATGCTAACTTTGGGAAACTGGTGCAGAAGACTGGAGGGAAAGAGAGAAGGAAGAGATAAAAAGAACAGAACAGAACAACCACCACAAAGAGGCTAGAAACCATGTTCACACTCATATAAAAATAAGATCAAACAATGAGGGAGAAAAAAAGAAAAACAAAAACAAAATTACAACAACAACAAACAAACAAGAAAGAGAAAGGAAAAAAAATCCACTTCCAGGTTTATCTCTGCTGTCACTGGTAGACAACGTGTGGAGACAGAGTCCAGATCTGTGTTGATTTATCCCAGCGAGCCAGCAGTAGCTTTTTGGCAGGGTAGTGGGTAATTTCAGTGAGCCTGCACCTTGTGACCAAGACCAGACTCATTTGGCCTGCAGCGGTCAGAGCACCTTCTGTGGGCCTGAGCCTAGCTGAGAGCTGCTAGATGGAGCGGGTATCCACTCTGAGTTCTTAGCTCAGTTGGCCCCTCTCCTAAATGGCTCCTGGCCAGTCGTTCTCTTGCACAGGATAACTGAGCCCTTAGCACTCACCGCCTGTTAGTGCCATCCTTCATGTCCACTGCTGCCCTCCACTGCTGTGTCTCTCTATGGAGGCCTCTGGGGCCACCAGCAGTCACCATGTGTCCGCAGGTTTGAATCACTCCTCCGGCACAGTGAGTCTTGTCTCAGGGAGAAAGCGTCGCTATCTACCTCCTTCTTCTTTGTTGAAGTTTCTCTCTTTGCTCTCTCAATGGGTTTCAATTTGCACTTCATATCCTTCCTGGGACCAGGAGACCCACTTCCCTTCTTGTCTTCCTCATGTTGCTATATTCCAGCGTCTGGACGGCAACAGTTAGGCTCTTTCTCTTCTGCTTACCACCCTACCATCTTGGTGCCTCCTCCCCCAGCTGCATTTTAAAAGCTCCACCTTTGAGCTCATGGGGCTTTTGTGGGACATCTAGATATACACTGTTATACCATGCCAGCACTCTAGTAAAGTTCAAAAGAAATAAAGGACAAATAAAGGAAATTTCAACAGAATTTAAATGACTTTTTGTACTTTGGAATGTTATAGACTCAAAATATTAATTAATTGAGGGTAGTTTTCTTGAATTGGTAGATGAATTCTCCATATTCAACTGTTAAGTGGAAGTAGAATCATAGTCCTCAATTTTGAGTTCTGTGATCCTTGGGGTTGCTCTTGTTAACAGATAAGCTAGCTGCTGGTTTCACTATAGAATTCCTATATCCTTAGAAGTTAAAATTGAGAAACAATTTTTCCCTTCATTACCCTGATAGCAGAGTCACTGAATATATCCTGTACTTGTCATACTGGTAACTAATGAAAAATAATGAAACTAAGCAAGTTAGATTAAGAGAGATTGTCTTAGATTAATAATAATGTTTACTCCAGAGTTAATTCCTGATTAAATAGAACCATGGAGCAATTTCAAACATGGTTCCCCCCAGACCTCATATTCCAAGAGAATCTAAGCTACACTAAACCAGTCACTCCCTGATTGGAAGTGAAATGTATGAATGTTTTTGAACACAGCATGCTATAGGCAGTACCAAAGCTACAGGAATAATCAATAGCTGTAAGTATGAAAGAGGAAACAAGAAAAGTAGAACACGAAAGAATAGATTTCAGTATCCTCTTTGGTTTTGCTTCATCATTATGTTCAGCCTGTTCCATCACATGGTAGATTATGAACACGAACCACCGTAGTTGGTTGCCCAGGCTTGGTCTCTGGTCTGGAAGGAGCTCCCAGTCCAGTGGGAAGCCATAAATACAGATGAGTGTGTGGGCTGCACAGGGCTGGGCTCTGGACTTTCAGGGGCATGAAGAGATCTAGGAACAGTGGATACCCCGTGGTCTTTAGGGGTTGTAGAGTCATATCTAAGTTGTTACCTTAGAGGGGTAGGAGGTAGCCTGGTTCAAGTAGGAGAGTTGATGTGGACCAGGAGAAAGATTCCCAGGTGTATCTGAAGACTGGAATAAAAAAGAAGGCAAAACTAAACATTGATTGAGTCCTGTGTAGAGGATTTTAGGGTGAGTGGAAAGAGGTGAAGACAGACAGGTCTGCATGATTGGCTGAACACGTTGGTAATGGTGAGTGAGTTTGGACTTCAGTAGGAAGTCACTGACATACTTTAAGTAGGGAAGAGTCAGAATCGGTCTGAATTTTAAGAGTCACCTGAGCTGCAGCCAGGAAAGACCAGTAGGAAAGGGGTCATGGTAGCCTAGTGAGGGACATCATGCAGCTGTGTTTTTGTGAGTTTCTGTTGATTTTGGCTAAATTAGGTGTAAGCTCCTTCTCCCTTTTTACCTTTATTCATGTTCCTGTGAGCCCTTCTTTGAACCCTTTTCTCTAGTACCTGCACAAAAGTATATGTTAAAAGTGTTTTAGAACTTGTACTGATAGTTACATGTCAGCAGTTAATGAGTCAGGTCACACACATTCCCTTTAAATCATTGGCAATTCCTAGTTCTTCCACTAGAGTGAGATTTTTTACATGTCTTTGTTGTTCATTTATTAAATAGGATTATGTTTTTCTCAGTGATATAAAAGATATTAAAATTGCTGATGGAAATGTAAATGGGTCCACCCAGTTTGGAAACCCATTTATTATGACATAGAGAACTTGAAGCTGTATATATTTCATGACTCCTGTATCTACCATCGGATCATACTGCAAGGGAGTTCTCACACTGTTTATATGAGGTATCCAGAGCAATACTCTATGCCATACAATGTGAATGGTGAATGGAAACTACATAACAAGGTGAAACTGTGATTTATTCATATAATAAAATACTATGCAAATCTTGAAATCAGTGATCTCTCTGTTTCTCTCTACGGAAAAAATTTAAAATAACAAATTCAAGCAAAAAGAAGTATCAGAAAATACAGTAGGAGACCATGAATGTGCATTTTAAGACACACAAACCAATGAGACTTGCTGCCAGTCTCTTTTAAAATACCCTGGTTGCCTTGGCACATTTATCTGTAAATAGCAAGGTAAGTTTCACTAGAAGAGCAATAGGTTGTAAATGAGCCCCTTTTTTCAGTTAAAAATAGCCCATGTGATCCAGATATCATTACTGTGATTACTACTACTTTCTATTTAGTTCTTACCGTATACTTTCTCATTTGTTTATTCGACTAGTCCTTAGGGATTTTGTCATTGTTATGTGGAAGCACTATTTATCATCAATGGCAACATTTATTTGGAAAATATGATCATTTTTTTCTCTTTCTGGAAGTGTTCTGCTTAGGAAATGTTCAATAAAGAAAAAAGAGTGCCGGTGAGATAGCTCAGTAGCGTAAGCACCTGCCTGGCAAGAGCGAGGGCCTGAGTTCGACTCCCAGAACCCACATAAGAAAAAAGGGCCGGTGATATTGCTCAGTGGCACGGGTGCCCGCTGGCGCACGAGGTCCTGAGGTTGACCCCCGGTACCCACAAAAAAAAAAAAAGAGCATGAATACTGTTGCTTTTTCAAACAAAATGCATTTTTCCATTTGTGATAACATCCCTTTTTAGTCAAGACTCATTCTTTTGCAAGTGACAGAAACCAAAGTGCCACAAGTTTAAGACAAAATGAGGCTATATTGGCTCATGTACTTCAGATGATGCTGTTAGGCATGGCTAGACCCAGATGCTGACAGTCTGTTAAGGTCTATCTCCCTTTTGGCACCACTCCCAGGCTTTGACAGTACTGAGCTCACATACTCCCAGCTTAGCAGGTCAAGCAGCTAGACGTCAGCTCCTGTCTGCAGAAAAGTCCCTGGGAGACATTGAACGGGCTTGCCTTGGTTCTTAAGCTCATAACTGAAATAATCATGGTGGGATAGAGATTAGTTGGGGTATTTACGATTGGTCAGGCAAAGGAGATTGGGACAGCAATCAGAACATTTCACGAAGTGCAAGTGGTGTGGTATTATCAGCAGCCATGAGAAAGGAATATACTGTGGGCACACATGGACCACCATGGCTGTCCTTCCTGTCATCGTCCTCCTCCTCCACATGCCTAAAGAAAGTACATAATCAATAGGCTATGCATGTTTCAAATCGCTGAGTTTTGGTTAAGGACAACTGACTCCTAGAAATGAATAACCTTTTCCCACACTATTATTCATCATCAGTTACATTTGAGGAACTAGGGAAGTTCCATTAAGAGATGTCCTGGAACGTGCTTTTTCAATGGTGGACTTTCAGACAAAAAGTGGGCTAGCTCATTAGCTGTCTGTGTTTGCACGGATACTGATGGGAGACTAAGGGTCCCACCTCTATCAGAAAACTGCTGGAGTGTGATCTGAGTATGTGATCTGGGTCGCACTGATGACTTCTGAGGGTTTATGCAGATTTGCGCGGCTAGGTTCCTCCATATCCTGTACTTAGTAATGCCCACAACACGTTTAAATCAGGCGCTAAGTGTAATTAAGTACTACGCTCAGCACATCTCCCCTTTTAGGACATTTTTATTCACCATGATTTAAAACATGACAATTGGATGAGATTAAAGCAGCAAATTGTGCCTATAAAACAAACCCCTGAAAATAGCAAGGGACTATAAAATTTTATAAAGGGAATACTGCACATGCCTCCAATCCGATAAAACTTTTGTGAGCTGGGAGATTAACTGTGAAATAAAAGTAAGCCAATACAGTATGTGCCACATCCAGATGATAAATCACGTATTGTTGTTTAGTATAACTTTTATGCTCCTCTCCAAATGACTCCTTAGTATCTTGGGAATCTCCCATACTGCATGCAATTCATTAGCCTTTAAGGAAATTGGCTCAGGAGACACTGGACCTCTCTGTGAGTGGAGAGAATGTGGGTGACAGTACCAGTGTATGGTCTTTTGGAGGAGTTCTGTGATTCTTGCAGTTGCCACACTGGTTTCTTTATTCACTTGGTTCATGTTTATGTCCTGTCTGTTGTAAAGGATGCAACAGATTTCCAAGGCTCCTGAAAGCTATCTGCCTTTTACTTGAAGTCACAGGGTTTTATAGCTATGAGGCACTTTAACTTTCTTCTGTTCCAGCACCTCCTTTTAAAAGTAAAGAAGATGGGCTTGTGAGCTTTAAGTGGCCGGTGTAGGTTTACATGGGAATTTAGGGGGCACACTGGATTTCCCTTTAAGGAGAATCATGCCCATTCTATTTTTAGGCCTGAAACTTTTAAAGATTACTTCATCCTATTAAAGTTGGAATATTATAGTAACAAAGAAAATTCTTTTAGAACAAAAAAGTATTTTGAATTTTTAAAAAGTCACCTATAATCTCGAACCAACGAGAGCTACTTTCAAAATCATATTACCTTTATTTCAGGTTTTTTATCTACATATATGAAGGAAAAATACAGGCTTAACTATTTACCCTGAATAAGTAAGACTGTTGTTTTATTCAGTTCATACATTTATTTGGAAAATTTCATCACATTATAAAACATTTTCTCCAGGGCATGACTTTCAATTTGTTACTTTCAAATATTATGGTTTTTTTTTCACATTGTTTGAATTTTTTAGTATTATTGCTGGTCTCTTTTTTTTCCCCACTCTGAGTTCAGCAATTTAGGACTTTATTTATTTATTTATTTATTGTGGGTACTGGGGGTTGAACTGAGGACCTCGTGTGCCAGCAGGCGCCTGTGCTGCTGAGTGATATCACCGGCCCTTTTTTCGTATGTGGGTACCAGGAGTCGAACTCAGGAACTCGCACTTGCCAGGCAGGCACTTATGCCGCTGAGCTATCTCACCGGCCCAGGACTTTTAACAATAAAAAATGACATAGACATGAAAAATGGAAGAATATTGATGGAACATCAATCTTTTTCAGTTTTATGTCCAGGGTAGTTTTATGTGAATAATTGATTCCAGTTTTATGTGATAATATGTAAGTTTTTCACACCTTATTTCTATATCAAGATAGATTTATAAATTAAGTAGATTTCTTATCATTTGCATTTGCTCTACTACCAACTATAGACTAGCTTGTAAATACCAGTCTGTATCTCTTTAAGGTATTGTGTACATTGGTAAGTCTCCAACAGCATATCCTTCTATTCATTCAGTCACTCATCTGTTCTTTCATTCCAGTGTGTAATTAAGTTCTTGGCTTATAAGCGCATGCCACACACCATGGCATGTGGAGAACAGAACTATGCATATGACATTGCCTTGCTTTCAAGGAACTTCTATTTTAGGCAGGTAAGTGGACAGTTTCACACATGTGGAATCACAGAAAGGAATAGCTTCACAGCCTGAAGATCACAGAGAAGGGCAATCCAGGTTGCATGAGAGCAAAGACATAGAATATTCAGAATAGCCGGTGTGCTCAAGGAACACTGGAGTGGCTGGAGCCAGGGAAGTATGGAAAGAGACAAAGAAACAGATGGCAGACCACGAAGGGAGATATGCTTCTTTTATTTGTCATATTTAAATAGAAAGAAACAAATATCTTTTTACCCGTTTGCACTTTTTTACCTGTTGCAATGTGGATAGTTCATGTGGGCAGCTAGGGATTCTCAGGGCTGTAAAGTGAGCTGGAGAACAGCGAGCTTTGAACTCTCATTTCTTTCTGTTTCTTAATGATATATAATGAAGTTTCTTAATATTTCTTCTTTTTTGAGTGTTTCTCAATTGTGAAATGGCAATAGCAGAATAAAACAATCATGTCCACAATATTTAAATATTATCTTCAATGAGAGGATCGATTGTTTACTGAAATTTGTGTTGAACTCACTTTGCACTTTTAAATTTCCTCTCATATTCAGGCTGTATAAAACTTAGAGCAATACTTACTCGGATTAATAGACATCCTCTGAAATTATTATTGAAAGAGAAATGCAGCTTTATTACCTTCATATACATAATTTGAATTAAGCTAATAAAGAATTGCCTATTAGTCGCCTTGATGAACTTGCTTTGATGAATACATGAAAATAATTTGTAATTAGAATAATAATTCTATGCAAATAAAAGCTGATAGGGTTTCTCAGTGCCTGAAAACAGTTTGTTTTTTGCGGTAGGGTACAAATACCTGTTATAGTTATACAAATAGGCATGGTGGTGCACGCCTATAAGCCCAGCCCTCTGGGAGGCTGAGGAAGGAGGATTTCAAGTTGGAGCCCAGCCTGGGCAATTCAGCAAGACCTAAGGGTTTCTGGCTCAGTTTTATAGATAAGAAGTCAGAGATTCCATAGAAGTTAAATGATTGGCTCATGTCAAAAATTTAGTAATTGATGAGAGTAGGCCCTGTACTTAGGTCCCTTGATTATTACTGTATCCTTCTAGATAATAGTTTATACAGTTGTTATTATTATTATTGTGGTATGGGGGATTGAACCCATTTCCGGCACCTCCTCATCCCCCTTTTTAAATTTTGAGACAGGGTCTTTCTAAGTTTCTAAATTGCCCAGGCTTGGCTTGAACTCTTGATCCTCCTGCCTTAGCCTCTCAGAGAGATGTGATTACAGGTGTTGCCACCATGCCTGTCTACAATTCATTTTCTTAGTATCACTACTACCACTTGTTAGCTAGAGGATAGGTGTTCTTTAACACTATGTTGTTTGGATTTTGCATAAATTCTTGCCTTATATGCACATGGTGTGATCAAGAAACCTTGATTATATTCTCTGAAAAAAAGCATAATGTGATATTTACTTTATGATTGCCCCAAAAAATTGAAGAAACCCCATCATACCCAAATGCTGCAAATAAATCTTTACTCTTACGTTTTTAGGATTAAGTTGAAATTTCCAAGTTTTGGAAGATATCACCATAGATCTTCAGTTATTAACAAAATGGAAACGCTTAATTACATAAAGGAGGCCATATGTTTCAAGAACTTGGAACATCACTCAAAATAATATATGTGTTTTAAGAATATACCAAGAAAGAAAGGAAGAAGGAAAGAAAGAGCTTTATTTTCTTACTCTTCCTTGTTTGCTTTTATGAATTAATATAGAAAAGTTAAACATCTAAAAGCTTGCAGTATTTCCTGGTTCTTCATTTAGATATTAGTGTAGAGAGCATGACCAGATCCATTATTTCACAGTTAAGTAACAAGGGATAAGAACAGATCCCTTAAAATATGTTTTTTCATTATTTTATAAATATGATGACATACCTATATTGAAGTGATTTAGCATGTTTTAGTAAAAAATTAGTGTCTTTCTTGTAAATATATAGATAAAAAAGCAACTCCAAATCCACATAACATTAGCAATGTGGAACTTTCCTGTATGTATTTCTCATTATATTATAGAACCAGCGTAAAAGACCTTTTCCTTCAGGTCTCTGTATCAGGATTTATTGCTGAAAATAACAGGTATTCTTCCTTGTTCCTCTGTCTTTCATATAAAAGAGTGTGACATGAATACCTAGTACAGCATTATATTCAGGCTGGAGTACAATGATTTTACAATATCCTAAGTAGCATTGTAAATTCCTTCGCATTCTGCAGAGCTTTTCTCAAGAACTTAATATAAGACGTTCTCATCTGTCTATCTTCCACGACAACCCTTGGAGGGACTGATGGAATTTATTACATTTTACAATGAGCGAGAATATAATGAGGGTAGGATGGAGTGATTCATGGTAGAGTAAGACTCCTATTGAAAACAAACAGAAAATGGTTCATCACTTTAAAAAATCTGCTTAAATGCATCAGAGTATATTTAAAGTAATGAGATTAGGAATGGCTAAAATTTCTGAGATAGGAAAACCATGAAAAATTGAGAATTTGCTACATCTCAGCATGGCTAAAAAACTGAGAACAGGGACTGTGCTAAGGCTAATGGCTCCTGTTAAAGGAAGAGAACCCATAGAAGGTTTGAGTGGTCTCGTGGCAAAAGTGAGTTAAAAAAGTCGATTGATAAACCTCAAAACACAACTATTTCTCCTCAACAGATCTGCTGAATTCTGAAGCTGAATTAGATGTAAATTAGAAAAAAAAAAAAAGCTAAACAAAAATATTCTGGGAATTAACGTTGAAGTGTTGAAGATCTACTGGGGTAGTGAGCTCGGTGAACACACTGGATTCTAGTTGGAAGCTGTGCAGTGTTAAAACTCCGGAGATGGACTGAGCCGTCCTAAAACTGCAGCCCAGCTTCAAAGTACTTCAATCTCTGTTTGGATCAAAGTGATTAACTCCGATTATCTACACCTAGCAGAAAAAAGGGTAAACCCTCTCTGGAGGAAAAAAAACATAATCTGGAAACCCTATGAATTTTTAATACAATGTTTCACATTCAATTAAATATTACTGACAAAAAGTCAAGAGGAAAGAAGTGTCGATAAAGTCTGTCATGGGTAATCCAGATATTGGCATTATACAGGTATCTAACAGTCTCAGTTTTTTGTGTATCAGCTCTGCACAATGAATGTAATCATTTCATAATGCAAACATGTACTAATAAAGACAAATGAAAAAGGAAATTGTCAGTATATAACACAGATTTTTAAATTGCTATGATTAATGTGTTCAAGAACTGAATGGGAGTGAACAAAACATAAATACTTCCACAAGGAAAGTAAAAATGTAGAAAAAGAAATGCATATTAAGCAATCAAATAATATGATATCTTAATTAATAAATATGTTTAATAGCAAATTAGGCACAATGGAAAATAGAAACAATAAAAAATAGCAGACAGCTTAGTAGAACCTGTGCAACTAAGCACAGAAAATAAAAATAAAACAGAAAAGGAGGATAAGAGATATAGAATATAATGCAAATGTCTAACACACAAATAATTAAAATACTGGAAGAAAAACAGAATTTGTGACAGATGCAATAGTGAAAGGAAAAGATGGCTAGGAATGTCTTGAACGAATTCTGGAAGCTCTATGAGTCACAAGAAGAATAAGTACAAAGAAGATAAGACACATCATAGCAAAACTGATCACAACCAGTAATAAAAAAATCAAAAAGCAGGGTAGGGTGGGGAAGCACACAGTGGTGGGGGAAGACATTATTTTCAAAATAGCAGTAATGATAGACACACCCTATGATAATGATAGATGTAATGATAGATGACACCCTAACAAGGACAATGGAAGCCAGAAAATAATGGAATTATGTATTTAAAGTAATGAAGGAAAATAATTGCCAATCTGTAATCTCTCTCTCCCTCCCTCTCTCTTTCTTTCTCTCTCTCTCTCTGTCCCTGTCTCTATCTCTCTATCTTTTCTTTTTTTTTTTTTTTTTTTTTTTTGAGACAGGGTCCCACTATGTAGGCCAGGCTGCTCTTGAACTCACTATGTAGCCCAAGCTGGCCTCAAATTAATGGTGATCCTTTGGCCTCAGCCTCCCGAGAACTGACTCTAGGGTTATAGATGTGCTCCTCCATGCCTGGCAACCTACCTGTATTTTTTTCCCCTTTGCAACACAGTGTTTTGTTTTTATTAACTTTATTGGTACAATTTAGATATACATAATGATTGTATTCATCATGGGGAATTTGTACCTGCATAGGATATATCTTGATTCCTCTTTTTTCCCAATCTCCTCCCCTCCCTTCAACCCCTCTTCCCTTTCTTATTTACAAAGCTTTGTTTCCATTTTATCTTTTTTTTTTATCATTTTTTCCTTTTCCCTTCCTTCTTCCCTCCTCCCTCCCTAGTTCCTCTTTCCTATAATTTTTTAACCAGTGAAAATTAAGGTAAAATAAGCATTTTGACTGAAGGAATGTAGCACACATTCACTAAAACATATAGTAAAAGAAATTCCTACAAAAGAAGGAAACACATACGCAGAGATAAAAGAAAAATAGAATGAGAAATATATAGCAAATAAAAATAGTGACTGTACAAAGCAATGATAATAATGCTAGGAATTAAATGTATATGGATTCAAAGTCAGTAATGTAATGACAATAATGCAAACATTTTTAGTAGAGTGTAAATCAAATTAAAATTTTTCTATGTTCTAGTATTACCAGAAAGTAGTAAAAACAATATTTTTTACTAATGAATGTGAACATTAAAGGACTCATAAATAATTTATTACTAAGAACTTCATGCAGGAGAAAATAATAGAAAATACTTTATTAATCTAAAAGAGAAGAAGAGGGCTGGTGAGATGGCTCAGTGGCGTAAGCGCCTGCCTGGCAAGCGCGAGGGCCCGAGTTCGACTCCTGGAACCCACATGCGAAGAAAGGGCCAGTGATATCGCTCAGCGGCACGGGCGCCTGCTGGTGCACGAGGTCCTGAGGTTGAATCCTGGTACCCACAAAAAAAAAAAAGAGAGAAGAAGAAATGAGTCTGATAGGATGTGAGCATATAAGCACAAATAAGGCATTGATCATAAATATATCACTTAATTTCCTCCAATTAAGAATGATTTAAAGACTAAAGCTGTGAAACTATATTAAAAATAATCCCATGTATGCTTATGAGAGAGTCATTTTAATATGAGTACTGCACCCATATATTAAACTTTCCAAGTGTATATTAATTACTGCCAATACTGACCTTATTCTAACTTAGAGCAAGTGTAACCAAATATCAAAAGATATAAATCATGGAGATTATGTTATCTGTTAACAAAGAGGTAGAAATAAATCCAAAAGATAACTAAAAAAACAGATTACTTGTAAATTAAACATTATTCTCTAAAAACCTGTGTATTGAACAACACATAACATTGGTAATTTAAAATCTTTGATCTAAATTTTAATGAAGATAAAACACTAAAAGTTGTAGGATGTAGTCAAAACAGTGAATAGAGGATAATTTATATCTTTAAAGCTTATATATAAGAAAAGAATTACACTGACTACATGTCAGTGATACAAGCTTCCATTTCAGGAAACCTGAAAAAGAATAAAAAGGCCACATAAAGTACACAGAAATGAGTAATGAAGATAGCATCAGAAATTAAGGAGAAAATAAATTCATGATAGAAAAAAGCCAGCAAAACCAAAAATTGGTTCTTTATCAAGATTAATTAATAGCAAATTTTATCAGAGAAAAATAAATTATCAATATGAGAAATTAAAAAGGAGGTAATACTACATATCCTGAAAAAGATAAAAAGGTAATTTTAGATAAAAGGAAAAGGGAATACTCTCCACATTATTTTGTGATTCTTTGATGCAATGACTGTAGCAGAATGAGAGAATTAGGAACCTATGCGTTGTGGTGTTACAAAATAATTCAAAAGGACTTTTAAACCTTTTAATAATTTTTATTAAAATAAGGAAAGCTAATTTACTAATACCCATTTTAAATCCATAACCATAGTCAAGAGTGTTTTGTAGAAACAGGCCAATTTAAATGTTGCGGGATTTAAGTACTTTTAGTACAAGTAAGGTTGCTGATGATTTCCTCCATGCAGTGATGCTTGCAGGAGGCTGGCAGAATAAAAAACTTCAGCTCACCAAGTCTTGGTTTCTTTACCCATTGTTACTGAGCCAGTGGGAAAGCCCACAGGCACCTAAAACTACACGTTCTCAGCGACACCATCTTAAGGCAGCTGCTTTTACTTCTCTGTGTTCTAAGTCATTTTTCCCTGCACACCCACCTCCCCATTCCACACAGTTTCTTTTTTTCTTTGAAGAGTGTCGAAAAGTATTTGGTGTCATTTTATCTTAAGACCTTCGGAAGTATCAAGTCTTTTCTTCTTTAGTATGAAGATACTTGCTGATAGACACACGTCGTGATATCCATACAGTTCTACCAATTCAGGATGTTTTATTTTGTCTACAATGACGTGGAGGATTTCCAAATATATCATAACTACGTAGCTGTACATTTTTTTGAAACTTCTAACCAAAAAGAGTGGATAGACTATTTAACTTCATGCTTTTTTCAACTTTAGTAAAATACTTTCTAGTCATTATCCTCTTTCACACTATTTGCGTGGGAGAATTTGCATACATTTTAATATCAGTCTCAAAACAGTGATTATATGGTATGTACTGTAACTGTTCTTAGCACATCACACTAGGAGTTCATCCATAATCAAATGCATATTACTCAGTTGCCCTCTTTAGGCAATTTTTCTTTTCTAATGGCACGTGTTAGCTGCATTACTTGAATCAATAATCCAAGCCTCTGTCTGTGGGAGGTGGTAGACATGGGGTAGCTACATACAGGATGCTTGTGGAGGAATACATTTGAGGAAAATGAGAAGCAGGAAAGAAAATGAGAGAAGATTTTGGTAAAACAATCTGGCAATGTCCCGTGCCTGCCTCCTGCCTCCATTTGATATTTAAAGGGAAAGCAGACGCTTTCACCATAGTTTAGAGAAGTGCTCTGATAGATATGTTCATTCCAGATTTTATTAGGTGAGTCATGGAGGGGAACCCAGGAAAGAAATTCATGTCAATACTTAAGCATTAGTTTACCATTTTTTTCTTTTCTAGGCTCCTTGAGCGATTTTTAGGCATTATTGCTTTACCTGCCACAATCAAGGTTCTTGTTACATTCATTTGGTGGACAAGTCATCATTGTAATTTATACCTAATTATTGTCCAAAGGACAAAGGCCTCTCTCATTGCCCAAATATGTGCTGTTGGGCCAGATACTCTGACAAAAATAGATAGTTATTTGGGGTTGGATGCGTCTGTGCTGGCAGGATCTATTCTATGTACCATAGGAGTGTTAGCACTCTCCTTGGGTTCTACCTGTTAGTTCCCAGTACTATCGCTGCCTTCATTTGTGATAATCCAAAATATCTCCACCCATTTCCAGAGATCTGTGCAGAATAAAGTGGCCTCTGATTGAGAACCTCTGTCATAGAGGAAACGCTTTGGGAAAGGCAGATATAGAATATATGGGAGAGTGAGAGTAAGGTGGGCTTGTGGGTGGGGAGGAAGATGCTGATGGACCATGGGCAGATGACGGTGGCTCAGTTATCAAGCATCTATGGAGTGCAAATGATCCTGTGAGAAACAGAACACTGATAGAAACATTTTACAGTAGTAGGAGGATTGATTTGGTTAATTTGGAAGGCAAATTTGAAGTGGGGTTGTTCTCTAGCACATTGTACCGGATGGGAAACAAACTAGGATGGGGAACAATTGCAAGGTGAACATGGTGGGGCTGATGTCATGGGCTGTTCAGACCCTGAGGGCTTTTCCAAAAGCAGTGGCAGTTGAGATGCAGGAGGTCATCTAGCCAACCAGGTCTTTCCATTCATGTATTGACAGTGCACAAATTGACAGATGCATCCTCATAATGACAGATTTTTAAGAAACATTTTATTTTTTATTAGTACAGTACATGCATGGTGTACCTGCAATTTAGAGTCATCTTGGGGAGTGGATACATATACATAATGCAACTTGTTTCTTTTTTAAATCCCTTCCAGTAGGATAAGATATGTCATGTGCAGGAACTTAAGAACTTCAAAGAATATAAATATTATTTATCATAAACATGAGCTAAGATTAATATCAACAAGAATGAAAATGGAGAAAGGGGAATTAGAGGAGGGATGATAGACTTTTAAGACATTCATGTGTTTTCTAAAAACTCTGTAATATGTACTTTACCATTTTCATTAGAATTAGAACTCTTTTCTAAAGTGATTTTATGTGTAGACTTGTTGAAGTGTCAGAAAGCATTATTTTTCTGCTTTTGTTTTCCTGCTTTCATTTTTAGTGCTATATCAGGACAGAGAAAGTAAGAATATGATTTTTCATTTTCATTTATTATAGATCATCATGATGAATTTTAATATATGTATGTGTTATATGTAGATGTTGATATTATATCTGGTATAATGAGCAAAAGTCAGTTTTTTTCATGAACGGTTTGACTATCATGAAGTAATCACTATAAATATTGGTATCATTATCTTTGATCAGAAAAGATAGCAATAAAATAAAGGAAATTCTGTGTTTGTTAGGCCGTTGTTTCTTGTAGAAAACATTTTGCTATTGTGTTAATTTTACTTATACATCGTGATTAGTTTATTATAAAAAACTAGTGTAATTCAGAACTGGAACAATCAGACAAAAGAGTTTACAAGTTGAAGTTCTGATTATACAGGGTTGGATTAAACTCTCGGGAATAACTCTGTCACCATTAAGACCACACCACAAACGAGCAAAAGGATGTTTAAATAGCAACATGTATATAATAATACATTATAGACACAAAGCTGTGTGGTTGACTTTCTTATTTTAAGCATAGGAAGAAAATGCCCCTGTGGATATTTCTTTATTTGTGTGTTTGCGATCATTACTTCCTTTGATTGGTTTTTGGTTCGGCAGTAAGAGAGTACAGTATGCTTCCTGAAGGCAGGGACCATCTCTCCAGTGTTGTCATCTGCAAACATCTTAGAAAAATAATTGGAATTGACTTGTGTTTTAATTCTTCTGAGTCTTCATTATGCTTGAATTTTGGGCCAACCAGTAAGTTGTGTGTTTAAAAATTAAAACAAATCTCAAATGTGAAACTGGCAGTAAAATGTGTTTCTTATGATAGAAGTATGATCCATTACTTGCAATGAGTCTATAAATCCCATCAAACGCTCCCTCTAAGCTTTCTTATGGTAGGTTGCCAAGCACAGGATATAAGACATTTCTTGGTTGTTTTACATATTTTTTCTTCAAAAGAAAGTTTCAATTGTGTTAGGATACAAGCAAAACATTTGAAGTACGGTTATGGGCATCTGGTGTTTATCTCAGTTTATGGTGGAAGAAGTTGTTTCAGAATCTTTGGATATCACATCCAATCAGGAAGCCCCCTTTTATGGAGAAAGGATAATTATCTCACTGGCTTATCTTAGGGCTGGGGGGAGTTTATATGCTCCAAAAATATATAATTAGCAAAAGAAGATCCATTTATTAATAGAAATATAAATACTTGTTTTGTAGCAATACATTGTCTTTTTGGATGTATATTAATGATACTGCTACATCAGTAACCTGGTAAGGAATCAGCTTTGGATGAAGGGAATCTGCCTTAGGGACTGGAGGTTCCTCATGAGTTCTGATGGTTCTGTCTTGCCTTTCCTGTTTTATCTCCTTGACTTGTTTACATTCAAGCCACACATTCTGTCAGCCTCACTGTTTTCACTCAGAGTGAGATCTAACAGTTGGCATCTAGACTTCTTAATGTATCCCCCCTCCTATTTTTGTGTAGCTTTCGCTACACAAGATGATTTAAAAAAAATCATTATTTCCAAATCCTGTTATTTCTGACCATTGAAAAGTAACACCCACCAGGATGCTATTTTAAAAGGTGCTTGTGTAGTGCACTAAGGTGCTGGCCAGTAAATCAATCTGGTTACATTCTGTTCTTGTTAAAATTTTACACCCACCCTTGTTGGTAGAGCGAGAGAGGAGTCACCATGGGAGGCAGATGCCAGTATTTTCTGCTTTTGTAAATACTCTGTAGTCTTTGTGTGCCTTGTATAGTATATCCCTTGTTTCGTACTTTTTTGCTTTTCAGAAAAATCCAGTGAGGAGTGGATGGCACTGAACAACCTATCTGTGAGATAGACAAAAAGGTAGAACCAGTTACCTGAAAATGAAAGAAACTTTAGAGATTAGCCAGTTTTTATTCTTATTGTAGTAGAATTCTTGAGCAAATAAAATCCTTTATAAAATAGCAATATTTAAAGTAATGATGCTGATGATAAAATTTTATTGAGGGAATTCCAATGCTATCATTGTTCATGTAAGAAATTGGAAGGTATGAGAGGTGACTCGTGCTAAAATCGGTTACCAGGAGCTAGATTTTTGCGTATGTGATAGAGCCACCTTCACCACCCCAGACAGCTCTACCTCTAGATTTCTTCATATACTGGGTTACTACGTATTTATATTGCATTAGTTAGTGATATTAGCTATTACGTGATATTAGCACATATTAAAAACATTGAACGAGAGCTCTGCTGTCCAGCTGTGGGCATGTATGTCTTTAGCTGCTAGCTGGACTATTGACTTCAGCTCTCTGAGTTGTTATTGAGAGCATGCCTGCCCCAGAGAAGCCCCAGGAACAGTTTTCAGAGTTGAAGGTGTGTGGTCTCTGCCAACCTGAAGAAATTCACAGGCTGGCACTGGAGATGATGTGATACGTTTTGGAATTGTAGTGGTCATGCCAGGAAATAAGAGAGAAAACATACTGAAGCATTTTTCTCTCTTTGTCACTATTAACACTAACAGGACAAGAACAGCTGAACCTGGTTGTGTGTTTAAAATAATTGAGATGAGCAGCAAGGCGTGGTGGCACATGGGAGGCTGAGGCAGGAGGATTGCCGTGAGTTCGAGGCCAACCTGGGGTACATAGTGAATTAAAGTCCAGCCTGAATTGCAGAGTGAGACCCTGTCCCAAAAAGCCAATTAAAAAAAAAAAAAAAAAAGGAGGACCGGTGAGATAGCTCAGTGGCATAAGCGCCTGCCTGGCAAGCACAAGGTCCTGAGTTTGACTCCCGGAACCCATATAAAGGGAAAAAAAAAAAAAAAAAAGAGATGAACTAGGGATGATTAGTAAGTTTAAAAGAAAATGACTGGAATTACCTCTTGCTGACTTTGAGATTAAAGTCACCACTTTTTTCCAAAAAGGGTCTGATATTACTGATTCTTGAAGTGAATAATCTTGCTGACTTTCTCACCTTCTTGATGTTTCATAGGATCATGAGTTCTAGGCTGACAAAAAGGGATAACAATGAAAGAAAGGAAAGAGCAAATATTGAGTGGGAATAGTGATGTGGAAAGAGGGAGAAGAAGAGTGAAGAGCTGGAGAGAAGGGGAGAGGGAGGAGAAAAGGTCTCAGCATCTCTAGGAGGTTTAAGTGTGTTATGAAGAATAAACTAGTAGTCTAACATGTGAATGAAAATCTTGGGCGCCAAATGCACATAAAGGATCTATAAAGGTGGCAGCGGTTGCTGACAACAGTGGCACGTGCCTGCGGTCCCTGGGACCAGAGGGTTGCTTGAACCCAAGTGATATTTATCTAATAGGACAGTGTTTTGGGATCTGGCAAGTCAGTGGTCATCTTTGGTTGCAAGTTGTTTTCTCTCTGAAATTCTGTTTTGTTTTGTTTTGTTTTTCTTTATGTGGGTTCTGGGAGTCGAACTCAGGACCTCGCGCTTGCCAGGCAGGCGCTTATGCCACTGAGCTATCTCACCGGCCCTCTCTCTGAAATTCTAAGTTCAGTAAAATGGGTATCTGCTATTAATTGGAAAATTTTCTTCTCATCTTGTTTGTGTCAGCTAGACTAAAGGTTGGTCATTTATTGCTGTAATGATAATTAATCCAATGTTATTACTTTAATTGGATGTAACTAACAGAATACATATGCTTTGATATTTTTATTTTCACTAAAGATAATGGGGCTATTAAAGTTGTAAAATCTCCAATAAAATTAGCCATTATAAATTTTAATATTCTTGCCTTAAAGTAATGAAACCATGTGTTTCTGAACTTTTCATTTTTTTTTCTTGTCAGATGGTCTTTTCTCATATTCATTTATTTTAATGCTGCAGTGAACAAATCATTTAATAATTTGGGTTTCTTTCTTGTTCTTTTAATGTAAAACAGGAGCTTGAAAAGATACTTTTCTTCTAGAAGGCTGTCTTTGTTATTTTAATGTTGCTTTTACCCTTCTCCTAAAATGTCAAACCTATTTTTTAGAGCATTTGAAGGGGCTGGTACTTGCTGTTTTATATTCGTTTATTTCATAAGAGGTTAGATATCTGGCTTTGGTTGCTTCATTTCTCTTAGTTACCTTTAAAACAATTATAATTAACCTTCCTCTGTTAAATAAAGAAAAATAAAGAAGTTCTTGATGAAATCCCTCAGAAATTTTTAGGAGAAAGCATTCACTTGAAAAGTACATATCTGAAAACTTTTGAAGCAAAGAGTAGATAAAATTTTTGGTTCAGAAATATCACTGAAGTAATTTTGTGGGACAAAGAGGTCTTTTCTGAACAATCCTCCTTTAGTGTGTGCTTTTAACTGATAAAGTCCATTCAGTGCCAGATTGCCAGTGCCAAGGAAGTACCCATAAATCATGAAGTTTTCCCAAAATGTTTTTTGCTGCCTGTCACTTAGCTGATGTTGTATGCAATAATCACCTGTAAAAGTGACGGCATAAGATATCAATTCCACAGAACTAAAAAATAAACGCTGGAGTTTTCAAACTAGCATTCAGTTCCATACCTGGAAATTGGCAGGCACATAGAAGATACTAGTAAAATAAACTGGGATATTTATTAAGAAATATGTTTCTCAGATAATAGATTTGGCACAGGAAAAAGTACTACTCCACAATCCGTTTTCAGAACAGTGCTCCAAGCCAATGTCATTCCAACCTCACTAGCATAATTTTGTTTTGAAAGTATGAAAACTGGGGCAGGCATTGTCACGCCAGGAAAAGCCAAATACATCACTATACGTTTGTACTTTAAAGTTATGGTCGATTTTTAATTTCTTCAAACAAATTCTAGTCACCAAACACAAACCTGCAACTAAATTCTGCATTTAGCATATCAGGAGAGAAATACAATTAATTAGAGGAACAGGCTGTTTGGAGCTTTGGAAGTTCACCTCAACACTGCAGATTGTTGTTTCTCACAGTACCATTTATGGGTCATGTAAATCAGAACATCTGTGATGATCAGTGCACACACAGATTCCAAGGCTCCATCTGCCTGCTTACATACAGTATTTGGGTCATACCCTGATATCCACATGTGTAACTGGTTCTCCCAGGAAGTCTTCAACCACATAAAGTGAAATAGCAATCCCCATGGAAGACAAATAGTATATAGGTTTATTTGGGCAGCCATTGTGGGAATGAATTAGACATCATTGCATTTGTACTTTGTTCAAGAAAATAATGGGATGTCTGGGATGTTTGCTTTAGATTCTTGTTTTCTGTGCCCTTAAGTATCTGGTTTTTAGTTTAGAGCTAAGGGAGAGAAGAAGGAAGGGAAAAGGAATATATAAAACTAGTTGTCTTTGGCATCACATCTAAAATGCCCAAATATGGCTTCATCACAGTGACTGTGTGCAGAGGAAGTGAGAGGAAGTTAGATAAGCGTGTCGGGCAGGTAGGCAGTATGGAACGGTACATGGTGAGCTTAGAAGTTTTTATTTTATTCTGTAGGCAGCTGTGAGCCACTGAAGGTGGAGCAGGGGAGTTAGATGATCAAAGTTTGTCTTCAAAAAGTAAGGAAAGAAAGTCAAACTATCAAGTGGGCTACAGTGGAGAGGGCAAAATGTTTGAAACTGCAAGAGATTTTTGTTTGCATTCATGAAAAGAGAAGGCCTGTGCATGCCTAGACTCAACAGAGAGCAAAAGGCTAGTTACTAGTTAGAGGATAAAAACAAAATGGCCCCTGATCAGAAAAACACCCTGTGAGCAGATCCTATTCAAAGCCATAAATATCATCCTCTCTCATAACACTTGCAGGTCGCTGTTGGAGGGCAGCTTCTTTCTTCCAGATATTTTCTGTGTTATTGAACTGGCATCCTGCTCAGTATTCTGAAGGCTCACGTTGGTTGACTCAGTAACCTCAGAACATTTTGTTGGGATATGATAGTTTTCCAGGGAGACTATGGTGGGATTCTACCTTGGCTCGACTTTTGCTTTGATTATAGAGGAGTCTGTTTGATAGCTCCTGAATGGATTCATTTGGCCATTGGATATCAGTGTACGTGGTTGTCAATGTGTATGCGACCGTCGTAGGATAGATAGTCCAACAGTAGTGACTGAAATCTTCCCTCTCCTATCCACATTAAGTCAGAGTTCTCCACAAGTTGCCATCTCATCATTCTTTTGATGAGAAATGTGGGACAGTTCATTCTTTCTTTCATTTCTCAAATATTGCCTGCCCACTGTGGGTCAGTTCCTATCTAAGATGTTAGAACTGTGGGATTATGAAAGAAGAATTTTCAAAGTCAGATATAGAGAGACAAGCTCTTTATATATATATATAGTGTGTGTGTGTGTGTACTTATATATATATATATATATATATATATATATATATATAGTGTATATATATATATAAATGTATGGAGATATATATACACACATAAAATATATAGATAGTATGTATATATAAGTATATAGATATATAAATATATAGATATCATATGTGCATATATAATATATATGTATATATATATATGTGTATAAAGAGAGTGTTTCTCATATTTACAGAGACATTTGTAATTTTTTTTTTTGTGGGTACCGGGGGTCGAACTCAGGACCTTATGCGCCAGCAGGTGCCTGTGCCGCTGAGCGATATCACTGGCCCTTTTTTCATATGTGGGTACCGGGAGTTGAACTCAGGACCTTGCACTTGCCAGACAGGCACTTATGCTGCTGAGCTATCTCACCAGCCCACATTTGTGATTTTTAAGCTTGACATTATGGCCATTCTTATAAAATCATGATATATAGTATATTAAACATTATTATTTTCTTATGAAATTTTGTTTTATTTTTTCATAGAAGCAAGACAAGTGTTTTATATTAAAATAAAAAAATTAAAAGATATAGAGAGACAAGCATGTCCATTGCTAAGTATTGGTTACCATTTTTCTTAGGATAAACTAAGAAGTCCATTTGGCCTTTAGAGCCCCATACCTTCCAATCCCCGAGTAGCTGCTGGTCTTATCATGTTCCTCTCACCTCCTGTTAGATGTGTGTGTTTTTAACAGCACCTGGCACATTCCAAGATGTGCTCTGTCCCAGAATTTCTTCCTTTGCTCCTTCTGCATCCAGGAAACTTCTCTGATCTCTCATTTGTCTAGTTAGCCTCCACATATCCTTCAGAAGTTACCTAGAACTGTTATTTCTCTGAAGATTCCTTCATTGTCCTCTGACACTAGATGTTCACTATTTGCTATATATTTTCCTCATTCCCTGTGTTTTGCCTTTATATCACTTATTGAGTAGAATTAACTATCTTTATAATTCTTTTTTCTTTTATTTTTGTGGGTACCGGGGGGTCGACCTCAGGACCTCATGCGCCAGCAGGTGCCCGTGCTGCTGAGCGAAATCACTGGCCCCTTTTTCGTATGTGGGTTCCGGGAGTCGAACTCGGGCCCTCACGCTTGCCGGGCAGGCGCTTAAGCCGCTGAGCCATCTCACCGGTCCTCTTTATAATTCTTGTTTAATTTTTATTTCACTGAGGAAACTTCCACACACTGCCTAGCCAATTAATGCACATTTTTTTTTGTGGGTGCTTGGGGTCGACCTCAGGACCTTGCGCGCCAGTAGGTGCCCGTGCCGCTGAGCGATATCACTGACCCTTTTTTCATATGTGGGTTCCGGGTGTCGAACTCGGGCCCTTGAGCTTGCCAGGCAGGCGCTTATGCCACTGAGCTATCTCACCGGCCCACATTTTTTAAGATAATTGAGTGAACAAGTTATAAAGTTCACTTTATATGAACTGAATATAGATATGGATATAGGAGGAATATATCAAAGTTTACTTGGAAGAACCAGGGAATGTCTTGATACCAATACTTTAAACCTAGTATCTGCTTACCACAGAAAATAATGACCACTGTCTCTTCAAGCTCCTAAATCATCACCCACAACCTAAATTCTGTTGACCATACAGTATTTACTGTGATGGTAGAAGTTAGCACTGCTTTAGAAAAACTTTTATTAAAATAGGAAAATGGTTTTGAATGTAAATCTTATAAGCAAATAAAATAATTAACATATTTTAAATTAATGGACATTTTCCTAGAGAGTAATTGAATAGTGGTTATTTATGTTTGATCAATTTATACATAATCTTTTCTCACATGGAATATTCTACTACCTGATATAATGACTTGAACACATTTTTTTAATGACTAGTGTTATTATTTGCTTCATTTGGTCTTAATTTTGTATTAATGCACCTGCTTGAAGTTATTTATCTTAATTTTAAAAATTTATTTCAAATATATATGTATTTTATACACCAGCTCAAATGTGTTCTAACCAGACTATGCATTTTAAACTTTCATATTCTATCACTCTTTATTTATTTATTTAAAAAAAATTTTTTTTGTGGGTACCGGCAGTCGAACTCAGGACCTCACGCTTACCAGGCAGGCGCTTATGCCGCTGAGCTATCTCATTCTTTATATCAATATGGCTTTTATAATTTTTTTTTTTGTGGGTACCAGGGGGTCGACCTCAGGACCTCGCGCGCCAGCAGGCGCCCGTGCCGCTGAGCGATATCACCGGCCCCTTTTTCGTATGTGGGTTCCGGGAGTCAAACTCGGGCCCTCGCGCTTGCTGGGCAGGCGCTTAAGCCGCTGAGCCATCTCACCGGCCCCATGGCTTTTATAATTTTTATTCTTTACCAATTTGCCTGTTTGTTACTCTTCATTAACATAATTAGTGGAGAAAATTACAATCTA
This sequence comes from Erethizon dorsatum, assembly GCA_028451465.1. Lineage (NCBI taxonomy): Eukaryota > Metazoa > Chordata > Mammalia > Rodentia > Erethizontidae > Erethizon > Erethizon dorsatum. The sequence goes on from CM051836.1 coordinate 10,357,476, forward strand.
AATCTGTGAAGTTGGAGTAATTAGCTACTCTCAACAGAGTTAGAATCCAAAGAATCTTTTTAGAACATTAATTGGACAATGTATGAAAGCATATTCATGCTGCATAGTAAAAGCAAATTCATTAAAACCATTGTCCTAGGTTATCAAATACATGTCAGTTATTAAAGATTGGCAGTAAAGCAATAAGACTGAAAAGTAAATAAAGATAATCCAATGTACATTTTGTGTGTGTGTGTATGCATGTGTACACGCTTATATATTTGTGTTTTGGGAAGGCTTGGTCTTTTGAGAATTTGACAAATATTCAAAAAGACTTAAGAATGCTTGAATGTATAGCAGCCAATAGAAATCAAGGAATTGATTATGGAACAGATAGTAGACAAACAAGTCTGTGAGAATCACTGAAAGAGGGCTTCCCAGGGGATGTTTCTGATAAAACAATGAAAATGTGACCTCTTATGCATTTGTAAGGATGCAGGGCCATAGCTTGAATTTAATATCACAATAGTAGGGTAAATATGTCATGTATGGTTCTCAATGAACACATTAACTTAGTTAATAAGATAATAGCGGAAAAATATTAGAAACTAGGTAAGTTGGCAAGCTAATACCTGATACAAAGGTAGCTTAGGTAATACAAATTATGAATTTTTAAGATATTTTGAAGATATTAATTATTTATATGATAAATCCTGTAATAATTTAATGCTTAAATATAACTACTGCACAGTGGTTTTCGTTTTTATGTAACAGTCTCCACATCTTCATTATATATATATATATATATATATATATATATATATATATATATAGTTGGAATCATAGTATATGCACCGTTTTGTATTTTGCATTTCTCACTTAACTGTGCATCATAAACATTTTGTCCATTTCTATATAGTTAGAATAATTGTAGCAGTATAAAATTCCATCATGTTGATGTATTGCAATGCACAACATCATTGCATTATTGTTGCATGCTTAGATTGTTTCCTTTATTTTGGTCTTGGTAATGCTACAATAAATACTATTGTAATACACAGTTTTTCTTCCATGCAATTATTTTTAGAGTACATAGTCACCAAAATAGATTCATTGGAAAAAATGTTTAGAACATTTTTATGGTTCTTGTTGCTTTGGTTTTCTGATTTTCAGGTCCTGCCAATTTTATTCTGCCACCAACCCTGGCCATGGGAGCTGCTTTTCTCATATCTGTGCCAAGAGTAGGTTTAATCATTAGAAATGCTTTTCTTAATTTTATAGGCTTAAAATGATATTTTCGGATTGATTCAATTATGGTTTCTGTTGTCCTTTGAAGACAATCGCCTTCTTAATAGACTAATTATTTGTATTTCCACTTAGGTAAATTACATGTTTCTCTCATTTGGCTTTTTAGCTAATGAAACTCTTTTCTTTCCCAAATAGTAAGAATTATTCTTACTAAGAAATTTTATGTTGTCACCAAGAAAAATTTTAGAATAAGAGCAAACCAAGAGATTTTTCCTGTTCTTTGCATGTGAAGCCTGAGTATATCTTAATATATAGAAAATAGGCCGGTAGTGAGTCTATTTCTATTCCTCACTCTTCTGGCTGCTGAAGCACATCAAAACAAACCTTAAAATTCTTTTACAGGAGAAGATACATATACTTGAAAAAATAATCTATGACTGATGCACACAGATCATAAGTTGAAATAAAACAAATTTGCCTTAAAATAGAGGCATCCTAAGCACGTTTCACTGTAGATTTTTCTTGAAGCATCAGACATGCAGAATTTATTTTTCTTTATTCAGTTCAGTAAACACTTTATAAAGACAATGTATTGATTGCTGGGAAGGATACTAAAATGGCATAGGTTGTGATTTTAGCTTTGAACAAGCTTTCAGTATAACGGGAAATAAAATATATATACAAATAACAAGATATGGGGTTATGAGACTGGAGAATAAATAAATTTTATTTACATATAGAAGCAAAGAAGAACTTGACTGGGATGGGAAGTAAGCAGGGCCCATTTACCAGTATTGACAAAATTCAAAAAGGTGAATTGAGGAAGAAAGGTGAATTGGAAGAAAGGTATCCTGAGAAGAAAGAACAAGAGGTAAGTCATAGCAACAGGCATGAAGAAGGAGATTGGATGGAGACAAAATACCTGACACCCACAAGTTAAAGGAGGAGAGGTTTATTTTGGCTCGCAGTTTGTAAAAGAGTCAGTCTACAGTTGGCTGGCTCCAAGGCAGGGCAGCATGACAGAGGGGCAGGGCAGTGGAGAAATGGCTCATGGCATGGTAGCAGGAAGCAGAGAGAGATCAAGGGAGGAGGGGGGAGAGACCCTTCCAGGTCACACCCCCAGTGAGCCACCTCCTCCACCACCAGGCTTCACCTCCCAATATCACATTTAGTTATAAACTCATTAGTGAACTAATCAGTTGATGAGTGTCATGCCCCCGTGATCCAGTCACCTCCCAAAAGCCCCACTTATGAGTGCAATAGGCTTTGGGGGACATCTAGATAGAAACCATAATAAACTTAGAGACAGTAAAGTATCCTATCGTTGCTTCAGCCCTTACACACTGTGGTGGATTGACAACTGGTGGTCAACTTGTAACACCCAGCTGAACTGAATCAGCGTGGTGCTGGTGTGGAGGGCCCACCTGAGGACTGTTGCCAACAACATAAAAAGGAGAACTGGAGAGGAAGAGGTGGTGCTGTTGGTTCTCCTCAAGGAGCTTGTCACGCTGGCTTTCCTGATAGGAACTTGGCTGTTCTCATCGTCGGAGGAGCTCGGGACCTCATTGTCACTGAGGATGGCTGTGGTGACTTTCGGGGGAGCTCTGGTCCTTACTCCGAGCGTCGCTTCCTGGCTCCGGGGTAGATCCCTCAGCCTGCTGGCACAGAGCCTTCATCCCGCTGGTGCAGACTTTCTAGCTTCCACTGCTGACCTTTGGGCCTTCCCAGCGCAGATCCGTGGAATATCCTTGCATGAGACATTGTTGTGGGCTCTGGGCCTCTAGTGGACTCGTGGAGGCATTGCCATGGGCTCTAGGTCTTCAGCTGGACTCATGCAGGACACTGCTGTGGAATCCAGGCCCTCAGCTGGATTCTTTGGGTCTTTAGTGTGTGGACAGATTTCCTGCACTTTTTGTATATGACTCTTTGGGTGACTATTACAAAATAACTCTATAAATTATGTGTCCTGTATTGTATTGTTTCCCTTGCAAACCCTGACTACAACACACACTTTTTTTGCCAAGAATGTTCTGTAAATTGTTTGTAGACGTGAGAAAGAATAATGTGTTATAGTGGAAAGATACTAGATGGAGAGATATGAAGCTGGATTTCAGGGATAGAATACCAGGTTCTGGAGGGTCAGTAAATCTGCCATCTGGGGCTTGGCTTTCCCACATGTAAAATGGAAAGAATGAACTACATATTTCCAATGCTCCTTTCAGTTTGAATCTTCTAACGTGTGTTTTGAGATACTTTAAAGAGCTATTTTCTTAAAAATTTTATCTTCCCCATGTACCTGGGGTTCTATCATGATTATTTCATTTCTTTGTATTGCAGCTTTTAAATATTCAGTAATTCCTCTTCCAGATGGAAATAACCCAAGGGTGGTATAATGAATCAATTTGTTGTTGTGAGTTCAGCGGGATTTAATTATATTAACCACCCTTTCACCTGATAGCTGGAGGAGGAGGAATATGTCGTGTGAAAGTGACTTTTTGACCAGACAGAGTCATAATAAAAATAATAACACAGCAAAACAATTATGTAGGACTTACCATGTGTTTTCCTATACATAAAGTCACTTAATCCCCATAAAAATTTTACAAATTTTGCACTCTTATAATCCCCACTTCACAGATAAAGATTATGAAGTGCCGATACCTACTTACCTCCTTAGCTTCTAAGAGGAAGAGCCGGGATTTGAACCCAGGAAGTCTGATTGAGATTCCATACCTTTAGCCACCACATGGTAGTTTTTCCCCTCCAGAGTCTGTGTGGACAGACACATCTGTAGCCTTGGAGTCTGTCCATAGAAAATGCAAAAAGCTCACTCTCCATGGGAAGCAAGTAGAAGGGTTTTGGAAAAAATGAAAATGTGCCCGTGACACCCTTGCAGCCTTAACATTTTGTTCTGGAATGTCATGATCTGAAGTGAAGCGATGAAAAAAATATAAACCTTTCCCTTACCTGAACTGTATTTTAAAAATGTAGAAATGTAGTTATACAACTGTGGTGCACATTGATTTCAGTTACAGGGCTTTGTAGGTGGATGGATGTGGTTGTTAATTTTGAGCTCTTGTTATTACAAGACTAGAATATCTAAGCAATGTGGCTGTGCGGATTGGCAGCACCACATAGATTTTCTAGTCCATGGGTCATATTTAGGGCCCATGTTCTTTATGTGCTTCCTGTCTCTGTTCATTGAAAAGTCAAGCTTTAATCAAAGTCCTATTCTTTTACCAGTTCCCACTGGGAAATAGTTTTTCAATAGAATAACTTTGAAGTCTCCCACATCCTTAAACCCCTCCCCCCATCTCTGTGTCTCTGTCTCTCTGTCTTTCTTCCGCCCTCTCGTTCGGCTCTTTGACCTAGCCGACAGGCAGTGTTAGAAAAAAGTGTCTTGTTTTCAGTATACAGAGGTGATTTGGTGATCAATTAAAAAAATGCATAAGGATGTGTGTTACAGTTCATATCTAGATGTCCCCCCAAAACGTCATGCACTCATAGGTGGGGCTTTTGGGAGGTGATTGGATCATGGAGGCATGATATTTATAGTGAATAGTGCACTGATGATTTTATAGCTAAATGTGATGTTGGGAGATGGAGCCTATTGAAAGAGGCGGGTCACTGGGGCCATGGCCTGGAAAGGCCTCTCTCCTTCCCCCGCCCCTCCCTTCCCTCTCATGCTCTCAGTTCCGCATCACCAGGCCTTGAGCAGCTGTCCTCCACTATTTTTCTCTGCTGTTGTCCTGCCTTGGAGCCAGCTGACTGTGGAATGAAAGGTGAGCCAAAATAAACCTCTCCTTCCTTTGAGTTTCAGGTATCAGGTATTGTGTCTCAGCTGCAAGAAAGTGAGCAAGGCAATATGCTTTGTGATTGATCTTCCTTACAAATGAAAGGGTTATTATATCATTTTAGTATTTACACTCCAAGTGACCACTACCTGGGAGATTCCTTTGTTGAGAGGAAGCTGGAGAGTGGTTGAGATCACTGCTTTAAAAATACACAGATAAGGGTTTCAGTTACTAGCCTTGTTCTTCAGGTTTTATGTGTCACAGGCAATAAGGCATTGACACTCAGATTGACCCTGTAAGCTTATTGTAAAGATTAAATGGATAATACATTTAAATTGCCAAGCCCAGCCCCACAGTGAGTAGTTGATAAATCTTAGCCTTTGGTGGTAGTGACAGTAATAGTAATAGAAATACTATTCTAAAAGCAAATGCCAGAAAAAGCAATAGAACAACTCCTGAGTAAATTACTTAGTATATACCCTAAACTTAAATTTATCACTTTTAGACAAAATATACTAGGTAAATTTTAAGAACACAAATGCATATCTTACGTCTTTATAAGCTCATTCTCTTTGACCCAGTTATTTCACATGTTGGATTCTATTGTAAGTTAATTATGAGGGATAAGGCAAAGGCTTATCTACAGGAATAGTCATTGAAGTGTTATTTTTAACAGTGACAATTAGAGTCTAAATATCAAGCCGTAGGAGAGTGTTTTAATATATCAGAAAACAACTCTGATATGATGGGAAGTTCTTTTGTAGAATATTAAAAGATGCTAAAAATAATATATAATGGCTAAAACCAGTATTTATTGTTTAATATTTCAGCAAAGACAAGATCTTATTACGATTTTAATCCTATTAAATATATTGATGTTAATAAAACATGTGAAAGAAGTATATATATTTCCTCAGCTAAAGGTGGAGATGAAGATGGTAATGATAATGCCTACTTTAGAGGGATTTTATGAGTACTGTATGATGACTACTACATGGCTGATATGTACTAGCTGTATTGTTGGATGTTTAATGTATTTTCTAAATTTTACTGAAGTTTCATCGTACACTAATCATTCTTTACTCATAATCATTATGTTCCAGGCACTGAGCAAGGTGCTGTGGATACAGAAACTATTAAATAGGACCACTGAGCATATGTAGCTAACAATGCAATGAAGGGGGTGGTATGTAAATACACGAAAGAACACTGTACTTAGAGCTCACTTTTAAAAGTCTGAAATCAGCTCCTAAGGCATGAATCATATGTAGTCAAAATAATCAGGGGCACAGTGACTCAATATGTACCTTTGGGTGCATTTTTAAAAGGTTGCTCTCTGGAAAAAATGAATTATAACAAGTTACCTCTTCCTTTCATTGGAGTAAGCTGAGCAGGGGCAGTGGGGTACCGGCTAGGTTTCGGCCCCTCTTCCTTCTAAGAAGACAAGTTCATGCTAGATGCATCCTGTTCACTTGAACCCAGATGCCCTGAAAATACCCTTGAGCTGTCTTGAAATTGACCATGAAGCACAGTAAATAAGATTTGGTGTCTATAAACTTGGACAAGAATTACTTTGCGCACTGAAGTTTGAAAAGTCCTGAACTAGGTTAAATGATAGAACAAAAGAACAATCATAGGCAGCTGTCTGCATAACCCACAGCACTGAGTGAAGAGATGGTGGAGAATCCTAAAGTGTTTCTGATCAGCTGTAGTTTTCTCTGTTACATTTTAATGTGAAGTCTAGGTAACTTGAATGTAGAATGATTTTTTTTTTTTGTTCTTTACGAGCATTGTATAAGAAACTATATCAGAAAGCATCTAATCCAGGGGCTCCCTCATAGTAGATGTTTATTAAATATTAGCTGATCAAAATCTCATCCTTTCTTGGTCCTACTTGCACATTGTGCTTTCAAAAGTTGCAGAAGAGAAAAGTGCTTCCTTCCTGTTTTCCCCTAGAGGTCCTGTTTTGCTAAATAACTGAATAGCTATCACTTATTGTCCCTTGGTGATTGTATTACCCAGGATTCTCCAGAAGTAAAGAACCAAGAGGATATTATCAATTTATCTATCTATCTATCTATGGAGTTTTGTTATGAGGCATTGGTTCATGTGATCATGATAGCTGAGAAATCCCACCTTCTGCCTTCTGGCAGCTGGGAACCCAGAACAACCTGCTATGTAGTTTGAATGCAGAAGACATTGAGATCTCCCCCCTCCAACGGTGAAGCAGAAAGAAAAGGGATGAATTCCCTTTTCCTCTACATTTTGTCCTGTTTGGGCTGTCATTGGACTGGGAAGGACAGTCTACCGTGTTCACTGATTCAGACAAACTAATTTCATCTGAAACATTTTGACAGATACACCCAGAAACAATATTTGATGATGATGATGATGATGATGATGATGATGATGATGATGTTTAATCTGGGAATCCCATGATCCAGTGAAGCTGACATATGAAATTAACCATCACTGTCAGCTATTTCTTCTTTTCCAAAGTTGGAGCTGAAGGGTAGCTCTTTTGGGATACAGTGTATGTTAGCACAGAGTGTTGAGCAAAATGGTAAGGTGCTCCAGAGAGCTAAGGAGTGGTTTCTTGTGACTAGCTGCACATTGACTCTTTTGTTATAAATTTAAAAAGTAGCCAAGGGCTACAAACATTGCCTTTGGTATGTTAGAGAAAGGATCTCCGGGCACTTCGTTCCTTACGCTATCATTACTAGTTTGCCTGTATCTAACCGTCTCCTTCAGGGAGTTCAGAACTGGACAACAGCAAATTCACATTTGAAGTTCTTTTCCTAATCCCAGATTACCACATGAGGATGGCAGGAGCAGACTGAAGGAGACAGCTTCTTACAGGGAGGAAATCATTCGCCTGTCCCGAGTCACCAGGGCTTGATGAAAAGTCAGATTAGGAGGGATTTAAGCTGCTGTGGAAAGCCTGGTGCAATGCCTCTGGAACATTAATCTTGAATATTTCCACTCCACTAACATTGTCCAGTAGTATTTTAACATTCAACAAAAATAGGCAGCCAGTCTTTAAAAAATGATATATGCTTTTGGAAGAAAGAAAAGTGAATTATAGGAGGACTATATGGCTATCATCTGGCAGAGAAATCCTGAGTGAACTGAGGGGAGCAGGAATGCTGGGGTTCACATCTTAACATTTTATGTGACAACTGTCTTCACCTCTCTATGCCTCTGCTTCCTCATCTGTAAAATGGGGACCACAATGGCATCTGCCATCTGGAGCTTTTTAGAGAATGTGTGAGTTAACATTTAAAATATAGCACAGGCTAAGCACTGGATAAATGTGAGGTACCATTATTATTATTATTACAGTGATTGATAAAAGTTGGCTGGTATTCGTGTATGTGTTCATTATCAAATTTCCCATTATTAAAGTCTTTTCTGCTCTTAAATACTTGAAGAAATAGTTATTCATAAAGGGGTAAATTTTTACAGGAAAAATAAATGTTTCACTTTATATGCACCATAATTTACTTATTTGGTTTTTTTTTTTCATTTAAAAAACTATGATCTGTCCTAAAATTTACTGTTCACAGAGTACCTTCACATGCAGTATTCTCTCCAAACCCCAGCAAGACAGTTCAGCAGAGGTTCTGGGATATTAGGTTCACTAATCCAGGCTCCTGAGCTAGTGAGCGGCTAAGCCCTGCCTACCCATGTCAGATCACAGACACATCACTCTAGCGGTTATACGAAGTGGGGGGTGCCTGGTGTAGTAGAAGAGTGGGGCTTTGGGGTTGTTAGAATTGTTGTACCATCCCCTACTATATGGGTCATGGTGGGCAAGCTCCCTGACTTCATGGAGAGGACAATACCATCTTTAGACTTGTGCAAATGAAAATAAAAACCAGTCAGATACCAGTGGTACCAAGACCTCTTGTAATCCACATGATTCTATTCCTAGTCATTCATGATTCATGTACTTATGTGAAAGTAGAGAAGAGACGGGAGGAATGAAGGTGATAAAGAGTGGAGAAAGAAAAGTCAACCTCCTCTGTAGAGTTGGAAGACTTGCAGACTTTATTAGCAGCTCAGCAGCATGGGGAAAGGTTCCCACACACTGACTTCATCTTTTTGCTCCTGCGAACGAGGTGTTCTAGACATAAAAATAGAGGAAAGGCGAGAACATGTGTTCAGAGGTAAATGGTGCACTGCGTTATACCGTTCTGGTGAGGTTTTCTAATTTATTCAGAATTAACATTTTGATTGTGAAGCAACTGCTTGGTCTAGGGGATCTTTGGATTAGACCATCTTGTTCCCATTACTTCATTTCCATATGGTGCTAGGAGTTTAAGGTGAAATGCTAGAAAAAAACAGGAGCTTGGTGAAGTTATGAGAAACATGTCAGAAAGGTACAGGAGTTTTTGCCCATTTGTGCCGTGGGGATTACTTGTGTGCTGATAGTATTATGGTCAGTCCAAGATCAAGGAATGCAAAAGACTGGTATTTTTTAGACAAATTTCAAACACCATAGTAAGTTTCAAAGGATGTTGTATTGAAACAGAGAATCTGTTTGCTGGTATCAAATGCAATTCCTTAATAAGTCAAGTGATGATAGGTCTAAACTATATCCCCAAACAGCCTATTCCTCCGCAGATTCAGTACCTGATAGCATGTTGCTGTGTTTGTTTCCCATGTGAATACGGTGTGCTGCTCTTAACTGTCACACTTTTAGAAACATGATCCACTTTCTGCCCAGCAGTCACAGTAATCTTTTAAAACTCTAAATCAGATCTTCTTACTTCCTCCTTTAGAATCTTCCAACAACTTACGATTTTACATGCTGCACTTAAAGTAAAAATTTAAATTTACTGTCATGGTTTACAAGACGTGGCTGATCTGACACTTCTCTCTCTATGATGTCATTCCTCACTATTCCCACCTTGCCTCGTACTTTCTACTCTCCCTAGCTTTCTTGCTCTTCCTAATGTCATCCAGACTACCCCGTAGCTCTCATCTTTGCATTTGCTGTCCCCTTTGTCTGAATGACTGTGCCCTTCCTAGCATGAAGTATCCATTCCAATATCACCTATTTAGACTGAACTTCTCTTTCTGCCCAGTACATATAAAGAATGTTATCTGCTTGTTTATTCACTTGTTTATTATCTCTATCTCCCATGAACACAATGCAAGCTCCCTGAGAGGAAGAATGTTTGTTTTTGGTTATCATTCCTAGTATTTAGAAGGTTCTTGATCATTTTGCTGAATGATTGAATGAGTGAATGAATGAATGAATATGATTTAGATAGCAAATATCCATCAATCATTGACTACAACCTGATTACAGGATCCTTGTCCACATTTACCCCCTACTACTTCATGCATTCATAAATATCTGTTGAATTGGATGCAACAGGAACATCTATTTTCCTGTTCAGAGAAAAGATATTCTTTATGTAAGACAAAATTAAAAATATGTCTTGATAATTACATTATTCTGAGAGGAAGCATACATTTTGGATGACTAACCCTATCAGTTTGCCTTGGACTGATGGTTTTCCCAAGAACAGAATTTAGTAGCTCACCCTAATTGCTTTCCCCAGCTTTAGCGTCAGAAAGACTTAATGTTGTCATTTAGGAATTGTATTTTAGCTACCAGGCACAGAAGCCAGAAACAACAGTATTTTAAACCCTAAGAGTTTATTCTTTTACATAAAACAAATTCAGAAATGAGCACAACAGATGGCAGCACCAAGTTCATCCATGACCTATGTTCATTTTAGCTTGCTACTCCACCATCCTTAGTATGGGGCTTTCATCCTCAGAGTGGCCTCGTGTTGCAGCATTGCTTCGAGAGCTCCTTCAGCCATCACATTTACAGTTCAGCCAGACATCCGGGGGGGTTAAAAGGGTATTTGCCAGCTGTCGGTCATTCTCTGAAGGAGGCTTTCTATGTGTTCCCCCTAAAATCTTCTGTTTGCATTTCATAGTTTCTCTGTCACCAAAAGGGAGACTGGATAATATGAGATGGTCTCTTAGCTGGGCATACTGACCCTGAATAATTCTTTAGAACAAATTCTGATACCAAGAAAGAGACTGGTAATGAAGAACAGATACTTAGGAGTTTCTGCTCCATCTGGATTTATCGCTTATGGGCTTAGAGACCTCAGGAGGCTTGTTTAATTTCTGTGTCTATTTTTAAATATGCATTATGGCTATGAAAACAACAACGATAATAATGGTAACTACTTATCTATTGGATTCCACTATTTGTCAGGAATTTTATATACGTGATGATCAACCCCACATTACATCTCTCGCAGGTGGGTTATTATCCTCATTTGGATAAGAGGAACAAGGCTTAGCTAGTAGAGGTAAAGACACAATTTAAACACCACAGTTTGGTTCAAAATTCATTCTTTTCATTAAGCTTTGCTTTCTACTTTATTGGCTATAAAAATTAAAAGAGGAAATGAATGTACACTGTTTGACCTGTAAACAATTTGTGTGTGTGTGTGTGTGAGATGCTGGGAATTGAACTCAGATTCTTTGCATTGCACTATACCCACAGACTTGTTTATTTTTTTACTTTGAGACAGAGTCTTCCTAAGTCATAAGATCTCCAGGCTGGGCTTGAACTTGTGATTCCCCTGCCTCAGCCTCCCAGAGTAATTTGATTACAGGTGTGCATCAACCAGCTCAGCTTTATCTGTAAATGTTTGAAATACACCAAAGCAATGGCTCTGCCAAAATTAAAAAAAAAAAAAATCTTTGTTTTGCTTTTACAGTACTGGGGAGTTTGCCCTGGGTTGTACACTTCAAGCTAATCCCCCTACCCTTGAGCTACATCCTCAGACCAAGAAAATATCTTTGAATGTTCTACAACAGCAACAAAATATCCCTGGTAGATGTGTATAGGAAGTGTTTGGATGCCATCTCAAGCTGATTGAATATGAGGAACAATGCCCCCTCTCTGACTTCTGATGTTGAAGAACTTAGCTTGCTAAAAATTTTTCTGGTTAATTTGACTCAAGCCTCTGCAGTTTTGTTTTCCTGTAGCTCTGCCCCCATAGGTACTGGCGAACTTGGCCATGAATTTTGAAATGTTGCTTGAAGGCGGTGATGAAATCATTTCTCACTCTCTGCTCTGTCTAAATGCGTGCCTGTAATCCCAGTATTTTGGGAGGCTTAGGCAGGAAGATTGTAAAGTTTAAGGCCAGCCTGGACAACTTGGAGATTTAGTGAGACCCTGTCTGAAAATAAAATTAATTAATTAATTAATTAAAAAAAATAAAAAAGTGCTGGGCTGTAGATAGAGGTCCCTATGAAGGCCTTGTGTTCAGTCTTCACTACTGCAAAAAAAATTCATGAAGTTTTAAAATACCTGTTCTTCTGAAACTTTCAGCAAAGCACCATTCCCACTAATAATGCCTTGTGAACAGCTGATATCGAGTTTTCTGTAATTTACACTGCACTCTTCAGTCTCCCCTGTGCCTTTTGAAGATACTGTTTTCCAGACTCATTGGACCCCTTCTCAGAGAGTGGTCGCTGTATTTATTTCTGGAGGATGAGAAAAAGGAGGGAAGTGAGGAGTATTCTTGCATCCTCAGGGCTTGAAGAAGATGGCTAGTAGATGAACTGAAGAAACTCATACCTACTTGGAAATACATTTTGGAGGAAAATGAGTAGAATCAAGTCAAAGTAGCAATACCTGTATCTTTCTTTTGGTCTTTTATTAAGATTTCTTTGTTTTGTAAACAATGAAAGAACACATTTTGTGAGTATAGTTTCTGTCAAAGTGTTAAAATGGAGTGGGAAAATTTGCAGAATAAAAAGTCTCAGGTTGTATTATGAATTTGGAATAATAAAAATCATAATTGTGTATGTGACATTATGCTAAGACCTCTAAATTTATTCTCTCATTTCACTCTCCAAATATGCAAAATAACAATATGTAGGAGGCAGTGACACCATTTCTATTCCGAGATGAGGAAATGGAGGCCTAAACAGTGCAATGCCTTTGCCCAAACCACTCTGCTAGCAAATGATTGAGGATGGATTTAGATTTACTTCTGTCTCTGAGGGAACTGCAGTATATTTGTGTACTAAGGCCACATTCACAAAATGCCACAGGCTGGATGGCTTAAACAACAGAAATTTATTTTCTCACCAATCCAGAGGCTGGGAGTTCAAGATCAAGGTGCCTGCAAGGTGGATTTCTCCTGAGGCCTGTCCTTGTCTTACTGATGAACACCTTTTTCCTATGTCCTCATGTGGCCTTGTTCTGGAGTTTACACTCCTGGCATTTTTCTTATAAGGGCAACAGTCCAACGTTATCGGGATCCCACCCTAATGATGTCATTTAACCTTAGTTACCTTCTTAAAGGCTCTATCTTCAAACACAGTCACTTTGGGAGTTAAGGCTCCAATATGTGAACTTTGAGGGCATCAGGGGCACAATTTAGTCTACGACAAGAGCCAGTGAGCTTAACCAGTGTATTCTGCTACCGATTAGGCAATGTAAGTTTGGTTAAAAGCATTATAACATCTGTGGCCCATCATGTGTCCTATAGATAAAACAAAGATTTGGTTGTTAAATTTTTGAAAACTTCTCTCAGTCTACAATCAATACAATTATGAAATAAATATTCTATAATGCATTGATACATTCGGTCATTCTTGACTGGTATAAAGTTAAAATGACGTCATTTTCGTGCAGCCTGTGATGAAGATGGGAGAGTATAGTAATTTCTGGAAGTCACATGGGCTCTCCCCTCTGTATTTACCATTTTCCTATGGTGTTATTGGCCTTCTCTTTTCAAACACAGAGGAGTGGAATTTTTCCTCTTGCTTCTTTACTAATTTATCTACCAGACAGGCATTGCTTATTTGATATGTGGCAAGCGTTCTTTTTCCAAGCTTAGTGATTGAGTGCTTATTATGTGTCAGATACTCTCAGAGGGCCATACATTCATTGTATTGGATTCAGTGTTTCAGTAAGCCTATTAGGTTTTGCAGATGGAAAAATTGAACCTTTCTGTGGTTAAACAGTTTCTCTAAGGTCAATCAGCTAGAAGAGATACAGTTGGCATCTTCTTCAGTTTTGTCTGATTCCCAATGGAATTCCTTAGTTCTTGACCCAGTGAGAACTGTGAGTTGTGTTGTTATGATTTAGATCTAAAACATCCCCCCCAATTCCATTGTTTAGGTGTGAGGATTTTGGAAGATGATTAGATCATGGGGGTACCATACTCATCAGTGTTTCATAGTTTCATTCCTAGCTGAATGTGCTGTTATGAGGTGGGGCCTGATCAGAGGAGGAAGGTCACTAGGGGTGTAACCTGGACGGGTGTATTTGCGTGTCTAGTTTCTCCCTTCTTTCTTTGCTTCCTGACTGCCATGGGTTGAACAGATTCCCTCTGTCATGCTCTTCCACCATGCTATTTCTGCCTTGGACCCAGCTGACCAAGGAATAAACCCTCTAAAACCAAGAGAAAAATAATTCTATCCTCTTTTAATTGTTGGTGTCAAGTTTTTTTGTCCCAACAATAGGAAGATGATTATACAAAAGATTGATACCAGCAGTGAGGCTTTTTCTGTGTTTGTATCAGACCTTTGGAACTAGTTAGTGGGAAGAATTTGCAAAAGTTTGGAGAAGCCAGCTAGAGAAGCCTTAGAATGCTATAAGCAGACCTTAATGGGAGATTCTGGTTAGAGCTCAGAAGGCCTAAACGTTGGTTGGGTTGTGGACAGTTAAGGCCAAGCTCATGAGATTTCAGTTGGAAATGAGGACTCTTAGAAACTGGACTAGAGGCCATGCATGTTTCAGTCTGGCAAAGAATTGTCCATGTCCTAAGACTGTGTGAAGTTTAATTTAAACATGCAGGCTAATTAACCTGGCAGAGGAAATTTCAGGGTAGCAGCAGCTCAACATTCAGGCTGTGGGTGCTTTTAGCTAGATCTACAGTGATAATCAGGAGCAAAAAGTAGAAATGAAAGATGTGCTAATTATGCAACTTGGCCAGAAAGGAAATGCATATAAAGTTGGGGCCAAGGAGATTGTGGTTGCTGAAAGGATCAGAGCCATTATAATGAAGCCAAGTACTTTGCACTGGGACAATAGGAAGGATGCCTGAGAATATCTAAGGAAACGGCCAGTCCGCACCCACACAACTTCAAGGGTATAAAATTGTAAACTCCTTTAAAAGACTTTGAATTGAGAGGGGATATTAAGGACACCCTATTTACTTAGGGCTGTGTAGGGAAGTGTATCCCCAAGTTCAGGCATCGAGAAACAAAGAAGCTACTGCACCCTTGCTCCATGGGTCCTTGCTACTGCTCACTGCTGCTTAAGCAGGCCACAGACCTTGGCATCTGTCACATCATGCTGGTTTTTCAGGCATGCATAATGCAAGAGTGATGGAATCATACAAGTTTCTACCCAGATATCAAAGCAAAGCTTGTGAGATCTAGCAATATGGTCCTGAGAGGGTGATGCTGAAACTTCAGGAATGAAGCCAAAGGCTCACTGGAGATCCCAGGAAGTTGGAGATGCCAGGAATGTGCAATGTCTGCCAAGGAGAGCCTCAGGCAGCAAGTAGAGCCAGTCCAACTAAGAGGCCATAAAGGTGGGGCTGCCTAAGCCCTTTCAAGTCCACATTTCACCTCAGCCTGCCCTGGGTGTTGGACTCGAAGCTAAAGAATTTACTATTTACCTTTCTGACTTTTTTTTGGTCTTGCTTTGATTTCTTTTCTGTCACTCTATTCCTCCCTTTTGGAATGGGAATGTTCACTCTGTTGACTTGTATATTAAAAGTATTTAACTTTCCTTTTTTTTTTTTTTTTTTTTTTTTTTTAGCAGTACTAGGGATTGAACTTAGTGCCTTCACACAGCCTTTATTATTTTTTATTCAGGGGCATGGTCTGATTTGGTCACTAAGTTGCCCTGACTGAGCTTACATTTCCTATCCTTCTGTGTCAGCCTACTAGAGAGCTAAAATTACTGGAGTGCACCACCATAGCTGATTCCTTCCGATTTTTACAGGAGTTCATATGGGAACAAGGAAGACTTCTACATTATTGATGGGAATATAAACTAGTACAACCACCGTGGAAATCAGGGTGGAGATTTCTCAAAAAATTAAAAATGGAAATGCCCATTTGACCCAGGTATCCTACTTCTAAATATCTTCCCCAAAGAGTTTAGTCATCATATTACAGGCATACATGCATACCCATGTAGCACAATTGATAATAGTCAGATCTTGGAAACAGCTTATATGCCCATCAACAGATGAATAGATAAAGAAAATGTGATATTTATACACAATGGAGTACTACTCTGCCATAAAGACAGATAGACTTGAGGCATTCATAAGCAAATCATTGCAATTTGAGAACATAATGTTAAGTGAAATAAGTCAGACACACAAGCTTGAAGAGTATATAGTTTCTTTTATTTGAGAAACTCAAAATGTTTATATATATGGAGTAGAATAAAAGATAAATAGGAAATAGGGAGAAGCTGAAATTCTTCCCCAATTGTCTATTCTATTGTTTCAAAAATATTTCAATATGTATGCTAACTTTTTATACTACTAGTTTCTATCAGTGCATTGAAAAAAAGGTTTATTGTTATTACCTGTTTGTTTCTTTTTTGTAAGTGAAAGTATTTTTTGTCTATGACTGATACTCTAACATTTTGGCCATTCTTTTAAGATTATGGCATAGTGTATTAACTATTGTTATTCTCTATTTTGCTATGAAATTTAGTTTTCTTTTTCATAGAAGACTGCTCTTTTATATTTTCTTTATTAATATCTACTTGTATTACATTTAAATCCAATAATAAGTAATGACTTTGCCTTGAGTATCAGAAGAAACTTTGCACTTTTGAGCACTGCTGGAACTGTTAAGACTTTAGCTACTCTTAGAGATGTACTCTGTGAGAGAATACGTTTTGCACAATGTGATTGATATGAGCCTTTTGGGGGCCAGGGGTAGAATTTTACAGTGTCTGTCTAAAATACCCCCCCACAAGTCTCATATAATTGTGGGTGGAAATTTTGAAAGGTATTTGAATCACAGGTGTCCTACCCTCATCAGTGATCTGTTGTTAAATTCCTATCTGAATGTGCTGTCAGAAAGTGGGGCCTAGTGTGAAGAGGTGAGTCACTGCAGGCATGACCTGGACATGCATATTTTTGTTCCCAGTTGCTTCTCTGTCTCTCTCTCCCTCCCTCCTTTTCTCTCTCTTTCTCTCTCTCCCCACTTCCTGGCTGCTGTGGGTTGAGCAGCTTTCCTTTACCTTGCTCTTCCACCATGCTGTTTCTTCCTTGGAGCCAGCTAACCATGTACAGAACCCTCTGAAACCATGAGCCAAACAAACCTGTCCTGTGTTGCAGTGACAGGAAAGTGACTAACGCATGTGTTCTTGCTTAGGCTCTTATATGCCTTACCTACTCTTTCATGTTTTGATTTACAGTCAATGGGAAAAGCAGAATAGATATGTGTCCTTGATATCTGGCCTCTTCCTTTCATGTCACCTGCCTCTCCTTGTTCATGTCATCTTGTACAGCGCACACAATATGAAAGAGGGAGGAACGCTCCTGTGTTTTTATTTTCAAATGCAATTGCTTTGCTACTTTTGACCTCTTGCTGATGAAATAGTGGCAGATGTAGAAATAATTGTCAAGATTCATTGGAGAAAACAGGTTGAGAAGTGCACTTGCTTATTGAATGATGCTTTCCCCTTTCACTGACATTACCTGGACTTTTGTATGCAATTGCTTTGTGCCTTCCATTATTTTTAATTTCAGTTTACAATTAGAGCTTGCAAATTGAATTGCTTTCTCTGAGGAGCTGTGATTTCTCTATTTAGCAAATGCCATCTCCCTCCCCCATCTTGCTCAGCTGAAATTAACATAATTGATTTTGTTCTCATACTGCAAATGGGTCTGATTGGTAGAACATGATCACACTTAGTAATTGGTTGCACAGAGTCTGTAGGGAGAGCAAGTATGAGTGGTGCTCGGACTGAAGACGAGGAGAATAGATGTTCTCCAGGGAGGTACTCAGAACTTTAGGAAAGGATCCTAGGGATTAAAGAGAGCTGGCCCTCTTCACCTGCACTGAGAAATCTTGTGCTGTTTACAGAAGCCATAAAGGGCCTGGCAAAGTACCCTCTTTTGAGTCAGAGAGACTTGGTTATTTCTTATCACTCACAGATGCTGCATGTGTTAACCCTGGATATCCCGGGTCAACACCAGCTCAATGGTTATCATCTTTTAGTGAAAATCTTTAATCAGTTACACAGTTTTTAAGTTCCATATTTGCTCTCAAAAGAGTTGAATTGGTTTTACTCCTATAGATGAAAGAGGAATTAATTTTGTATTGAGAGAGCCCAGGGTGCAAAAAACAGCCATTGTACCCATATGAATAATGAGCATCAGGTTTAGGAACCCAGCTGTAGTTTACTTCTGATGTCCTTTCTTTCCTGAGATGAGTAAGCTTTCCCACTCCTAGTTCCTCCCCTCTCCCTCACCCTAAGCTCTCCCTACTTCCCTTTCCTTGGTCCCTAAACAGTAGCTGTGTTGTCTCTTATTACATCACTGTGACCAAAACACTTTAGAAAAATAACAAAAGAAATGCCCCACCTTCCAGAATTCCCACATGCAAAGGTTGCTACACCGCATTTCACTAAACTTCAGGACATGAGTCTTTGGAGTACATTCCTGATCCAAACCCTAAAATAGTGCCTTTTTTAATATTTACAACCCTGGTAGTCCCTCAATACCTCATTCCTTTCATGTATCTGTGCCCTTGTGTTCTTCTTCCCTATTTCTGGAACACTGTTTTCTCTGCTATTTTGTATGGCTGGCTCCTACTTATTTTTTAAGACACTCAAGCATTTTTATTTTTCAGTATGCTGACTCCCATCTTTAGGATTGAGTTAGGGGTTCTTCTCTGGTCCTGAGGCTTACCTTTATTCTATTACCTGTCTCACTCTATCATAACAATTGCTTGGCTTATCCTTTCCCCCTTGTGAGCTCATTGCCTTATTAAATCATGTGCTGAGGACATAATAGACCTATGAAAAATGACAGTGAGTAGGTGAATGAAAGAAATGTATAATTGATTGCCTTTAATCAAATATTTTCTTGAATAGCATTTCAGATTTCAATAAGATTGTTTTTTAAGCTTTATAGTACTTAGCTTTGTCCTCTGTATACCCTTTCACCTAAATTCTTCCCAGGAATCTTACATATTTTTCATGGACTATTGTCAATGAGCATGAACGTCAGTTTTTAAGAAAGTCATGAAATAGTGAGCTGGTCTAATATTGAATATAAAGAAGTAACCACTGTGCAAAATCAGATTTTTGTAATTGTCATGTTAAATCCAATAGGTGGGAAAAACTATTTAGCATTTGTTGAATGGTTTGATGAATCCTGTAGAGTACCCTTTGCTTTGCAAACTGGTAAGGTTATGATGGTAGTTCTAGGATTTTAGGAGACCTCCTTTCCAACAGAAGGCACTGCTACTCCTCAGGCTATGATGGACCCCAGCAGATGAAGACATCAAAAGAATTGTTCTAAATGCATCACAGCTAGCTCCTTGGAATTATGATTTCTATCCAGCTGTAGCCCAGTTTGCAGAATTTTAAACCAAGGGGAAAATAGTTAGGCTTCTCATTTTTCTAGCTCTAGTCTTGTTACATGCTGCATTTCAGCATTTCTCAGGTTACCAGCAGAAACCTTAGTCAGTCTCCCCAAGCTATGTCTTTAGAGGCTGCCAAGTTACCCCTACATGATGCATGAGCATCTGGGCTTTTCAAGGGACCCACATTTGCTTAATGCATTTCTCTTTTACTTTCTTTCCTAATCATTTCACATGAGGTTGACAAACTTGGCCTCTGACTACCTGGGATCAAGTGAGAATAGAATGCAAAATGATTAACCCAGGGAAGGATCTAGACAGCATGTTTTCTTGGAGATTTGACACCCAGTTGTGGAAGTGCTTCAGCCTCTTTTTCATACTTCCTTGCTTTTTGCCTCATGGTGTTGTTCCCTTAACCCTAATAGCCCTTATATCTCTGCCTATTAAATTGTGTTATTCTTTAATAATAATGCTTCATTCCCTTCCTCCCCCAGCTCTTTTCTTGTAATTATTAATGACACTTGCTTTATTTTGTCTTACATGGTATTATTTGTTTACATGTTTGTCCTTGTTCTAAAGCTACAAATTCTCCAAGGCAGGAATTGTCTTACTGTCTTCTCCATACCAACAGACTGCATACAGAAGCTGCCCAGGAGGGGCCAGTGAGATGGCTCAGTGGCATAAACACCTGCCTGGCAAGCGCGAGGTCCTGAGTTCAACTCCTGGAACCCACATACAGAAAAAGGGCCAGTGATATTGCTCAGCGGTACAAATGCCTGCTGGCAAGCACGAGGTCCTGAGGTCGAGTCCCAGTACCCACATTAAAAAAAAAAAAAAAAAAGAAGCTGCCCAGGAAACATTTATTGATTTGCAAGGAGTGTTTCTGAGAACTTTGCTACACATAAAAATTGAGCGTATGATAGCTAGTCAGAGCTCTATGGCTTTTTAGGCATGTAGTTACCTATATAGGTGACAGCAAAAGTGATGAAAAGTGTGTGAAAGGTGAAATAGCACTTTTGTGGTGGGAGTAGAGGTGGTGTTCATCTTGTACAATGTTGCCTTGCCAGTAGGATTGTGCTCAAGGGTTTTACTCATTAATATTTTTCCATGCTTGTGAAAAAAATAATGTCTAAATGACTGGAGAAGAGGTGGTGCCAGAATGTTTCTATCCTGTGTAACTCATGTGAGTTACATGGGACAATTCTTTAATGTTTTACACAGTTATGTTCTTGGTGACAAAAGTCACCAGGTCTTCATTGTTCCTTTCTGACACCATATGCATGATGAAGATATGGTGTCCGGTGGTTATGAAGGGGAAGTAAAAATTTTAAATAACACCTGCCAGGGATGCTCACCAAGACCAGGCGGACATGTCCGTGTCCAGGGCAAGCCTGATAACGGAACATTCCTTCTTTTGTGTAAGCTTGTCTAACAGATGGCCTTAAAATGTAACTAGAAGTGTTCCTTTGTGTAACTCCTGCCTTTACTGCATTTGTATAACTGATGACCTTGCAATGTAACTTAAAATGTAACAGGACATTTTTTCCTCTGTTTAACCCATGCTTTGTGTAACTGATGGCCTTATGATGTAACCTAAAATGTTTAACTCCCTTAGCTACCCAAGATATCATGCAGCCTTCCAATCATAATGCACTAAATCTGCCTCTGTATTTCCCCCTTGCTTTTCCCATAAAAGCCCCAAAACCCTGCCAGGTGAGGCTCTAGCTCTTTAGGAGAGATCCTAGTCAGAAGCCCACTGGTGTAATAAACTGCCTCCTAAACCTCCTTGGTACCATTTCTTCCCATGTTTGGTCTGTTTTCCATAACGTTTCTTGGTTCCCCGACCAGGAAGATTGTACTGACTGCTTAGGTCACTGGCCGAGGCCTGGCGGCCAAAGCAGGGACCTCTCTAGGCTCCTCGACAGGAAGGCGCACCCTCTAAACCTTCTTGGAGTCTCCTTGGGGGTCCCGGACCACAGGCCCTTGCTCAGCACTAACGGCTCTCATAGGACCCTAAGAGGAGGAAAGGACACAGTTGGGTCAGGTCTTTGGATAAGGTAAGGCCCTCAGGGTGCACCCCAGTCAATCTGTCAGTTAATCCTGCTCAGAGTTGAGCAGAAGGGGAGCCTGATCATCTCCCATTAGTTTAGGCCACCTGTGAGGGAACAGGGGTTGGAGGAGGGTTTAACGTCTGCCTGCTGTATGATTGTGTAACTGTTTGTAACAGACGGCAAAAGCAGTAGGTCATTCCTTCTGTGCTCCACGGTGAAAGGCCCCTCTGGAACCTCAGAGCTACGGAACTTGGTTGGGCCTCAACCTCCAGTTCCATGGACGCATCTAGTGAGGACAGAACAGAGAATCTACTGACACTTATTCATAGTCTGGACAGTCCCAATGTTGCTGAGAGGCAAGCAGTCAGGCGAGCATCAGAATGGTCTCTCTCTCTCTGAGGGACACCCGCCCTTTGTCTGTTGTGCCACCGTTCAAAGGTACACCACACATACTGTAGGGAGATAGAATGGGTGCAAGCCAGATTTAAGCCCACGACCCTAGATTGTATGCTGAAAAACTTCAAAAGAGGATTCCTGGATGACTATGGAATAAAAATGAAACCCCAGAAGCTCCCAACTTTGTGTGAGATTGATTGGCCAAACCTGTGCCCCAATTGGCTGCCTGAAGGAAGTCTCAGTGTTGAGACCGTCTAGCAAGTCTGGAATGGCATAACAGACCCTGAGACTGGTCATCCTGACCAGTTCCTTTATATTAATTCTTGGCTTAACTTGTGTCAAAGCTTGTCCCTTGGCTCAGTGCTTGTGCTCTGCATGATAAAAAGACAATACAAATGTCTAAGACTGCCCCAAACCCACTGAGGTCTGCCCTAAACCAGAGAAGCTTTACCCAATTCTACCTGAAGATCCTAACTCTGATCTGCCACCTCCTTACAATTGCGGGCCCCAAGCTGCCCCACTGGCCTCGGCATCCCCACCACCGGTCCAGGCATAGCTGCCACAGCCAGCGGGGGAGGCCCTGCCCTTCCAGACTCTGCAGCATGTCAGCCAGCATCACCACTGCAGCTGGCGCCACTCCCACAGCTACCACTGTGAGGGCCGCTGCCATCACAACTGGAACTGCCACTGCCACCCTTCCTCCCAGAATCTGTAGCTCCACTAGCATCACTTCCACCAAGCACCTCTCACGGCCCACACCTGTTTTCACCTGCTCCAGCTGTGCCCTCTAGTGGTCCCTAGGCTCCATCAGTCATTTCTGATGCCATGGGACTCGTGCAGCCTACCCAAACCTCTGCTCTGGAATTTCTCCTGTCATCTGGAGGGCTGCATCTTCCACCCTTCCCATCTGCTGCCCCGGCTTCCGGCCTGCCTGGAGCCCATGGCCGCTATTCCAGACACCACAGCTCCAATTCCTACAGCTACTGCAATGCCACCTGAACTTCAGACTGACTCCTTATCAGGTGCTATCAGCATGGACAGAAACACTGACAGCCCTATCATCCATTGCCTCCGCTCCCCCACCCAGCTTGAACCTCTAGTTCATCACCAGCTGCCATTCCGTGTCTACCCCAGAGCCCAGGGAGATGCACCCAACCAACCGCCCTTGATGGATCATCAGCCATTTAGTTCAACTGACCTCCTGAATTGGAAACACCACAACCCGTCTTACTTGGAGAAGGCCCAAGCAATGACTGACCTCCTTACATCCATCTTCCAGACCCACCTGCTGATATGGGATGACTGTAAGCAACTCCTTTTGACCCTGTTTAATATGAAGAAAGTCTCTGCATTCTAGATGGAGCCCAAGCCTGAAGTCCCTGCCACTGTGGTTGATCCTGACTCTTGAGTGAATACTGCCTTCCCCTGAATGCATCTAAACTGGGACTGCAGTACAGCACAAGGCCATGAGGCCCTGGACCAATACAATACTGCTCTTCTGGCAAGACTCAAGGAAGGAGGGAAAAAGCCAATAAACATGTCTAAAATTACAGAAGTTATTCAAGAGCCAATGAAAGTCTGGCAAAATTTTATGAGAGACTCTGTAAAGCCTACTGGCTCTATACACTCTTTGACCCAAAGGGGCCTGAAAATCAAGAAATGGTCAATGCTGCCTTCTTTGCCCAGTCAGCCTCTGACATTAGGAAAAAAAACCAAAAGGTTGATAGCTTTGCTGGCATGACCACCACCCAGTTACTTCAGATTGCTCAAAAGGTTTTTGTGAACTGAGAGAAGAAAAGGAGCAACAGTGTAAGGCAGATCACAGGACTCAGCAAAAAGCTGTTCTCCTGGCTGCAATGGGTAGGATAGCCTATTCCTCACCAAGGCCAATCCTGCTGCAGCAACTAGTACAAAGGGGTCCCACAAGCCTCACAGCCTAAAACTGGTGGCAGACCTTATGTCCTGACACCTGACCAATGTGCTCATTGCAGACAAATTGGACATTGGAAACATAAATGCCCCCTCCATTTGCAGGACACAAAGAAACCTGACTGGAGCCACCCCAGCCTGAGTCTCTTCTCCCATTCTTTGATGACAATGAATAGGACAGACCGGGCTCCATTAGACTAGGTCCCTGGGAGCCAACAGTGTTTGCCAGAATTGGGGGAAAACCTATAACTTTTTGGTGGGCAGTGGAGCTAATCATTCAGTTGTGACTCAGCCTTTTGCTCCTCTGACCTCCCGCAAAGTCCAAGTTGTTGGTGCCACTGGAACCCCCACTGAAAAGAAATTCTGTCAAAGCAGGCCCTGTGAGATTGGTGGACACTTTATCAAACATGAATTTTTGTATGTGCCCAGGTGCCCCATTCCTCTCCTGGGATATGACCTCCTCTCCAAATTAGGGGCAACCATCTCTTTTGCTCCAAACCAGCCAGCTTCTCTCATGCTCGGGTCCACTGCTCCAGGCTTGATATTGACTCTGACTGTACCCCAAGAGGAAGAATGGCGCCTGCCTGAGCCTGAGATGCCTGATAATTAAAACCCTAAAGGTTTGAGAAACTTGTTCCCAGCAGTGTGGGCAGAGGACTCATCTCCAAGGCTTGCCATCAGTCATGCCCCTTTGGTGATCAAGTTCTGTCCCACAGCAATCCCATTGCTGTTAAGCAGTACCCAATGTCACAAGAGGCTCGGCTTGGTATCCAGCCCCACATCTCCCTCCTGAAGCAGATTAGAACCCCGATAGACTGCCACTTGCCCTGGAACACTCCCCTTTTTCCCATGAAAAGAGCCCAACAGAGATTACAGACCTGTGCAAGATGTTCATACCATCAATGCCACCACTACCTTATACTCTTCTGAGTCTGCTTCTTCCTGATGTTGCCTGGTTCACTTGCTTGGACTCTGTGGCTAAAGGTTGGACCCCCTGCCTGAGGGCACTGGCAGCAATGGTCCTCCTAATCAAGGAGGCTGACAAATTAACTTTGGGACAAAATCTGACCATTCAAGTGCCATGTGCTGTTCTAGAGCTACTCAACAGTCAGGGACATCATTGGCTCTTGAATAGCCATGTCACCCAGTAGTGCGGATTGATTGTTAGAAACCCCCGACTTACTTTTCAGCTGGTCAAGCCCCTAAACCCAGCCACCTTCCTGCCCACTGAGCTTGGCCCTCCAGACCATGACTGTCTTGCCTTGACTGATGAGCTCTTTGCTAGCCAGCCAGATCTATGGATGGCACCCTTCTCTGATGCTGAGTACATGCTGTTTGTGGATGGAAGTAGCTCAGTCAGGGATGGAAAATGCCAGGCTGGCTATGCTGTTGTCACTACAGAAGAGATGCTCCTGGCTGGGCCTCTTCCCCAAAACTGGTCTGCTCAATGGGCCAAACTCTGGGCCCTATACAAGATCTCATTTGGGCAAAAGGAAAAAAAATAAACATATACATTGACTCGAGGTATGCTTTTGCCACCGTTCATGTCCACAGAATGCTGTATAAGGAATGTGGGCTTCTCACTGCAGAAGGGAAACAAATTAAAAACAAGGATGAGATTTCTCAACTCCTGATTGCAATTTGGAAACCTAAGAAGGTCACCATTATCCATTGTCAAGTGCACCAAAAAGTAAGGACACTGTCACTCTTGGCAATCACAAAGCAGACGAGGCCGCCAAATTATCAGCAGAAGACTCTACCTGGGGAGCCGAAAGATTTAGTACAGAATTTGGAAGCCTAACATGAAATACCCCCTAAAACTGTCCTCAGTCTCGGCAGCAGGCCCCTCTGTTACTCTAAGGAAGAGATTAAATGGGCACAACAGGAAGGGGCCTACATGAGCCCAAATGGTGCTTGGACTTTACTGGACAATCGGATGGTAGTTCCCTGTAATTTGGCCTATGCCTGGGTAAGATGCCATCACGACGTCACCCATGGAGGCAAAACTGCTATGAATCAGCTCTTAGCCGCTACTATTATATTCCAAAGTTAGCCTTGATCTGTGCCTCTGTTAGTCAGAGATTTATCTATGCAAGGACTGAACCACCATCTGGGCATAAACCTCCACACAGTATCCAACACGCTGGGCTTTCCCCCTTTGAAGACCTACAAATAGATTTTACAGAGGTCAAACCATGTAGAGGCTACAAAGAAATCCTGGTGCTCTTCTGTACCTATTCTGGGTGGCCAGAGGCCAAACAGAAAAAGCTAAAACAGAAAAAGCCACTGAAGTCTATAGAGTATTACTAAGAGAAATAATCCTCAGATATGGGCTGCCCCTAACCATAGGCAGTGGTAACAGGCATGCGTTTGTGGCAGAAATAACCCAAAGGCTGACTAAAGAATTAAAAATCAGGTGGAACTTACATACAGCATACAGGCCACAAAGTTCTGGAAAAGCTGAAAGAATGAGTAGAACTTTGAAGTCAATACTGAGTAAATGTCACCAAGAAACCTGGGCACCATGGGTACATTTGCATCCCATGGCCCTCCTGAAGATCTGAAGCTCACCAGGGCCCATGGGATATACACCCTTTGAAGTTTTGTATGGGAGACCCCCACCCATAATTAGGGGTCTCCAAGGAGACCTATGACAGCTAGGTAATATATCCC
This sequence comes from Erethizon dorsatum, assembly GCA_028451465.1. Lineage (NCBI taxonomy): Eukaryota > Metazoa > Chordata > Mammalia > Rodentia > Erethizontidae > Erethizon > Erethizon dorsatum. The sequence continues at coordinate 10,384,174 of CM051836.1, forward strand.
TGCAGGAACAGCTTACACAGTTGGGAAAAACTTTTTCTCAAATACAGGAGAATATAGCTGAAAGGGCAGTCATCCCCACAGGGACCTCCTCACACACATTGAATCCAGTGGACCTAGTATGGGAAAAAGTTTGGAAAAAGGAACCCCTACAGTCCACCTGAGGGGCCCCTATGTAATTGTTTTGACCACTCCCATAGCGATAAGGGTATCTGAGATCCAGTCGTGGATCCACCATTTGCGAGTCAAGAAAGCTCACCCAGATGACTGTTGGAAAACCTACCCAGATGAGTAAATGCCCCTGAAGACAGCCCTGAGGAAACAATGCACTCGAAGCCCTGCTCTCATCACTCCAGAAGCTGACAGGTCTACACACAGCTGAAGCTGGACAGATGCCGTACACCAGAGGATCTGCCCTGATTGATTCATGTTTTGCTATCCAGTTTGGTTTCTGGTCCCCTACCTCCTGCTAATCTCAGTATTCGCCCTAGGATTCTGGGTTGTGTCCCCAGAGGACTGGAAAGCCCCTTATAAGGTCGCTTTTGTTCTCTTCTGTACTGCTGTAATTGTTGGACTGAGTACTCTGAACTGCCTTTCCTGAGGTTAAAATGATGGTCACTTTTATCCTGTGCCTGTTCCTGCCCAGGCTGCTTAGCCCCCATGCTGGCCAAGCAAATTCAGGACACTTGGAGTTCCAAGTCCAATTGGCTGGCACTGCAAAAACCCTTAACTGAACCAGATGGGACCCCTGTCAGACTACTGTGTCTCTGTACTTTGATGCCTGCCCCAACATAACGAGCCCCTTTTTCTCAGAATGTGGAGGCTTACGTTGGGAAAAAGAATATCAAACCAACAACAAATACGTCTGCCTTGTGTGGGATCAACTGGCTGAACTTTTCAAATGGGGCTTTTGTAGGGATCTAAACAACTTCTTATGTCCTCAATGGAGCTGCCCAAACCTCTACTATCCAGGCAAATATGGACCCATATAATTGGAAAGTACCTTTTACTCAGCCCCCATCTGATCCAAACTGCCAACAGGGAACCTGAAACCCAATAAATTATATAATCTCTGACCCCCCACCATGAGGACTGGAAAAAGGGTTAACAAATTGGTGCTCAAATCAAAGACAGGGGAAAGGATCCAGGAATGATAGTAATTATTACAAAGGCTTCGGTCATGCCCCACATCAGGATCCCTACACCGAGGCCACCATTGCTTCCTCTAGCACCTCCGGCATCCAAATCCAATGGTTGCCAAGCAGCCCCTCCCATGCCTGACCTCTTTCGCCTGGTCAGTGGCACTCACCAGGCCCTCGAAGCTATAGATCCAAAATTGGGAAATGATTGTCGGCTCTATGTACCCCTCACAGCCCTCTCTTACCGTGCCTTAGGCATGACTCTAAATGGCTCTAGCCTTAACTCTACCTCTATCCCTGGCCCTTACTCTGGCCCCACCCAACAGAGGTATGGGGGAATGCCACACGCCTCCTGGGTTCCTCTGAAAAACCAAATGTCTCAGCTGACTGTATAGATGTTCTGATTGCTACCTCATGCTCCCTGATGGCCCCTCATGGAACCTTCTTTATTTGCTCCGATGAGGTTCATCAAATCTTTTTGAGCAGAAAGATGAGTCTGTGAGCTCACCTACCTCATACCTGACCTCTCTATCTACTGTGGTCAACAGGTTCCTATGTATACCTACCAGCCCCACCAAAAATGTGACCCAGTAAATATCAACCTTGGCTGGAATAGCAATAGTAGGGAGTCTAACCCTCAGTGCCACTGCCTTGGGCGTCAGCCAACAGCAGTACTTGCAGTGGGGTACACAAATAGAAGGTGACTTTGGATCAGTACAAGGGACACTTGACACATTCCAAGATCAGATAGACTCCTTGGCTGCAGTGGTCCTCCAAAACCGCCAAGCTTTAGACTACCTCACTGCTCAACAGGAGGGCACTTGCTTGTTCTTAGAGGAAGAATGCTGCTATTATGCTAATAAGTCTGGTGTTGTTAGGGAAACCACCCACCAGTTGTGAGAACGAATAAATCAGAGGGCTCACAACAGGCAGATGGGGGTTCCTACTGGTGGAGCTCCCTAGGAAATTAGGAGCCATGGCTAGGGGCCCTATTAGGACCACTAATAGGCCTCCTCTTCATGCTCTTGATAGGACCCTGCTTATTAAATTGGCTCACCTCCTTTATTAGCCACCAGATGACCCTCAGATCCAGTACCTCCTATACAGCCTTAAATACCAACATCTCTGAAAATGATTTTTCTGATTAAACAAAAGAGGCGGGAAATGAAGGGGAATTAAAAAATTTTAAATAACACCTGGCAAGGACGCCCTCCAAGACCAGGCGGACATGTCCATGTCCAGGACAAGCCTGATAACAGAACATTCCTTCCTTTGTGTAAGCTTTTCTAACAGATGGCCTTAAAATGTAACTAGGATTGTTCATTTGTGTAACTCCTGCCTTTACTGCATTTGTATAACTGATGGCCTTGCAATGTAACTTAAAATGTAACAGGATACTTCTTCTTCTGTATAACCCACACTTTGTATAACTGATGGCCTTATGATGTAACCTAAAATGTTTAAACTCCCTTAGCTACCCAAGATGTCATGCAGCCTTCCAATCATAATGCACTAAATCTGCCTCTGTACCTCCCCTTGCTTTCCCCATAAAAGCCCCAAAACCCTGCCAGGTGGGGCTCTGGCTCTTTGGGAGAGATCCCAGTCAGAAGCCCATCAATGTAATAAACTGTCTCCTAAACCTCCTTGATGCAGTTTCTTCCCATGTTTGGTCTGTTTTCTGTAATAGTAAATGTGCTCTGGTGAGGAATCCAGCTCAACTTGTGGCCTGGGAAACCATTCATGAGAAATGTTGGCTATAATTTTTATTTCTGAAATAAAAGTCTTTTTCACAAAAGTAGTATGAGCTCAATGTGAAAAACAGAAAAACTTTTCAGAATCATAAGTGGCATAAAAAATGAGTCTTCCTTCAGAAATTCTCCAAACTCTTCTCCATCCCTTGAAGACTAAGTTGTATTTATTCAGCAATGAGTGAGCACATACACTTGTGCATGCATGCTATTTGGTATCATCTAAGGTATTGTATATATTTCAGATGTACAACAACTTCCGACATACGTGCAACTATCTACTTTTATCCATAGTTTTGCTTTCTGTGGTTTCAGTTACCAGTCATCATCTGCAAGATGAAAATATTAAATGGAAAATTCCAAAAATAAACAGTTCATAAATTTTGAATAACTTTTATTATGGTATATTGTTATACTTGTTCTATTTATTGTTCATGTTAATCTTTTACTGTGTCTAATTTATAAATTAAACTTTATCAAGCATATGCATATGTAGGAATAACATTATAAAACATAGTAAACAGAGTTCAGAGCTCTCTATGATTTAGTCATCCATTGGATCTTTGAACATATCTTCTGTAAGGGGGAACTATTGTATTCATAAAAATATGGTTGCAGTAATCAAGAAATTATCATGTATATCATCTCACACAGTTACCATTGTCTTTTTTGGTAAGAATACTTAAAAATCTGCTCTTTTGGCAAAAGTATTATATTCAGGATTTTTGCTAGTTTTCTTTATAATTCCTGTATTGATCACCTATTTTACCCAGTCACAGAAAACACCCTTATAGGCAATTTAACAAAATTCTTAGAAGTTTAAGTCCTGGCAATTCACTCTTCCTTGCCTGTCCTATCTTGGACTGCCCTGAGTTCTGGGAATTTAAAGAATGTTGTAGTTTCCAGGGTGAGCACATATCTTGCCCTCCACAGAGTCTGTTAAATTGGAATTTGCTAAGATATGCATCATCCTGCTGTTCCTTGGGCATCTGGTTAGGTGTTGACAGTGCCGTTTGGCCCTTGGCCATGCTGTTTATGCCACCTATCCAAGAGCCTTATTGGTCTATCCAAGAGCCTTACTGGTATATAGATTTTCTTCCTCCCTGCCTTACCAAGGAGGAGCAATTCTTAAGGAGATGGGGAACTCCATGGAGCTGCCTTGGAGCTCCTCTACCTCTCCCCCATGCCACCATGCATGGGTCAAGATCCCCCATGCCTCATAGGGTAAGGATTTCATATATGTTCTCCAGGGTGCAGAGGGAAAGTAGGCACCCAGCAACTTTGCCCTCTGACTCTGTAACTGTCCTGGGGTCCTGTGTCTACCATTCCCTTGAGATTAACCTTCAGGGTCAGGGTAGAAAATGCTGTGTCAGACCATGTTCGGAGGGCCAGTGACACAGGTGATAAAAGAATTTACATACAGTCAAGGAATGTAGGAAAGACAAAAGTGTACCCAGAGCAGAGTACACTGTCAAGAGGGACAAAAGTTTCCAAAAGAGGACAATAGTATCAGGTGAGTGGATAAAAAAAAGTTGTGTGTGTGTATTATCCATATATACATATATACAAATTACCCACATACAGATAAATGTACATGACAATAATAGTCACAAAAAAGTATGAAATCCTACCATTTCCAAATAATATGGATGCATAGCATTATGTTATATGAAATAAGTAAAGCACAGAAAGACAAGTAATGCATCATCTCACTCTATTGGTGAGCTTTCCCATGCTGGATACAATAACTAACACCCTCGACTGAAAGGAGGAGAGGTTATTTGGCTCACAGTCTCAGAGGCTTCAGTCTATGGTCAGCCGGCTGCAAGGCAGAAACATCACGGTGAGATGGACATGGGAGAGCAAAGCTGCTCACTTTGAGGTGGCTGGGAAGCAGAACACTGGAGAAAAGTGCGAGCAGGAGATACCAGCGTACCCTCCGAATGTATACCCTCGGTGACTCACCTCCTCCCAATAGCACATTCATCTACGAACATCACTGGATTAACCCGCTGATAAGTATAGCACCCCCACGAGCCAATCACCTTTTCAGGAGTCCCTTCATCCAGTCAAATTAACACTGAGGGTGAACTGACTCATTCATGTGTGGAATTTTAGAAAGTTGATTTCATAGAAATTGAAAAAATAATGGTTACCAGAGACTGGAGAGAATGGGGGAATTCAATAAAGGGATGCAGTACTATTGTTTGACATGAGGAATAAATTCTTGTGTTCTGTAATACAGCAGCATGAATATAACTATTATGTATTATACAAAAATTGTAAAGGAGAGGACTGAATTATTCACCATAAGTATGTAACATATCGACTTTCCCCTACTTATTTGTTTATTCATTATGAACTCATGGATATTTATTTTATATTTAGAATTATAATCTGATGATATTTTATATGCTTTATTATTTAGATTTTGCAATTTTGATTTTTGGTGGCTTTTTCTTTTTTTTTTTTTTTTTTGTGGGTACCGGGGGATCGACCTCAGGACCTCACGCGCCAACAGGCACCCATGCCGCTGAGCGATATCACTGGCCCCTTTTTCATATGTGGGATCCGGGAGTCGAACTCGGGCCCTCGCGCTTGCAAGGCAGGCGCTTATGCTGCTGAGCCATCTCACCGGCCCAGGTGGCTTTTTCATTGGATCCCGTGTTGTTCCCTTGATATGCTCCCCCCCCTCAAAGTGGATATTTTGTTTGGAACACAAATTACTAAAGACTTTTTCATGTGCTTGTATTCCCTGTCCCAGTTCTAGAATCAGCTGTTTTTCCAAAGAGTTCTCGCTTCTTTTATTAGAGAATGATATTAAAAACAAACATCTGGGCATTCATTTTGCTCATTCCTACTCAGTTGTCTTTTTTTTCTTTTAGGCCATCTGAGTTAACAGAACAAAGATACACGTATACTGACCCGTGAATACACACATAACTGTAAATATTTCTATTTGTAGACACCAGTTTTCACTGATATCTCCAACTCTAATCCATTTCTACATGGATCATTCTAGACTACTTCGCTTGTTAATTTGTAACCTTCCACTCCAACATTGAAAATTCTGGCCTAAAACATCCATATCCATTCAGTTGCTCAGTTCTGGCATAGTTGTATAGCGTTGTGAGTATGGTTAGTCTCTGTCCGCAAGGTAACAAGCAGACTAGAATGAATTATGGTGTTTGATGTGTTGTTCTGATTACTCTTAGTCCTACAGACCACTCATTTCCAAAATTACGTGGATCACCGCTTTATCCCACCCCCTGCTCCCTTCAGTGAGATTGTTTTATGTGTATTTGTGATATAGTTGTACAGTTCTCCTGCAGCCTTATGCATTTTTCCATTTTTCCTGCAGTCTCCTGACTTGCTAATTGGTGTGTTTGTGTGTGTGTGTGTGTATACATGTGCATTAAGGGTCACTCTTTGTTGTGTACAGTTCTGTGGATTTTGATGAATGCAGGTCATGTATCCACCAGGACAGTGTCATACAGAATATTTTCCCATCCTAATAATCCCCACTGCCTAACCTATTCAGCCTTTCCCACTTCCCATTTGTCAGATGTATATTTGTAATTAATTTTACTGAGCCTATGATTGAAACTTGGAGTCTTTTTGTCTTTCTCAGAGCAGATTTTAATTTTAATAAGTCTAATTTACCATTTCTTTTTCTTTGAAGGATTATGCTTTTGGCATTGTAGCTAAAAACATATCACCACACTCAACAGCACATAGATTTTCTTCTGTAGTTTATCTTAGAAGTTATAGTAATGCATTTTGTGTTTATGTCTGTGGTCTGTTTTGAGTTAAATTTTTGCAAAATTATAAGAATCCAGATATATGTTTTTGCATATGCACATCCAATTGTTCTGGCACCATACTGTGGAAAGACTATTCTTTCTCCATTGAAATACTTTTGCTCCTTCGTGAAAGATAGTTGACTTTGTGTGGGTCTATTTCTGGGCCCTGTTCTGTCCCATTGATCCACATGTCCAGTCTTTTACCAGTGTTACCCTGTCTTGATTAGTGTAGCTATATAACTAAGTCTTTAAGGTAAATCTTGTGATCTGTTAGTGCCAGTTCTCTTTTCTTCTTCAGCATTGTGTTGGCCATTTTGGATCGTTTTACTTTTCATAGAATGTTTTGAATCAGTTTATTGATGTCCACAAAATAATTTGCTATTTTGAAAATTTTTGGTCATTTTCAAAAAATAATTTTGTAAATTAAACATCTACATGGTTTAAAAGTCTAATCTGTAAAACACTCATTTTAGTACACTTCGTTGTTTTTATTTTATTATTTTTTATTGTATCTGTTCCTTACTACTTGCCAGTAGTCTTTTCAACTTTTGGATTTCTCTCATTTTTTAGGTGAGAAAAGGTATCTGATTGTACTCATAATTTATATCTTTCTTGTTATGAACAAGGTTAAACATCTTTTTGAATGTTTGAAGGTCATTTGCATTTTATTTTTGTGAATTCTCTGTTCACATCTCTGCCCCGTTTTCTGAGTTGATAGCCTTTTTCTTCTCTATTTTATAAGCTCTTTCTAATATTAAGGATACCAAACATTTGTCAGATATATTGCTAATATTTTTTTCTCATTTTGTCATCTCTGAAATTTATCTGGAAACTTATAACAAATAGGATTTTTTTTTCTGTTGTGTATGACCTGTGGGGGAGACTATCCTTTTATCATTTTATAACAATCATGTTTAGCCCATGTGGTTTAGGAGGATGAGACTGGCCTTTTCCTTTTCAAAGGTGAAGGGGAAAGGACGAAAGACCGGGGTGGTGCAGGATTTCTATTTACTACATCACCCAGGCCTGGCCAATCATATAGCTCATCCTTCTAGAGCCAGTGGTTCTCCTAGTGATGGGGTAGGGCATAGCCTCCATAAAACAATAGGAATCCGCTTGAGGTAAGTGAAACAGATGCTATGAAAGGTCTTCTTGACATTGTCATTTAGAGTGTGGGCTGCCAGGAGAAATGTCTGCTGATTCTCTGAAAGTGACTGTTCGAAAATGAAGCTAATTTACCAAGAAATTAAGGTAGACAAAGAGAGCAAGATGCCTGAGACAGTATTTGAACCTGTATTGGTGCTTCCTTTCTGGATAGCTAATTTGTGTGTGTCAGATAATTCCATACTTTTTGTAAACTTGTTTGAGTTGACTTCTTTTCTAAACAGCCAAACATTGACCCACTAAAAGTTACTTTGATTTGAAGGGTGCTTGTTGGAATCTGTTGCTGCTGAGTCCTTTTAGTGCAGATAACCACTATATAATCAGGAAAACGAATTGACATGTGAATTTGAATTGCGCAGCATCACACAAAAACTTCTGTTTAGCGAATGGGTTTAAAGTTTTCCATTGTCCTTGTCATTAATTCAGCTTTTGGTAACTATGACAGTAAAGACGAAACATGTATCTCCAAAGTATTTGCCTGTTCTTTCAAAATAATTAATTTAAAATATCAGGGTGTCGTCTGTGTGCTATCATGGTTAACATATTGTCTGTAATGGTACCTCATTAGTTATTGCATGAACTTTTCTCCAACTTTATTCCAAGTTTATAAATTTTGTGTTAAGAAGTTTCAGCTTCCCAAGACCATGATCTTCTAATATACCTTAAACACTGTGTCTTTATTCCATTTCTCACACAGTCAACTTCTATCCTCAGGAATATGTGCTGGTCAAGCAGACATGCCTGTACAAAGGAGTACAATCTTATGTTTGGGTTATGTTAGAATGTCCAAGCACAAGTTTAAAACTGTCTATTTAAATTTGATCTTGAAAAGCACATAGAATGTTCCTTTTAGTAGAAGAACTAATTGTCCCTCAGAGAATTGAGTACAGTAATTTTTCATTCAGTTTTGGATCAGTTGACTGTTTCTTTGAGCACTAAATAAAATCCTTGGGTTGGGTCTAGGGGATGTGTAATAGGAAAAAATATCTTTAAATACTAGAATGACACTCAGTAGTAAGATGCATACACTGAAGAGCTGATTTATATCTTCCGCATCAGGCATACACTGGGCATCTACTCACAGAGCAGATCTGCCTGCTGAATAGTCCTCATTCTAAATATAGGTTTTCTCTCTGTCTGCTAAATATGTACAGTTAAAGCCTCAACTAGTGGCATGAGTTAACTAGGTTTGGCCCTCTCCTGCCTGTGGTCAGAGCAGTATAGAACAGGTGTGATTTCTGACTCGAGGAAAGATGATCTGCTTTCCTTTCCTTACAGGTAGAACTGGAAAGAAGCTGGATCTGAGGAAGGTGCTACTCCTGGGACACGGTGTTGCCTCATTGTTGGCAATTTACCTTTGATTCCATAAGACTTCAAGTTATTGGTCCCAACCAAGCTCAAAAATGCTTCTGCCCTTGATTTGGTTTCAGTGGACACCAGTACACCCTTCTAATAAATCACGAACCCTCACCTACCTCTCCCACAAATAATAGTTTGATGTAAGATAATTTGTTCTGTGAGAAACTAAAGACCCAGACTAATACAGTGCTCTACTTTGAACAAACACAACTGATTATTCTTACAATGGGATGAGTATCTTCTAGTAGAACTGATATTTGAAATTCAAAATATCCTCCAAAGTTTAGAATAATTGGCAATATTGCAAGAGGAAAAATCACAGTCAATTCGTGAAGTCCTTGCATCAATGTGGAGTTTGTGTTGCTTCCTCTGGACTTCAGCAGAAGCCCACATCTTTCATTGCCTGTGTCAGAACCTTGCTTTTCTGGATTTCCTTGCTTCTGATATCTTGGAGTTTTTGTCTTGTTGTTTTGTGTTTTTGTAAAACTTATGTTGTCCTGTATTTCTCTTCTTTGTAAATTTTCCATTTTCCTTAAACTCCTCCTACACTTGGTGAATAAAAACTAATCCTAAGCAAGTTTGTTAATTGCCAGAGGGTGTTACTGAAGCTTAGTGTGTGGTTTTCTTTTTGTAAACAAGGCTGTCGATCACGTTAGAAGAAGGCTGTGACTCAGGGATACTGTAAAGAGGTCATTTTTTAATCAAAAGCCCACTTACAATAGTGGAAAGGAAGAAGAGATTTGATAGTAGATGGAAGAGAGCGAGAAATAACTGACTTGTACCAGTTGTTCTCTAGTCTCTTCTGAATTGCTTTCCAGCAAAACTTAATTGAAGAAAACTTAATTGATCTGCCCTCCTTATGTCCTAATTGCCAGCCACTGAGCATAATGTGCAGAGATAAAAGGCAGTGACTAAGGCAGAATTCACAGCAGCATCCTAAGGGGCAGCAAAGTGCAGTGGTTAATTCCAAGTCATCCAGTACAAGTTACTTAATGTCTGGGTGACATTAGTTAGTTCTGTCATCTTATCATTAAAATGGGGGTAATATGCCTTCTCTTCAATGAGATAATGCACTTGAAGCACTTGGTGTAATCATTTTTCAATTTGTAATAATTATTACCAAATTTTGATCTACAAATTCTAGGAACCTATTAGCTCCCATACCATCTGTGTGGCTTGGCGATTTGATGACTGTAGTAAAATTGTGTAGGATACGTACCTTCTTCTCAATGGATTTTGCACACACAGTAAGAGGTCACATTATAAAGTTCATGGCTGGTTTTTCACAATTTTAATACAACTCTCTTTCTCCAAAAGAGATGCAGCCTTTGCATCCCACTTAACCTTCAACTGGAATGAGAGCTTGGAAATATTTCACAGTTGTGACCCACAGTGGTAACATGCAGGGAATTTTTAGGAAGATATCCAATGACTTTTCATATTTCGTGTAATCTCCTGGGAGGTGGAGGGTAGGAGTCCCTGACAAAACTAATTCGCTATCTGCGAACCTGTTTTTCATGCCAAGCTGGGGTTCACCAATGACAGGGACAGACTGCTATCTGAATTATGCGGTCTCTCTTATTTTTAATGTTCTTGAGTGCTGCGTACTTGCTTTTCTTTGACACTTGCCCGTGCTCTTTGGTCGAGGCAGTTTCGATTTTGAAATTTCAGTGTTTACCTGTGAAGGTGGAAGTTGGGGGTCTTTAGATAATCAAAGCAGTTAAGTCTATTTATCCCTGTAAGATAATTCCTGCAGGTGAAGCTACCATTCTGGGGATCATCTCCATCGTCAAAGAGCAACCCAAAGTTTCTAACTTCTCTCAAGAATTATATTGATGAAAACTTTCAGCAACTTGAAGAAAACATACAGTATTTACTTAAACCGTAGACTTTTCATGAATGTAGTGCGAAAGAATTTTGGGATGTAGTTTTATTACAATGTCTAAATCAGAGCATGTGCTCAATAATCTATTGACTTATTGTCCACATATCCAGAGTTGGTTTAAAAATCAGAAATTGGTCACTTTGCAGTAATATCCTTTAGTTTTTCCACTAATACAGATTTTTAAACCCAGATAACATTCTTCAATGCAAGGGTATTATTTTCTCTTTGAGTCACTGGTATTTTGTAAAGGTAACAAATGACCTTACGGATGGGCTGGGGGCTGTTCCAGCTCTGCTTTTCCCATGTTTACCCATCACTATCATTACCACCTCCTATTGTATCTGATTCCCTACAAAGATGATTTTTGAAAGCCAGTGGTCTAACTTACAAGATTTCTGTCTGGTTATGAGAGTTTACGTTTTCTTTGTCCCTAATCCCATCTCTGCCATCTAAACATGCCATTTCTTTATGCCATTTCCTTATCCCTCAGGGAATTTTCCCAGAGTTGTCTCTGTAACTCAAAGTGAAGAAATATGGAAAATAATGTTCAGCTTCTAATACTGTTGCCTGCTTAGGTATATCGTATTTCTTTTAGGACCCCATCATGTAAGCTAGTAATTATTTCTTGCCTCCTATTTTTTCTTTCTTTTGTATTCAGCTTCTCAACCTGTCCTTAAGCTGCTGGTAACTGAGTTTGATTTTTTGCTCAACAAAAATTTCCGTTATTCCCAAACATCTTTGTATGGATGAGTACTTCAAAAGCATGTATTAAAAATATGAAGTATAAAATTATTCAGACATGGAAACATCTCTTTTCTTTTACTTATACCATTATTAAAGAGAAGAGCGGGTAACATTCATTGGCTGTTTTCCATGTCCCAGTGTCTGGGTCAAGTGTGTGCCCTGCGTGTGGGTGTGTACCCACAAGCACATGTTATTCTTAAAATAGCTCTGTGCAGTTGGATGTGATTATTATTTCTCTTTTACAGATGAGGCAAAACAAATTCAAAATGGTCAAGTAATTTCCCCAGTTGTCACCTACCTGTTAAGCAGATAAATCATGACTCAAAATCTTGTCAGTCAGACACCTAAGTGTTACTTCTGATGTGGCATTGCTCTCTTGGCTGGTACTTTTTATTTTGCCTCATGACAGTTATTTGAGGACAGAGTTTGGTCATTGCTGAAAGATGCTGTGTATTCTCTGACACTCTTCCCACAGTGAGGGGTATCTATCTCCTCTTTCCTTCACTCTACATTTGCCTATGACTACTTTGACAAATAGAGTGTAAGCGAAGTAAGAGCAGAACAGTTCTGGAACTTGCCTTTGAAAAGATTGGCAGTTTCTACTTTGATTTCTGGGAGCTCTGGCCAGTGCATAGGAAGTACAAGTACCCAGAGGCTGTCTGGCAGCGAGGAGACTCAATCTAGTCATGAGGAAAGGCCGTATGGGGAGCTAGCGAGCTGCCCAGCCAGGCCCAGCTGCTCCATCGCACAGTTGTTCCTGCCCCCAGCTATCCAAGCCACTGCAGCTCAAGCTTCAGACTTCACGGAGCAGAAACTAGCTAATCTTCATGGTAGTCTGCCCTACTTCTTGACTAGTAGGATCATGAAACATAGTAACAGTCATAAATTGTCATGTTAACCCTCCAAGTTTTGGAGTAGCTTGTTAGGGGCCAGGAGAGGAGATAACCCAAATACCCACCTTTATGAACGATAAGCTCTTTGAATGCAAGAATGTTACCTCATTCATTTAGAATTCATATAGTTGGAGCTCCACTAATGTTGGTTGAAAGAATGAATAAATACATTCATGGGATAAGGCTACCAAGGTGAGTACACTGGTCTCATCCAGCTTCAGTTCTGGATGAAAAGAAATGCTGGAAGAAAGTGGTAAGCACTGTGGAAGAAAATAAAACAGGGTCAGAGGACATTTGTGCAGAGTCTGAATGAGAGACGTGAGCAAGCTTGCAGTATCTTTATGCCCTCTGGACTTTGGCATTTGGGTGTAAGAATCAAGAATTTAGCATCTGTATTCTCTGTCAATGGCACAATCACATTTCAAAACCTCAGAAGAGGGTGGGGATAGGGCAAATAGGAATTCTAGGTGGAAAAGGCACTGGTTAGGATATCACTTACCGATGTCCAGTGATAAGTAACTCTGCACATGTAATTCCTTCCCATCCGGAGGCCCTGCCAGTGTGGTCCCCTCTGTATGGAATATTCTTTGCCACTGAAAGCCCTTTCATCTTTCTCTTGTCAGGGTAAATTTTCCATTCTCAGACAGGTATGTTTCTTCCTCTATGGCATTTCAGATCTTTGTTTCAGTAGCACCTCCCTGTAATGCTTGTTCATCTTCTGTAATATATACACTGTTTATGTAGCTATCCCCCAGCCATTTGTGAAATCAGCAAGGGTAAGGAATGTGTACCTTCCCGTCATATCCACCACAACTCTTAGTGCAACGCTTTGTAATAGAACATGCTTGCTGCATGCTTGTTCAAAACAGGAAACAAAGGAAAGAAATAAGGAAGGAAAAGGCCATGCCTCTGGAGCTATTTATATACACTGTGGCACACAGAATGCATTCAATAAGTAGCTGATAGTTGAGTAAGTGAATGCTTCAATGAATACATAGCTAACAACACAATTTACAGCATTCCAGGAAAGTTAAATTTTGTCACAAATCTCCCTCGTTAAATTCCTGAAGGCAGACATATTTCAAATAGTGAATAGTTATCATTAACAATCTAATCATCATATTTTTCATAATGTATAAAAGACCAAATTACCCAGGATTGTTAAAATGATCAGCAGAATGTGTCTTCAAATTCTATACATTTAATTGAACTCATGTTGTAATGGAAACCAGTGTTACCCAGTGTAAATACTGCTCCTGGGAAGTAACTTAGGAATTTTTAGAAGCTAGTGTTCATTCCTTTTTTTCCTCTACCTTCCCTGCTTTTTCTTTCTCTCTTTATAACCATTTAAATTCTCATTTAAATTCTCATTTTTAATACTGAAAATTCTCATTTTTAATACTAAAATTGTCCAGTCTAGAAAATGTTTGTGCAGTAAAATGCCTTAATATGATATAAGTACACCCCCACATCTTTTATTTAGATATAATCCAAATAATGTATTTGCCAAAATAGTTTCTTTTTTATCACACGTGCCTGAGGGTTTATAACGGCAACTTAAAACTTTGTCTTCTCATGTAAGTTTCCAGAAAGATATTAACTAGGAGAATGCAATAGTAATAACTGTGCCATTCTTATCTGAAGACCAATTTGGATGACATGTTTGAAATGCAGAGTATATGAGAAAAGTCATCAGGTATGTTGTCTTCATATTAAAATGTAAAGGGATTCGATATATATCATTCCATGATGTCAGAATGCACCAAATAGTTTAGCTATATCAGTGGACACCCTAAATGCCAGCTTTTCCTTGTAAATATTATAATTGGCAGAAGTCCAAATGTTAGAGTACAAAGCTATTTTGTGATTCAGTGGCAAAAAATGACCTTGAGTGGATTGACGCAGTTAAGAAAAGTAATGATTGTAATCAGTACATTAGAAGAATTAAGTCAGAAACTTGACACTGAGACATTGCACTGATGACCGCCCCATGTGCCATGTGAGTATCGGAATTGAAGGCCTGTTTGTTATTGGCTGTTTGTTTAATTGGTTGGTTTCTGGCTGTAAAGAGGCCATTTGGCTCATTCTAATTGATTAAGTATCTTGTTTTCCCATATTCTTTAATTTTGAATTCAAAACTTGTATGTAATTCATTTAATGGTTTTATTTGATTTTTTCTGTAAGGCAACTTTGCTGACTAGGAATGGGTTTACTCTTTCATGTCTGAAGGCTCTGATAAATGGAGTTCAGGCAGACAGCTCTTTTATCCAAGGGCGCTTATTGGGCCGGTGATATTGCTAAAACCTGCCTGGACTCAACAAAGCCTTTGAGAGAGATAGGAGTCCTGCAGGGAGAAAGAAGCAAGGGGAATTTTTTTTTTTTTTTTTTTTTTTTTTTGCAATGACCTCGAGAAAAAACACATGAATCTTTCACACAGAAGTCGGTGCCAAAATAAGAGAATGAGAGTAGGCTGGTTCTGCTTTGGCTGACGAAAGAATTGAAAAAATGATTGAAAGTGACACTGTGGGCCAACAAGGAAATATTGAAGGAGACCGTACTGCCTATCAGTCAGGAATCCACTGGCAGCTTGCTTGGGAGTAGCTCCACAAACGTTGGCTGAGTGATTATGTAGGAACTGGAGTGGGTGGTGTGGCAGATGCGGGCCTTGCACTGACTGGGTTTTGTCTTCCCCTGACTCTTCTCCTTGCCTCCGCACTTGACTTCTTTCCCTCCCCTACTCACCTGTCTCCTCTCCTCCCTTCACGTGGCTGGAGCTAAGTCAGGAACATTCTGGGGGATTCAAAGCCATGCGAGGTGCAATTCCTGCTTTCCAGAAGTCTCCATCTGATGGAAAGAACAAAAGTAGAACTGGAAATATTTATCTACGTATTTTTGTTCTGTTTGAAAACAGATTCTGATAAAGTTACAGGAAACAAGTGTGTTGGAGGTAGTCTTGTTACATGAATTAATGAGCTGTTGTGTTTATTATTGTTGAAGGGTATATATTGTGTCTGATTTCTTCTATTTTTAGAGTGCCAATTAATCAAAGGCTTTCCTAGTTTACAGTTCCAAGTAGCAGCTATCTTTCTTTCCTTGAGAAATTCATTGTACCTCCCATTTTTGCCTATGTTAGTTGCTTATATCAACTTTGATTTACAAATCTATCATGAATATGGCCAAAAGCACGCAGTGCTCTTTGGGATTAATCTGTAATATTTTTCAAGCTTTGTGTCAGTTGAATGATCAGAGTTTATAAAAAGATTTTATCTTTCAGCTTTCTGGAAGAACACAAAAATACCTAGGGAGTTTTTTGTGTTCTTGAATGAAAGTGAAAAATTTTGTTGTGAGTATAAAGAACGGGAAGATTTCAAGCGTAAGCTGACAACTTAGTGGATTTTGATTTTGTTTTCTTTTTTGACTGCCTTGAGCAATTGATCATCAGAGGGTGCAACAGTGTTTTCCCTTTGATGTGTCGAGGCACATCAACCAATAGAAGAACAAAACAATGTTAGTTTCCAGTCCTTGTGGCCAGTGGTGACTTCTGATAGTTTTGGGGATCTGGAGCTAGCTGTCTTCCTGAGTGTCTATGAAAAGTGGCCCTACTGCTACTCTTACGCAGATGCAGTTGTCATTCTAATATGCAGTTCCTTTGCTGCGAGGCTCTTCTCCACATTTTCAACATCAATAAATCGTCCTGGCCTCATGGACGTCTGCTGCTTTTGCCTGCTTAGACTCAGTTCCTCCTCCTCCCTGTACCATCCATCATCCTGACCTTGTTTGGAGAGCCTCTCTTCCCTCTGTCATGATCTTTAGGAATAGTATAGCATAGCGTTGAATGGGATGTGCCTCCAGCCGTACTCACTGGGTCTGAATCCTAGTTTTGCCAACCCTACTCCCCTAGCATACTGTACACATACCCATCACCAGTGTCAGCCACACTGTGTTGTTGATTTTCCTGAGTCTGCCTCTACTTGACTGATCTCTTTGGAAGCTCTGCCGGTGGGCAACTTCAGTTGCTGGACCAGAGACTGGAATGTGATAGGAGCTCAGAGGGTAAATGAAGGAGCCTTTGTCCTAGATAAAGGTAAGACTTGTAGTGGAAAGCTGGCATGATGTCGCTCAGTCCCCATCTGTATTCAACATTGGCTGCTTGAAATATTTTTATTGTTTGAAGTTGAAGAACTATGTCACCTTCCATGTAAAAAATATTCTATTATTTCCCAAGCTGCTTCTTCCTTGTAGTGGTTTGTTTTTATTTCTTTTACAAATGTGCTGTAGCATGCCACCCTAATCCTTGACTGCAAGGCGAAGGTTCAAGGTAGTCCAATTATTAATATACTTGAAACTGTAGTGCTATTGCTTTATTATTACTACTTTAATGTTTTATTTCATGTAATAAGCTTTTTCAAAAAGTTGAAAACTTGTGAACTCATATGCTTCATGTATTTTGGCATATGTGTTTATTATGAGGAGTTCTTGAAGGTAATAGCATGCTTTTTATCGTTTATTTCTCTATTGTGGAAAAGACTATTTTAAAGAAGAGTGTTTTTCCTTCTGCCATCGAGTATTACATATCTAAGAGTCAGGAAAACAGAATTAGGGTCTGAATATTTCTTGCAGTAGAAAGTTAAAATACAGTTCATTGAAAATTATCCTGATCAAATGAATAAATATGACTTTGGGGATGTAAAGAGACAACCCACAGAATGGGAGAAAATATTTATTTGTAAACTTGATAAAAGGTTAATATCCAAAATATACAAGGATCTCAATAGCAAAACAAAAACAAAACCAAAAAACAAATGACCTCATTTAAAAAAAAATAGGTAAAGTACCTGGAGAGACATTTTTTAAAAGAAGACATACGAATGACCAATATGTTCATGAAAAAATAGTCACCATCACTAATCCTTATGAAAATGCAAATTAAAAATGCAATAAGACATTACTTGTTAGAATGGTTTTTCGCAAGAAAAATAAAGACAACAAGTGCTGGAGAGGATGCAAGGACAAGGGAACTTATACATTGTTGGTGGTGATGTTAAGTCAGTGTACCCATTATGAGAAATAGCATGGAGTTTCCTTCAAACACTAAAACAAACTACCACAGAACCCAGTAATTCCACTTGAGGACGTACATCCAGAGGAGCTTAAATCAGTATGCTGAAAGGACATCTTTATTTTCACATTCAGTACATCATTATGAATAAGTGTTCAAGAACAGATGAATGAAGGAAGGAAATGCACATGTACAATAGATACTGTTCAACCTTAAAAGGGGGGAAATTGTTATTTTTAACGACATAGATGAATCTGGAGAATATTAAGCTGAGTGAAGTAAGCCAGGCACAGGAAGAGAGAGGCTACATGACATCAATTATGGGTGGAATCTGGGAAAGTTGAACTCCTAGAAGTAGAGAGTAGAGTGGTGGTTACCAGAAGCTGGGGTGGGAGGGGATGAGTAGATGTTAATCAAAGGACACAGAGTTTCTGATAGACAGGAGGAATAGATTTTGAAATCTATTTTGTATCAGAGTGATCATAGTAAATAATAATATATTACTTAAAATAACCAAATTTCAAGTATCTCTTAATAGAAAGTGATACATAAGTGACATGGTGGATGTGTCAGTTAGCATGAGTTGATGGTGCCACTCAGTAAACATATATCAGAACATCTCATTACACTCTATAGATGTATATAATTATTGTGTGTTAATTAATTAAAATAGTAATGAAAATTATAAAAGTGAAAAATAATCTGGAAATACTTTTATTCACTCCTATAATGGGGTAAGTTGATATGCTTTCAGCAAGCTTCCTTTTCATTTTTGTTTGTGCGCCTTGATGTTCTGATGTCTTACACCACAGACATTAAGTCACATGTCACCGCATCTTTCAGTGCTCAAGGCAGAGTTGTCAGGTAATAGAGAAAAAAGTGCCAGTTCACATGATCTGAGTCTTGATTTCAGGATGGTGGTTTCTTCTCCCTACATTTACTTACGTTTGGTATAAATTGGGGATGCTCCTAATAATTCCTTCTTATCTGACTCAAGTTGCTTGATTTCATTGTGGATTTTGATGTACTAAATATCCAAGCTTTAAGGCTGGAAGGATTCCAGTTGTAGTATGATGGATGGAAACATCAGGGAGATGAGAACAATATTAGTACTGTTACTTAAGAGTTGATTAGTAGCAGTGCCTTAATAGATATTTAATAAATAGAAAGTTCAGGGCTGGTGAGATAGCTCAGAGGCATAAACGCCTGCCTGGCAAGTGCAAGATCCTGAGTTCGACTCCTGGTACCTGCATATAAAAAAAAATTCAGACTGCTATGGTCCTTGGATGGCATCTTATTTAGCTTGTTTAGAGAAGAAAATGTGTTTTGAGCTCTTTAGTCTTGCTACCACAGTACTGTTACAAACCAATTTTAGTATAAAAAATGGATTTGGATCACAGTTTCTTGTTGAGTTTTGTAGAATTTGCTGGTTGGAGAAAAATATTGCCTTGCTAAAAATGTGTTTTCTTCTCCACTTACAGGTCCTAATCTCAGCTCCAACGTTAGATGAAAAATTGTTGACATGCCTCTTTACCTTCCCATAGTTAGGAGTAAAAACGTTCATTCTCCATTTTTGCTCTGTTCTTGTGCTTTTGAAACTTGATTAAAAGTGGGCAGGTTGCTCTGGATGCTGAGAGAACAGACACTGTCATTAGCTCTTTGATAATGTTTCCCATGTTCTATAAACCAAGCAATCAAGTGTAGCTTGTACTTGCTGTGTCAAAATTCCCAGAGGGTTTGCTAATGAAAACATAAAGGCAATATGTGTCATTGTAATCAACCAGCATTTTGTTTAAAATAATTTGAAAATGAGTATTTTTGCCCCTTGTGCTAAAATGATGACCTTAGTTTCCCTGGGTTCCTCTTTGTCATCATTTCAGTTATTACAAGTCAGGGTGAATTAACCAAGGTCATGTCTACACCAACATTTTAATTACCTAGCTTTGTTGATGGCTTGTTGGAATTGCTTTCACCTGGCAGTTCGAAGCAGCAGATTTATAGTAGCGATAGTTGTACAAGGTTTGCAGTCTTCTTGATGTGCACGTCTTTTTGCACAAAAACTTTTTTTTTAAACACAGTTTAAATACATACGGCATCTTAGCTTATTGAAAAATAAAACTTTACAATGGAAGGAATTTTATTGTTTCGAGACAGTAGTGGTTTATGGCATTGTAAGACCGGCTCTGATTCAGGGTTTTTTATTCAAGGTACAACTTCATTTGTGGGTGGGACTATTCTGACCATTGTAGGATGTTTAGTGCCATCTTGGGTTTTTATTCATTGGGTGTTGATAGCACTTTCTCCCCACCATTATTACAGTCAGAATTATCTCTTGACATTGCCAAATGTCCCCTGGGTGGGATGGGAAATCACCCTGGCTTGAGCATCTCAGCTGCAAACCTCAGCTCTAAATTTTATCTAGGTTTTGTTTTATTTCATTGTTTTATATTACCATTTATATTACCCTTTGATGTGTTTTAACTGCAAGTTTTGTGCAGTTTTTGCCTAAGAAGTTCTATCTCTTGGATGCAAATTTAAATTGTAGTCTTTATTGAGAGTTTGCTTTGTAGCACATCTTCCCAAATCTTATTTAGGCTTGTTTGATTGTGTTTGGGTTATGCCCATTCTACCTTTTGGATAGAATGGTTCAGCTATTAAGAACAAAATTACATGTACATTCTATAATGTGAAGTTTTTGTATGGTATATTTAATAACATTTGAATTGGGACATAGGATAAAACTCTTTTGGTGAGAAATTTCCCAAGATCTGCTAATAAAATATTATACAAAGTTCAACATTTTAAATATATTTAAATATATAGTAGTAATAGGGCTTTTTGTCCCAAAGCACTGATTATGCCAGGTAATATAGCAAAGTCTCCTTTACATTGAGTTATTTAATAATTGCAAGTACATCAAAGCATGTACTATTGTTATTTTATAGATAGAGAATAAGAAAAGTTTAGAAAAGTTCAGTCACCTTCTCAAATCAACTATAGTTCAAGGTGTCTGAGAGGACTTGAACCAAGGGATTCTGAGTCTAAAAGCTGCTGTTGCCAACTTCTGTGCTATTCTTCCTATCACCTGTGTGTCGTCACTGTCACGTCCTCCCTGGCTCACCTCCATAGAACCCTCTGGGCCCACCTTTCACTGCCAACATCTGAAGCTCTGCCTGAGGGAATTTTTACCTTTAGGGACTGTCATGTGCACACTCAGATCAGGTTAAAAGTTCCAGCACTTCAGCACCTCTCAGTTGATAACTGATGGGAGTCCTGTAAACATGCTGACTCCCTCAGCCCTACAGTGAAACAGCTCTGAGGCAGTTCTGCTATGGGTAGCAGCCTCTCACAGTGGCATTCAGCTCTTATGCCCATGATGATGGGGTATTTGTTTGACAATATGCCTTTACTGGCTACCTTCCCTTCCTGATCTCATACATCTATTCCCTGACCATTTTATGCTAAATCACTTCCTAAATAAACTGCTTGCACTAGAGGCCATACCCTAGGGTCAGCCTCTAGGGGAATCTAATAAGCCAGGCCTCTTTCCAAAATTTTTCTTCCAGGTTCAAGTTCAGAGAGGGAACAGCTAGGCAGAGTCAGCAGTCTCCTGAGTCAAAAAAGGAGCCTAGACTTCAGGGATGACCAGGTGGCTGGTGTTGGAGGTTAAAGTGCCAGGTAGGCGATAATCACAGAGAGAGAGAATGAGCCAGAGATCCTCAGCAGGTGAGCACATTAAACCCCATGTAACTGTATTCCACATGTGTGAGAATCAAGAAGAATGGCTTCATCATAGTAAGATATGGACAAGGGCTTATATATATTCTCCAAAACGGACTTGTAGAGGCGGAAGTGAAAATGTTGGAGATGAAAAATATAATGAATAGGATTATTGAGAGAATAAATATTGCAGAAGAAAATTTAGTAAACTTGAAAAGATGGCAATTAAACTATTCAAAATGAAATATGGAGACGATAGACTAAAAAACCAAACAACACATACATATACATACAAGTATGTACACATACATACATATGCAATATAAATTCTAAGACAAGCAGTGAAATCATTGCTTTGAATTATAGGTAATAAGTCAACATAAAAGATAACATAGAATTGTAAGGTTGGATTAAAAGAGTTAAGACCAAGCACTTTACATATAAACATACCAAAAGATCAATCTAAAACAAAAAACAGATAAATTGGACTATATAAAATTAAGAAGTCTTTGGAAGATACTGTTAAAGAAAGTGTAAAAGCCAGGTGTGGTGGCACACACCTGTAATCCCAGCACTCAGGAGGCTTGTGAGTTAGAGGGATGCAAAACAGCACTCTTTCTAAAACAGACAAACAATGAAACACACAAACCAACCGAAGAAACAAACAAAAGACCCACCACCAACAAAAGGAAAGTAAAACCAAGTCACAGGGTGGGAGAAAATATTCGTGAATCGTCTATTAGTAATAGACTCATATATGGAATATATGGAAATAACTTATATCTTAATAAAACAAAATACCGAATTAATATGGGCAAATATTTGGACATATGCATCATGAAAAAATACAAATGAAAGGCAAATAAAGACATGAAAAAATGAATAGTTATTAAAGGTATGGGAAGTAGAATCACAGTGAGATGCCGTCATACACCTATTAGAGTGGCTGAAATTAAAAAGAATGTCCATGACCATTATTAGCTGAGATGTGGAGCAACAGAACTTTTATATGTTATTTTTGAGAAGGTAGAATTGCACAACCACTTTGGAAAACTTGGCAGTTTTAAGACGAAATTAAACATGTGTCTACTATATGACTCATTCAACTCCTGTTTACTAAAAGGTAATTAAAATATATGTCAGTACAAGGACGTGCACACAGGTATTTGTAGCAGCTCTGTTATCACCAACTCCGGGAAAAATGGAAATGCCTATAAGTGGAAGAATGGGTAAACCAAGTGTGGTGTATCCATGGAATGGAATACTGTCAGCAATAAAGAGTGGACTATTGATGCAGAAAAGACAAGATGAATCTCAAAATAATTTCTCTGAATGAAGAAACGACTAAAAAGAAAAGAGTATATGTAATATGATACCATTTATTGAAAATATTCTACACAATGCGAGCAGTAGTATGTGAAAACAAAATGCTCTGTTTCTGGGAAAAGCAAAATGTGCCAAGGTGTCATGGGGTAAGGAGGTGGTACAGGGAGGTGGCAGAGGGCATAAGGAAACTTGTAGGTGTGATGGAGGGGTTCATGACATTGATAATGCCCATGGTTTTATCCATAAGTACATAAGTCTAAATGTATCAAATTGTATTGCTTAAATATCTGGTTTGTTTTATGTAAATTTGGCTAAATAAATTTGTTTTTTAAAACACGATTTCGAGACAGTCTGTGTCAGATAATGTCTAAGTGTATACATTCTTTGGTAGTTGGCTTATGAACATCTAATATAAAAGTATTTGCATGGTTTTAACTTTTAAAGTATTCCTTTATTTAGAGTCAGTCCTAGTTAGATCAGATTTCTTATTCCTTTCTTCCTTCCTCTTCAAGAGTGTGATTTTATAAGTTCACTCTTACTGAATCTTTACAAAACATTCAATTTAGTTTTCTGATAATCAGCCCCTTTTCACACACACACACACACACACACACACACACACACACACACAGTATATTACATAAGGTGATATTTAATTTAATCACTTCATTCAAGTAGATAGCAAGTAAAACTGGCATAGGGCCGGTGAGATGGCTCAGCGGCGTAAGCGCCTGCCTTGCAAGCGCAAGGGCCCGAGTTCGACTCCCGGAACCCACATACGAAAAAGGGGCCGGTGATATCGCTCAGCGGCATGGGTGCCTGTTGGCGCACAAGGTCCTGAGGTCAACCCCCCGGTACCCACCAAAAAAAAAAAAAAAAAACTGCCATAAACTGTGTTTGGAACAAACAAAATCGGTGCATGATAAACAATTACAGCTTCTAATTGGAGGAGACTCTCTGGGTCTCTTAGAGCCTTCAAAGTGTTATCTGTGGATAAAGGATATCGGTCTCCCAGGAGCATTTTACAAATGCAGAATCTTTGGCCCTACCCTGACCTGACTGACTGAGTCAGATTTCCTAGGAGATTTCTACGCACATGAAAAATTTGAAAAATACTTGAGAATAGCTTACTAACTCTGAGAATTCAACATATTATGGCCATGAGGCAATACTTTTTTTTAAAAAATGGAAATAGAAGGCTTTAAATTCAAGCATCAATGAAATAGGCAGCAATTTATGTATTTTCTACAGTTAGGGTTTTTATTTTTTCATTCTGAGTTTCATTGAAGTAAAATTCTCATACATTTAAATTCACCAATTTTATGTGTACAAGTCAATGAGTTTTGATAACTAGAATCATGTAACTACATTTTCACAGTTGGGGTACAAAATATTTCCATTTTCTGAAATACTCCCTTTTGCCTCTTTACAGCAAATCTCCTCCCCTAATTCTTGGCCCTTGTTTGAGTTTAAGTGCAATTACTTAGTATTTAGTATTTTGTTTTCTTCACTTAGCATGTGCTTTTGAGATTCATTCATGCCTTTTGAATTTAAGCCTTTTATAGTCAATAGTATTCCACAGCTGGGATGGTATTGAAATTGGTGGTGGGAGGCAGGCCCCAGTCTAATCTTCACAGCAGCTATAAATAGTCACAGGACCCTGTGTGGCTGCCATGGCTACCATGGTTGTGATCTTAAAAAATAGATTCTAACAGTGGATGTAAACATTTACTCCTAACTCCAAAATCCAGGTGACAGTCACACCTCAGAACAGGGAGTTGACACCTCACCACTCAGTGACAGGGCTCCGAGCACTCTATGAAGGGGCCTCTGGAAATTTGAAAGTCCCTTGTTCCTTGCAACTATTATGTCACCTTGAATACAATGCTTTTTGTGGGGGGAGGGAGGAAGGAAGGGAGAGTGAGAGGGTGAAAGAGAGAGAGAGAGAGAGAGAGAGAGAGAGAGAGAGAGAGAGAAAGTAACAGTTTACTTGAAAGGCTGAATATTTACCTAGTCTTTAATATTGTTGCCTGGGGCAAAACTGACTGTTTTCTTTCTCCTTTTTACTGTGTGTGTAGAGACTCTTGAAGAAAATCTGTCAGATTACTCAGGTCTGTCATACATTGTAGATTTTGGATCCATTTGCTTCTCATAGGATTTATTTGTAAATGTTACCTGAAACTCCAAATGGTTATTTCCTGCTTTTAGCTGGTAATTTTGGCATTTAAACCTTTTTTTTTTTTAACTTATTGGTACATTTCATCAATTTCAGAAGGTTGCATCTGAATTTCATCTTGAGTTTGGAGAAACTAACTCATACCTCTCAGGTTTATGAGAACTAGGAATTCAGTATGAGACAAAAGGTGAGAACAATCTAGGAGGATTTGAAAATAATTAAGACACTAAATTTCTGGTGTATCTCCGAATGGTTCCTTCCCTCTTTTTGCTAGCTGTTGACTCTCATTTCACTGGACACCTTGTAAAATATTCTTTTTTTTTTTTTTTTTTTTTTTTTTTTTTTGTGGGTACCGGGGTGTCGACCTCAGGACCTCGCACGCCAGCAGGCGCCCGTGCCGCTGAGCGATATCACCGGCCCCTTTTTCGTATGTGGGATCCGGGAGTCGAACTTGGGCCCTCGCGCTTGCAAGGCAGGCGCTTATGCCACTGAGCCATCTCACCGGCCCCGACCTTATAAAATATTCTTAACGGAATGCGTGCTTTGTGGGAATCTTCTAGCCCCCTGCATTTTGAGTCTACTTAGGGGGAGGCTCTCAAGAGATGCATCTAAGATTTTCAAGATTTCTCTTTAGACATTTTTAAACAGTAAAATGAGATCCAGGGAATATAGCTTTTCAAGTGGTGTGTCTGAAACCAAAACAATTTGAATTTCACAGGCAAAACAGCTAGAGTCCTAAAGTAGAATTCAAGGTTTTTTTTTTTTTAAATAAACTCCAAGTTGTAGGTTATGAAGAATAAACACAAAACGTGTTCTGAGCCTAGAAGTGATTTAATCTGAAAATTTTAAGTTGAGGGATGGACAGAGAATCTGAAGGTGTAGAAGAGCAAACACACATGAACACAACTACACGTATCATTTATTCAGTAAATATTTATCAATTACTTACAATATGGGAAGCCTAGTCCCTGCATTTACTGTCCTTAGAATGAGGTGTGGAAGACATGAAGTGAACAAGTAATTGAATTAAGGGTGATAAGGTTTAGGACTAGGTGGTACCTGGTAGTACAGAGATGTGTCAGGAGGACATATTTTGTTTAGGAGTCAGAGGCATCTCTGATGGAATGATACTTAAATATACTATTTCTGCATGCTGCTTTCATCCTGTATAGCTTCCAGTCATTGGGGGTGGTATAGCTTAGTTCTTGGCTCTATTTCCTGTTCTAGGGGATCTGGAGGCCACCTGGAAGTCATCTACTCTTCTATTTCTGGGCCTTTCCGGCTTACTTTCAATTCCATGGGCAGAAGGTCTGTGAACTGTAAGATTTTACCAGGGGTGGCAAGGATTAATGACGTGGTGGTTTTCCCTTCTTCCCTACATGAACCTGGTTCATTGCTCTCCACTATGAGCAGTTTCTCTTCTAGGCTCCCACAGATTTCCAAGAATCCTTTGGGGGTGCTCCTTGGGTTTTCAGTGGCTAACAGATACTGAGTGCTGAGTTTATAATGGATGATGCATTGTTTGCTTTTCAGAATACTCTGGCCATGTACCCATTTAATCATATGCACTCTCCCCTTCCCAATTCTTTCCAAAGAGGGAGACAGAAAAAATAAAGAATGTTGGATGCTGCTTGCTCTTTCTCTCGGTGAGCCTTGACCCCAGAGAGGTAAATCCAAAGAGACTTAACACATTTCCTGTGGAGCTTCATGGTTTGAGCACCTTCCTGTGAAGAATTGTGTGTGATTTCTAAGGTGTAAGTGGTATTTTGACCCTAATCAAGTTTTCATTTTATTAACTTTTCAATGCAGTCCTTGATGTTCACATTACTTGTACTCATCTTATCTCAGTTAATTCTTTCAGCAGCTCTGTAAGAGAGAGTCAGGTATCCATTTTAAGGGGCAGTGCGAACAAGGCAGATGTTAAATAACTTGCCCTTGACCTAGTAGTTGCCATAGCGGATGTTTACATCCCAGGAATCTGCAGGGTGTGCAACATGTGATACTACCTTCTTGTCTATAATTTATTAAGGAGCCCCAAGATTTTTGGTTGGAACCCTACTAATAACTGCTTTAACCACGGTTGAAGGGAGAAAATCCAGAGGAAAGGAGACCTTCAGTTTTAAGAAACGTTATTGTGAGCGAAGAGTTCCATCTTTGTTAAGAGAAGCTTTGAAAGAATGTTGGAGAGATCCGAATATATCTTGGAGTAGGACCCTGTAGCTCCACTGAAGTATAGGTGCTCTATTCAAGCCAGAAAACAGATACACTGCAGTATTTCTGAGTCTGAGTCCTTCTCCCAGGGCATGGAGACTGCATCCAGAGGAAGAGCTATTGAGTAATGGCCACCCCTGCAGCCTGACTTCCTACCTGGCTGCTGTTTGAGGCAGCAGGTTCTCATTACATTTTACTCCCTCTCTCTGTTAATGTGTTCTTGAAATTGAATTAAATTTGCTTCCTTCATGGTGTGTGTTGACTTTTAAATGACTTCCTGGTGGGTTTTCTTCAAGATCTTCAGCCACAGTAGAGATTCTCAGGGTAAAATAAAGTGTCCAATGCAATGAGAAAACAGTGTGTTATTTCCTCACCTTCAAGTTTCACTGGAAGATGCTGTGTTGTGCCCAATCACAGTCTTTATTTCCCCAAGTGATTTTGCTTTTCCTGCTGGGAAGACCTAAGTCAATTACTCTCCTCTCCCTGAGAGGTTGTTAGTCTTCATTCACAGAACAAACAAAAGATCATAAATTCATACTTTCCTCCAGGGAAACTGGCAAACTTGGTAAAAGGGTTGCATTTTCCATGGATATTGGAATGCACTGTCTGTGGGGGTTTGAAACTGAGAGGCAAGATCTACTGTAAATGCATCCTGCTCAGAAAGACACTGCGTTCCCTTAGATTCTTGAGAGTGGATCTGAATTGGGAATGTCTTAATAGTTGTTCACTTTTTAAATTCATTTATCCATTCAACAAATATATTTTGAGCATTCACTGTGTGTGAGGCACACAGTAGACAAGATCCCTGTTCTCATGCAAACAAGCATTTTAGTGGGGAGGACAGACAGCAAACAAATAAAAAGTGTATTAGATAAAGAGTGGTAAATGCTAAAGAGGAAAGGGGTATGGAAGAGGGGGCAGATGATAGGAGTGTGTGAGAAGGTGGGTTCCTAAGTGTGAATGGAGAGTCTGGGGGGAAGACTCCTTTCTAATATCAGAAAGAGGCCAGGGCTCTCTGGGGGAAAGTATCTCAGGATTGAGAACACAGACCTTGGAAGGATCCCAAGACCATGGACATCTTGGTGGCCGGCAGGGAGAGTCATGGGAGGAGAGTTAAGAGGGGCACAGGGAGTGCGACGTGGCAGTTATGGTAAGGACACTAGCTCTGCTGAGCTGGAAACAGAGCCATAAGAAGGTTTTCGGTAGAGAGAGATGGGATCTCGTTTTGCGATAACAGGAGGGCCGTGGCCGCTGTGTTGAAAAGTGGGTGAAGGCGGCAAGGGTAGAGAAAGTGGAGGTGTTTACCAGATGGTTGAAATAATCCAGGCAAGAGACTGTGTGACTTTGGATTGATAAAAGGAAGAGCAGTTTCCAAGGCTAGGTTTTTGGAGTGACTTAAAGTATTATTTTGAAAGTTAGAAGAAAATGTCTATATTTGAAACTTGCTGTTGCAGTTTTGACAAATGAAGTTTTAATTTTATTTTTATCTTTTGTAGTGTTGGGGAGGCAAAGTTTCTAAAAATGGAATTTGGATACAAATTTAACTTTATAAAACATTAATTAGGGACCAGCTAGATACCTAACTAAATCCTAGAAGGGCTGCTTCTGAACAAGTTGTTATAATTTCAATGGGTAAACTATAAAAACAACTACATGTCTGTGCCCAGACAGAACCTTTGAAAATATGTGAACACATACAGTGGGAGAGATTATGCTTAAAAGCTTGTGAAAGATCTAGAATTTAATGAGTGCCGACTGGCTCAAGGTCTGTGGCGGGCATTTTAAATTAGGAACAACTTCACAAAAACTCTGTGATGGCAGCTATCAACATTTTTGGTTTCTGAACTTCTTTAGACTTTTAAGAGTCCAAAATAATTTAGATAGGAGTCTATGTAAGTAAATAAAAAAATCCAATGTTAATAAAGCTAAACACATAAAATTTAATTCATCTTAAATAATAAGCTGTTATATATTAACATTTATTTTATGATAATAATGTACAAATTTTAAAATACGGCAAGAATATTGCTTTTACCTTTTTTGGCAAGTCTCTTAAACGTCTGACTTAATAGAAAATGCTCAGATTCTTTTATGTACTTCTGTATTCAATCTGTTGGTGATGTTTTAGTTGAAGTATATGAGGAAATCTGGTCTTACGGAGATATGTATGTAGTGGAAAAGAAAGTGGTATTTTAATATCCTTTTAAAACAATTGTGGATATTGTCTTCTGATATTCAACTAAATCTAACAAAGATGAAGTTTTCTAGATAATTATATTGAAGAATCTAAAAAATATTAATGAACTTTTAGGAGACTCTTAATTTAAAATCCATTGATCATTTTGCATGTCACCATGGCTGAGGTTGTAACATCGAGCATTGGTCAGTTTGCAGACATTAGCTCCCTGAGTTAAGGAGATCTCCAGAGGCTGACACACTTCACTATGTAAAATAAAAAGTCGCTTGTGTTACTGTCACCACTGATCTCTTCAGCAAAGCTTTTACATGTCAGGCAGCGATTGAGCTCACAGTGGCAAATGCAAATTTTCCGAAATTATAATTTTCATGGATAGATCAAGTTATATCACTGTTATTAAATATTGTCACCTATTTTCCTTGAAGCAATAGAGTCTCTGTTTTCCTTTACAACAAAATGTCCAGCAAATATCTAAATCCCAACCATCATGGTTGTTTCATTCACTATTTCACATAAAATGATACTCGTTGCAGAAGGCTGACAGTGTAGCTCGTGTCTCTAACAGTGACTCAAATGCTTTTCCTGGAGATAGTTTGCTACTTTAGTGAGTGGCAGGACTACTTTATGAATGCCACACGCTTTGTCACTAAAAATACTAAAAATATTAACAGTAAGTGGTAAAGATTTCTTATTAACTCTTTTTACTATTTCATTCAAGGCATTCATACAAGAAACAGAGCTTTTGTCCTCCCTCTGCTTCTGTTTCTCCCTGTCTTCCTGTGTCACTAGGGGCACTCAGTGGTGCACAATGCAATGATCACTACTACACTCTGGTGCTGCTGCCAACATCCAGGCTGAGATCTCTATAGTTTTTGCTCCATCAATGTAAACATCAACACAGAGGCAAAGGCAAGCAACATATTAGTGTTATTATAGAAATAATTTCATCCTTGTAGGCTCCCTGATAGGATGTAGGGATAGCACCTCATCCCATCTTGCTTTATAGATCTGTAGACAATACTTTACATCAGCTGCTTTATGTAAGATGTGTCTTAAAATTAAGAAACTGAGTCTGAGAGAGGATAAGCAGTTTGGCTGAGGTCATGTGGCTTGTCAGAAGCAGAGACAGGGGTCCAACCCAGGCCTGATTGATCCAAAATCAGTTGGAAAACTGGACTTGCCCTTGTGTCTCTCCATCCTTCATTAACCAACTCTCCATCAATGTGACAAAATACCTGATAAAAACAATGTAAAAGAATAAAGGTTTCTTTTGGCTCACAGTTCAAGAGGTTTCAGTCCATTGTTACTTGGCTCCATTGCTCCTGGGCATATGTGAGGCAGAACATCATGGCAGGGAGTGTGCAGTGGAGCAAAGTTGTTACCTCATGGTGACTGGGGAATGGAAGGAGGAAGGTTTAGGGAACAAGATAGAGCCCCCAAAGGCACACCTCAAAAGGCCCACTTTCTTCAACTACAACACTTCTCTTAAGTTTCCATCACTTCCTAATAGCTCATCAAATTATTTAACTCATCAGTCTGTAAGTACATTGGAGAGGTTAAAACCCTCATGATCCAAGCATTTCCCCAAAGCCCAACCTTTGCCCATTGCTGCGTTGGGAACCAAGTTATGGACACATCAGTCTTTGGGTGGCATTTTATATCTAATTCATAACATGTACCTAACACACCCCCAGAACAGCAGAATTCATGTAGAACCTTGAAAGAGATGTAAACTTGATTGGGAAAAAAAAAAATTCCCACAGGGATTAGGGTGAGAAGACTAAAACAAGCTCCACTCTAAGGATTGAAATGGACATGGTTTATGGGGAAAATAAAACAAGACTCAAAGTGAAGTGAAATATCCATTTGGGTATCTCTAGGGAAAATGTGGGAAGGTGCTTGATTTGAGTAAGGAACTCGAATGTGAGAGTGAGGAGCCTATTCTTGATTCTTATGGAAACTGTTTTAGATTCTTAAACAGAATACAAGATGATAAAAGTCACATTAAACTCCCATTCATAGTGGATGTGTCAAAAAGGAAAGAAAACAGGGCCAGAGAACGTCTTTGAGATCATCGTGATCCTTTAGCAAGAGGTAATGGCTTAAACCACAGTGAAAGAGAGAGAACTGGAAAAATAAGACAGAGAGAGAACACGCAGAGAGTGGTAACTGGTGATGGGGAAATGCAGAAGAAAATGATCCTATAGAATTCTCAGCTTCCAAAGGAAGATGTGGCATCTCACAGAGATTGGTGATTGCTCAGGGAGAAATGCTGATGGTTACAGTGAACTGGAGACAATGCCAACCTAGCCAACTGATGATGTCCTGGAAAAGCGTACATGCTGGGGTAACAGATGGGGAAGGATGGATTCCCTGCGAGTGGGTGACTGAAGTCTTGTCATGGAAGATTCCTACCATAAGGATGGAACGAAGAAGAGGATTCAACGTAGGAGAAAGGGGACTGAGTTAAGAGGTAGGTTCTCATTCGTAGTAGCAGCAACGGCATCAGCAAATACAGTAATTGTCATAGCTGAAGTAATAATGATAATAGCCAATGCTTAACTGAAAAGGACATACTATTCCGTGCCAGGCTGACAAGCAATTGAGTTCTCACAACAATTTGAAAGGACAGGTTTTAGTTTTTGAGGAAAAAAAAAATACAGAAACGTTAAATAATTGATCCAAGGTCATACAAGTAGGGCGTGGCAGAGCCAGTCGTGGTTCCCCAGTGTTTCTGACTGTAGCACTGCTCCTCCAGCTTAACACAACCCTAGGGAGACCAGAATAGAAAGCACATGTAGAGCAGAAGGATTTCAGAACTGAGGAAGACCCTTTTCATCAGACGGAATAAGCTGATTGCCTCTCAGTGGAGGGGTGGTGGAAGCAGATGGCGAGAAATGGTGGCCGTACCTAAGAAAATAAAGAGATCCAGCAAAAATGTACGCAGGGAGATTTGTAAATAAAAGAAAAAGCTAAAACAGCTTAAAGTAGTCAAGGGCTGTTAACTCAAGTGGTTGAAATTTTAGGTGAGATAAGACTTACCTTAGGTTAAAGTAGTTAGGAAAGGTATATTAGGTGTCGAAAAAACAAAGGTTTTATGTGTTGGTGTGCCATGTGATAGAATATGGACCAGGCAGGGAGGGGAAGTGGGATTCAGAAGAGACAAGGAGTGGCTTTTCCCTGAAATTGCAAAGTGAACAATAGTTAGGACAGAGGTTGGAATTAGTTCAAAAGGATAGAAGAGTGCAGGGAGTCTTAGGCTGGTGGTCTCAGCGAATTATCTCTCGTCCTGAGGCTAGAAAGTAGGTTGTAAAACTTTGGGGTTGAAAGAGACTTTGGAAGCCAACACTCTAAGGATCTATATAGTAATTCACCATTCTATCATGTGCTTGTAAAGCATCTCTTGGTTAATAAACATAATTTTCATGTCCATTTCTTTTCTTGACTTTTCTTTGTTTGCTAAAAGGAGCCTTATACAAGGGGTCCATCATTAATGAATCACCACTTTTGAGTCTCCACAACCTACTTGATTCTCTGGTTCATAGTAAGGGCTTAAAGATAGATGTCTCAATGAATGACTAGCATAACTTAGTCATTTGATGCTATATTTCCTTGCATTACTCTTCTGTCTTCTTACATTCATGTAAAACACTGCAAGCTACAAACTGATTTTAATTCTTTGGTCATTACAGTGACACAGTGAATGAGGAACATGGTCATTATACCTGTTTTATAGACATGGATGCTGATTCTTTCACCTAAGATTGTCGCATAATGTAGGTATTTAAAGCCTGGACAATGTAGTCAGAAAAACCAGGTCTGAACACTGGCTTTGTTGCCGACAAGCTGTCTTCATTTGGCAAGTTTCTTTAGAAGGCCTAACTCAGTGTTCTTCTCTATAAGAAAGAGACATAAAATTACATTGCAGTGTATGAAAGGATTAAGCGGCGTAATGGTGATGAACCGTGTGACACATAAAAGGGTGTGTGATATGAACTCAGGAAGAGCGTGATATAGTGGTTGGAGTCAGACCGCCTGGGCTTGACCCACGTTCTTTTACTTGCTGCCCTGTGACCTTGGACAAGTGACCTAACCTTCTGTGCCTCCATTTTCTCATCTGTGAAGTGTCAGTAATAATAATCCCTGACTCCTCGGGGTGTTAGAAGATTACATGAGTTAATACTTAGTACATTCTTACAGTGCTGGGTATGTAGTAAATCCTAGGTGTTTGTTAACAGATGATACCTGTTACCATCATTAGGCTCACAGTATCTGTGAATGGTCCTTTAATTTCTTCTTGTCCATCTTTAATGAATCGCCGTGTAACTTTCCAAATCATACATTACTTTTTTTTTTAGCTCATTCCTCATATACTTTTAAGCAATCCAGTGGTTAATAAACATGACTTTCATGATCCTTCATTTCTTTTTTTCTTTATTGGCCAGAAGGAGCCCCAAAATGTCTACTGGTGGGCAGAAGCAGAGAAGAATCAAGGATTTTAATGTACTGATGATTCATTCCTGTGCCCCATCCCTAAAATGAGGATTTCTCCAAAATAGCACTAAACTCTTTTTCCACCTGCCTCTCAGTTCTTCATACTGGGAAACCTGCTGCCATTCAAAAACAAAAGACATGCTGTTGAAATGCTCTCAGATCAGAATCCGGGCCAGTGTGACTCAAAGGTTGCAGCACTCAATTATTTGTTTAGTGGATCACTACTGGCAGAGTGAACAGAATCCACTTTCTCAATTGTTGCTTTCAAAGCGAATTACTTGGGATGAAAATCTTTGTACAGTCAGAAAATAGATAAATAGTCTCAGCAGGGATTAAAAAGTGATAGTGTTGAGTGTATCACTCTGTGGATTTATCTTTATTTTCAACTTTTCTGCAGAGGGAGCTCAGATTGGGTGGAGGAGCTCTGGAGTCGAGGACAGGGACCAGAACAGCCATGCATTGTAAAACAAAACAAAACACCCTGCTATACAGTACGAGGGGCTGTTCCGGGCATTGGAATGACACCAGCCCTTCATCTTTGTGGTCCTACTGAACAGAGCATTTCGGAGCACAAAAAATTTAATGTTACAGCTTTTCCTGTATGGGAGAGAAGTTCCATGTTTAAGGACCACTGAGGAGACCCCAAGTTTCCACAAATATGTCTAGAATGTGGCCCCAGGGCCTGCTTTTATATTTTCAAGATTTGCTGCCTCTCTGTGAAAACTCTTATTCATTCAGAGGATGTTTATTGAAGGGATTTGTGATCTCCCCAACTCTGTCAGGCAGTGAGATGAATGTAAAGATGATGACAAATGCCAGGATGGGGACTTCTCTCCGCTGAGGAGCCAGGTGAGTGAACGCAGGTAGGGCATTGTGATTCAGAGGTAGGGCATTGCCATGAACAAATTATCATGGGACCACAAGAAGGAAGGTGAAAAGAATTTTCTATGTTTTGAGCATTTACTGTGTGCCAGGCACTGGGCATTGGACTGGGGCCCGGAAAGGAAATAGGAGAGTGGGAAAATAGATAGGTAATTAAGTCACGATGGAATCCGATGGAAATGTCGCTCCTGGGCATGGTTAAGGACTGACTGCTCAGAGCAGAGATGGTAGAGGGAGCGATGGTGGTGATGGTCATTATTCTGTCAAGTGCGACCCATCCAGGCTGCAACAGAGAAGAAGCACATCATCACATTGATGATATAAAACCGTAACTCTGAGGACTGCGTGGAGGATGAGTGCACAGGGGAAACGGGAGAAAGTACAGTTAGGAGCAACTGACAGCTGCCAAGGCAAGAAACAATGAGGGATGGGAAGCTGTGTAGAGGAGAGAAGAGGCAAGTAGACAGCCAGTTGTAGCCATGGACTTTATAATAGATTCACCAGATAGACAGTGCCCGGGACACACTGGCTCACATTAAATACTGTTTTCTGTCTAAATTCACACACACACACACACACACACACACCACATAAAACTCAATAGGCTATTGATGTCTTTAAAATCCTGCCCCAGCATTAAATCATATTTTTAATGCTAGGAACATAATTTTTAAAAGTATAATAACATTGCTGTCAAAGTAGAATGGCATCCAACAGACTAGTGCCTTTGAATAGAATTCATTCCCAGAATTGTGGCTAAAAGTTAAAGGGTGCTATGCTCTTGTAAGGAAATGGTATGCTACATCGTGCACATTTCTTTTTTGCCAAATATCAAGTAGTTTGGCTATCCTTCGTTTGTCCTAAGTTTTTTATTAAGTACTTCTCTGAGTACCATATAATGCCAGCTGCTGCACCAGTGGAATTCACTGACAGGGCTGTGAAATACTTCTGGTCGGTTAGTGGACCTCCGTTAAAGTTGAAAACATGACTGGTCTGGTGAGATGAAGATTTATAATGATTTTTGATGTAGTCCAGGAAAGTGTGGAGATCCAGCACTCTATTATTTGAAAAGTTCTTCTAATCAGACAAAAAATCTACATCAAAACTTTATCTGTAAAAAAAAATATCTGTTTTGAAAAAGGCTTGGGCATCTTTTTCAGAACAAATTAGGTATTCCCTTCACAGAAGCCACTGTCTTGGCAGATCTCCAAGAACTTCTACCCTCATCAGAGTCTGTCGGTATTCTGGACAAAGGCACAACGTAGCCACTGGCCCTCAGGTACCAGATTATGGCTACAGTGCCCCAGGGTATCTTCTGTGCTTTCAACATGAAAAGGCAGCTCCTCCTCCCGAGCGAAGTTCTGACCCTTACTTGGTAGATGTCCAAGCCAGTTACCACCATTCCAGCAGCTCTTAGTTAGCCAAGATTTCCATTAGCAACATTGCTTTCCCACTGAGGACTGTTGATGCCATTCCTCTTGTCCCCTGGGGTTTCTCTCTTAGCACCTGATACTACCCGGCTAATCAGGATTTCATGGAAATGCAAATTGGAGTGGTATAATGGTAAGAAATTCTTTGAGTCATAAAACCTGAATTCTAATGGGACTCACTAGCTGTGTGACCTTGAGCAAAGGAAGCCTCTCTGTGTTTGAGTTTTATTAACTCTGCATTGTGGATAATGATGCCTCTTGCTCAAGGTTGTTGGCAAATTTAAATAAGATTGTGTATGTAAGAGCTTCTAGAACAAGGTCTGGCATATAGTAGTTGCTCAGAAAATGATAATTTACAGAAAAATGTTTAAAAACACTTGTTTAATGATTTGTATGTTAGAAAGTCAAGGTGAAAATCCTTTCCGAGCCTCCTATATTATAAATGTCATATTTCTTTGGGCAAAAGCCCAAATTTAGAGCCTATAGATCAAGTGAGCTGGAGACTTGTAAATATTCATTTGCAGTTGTCCTTCAGGCATCAAGAATGGTAGCTTTGCAAAATGTTATACTGGTGATGCAACATACCTTACTATGGCAACAAAATCAGTGGTGGAAATACTGCGCTGAGGTTTAGCAGTTTATCCATCAATAAGCATTCTTTAAAAATAGCATGTATAAGAGTTATAACAATTACCATTTTGAGGTCATTGCGCTCTAGGCCCTGTGCTACATTCTTTGCAAACAGCGTCTCATATATTTCTCTATGCAAGAATGTGAGATGCGGGCTGGTGAGATGGCTCAGCGGCTTAAGCGCCTGCCCGGCAAGCGCGAGGGCCCGAGTTCAACTCCCGGAACCCACATACGAAAAAGGGTCCGGTGATATCGCTCAGCGGCATGGGCGCCTCCTGGCGTGCTAGGTCCTGAGGTCGAACCCCTGGTACCCACAAAAAAAAAAAAAGAATGTGAGATGCTGTTCTCCTCTTGGTTTTATAAGTGAGGAAACCGGGGTTTAGAGAGCATAAGTCCTCTACTCAAGGTCATAAAGATAGCAGATGTTGTAGTCAGGGTTTGCAAGGGAAACAATACAATACAGGACACATAATTTATAGAGTTATTTTGTAATAGTCACCCAAAGAGTCATATACAAAAAGTGCAGGAAATCTGTCCACACTAAAGACCCAAAGAATCCAGCTGAGGGCCTGGATCCTATAGCAGTGTCCTACATGAGTCCAGCTGAAGACGTAGAGTCCATGACTATGCCCTCATGAGTCCAGCTGAAGGCCTAGGGCCCACAACAATGTCTCATGCAAGTATATTTCACGGATCTGCACCGGGAAGGCCCAAAGGTCAGTGGTGGAAGCTAGAAAGTCTGCACCAGCGGGATGAAGGACCTGTGCCAGCAGGCTGAGGGATCTACCCCGGAGCCAGGAAGCGACGCTCAGAGTAAGAACCGGAGCTCCCCCGAAAGTCACCACAGCCATCCTCAGCGACAACGAGGTCCCGAGCTCCTCCAACGATGAGAACAGCCAAGTTCCTATCAGGAAAGCCAGCGTGACAAGCTCCTCGAGGAAAACCAACAGCACCAACTCTTCCTCACCAGTTCTCCTTTTTATGTTGTTGGCAACAGTCCTCAGGTGGGCCCTCTACACCAGGCACCACACTGATTCAATTCAGCTGGGTTTTACAAGTTGACCACCAATTGTCAATCCACCACAGCAGAAGTAAAACCTGACATCAACATGTGTTATCCTTTCCTCCTTTTGAGTCGCTGCCATATATACCTCAAGCTGTACCTATTTGCTTCTTGAGAAACCTCCGCTCAGAGAGCATGCAAATAAGTACCCAGGAAAGCAAGGTTGCATTGCAGTTGCTATCTGGAGTCCGGGTAGCTGGGCTGAATGGAGCTGGATGCTGTCAGAGGCTCCTGAAGGAGAGCTAAGTAGAGGACAGTGTCTCGATGGTGATGAGTGCCCTGGCTTTGGGAAGGTTGTGTGTTTGCCCAGGGTGCAGGTAAAGTGTGGAGAGTGTTGACTCTGGCTCTTCCTCTTTTCACTAGGTCTGGCATCTGCAGCCATGTACCTTGCATGGGGAAGGGTACCACTTCTAATCTGCATAAAGGCACCAAATGAGCAGGGCAGCAGTAGACTGGGAATAGCTCATTTCAGAACCATGCCAGCCAGCATACCACCTGCAGAAAGAACCTGTAGTTATAAGGAGTGGGAGGGAACAGTGTTGGCGAGGAAACAGACCTGCTCCTCTCATGTCCAGTTCAAAGGAAGGCACCAATAAAACAAAATACTTAGGAAAGAAGAATCAAAGGCAATTAGGTGTCTGCAAGGACCAAAAAAACCCACCAAGTGAACATTGATGTACTGTTTGAAAGGTCTGTGAAAAAAATCTAGGTAAAAATTGCCCCTTACAGTAGAAGCATACTTAGATATCTAGTAAGTCACCACCAGCATAAGAGAAACTAAATATTAATGAAGTGACAGGGCAAGCATTTTAAAAGGAGCCCTTTTCTCTGAGTATCTTTTGTAGAGGGGGAAATCGTTAAACTTTAAAAGGGATATCTATCTATCTATCTATCTATCTATCTATCTATCTATATATAGATAGATATATAGATATATATCTATATATATATGTTATTTTTTTTTTACTGTATACTGGGGTTTTATAAAGCACTGCCTGCTGCCTGATGCTCCACAATGGCTTTATATTCTTTAGGAAAGAGGCATTTGAGAATCTATAAAGTGGGTCAGGCCTAAGGTGTTATAAATTTATAATAACAGAGGAAAGAAAGGAAAAAAGGTGACAAGCTGAGACAATGGAAGAAGGCGGGTTAATACTAGCTTATTGTGTGACAGGATGGAATTATCAGGGAGAAATGGAAGAGCGATGAGCTGATGGAGCCGTGGCTTGGGGCATCTCAGTGATTGGAAGGCACAGGCCAGTAAATGAAGAGGTGCCGGAGAGGAACATGCGAATTCACGTTTGGCTTCAAGTGCTTGTTAAAAATAACTTGCACCTGAGTGATTTTCTGCTCTTTGAAATCAATTCTTAAGAAAACATGCCAGAAAATTAACTAGATTAAATCTTTATTTCTGCCCAGAATATGTGTTTCCAGATGGTCTTAAGCTTACTGCAGGCTTATGACCAGATAAACAAACCTGAGTTGAAAGTATTGTAACTTGAGAATACTTTTAATTCACCTCAGCTGCTAAACACCACAGTTTAACAGCATAGCACACCGTGGGGTACTGGCCGTGTGTGCTTGTGACTTTGTGGCCGATGTGAGCTGCAGCTCACCACTGCTGTCCAGCCTCAAGAGAGCTTCATTAGAGGAGGTATGGCTAGCTCAAGAAGAGACCGAAATTCCAAACTCGAGTAAGGTTTCTCCCAAGTTTGTATCGTGGTCACACCATGTTAAAGTTGAAATATCATAAATTGAAACTACAAAAGTCGGAGGCATTCTGTATAAATAAGTACACACACACACACACACACACGTTATACACACAAACACTTGTAGTCTTTACATATGTAGTATTTCTTCTTTTGTGTGTGTGTGGGTACCAGGGGTCGACCTCAGGACCTTGCGCGCCAGCAGGTGCCCGTGCTGCTGAGCAATATTACCGGCACTTTTTTCATATGTGGGTTCCGGGAGTTGAACTCAGGCCCTTGCACTTGCCAGGCAGGCACTTATGCCACTGAGCTATCTCACCGGCCCCACATATGTAGTATTAAGATGTTTATCTCAAGCCTTGTACTGGCTTCTGCATTAAATAGCCATAGCATTGTCCAGAAATCAGTTTCTAGTATAAATGCATAATTTTCTTATATTCATTGGCTAAATATAATGTCCAAATTTTTGAGCTGGTTTATCATCTGTTAAATGGTGATAATCATAGAATAATATAAGTGATTTCTCCTTGGGGTTGTAAAATCAAATGTCAACGTAAACTCATCAAATTTAAGAGCTACAAGAGACTTCTTGGATTATGAGATCCAAATTCTGTGTAATAAACAGGATACACATGTGAGTTATTCTTAATTTCTTAATTTATTATTCATCCCTTTGAGATAACTATGGTATACATGTCAGCTAATCAAAATAGTGATAAGTGTTGTTTTTTTTAATATTTGGGTACCGGGAGTCAAACTCAGGACCTCACGCTTGCCAGGCAGGAGCTTATACCGCTGAGCTATATCACTGGCCCATGATAAGTAGTTTTAACCAAGCCATTCAGAAATCTGTACTTAGAGATCTGAAGTGTGTGTGTGTGTGTGTGTGTGTGTGTGTGTGTGTGTGTGTGTGTGTATTTTGGAGGGTGTTTTCTGTTTTGTTGGCATTTCCTTGTAGTAGTTCTTTTGTATCACTGGGTATTGGAAGATGATTGAAAATAGGCAGATCTATTTAATGATGTAGGTCTTGATGGAGAGTATAAAATTAAACTCTCCTGCTGAGAGTGAGGAAAAACTTTTAAAATTATGTACTTATTGAGATATAATTCATGCACCATACTATTCTCTGATTTAATGTGTCTGATCCACATTCAAGCAACCATTACCATACTAAAGTTCACAACATTCTCATCCATCCCAAAAGAAACCTTGTAAACCTTAACAATCATTCTCTGTTTCCCTCTTCCTTCCAGACCCTGGCAGCTAACAATGTGCTTTATTTTTCTGTGGATTTGCCTGTTGTGGAGTATGTTATAAACATGACCATACAGTATGTTGTCTTTTTTGGCTTAACTTCTTTCACTCAGCATGTTATCATGATTCTTTTATGTTTTAAGGTATCAATATTTTTTCTTTTTTCATGACCTAATATTCCATGGTATGAGTATTACCAACATTTTATTTAGCTGTTGGTAAGTTGATTAACATTTTGGTTGTTTCTACTTTTTGAGTATTATGAAACATGTGTCTGAATGTTTGCGTAGAAGTTTTTATGTGGATATATTTTTATTTTTCTTGGATTTAAACCTATAAGCATAATTACTGGGTCATATAGTATCTCTATTTTCAACCCATTTCAGGAATGTTTACCAACACGCCTAAATCATTGTCATTGTCACTAGCAGCAGATTGGGGTTCCATTCTCTGCATTCTCTTCAATTCTTGATATTGTTGTTTATCTTTTCTATTATAACTATTCTAGTGGATATGAAATAATATCTCTGTGGTTTTATTGGCATGTATCTGGTGGCTAATAAGGTCGAGTATATTTTTTTGTGTACCTATAGCCCATTGAATTACTTTTTAGCTTTCACGGTGGTGAAAGAATAGCAGAGTTGCTGAGCAATACCTTTTTTAATTTAAGAGTTGCTGAAAAATTGGCAAGATAGAATCAGAAAGAGAGTCAGGAACATGAGATTCTGGTGGATATAGAAAAGAGGTTATTAATGCAGTGCCATTAGACAAGAAGTATAGGAAAGGACTGTGCTCTTTAGGAATATAGGAAATGTGTCTGTGAGTATTCATTTATCTGCAAATAAGAGAAAATCTGGCAAATAATGACAAACAATTGAGATATATATCTATATTCATATTAGAAATATCATCTACAGATGTAGTCAGTGGCTGACGTTGATTTAGCTACACTTCAGGGCCAGTAACTGTTCAATTTTTTAAAAAATATTTTCTTGAGAATAAAACTTGAAAAGAAACTTTTACCTGAGAGCACCTGCCTACTGCACTCTGTTTTCATGCTTAGTTTCAAAGTGGAAAAACAAGGTATAGTGAAGAATTGTCCTGGTTCAGTCTTCTTCATTTTTACTAGGAAAGCAAGAACTTTTCCAGAGCTCTGCCTCACAGGGACATCTGCTCACATCTCCTTAGCCACCTGGGCGTCACACGGCCACCTGGGTTCAATAGAGAAGAAAGGCTGTGTGCCTTAATATTGCACTTGCTACTAAGATGCAGTACTGTAATGTAACCATTTTGAGAGCTTTATTTGAGAAGTTTATTCTTCTTTAATACTTTATTGAGGCATAATTGACATACAATAAATGTATACATCTGAAGTATACTACTTGATGTTTTTTATTTAGGCACTTATGAGGCTATCACCACAATCAAGACATTGAATATATCCATGTTTCCCAGAAATCTTTAATACCCCTACACAATTTGTTTATCCATCTCCTTGTACTAATTCTCACTTGCCAGTTCTGGTAGATATTTTTCTAGATTTCACAGACATTTCCATGTAGATGATCATGTCAGCTGCATGTAATTGGCATTGCTATTTATTCTCACTGTCCATGCTTTCAGCATAGTTTTCTTGTCTCATTGGACTTGGATGGACCTTTAGCATAGTGTTGAATAGGAGAGGTAAGAGTTGATTTGTTTGCATTGTTTTTGATCTTTGAGAAAACCTGTTGGTTTTCCACCAATACGTATGATACTATCTATATGTTTTTTATATCTGTCCTTTATCACACTGGAAAATTTTCCTTCTATTTCTGATGAGCTTCAGCCAGTGAAAAAAGAGGTTCATAAAAACATTACAGTGTGTCCTCATCCACTTTATTCACCCACTTTGATGCTGTGCTCTTCCCCAAAGGCAAAATGATGGTGAAAGGTTAGCACTTTGAATCAATTCAGGACAGCAAGCTACCATGGTGCAAATACAGACACAAAAAAGCACTGCCAGAACTGCTTC
Source organism: Erethizon dorsatum (assembly GCA_028451465.1). Taxonomy (NCBI): domain Eukaryota; kingdom Metazoa; phylum Chordata; class Mammalia; order Rodentia; family Erethizontidae; genus Erethizon; species Erethizon dorsatum. Next base: position 10,427,074 of record CM051836.1, read on the forward strand.
AGAGAGGCCCCAAAACAATGGGATAAGCGTGTTCAAACCAGGAGGTGCTATTTTTTTACTATCTTTTACAGTAATTTTTTAAACATTCACTGTATTTTTAACACACATTTGTAGATGCTAGAGTATTTCTAGGAATGGACATTGGAAATAGCAAATTCTTTTTCTGCATCTATCAACACAAACCAAGTCTGTTAATATGGTAAATTTTATTAAAAATTTTTTTGAGTATTAAACCTATCCTGTTTTCCTGGAAATGGCTTCCACATATTCTTGATGTACTATAGATAGATGATAGATAGATAGATAGATAGATAGATAGATAGATAGATAGATAGATAGATAGATAGAATTTAGGTAAAGTCAATAGTTTTCTTTTCTTGTAATATTGTTGGTAGGATCCAGTATTCCAGTGATGCTGGCGTCATAAATTTGAGTCATTCTTTCCAGTATGTCTGGCTGATCTAAAGGCAGTTTTTATTTTCTCCTCTATCCTTATTGGCCAGGTTCTTTCACAATGGCTCAGGAAGGGCATGTGCCATACTTACTTAGCTTTAATACCTCACATCTGCTCAAGAACTTATTCAGTCTCTTTCTTCCTACAGTACTTTATGTCCACGATCATCTTAGTTGCTTAGTGACTGGACCTAGCCACACTTTCTTAGTTCTAACTTTCCACCCATCCTTGATATGAAGGCTTTGTTCTGTGCCCTCAGCTTCCTGTTTCCTGGCCCCTATCTTAGAAGTACTTCGGTGAGGTTAAATGTCTTTTCAACTCACAGAACATCTGTAAGAAGTTAATATTCTTAGAGTTCCTTTATTACTCAGTTTTGTATCTCCCCCTTTCTACCATAGTGCTTCATATATGATGTAGTTATATACTTACTAAAAAATCAGTAAAATTTATGTTGAATTATCTTTAGTTTTTAAATCACATACCGTTATTTCTCTCTGAAAAGTTATTATCAAAAGAATGCATAACTTTTATATTTCACTAAGAACACACCTCTCTAAAAAGTTGTAAGAGCATACCACTTTGCAGTTACAATATTATGACTCAAGGCGCCAGTGGGCCGGGGTGGGGAATACTTCTATAAGAAAGTCAAGAAACAACTTATCCGAAATGGCAAATTATTTAATGTTCAGTTTTAAATATCATTTTAGAAGATTTAATACGGCATCTGTTTTTAGTCTTTAAAATCTTCCTACTTATCCTCCAGGATCAATTCTTACACAGTCCTAACACACTCAGAGGACACAATTCATTGTGCTACAGACATCTTTGAGCATTACGCCACTGCTCGCGTCGCAGGAAGCTTGTTGGAATTCAGTGGCAGATTTTATGACCATATATGTTTTATACAATGCTACACATTTTTTCCTTCTTTTTTTTTTTTTTTTTTTTTTTTCTTTGTGGGTACCGGGGGTCGACCTCAGGACCTCGCGCGCCATCAGGTGCCTGTGCCGCTGAGCAATATCACCGGCCCTTTTTCGTATGTGGGTTCCGGGAGTCAAACTCGACCTCGCACTTGCCAGGCAGGTGCTTACGCCGCTGAGCCATCTCACCGGCCCCCATTTTTTCCTTCTTATTCGACTGTCCTTTTTTTCAAAAGGAGGGCCTAAGAGATTTCCTCATGTTATTAAAAATGAACATCACATTCTAACCTGTCTTGTAGAGAACAAATTTTCATGGTGATTAAAAGAAAGGAAAGAACACTTTTTCCAATTTGCCATGGTGTGAAGTGTACAGATATATATTAAAAATAACAACAGCAAAACACTATTGGATTTCTAGAAACTTCTTGAAGAAAAATAGACAAATCTTACCAACCTCGAGTTTGTCAAGGATTTTTAAAGTATGACATATAAAACAAAAAATTAAAATAATTTTTGCTTTTTCAAAAGCATGATTAAGAAACAAAAAGGTAGCCATAGGCTGGGGGAAAATATTAACTGAGCAGATACCAACAAAAGACTTACATTTAAGCTGTAAGAAGAACTTTCATAGTGCAGTAATAAAAAGGGAAAGCAGCTAATGAAACGGGCATAAATTTGAAGAGACATCTATTAAGTAAACATAATGCAGTGGAAAATGTGCATGAGGAAGAGGCCCAATGGTAGTAGTTATTAAGGGAAATAAACATTTAAACCTCAAGCAGGTACCATGACACACTCCTAGCAAGGCCACAGTGAAATAAAGAATCTGAGGGCTGGGATATAGCTCAGCGGCACAGTGCTTGCCTGGCAAGCACGAGTTTGTGAGTTCAATTTCCGGTACCAAAAAAAAAAAAGAATCTGAAAGTGCCATGTGTTGATCAATGTGTGGAGCAACTAGAAGTTTCATACATTGATGGTGGAACTGCAAATACCAAAGTTTTGAAGCATAGTTCAGCAGTTTGCTAAAATGTGAAATGCAAAATCATTTAGCATATGACCCAAGCATTGTACCTGTAGGTATTTATCCAATAATAAAGAAAAAATACATTCACAGAAAAGAACCATGGGTGCAGATACTCTGCAGGTGTACTTGAAATAGCCAAGAACTGGAAACAGTGAAACTATTAACATCAGATGAGTGGATAAAAAATTATTATATATTTCCACAACGGATAACTACTTGACAGTAAATCACCAATTTTTGTAAAAACCTGTGTGAACCTCAAAATGATTATGCAAGTAAAAACTGAGTACCTACCGTATGATTTGCTTTATATATAGTACAAGCTAATATATAACTCATATCAGTGATTTTTTGTGAAGAGGCTGAATGGAAAGGGGTAGGAAAGAGAGATCATAGAGGAAGAGAAAGACATGATGGATATTTTCATCATACTAGTTGTAGTGACAGTTCCGTAGATGTCAACGAGGGTTAAAAGTTATCAAAATGCACCTATCAAATATATGCATTTAATATATATCAGTTATAACTCAATAACTTTAAAAAAATAACAGAATAGAAGATGAAAGAATCAAGCACTTTGCACAATTTTATTTGAGAAACTTATGTCAAACTTGACAACCAGGTACCTTTTCTCTGAAGGACTCCTGTAAAATATGTGATGTAGGTCTCCATCTGCCTTTCACCAAACTGTGACAATTTAAAGACATTTCCATATTCACAGAAGCCAAAGGTATTATTTTTAATCAGAATTCAGATTTCCAAGACAGCTTGACTCCTTTTTTAGGTTGCTGTGGCTTCCCCCACCCCCCTGCATAGCCATCACGACACCTGCCCAGCCATGGGCATGGGCCTCTGTCTCTCCCGTGGCTGTTCTTCTAAAGTCTTTTGGGGATTGGGCAAAATCTCCTGGCACCATTGTAGTGATAAGTCCGTCAGTTATATATGGATGACATTGGGGGGGTTGCCAAAATTGTAGAAATGTAGCTGTGAAGGAACTCATTGTAATATTTTGAGGATCAATGAACAAATAAAAATTAAAGACAAACCAGGCAGACAGCACCTGCCTGTTGGATCTGATCACCTTCCTCCCCAGCCTTCAGTTTAATTCTCAAAGTTGTTTTAAGGCATACATGGGTAACAGCTCTCTCCATCCCCATCTATATCTGTACATCTGTACAAGAACATCTGTGTATTTTTCCATTTTAAGAACAGTGTCACACTTACTAAAAATTAAAAGAAAATGCAAAACACGTTGAAAAGCACTACATGAATGGAAGTACTTTTATTATATTTATTTATACTTTAACTTCCTTCTGCAGTGCCTCCGTGGAACACTTCTTGTGAAGGATAACACTGGAATTTAATTTTAAAAGTCACGCGCTTCTCAAACCAAACTCCTTGACCTTAAAATAACCGTATATTTGTCTTTGAGGGGTGCAATTATGGTTTCTTCATTTAAAACTTCCCTGGCTTTTTAAAAAATATCTATTAGGGATAATATAAATACATGTGCAAATACCCCTTTCCGTGATGGTTTTTGTTTGAGTAGGTTTACTTAGGCACTAAAATATTTCATCCCTTGATTGTTAGCCAGATGACAAGAAGCTACCAAAATGTTACAAAACATTATAAGGTCATGGATAGTCTACCTTTATTTGATGGCCTTCACTTACCTGAATGAGATGTATTTCTACATAACAACAATGGGAAAATATTAGGTTAAATATGTACTGGTTAGAAAAGCTAGTAAAAATATAGAGGAGTATAGACCAACTAAAAATATTTTATTCTTATGCCCACTATATACTCAGCATTTTGGAATACATTTCCCATCTTTAAGAAACTTAAGGTTGGGCTGAAATTCTCGGAAATCTTTTAAACTCCTGCTTTTATTTGTGAAATCTCTGCCAAAGTCTTATGGGCTTTAAAAAATTAAAGCCCAGACAATCCCAAAGGATTTCTATAAATGCCAGAGCTGCACAGAGAAGGCTGTAGGTAGCTGTTTATGCCAGGATTAAATTCAGTTCCACTGTATCTTTAATTGGAAGTGTCTCCAAATAGCACCCACACTGCCTCATCCTGATGGTCAGCCCAGGTTTTAAGAGTGTAGTTGACACTGAATTCCCATGCACAATATTCCGATAGGGTTTACTAGATTATTCGAGGCCAACTTAAATCAGTGAGAGGAATGCATGTCTTGCAGTAGGATTTGCCTCCTAGTTTGACGTGAAAGATAAAGTTCTTTTTTCACAGATGTACACAGTGTGAACAGTGACATCAGGAGCAATGATGACTTTCTTTTTTGTCCCTCACTTTCTTCTTCTATTAAATGAGGTTCAAAATAGTATCTGCGTTTGATGAGTTAAATAGGTTATGACAGTGCCCAATACAAAGCAAATATTAATAACGGTTATGCTCATTTTAAAACATTTCCCTACAAATAGGCAAGTTTAAATGGTGACAGTATGTTAGAATATTCTATTCCAGTGTATGTAAGTAAAAATTGTTATTGGAAGTTAATGCTTCTCAAAATGTGATTTGTGGAACATTCACCTGCTGGATCAATTGATTAATTTGAAGAAGAGTTTTGATGCTTAATAAGTTGGGGAAGCAAATCCAAGATAATTACAAAAGAGTTAAATTTTATTGTCTCAGGACTTTTCAGAGCCTTACATACGTTAATATTCTTTATATAGAACTTATATATTAAGATCAAACCATTTCTAATAATATTTGTGTTTTCTGATCTATCAGTAAAGTAAGCATCACATTTTGTTTAATGGACAAGGTGAAATTGCTAGTAGTACTTTATCTCCTGTTCTCCAAATTGTTTCCTCAATTGTATAATACAGAGAAAGGGAGACATTAGCGTGGAGATAATGTGGGTCACTGTAATGTTTTAAGATTACAACTGTGCTCACTTAGGCAGCACAAATACTAAGATATTAAGAGGACATATGTCAAAGCAGTGAGCTTATGCAGAACTGCAATTTTTGACCTGGGAATGGGAATTTTTAATAGGACACTTTAGACTACTAGTATCAGAACCACAAAAATATTTATTATCTCATCCTGTAAAATGTCAACAGATGGGCTTGAGGGTTAGTTAATGTAGCGGTTCAGTGACTTGCATCATGGACCTACATTCTGTTTTTTCTTTTACTATAATTATCATGTTGACTTGTCCTCTTCCATTGGGCACCAAGTTCAAGAGTTCAAATTATCATCCCAGAGAGTGGTGACCAATTAGAAAATGGCAGCAGCCAATGTTCTCCTTCACTCAGAATGAGACAACGTAACTATATCCATTCCGGAAACAATTTCTCTGCAAGGAGAATAAAACTCGCCTGACTGACTAGATTGAAACAATGAAGACTTTCTAGAGTGTACCAGCCTCCCTGAAATAAGTGACCGCATAGGTTGAACAAACAGCAAACAGGAAAGGGGTGAAGATCGTTAGATTGTTAGATTGCCAGCTGTGGTGTCTGTGGCATAGAACTCAGATTTTGTTACTGTGTATGACATTGTTGGTGCTATTTTCAGAGCTAGTAGTATTAAAATATTCACATGAGTGTATATAAAACTGAATTTGGACACTTCAGGATAGGCAAGAAGCACATTCAGTGCTGGGTCACATTGCATTCTTTAAACTAAGCAACTTGTTAACCTTTGCTACTTCTAGCTACTTTGACTTGGGTTTGGTTTTGGCCACTAACAAATTAAAGTGTACATTTTAATAAGTAAGTTTAAGATCTTAAACCTTTGCATTTCACACCACTGGGCAAAAATTCAGCTAGTAGTCAAAAAGAAATAGTTATGATCAGGTTTCATATCTGCAAACCTTTAAAAAGGTGCTGAAACCAAAGACTACACAGATTGAATTTAGTAGATTTTTTTCCCCCATGCTATAAAATTACCTGGTATTTGGTGAAACCTGATATACTTTAAATTCAAAGCATCAAATGTCCTAATATGTATAAACTTCTAAGTTAAACTTCATAGGTGTGGAATATATTTAATTACAAATATAAAATAACAAAATATACCGTGAAGGCTATCAAGCACTCATTTTCTCTGTATAGCCCACTTCTCAGGCTTCCCAACTGTGAGCCATGTGTAAAGCTCATTGCTTTGGGAATCAGGCAGAGCTGGGGGTACCGCTCTCAGAGTCAAACTGATAGTGACTGAAAACATTCTTGACAACTTGTTTTGATAGTGTTGACCCCTCCAAATTTAGAGATGGGTGCTTGAACAAATTGAATACTTAAAGAATTTCCTTTGGACACAAATATTCCTCCCTGAAAAAAGTACAGTATAATCTTTAAGTCACCTAAAGTCTCTTATACAAGATACAGGTTAAAGGAAGTTATTTTTATGGGCCGGTGGGATGGCTCAGAGGCATAAGCGTCTGCCTGGCAAGCGCAAGGGCCTGAGTTTGACTCCCAGAACCCACATACGAAAAAAGGGCCGGTGATATCGCTCAGCGGCACGGGCGCCTACTGGCGTGCGAGGTCCTGAGGTCGACCCCCGGTACCCACAAAAAAAAATAAATAAATAAAGGAAGTTATTTTTAAAGCGATGCACAGGGAGTAACGGTATTTTTTTCCCTTTCCAATGACTACAAAGTATCTTTTTATTTTTAAATGTTAATAAAACAAGAATATAGGAAACTGTCCACTCTCATAGGATTGCATAGTTTGATTTAATTTAAATCTTTGTATTTTATGTTATCTTTTGTAGTTATTTTATTTATTTGTTTCCTTTTTCCAGCTGAAAAAGATGGATTGGGCGAGCTCTTCAGGAACTTCTCTGCATTTTATAGTGTTAATAAGCAGAACTGTAGCTCTCCAGGGTCTAAGCTAGGTGCCACGGTCAACGATGCTGGCTTATTTTTTTACCTTTAAAATAGGAAAAAGTCCTTATTTATCCACTTAAGCCTGGATAATTATGTTTATTTAATATGTCTGGAAAGGGCCTATCACACTGCAAGGCCCATGGCAGTATCCACAAATACTAGATTCCCCAAATGTTTCCAGTGATACCATTGCTTAAAATGTGGCCTTAAAGATTATTCTTAAAATTAGCATCATCCTAGCAGGAGCTGCTATTCTGACTTAACTATCCAATGGATGTTGTTTGCCATAGCCGTGGCGAAGGTGGAATGTGCATAGATCTTGAATTTTCCTACCTAATAGTCTGTTTCAGGATTCACTTTGATACTTTCACACTCATCTCCCCTTCTGTCCGTCATAGAACACTGCCCAAACTTGTCAATCAGAGGTATCTAGGTAACCTTTAAATGCACGGGCAGTGAAACATAATCTCGAGGCACCATGTATGGGAAGAGAGATGATAAGATAAACAGATGTTGTTATTTGTATTTTCATTATGCCTGTGTTTGCACCCAGGAAATTTTACCAGTGGCTCTGACCTTGTTGACTCCTCACTGCTGAACTTGAGCCAGCAAACCTGCATTTGCATTTCCATGTTCACCAGGAAAGTTTTGAAAATGTTACTTCTGTTTCTTCCTCTAAAAATCTGGCCTGTACGTTTTAAGGACCTGGATTTGTTAATATTGTCAGATCCACATCTATCCTGCTGTTTTTATTTGAGAATTTTACTTGCTTTTGACTCCTGAGCAAGTGGAAAATATTCCCTTCCTGTTAGAAGCAAATAATCCCTCATGTCATTTCCTACAAATTAATATTGTGAGATGCAAAAACTGTAGATTAAAAGACTTCTGTAGCAATAAGAGGCCTCAGGGGCTCGAGGAACAAATATCTTTATTTTAGACTTTCAAATCATCACAGTTTTCATAGGTAACATGCTCTCCCCATCACTCAGAGATTTTAAAAATATTAAGAACTAAAAGGCTACACCAGCAAACTACTTATTGGTAAATGGGGAAAATCAGCAAAATCATTCAGGATAGTTAACAACAGTGCTGGTGTTAGGGTCGGGATGCCCGCTGTGTGAAGGAAGACTCCAAGAAGCGTTCTCTCATGCAAAGGGCAAGGGGTTTTATTATCCAAGCATGCGTGGGGCTCACTGAACACGCAGGAACAGTGGGCCCCGAGGTTTGTCTGTGCAGGGCTTATATGTCTATAGAACAAAGGGAGGAGGGGTCTTTGTAAGCGCAGTTACAGAAGCAGATAGCATTGGTTAGTTTAAACAGCTTTTTACATTCATTGGGAGAAGACACTCATACGGGAGTTTTTAGGCTGGCCGACCGAGTGGGGAGGATGTTTTCTAATATGGGCAGCAGGTGGTCCGGAACAGCACAATCTGCAATCCTTGCAAATTTCTTAGCCCAGGGTCAGTCGTTATCTTGCAGCCCAGTTCCCTGGTCTGTGGTCAGCTTTGTTTTGTTTTTATCTACTTTAGGTAGCTTTGTAACAGCTCAATTCCCGGAACATTGGGAGGAGGGGGACAGTACAGACTGTGCATTCCCAGAAGGGAAAATTTCTCTTACATTCCCCCCTTTTTGTTTTTGGGAATCTCTAATCTTAGAGATCGGAGTGTCCATTTTTAGGATCATCTAGAGCTGCATATTGTTGTCTAATGAGCATTAGTTTTACATTGTCAATCTGGTTATATATTTGAAGCTAGGAATAGGTATGGGTTTATTTCTTGAAATAATGTCTAAATAACCCAGTCCAGTTTATAGGAAGGAGAGTGAAAGCCAGATTTTTGGCTTTCAGGCCATTTATCACAGGTGGGGGCAGCAATATTAATAACATCAGTGACATTAACACATACGTGGTCAAGCAGAACATTTTTTAGCTTAATCTTTAGGGTGTTGGTTCCCCTTTCCATCGTTCACTTATCTGGTTCTGTGGGTGGAGAGACTGAGGTCGGCAGCACTTTGAAGTGGCTATGGTGGATCCGGGCAGTCTTTCCAGAAATCGCCTGAAGAGTACCTGGGTACTTGGCTCCACCGCTTGAGCAGGTTCTGTGGTCGGTGGGTCAGGTGGTGGGTGTTTTTGGAGGAACACCCGATGGATGGAGGAGAGCACGGGCTGTAGAGCCTGAAGGGACTTAACGAGATCCTGATTAGTAAGTTCTGTAATCTTTTTTTCAGCTAGTTTAGGTAACGGAGGGGGAGGTCAGCCAAACATGGCTTCAAAGGGGGAAACTCCTGATACATAGGGAGTGCATCTGGCCCAGAGGAGAGCAAAGGGGAGGAGGCTACACAGGGTGAGGGCGGTGACCAGAGTCATGTTGGTGTTTAGCTGCAGCAGCTTTTGTTGAAGTCTCTTGGTGCATCGAGGTCTGAAGGTCTCTGGGGCAGAAGGTCGCACTTCTGTAAGCTCAGGTGTCCATGTCTTGATTCGGGAGCATTGAATCCATGGAGCACAGCCTGTAACTTTAAGAGCAGTGAGAGTGGTTAGGATCACCTCGTTGGGTCCCTCCCACTTTGGTTGGAGAGGCTCCTCTTTTAGGCTGTAATCAGGACTTGGTCTCCCGGATTTGAAGGAGTGGACTGGCGTGGGCATGGGGATCAGATGTCTCCATAACAGTCTGCTGAAGTTTCTGAAGCATCTGGTGCAGCGCCTTTATCTGTTGGTGCAAGTTCAAAGTTTCCATCTCCTGTAATCTATTTAAAACAGGTATCAGTGGGGGAGGCTCCCAAACATTATCTCAAATGGAGTTAGTCCACCTCAGTACAGTGTACACCGCAACTGCAAGAGGGCCGACGGGGAGCACAGTAACCCAGTTAGCCCCAGTCTCTTGGCACAACTTCGTCAGGGTGGTTTTTAAAGTACAGTTTTGTCTTTTTACTTGGCTTGAGCTTTGTGGCCAATATATAGTATGGAGTTTTTATTTTAGCCCCAGCACTGCTGTAAGGCTTTTGACCATTTTACCCACAAAAGCAGGTCCATTATCTGAACCTACCGTCATGGGGAGCCCATACCACAGAATGATCAGCTCCATCAAAGCTTTTATCACCTCTCTCGATGTTTCAGTCTTAGTGGGGAGGTCTCCACCCATCCTGAATAGGTACAAATCAAAACTACTAAGTATCTCTTATTTCCGCTGGTGGGTTTAATTTTAGTAAAATCCACTTTAACATCTTTAGATGGCACAGTTCCTTGTCTCCGGACACCTAGTCGTTGTGTTGCCAGGAGACAGGGTTGTTGTGGGATCAGTTAGTGCCCCTCTCAGTCACCGAAGCACATCAGGTCCATATCACAAACTGTCTCAGGAAGCAGAGCCTCTGTCTGGATGGTTCGCTCTAAGGTGACAATCGTTGTTCTCACCCTCTAAACCCCATCGATTACCATGTTGCTGCCATCTGAAAAGAGGGTCAGGTCCGGGTCCTGAAGGGGCACATCATGCAAGTCTGGTCGGGCTTAGTACACCATCTCAATGGCTTCAGCACAGTCATGTTCAGGTGGCTCCAGGGAAGTGGGCAAAAGAGAGACAGGATTAATAGCTTGCACAGTCTTGATAATTAACCTGGGGTCTTCTAACAAGGTCCCTTGGTACTGGGCCAACCTGGTTCCTGAGATCCATTTACCTCCAGGTCCTCTCAATAAAGTCTCTATTGTACTTAGCTTTTGTCCCAAAGTCAATTTGTCAGCTTCTTTTACAGAATGGCTGTGGTGGCAGTCGAACGCAGGCAGGAAGGCCATCCTGCTGCCACGGAGTCCAGTCTCTTAGATATATATGTCACGGGGCGTTTCCAGGGTCCCAGTGTTTGTGTAAGAACACCCCGAGCAATGTCGTCCTTTTCATGGACAAACAGCTGGAAGGATTTCGTGATGTCAGGTAGTGCCAAGGCGGGGGTGCTTACCAGTCTGTCTTTCAAATCCTCAAAAGCAGCGTGTCATTTAGGATTTTACTCCAACAGAGGGCTATTTCCTCCTTTTAAAGCCTCATAGAGGGGCTTCGCTATTGCTGTAAAATTAGGGACCCAAAGGCGACATTACCCAATGGTTCCCAGAAATTCCCTCAACTCCTTTCTGGTCACCGGCACTTGGAGGCCCTGAATGGCCTGAGTGTATGAGATTGGCAGAGAGCGCGTTCCATCCTTTAATATAAATCCTAGAAACTTAGTCTGCATGCAAATTTGAGCTTTTTAGTCAATTATCTCTATCTAGTACATAAGATGCTTTTATCTAATTTGTCTTTTAATGGACATCACTGAAGAAATTTTATGACATTATCTGGACTGTTTAATATCTAGGCATCTCTAAATACTGTGGCACGTATATAGCATATACATCACATAGGTTTTTGTTAAAAATTATCATTTGACTGGTGACCTTATATTAGTATGAACCTCTTATTATAAATATCTGGAGCACAAGCAAAGGTAGGTGTCTGAATCTGAAAGAAAGAAAGAAAATGTTATCTCTGTAAACAATCCCAGTTTTTATATTTTAGAAGACCTGTACATCTGGAAGGTATGAATACATTTAATATACTATGAGATCAGCAACACTGAATTGTCATAGCCATATAAAAACTTTTGTTTCTTAATTTAGTTTTGTACCAGAACATCTTTAAATCAGAAAACCTCATTGTCCTGTTTTAGAAAATTTAACCTGTTGATGATGACCAATGTAAACATATCACAATAATACATTTTGTCTAACAATTTTTGATGACTTATGAAAACCAGATCACTTAACACATTATTTTGAACAACAAGAAACTCTCAAATTATAATATAACAATAAACAATAAACAATAAACAAAACAAAACATGTATTACATTTATAGAACCAATTTTAACATCATTTTGGCCAGCTGGCAACTTTTGGTGGAAGCATACCAGACAAACATTTTAAAAATCCAAAAATGCAAAAAGAAAATTTGTTGAGCTCAAATAAAACAGCTGTTTACAGGTTGGGCACACAGAAAAACAAAACATACAGACAAATTTAAAAAAAAAATCAGAGTGCACTCATATATATTGGTCAAATTAAATTATAGTAACTTTTATAATTTTAGAAGTTTGAAATTACAAATAGACTAGTCAGAATTATTTATAGGTCAATAGCAGAGATCTCTCATAAGAATTTGGAAGAAACAAAAAATAAATTCCTTCATAAAAATACTGACAACTTTCATGTTTTCCTTCTATGTAGCTTCCAGCTCAGTCATCTTCATACCCTCTGTCACATATTCAAACCTTTTTTTTTACTCTCTTAGCATTCTCTCTGTAAGAATATCATTTATATAAATTTTCTTGATATATCTTTGTCAAAACTTATTTTGACCCCTTGTTCCTGGGTTGTTACAATTACGCCCAGTTTCCCGCTAGCTGCAAATGTTGCAGCCATTTGTGATTTAAGAGCAGAGACCCTCTGTGTGCAGAGAAAGAAAAGCACGCTTCAGGATAAGGTTTTTGTCCCAGGTGTTTTGAGCCAGGGCACCCAGCTTGTGTTTCCCATTGTGGCTTACTCAGCTTACTTGATGTTTTGACAAAGCAGGCATTTATATTTTTTCTTTTAGATAGTAATTTTGATTAATCGTCACTCAGGAGTTTGTAGTGCACAAGAAATGTTTTATGTACATCAGTTTAAACTGAAAACCAAAAGTATAAGTGCCATTTAGTCAAAATTTGCAATTAGATTTCTCCTGTAAAACTTTCTTAGATGCTTGCAGGCAGCGCCAGGCTGGTGACGTTCAGGCTGGCCATTGGGGCAGCACTTGCACCACGCACAACCAGTTTATATATGGAAACTAATTTGGGTGCTCAGGCTTTCCGGTGACAATATTATCTGGGGGTCGAGTGACCCTTTAGCTAATCATCCCACATTGAATGTGGGCCATTCAAGCTCACAGAAGTTTTGGAGCTTTACTTTTTATCTTAACTCTATAATCCACTTTGAACTTATCAAAATTGTTAAGCATACATTTTAAAAGAGTTGACTTACTACCAGCAGAACCCATTATGTCAATGACTTGGACAACGCAGTAACCCACAATTACAATTTATCTAAGCAAGTCCTGTCCCCTCCACTTAATCTGAAAGGCAAATAAAATTTTGAGACTAACAAATGGTCTCCTGCCAGCAGGTTGAATTCTTCTGGTAACAGTGACTTGGAAGCGCAGGCGCAGGGGGGATAACAGATGTAACACAGGGGAGGAACATGCACACACACACAAAAACAGATAATCCCGGGAACAATAACCATATCGCTCCCGACCTCAAATTTAGAACAGATTCAGAGGATGACCTCTGATAGACTGCAAAACACCATATCCGGTGGCCTAGCTCTCACAGGTTTAAACAGAACAGACGCTACCACAGAACAGATACCTGGATGAGCCTTGGGCAAATTGCCAAACCAGAAACCCAATTACAAGCGCGCTTATCTTGGTTGGGAGGCGGGAATTCAGTTGTCTCTGTCTTGTAGCCTTGCGTCCTGCCTTGTAGCTGATCTGGGGGGGCCAGCTGAAGATCAGCTTTTTGGCGCCTTGACCCCCCCAAGGGTTAGCTGCCAGGCAAGGAGGCATTGAGGTTCCCTCCTTATTGCCCATGGTGGGTGCTGTGGAACAAAAGAGGTTAGTGGCGCCAAACAAATAAAGACAGACAAACATTAAGACCAAGATAATAGACAAATGCCGGCGTACACAACTTCCCCAGAAGAGGAAGTGAAAGAGTTACAACCGGGGAATCCCCCGCTGAACAGACCCTCAGGAGCCCAGGAGGTAGGCTCCAGGAGTCTATGTAGAAACACGACCGGGGAATCCCCCACTGAATAGGCCCTATGGACCTATAATCCCCGAGGCGTCCCCCGGGGAAGTGACTTGTGACCCAGAAGCCCAGAGGCAAGTCACTTGGACCAAGAGCTCATGCGTCTTGGTGCCAGTCACAACAAAAACTAGGCGACCGCAAAGTGAAAGTAAGACAAAGAGAGGCAAAGAGAGAGAGAAACGGCCGTACTTACCCCAAGAGGTGGCTGTTGAAGTCTTCCAACGCAGGGGGCAATCCCCGATCTCGCTGGGGCCTCCAAAATGTTAGGGTCGGGATGCCCGCTGTGTGAAGGAAGACTCCAAGAAGCGTTCTCTCATGCAAAGGGCAAGGGGTTTTATTATCCAAGCATGCGTGGGGCTCACTGAACACGCAGGAACAGTGGGCCCCGAGGTTTGTCTGTGCAGGGCTTATATGTCTATAGAACAAAGGGAGGAGGGGTCTTTGTAAGCGCAGTTACAGAAGCAGATAGCATTGGTTAGTTTAAACAGCTTTTTACATTCATTGGGAGAAGACACTCATACGGGAGTTTTTAGGCTGGCCGACCGAGTGGGGAGGATGTTTTCTAATATGGGCAGCAGGTGGTCCGGAACAGCACAATCTGCAATCCTTGCAAATTTCTTAGCCCAGGGTCAGTCGTTATCTTGCAGCCCAGTTCCCTGGTCTGTGGTCAGCTTTGTTTTGTTTTTATCTACTTTAGGTAGCTTTGTAACAGCTCAATTCCCGGAACATTGGGAGGAGGGGGACAGTACAGACTGTGCATTCCCAGAAGGGAAAATTTCTCTTACACTGGGACTAGAATTTATCTTTCTGGACTCGCAGTCCAGTGTTCTCTGCAATCCACATTGCTCATGCAAACGTGCTCATAAAGGGAATCTGCTCTCGCTAAAAGGTTTTAAATGTTGTTTTTGCCCCTGTTCTTCTTGGCTTCTTCCTTTTGTGGCTGTGCTCTAAGCCAGGCTGCACGCCACATAATGCCTCTGCTGTGACCCAGGTGCCACCTAAAGATGATGAATCCCTCACCAAGGTGATGCATAGCTCTCGCCTGCGAGATGAGGGAGCTTCTGAGACTGTTTTCGTTTACTTTCGAGCCACTTGTTTGTCTTTCTGTGCATGTGGAAGAGTCAACAGTAATCGCTTTGCTGATATATGATCTGATTAGTGGAGCTGGGTCGCTGTTCTCCTCAGGAACAATAAATCCTGGCCAGGCCTGCCCCGTTCTTGGCCGTGATGCCAAGGAGCCTTCCAATCTAACCTTCAGCAGTAAATTTGGCTCATCGTCAAGCTTCCTGCTGCCATAGAAACACTTTTGCACTATTACTTAAGGGGTTTCCTTAAGAAAAACTACTGTAGAACTGCTATAATTTTTCCATATGTGCCTCATGTCTAGGGGAAGGTGTTCATTTGGAATACCTGAGGTCCTCGAAGAGGTTCTCTTGTCTTTTCTCATTGTTCTCTCCCTTCTTTGAGCTCGCAGTACCCCTACATTTGGAGCACTTTTTCCTGGCATCTAGTAGGAACTCTAGATGGGGGCACTCTTGAATTTGGCACTCTGTTTTGTCACTTCTTAGCTGTAGAATTCTAAGCACATTACTTAAAATATAGCATTTATACACAATGGAGTACTACTCTGCCATTAAAAATATAAATTTGATCCATTCCTCAGTTGATGGGCATTTGGGTTGTTTCCAAGATCTAGTTATTACAAATTATGCTGCTATAAACATGGGTGCACATATATTGCTGTGGTACAATGTTTTTAATTCTTCTGGAGATAGCAATATGCAATGTATTAACCATTGTAACTCTCCTGTTATCTTGTTTTGAAATTTTATTTTATTTTTTTCTCTTTAAAATAAAAAAAATATGAATTTGAGTCATTTGTAAGAAAATGCATGCACCTTGAGAACATAATGTTAATTGAAATAAATCAGACACACAGCTGAAATATCATGTGGCTTCTCTTATATTAGAAACCCAAAGTATAAATAAAGAGCAAAATAAAAGATAGGCAATAGGAAATAGGGCGACAGATCTTTCTCAAATGTGAAGGGGATCAAGAGATGGAGGGAGGTGGAGTGGGAGAGAAGGGCCTGGAACAAGGAATTAAGATGTGTTACATACCTCTACCAACCCCACACAGGGATGTAAACATTAGGTACTGCAAACATGTGCTTATAAAAATAAAAACTAGTTTTAAGAGCCTTAGATTCTTAATCTGTCAAGAGGGAACCATAATAGCATCTAACCTCATAAAGGGATTTTGATAATTAAATGAAATGTTACACGTAAGGGACTTAAAACAGGGACTGAGATGTAATAAACTGTCAGTAGGTAGTCCAGTGATGAAGGTAATGATGACAATGATGATAATAATTGTGACACGTTTTGTGTGAATGCATTTTCTGTTACAGCAATCAGAATAAGAATAATGTCTTATGCTTTGTTTCCATCCTTCTCCTTCACATAGTGTATGGCATAAGTGCATGTAATGAATAAAGATTTAATAAACATGAATTGACACCTACACAGTCTAAAGTGACATAATATTTGTCCCTGAGAACATTATAATCTATTTGGGTAGATTAAATATACTCATATTTTTGGCATCCAGCCAGTAGTCAGTAGCACCTTACATACTGTGAAGGTGCAGAGAGTAGAGAGACAAAAGGTAAGAGTTTTTGCCCTCAAGTGTGCAGCTTAGTATGGCCAGTTGTTAATGCAATACATTTGTTAATATAAAAGCGATTATAAAAATATCTGAGTTAATGAGAATTCAGAGAAAGGGAGAGCATGTGGGAGTAGAGAAAATACTTGAGAACATAGCAGGTCATTGATTTAGGGAAAGATGCATTATGTCTAATTATAATCAAAGTGAAAAACAAGAGACATGAGGATGTATACATTCTTGTGACTTTGGCAGATGTATTATGCACAAATTGCTTATTTACCACCGTTTAGGTTTTCTGTTGCCAATAATCTTGAATATTAAAGACCAGCTGTGGTCTTTGACAATATTAGTAAGTGCTCTCGAAAAGGAAAAGTTTGAATGTATGTTATTTTCACTGTAAACAGGTTTAGATAAACTTAGCTTTGCATGTCAGTTTCAAAAGAGAAAAGATTAAAAAGATTCGTCCTTCAAAATTAATAATCCTTCTACCTGATATATCTATCACATATAATACCTCAAGTCTTCAAACCACTTATTTAAACGCAATTCCTAGAAGATCCAGGATGCAGAAAAAGAGAGGTCTCATTTGACATGGATGAGAGTACTTTTCTGTCTACAAAAGGAGTCCTTCATGCCATGCCAACATCCATAATCGAATAATAAATTAGTAGGCCCATTTTGAAAAATAAAAACCATAATCTCTGTTTATCAGCATTATGGGTATTTTGCCTGAAAATTTACTACAGTGAAAAAGTGCTCACTTGCTACCTTATCTTGGGCTTCTGGAGGGTGAAATTTCTAGCAGTATTTGCATTTTATATAAAATTCCTTTACTGCATGTCTTAGAGGAGTTTATTTAGATTATAAGTCACAGATACTTATTCTAACTCATTTCTTCCAAACAGAGATAAATCATACAATTTAAAAGCAGAAATGCAGGTAGGTCTTACACTAGAATGAAGATCTATATGTATCTTTCTTTTGCCAAAAATACACTCTCCAAAATGGTTTCTCATAGGTACCAGCTCATAGCTGCTCAGACCATCCAGAGACTAACCGCTCCAATGAAAGGATGAGGGAATTTGATTGGTTGATCTTGGTTGTACTTATCTGGTCCAATCAGAACTAGAGGAATGGGTTCTTTTGGTATAAACTTGACTGTAGAGGTGTGTGTGTGTGTGTGTGTATGTGTGTGTGTGTATGTTTGTGTGTGTATGTTTGTGTGTATAAAACCTGACTTAGAAAGAGTGAATAAGTCATGGACTGGACAGATAATCCAAATGTTATCTGCCCTGAAAGGAAATGCTACCTTTCTCAGAGGTAGTGGCAAAAGAATGCTCATGTACTGAAGATTGAAGGAAATGCTTGAGCCTTAAGGGGTAGAGACAAGCTCAAGGTGGGAGGAATTTATTGGGCAAGTTTCTGGGACTTGCAGTTGACTTTGGCTTCCCTGCAGCCTCCCGTGAATGTCATCAGGGAGGATATCCCAGGGGTGACATCACTCAGTAGGAAGGCGTGGTGGCTCTGATGTTGCCCTCTGAAGTGGCTGCCAGATAGGCTCTGTCGGTCAGAACCAGGAAGGGCACCCTGGCTGCAGATTTCTCAGAAGCCCCTGTTGAAGCCCTCATACTTCCTTTCTCTGCTGTCTGAAATTTCCTGTTGTGGATCCCCAATTTGGAGTTTCTTCTATTTCACTGGGGCAATGCCACTCAAGCTCTACCATGCACCTTGTGGTTGACATTGGGGATGTAAATATCAGGAGAATGGAAAAATACAAGTGTCTCTCCCTTCACACATGGATTGTTGCCTGGGAAGTTACATGGAAGTCAAACTTGTAATATTCTAGCTGATTTTCCCCCTGCCCGGCAGAGTACTTTTTGAGACACCTCTGCATTTCTGATTAATCTTCTATTAGCAATAGCTTTTCATGCTTTGCTGTCTCAGATTTTTTGTTCTTGCTCTTCCTTTTGAGTGGAAAAATGATTTATGAACATACCTGCATTTCCAAATGTACTACCACACTACTGCTTCTGAGCGTGTTAAACTCATACTAGTTAATGACACCTCGCTCCCTTTAACTTACCTTGTGGATTTTCTTGCCTTTTCTGGTGCAGAGTGGCAGTGGAGATGCAGGCTCTTGGAACAAAGTGCCTGTGTTCCTTCGGTTGTTAGCTGTGCCACCCAAACTGGCCTTTCTGTGTTTCAGTTTTTGCCTTTGTAAACTCTGAATAATAATATCTGGGATTCCTATAAGGAGTAAGAGCTTGCCTTTGTAAATCTAAAGCACAGTAGGGCATATGGAAAACACTCAAAAAATGCTTGCTTTTCTAGTTATCACCTGTCTCTGTTAATGGTATTGTCATTTACCAGACTTCCAAGCTGGGCAGTTATTTCTGATTTCCTTCTCTCCATCATTTATTCACTATACTACTAATAATAATGATAGTAATAATACCAGTTGTGTTTGTTGTCCATTGACTGAATTAGTTGCCTTTCTTATCACTGAGACACAATATGTGACATCCACGAATTAAAGGAGGAGATGTTTGATTTGGCACACAGTTTGGGGAGATTCAGTCCATGGTAAATCAGCTCAAAGGCAGAAATATCATGGAAGGTCACACTGAAGCAGAGCTGTTCAGTTCACAGCAGCTGGGAGATAGAACAGGGGAACAGTACCAGAGAGGAAGGGACTCTGGACCAGACATTGTCCTCAAGGTCATCCTTCCATGACCCACCCAGACACACCCAGAAATGTGCTCCCCAACCCCCCTGGCAGATTACAAAGCCAGTCATTGGATTATATGTTTACTGCCACATGGACTAGATGCTAAGCTTTAATTAGGAACCTCTAGGCACTAGTTTAATTCTCTTAATAGCAATATTTCCATTTTAAAGAAGAGAAGCACGAAGTTCAGAAAGATGAGGTTTTATGATGAATGTAACACAGGAAATAACAGAGCCATAATTTAAACTCAGGTTTGTCTGACACCAAAACTCTACTACTACTAGATTTTGTAACCAAATTTAGCACATCTGCCTCTGAAGTATTTGTCTTCTCGGTTCTGTCCTTTTCATTCCAGTTTTTTGAGCTTTCTCATCTAAGGCTTTTTCCAGTGTGGTTGCCTTATTCTCAGCTTCTTACCCAGACCATTCTCCGAACTCCACTCATAGTTACTTTCCAAAGACCATCAGTAGATTACAAACTCTTAACGGTGCTCTCATTTTGAAAAGTATTTTTTTCACTACCATTCTTCCCAACTTCCACTTTAAAACCCAACTTTATGATGTTACTGTTAATTCTTCTCTCTATTGCTTGCACGGTTGGACATGCTTTAATCGGCCTCAGCTTCCCTCATTTGATTAACTTGCTGGTTCTCTTGGACCCAATTCAAAGTTCTTTCATCCTTCCCAAATCCTTTCTCCACAAAGAAAGCAATGGCTTGTTCCTCCGCTTTCATAGCACTATGTTCATATGTTGTACATTGGTTCAAGTAGTGTATTGTTATTTGTTTTCCACATCTGCCTCTGCTACTAAACTGGAACTCCTGAAGGGGCAAAGAGCATATCTTATTTATTTTGTGTTCCTAGCTAAGTGCCTGGTCCCTATAAAGTCCCTATAAACTTTGAAATTTGGGAAGAAATAAGTAAATGAGCTCACTCGCTTGTTGAAGTAATTTGCCTAGGTAGTTTTTTTTTTTTATTTAGAAAATATTTTCTTTTTCATTTACAATCTTTGTGGGTTTGGAGTCTTGGTTATTTTTTTTTTAAGTGGGCTCTACTCTCCTATCCCAAGAACTAATGTTTTTATAAAGAAGTTGGGACTTTACTTGAAAGCTTTCTCATTCTCCAAAGGCAAAGGTCTTTGAATTTTTGCTGCATGGAAGATTCAGGAGGTGGTAATTAAAGTGATTAACAAGAGAATACTGGTGTTTAAGTGATCAGCCTACCAATTATTAATTAGAGGGCTGTACCTCTTAGATAGGAGAATTGTTAATTTAAACACATTTAATTAAATCTTGGATCTTATTTTCAAAGGATAAATCAAGTCAGAGAGGCTTTCTGAATGGTTGGACCTTGGAGGCAGGATTACTGGAAAGGTAGTCAGGAGCCTGCTTTCTTACAGAACTCATGGCCTCAGATCCATGGCCTGCCGTTCAGTCTTTCTTGAATAAAACCATACCATACAGAGCATTTTGATGTAGCTCCTGCAGCCCCGCCCCATGTCTTGCACATTTGGACATCAAGTGGAGCGCCTGACCTGTTCCTCACACTGATCAAATTGAGTCTGGGAGAAACACTGTGGCCACACTGATTTTTCTCTCTCAGAAGCATAAACTAAGAAATACCGAGACCACACAGCACTCTGCAGAAGGTTTGCGATGAACAGCAGCATATTTTAGGACTGCCTACATCATTATCAGCTTGAATTCTTAGTAAAATGCAGATTCTGTGGTTCCATCTCCTGATTTCTGACTCTTGGATGAAAATACATCATGAAAGTGGAGGGGCATGTGTTAGCTACACAAAGGCTTAATAATCCTGGCAATATAGTGGCCATGGGCTGAGCCTTGGGCAACCTAAAGTTTGGCGGGAACGAGCATCATGATAAAGCAGAAGCCCCGTACAGGCAGACAAATATCTAACACCGTTTATTAGGGTAGGTCTTTTGAGTACAGGAAATCCATTATGGCCAAGTATGAAGAGACAACTTTTTTTTTAGAAGGATATAAAACAGTCCACAAAAATGGAAAAGAACAATAAAGAATCAGGCTCAGAAAAATGACAGGCTAGAGAAAAGTGACAAGAACTGAGGTTCTGCAGGGAGATACTGCAATGTAGATATAAATGAGGCCCAGCTGTGATTTCCATATTTTTGCATTCAACTCAAGATACCCTCTATGGGGTATGGTGTGGTGGTGGAAGAATAAGAGTCCATTTGGCCTTGTTTAGCTCATGAACCATCTGCTGTCAAGAAAGGGCAGATCATACTGATTATCTGTCTCATTGAGTCTGCCTACCATGCAGGAAAGACTTTCTAAAAGAATAACTGAGTATCTTAAAAACATGAGCGAAAGGATGCTAGAGATCTCCCAAACATATCCCAGGGAGGAGCCTGATACATGTTGGAGGAGAAAAGAGAAAGGCCAGTATGCAGAGGATCATATTAATGATTAAGGTCTTCAAATTACTGCTGAGGGCTTTAGAAATACTTTGTAGAAATACACTTTGGGGCCCTACTATTTGGAAGGGTGAGTATTTGGAAGGGTCAGTATTTCCTTTTTCCCATAAGTATTTCTTTTTTCCTTCCTCAATCCAAGCATGTCTCTTGACTTCTTTATGGCTCAATAGAGCATTTGTGGTCCATTTGAGGAGCTGAGAGGCCCAGAAGTAAATGTCCACCTTTGGGGACTCAGCTTTGCTGGTTTGTGAAATGAGAAAGTTGGACTTACTAAGCCTGCTTCCTCCCTGCAATGTGTGGAGTAATGGTACTCAGCTACTCCTCTCCTGTTTCTTCCTGCCTTACTATTCATCATGAGTATAATGGCATCAAACATTGCTAATGCCTAAGAAAAGAATTTTAAGAGGACTTCTCTCTTCTTGTTGGTGATATGTATTTGTTAAACTTACCTGCTGTTACTTGGTAGAACTCTCAATTTGTCCTGCCACATGGAAATGGAAACAGTATGACAATGTGCTCAGCAAGGCTTGACTGCTGTGTCCTGCATTCTTCATGTCTGGCAGATAAATGGCATCCAGGGTGGACTCTGACTCTCCGTAGAGTCCTCACATTGGAGAAGCCCTAGGAACTCTATCACCCATTAATCACCATGGTGCTAATGGACAATCTCCTTCATGCAAGTCCTACCTGTTTTTCTGTTTAATAACAGAAAAGTCTCGGGGGAGGAAAAAAGATGGCGGATGAGTAGGAAGCACGCAGAGAAACTCTCTAAAAGTTGCCATTGGACCACGGGAATATAGTGACCGGGAGAGCACAGGAGGGGGGCAGATGCCTCCCGGGGACCCAGAAAAGTTCTGAAGCGCAGCTTGGGACCCCCGGCACCAGTGAAGGGTACTTTTCAACAAAGAAGGAACACACGCACCTTCTACCATCCCAGGAATCGCCGCACGACAGAAGCTCAAAGCTGCGGACACACGGTGATAGCTGGCGCCCAGGGAGCCCCCACGGAGGATCGCGAGACAGCGGCGGGGCAGGGGAGTGGCGGAGAACTGCACTGGCCGGAGGTGAGTGAGTGTCTCTCAGCCGTAGCTGTCCCGCGCCAGAGAGCGACTGGCCGGGCGCCATTGTGGGGGGTGCGGCGAAAATTAGAGCGGCTTGAAAACAGCTCTGGGAACTTGTGCTCCAGACAGGGCAGTGCCCTGCCTCTCAGCCCCACGAAAGTGCGCTGAGGGCAGCGGGTGAACGAGACTGGTCTCTCAGCCATACCTGTCCCATGCCAGAGAGCGACTGGCCCGGCGCCATTGTGGGGGGCGTGGCGAAAATCAGAGCGGCGCGAAAGCAGTGCGCTGACAGCGGCAGGCAAAGGAGCCTGGTCTCCGCCTGAAAGTCCACGCTCTGCTCACCGCCCGCCAAAGGGCCGCTCTTGGCTCCCTGGGACGGACCTGCACGGAACAGGACTCTGTCATCACACGGTGCCTGCCTACAGCAGAGTCAACACCTGGAACTGATTCTCTTTATTTTTTTATGTTTTTTTTTTTCTCTCTCTCATTAGTTTTTGTTCTGGTGAAGGGGTTTTTATTTTTATTTTTGTTTTTATTTTTATTTTATTTTTATTTATTTTTATTTTTTTCTTTTGTGGGGTTTTATTTCTGTTTTATCTGTTTGCTTTGTTGTTTTTTTCTTCATTTTTGTTTCTGTTTGTCTATTTGCTCTTTCCTTCATTATTCTCTCTGGCTTTTATATGAGTGTAAACAGCGCCTCTAACCTCTTTGTGATTGTGGTTGTGATCTGTTCTTCCTTTTATCCTTTCCTTCTCTTTTTCCCACCAGTCCTCTGCACCATTGTCCCAATGTTAGTGGGATCCCTCTTGGTCCTCTAACCTTACATCTAATTCCTTCCTCTTCTCACAATACTCTATTTCCTCCTTAACTCATTTTAAATTTAAACTCCTGAGGGGAAAAATTGACATACTAATGACTTGTATACTGCATATAATTTTTCTCGTGTGTTTTAGATTTTGTTATATAACCGCAACTCTACTTTATACAGCTAAAAGTGGTAAATAACTGGTTAGCTCAGTCTGTCATTTTCTAGGCTGTGTTTGATGCTTCAGTTACCATTATAGCCAAATGTAAAATAATTGTTCTAAACAGCTTTCCTTCCTGATATTTCATGATAGATATTGACTAAGGGACACAGAAAATACAGTGGCACAGTACCAAAGAATCAAGGACTGGGCCAAACAGGTAGCAACTTCTCACATCCAACGAATTGAAGACGTAGGATCTGGCAGAAAGCTCAAAACCCTAAAGCAAGCTCCACTTGGAAGATACTGCAGAGAAGTAGTCATCTTCTAAGGATCTTGAACACTAGCAATAAAGTAACCTATCATAGGTAATTTACAAACATCACCCCAGGAATTAAAGAAAGAAAAAATGAGACGACACTTAAAGAAGATGCAACCCCACACATCCAATTCATCAAAGGCAAATCTAGGGGGCAACGAGGTGGGACAATCTGAAAGCCACCCACCTGGCATATTTGAAGGGGTAACAACAAAACAATTGAATGAGGCTCTGGAAAAAATTAAAACAGAAATAATTTCACAGATAACTGCAGAGATAATGTCCACAATGAAGACTATGCTTAAGGACACTATAGCTGATACAGACAAAAAAATAGATGAGCTTAAGAAAACTATAGAAACCATGAATGCTCAGCATAGGAAAGAAATGGAATCCATAAAGCAGATTCAAGCAGATATCCAAGAGAACAAAAATTCCATTGAAAGTATTTGTAGCAGATTAAGCCAATGTGAGGACAGGATATCAGATATAGAAGACAGGCTTGCAATTAGTGATCATGAAAAGAAAGAATTCTTAAAAACAGCAAGGGACCATGAAAAATCAATTCAGCAGCTGCTAGATGACTCAAAGATAAACAACTTAAGAATAATTGGAATAAATGAAAAAGCAGGAGATAGCATCAATGACATTAAAACCCTGTTCAAAGACATTATCAGGGAGAACTTTCCTGGAAGAGAAAAAGAATTTGACCCCCCAATAAGTGAAGCTTTCAGAACACCAACTAGACATGATCAAAAAAAAACTTCAGCCAGACGTATCATAGTCAAGATCCCAGAAATTCAACAGAAGGGCAGAATCATAAAAGCTGTTAGGGAGAAGAGACAAATCACCTATGAAGGAAAACCCATCAGAATCACAGCTGACTTTTCAGCACAAACCCTCAATTCAAGAAGAGCTTGGAATGATGTATTTCAAGCTCTAAAGGAAAATAATTTTCAACCCAGATTGATGTACCCCGCAAAACTATCTTTCAAAATTGATGGAGAAATAAAATACTTTCATGATAAAGAACATCTAAGAAAATTTATGACCACCAAACCAGCACTCCAAAATGTTCTGAAAGACATTCTAGAAAGAGATAGGAACCCCAACAGAAGGAATCCACCAGGCAGGGCAGATAATTAAATAGCAGGAAAGGGGAAAAACAGAGAGTGGGAACCAACAACAGGAAAATATCATGACAAGTATAAGTCAATATATATCAGTTTTAACCATCAATGTTAATGGTCTCAATTCACCAATCAAAAGGCAC
Source organism: Erethizon dorsatum (assembly GCA_028451465.1). Classification (NCBI taxonomy): domain Eukaryota; kingdom Metazoa; phylum Chordata; class Mammalia; order Rodentia; family Erethizontidae; genus Erethizon; species Erethizon dorsatum. The sequence continues at coordinate 10,452,653 of CM051836.1, forward strand.
AGACTGGCAAAATGGATCAAGAAGCAAGATCCAACAATATGCTCTTAACAAGAAACACATTTAATTCAGAAAGAAATTCATAGACTGAAAGTCAAAGGATGGAAAACAATATTCCATGCCACAGGAACCCAGAAAAAAGCAGGGGTAGCTATTCTTTTTGCAGACAAAGTGAATTTCAAGCCAAGAATGATTCAGAGAGATAAAGACGGTCATTACATCCTTGTAAAGGGAACAATCCAAGAGGAAGAGATAATGATCATAAATATATATGCGTCAAATACCAATGCACCCAACTATATAAAACAAGTACTAAAGGACATGAAAAATCAAATAAGCACTAATACAATTATATTGGGAGATCTCAATACTCCATTGTCACAAAAAGACAGATCAACTAGACAGAAAATCAATAATGAAATATTAGAACTGAACCAAACTTTGGAACAAATGGACTGAGTAGATGTCTACAGAGTGTTCCACCCCACAACATCAGAATACACATTCTTCTCATCTGCACATGGGACGTTCTCCAAAATAGACCACATACTAGCTCATAAAACCTGCTTAAGTAAATGCAAAGGAATTGAAATTATCCCATGCATATTATCAGACCATAGTGCAATGAAATTGGAAATCAATGGCAAAAGAAATCACAAAAACTCCCTAAACACATGGAAATTAAACAGCACCCTCCTGAACAACCAATGGGTCACAGATGAAATTAAAGAAGAAATCAGACAATTTCTACAACTGAATGATAATGACAGTACAACATACCGGAACTTATGGGATACAATGAAAGCAGTCCTAAGAGGGAAATTTATAGCATTAAATACTTATATTAGGAAAATAGAGCAAGCACAAATAAACAACTTAATGGTGAACCTAGAACTTCTAGAAAAAGAAGAGCAGGTTAAGCCAAAAGCCCGTACAAGGGAGGAAATTACAAAGATCAGAGCAGAAATTAATGTATTGGAGACTAAAAAAACAATACAAAGAATCAATGAAGCAAAAAGTTGGTTCTTTGAAAGAATAAATAAGATTGAGAAACCCTTATCCAACCTTATTAAAAAAAGAAAAGAAAAGACTCAAATCCATGCAGTTGAAAATGAAAAGGGTGATATCATGACGGACCCTGCAGAAATCCAGAAGATCATCTATACCTATTTTAAAAATGTATATTCTACTAAGATGGAAAATGCAGAAGAAATGGACAGATTCCTGGATTCGTATGAATTACCAAAGCTCAACCAAGAAGGTATAAAAATCCTAAATATACCAATATCAGGGCCGGTGAGATGGCTCAGTGGCTTAAGCGCCTGCCCGGCAAGCGCAAGGGCCCGAGTTCGACTCCCGGAACCCACATATGAAAAAGGGGCCGGTGATATCGCTCAGCGGCACGGGTGCCTGTTGGCGCGCGAGGTCCTGAGGTCGACCCCCCGGTACCCACAAAAAAAAAAAAAAAAAAGATACTGGCAAACAGAATCCAACAAATCATCAAGAAGATTATACACCATGACCAATTTAGATTCATCCCTGGGATGCAGGGATGGTTCAGCATACGTAAATCAATAAATGTAATACACCATATTAACAGAACCAAAGACAAAAATCACATGATCATCTCAATAGATGCAGAAAAAGCTTTTGACAAAGTCCAGCACCTTTTCATGATAAAAACCCTACAGAAAATTGGAATAGAGGCTCTTTATCTCAACCTGGTAAAAGCTATCTATGACAAACCAACAGCTAGTATTATACTAAATGGCCAAAAACTGAAAGCCTTCCCTCTAAAGTCAGGAACAAGACGAGGATGTCCACTGTCCCTACTCTTATTCAACATAGTTCTGGAAACTTTAGCCAGAGCAATTAGACAAGAGAAAGAAATAAAGGGAATAATGATTGGAAAGGAAGAAGTTAAATTATCATTATTTGCAGATGACATGATACTCTACACAGAAGACCCCAAAAACTCCACTAAAAAACTGCTAGATTTAATAAGCAAATTCAGTAGTGTAGCTGGATACAAAGTCAATACTCAAAAGTCAATAGCCTTCCTGTACACAAATAACAAACTTACTGAAAGAGAAATTAGGGAAACAATACCTTTCACAATAACATCCAAAAAATTAAATACCTAGGAATCAACCTCACAAAGGATGTGAAAGACCTATACACTGAAAACTACAGTACTCTGAAAAAGGAGATTGAAGAGGATATCAGAAAATGGAAAGATATCCCTTGCTCCTGGATAGGAAGAACCAATATAGTGAAAATGGCCATACTTCCAAAATTGTTATACAGATTTAATGCAATTCCAATCAAAATTCCAACAGCATATCTCACAGAATTAGAGTAAACAATCCTAAAATTCATTTGGAATCAGAAGAGACCTAGAATAGCAAAGACAATTCTGGGCAACAAAGGCAAGGCAGGGGGCATCACAATCCCCGACTTGAAATTATACTATAAAGCTACTGTGATAAAAACAGTGTGGTACTGGCAAAAAAACAGACCTGAAGATCAGTGGAACAGTTTAGAAGATGCTGAAACAACCCCAGACATACTAAGCACCTTATCTTTGACAAAGGTGCCAAACACATTCAATGGAAGAAAGAAAGCCTCTTTCCAGCTGGAAAAACTGGCTCTACACATGCCGAAGATTAAAACTAGACCCATATCTTTCACCATGCACTAAACTAAATTCAAAATGGATCAGAGATCTAAATATTAAAAGAGAAACATTAAATCTGCTGGAAGGTAGGATAGGTAAATCCCTTGAAGACATTGGTGTAGACAAAGACTTTATGAATAAAAACTCAACCGCACGGGAACTATCCCAAAGAATCAATAACTGGGATCTCATCTTATTAAAAAGCTTTTGCACAGCAAAAGAAACCACCAACAGAGTGAAAAGACAACCCACAACTTGGGAAAAAATGTTTGCCAGCTGTTCCTCAGACAAAGGATTACTATGGAGAACATATAAAGAACTCAAAAAAATCAGACCTCCCAAATTTAAAGACCCACTCCAAAAATGGGCATCTGTGATGAATACACATTTCTCAGATGAAGAAATACTAATGGCAAATAAATATACAAAAAAATGTTCAACATCACTACTCATTCGAGAGATGCAAATTAAAACAACACTGAGACACCATCTCACTCCAGAAAGAATGGCTACTATAAAGAAATCAACTAATAACAAATGCTGGAGGGGTTGTGGGGAAAAAGGAACCCTTCTTCACTGTTGGTGGGAGTGTCGACTGGTATAGCCACTGTGGAAGTCAGTGTGGAGATTCCTCAAAAAACTAGGGTTGGAGGTCCCATTTGACCCAGCTATTCCCCTTCTGGGCATCTTCCCAGAAGAATTAAAAACATCGTACCACAGCGATATATGTGCACCCATGTTTATAGCAGCACAATTTGTAATAGCCAGATCTTGGAAACAACCCAAATGCCCATCAACTGAGGAATGGATAAGAAAGATGTGGTATTTTTATACAATGGAGTACTATTCAGCCATAAAGAAGGATAAACTGGAGACTTTTATAGGTAAATGGATGCAACTTGAGAAAATACTCATAAGTGAAATAAACCAGACGCACATGTGTAAGCATCGTATTGTCTCTCTAGTATGAGAAACTGAAAGAGTAAATAAGATCCAAAATGTACAATAGACACGGTGAATCAAAAAGAAACTGGTCAATAAGAAAGAGAGACCGAATGGGGAAAAGAAAGAAGGGACAGGGAAAAAATATTGTATATGTATATAAGATGGTTAAGATAGATACACTACCAATTTTACTTAGTTCATTGAAGAGTAAGGTTTGAGCCAATAATGTTTGGACAATTGAATGCTAATGTCTGGTATCCTGAATAACTAACTTAAAGATAATAATACGTAATGCATTGACCATTGTTACCCTCATATTATGTTGTTTTGAAAATTTGTTCTTTTTTTTTATTTGTTTTATTTTTTCTTCTCTTTAAAATAAAAAAAAGATATATTTTAAGACATTAAAAAAAGTCTCTAAACATGTTTTCTCTTGTTTTTACTAACTTTGGGCATAAGCAACAGAATTGGGACTTCCATCTGCTTTCTGAGTTACTCTTGAGAACTATAGAAGTGATCTGTGAAAAGATAATACAAAGGAAAAAGACTTTATTACTCCCCCTGTAGATGGTACTTTACTAGGAAATTAAAACATTAGTCATAAGACTTTTACTTTTAAACATGGGTCATTGCTCATTTTGAATTATATTTGAGTCTTTGTGGAGAAATGAAGTGGACATGTAATCTGTCCTTTCTCTACAGTGGAGTTACTGGCTTCATGGCTTACAAGGGCCCAGCAGAACGTAACAGAATGAATTAGTTTGTGCAGTGTGAGTGACGTGTGTCTCTGGAGGGCGCATGTCCTTTGTAAAGGAATGTCACAGGGCAAGGGTATAACCTAGTTGTCCAGCACTTGCCTAGCATGTACAAGGCCCTGGGTTCAATTACTAGCACCCCAAGCAGTTGGGTTGGGGTGCTTATTTGTGGTTGTCAAAGACCCAATCAATCATTGCCCTTTAGAGATGTAGGTCTTGTGTGGTCCCATTATTTCATTTTTCAAAATGACTTAGGATTTGAGACTTCTGTACAAATTCTCCTGAGTTTTCAATGTCAGCAGTGAATTTACTCTGCAAATCAAATAACACACATCTGCAGTTTATAGATGCCATCAGCTATAAACTCTGCTCTAAGGGAACCCTATCAAATGGAATAGAATAAAAAAATCAGCTTCCAAAGTGTTGAATAAATATTTTTAGAATCAGAATGCTTTTTAATTATCTGGATATTCAGAATGATGCAGGTGAATTGTATGGTTGATTAAATACTTTTTTGCCTTTGATTATTGAGATCAGTTGTTAGAAAGGCATGGTGGGAATAGATTGGACTTTAGAGTCCCAAGGACCTGGATGAACTCCACATAAATATAAATTAGTCAGATGAAGAAGGGCACTTTACCCGACTTCCTTAATTTTCTTTATTTGTAAAGAAAACATCATAGGTGTGGGTGAATATTGAATAAAATGCTGTGTATGGAACTGGTCTTTCACATGAGCCTTCTTGACCATGGCTGAACTCCCATTTCCAAAGCAAGGTTTGGCTCAGAGTTCGCTTCCTTACCCCCTCAGTATGGCGTCATCAAGCCTCATGCGTTGTTTCTTTATTCTGAGTCCCAGGGCCTTTTCTCTCTTACACCTGAATTAGATTCAGACCCAGAAGATGCTACTTGTACAACTTCCATAAAATTCCAATCATACTTAATATTCTGAGAATTGATGAGTTTAGTGTAGATTCTTGGAGATCTCAGGCTCAGGATAACATACTTTTCTCAGTCTCTGTGTCTCCCTCCTTGGCTGTGTCATCTATTTTCATTCCATTCCATTCCTACGTCTGATTCATTCATAATCCCACAAAGTGAGTCATGAGGTACACCTGTGACTCTTACACGGTACACCTGTGAAAGTTTGCAACTCAAATATTTGTGAGGGGCTTACTGTACTCATGCTACTAATATATGAGAATCAACCCTTGAATTTAGCAATATGGTAGGCATTCACTACTGGGGAAGGAATTGAATGATTGGATTTATGAGAAAAGTGGGAAGAGAAACATTGGGCACGGTAGGAGAAGTTTTAAAAGAGCTCTGTATTCTAGGGAACAAGTAGCTGGGAAGAACAGGGTCTAAAGCAACTTTTTCTTAGAGATTACTGATATAACAGCAAGTTTGTAGATGACAAAATTGGTCCAAATAAGAAGAAACTGGAGTGAGAGGGAGGGCTTCTGGAATTGTGTCCTAAGTAGGTGAGAGGAGGTTGAATCTCATACACAGAGTATGGGTTGGGCTGAGATAGAAGTTTAAGCTGTTGGTCGGTTGCAATAGGAGGCAAGGCAGAATGGAAGATACAAGTGAGGTAGCACAGTGTAAAGGTAAAGTTAAATGGGAAAGTGAGGTTTCTCACTATGGAAATTCTCTTCTGACAGTTTCAGTGTTTTCAGAAAATTAGAAGAAAGGAAGGTCTGTCAGTGAAGAGTGAGGGTGGCACCAGGCATGGTGGTGCACACCTGTATTCTCAGCATGGGAGGCTGAGGCAGGAGGATATCAAGTTTGAGCTCAGCCTGGACAACCTGGTGATTTAGTGAGATCCTATCTCAAAAAAAAAAAAAAACCCACAAATAATAATGGTCTGAAAATGCAGCTCATTGCAAAGACCCTGGGTTCAATATCCAGTATTGAGGAAAAAAGGAAGGAACAGGAGGTATTGAAGGTATGAAGAGAAAGGAGGACTGTGCAATTGTTAAATAGTTGTGCAGGAAGGGTGGGAAGTAAGCAAGTGGAATATAAAGTGGTTGCCTTGCAACATTGAGGGCTCCTTGGGTTGCCTGCATAAGAAACTACACCAGTGATTCTGTGTTTTTCTACAACGCTGTTCAGCTGCATGGCTATGGACCATAGATCAAAAGTTGCATTTACTTTGGGACTCTCTACATGAATGCGAAAAATGTACCAGGGTTGGGGGTAGTGTTGAAATCGTGTTCAAGGGAGTGATTAGGTTGGAAAGCAGTACATAAGCTGAGTAAGGAGAGAAAAAATAAAACACTTGGGTGTTGGAGAAGGATTTGAGAGGTAAACTGATAAGTGAGGTTAAGGATTGTTAGAGAATTGGAGAGTGTGGAGGAAGTGTTACAATTACTGTTGTTGGCAGTAATTGACTGGTCTAGGACAAAGACTAGCAAACTGTGGGACAACGCCAGACATGCCTATTTTGAAACACATTCTGTATGTCAGTTTTCAGGTTACAGTGAGGTAACTGAGTATTTGTAAAAGAGACCATGCATTCTATCAAGCTCTTTATAGAATAAGAATCTAGTCTAATCTCGAGTCTGGAAGTGAATTGCTGAGGCAGGGCAAAAGTTGAGGTTATTAAAGAAGAGACTCTCAACTAAATAGAGGTAGGAAGAATTATTTGTGCATATAAATATTTCAATATTTAAATAGTCGAAATTCAGACTGTGTTAGTGTATGAGAGAATGGTAGTTAAACCAGAAGGAAAAGAAAAGGGAGACATGAAGTCCATTCAAAGCTGGGCATTGGTAGATGAGAAAACTGTAGAGATGATGACTGATGGCATCGCATTCAAAGCTGGAGTTTTGAGAGAGAAGTTCTAGAATAATAAGAAATGAGGAAGACTTTGCTCTGTCTCCAAGTTCCCTTTGTTGTAAAAATTCTGGGAGAAGAAAAGTAGCTACCTGCTGAGCATGTGGTGGGGAAACACTGTCCTCAGGGAAGATTCAGATTCCCTTTGGATTAAGAGATTTAAGGAAGGCGTGGAGAAAAAGTTGACCATAGTGATGATATTGCACCATGAATTTCAGAGATCACAGTGAAAGGTTTCAGCAATTGTAGGGGAGAAAGTAATGAAGAGAAAACAGGGAATATGCTGTGGTTTGTGGGTAAGGGATAATTCTGAGTTAGAAAGGACACCTGTTATCTCCTGTTTACCCCTGCAAACCCTGCTTCACAGGAAAACAAGTTATAAATTGGCACTGTCCTGGGCACCTCGAGAGACGATCACCCTACTTACGAGGATGAGAATGTAAGCGATGAGGAGACCTGAAGAGAGGGCTTCTTGTGAGGACAGATGTACATACGAGGACAGGGCCTGATGCAATGAGTGCTGCTGGACTTGAGTCAGATGGACACGATGAAAGTACGTGGATGGAGTGAAGGGTGAGCAGGTGGCCAGGCTTTCTCTTTGGCCCTAAAGATGGAGGAAAGGAGGCCTAGGGCAGGCCACTTGGAAAAGAAGACTTCTTTCTTGATTCCTACTGATGGCATAAAGAGCCCAGGGAAGTGAGATCTCAGTGTGGAGTCACCAGATTCTGGCAAGGCAGGTGGAAGAAGGCAGGCCCTAGCCAAGCCTGCAGAGTCCCTCCCGACATCTGCCGCTAGAGGGCCAGATACAGGGCCACAATGCCTTTGATGCTTCCTAAGAAAATCCTCAAACATTCTTCCAAGCATTATAAAACACAGTGCAAGAACAACATGTCCGTGTGGGTATATATTTTTCTGTAAGCAGGACTGATACTTTATGTTAGGTTCTAAGCTAGGCGATAGTTTAGTGGAAGTTTTGAGATGGGATTAATTAAGTACTACTGCCTGATGGGGTCCTCTGTCTTCTAATACATTTCAAAGCCTGATTACAGAAAAAGCATTTCTTCCTTATTTAAACCTGATTGCTGAGTGAATTAAATGAAGTTCTTTGAATTATTGGAGGGGAGAGATGGTGGCTAAAATTTCTTCTTAATGGATTTATTGTTTGAATGTACAATATTTGAGCTTGAGGATCCACTGTCAGGGGTTTGTAAAATGAAAGAGCAGCCATGGCAGTCTGCTGTCATCTATCTCTCAGTCTGCACAAATGTGCTGGTGGTAAGCGAAACCTTGCATTTAAACAAATACATTTGGACCTAATTTCTGCCTTTCACGCTGTGAAAGGGCTGTCAATTTGAAGTGTAATGACTGCATGATTTCTTGTAATGCCACCGAGAAAAAAAAAAAACCCACTGGAAAACAGATTTGAATGTCATCTGAGTAAATTCTCTGTGGGATGGAGACCCATTTAGCGATTACTTTCCCTTTTGGCTTTTATACAACAAAGCGGGAGCACATTGCAAGGAATTGCAGATGAAGTGGTATCTCAGGGAATAATAGGCAGAGTGCGGCCTCATGGAGCCCAGAAAATGAAAAATGTTGACATTATTTTAGTTAAATTTCTCTGTTACCATAAGAGAACCGAGCTGCAACCATTGTCTGAGATGTACAGCCTTTGACGTAATCACATTCTCTCTCTTACACGTGTACTTCTCTGGTGAGTTCACTACACGTCCTGAATTTCCCCAGGCTGAGTGGTTCTCTGATATCCTACTCATTTTTTTCTATGAAATATTAATACATTCCACAAGTTTTCATGTTTAACATCTGTACCAGATCCTCAGTCTTGAATTGCATCTTGCTGGACTTCGAGTTTGTGTGAGCAGTTAATTATAGAATGGAAGAGAATGTGGTGTAATGGAAGGCAAAGGATGTGGATCCTGTCCAATTCCATCTCTGTCACCAGTTAGGAATATTAATTTGAACATTTTAGACTTCTGGGCTTGAAGACGAAACTCTTTTAAAATGGAGAAGTAGAATAAATTAGTCACTTTTAAACCATGTTTCCCTGAATCCCATGGTTCTGCAGAGATGCTTCAAGGATCACTGTGGGGTTTGCCAGCCAAGAAGGCAGAATCTTGTCTCCTACCCATCATACAAATTTGTGTTTAGAAAACAGCAGCAGCAACTCTAAAATCTGAAAATGGGTGCCTTTGACAATCTGTGAGAATTTCTCTTAGGGTCCATTTTCCTGTCATTTGTGTAGTTCTTCGTTTCATCATAAAAACAATTTTCAGCAAAATTGCATATTGGTATTCAGGTATGTATTAGAGCAAAATGCTGATCATGCTGTTTGGTGCATTTCCCAGGAGGAGAAGAAATACTTGCAATGACTCGTTCTTTCTACACTGTAAATTTCACAGGACTAAGGATCACCTCCCTCTGAATCGCTAGCATCAGTACATAACATAACACACAGCATATGCTCGGGAATACTGAATGGATGAATGAGTAGGGAGAGGCATGAATGCATGAACTCCATGCTAAGAGATTTAGTTTAGACTTTAAATTCAACTCTGAAGCCTTTTCCTTCAACACTTCATATTAACCCTTTTTCCATTTGCCCTTTTCTGATTTGCTAACTTTTGAGAAGTTTCTTCCAGCGCCTGTCTCTGTTGTCATGGGTGAATATCAAAAGCAAGGGAAGATATAACTTGGAGAATATTTTTCCTTAATAGCTTATCTGAAAAAATCAAATGGTGTTGCAGCAGTGCAGGGAAAAGCACCCTGGTATTTCACATATACCCCTATATTTGTTTATTAATTCATTCACTTATTTCTGCAATAGGCTTTGTATTCTTCATTGTACTGAATCCTTTGCCAAGGAATAGGGCTGTCACAGTCTTTTAAATGAGGCACATGTTTGAAAAGACAGTTACACCAATGTAGTATGAATAAATGACAGAAGAGAGTTACTATACAAGTGCTTGAAAAGTCACAGTAGTTAATAATTTCCATTTGATGTTTTTGGAAGCCACCAACCAGTGATACTTATCCAATTCAGACCTTTGGTAGGCTGTCTTGAGTTGGTGTCATATTGAATGTGGCGTCACAAAATTGTGTTCTTCCTGTACTCCTGTCTGCCATCTTCACCGTGTCAGCAGTCGCCCCCTGGGAGTTGTATCAAGCTGCTAGAGCTCAGGGATTGGGGGCTCATAAGGTTCCTTTGCAAGAAGACTGGTGGCCAGGGTGGTGAGGAAAGGCAGCTCTCTAAACACTCTTTTCCTTTTATTGGGAAGAAAAATGACTCTCAGGTGGTGCTAAGCATTTATCTCATCTTTCTCATTGGCTCACAGTGGCTCACAACCTCCCTCAGGCAGCAGGGAAATGGGGAATGGAGTGTCTAAATTTTAGCCTCTTACTTGGGAGCCAGCAAGAAAGAGAGATGTTGGAAATGGTACTGAAGAGACAACTGCTAAGGTCTGCCAACTTATGACATTGAAGACAGATGGTACAGAAAAGGTGTCACTACCTATATGTCTTGAAGTCCTTGCTGGAGGTGGAATGGAAGGAACATTCTAGAGAAATGTGCAAGCACATGGCGTTGTGCAAAAGTTCCATGTGTTTGAAGAAGGGAGGAAAGTTGAGTGTGTGCTTCGCTAATGACTTTATAAGTTGTTCTAAAACTTTTCGGGTGACACCTGCTCCTGTCCATAACTCTAGAAAACCACTAGTGGACATTCTGTGAAAGAGCAAAACCATCACAGCTTTCCCTTTGGAAATTAATTTTGATTAGATATAAATGACAGAATTCATTGAAATAGGAATACATATAAATAATATCTGTGTAACAGGTGATTTTATTTTAACCAATCAATCTCAGCACTAATCCTAGGGCTTTGAGAAAGTTAACTAACAGGAAAGAGCATTGTTTCAAAATTCCTCTATTTTTAGAAATGCTATTAGCTGAACCATCAGTTCTAACCTTTTCCTTGTTCTATATCATGCACATTAATTAACACTTCCACCCCAAAACAACGTGCTTCTTCCCATGTGCTAGGAGTGATATTTTAGAAGCATGCTTTAGATTAGAAAACTAAAGAAAAATAAATTCAGTTGATTTAAAAAATGTTCTTTGCTGCAAGAAGTTTCCTACTTAGTCTCCTTTTCTGGGTCACAATTAGTTAAACTTTATGATGTGCTGTATAGGGGCAAGGAGGTTAAAACTTACATTCAGTAATTGATTTAATAACCAGCTCAATGGGACACAGAAGGCTGTAAGAATCTCTTGTATATACAGAAGGCAATGAAGTTTCAGACCCTTTGGAAGTTCTCATTTGCGGACCATTCACATGAAATATAGAGGGAATGATCGCCGCATGCGGTCATGGCAAACCTATGGCACGTGTGGCACAGCAGGCTGTGTATCACTGAAAGCTCTAAAAGGTTCGCTATCACTGCCCTAATCATTAAATGAATATTAAAAACAAACAGAGGAAAAAGAAAAACAAAAAACTAACAGACAAAAACATCCTATTAAGGGAAAATGTAGCATGGTTAAACTTCATTATTGAAATGATGAATCTGTATTTCTTTATAAAATTTATGATTAATCTTTTACTACGTTAGGGCAGCATTCCTAATTTAAAAAAAATGTTGATTCTTCTCTACCTGCACATAATCTACTAAAATTAAACTTGCATCATTCATTAGAGGTCTTTTACTATATTAAAGATTTTTATTTAATGTGTTCCAGTGTAGAATAATAAAACTGCTATTGTAAATCTTCCCCAATCTTTGAAAGCCAGTTATTAAACTCTTCTAGAAGATTTTTTACAATTGGAAATATGTAGACATCTCTCTTGTTACTTCAACTGAACATGAGCATCATAAAATAGATGACAGAGGGCCGGTGCGATGGCTCAGCGGCGTAAGCGCCTGCCTTGCAAGCGCGAAGGCCCGAGTTCGACTCCCGGATCCCACATACGAAAAAGGGGCCGGTGATATCGCTCAGTGGCACGGGCGCCTGTTGGCGCGCGAGGTCCTGAGGTCGTCCCCCCGGTACCCACAAAAAAAAAAAAAATAAAATAAAATAAAATAAAATAAAATAGATGACAGAAAAATCTTAACAACAATACAGAATAAGAAAAATATGAGCAACCAGATAACTGTGGCTCCCACCAACCCCACAGCCAACTTTTATCTTTTGCCAAGTACCTTTTTAAAAGACATTGGAACTCTTCAGTAAGAATCCTAATTCAAAATGTGTAAGTGAAGATTTTTTTTTTTTTTTTGTGGGTACCGGGGGTCGACCTCAGGACCTCGTGCACCAGCAGGTGCCTGTGCCACTGAGCGATATCACCGGCCCTTTTTTCGTATGTGGGTTCCGGGAGTCGAACTCGGGCCCTCGCGCTTGCCAGGCAGGCGCTTACGCCGCTGAGCCATCTCACCGGCCCCGTAAGTGAAGATTTTTAATAGGTCAGTTTACAGTAGTATACATCCCATTGAAAATACAGATAGTAAATATATTTTCTCTATTCAATAAAGGTTTTAAAGATAATATTTTTTCAACTTTATTGAGGTATAGTTAGTAAACAAAAAACTAAACATAATGTAAATAATTTGATGAGTTTAGATATATGTATACCCTTGTTTTGATGTCACCACAATCAAGGTAACAACTTTATCTATCATTAAAGAAGTATTTAAAACTTTTTTATCAGCAAATATTGGAGTTTGCAGATATTGCCCACATTTCAGATGTTGGTGTGAAATACAAAGGAAGTCACAAAATTGAGTGACTTAGAAAAAGCCAGCTACAAATACCAATCAAAGTGTGGCAATATAAATTCACATACTAGGGTTTTTGAGGTCCCCAACATGAATCAAAAACTGTGAGGACAAAAGAAGACTAGCACCTGGGACCTCTGGAAGGAGCGCTGACTTGGGAGAAATGGAATCTGCTGGAGTAATTTACCCCAGACTACTGGATAGTAAGCCATAGGTGTGGATCAAGAACCCCTCACTTCAGAATTTCTTGAGAAAATTAACTAAACTTATTGCTCTTTTCATTAAGCCACTTGGTAAGAAAATATTTTTTTTCTTGTGGTACTAGGGTTTGAACCCAGGGCCTTCACACTGAGCTACATTCTCTGACTGACTGGTTGATTGATTGATTGATTGGTTTATATGGGGACTGGCCCCAGTAAAACTGGGATCTTCAGGGCCCTCACTGTTTTGAGACAGGGCTGTGCTAAATTGCTGTGACCCTTAAGCTTAATCAGCAATTTAAGTGGCTTGGAAGCTGCCCAGGAGATTAGCAAACCACACTTCTGGATGTGTCTAGGTGAGGCAGGGAGGTGTGACTTTGGGGTCTATGTCTGGTCCTGGTCCCTTCTTTTCTGGCGATATTCCCCTGTGCTCTGCCTTCTGGCTGCTGTAGGTTGAACAGCTTTGCTCTTCTAGGCCCCTCTGCCATGATGTTTCTACTTGGAGTCAGTTGGCGAAGGACTGAGCCCTTTGAAAATGAGCCAAATTAAATCTCTGCTTCTTACATTGTAGATGTCAGGTATAGGGTCCCAGTGATGCTAAAGCTGACTAATCCAGTTGGCCAGGCTGGGCTTGAACTCGTGATTCTCCTTCCTTAGTCAACAAGTTTCGATGCTGCAGCTAGGATTGTAGGCAGGCCTGTGACACCACACCTAGTTTCACATTGTTATTATTGTGATGTTTTCAAGTCTGTCCTCCCATATGTAAGGGCTTCATTGTCTCTTATTTGGCATCTAGCCAGGAAAATAAAACATTTAGAATCTCTAAAACTCAGCCTTCATATTTGTGTTGCAATTTTATTCTCAAATGGCTTCAATGTGTACTTTACCATTTAACCTTTTTACTTAATAACTTTTTACCCACCTGTAAGTTGATGGTCTCTTGTATATTAAGAACATAAATGAGACATGACCATGGCTTAATGGGACTTTATCTAAGACACAGCTTTCCCATTCCTAACTATTCATAGCTTTCCCAAAGTCTATCCTGCCCTTCTGTTAGTTCACGGTTCATGAAAAAACAAAACAAAACAAAGGAAAACAAAACAAAAACAATGAGGTTCAGCATTATTTAACACCTAAAGTTGTGGCCTCTCACAGTTGTGCTTTGCTCACTTGAGGTCCAGCATTCCAAGTTGCGACGTCTTGTGTTGAAGTATTTTCAGCACTCACTGTTTGCCTTTTAACTAAGTCATGTTTTTGCTCCAAGGGTCCATTTTCTAAGTTTCTTTTCACTTAAGGAATGAGGAGAGGATTCCAGAAGTGTACGTGACGCATTCCTGCAGCTGCTGGCTTTCTTCTTCTGATGCATTGTAGACCTCGCTGAATAATTCCCTCATGGCCTTGCCCAATTACAAAAGATCGGAACTTATGCCTACGATATGTAGTAGGCTTCTTTGCATAATTTCAACTGCTACTTTTTAGAAAATTGTGTTCAAATACATATGACAAAAAATTAGCTATTTTAGCCATTTAAAAATGTATAATTCAGTGGCATGTTCACAGTGCTGTACAGCCGTCACCACTGAAACTTCCGTTTCATGATTAAAGTAACTATACCTTATTTTTATTTGTTAAATATGCTTTACTTTTTTTTTTTATGTGGGTACTGGGAGTCAACCTCAGGACCTCACGCTTGCCAGCAAGCACTTGTGCCACTGAGCGATATCACCAGCCCTTTTTTTCCTTTATGTGGGTTCCGGGAGTCGAACTCAGGACCTTGTGCTTGCCGGGCAGGCGCTTATGCCACTGAGCTATCTCACCGGTCCAATATGCTTTATTTTTAAATATGTAATAGAATGTTTTTAAACAGTAATTGCTTTCTTAATGCTTATATAAGATGTAGGTGTAGACATTTTCTAGACAGTTCTGTTAATGTAAAAGATTGTACATATAAGCCACTGGTGGTGGGGGGAGTAAGATACATCTTGGCTCTGGTCTCTTTTATGTGTGACTTTATGGGTTTTGAATAAAATTATATTCTGAAAGAAATAGGATAAGATGTCGTCTTATCTTTTGACCTAATGTGCATCTTTTCTGTGTTGAATGTCATCGTTCCTTTTAATTAGCTGTCAGGCCATGTTTAATATTGTAGTGTAAAGAGCACCCCTTCACAAGATTGGAACTCTGCCCTTTAGTGATTGGACAATCACGAGCTTGGCAATTTCCTTTTCTAAGTCTCAAGTTCTTCATCTAGAAACTGAATGGGATGTAGCCATTCATCAGAGAGCCTACTACTATGCGCCGGGTACCATGCCACATACTGGAGATACTGTGAATAAAACACATCTTCTTTGTCTCTTTTGAAAGGAACTGTATGCTACATTGAAAGAATTTCCTCATTATAAAGCAATGTGCCAACAAAGCATAGTGATTATTATTTTTGTTATTCTCTCTAATTGTAAATTTCAAGGTGAAAGAAAAAAAGACAACAGAAAACTTTGCCCGAAGACAATAGAAATGAGGCTGTTCACTATGGACGCCTAGAATCTTTGAGTGAGAGAAGGTAGGCAGAATCAGATGCCCTACACAGCCTCAGAGCTGACTGTATAATAAAAAAGAGAGATGATAGTGAATGTTGAAGATGTGGAGATACTGGAGGCCTTTTGCGCTGCTGGTAAGAATGTAAACTGAGATTGCCAATGTAGAAAATGGTTTGGCAGAGTAACCATATAACTCAGCAATTTTATTGCTACCTAAGTACTCAAGACAATTGAAAAAGTCATCAAACAAAAACTTATGCTTGAATGTTCATAGCAGCGTTGTTCATAATAGCCTTGCACTGGATGATCCAAGTGCCCACCAGCTGATGAATAAAGAAAATGTAGTATATCCATGTTGTGTAATATTACTGTTATAATAATATTGATACATGCTACAACATGATTGAGTTTTGAAAATATGGTGAATGAAAGAAGGTACAAGAGACTGCATACCATTCTACTTCATTTTTGGGAAATATCCAGATAGGTAAATTTATTAAGACCAGAAGTAAGCTTTAAGAAGAGGAGGAAATGGAGAGTAGCTGTTAATGGGTATCGTGATTTTGGGGAGTGTGGAACATTTTTTGCAATTTGATAGCGATTATGGGTGTACAACTTTGTGAATATACTGAAAACCACTGACTTGGGTAGTCAACAATTTTATGGTACAAAAATTAATGTCAAGGAAAGTTTGCCAAAAAAAAAAAAATGATTGGGATTCATTACACTGACTGTGCTCTCCATGCATGGCAACTACTTGACTTTTGTCATCAGCTCCCAGGAAAGATGTGTCCTGTAGTTGATGCTGCAGGTGTGAGAATTTGAAAATTCTAGGAGGCATAGTTTCAATTTAGCTGGCTCACCACATTACCTATATGCTACGAATACCAAATAAATTAAAGAAAACAGATGCAAAATCATGTTAGAGAGAGGACTAGATCCCAGGTAGAATAAAGTCATCTCGCACATGGTATACCCTTAGTAATTAGTTAGTATTAGCTTTCTGGAGATGTTTTGAGTGACGCTGTCAATCATAAAGGATATTGAACAACTAAGAAAGCTTAGAAAGAGGTGAGTTTTAGCAGGAAACTTATTAGGATTCAGCCTGCTCGCCTGACAGGTCCTGTCCACTGTGACAGACCCTGGCCTTGCTAATCATGCGGCCACCTTCCAGTACTAATGGAGTCCAACCTTCCTGTTTCACTCTTGTTGCCTCAAAAAGCCCATGAAGATATCTGATTCACTCACTGCATTTTCCAGTGCTTAGTATACCTGGTGCATAGGGGTGTGTGACTATGTATTGAATTACTGACTTATAAGCATGATAGAAAGGTGATTTTACTTAATAGCAACAACTCTATACAGAAAGTTCTATTTGATGTTTTAACAGTGGAGACCTTGAGCGTGTTAAGAGTTCAGTTGGCTTACCCAACTGAAGTTCAGAAGGCATATGATGGTGAGCTTATGAAGCTATGTCTATATAATTCTCAAGACACTGGGATATACTTTTCAAATCCCTGGTCTACATTGCAATTATTTCCCCCAGGCTTATACATCAGTTGTTTGTGAGCTTTATTTTTGTGACTCAGTATCTACAAGTGCAATATCTACACAGCATTACTTTTGAACTTCTTTGGGCTAAGACCAGACCCCAGCATGTAACAGATTCACTACACTGACCACTTTGGGGGTGTTTTTCTTTTCCATCTGGTAGCAACCCTCTGTCTACAGCTTCAAAAGGCACAATTTATCTTGCACCATAGTAGGTGATCAATAAATACTTATGAAATGAAAGAAGAAATGGGTAATTTATTTTCTAAATGTATTCTAAGAGGACATATGCTCTGCTGACAAATCATTAGTGGCTTCTTTATTAATAGAGGACACTGGAAGCATTGTTTTTCATTTTAAATCATTGATTAGCCTGAGGCTAATCATGTGGTGAATGTTAGGCTCTGAGAGGTGGAGGATCATCTGTCTGTAGTTTCAGTTCTCCTTCAGGTGCTCCAAATAGGTTCCCTGCTGAAGTCTTTGAAGGAATAAAGTGCATCTTCCTTCTCTCATCTAAAAAGGAAGTCAGGTTTCAGTCTGTGAGTCAAATGCCAGTAATGCTCATAGCTAATTTATTCCAGTAAGCATTTTTAAAAGTTGGTTTGCATGGTAAACATTCAGAGGATAAAAAGTGCATATTTTCCAAAGGCATCTTCTTTAATATGCTATGATAAGGGGCGGTCTGATGGGAAGTGCTATAGAGATGGGCATAGATAACCATCATTCCCTCTTGCATTCATTAGCTTTTGTAGAAGGCCTTTGTGCACAGAACCTTCTTCTAGTATTAAGGGAGAGCTTTATCTGGTTGTTAAATATTTGTCTACATGTCACCAGAATCCTACTTCTAGGATAGAATGCATTTAAAAAACATAAGAGCCAAAGCAGAGAATTGTAGTGTATTTTAGACTAAGATGAATAAATAATAATTACCTCCAAGTTGTCTCTTTTTAGAGAGATCACAGTCTTTTTAGCATCTGGGGTTCACTGTTCAGTGCTTCTCAGTCTCTCTAAGCCCTTACCAGAGTGAGAGGCATCAGAATTTTCTTTTAAGTCTTCCATAGTAGACCTTTTGTGGAAATAAAAACTCTTACCAATGTCAAACACACAGAATTCTCTATAAACAGCTTGAATAGATGAAGGCCAAATTTTTCTCATTTTGAGCAATTCTAGGATTTTTAAAGAAAATCAAGACAAAACCTTGTCTTTACAAAATTTTCCTGGAGAATGAATATTATTGGGGTTAAATTACAATATGTTTTAATAATCTGGGAACAAAACGACAAGCGATAACCTTGTTCACTTTACGCTGGTGATACATGCATGCTCACATTTTTACAAATGGAAAAAATTCAAGTATTTTTAAAGATAGTAAGTGCTATCATAAGTTAATATATTCCAATCTTATTCTCTAAATGGTATGGAAGTAGGTAGTCAGGGAAGAAGGGGAAAAAGTCTGTCACTCATGGTCTAGACACACCAGGAACACCTATGCAACCCCCTCTCCCAAATCCTCAGCTAACCTCGTTATCTCTTTTTACCATTTTATAATGTGGGGCTCTGCCCAATGTGTCATTTAAAACATTACCTCTATTCAATAAGAAAGAAAAAACAGTTACCTAGAGTAAAATGGAAAGGACTAAAATCTCCTTTAACCAAATACTATGGTCTTTTTCCTTTAAACAAAAAATATGAATGATTTTAGTGACAGATTTTAGTAACAATAAAAAAAAAAAAAGACGAGCAAACAAAACTCCAGCAGAAATTCAGTAGCAAGAAGTTAGATGAGAGACAAATGGAAGTAGGGCAGGAAGTGAGTCCTGGCCTTTGCTGCCAAGGTCATTAGACCCCTCACCACAGGGACTTTTAGATAAGGTAGTAACTGGGTAGTTACTATCGTGTCAATCCTGATAGTCAAAAATATTCACAAAGGAGGATGAAAAAGCAGAACAGAGGGGTGACAAATTCAAGTCAATCAGTGCAAGAGAACAAAGTGCCTCTTACTTCTCCTTATACAATTATTTTTCCTCCTTGAGGAAAGACAAGGGAATCAGTGGTAACTCATTTGTCGCTTGGCACTAAGAGAAGAGAAAATGAATCATACACACAGTCTTTCCAGTTCAGGGGAGTGCCCTGTCAAACAGAAGGTACCCTTCAACCCAGTGATTCATTTGCATTCTATTTCTTTGATTGCTTTATAACTTACTGCATAAATATTTGGGCTTTGTTGCTTAGAAATGGGAGCTGTACATTTTCTGCATGCAAATGGGGACTGGATGACTTCAGGACCTCATCTGGTATTTAACTGCTTGTTCCGTCAGAGCTGACTTTAGTGGCCTCATTTCAAAGAAGAGCAAGGTGAATGTCAGCTGAATAGCAGTGCATGATGTGTAATTACCTGTAGGATCACAAAGAAGATGTTACCATGGGTAGAAGAACCAGGCCCACATACCAATCTGGATAATCCCGGATAAATAGGATCTTCAAATATCTAGGTTCTTCAATTTTGTTTACCATCTTCAATATTGCATACTGCATATTGCCGAGTCCTTTCTAATCTTTTCATCTCTGCCTTTTATATATGTATACTCCCTCCAGGAAATTATTTATCATGTGCTGCATAAAATTACCACAGATAAGTGGAATGATGTCTAAACAGGCTTTTGAGTTCAATAGGCTCTGGGTAGAGCAACGCTCACGATGATATTTGTATTTTATGCGCTCTCCTGATCCTTGCTGTTTATGTCCTGCATCCTGCCCATAGGAAACTCTTTTACAGAGAGTACTGGAAGTGCTCAAGCGGCATTTCCATCAGCCAGCCACATTCACCCTGTGATTGCCGCTATAATCTACTGCTCTTTCTCCTAGCCTAGTTTTGATCCTCTGCTGTTGAATTCATCTGTTGGTACCTCTCTGCCATCACTGCTAGCACCCATCATGAGACACAAAATGTTACAAAAGTGATGTCTGTTGGAACTCTGAAAACATCTTGTTTCCAGGGGCTTGGGTTAGAGCAATGTGACATGAAAAAATAGAACGTCCCTGCACTCTAATCAACGTCACTTCTTGTCACCTGGGCTGCACCCTTGTTCTGTGGTGCTCTGCGCCTTACGGAGTCTCTTGTGAGAATAATCTACAGCTAGCACCAACAGACCTCTCTCTAAAGAGATGCCCTGCCAATCCCATTGGGGAGGTTTAGAAACTTTTATCAGACTGCACACTCTCTCTCTGGCCCAAAGATTTTGTGGATAAAACCTTTTTCTTTCCAAATATCGTTCCTCTCCATGAAATAAGTTTGGAAGGCAAGTATGGTTAGTGATTTAACTTGTTATTAGCTTGTTTCCAGAATTTCTGAATTAGTGTGTGATTTGAGGTCTCTTCAGCTTAGCACATCAGAGAAATGTAAAGATGCCACATGTGACTTGTGCCCAGGCATGTGCTCTCCCTAGCATGAGCATGAATCATGGAAGAATTAGGGGAGACTCAGGAAACACTAGAAAGGCTGAATGCATTAACAAGCACAAATGGTGTTTATTGCTCCACTTCATTAGCTTTTATACACCTAAAGAACGATCCTTTTGCCTACAGGAATGTTAAGAAATTACAACATAACATTGAAACAGCTTCTGGCATTTTTCTTTTAATGATTTGGCTTCTTACTGGGGCATAAGCACCTTGGGGCCTTCCCAAATGACATTCAGGACTGGATTTTTCCAGCGGAGCAAGGCTGAAGCAGCACAGCCAGTTCAGAGCATAGTAACTACACAGTAAGTCCTTCTGTTCCAATTCCCGTGGCTTTTGTGGCCGTATCTGAAGTACAATTTGGAAGCCAAATTGTTGCATTGGATGTATTCTTCTCCCATTTTGCAGTTTTCATTTTTGTTCTTATTAATCGTCTTAGGAAGACAGTGTGATGGCCAATACATCTTAAACTCGGATGGACTCTCTTCCCTTTAGATTACTTTGTGTCTCTCCCCTCCCCTTCTCTCCCCTCCCTTCCCTTCGATTGTTTTCTACCCTTACCTCCCCTCCACTTCTCTTCTCTTCTTCTATTTGTAATCAGTGTTCTTCTTTCTTAGTTTCTTTCTACCCCAGATATTTTTCTAACATTTCATTTATTTTTTATTAAGATATGTTTGTGATACATAGTAATTATACTCATCTTGGGGAATTGATATATCTTAATCATACCATCATATCATCATGTCGTATGTTAATCATTTTAACTTCCCCTTCACCTCCCATCCCCCGTCTCCCTGAATCCTATATCCCCTTCCCACTTCTAGAATGTCTGCCTCCCACTCGTCTTATCTCTTTCATTACTGTATTTCTTCCCAAATTCTCCACTTTCTGATTTTTTTTTTTTTTTTTTTTGTGGGTACCGGGGGTCGACCTCAGGACCTCGCGCGCCAGCAGGTGCCCGTGCCGCTGAGCGATATCACCGGCCCCTTTTTCGTGTGTGGGTTCCGGGAGTCAAACTCTGGCCCTCGCGCTTGCCAGGCAGGCGCTTAAGCCGCTGAGCCATCTCACTGGCCCCACTTTCTGATTTCTAATGCTTTTCTTTTCTCACTTTTTTATTAGGATCTGTTTGCAATACATAATAAAAACATTTATCATAGGGAATTGGTACATATAATTTCATTCCTCCTAACCTTCTTTCATTTTGGACATTTGTCTTAAAAGATATCTTCTAACAGTTTCCTTGTAAGGGTACATTTATATCTGAATCTATACTTTTAATCATAGATTTCCTCCTACTATTGCATTGTGATAGTTTCTATACCAGTAATGTGGTAAATGTCTTTTCAGAATCCCTTTTTAACATGATTCCTGACAGTCTTTCCTACTCCTGGATTATTCCACTTTGGGTTACTGAGATCGAGGAGGCTTAGTTGAATGTGCTAGTTTTCGAGCAGGGAGAGGGATAGTTATAGAGGTGGAAAGGGCACACGTAGACAAATTTATGAGGGACTGACAAGTGGTAGAAAGAACTGGTGATAGCCAGCCAGGTGGAGACTCAAGTCGGGCTGACCCTGTCTGTAACCACCTTCAGAGGGCTCATCTGGAGGTAGGATTCTACTTGGTGTTTGGAACTCCAGAGAGTAGATGATAGAACAGGAAATTAGAGAACATAAAAATCAACCTTACATCAACTTGAGGCAAACTTTGTATTATAATGGTTGATTGAAATGGAGTTTTGGTTTCTCCATCTGTAAGTATTTATCTAGCAGGTCAGTAGTATAGGAATGTGATGCATTGCAAGACAATGATTAAGTTTCCCCTTACAGTCTAGGATCGTGACATTCCAAGAATCCTTCACTGGACCTTTCTTAGGAATTTCATATAACTTCAGCTTCCTCTCAGCCCAGCCAATCATACTACTAATTATGTATTCCTTACATCTTTGCTGTTGAGCATATTCAATTAAAATTTTTAATATCTGTTATCCCTTCTTACTAATTATTTTATATGCCTACTTTCTGTTTATTAATTATGAGCACCTAAAGAGAATCTGGAAATTCTCATTCTTTTCCTCTGACAGCGTCTGATGGAGCTTTCACACGTTGTATCAAATTGTGTTTGAAGTAGGGTTCCTTTTTAAAATAGAACTAAGATCATAATCTTGTGGAAATGTAGCTGTTTTTGGCAGGCCCGCCCTGATTTGAGTATAAGATTTCTACACAATCTGTACTCACTGTGCAAACTTCAGAAGCAATGATATTAAGACCATGGAAATATTTGCCTTGATGCTAACCTCAAATAGAGGCTAAAAATTCAAACCCACCGCTGGTTAAGACAAGTTGCTAGTAAAGTTAGTAGCTGTGCACTCATAAAATTTACAGTTAGGATATTGGCTTCTGGGAATTGCTTATTCAATACCTTTATTTTATTCATGAGGGAATTGAAGTCCAGAGACGTAAGAACCTTGCCCAGGCTCAGCGATAGTGAGTGGGAGAAAACCCCAAACTTGGGTCCCGTATCTTTTGCAGACCTCCAGTGTGTTCTTATTGCGATCTTACTGTGCGCTAGGTGCACCTCACAGATCTGGCGGCAAATCTTGATGAAGCTGTGCATGTCCATAACAAATGGAACATGTCATATTACATAGTAGGTGCTTGGTTGCCTTTCAGCATCTAATGCTGCGTAGTGCTCTGCCCATCCTCTTGCTTCCATTTAACACATAATTTATATCCATGTCTGCTCTTGGCCAGGCGTGGAGCCATGCCGCAAGCCCGGTTGATGACATTAAGGTCTGTCTCTTGTTTCTGACTTCAGCTCATCCCTCCCAGTGCTAGATGTATCGTTGTCTACTCAGATCAGTCTTACATGTGACAGACAGCCCTACCACTGTGATAGCCATGTCCTTGATCACAGGCATTAAGGAAAAATGAACATGACAGTGTAATGACCAAAGTACATTCTACTGCATACCTTTATGTACATATTTTCCCAAACATTTCCAAACTTACTTTGTAACAATGTATATTCATATATAATTACATATTAATTCCTTTAAGTATGCTTCAGCAGGTTCCACCAGTATGTGACAGTCTATTTGATTGCAGAAAGGTAGTCTTAGAAATCTACACTTGTCCCTAATGAAAGGTGCAGGGATTTTCTGTGCCTGCAGTGGTACCACCTGGGAGTACACATGACTAAAAACTCACTCACCTTGACATCTTTGAAACCAGCCAGCTTCTGGCAGAATTTTAGTTCAAAGGAATTTGCATTATTGCAAATTTTGAAGCACAAGTATTTATTATGATATCCTTCAAATTTGCATGATTTATATTTGCATAAAATTAGGCCACAGTGTGGTCCCAGGAGGGTGACAAACAGAAATGTTAGGACCCTTGAGCAGTAGTAGAGAAACAGAAATTCAGTCTCTATTGTTAAGTAGCTGCTACTCTGTTGGGGAAAAACAGATACACCTAAAGCATGTGAAAACAGTGCAAAGTAATCTCAGCCTTTCTCTCATTATCGTCCCCTAAAGAAACTTTAGAGAAGTTCCTCCTGCTTGTCTCCCCCACAGTAGGAAATCTTTGTACCGCAGACCTACTCCATATTCATTTATGCACGGTAATGTATCCATGCTTCATACACTTTACAGTTTCCTCTTTTCCAAGAACGAATTTTCCTTGCCTAGTAGTGAAATTTCTGCAATTGAGAATGCATGACTTACAGTAATCCTTGACTATGTAATAATAAAAGTACCGTATAAGACAGATGTACGATATGCAGGCCTCTGAGCAGTAGACACTGTACTCTACAAGGCAGAGGTACAAAATACATGTCAAAATCTGCAAAATCAAAATAATCAATGTTAAAATACCTACAGAACACAATGGCTGGTTATTTTAATGTATTGTTCCATTCTATACTCTTAAAAATTGGATATTTGATAGCAACTTGTGGGTTAGATTTTCTCACTTTTTTTTTTTTTGTGGGTACCGGGAGTTGAACTCAGGACCTTGCACTTGCCGGGCAGGTGCTCATGCTGCTGAGCTATCTCACCAGCCCTTTCTCACATATTAATAAGCATATTAATATATAATGACAACCAGTCATTAAATAAGTTGAAAATATAAATTATTTAAAATATTTCAAAAATTTTATAATAACACAATTATCTTTAAAGTAAGGCATGAGTACATTTCATGTGACATTCTGTTGGGTGGTACTTCCAAATATACTCCTACGAAGTTTCCTGAGGAGGGTGAAATCTGAGTTACGTCTTGAATGTCCAGTGGGCATAATGTGCCAGAATTGGGATGTGGAAAATGAGAGAGATTGAGAGAGAGAGAGACAGAGAGAGACAGAGACAGAGAGGCAGAGGCAGCTTTCTTTTGTGGTTAAGTGAAAGGATTCTTTATAGAAATGTAGGAGAAAAATGTTTGACTGCCATAATCAATTATCTTCAATTAAATAGCCCTTTTTACAACCCCTGAAGGCCATATGTTCCTTATACAAATTGAGTTCTTAGTAAGTGTTAAATACACAGAGGCACGTGACACCAGGAACAGTAAGTAATGTGTTGTTGCTTTTTCATAACCGAATCCTGTTACTTCCCATGAGCCCTTTTTAATGAATGTTTTTCATTATAAGGGTTTTGTTGGAAAAGTAAAAAGTTTAATAATCTATAGCAAAAAATAAAAGAAACAGAGAAATTGAATGTAGTATAATTTCCTTCAGAAATAACTCTTGGGTGTATTCTGCTTATATTTCAGTGAATAAATTCAGTGCTTCTTTTAAAGTTCTTTAAACTCATGAGCTATTATTTTTTTAAAAAAAAATCTGAACATTGAGGTATCTGATAGTGAGCTTTCATCACAGGCTGCCCCAGTGCCCTATACCTCATGGCCTGGGGTTGTCTTGGTTTTGGTTTTGGTGACAGAGTCATTGTCTCAAATTGCACTCAATTTTGTAATGAACATCTTCTCTGTATTGATCTCTATTTTCTTCAATTTTTATTTTTTATTAGTACACTTTTGCAGTACATAATGATTACATTCCTTGTGGGGAGTTCATACATGTACATAACACATCTCAATTCTTTTTTCATCCCCTTCCCTCCTTTCTGCCTCCATCTCTCGGTCTTCTTCCCATTTGAAAAAGATCTGTCTTCCTACTTCCTATTATCTATCTTTTATTTTGCTATTCATTTCTTTCCTTTTTTTTTTTTTGTGGGTACTGGGGGTTGAACTCAGGATCTCATGCGCCAGCAGGCGCCTGTGCACCTGAGCGATATCACCGGCCCTTTTTTCGTATGTGGGTACCGGGAGTCGAACTCAGGACCTCGCGCTTGCCAGGCAGGTGCTTGTGCTGCTGAGCTATCTCACTGGCCCTATTTTGCTATTCATTTCCATTTTGGATTTCCTGCATAGGGGAACCATGTGATATTTAAGCTTGTGTGTTTGATTTGTTTCACTTAACATTTCACTTATATCGAGGTACAATCCTTTTCCTACAAATGACTCAAGATTATCATTCTTTATGGCACAGTTTTACTCCATTGTGTGTAAATACCGCATTTTATTTATCCATTCATCAATTGATGGACATATAAAGCACTTCAAAGATTTAGCTGTTATGAATTGTGCAGCTATAGACGTGCATGTATCACTGTAACATGGTGTCTTGAACTCTTTTGGGAAGATATCTAGAAGGGCAATAGCTGGATCAAATAGAATTTCTAGTTTTACTTTTCTGAGGAATCTCTATAATGATTTCCATAGTGGTTGTACCAATTTACATTCCAACCAACCAATGTTCCTTTTTCCCTACAGCCTTGCAAGCATTTATTGTTATTTGATTTCTTTATGAGAGCCATTCTTTCTGGGGTACAATGGAATCTCAGTGTTCCTTTAATTTATATTTCTCTAATGGCCAGTGATGTTCAACATTTTTCATATATGAACTAGGCATTTGTGCTCCTTCTGATGAAATGTTTATTCATTTCATTTGCCACTTTTGATTGGGTCTTTTATTTTGAAAAGCCTAATTTTTTTCAGTTCTTTATATATGGTGGATACTAGTCCTCTATCTGAGGAGTAGCTGGTAACATTTTTTTTTCCAATTGCATAAGTGTCTCTTTGCTCTATTGGTTGTTTCCTTTACTATGCAGAATCTTTTAAACTTGATATGATACTATTTGTTGATTCTTGGTACTTTTTCTTTTGCCATTCAGACTCTGTTCAGGAAATCCTTGAATATACCTATGTCTTCAAGAGTTTTAACTGTTTTTATCTTCCAACAGGTTATGTTTCTGTTTTAAATTTTGGATCTTTTTCTTTTTCTTTTCTATTTTATTTTATTTTATTTATTTATTTTTTGAGACAGGGTCTCACTAAGTACTCCAGGCTGGCCTTGAACTCACAGCAATCGTCCTGCCTCAGCCTCCCAAGTACTGGGATTACAGGCGTGTGGCACCATGCCTGGCTACTTTTAGATCTTTGAGCCATTTTGAATTTAGTTTAGTACATGGTGAGATAAGTGGGTCTAGATTCAATCTTCTGCATATACATTTTCCCAGCACCACACATGAAAGTCTTTCTTTCCTCCAATGTATGCTTTTGGCCCCTTTGTCAAATATAAAATAGCTGAATGTGCCTGGGATTGTTTCTACATCCTCTATTCTGTCTTTTTGATCCACCTGTCTTTTTTTGTGCCAGTACCATGCTGTTTTTATCACTGTAGCTTTGTAACATAAATTCAAATCCAGGATTGTGATGCCTCTTGCTTTGCTCTTTTTACTTAGGATTGCTTTTGCCATTTTGAGTTCCATATGAATTTTAGGGTTGCTTTCTTTAGTTCTGTGAAGAATGCTATTGGTACTTTATTTGGGATTGCATTAAATCTGTATATCAGTTTTAGGAGTATGGCCATTTTGACTGCATTAGTTTTGCCTACCCAGGAACAGGAGATATCTTTCCATTTTCTGATGCCCTCTTCCATCTCCTTTTTCAGAATACTGTAGTTTTTGTTGTAGAAGTCTTTCATGTCCTTGGTTAGTTTAATTCCTGAGAATTTAATTTTTCTTGATGCTATTATGAATAGTATTGTTCTCTAAATTTCTTTCTTGTCAGTTCAAGTTCATTTTTGTTATACATGAATGCTATTGATTTTTGTGTGTTGATTTTATATCCTGCTACATTGCTGAATTTGTTTATTAATTCTAGGAGTCTTTTGCTAGAACTCTTTGGGTTTTCTATGTAGAAGATCATGTTGTCTGCAAATAAGGAAAATTTTTCCTTTTTATTTCTTTCTCTTGCCTGATTGCTCTGGCTAATGTTTCTAGTACAATGTTGAACAGGAGTGGTGATATTAGATATCTTTGCCTTATTTCTGATTTTAAAGGGAAAGCTTTCATTTTTTCCCATTTAGTATGATGACAGTAGGTTTGTCATGAATGGTTTTTATCAAATTGAGGTAAAGTTCTTCTATATTTATTTCCTTCAGGATTTTTATCATGAATGGATGTTGGCTTTTGACAAAGGCTTTTTCTGTATCCTTTGAGATGATCATGTGACTTTTGTTCTTGTTTCTGTTTATTCGATGTATAACATTAATTGATTTGTGTACACTGAACCATCCTTGCATCCCTGGTTGAAGCCTATTTGGTCATGATGTGTGATATTTTGATGATTTGTTGAGTGCTGTTTGCCACTATCGTGTTGAGGATTTTTGTATCTGTGTTTATCAAAGTGATTGGCCTGTAGGTCTCTTTTTGTTCAGATCCTTGTCTGGTTTCAGAATGAGGATAATGCTCACTTACAGGATTGACTTTTGCAGTACTCCTTTCCTTTCAATTTCATTAAAGATTTTAAGAAGTATTGGTGTTAGATCTTCCCTGAGAATCTTGTAGAATTCAGCATGGAATTCTACGTGCTGAATATATATTTTTTAACTGCTTCAATTTCATAGCCTGTTACTGGATTATTCCAGTTTTTTATATCTGCTTGGTTCAGTTTTGGTAATTCATACATATCTAGGAATGTATCCATTTCTTCAGAATTTTCCAATTTATTTGCATACAGGTTTGTGAAGCAGTTGCTAATAATCTGGGTTTCAGCAGTGTCTGTTGTGATTTCACCTTTTTCATTTCTAACTACATTGATTTGGGTCACTTCTTTCCTTTTTTTAGTAAGATTGGCTAAGGGTTTATCTATCTTGTTTATTCTTTCAAAGAGCCAGCTCTTTGATTTTTTACTTCGTGTTCATTTTGTGTCAGTTTCATTGATTTCTGCTCCGATATAATTTCCTTCCTTGTACTTCCTTGGATTGTTCTTGTTTTTCTAAGACCTTGAGATGCTTTATTACAGTATGTATTTGGGTTCACTCTATGTTTCTGATGTAGGCATTCACAGCTATAAATTTCCCTCTTAGGACTGCTTTCATCGTGTCCCATAAGTTCTAGCTTGTTGTACTGGCTTTATTGCTTAATTCTAGGAACTGTCTTATTTCTTCCTTGATTTTTTTCTGTGACCTATTGATTATTCAACAGTGTATTTTTTAATTCCGTGCATTTGGATAGTTTCTTTTTTCATTGATTTCTAGTATTTTTGCACTATGATCTGATAATATGCATGGCATATTTTGATTCTTTTGCATTCATTTAAGCATACTTTATTGGCTAGTATGTGGTTTATTTTCAACAAACTTTCCTGTGCTGAGAATAAGGTGTATTGTGTTTTTGGGCTGAACATTCTGTAGACATCTATTAAGTTCATTTGTTTGAAGGTTTGGTTCTTGGTCTTTATTTTTAAGCCTAATGTTTTGTTTCTTTTGCAATACTCGCAGGACGACTGTAATTTTTTAAGTGGTTGAAAAGATGCATTGTTTTTGAGAGAAGATTGAAAAGTTTGTCAGATTTCTCTGTAGTCGTTTTTCAAACTTATACTGAAAAAATCTCAGGGAAATGGATATGATAGTGTGATGACACCAGTATTGATAACAGCTTGCAGCTATGGGGCATTCAAGCTTACTAAAAATTCTTCCAGTGCTGTTCCTCCCCATGTGTCTCGTAAATGACCACTGAGTGGGAAGGGGAAAGAGTAATATGTTCATCCTAGAGCCACGGACCGTTCAGAAAGCAGTGAAGGGACTTGCTGGAAATTATGCAGCTAGTCTATCTCTGGGCTTCCTTTTATTTCATTGGGCTTAAATTGTGACACTCTTGGCTTCCTTGTGATTTCTCCCTCTCCCGTTACAAAAAAAATGTGTGTTGATTAATTCTAAGTCTGATACAACGAAAGTAAAAGCACTCATTATAAGGGCTGCTTGCTTTTGCACTTGACATTTGGCTCCACTTTTCTCTTCTGAGCCCCAGAGATACACCTCTCTGGTTACCAATGGTCATTTATCGTACTTCTCACTTCTCATTCATTTTGATCCGGATAAAGTATTTTCACTCACTAACACTTCAGAGGGATTAAGCTGACACCCTGCATTGTCCGTGAGGGCCTACCTTGGTTGTCTCCCGTGTTCAACGAGGTGACATTAGTTTATATTGTACGCCAACCTGGCAAGGCCTTAGGATTTCATGGAAAGCACCTAACATGGGATGTAACATAGTAAGTAATTTAGTGATAGCTACTCTTATTAGACATTATTGGTACTTTGAATAGGGTTACTGAGCAGAGTTGAGAATTGAGGGTTGAGAGTTAGTTGGGTTTTCAGTGGAAACGTCTGCAATCTAGCCATCCAAAAAGTAGATTTTTCTAGCTAGTAAGCAAAATGTCCCCAAGAACTGTGCTCTGAGGTATACCAAGACTCCAGGCAGCATGACAGCTTGAGAGGAGAGGACTCACGCTTTCCTTGGCTGGAGGAAAAGCAGCCAAGATTAAACACCTCTGCAGAGGTAGGATGTGAAATCTATTCCTAGAAAAGGAGGACTTAAAAAATTGAACACAAAAAAAACTTCCGGGCCAGCTGTTCTGGTGTGATCACTGATAAGAATTTTTCAAATAGCCATTTGGCTTCCTTGAGCAGATCTGGGAGAATTCCCTGAGAGTGGGAATTTAATCACTTCCTTTACCTTGTTAAGAAGATCATATGTTTGTGTTACATCTTTTGGTTGCATATCTCTGGATTTCTGTGCTTTCTGATCTCTAATGCCTCAGGAAATTTGCTGGGTAGCCAAATATTACAAATTGTCCATTTTATTAATTCAGAGGATTCTTCTTCCTATCCCGCCCACCTCAAAAGAATGAAAATTATATCAACCCATGAGGTTGCAGTGCTGATACGAATGTTCCTCTTCTTTAAATAAGGGGAAAAGAAAATATGAGTAGTTGTCTCCTGAAACAAACCTATATAAGTCACCATAACAAAGTTTAAAAATAGGTAAAGTTATATACAGGAAATAATAATGGCACATATTTCTAGGTTACTAAACTTGCCTTCCTTATTTCATCATATAGTTAGGGTTTTTTTTCCCTAGTTGAAGCAGAGTGGTGGGAAAGATGGACCATTGCATAGATTCCATCCATGCCTGGCACTAGACATTGGATTTGTGATTCTTATTGTGTCTCTCTCACTCTTCCATTCTGTGCAATCCATAATTGCCCAAATTTTTGTATTTTGTCTTCTCCCTTCTCTATATGTCAACTTGGTAAATAATTATGTGTGCCTGCTTTTTTGGTCTCTCTTGTTTTCTCCCATGTGTTTGAGACACTTGCCTGAAGAGGTGACAAAGGACAAGGCTGAAAATGGTTCTTCCAGAAAGCTTTTAGCTTGCTGACATGCATTGTTTCCATAGAGCAATTTCCTGGTCCCTGCTTTAAGGTCTATTTTTAGCTGGCTCTAATAAGACACTAGGTGGTTTGAATTCATTTTTCCAGTTTGCTGACAGTCCTGGATTGACATGCATCAACTGTGTTAAAAATAAAAAAAACAGAATAAAATTTTAGAGCTAGAAGTGGACATGAACGCCATCTATTCCAAGCCTTTCTTCTCATAGACAAAGGTATGGGAGTGGAAAGAGGCGAAGCACCTCACCCAAGATCATACTGCTAGTGCGTGATTGAGCTAGGTTGTGGATATCTATTATTTCAGTTATTGGCCAGTGTTTCTTCACCACAGAAGAGAATTGTAATGCACCAGGCTAGTGTCTCAATGGTATAAAACTTCCATTCCAAAGAAGCATTTGCCTCACATGAAGCCTGCTTAGCCATGCTAGTTCTGTCTTCCACTTTCTTATTCATCTTTAATTATTATCATTAATTACTGTTTGTCGATTCCTCTCTGTTGGGTAACCTACTTCACTACACAAATTGGAATTATAAGCCCTCTTGGAAATTACAAATCAGAAAAGACAGAATGAGAAAATGTGGCTATAATTTAAAACCTTGTTTTCCGGGACATTACCAACATTTCTCTTTTTTTCTAAAACAGATCATTCATCATGGCAGTCGATTCAGCACCAGGGACAAGACCCTTGGAAGGATGAGAAACTGATTTCCTCTCATTTCTCTATTTATTTTTTGTTATTGTCCTCCTGTCTTTCAGACTTGGATTCATTTCTTCTTTTGAAAGATATATTGAGCTGGTTATGATTCATTCAACAAACACTTGGTGATTGCCTACTGTATGCCATCATTGGTCTGAATATTAGGATGCAGAAAGACAGAATGTAAAGTCCTTATCTCCAAGGGATTTCCACCTAGCATGGGGAGGAGAGACATGTGGGGGGGGCACCACTTAGGACCCAGTGCCAATAATTTGTAGCCTCTGTCACAGCATGGCTTAAATAGAAAATAATGTTCCATGCCACACTACAGGACACTGGTGGTGATTTGAGAAGTGGCATGAGGTCATTCTTGAATACAGGCAATGAATGGTGTGTCCTGGTGTCCTCAGACACCCCATACAGCTATCTCAGCAAGGAGTTGGTCAGCATCTAGCCCTGGCTTGCCAATCAATACATATTCTAAGTCTTGGGAGAGAAGATGTTTTCCTGAATTGAAAAAAAAAATTAGCAGTAGAAATGGAGAAAAGGATTAATCTGAAAGTTTTTAGGACACAGAATTAATACGACTTGGTAAGTGACTGATGGGTGGGGAAGAAGTCAAGGATGACATCCAGGTATCTGACTTGAGTAACTAGGAGTATGATGGTGCCATTTACTGAGGAAACAAATATTGGTGAAGAGAAAGGAGGCAGAGGAAGTTTATAGGGAAGTATGTTGAGTTGTCTTGTGGTGTAGAGTGTGGGTCCCTCACATGGAGAGTCAAATGCACAAGATTTATTGCGGAGTTCTCAGGAGATGATGTTATGGGAAAGTATGGAAAGGAAGAATTGGCCCAGAGACAGACAGACCTGAAATGCAGTGCAACATGAGTTGTTTGTCAGTCCTAATCAGAGCGCCTAATGATTCTTCACAGGGCCACAAGGTGCTGGAAAAAGGCAAGGTTCTGTGTCCCTGCCCTAACCATACATTTGCTGTGGGCTGCCTGCTGAAGGAGGTATACCCTTGGATAGTGGGTCATCAGAGGAGAAGAACAATTTCTAGTGAGGGCTCAGGTACCAGCCATCAGCAGCAAATGTTCTAAGCCACCAGGAGACAGTAAGATGGTCAGTCCACCCCTAAAGAAGGAGTCTGGAGAGAGCATCAGAGAATCTACTGTTCTGTGGTCAGTGAAGATATCTAAGAGGCATTTTGCATGAAGACTGGCCGGAGAGGAGACCCGACATCCATATCTGTGTAGGTGATACTTTACATAGTGGGTGATAACATCAAAAAGGAAAAAGAAGGATTAGAACTTTGGTCAGTGTCATAACTTAATGGGTAAGTTAAGAGAAAGGAGTCCAAGACAAAGATGAGTATCTAAGGAGGTTAGAAATTGGAGGGAGATGGTCATAGAAGCCAAAGTGTAAGACCATGGCAGGAGGGTGCAGCGTGGAAGATAGCTCAATTTAACAACCAAGAGATTATTTGTAATTTGAGGAAGAGCATTTTGTGGGGAACTCTGAGGCAGAGGCAGATTTTACTGCATTAGAAGATGCTCTGAATGTTTTAGTGGCTTAACACTAAAAAGAAGCATTATCTGAGGTAGAAACAGTGCTTCTGAGAACACTGTAAGAGACATGGGGTATGGCAACAGATGGAGTTTGATTCAAACTCTCCATAATCACAGTGCTGAACAATCAGGGTGCAGAAAAATACCCACATACATAAAAACTCTTTCTGAGGCCATCAAAAAATACTGTGTTAGTTAGCTTTCTGTTGTGACAAAATATCTGATACAAACACCTTAAAAGAGGAAAGTTTTACTTTGCTTCGTAGCTTCAGAGGTCTCCGTGCATGGTCATTTTGCTCTGGTGTGTCTGGGCCTATGGTCAGGCAGAACATCCTAGGCAGGAGAAAGTGGTGGACTAAAGCTGCTCAGCTCATCCCAGCCAGGAAGCAAAGAAAGAGAGATAGGAAGGCCCAAGGACAAAGTATAAGCTTCCAGGGCGTGGCTCCAGCAATCCACTTATTCCACTTAGGCCCTACTTCCTAAAGTCCCAATAATACCATCAGCCATGAACCCATCAGGATAGTAACTCATTGAGACATCAGAGCCCTCAGGATGTAAGCTTCCCAGATGCCTCACCTCTAACACTGTTGTGTTGGGGGCCAGGCCTTCAACATATGAACTTTGGGGGAACTTTAAGAGCCAAACTATAACACCTTCCAAAGTGTTAGGCTTGAAGAGGCAGTAAATAATGCCATTGGAAGTTGCCTCCAAGTCTTCCTGCAGCTAAAACAGTTGAGCTCATGTTAACCGGCATGCTTTAAGACCTTACTCTGTGCAAGGGCTATAGTTATCATGTCCTCTGGAAAAGGCAGTGAACTAATCCCTGAGACTCCAGCCTGGGTTAGTTCTTGATGCATTCAGGACAAACAAGGAAGATTGATTTCTTTTGTGAAATAATTTTTCTCCTCACAGTCATCCTTCCTAGCCTTTGAAAACAGTGGCTCTGAGAGTTTGGCAAGCAGTCAGTCTTTCTGACCCTGCATCCTATCTTTAAAATGTTTGATAATGTCCAGGGCTTCTTGGTGCTCTGGTAGTCTGGGTTTGCAATGTGAGATCTTTGATGTAACCAAGAAGGAAGAGTGTTGGCACACGGACCTTGTCACGTGGTACCACTAGATGAGACTTAGCTATGGGTTCACAGGTAGACAGCGAGCAACATCCCCAACAGCTGCCTGTCCCTCACCCTCTACAGTACTCTTGCGTTGTTATAACTGGGTGAGCAAAATCCTGAGAGTATTCAGGATATGCAGGGCAAAAGGATAAACATGGACTTTCTCCCTGAAGACATTCATAAATACGGCGTCTATGATTTCAAAACATTATTTTTGTATTAACATTGAAAATGGCTTCAGAAATAACAGAATAAAAAATTCAAGTAAAATGAAATTTCAAAGGAATTTTATAGTTTATGAAACTATATTCAGTACATACAAATGTCTTCAAAGAGGGTTTCTATATGTGTGGGTGTTTTTCACCATTACCTCTCTGATTACACCCCCAGGCTCTGGGGATACTTTTTTTCTTTCTCTTGCTAGTACAAATATCTTGGTACAAAAGCTTAGAAGTACTTTATACCAAACTGCGGTATTTTTTGTTCTCCAAGATGTAAGCTGTAGAGAAATAGGACATGTGAGGTTAACTTCACCTAGGAAGACCCATAAATCACTAGAGGCTCCAGCCCAATCAATGCCTACTGAAAAACTCGGATATCAGTGCCTCAGTGCTCCAATGGGTAATGAACAAATGTGTACAATGGTGAATACAGTGATTGGTCAGTGAGTTCTATTAGCATAACCGTACAGCGTGCAATACAGGCCCTATGTGAGCAAGTGCAGGGAGCAAGTGGATTATACTTAGAATTATTAACAGTGTATATCTGTGACACAGAACTATGGTCTAAAAAGTGAGGTTTTCACTTCAATGAGGTGAGCAACAATAGTGTTCAGGTGCTCGAGTAAAACATGAAGAGCTTTGTATCTTTTCATTTCATCCATTGTATATTTTTAAAGTATATAATATAGGAATGAAATAGTACATTCATAGTTTACCATAAAGTACCCATATCGGGGGTATATGTTCAAATTTATATGATTGATTGGGTGCATAATACACAGGTTTAGAGAAAGAGCTCTGGAATACCTTCTGTACTTTGACAGTAAGTTAGTGGAGCACCAATCTTTTGTCCAAAAAGCAATTTCTTACTTCAGCAAAGGGAGCTGCAAATGGCAAAGCTAGATGGTCATACTTATTTATTCATGCTTTTTACATAACAGACTCTTTGTGAAAGGACCTTTCCTCACAAGACCCCTAAAAAATCCATCGCCTGATCCATATGTTAATGTAACACCAACTGCAAACTAAGGAATGTCATTACATTTTCAATTAGAGTGATATGGAAGTAACAAAAGAAATCAAGGGAACTGGCCAAACAGATTTGATGAGTGCAAGCAATATTTCTTTAACTAAGAATGCTTAGTATTTGTTCAGTTCTTTTTATTTGAGCATTCTGTGCTTTTTATTCCTGAATAGAAAGTTACCTACCTGTTTTTTTTTTTTTTTTTTGTGGGTACTGGGGATCAAACTCAGGACCTCGTGTGCCAGCAAGCGCCCATGCTGCTGAGTGATATCACCGGCCCTTTTTTCGTATGTGGGTACCGGGAGTCAAACTTGGGACCTCGTGCTTGCCAGGCAGGCGCTTATGCCATTGAGCTGTCTCACCAGCCCCTACCTACCTGTTTTAACTAGCAGGCTGACAACATTTTTCACATATCACTTTATAGTTTATATTTGTGACATTTGATGTTCACCAGCATCTTGTTAGGTGAAGAGGATCAATTTAGATTCTTCACACTGAAAGTGTGGAAAATGAATCATCTAGAGTAAAGGATCCTCTTTTTAAAAATTTAAAATAGGTGCTTAGAGCCCTTGGCCAGGTGTTTTTCAATGTACTATTCTTCAGGGAATGAGCAATGCAATATAGATGACTTTAAAAAGTACTCTCCAGTGAGACAAAAATAATAAATACGTCTACTTTTATCCCAAAGATTACTGTATTACCCTTGCCCGCGTTGTTATCCTCGTTTTGATGTAGAAAAGCATTACAGTTGAAAGAGATCCAGAATAACTCTACCATTTTTATCTAACACGAGCATATCTAATCGTAGCAAATCTGGGAGGAAATGCTCATCGTTAATGCACACACACAAAAAGCTAAAACAAGAGGGAGGCTGCGGTAGGAGATTGGCCTAAAGTGAGAGGAATGGGCCTGATTTAGCTAAATAGATTGTTGAGGTCAATGCATTAGCCAGCTTTCTGTTACTATGAAAAATATCTGAAACAATGAGCTTATAAAGAGAAAACATTTTTTTGCCCATAGTTTTACATGCTTCTTTTTCTATTAGTGTATGTTTGCAATGCATATATTTGTTTTGGGGAATTGGTGCTTGTATATAACATAGCTTGGTTATTTTCTATGTCTTTACTCCTCAAATTTCCCCCGCCTAGATTTTCTTCCCTGTCTCTAAAAAGTCTTTGTTTTTGTAGGTTTCAGTCCATGATCCTTTGGCCCAGTGGTTTTTGGGCCTGTGGCGAGGAAGTCATTGTGGTGAGGAGCTGCATAGTGCAGCAAGCCGGTGGAGTGTGTAATGCAGCAGTCTCCTGGCAGCCAGAAAGCAAAGGCAGAGAGGAAGAGACTGTAGAGGACATGCTCTAGTCCCCTTCGAGGGCTTGTCCCCATGACACTGGACCTCCCACTAAGCCCCATCTCTTAAAGGTTGCGAGGGTCTTTAAGGGCCATTTGCCATGTAAACTATAGCAATGGAGAAAGGAACTTCTTACTTGTAGCCCAAGGGCTTTCCTGACAACTGATTATCAACATTTTTGTGACTATTTCTTCTCTTCCAATTCTATTGCAAATAGACAGGCATTGAGTGCTCAGGCAGAAAGGGGCTTACAGATAATGGATAGCCAAGAGATCTTTGACCTCAAAGAGCTTAGCATGGAGTTGGAGAGATATAACATGGAAACATGAAGCAGGCAGAAAACCAACAAAGGCAACGTGGAGTAGTGGAAAGAACTGAGATGAGGCGGTTTCTCCCAGGTGCAGATATGCTTTTGCCAGACTGGATACCTGAAGGAATATCCTACTCCTGGACTGAGTAGCTCTTCGTGGAAAAGGAAGGGGTTGATTTGGTGTGTCCAGATTTTATTTGAGCTCTCAATGTTCATGATTTGTTTCTTTATCTATATAAATCAATTTACATGTGAAGATGTTGAGGAGCTGCTCTTGGGCACTTTTGTTTGCTGGAAGTATTATACAATGCAGATCTGCTCCAATTGTCCCTTCCGCTGTGTACTGCAGTGACTCTACATAACCAGGACTTTGAGGACTGCTCAGCTTGCAAATAAGCTAAAATTAGCAAGGATTTAATGAACCAGGGGTATAATCGTGCTGACTCATATTTGAATTTTGATCAGTCCTCAGAAAAATGAGAAAAGTAAAAAATTATAAAAATCAAACTTAGATTTTGATAATATTCTGAGATGATTTGCCATTTACATAGTGCTTTCTGTTTTTATAAAATAATGGTGAGGATAATAATAATATACACATGTACATATTAATCTTCTTTCCTGGAAAATAAAGACGACCCCACCTTCAGATTAGTAGGCCCATTTCTCTGAGGCCAATAATTTCCTCTTTTCCTTCTCTGGGTTTCCACTAATGAAGTGAAGCCTGTCTTAGTTACTTTCTTTCATTGCTGGGAAAAAAATACCTGACACCCACAGTTAAAGGAGGAAAGATGTAGCTCACAGTTTGTAGAGGTGTCAGCCCATAATTGGCTGGCTCGAAGGCAGGGAGACTTGGCAGACGGTCATCTCAGAGGAGAAACAGCTCACGGCAGACAGAAGTTAGCAAAGCAAGCACGGAAGGGACCTTAAACGCATCTTTCAGGCCGGTGAGATGGCTCAGTGGCGTAAGTGCCTGCCTGGCAAGCGCGAGGGCCTGAGTTCGACTCCTGGAACCCACATACGGAAAAAGGGCCAGTGATATCGCTCAGCGGCATGGGCGCCTGCTGGCGCACGAGGTCCTGAGGTCGACCCCTCGTACCCCCCCCAAAAAAAAAAAAGCATCTTTCTACTGAATCTAAGCTGCTGGGATTAGGGCGGTGCCAAACCAATGGGTGGCCTGATTTAGTAAACACACACCCTTAATCCCAGCATCACACACTCTAGATCCAGCCACCTCTGAACAAGCCCCACCTAGGACTGCATGAGGCTATGTGGTGACATCTAGACACAGCCAAAACAAAACCTAAGCCCTTGTCTGGTGTGCTGATTTCCTCAGACTGCGCTAACAGTACCACAAACTTTGTGGGTTAAAAACAACAGAAATTTATTGTCTCAGCTCTGGAGGCTAGAAGTCTGACATGGCGATGGCCAGGCCCTGCTCTCTCCAAAGGCTCCGTGGGAGGAGCCTTCCTCACCTCTTCTGGCTTCTGAAGTTGCTGGCATTCCTCAGCCGGGCAGCCTCCTGCCAGCCTTTCCCTCTCTTTCACCTGTCTTCCCTCTGTATGTCTATGTCTTCTCATGACGTTTTGTCTGTGTCTCAATTTCTATCTTCTCATTAGATAGGAGCCATGGGATTATGACACCCGTTAATCTAGTGTCACCTCATCTTAATTGCAGGTTGTCTCTGACTTATGATGCTTCAATTTACTACTCTTTATTTATTTATTTTTTTTTTGTGGGTACCAGGGGGTCGACCTCAGGACGTCGTGCGCCAACAGGCACCCGTGCCGCTGAGCGATATCACCGGCCCCTTTTTCGTATGTGGGATCGGGGAGTTGAACTCGGGCCCTCGCGCTTGCAAGGCAGGGGCTTACGCCGCTGAGCCATCTCACCGGCCCAATTTACTACTCTTTGACTTTGAAAGTGATACACATTCTATACAAACCGTACTTTAATTTGAATTTTGATCTTCCTGCAGGCTAGTGATATATGGTACTCTCTCACTAAGCTAGAAGGCAGAGGCCAGAAACCGATGGCCCTAAGCCAAGCTTGGTGGCACACGCCTGTAATCTCAGCTACTTGAAAGAATGAGACTGGAGGATTACAAACGTGAAGTCAGCCTGGGAAACTTAGCAAGACCCTGTCATAAACAAAAAAAGCAAACAAAAACAAATGTGAAATTGACGACCCTGTTGCTCTATCATTCACCTCATCCAGCATTTCATTTTAATTCAATACTTCTAATTTTCTTTAGGCCTAGTGTGCTTTTAGCTGTGCCTATTAATAGTGACTACTGTTCAGCCACCATTTATCACTCTTAAGTGCAGCAGTCAGTAAATTACATGAGATGTTCAACACTTTATGACAATATAGGCTTTGGGTTAGATGAGTTTGTCCAACTGCAGACCTAATAGGAATGCCCTAAGCACATTTTAGGTAGACTGGCTAGCCTATATTGTTCATTAGGCTAGGTGTATTAAGAAACACTTTAATGATAATTTTAACTTATTATGAGTTTACCTAGGTGTTACCCATCATACAAGAGAACTTGTAATTATATGCACACAAAGAATTTATTTCTGTTAAAGTTGCATTCTGAGGTTGTAAAGCGAAAGGAATTTTGGAAGATAATATTCAACCCATTATAGGTACACGTAACATGAAAGATTTCTTACGAATTTGTTGTGTACGATCTTATCTTCCAACCATTTGATCCCTTTTCACCTTTGTTTTTGCTTTCTGCAGTTTTTCAGGAATGGATTTGGGGCCTTGGTTCCACATTCGGTGCTATCTGGATGTAGTAAAGTTCGAGCTACCACATATATTTAAGCAAGAGAATTGTTAGTGAAAATCAGGATGCTCAAACAAGTTATAAAAACATATATCTTGTTTAATCATATTAGTAGAATAAATTAAGTAAAAAGAAATATACCTTTTTTCTAAAAAGTAAAAAATGGTACCCTGTGGCTCAATAATTCTTTTTTCTAAAAATTGAGTCTAGACAGGAAAATCACACAAATAGAAACTAATTTGTGTGCAAGGATGTTTCTTGTAGAATTATTTCCAATAGTAAAAAAATTGAAAATATAGAAAACATTCCATGGTGCAGATTGGTAAATTATACTTTACATTCTGTACTCATTAAATTTATGCTTAAAAAGCTTTTCTAAAAAGCACATTAATATAGGAAAAATCTTACAATAAAGTATCAAATTAAAAACAGTAAACATGTACAGTATGATACCAATTATTAAAACAGTGCTTCTCAACTGGGTTTGATTATATCCCCAGGGAACATCTGCAATGTCTGGAGACAATTTTCTTTCTTATAGCTGGGGAAACGGGGATTGCTTCTGGCCTCTAGTGGATGGAGGTCGGATTATTGCTCAGAATCTTATAATGCACAAGACACTTCCCTACAACCAAGACTAATTTGCATTTTTATCAAATAATATTGCATAAAATTTACCATTGAAAATCTTGCAAAATAAAAAAGAAAGAATATAGGTTTCTTTTTTTTTTTAATTGCTCATACCCTAGGTGGGTCTCTTTATTAAATATAGAAGTTGTAGGCAAAGTTTCTTTATGGTAATGGCTTTTATAAAAAGGAATGACATATGCTGAAATTGAGTTATTTCTTCCAAGAAGGATATAAAGCTTGGATGGCATTATGTACCAGTCAATT
The DNA here is from genome assembly GCA_028451465.1 of Erethizon dorsatum. NCBI lineage: Eukaryota > Metazoa > Chordata > Mammalia > Rodentia > Erethizontidae > Erethizon > Erethizon dorsatum. Next base: position 10,494,155 of record CM051836.1, read on the forward strand.
GAATCTTAGTATAGCAAACAAAAAGTGGCTTGTCTTTATTATTTTTAAAGAAAAGAAAAAATATGAAACATGAAATAAAGTATGAATTCTTTAGGGTCTCACATTCAATAACAAGCAAAGCAAAAATTTAAAAATTGGATTTTCCCTCTTTCAAAATTTCTGGTATGATTAAGAATGAAAAAATTAATGTAGGCATATTTTATGCAATGAACAAAAGTAAGCTTCCTTAAGAACATCTAAAAGTATACATGCATTCCCTTTATATTCTGAATCTTTTTTGAGATTGGGATGGGAGGAGTCTTTTGAACTTTGAATGTATTTTTAATTACTTTTTAACCTTTATTTTTAAATGTTAAAAATAATATTTGCTAATTTTAATGATTGCAAACACTATAAAAGGGTATAAGCTGAATAGTAAAATCTTTTCCAATTTTAGTCCCTAAAGCAATGACCTTCTAATCTAATTTGTTAGCAGATTTTAATTATTTTTTCCTGTTTTTAATTGGTATGCATACTTTCACTGTCGTACATGAAATACTAGACCTCTATATGCCCGTTCCATGGGGTTAGGACTGTGCCTGGCTTTTCTCTCCCCTGAGTCACCTCCCTGTTCAGTGGTTTGAATGACAAGATACCTCCAATGCATGTGCAGGAATTTCTTAGAAGGGCAATTAAATGAAGAAAATAATTCAGAAGAGGTTTTGGTTGTTGTTTGTTTTGTTTTGGGTATTTTTTTGTACTGCGGATTGAACTTAGAGCCTTCCCACTGAGCTACCTACATCCCCAACATCCCCCGCCCATTTTATTTTCAAGACATTGTCTCTCTAAGTCACTAAGTTGCCCAGGTTGGGTTGGAACTTGTAATCCTCTTGCCTCAGCCTCCCAGAATGGTATGTCAAAGCCCTGGCTTAGAGAGACGTTTTACTCTCCATTTTTCTTTCTCCCATATCTTTCAAGGAAGCGTGGCAATGTAACTGCGTAATTTCCTTTTGAATCCTCATTTCTTTTTACTTTGGCCATTGCTCAGTTTCATTTACACATCACTTTTATTCTCAACTCTTATAGTAGCATGGCTCTTGAAATAATCCTCCCTCACTAATCTTTTCTAATCCATCAATCCGTTGACTCCCACATTTTCCCCAGCATTATCGTTCTAGAACACAAAGCTTGTTCTTCCCCCTTCAAATCCCATGACTCTCCTTGTCGCTGAGGGATGGTCTTGCTTTGTAGCACAGAATTTAAAGCTCTTTTCCATGCATCTCACAGTTCATTCCTGGTTTCATTTACCCCCACTCACTGCTTCTCAGCCTTTTCATCCATGGATTTTTGTGCAGAAATAGACCTTTGTTTGCTTTCTCCACTGCCCCTTTACGTACTGCTTTTACTGCATTTCCCATACTCACTGTGCACTTAACACTATTTTGTTTTGTCCCCTCTTTAGGATTTTTGTTCTCTGTCAGTAAACAAAATCAGTGTGTCCTTTAAAGCCCAAATGTTCACTCTGTGCAAAATTTCTAGAGTCCTAGAGATTGGACTTTCTGCTCTTTCAAGCTGTTTGGGTGAATGTGGTAGGTATATCTTCTCTATGACCTTTTTATAACTCTCTATACTTCTTGCCAGTGCTAGGAAACTTCTCTGTAAGAATGCTTTCATCCCTCCATTCATCATTATATTTTTTGTATCATGTGGCAAGTGTCCGCAGAGTCCCCTATACACCTTGAGCAGTCCTTTGCACAAGAAAATGACAAATTGTTATGAGCCATGGGGTGTGCTTATGGAATACAAGAGATTGCATGGGTCTGAGATAAACTGACTGAACAACTTCAACAACCAGACCAAAAGGACTTTATTTAATCCACTCAGAATACTAGGAGGCAAGATGCATTCTCCGTGGCTGGAGGACAGTAAAGGAAGAAAAAAAGAGCATTTGTCCCAGTGCTCTGGGAGGCTGAGACAGGAGGGTAGCAAGTTCAAACCCAACTTGGGCAACTTAGTGACTTAGTGCAACCCTGTCTCAAAACTTAAAAAATAAAGAGGACTGGGGATGTAGCCCAGTGCAAAGGCCCGAGTGCATTTGGTGGGTGTGGGAAATTCACACAATAGGTTGTGATGTTCTATATATTATGGCTGATGTGAGTGGTCTTTTGAGTACTCCCTTCTCTGGGGAAGTGAACTTCATCTCGGAGAACAGAGAAGACCCCAGAAGTCAGGCACCTGGGAGGCCCAGGAATGGGATCATATTTTAGCTCACAGATTTTCTGTAATGAACAAATTCTGTCCTGCATTTATTATGATGGTCTGAAATTAACACTTTTCTCAAATATCATTATGTAGGAACTGCAATAGATTATCTGAAAAATCTTTTCCAACTCAGATATTTTGCAATTATCTGATTTTGTTTATACTTATAGCTAATGAGAACCACTGAAAACCTTTTGAGGTAAAGTACCTTTGCCCTCATTCCTTAGAATAACTTTAAGGTGAAAATTTCAGTGAATGAACGATCATCATAATCCCTGGCATTTGTTTTGGTTTTAATGTTAAGCCTTTTCTAATCTTGTTTTGAAGCTACTGGTTAAGACTTACTCATTTTTATTTTTCTTCTTTCATTTCATTTTTTTGCTGGCAAAGTGCTGTGATCTTCCATAATGGTTCGAATCACCTAATATTTACAAATGGTTGCACGTGGATTTTTATGTGCTGGCAGAGTATGTTTCTAAACCTAATATCGTATGCTACTCGAGACAGATGACATGATGGGTAAAATTACTAAACACCAAAGAAAAGAAAAGCCTTCTCATTCCTTTTTGCTTTCTTGGAACCCATGAAAGCAAAATTCATTTCTGGGCTATTTTCAATGATTAAAACTTACTAGTATATGCCCCATATTCTGAGTCCAGGAGGTTTATAAGAAAGAAAGAAGTAGAAAACTTACAGATAACTATTTTGTTCAATATTGTTTCAACATCTTAATTGATTATTTTTTCCATTTTTACTTTTACATCGAAACACTTGTCTTTCAATATGTTAATTTCAACCTAAATAGATTCAGTTATACATGCATGAGAAACATTACAAATCCTTTGCATTTATTTTCATTTAATGTCACTTATATAGCTATTTTCTGTACAAAGAGTGAAAGTTGTGGGTTTTTTTTTTTCCTTTTAATTGCTTAGGAGCTATTGAAGAAATTAAGCAAGCTGATCTCCTTGTGTTGAATGTGTATTTCTGGTATCCCACTAATTACACATTTTCTTAAGTAAGCAAATATTGTTGGCATTTTGGCACTGAATAAATTCCAGAGTAAATTAAATCTGAAGGTATATTAGCTATTCTTAGCATTTCATTTGCCAAGATGATCTTTAGTTGCAAAATCAGAAATCCTGGGTTCAGATTTTCATTCAGCCATCTGCTCCCTGTCTCCTTAGGTCAGATGTCTTAGTCCTTTCGGAATGCTATGCCAACATAGCATAAACATGTGGCTTAGATAAAAGAGAAACTGGTTTCTCACAGCTGTGGAAGTTTGACAGTCTAAGGCACCAGGATATCTTTAGTGTCTTCTGAGGACTGGCTTTCATGCTAATTGATGGCACCTTTGTGCTGTGTCCTCACATGGTAGAAGGTACAAGGGATTCTCCGTGGCTTCTTTTTTTTTTTTTTTTGTGGGTACCGGGGGGTTGACCTCAGGACCTCGCGCGCCAGCAGGCGCCCGTGCCGCTGAGCGATATCACCGGCCCCTTTTTCATATGTGGGTTCCAGGAGTCGAACTCGGGCCCTCGCGCTTGCCGGGCAGGCGCTTAAGCTGCTGAGCCATCTCACCGGCCCTCTCCGTGGCTTCTTATAAAATCATTAATCTCATACATGTATGCTCCTTCCCCTGGCTTAATAACTCCCCAATATCACCTCAAGGTTAGGATTTTTAACATACAAATTTTGAGGTGAGTTAGACATTCAGACCATAGCAGGAATCACTTCCTTTTAACAGTATAATAGTTTTGTCAGCCTATCTTGTATTTTCACAACACTGTACTATTTTAATGTGGCACTTTTCACTTTTTTTAAGTCTTATATTTTATTGAACAATTATTTCCTAGGTGTGGATTTTTCTCTGTAGGGTGTACCTTTCTTGGGAGAATGAAGAGATTTTTTTCCTGATGTTGATGGACTGGGTAGTAGCCTGTTATCTGGGCCACTGCCTATCAAATAACTGCTATTCTTCTAGGCAAATTTCTTATAATTAGGGATAATTTAAAACTATATATTTAGGTTACTTTTATATTCTGCTTGTGACAAAATTTCTTATACTACTTTGACTTGTTTTAATTCAAAGATGATTTGATCTGCTCACCCTCAAAGTAGCTGGGTATGATAGCTATCTGGAAAGATTCAATAAAATAGAGGTGTCCAGTAAATATCTCACACGGTACCTTCATCAGATGAAAGTCTTTCACTAGTGTCATGGGGCATTTCACTGATTTTCAACATATTGTTAATTTCCTTGATTTAAATGTCAGGAGCCTTTGGCTTATCTTTTATTTAATGAATCATGACATAAATATAGTTATTTGATTGACCTACAATATTTGGAAGGGATATTTTTATTTACAAACGTTCACATTGACTCAAATGCAAAAGGATGGAGACTCGAGGTGATGGTCAGGAGCGCTGGTTGAGTATTTGGTTTTATATCTCCCTCATCATTGATCATACACTTTATCTCACTACAGTATATCAGGACTAGGAAAGATCTTTCAGGTCCCCTGCTTTTTCTGCCTCACACACATTCTTGTTTTACAAATAAGGAAATGACAGACGGGGTTAGCAAGTTTCCAGAGGACAAACCAGAGTTAGAGACAAGGCCTTAACTAGAAGCCAGCTTCCGAAGTCACCCTCCCCATCTGGCCTATGGATCTGAGTTTAGTTTCTGGTCTTCTTTACCCTTTTACTTCACAATAGCCACATTGTCATCTTGCTTTGCAAATACATGTAGCTCACTCCTGTCTCAAGAAGGATAACATTTGACACTTGTTGTCTGTTTCAAATGCTCTGTCTCAGGTATTTGTATGGCTCCTGAAGGTATTATCAGGAATGAATACCACTTGAAACCGACTCTCTTCCCTTATCCTTAAGTTTCTTACTTTGTACTTATTATATAAAACTATAGTGTGCATTTGTTTTCCTTGTCATTTTATTTATTATCCATCACTGGGATTTTCCTCTACCTGCATAAGAACTTTGTTTATCCTTTAGCATCATTTCTCCAGATTCTAGAACAGAACTTGGCTTAGCGCAAATAACCAATCATTAATTATTAAATGAATGAATGAATCTCATTCTCAGTGTGTAGTGGCCAAGTGCATGACTTTTCACTTAAGGCAGAGCATACAGTTTGGGCACTTCTGTGAATGCGTCCTTGGGTAGGCAGTGTAACCGTTTTAAACTGTGATGTTCTCAGCTTCAAAATGGATCTAAAACGAATATCTGCCTTGAAGATTTCGTGTGAGAATTAAAATAATGTGATGTCTATAAATCACTTACTCTAAGGCCTGTAGTATAATTAAACTTTAGTCATTAATGCTAATTCTATCAGCCATCCTAGGTTATCTCTACAGAAGATGGTTTCGGTTAAGGTCGTTGATGGCAAGCAGTGCTCCCTGTCCACGTGTATGTGAAAAGCTCATAGAACTAAAGAACAGCTAAGGACCAAGCATATCAGAATGGGGATTGGAATGAAACTACAATCTAGGCACCAGGAGTGTTAGGACGCTGTCACTGGGGAGCATTATCTCCAACTGTTTTCTGTTCTTTGGTAGCACCCATCAAGCTTCAGATTCCAGCCGTCTGTGGTGACGCACACCTGCAACCCAGGACTCTGGGAGATTGAGGTGGGAGGATTATGGGGTAATTTCATGACTTAGTGAGATCCTGTCTCAAAATAAAAATGAAGACCCGGGGGTGTAACTCAGTGCAAAGGCCCTGGGTTCAATCCTCATTACCACAAACTAAGTAAGTAAATAAATAAATATTTTTAAGAGATTCAAATTCCTGGTGAAGGTCCTAAATGAATGAATGGATGAATGAATGAATAAAAAAGAAAAAAATTTTAAAAGCTTCAAATCACAGGGAACATGGCTCTGATTGATGAAGCTTCATGAGTAGTAGATGGCCACATTGCTTGACGGTACCCCTAAAACTGCATCAGGAGGGACTGGGTGGCTCTTCAAACCAAATCACCAGCTCATATTTGAGAACGTTGCTAAGTGCAGTCCATAGCTGCCTTGATAAAGAGTATGTGATAATTACATTTTTTGGAAAATACTTGAGGATTCCTTTTCCCTTGTGAACAGCAAGTAGTAAAAAGGGCTGGGCTTATTTGGCTTCTAACTTCACAACCCCAGAGCTGTGTTGGTGAGAAGCCTCTTTAATGATCTTTTTCTTGAGTAGCACTGAACTATGCAGGACAAGAGTTCCCTCAAATCAATACTAAAGCACATTTAATAACCAGATACCTGACAAACTGAATAACACATGCAGAAGTTGTAAAATTTATCTCTCTAACTTGGCATGGCTTTTAAAAATTAAGCAGTAGTTTTCATGTCTTCTCTGTTCAATAATTTGACTGTCAGAAATGCTTAGTAATTGGATTGTTTTATGGTTGATATTTATTGATCACTGTAGGGGAAATTTGAGAAAATTTATTATCCGTGACTACTTAGCATCTGAACCTTATTCTCATGTTTGGAAAACTTCTTACTCTGTGATTGAGGGTGTTATAGCCTTTCTCCCCTTGTTGATACTGAAAGTATTGGATACTGTCTTTCCCCACAGCCTTACCATGGGGTGGATATGTGGCTGTCTGCCAGTCCCTGATCAGCCTACCTCAGACATGGACTGTGGGCCAATGATATGATGAAGCTGGGTCTTAGAGGAACTGTTGGGGACAGGATTTGTGGTAGGAAAGGTTTCCTGGAGGAGTGCTGTCCGTACCCAATTTTCACAGTTGCAGAGCCTATTGATGCGAGCTGCTGTGTTTAATGCTTGGGGTTAGTGACACTAATGATGTCCACCCTATACCATTCTGTGACTGGATTTGGGGCAATATACTTGGCCTCAATTCTATAGCAGGGTTTGAATTTTCCTGGTGATTTTGTAAAGCAACTAATATCCTTTGAGTAAATTCTTTTTCTGATTAAACCAGCCAGAATTGATTTCTATTGCAACTAGGACTCTTTGGTGATATAAGGCATTTATGCATCTCTCTTATGTAATTTGTACCGTCTCCTATTGCCTTTTGTTTATTTTTTCATCCTCTTATTTATTCATGAATTAGTTTGTTTTTTACTTCACTTACTCAAAATATATGTGTTGGAAGTTCTTTCCAGGCACTGTACTTGGGGGTATGCCATGTGGCTGACAAAAAGGAGAGGGCACTGCTCCCATGGGACTTTATTCTCAGGGGACATTGATGCTAAAAATATAGACAAACAATATACTACAAGCCATTAATATATGTTATGGAAGTAAAAAGAGAATAATGAGATAGAAAGGAGGTGGGCTAGGGAAAGTCATCTTTGGAGTCAGTTTTGATTTGATCTGTAAGGAGGAGGCAGCTAGTTAAGGAGCCAAGCAAGGAGCTTTCCAGGCAAGGGAATACCAAATACAAATGAGCTTAGCATGAAATAGGAGAGCAAGTAAATGTGTTCAAAAATCTTGTCTGGGGCCATATAGCTATGAAGTACTGGAGCCAAGGTTTGAATTCAAGTGATCTACCATAGCTGACTTTCTCAAAACCATAGCTTGAAAGATAAAGAGACAGAAATTATAGAAGCAAGACTGTTAAACTAATTTCCACTGAAAGGAACAGAGTGTCACTTGATGAATTAAAACCTCCATCTATAAAAGAAGAGGACTGAGAGAAAAGAAAAGAAAAGAAAAGAAAAGGTCAGAAAAGGATGAGAGTGTTAGAGAAAGATTTTTGCCGAGTCTGGAAAATTAGAAACGAGGCATTTCCGGTAGCTGCTATCTTAGAATTAACAAATTTAGGGAAGATGGATATGCAGGCAATGGGTATCAACTCTGGTAAGAAAGACACAGTCTGTTTCTGCTCTCACGGAGCTTATATTGTAGTGGGAAAGATGGACATTAAGTTGCTAAGTAACACTTGTCTTGCTCCAGATGTGATATGGACACTCTGCATAGTTTTGGACTATATTACAGGCGGGGTGGAACTTGGCTTGAAGCAGGGGTAATTGGGAGGAGAATTCCCCAGGGAAGTGGCATTCCACAGCTGAGAATATAGAAAGATGAAAAAAATCGTGTGTGAAATTTGAAGTTTGATGCCTTACCCTTGTCCTGTAGCTTATTAATTGCTAGGTCAAGCGTAGAACTCAGCTTTGAGTCATGGACTGCAAGTGGAGTGCACTTTCCTTGCGGAGTGATGGGGACTCTGAAGTCACATAGAAACACACACATCTGCATATACAGGCACCCACGGGGTACATTGTCTGTTGCCTTGTTGGCCCATCGGTTGCTTTCTACGGGGGAAGCAGTGATTGCTAATGACGTTCTCAGAGTCTGCGATACTTAGATCACTTTATCAATCAAATGTGGTGTTCGTAGCAGTCCTGCCACCTGTCTCTTTCCATCAGTGTCATAGTATTTCACTGCAGGCCACAAGTGCCAGCTGTCAGCCTAAAATAAACTGGGGTCTGCCCCAGGATAAGTGTGCTGAGAGAATTGCTTCAAATTGAATCTCTCATCTGACAGCCCCTTCAGAAGATACGGTATTCGAAAGGAAAAATAAACAAATTATAGATGAGTAAACAAACATGTGGCTGTTTATGAGGTGTCAGGCTGGCTGTTAGTGAGGCTACATTAATCACTCTGTCTTCTCCTTCTCTTCTGTTGGCCTGGGTATCATAGATTGTCTGTTGAAATATAGATGAATTTAATAGGCAGCTACTTAATTGGGCCACTTACTAAAGTGCTGATGTTATGGTATTGGTTTTTCCCATAAGTCAGTAGCTGTTCTGCACACAGAGTGTTTTGATTTGAGAGTTGGAGGAGGAAGGGGAGTGTTATTGCTTGTATCTAGATGTCCCCCAAATCCTCATGTGATCATAGGTGGAGGTTTTCAGAGGTGGTTTGTTCTAGGGTGTGAGATGCTGGGATGAAGGATGGAATGCTGGGATTGGTTCACAGTGTGATGCTAGGATTAAGGTGTGAGTGCTACCCATCCTACAGTGGGTAGCCTGGATAAAATATAAGAGACAGAAAGAGGGCTATTCTTATAGCTTGTCACTCATCTCTTGCTGCCTGCCCTGCTTTGCCATGGACGGTTTCTCCTCTCTGATGCCCTTCTGCCATGCCACCCTGCCTCGGAACCAGCCAGCAATGGGCTGAAAACTCTACAAACTGTGAGCCAAATAAATCTTTCCTCCTTTAACTTTGGTGTCAGGTATTTTGTCTCAGCAAAAAGGAAAGTAACTAAGACAGGAAGGGATAAGGAAATTGAGCTAAAAGTTTCAGATCTCCAGCAACAGCCAGCATTTATGAAGTGCTTTCCATATCTATGTACAGTTTCATTTAATACTGACACTATACCTGGGAAGTAAATGTTCTTCTTCCATTTCACAGATAAGAAATCCAAGAGAACTGCTACACTGAGGACCTAACTAGTTAATAAATGTCAGAGTTAGGATTTATGTACAAAACCTTCAGTTTTCTCTTCAGTACCACACCTCTCAACCTTCATTACCATCATTGTAATCAGTATCACTGTCTGGTAGCTGCACCACTAGTCAACCAATGTCACTTGGTGTCATATTTAGTACAGGCAAAAGTATAAAGATCATTACCAGGGTCAGAGAAAGAAGGGAGATGAGGAGATACTGTTCAAAGGATAAAAAACTTCATTTAAAAGGAGTATGTTCAAAAGATCTATTATAGAATGTGGTAGCTATAGTTAATAGCAATGTATTGAAATCTTAAATATTGCTAAGAGGATGGATTTGAAGTGTTCTTACCACAAAAAAAATGATATGTGATGTAATAAATATTTTAAGTAGCTCTATCGAGCCATTCTATTACATATTTCAAAACATCATGTTGTACATGATAAATGTATACCACATCATTTGTTAATTTAAAAACTTAAGAAAATGAGGGCCAGTGAGATAGCTCAGCGGCATAAGCACCTGCCTGGCAAGCACGAGGTCCTGAGTTCGACTTCTGGTACCCATAAATGAAAAAAAAGGGCCGGTGATATTGCTCAGTGGCACAGGCGCCTGCTGGCATGTGAGGTCCTGAGTTTGACCCCTGGTACCCACAAAAAAAAAAGATGTCCCCCCAAATCGTGAATTAAAAAGCAAAGCAAGGGCCGGTGAGATGGCTCAGAGGCTTAAGCGCCTGCCCGGCAAGCGCGAGGGCCCAAGTTAACATTTTCTTGTGTCACAATAGAAGAAATACAAGTATGAAGAAATTAGCCTATAACCCAAAGTCACACAGCTAGTTAGGGCATTGCCTAGATTTGAAACCAGATCGAACTGATTTGTATGTCTCTGTTTTTCTTACTGTGCTTTTCTTGCTGAGAGTTTAATCAAATATTTGCCTAGTGAATGATAAATATAGAGACCCTTTGCTAATTACTTAAAGAAAACATTACTTTAATGGGAATTGGGTTGTGCCCTTCTTAACCTCTTCTTTTTAATCTTTCTGCAGAATTAAATAGTCAGAGATTGAAATTCCAAGCTTAATCACTGCAAATTTTCATGCCAGAACAACATAGTCCCAGTTGTTTGAATCTAACTGTTTATATCACCACAATAAAATCATCTTGCAAAACCCATCAGCCACTAAACAGACTAGCTGCAGCCTTTCTCCAAAGTGTGTGGCTGGCCAAACCAGGTGCAGCATTAAGACATAACTGCGCGTCATTTCCCCTTTTGGCCTGTTGCTCTTGGAAACAGAACATAGCTGCCACACAGGGTGGTGGCATACTATAACAATGAAGTTGTGTGGGCTCTGAGTGCTGGACATCTTAGAGGTCACTCTGCAAAGCCCCTCATTAATAGATGAGGGTCAGAAATCCTGGCAGAGAAGATGACAAGAGCAGTAGAACTGGTAATAGAGTCAAGCCAAATACCGAGATTTCTTCTCTGTGGTTTCTCTTCTACCAGTAGGTGTTTGTAATGAGTAGATCAAGAGGAGGTGAGAGATATGTGGAAGGATGCATGGAAGTTGGCTTCCCTTTAAGAGCTACTATAGTGTTAGCACTTAAATTTTCTCATTTAATTTTTACCATAATTAGTGATATTGGTATTTTATTAGCCCCACCCTGCAAATAAAAGAACCGAGGCTCAAACTTTTAGTTTAGTGTTAGCATAGATACCTATATTTCATAGTCCATATAAATTTTTAAAAGATATTAGAAATAATTTCTGTTAATTTTTATACATGTATCTTAAGGAAAGATGAAACTTTCATGGCACTTGCTCATAATTTCAGGTACTTGGGAGGCTGAGGCAGGAGGATGGCAATTTCAAGCCCAACTTGGACAATTTAGTGAGACCCTGTCTCAAAAATAAAATATACCGGCCGGTGAGATGGCTCAGCGGCTTAAGCGCCTGCCTGGCAAGCGCGAGGGCCCGAGTTCGACTCCCGGAACCCACATACGAAAAAGGGGCCGGTGATATCACTCAGTGGCACGGGTGCCTACTGGCGCGCGAAGTCCTGAGGTCAACCCCCCGGTACCCACAAAAAAATAAATAAATAAAAATTTAAAAAAATAAAATTTACCAAAAAAAAAAAAAAAAAGGCTAGGTGTGTAGCTCAGCATGGGGCCTTGGTTTCAATCTCCAGTACTTGGCGGGGGAGTGGAATTACAGAGAAACTGTAATGACTTTCCTCAAAGTCTTAAGAGTTTTAGAAATACTGTAGTCTTTGGACCCATATCTGGTTAAAAATAAGGTTCATTCATTCATTCATTATGGACCTTAAACACCATCATGCCAAACTTATTCCAGGTTCTGTTCTTTTATGTGTAAAGTGGGTACCAAGCTATCTCTCTCAGCCAGGGAAAGAAATACCTTGAAGAAGTACTTTTGAAATTATTGTAATTAAGATAAGGTGAGGAACAAACCCAGCAGGGATGAAGATAGGAAAGAGCATGAAGAACCATATTTTACGCACTACTCCCAGCAGGGACCATTGGTGGTGGACGGAGAGTTCCTTCTGTGATTCATTGAATGGACAGAGGAGACACTAGAAAAAGAGCAAAGCTTGAGCGCTTAAAGTTATAAGCTCTGTGTATGTGGATAAGATGCTTAATCTCTCCAAGCCTCTATTTTCCCATCTGAATGTGACCTCCTTCACAGGCTGATGTAAAGATTTCAGTGATAATATGCTTGAAATTCTTCAGGTAGTACCTGACACACAGTAGATTTTCAACAAATATATTTTGTTTACTTGACAGTTAGAGGGTGTCGAGGATCGGCCAAGCCAGTAGCAGAAGTTAGAGAAAAATTCACATTTCTTTTTTTTTTTTTTTTTTTTTTTTTGGTGGGTACCGGGGGTTCGACCTCAGGACCTCGCGCGCCAGCAGGCGCCCGTGCCACTGAGCGATATCACCGGCCCCTTTTTCGTATGTGGGTTCCGGGAGTCGAACTCGGGCCCTCACGCTTGCCGGGCAGGCGCTTAAGCCGCTGAGCCATCTCACCGGCCCAAATTCACATTTCTTATTGGCCATGTTTATTCTTATTAGCAGGGATCCAGATTTCTTCCTTTAATAGATTTATTCAACCAAATTACTGTTTTGCATCTGTATCATTGCAGCAAAAGCAAACTCTAATTGGTTTCCCTGTAGAATAGACCAGAGAAATCAGCCCGGCTTTGGTGCCCTCTTCTATAGCGAGCTGCGAACTTTCAGTAAGTCATTTCATTATCTCCCCTGTGATATTTATGAAGCCTGGGATTTTCTAATGATCTTAAATGGTGTTAGGATCTTTAGTGTGTATTGGAGGGGAGAATGGAAGGGAGAATCCGAGGACCTTAAGAGACCTTAAATGCAAATCTTTACTGAACCATTTTTTGGTTATCAGTTACCCAGTAGGGTGTCTGACAAATACAGTATGGGGTCCTTTTCCCTATCATCTGTGTGGTGGGGTACCATCTGGGCTCATAGAAAAAGATATAGTCTATAAGATTTGGCTGAACTAATTATTCAATGAATAAATTATCAAAACCGACAAATGCAGTTCAAGTCAGAAGTGGCCAATGGTTTTAAAAATTTTATCAGTTCAGCTGAGTCTCTGTGAAACAATTTGTTTCTAAATAAATAGGTTACACCAGACTGGTAACATGTTCTGACCCCCGACCCCCAAATAAACCTTCCCCTCTTCTTTCCCTCATATTTCTAAGTACTGATTGCTGTACTGCAGTGAAAAACAGAACGTTAATAAACATTGCATTTTCTAAGCTGGACAGATCACTCATATAAGGTCAGTTTAAGTAGGGTTCCCTTTCCCAGCCTGTCCCTGCAGCAGGTGCTTTTGTAGACTGTACGAGGTACAGCTGTCTGTACATTTTCTGTTCAGAACATGGTGGCTTTCTGTTAGTAAGATACAGCCTGGTATCAAAGAACCTTCATCGTCAGTCTTAAGGACAGTGCCTAGACTTTATTGGGTGCTGTCTGTCAGACACTACTCAGTGTTTCTACAGGTCCTTAGTTGTTTTATTCTTGAAAAAAAAATTATAAGTTGTTAGAATGGTCCCTATTCTGTCAGTGAAGTAACTGAAGCCGTGTGAGATAAGGTGATTTGTTTAATGTTCTATGAATATGTTATGGTTTGTGTCTGGATGTCCTCCCAAAGCCTCATGCAGTCATGGGGGGGGTGCTTTTTGGAGGCGGCTGAATCTAGAGTTTGTGATTGATTCATTGTCTAGTGCTGGGATTATGGGTGTAAATGCTATACCCATCCTAGGGCGGGTAGCACACATACAATATAAGGGAGGGAAAGAGGTTTGCTCATCCCTTTTCTCCCTTTTCTCCCTTTTTGCCCCTTTCACTCTTGTTGTTTTTGCTGTCTTCCACTGCCATGAACTGTTGCCCTCTGCCACGTGCCACACTACCTTGGAGCCAGCTGAGTTTGGACTCAAACCTCTACAAACTGTGAGCTAAATACACCTTTCCTTCCTTAATTCTGGGTGTCAGGTATTTTGTCTCAGCAATGATAGAAAAGTATCTAAGACAGTATAACATATGGTGCAGAGAGAATGTGCCCCTAGAAATTTTGTGTGTACCTGATCTCCGAGATCAACAAATCAATAGCTCATGAACTAAGACTAATTTTGACACTTTAAATGCTTGGAAAAAAGTAAAAATGAGAATAATAGTTCATGGTATGGGGAAATGCTTTGAAGTTCAAATCTCAGTGTCCATAAATGAAATTTTATTGGAAAACAGCCACATAATCATTTGTTTACATTATTGTCTACTGGTGATTTCGTGTGACAATGGCTGGGTGATTTCATGTGACAATGGGCAGAGCTGTGTAGTTGGACAGATATTATCTGGCCAAAAGTGTTTACCGTCTGGCAGTTGGAGAAAGTTTACTGACTCCTGATCTTTACTAACCTATGTGTTGTTCTGCCTGCCTCTCTGATGCCGCTCGCTCTGATGCCCCTCTTGTCAGGGCCGTTGCCCACACAGCTGCTCTAATGGCTTCCTGCAGTGGTGATGCCCCTGGAGTGTAATGCAACGCCAATTCTACCTGCTGGGGGTCTCCAATTCTTCCCCAGCCTTATTCATTTCAATTTTGATAGTTTTGTTTGTAAGCAACAGAAAACCCATCTCATCTTGGCCTTTTGAAAATGAGAATTCATGAACCTCTGTAAGAAATATCCAGAAACTTCTCTAAGTTGTGGGTTCATCTTTGACAAAGCTCATATTATCAATCAGAACCTACCTCTCTACTCTGTCCTTTCCTCTTAGTCCAGTGCTCAAGGTTTTCAGAATTCTTACCCCTTCTGCTCTGTCCAGCATTCCCCTCCAAACCTCCTGCTTCATGCCACCCAGCCTGGAAATGAAGGGGAAAGACGATCTGTGTCCCATCTGTCATGAAAGACTGACGGTCGCAATGATTGAGTAGTCTTAGGTCATTTGTCCAAACATCCTCAACCTCATGCCTATGGCCAAAAGAAGATTTCACACCGATTCATTCAGAAGTGGCTTAGGCTCACCCCTGACCCATCACTATGGCTAAGAGATGGCATCGTTTTGTTGATGTAAGTCATGCAGTGCCAAGTCCTGAAGTCCAGGGTTGGGCGAGCGCCGTTACAGTTACACAGACGAGAAACTTGGGATACGATTAAGAAGAAGAAACAGAGGACTCATTGCTAGGAAGGTCCTCACAGATGTCCACAGATCTCCCTTCCTAAAGGCTTCCAGACTTCTATTCTCTCATGGCCTTCCCTGCCTGATGGCTTGAATGATAGAGAACTGTATATATTCTCTCTCAGAACGTGCTACCGCTTGATATGCTTCAGGTTGTCAGAGGAGGTTATAATTATTGATTCCTGTGCTGCAGGCATGAAACCCTCTCATCTAAAAATTCTCCTTTAAGGAATCCGTATGTGGTTTTAAAAGCATATTTTATTATCCTTTTTAGGAGGGTGATTAATATTGCATGTGAGCATCCAGGGTTCTTAAACGCACTGCTCATCTCTCCCCAAACATAGTCTTTTGGGTAGATGGCATGGCGAGGGACAGGCACAGTGCTCAGGATGGTGGGAGGGTTGGAGGGAGAGGGGAAATCGGAAATCTGCCTTTCATACTTTACTCCAAACAAAAGTTGGGTATTTTACATTTTACCATGAAAAATTGTATGATGCAGTACAATCTTCTTGCACATCTGAGCGGCGGGATCAAAACATCTGTCATATTCACCACAAGACACGTGAAAGATCTTCACAGCCATGCTTCCTGATTGCCCAGACCTCTACATATCATAAGCAGCCATCAGTAGAATAGATATGTGCTCATGTAATGGAATTCTCTATATCAATGAAGAGGAATAATGTATAGAGCTAAACTCGATCATATGGATCAATCTCAGATACATGGTATTAGCCTAAAGAATTCAGACAATAGAGTATAAGTCCATTCATATCAGATACAAAACTACCCTGCATCACAGAAGTGAAGGCAGCAGTTATCCTGCAAAGGTGTGAGAGAGACTTCTGGGTATTGGTAGTGCAGTTTCTTTTCTTTGTTTTTGCCCAATTCTTGGCTAATAGGTGAGTTTATGTAAGAATTCATTAAGATGTATGTTTATAATGTGTGCACTTTTCTTTATGCATATTAAAGTATATTAAAAGTGAAAAAAGACATGCAGTAGACTATGGCAGCATGCCATGGTGTGCCCTAGTTCTTCCCATTTCTCCGAGGTGAGGCTGTTCCCTGAGGTGAATACATTGATTGGAGTAGGATCTACCTGCCTGTGTATAGCAGGAATGGACTTTCTTTCTGTGGAAGGAATATGATAAAACCTTTGTCTTACGCACTGGGTGGCAAACCTATGGCACACATGCCACAGTGGGCTGCTCATTACCATGAAAAGCTCTAAAAGGTTCGCCATCCCTGCTCTAGACTGAAGTCCCAGCTGAGCTAACCAGCCACAGTTAAAGTACTAGTAAACTCCGCTCAGAAGCTCTTGTTTGAAATACTCCCTTGTTGTCTGGTCACAGGTCAGAGCAGTCTGAGACCTTGAACTTTGCTCGAGATTCTCAGCCTTAGCAGGGATGCTACTGCTCCAGCCACTGAGGGCTCTTCCACAGGACAAAAGAGGTTTCTCTGACATGGTGAAGTTATTTTCTCCTTTCCTGATGGTAAAGAATGAATTAACAGGTGTTCACTGTGTACCACTCTTTCTTCTCTGGGCTAATTGCCTCTGACTTCTTGGTCTACAGATTCATAAAATTTGTGCTGGAGTTTCATCTTTCAAGGAGAAAAGCACAAGTAATTGGGGAGCAGTGCTTCTGAGAGTTCCCACCAGCAGAGGAGGAAAATAATGATTTATACCATTACGGTCACTTTCATTCCCTTTTCGTGAATACTTTGGACATGATTATACTGCCTCAAAGTGGATGTATTCTTCCTTCTGGGGGATTTTTTTGAATGCACTTGAATTTGCCTATTAATGTTTCATGTTAATTGGCCTTTAGGTGTGATGTTCCTGTTCTGTCTTCGAACAGGTCAATTTCTCCTAGCTTTTCATCATTTTCTTGGCCACATGATAAATGTCCTCCATTTATCAATGTCTGGCTTGGTCTTGCAGGTCCAAAGGATGTACCCTGTTTTGAAATGTGTTTGCAGTGATGCTGAAAAAGGAGACAAGCAAGGCTGCTTACTTTCTGGTTTTTGGTATTTCATTTCTGTTTGCGTCCTGGTGCTGTAATGAAATACCATGCCAAGTTCTCATAGGGCGGATAAGCCACCCTCAGCCCCCAAAGATAGCTCTGTCTGTGCATTACTGCTTTCCAAGAAAATCCCTGTCATTATGCAGTGTTATGCATTTCCTTTCAAACCTAGTCATTTGCATTTTTCGCCTTTGAAAAGGCAAATTTGCTTTGAAATTGTAATGAAATGTGCCCAAATGAAAAATGGGCCCTGAGGATGGCTGGTGCCAGCATGGGGCTTTAATTAAATGATTAGATGGCAATTTGATATGACCAGCTTTTGAACTGCATCATGTTATCATTTAGCTTAGGGAGGGGAAACAGCAGCTCGACCTTTAGAAATACTGAAAGATAATATGAACTTTGCTTCTGACCATGACAGAGCTATGTACAGAAAGGCTTTTTCTAATTCTCTGTTCATCTCTCCCTAGCCCAGTCTGTAAGCTGTTGTGGTTCCTCACACTTCATCTCTTTGTTCAAGCCATGTCCCTTAATGCTTTGTGACTTTGTGCTGTCTCTTCCCTCTAGCGGGAGTCCCCCTTTTCCCTTCTGGCTTTTCCAGTGAAACTCCTAAAATTCTTTCAATCCATAGTTCTCCTAACACCTCTTTCCATTTATCAAAATCTTTTTTAATTCCCCTAGGCTGGGAGCTAGTTGTTCTCTCTCATTGTTCATAGATTTACGAACCACACCCTGCCTGTCCTCCGCTTTTGTAAGTAAAGTCGAATTGGAACATCGCCAAGTTCATTCATTTGAATATTGTGTGCCTGTGCCTTTGGTCTACCATGAAAGTTGAACCACTGCAACAGAATCCATTGCCCACAAATCTTGAGATATTTACTATTTGGCCTTTTACAGAAGAAAAAAATATGCCCACATAAGCACTTCCTTCCATCATCGTCAGCTCGTCAGTGACTGCAAGCTCCACGAAGCCACAGAGTTCTAGTTTTTCTCACCATTGACTTGCTACGACAGACACAAGCCTAACACACTGAAGCATTTTAGAAAATATCAAGTGTATATTTTGTTTGTGATAATTGAGCAAACTGATTGAGATTGAAGTCTTTTAAGATCCTACGTGAAGTAGGCATTTAATGAAGTTGCATGTGTTGGATCTCTGTATTCTTTCCTTTGGGCCTGTGGAACGAGGTCCTCTTATTTTTCCCCCAACGTTTCGTTTTCTTTCTTTTTGCCAGACGTGGTGTTACCGATGCTTAGGTTCCTTCGCTCACACTGACCAAATCAGAGGAGGCCATATATTTTGGTAAAGGAAGGAAAAAAAAATAGGATTTATTTAAAGGTAGCTCCAAGGAGATGGAGGGGCCCATTTGCCTCAAATCACTCACTATCTCATGAGTGAAGAAGGATCTTTGATAACAAGGAGCAGAGAGGAGAGGAAGCACACAGAGGGAATGCAGATCTCTAAGCTTGTTTAATCACTGCCAGCCATCTGCATCTGCTCATCCTCTTCTTTCCTAGGGAAAGGAAACCAGGTGCCAGGTCTCCTGGTGTCAGATTCCGGGCTGAGGAGAGGAGGAGGTCTTGGTTATGTGCTCAGGAGGAGGATGTTTGCAGTTGCTTATCTCTAAAAGAAAACAAAATTTAACTTTTAAAGTTCCATTTTGCAGGGCCAATTACATTAGGATTAATTTTTCAGATGTACAAGAAAATATCAAACAGACCCCAAAGTTTAACCTAATGATCTCTACTTGTTACTTTTAGCCAATACCTAGTAAGAACTTAGAATGTTCCAGGCACTATGCTGAGAGCTTCACATCCCTTGCCTTCTCAAATAGCTAGTGCCACCCTTGGGAGGCAGGTGATTTTATTATTCTCATTTTACAGAGGCTCAATAGGCAAGCACATAGGCTAGTTACACAAGTCCTATCAAACTAAGGCCTAAATCATCTTTTCCGAGTTCTAAAACTTGGCTCCTCTCCATCGTATAGACTAACGGCCTCCTGGCCCATTTTTTTCAATTTATAAAAGAAAACACAGCATTATTTCACTGAGCTTTTGAAAATATCTGTCTCATCAGTAATTACAGACAGATTTTTATGTAAGTTTCTCTACTGCATCTTGAAACTTGACTCTGGAAGAAAAGTCCCTTTTGCTTCTAGAGCTATCAATTGGCATTCAACTGAACTAATCATAGCAGTACACAGGGGCACACAGTGGAACCATGTCATTGCTAAATGGAGGAAACGTGAATCAATACAAACAGTGATAAAATCATTGTTGCTAAGATGTCCTAGATTTATGCAGTAGCAACTTCAAACTATTTGTTTTGTGACCTGCACTGAAGATAAAAGCAATACTCAATATGTCATCTGAAGAACAAAGATAAGAAACTATTACTTGTGGGTACCATATAGTTGCCTTTTCAGATTCAGTTATTATAAAGCCTACATGACATAGATTGTTGGTCTGTTCTTTTTGCAGGTGTAGCCTAAGGACCAGGAGCAATTTCTCTGCCAACTTTACACATATTTTGAGGGTTCTCTGGAGGAAGACAACCAACAAGTTTTAAGGATATATGGAAATAGATTTATTATAAGGAATGGGCTTATGTGATTATGGACTCTGGCAAACCCCAAGTTCTGCATTTGGCAAGCTGGAGCCCCATGAAGTTCTAGTCTAAGTCTAAAGGCCTACTTGGGACCTGGAAGACAAAATCATGTAGGTTCCATTCTGAAAGCCAGCAGTCTTGATATCTAAAAAGAGCCAGTGTTTCAGTCTGAATCTTGAAGCTGGACAAGGCCAGTGTCCCAGCTCCAGCAGATGGACAAGCAAATTTCCCCCTTACTCAGACTTTTGGTTTTATTCATGTCTTTGACTGGTGGGATGAGCCTCACCCATCTTAAGGAGAGCAATTTCTTTTCCTCAGTCTACAGATTCTAATATTCATCTTACCCAGAAACACTGTCACCATGGTACCCAAGATAATGTGTACCTAAATATCATGTTGACCCATAATGTCAACCATCACAAGCCCATCCCTTGTCAGCTTGGAACCTATACATAGGTCCTTAAACTATACTTAACCTCTAAATATAGATGATAGTGAGATCACAGTTCTATCCAACACAAATACATTATCCTGTGCACAACACAAAACGCACTGACACTTTTCCTGGAAGAGAAGGTAAAATTATTGAGTGGTGTTTAGTCTTCTTGATATACCATAACTTAATTCTGTGATATAAAAATTAACAATACTTAGGCCAGATGTGGTGGCACATGCCTGTAATCCCAGTATTTAGGAGGCTAAGGCAGGAAGATCATTAGTTTGAGGCCAGCAAGTTTAAGGCTACATACCAGGAGATCGTCCTCCTAAAACAGCAAAATACTGAAATACTGAAATAATATAAATAAAGTCAGTATATTGTACAGTATATGATAAAGAAGAATGAGAAAAGAATACAAGGATATAGGTAGAAGCATATAAATGACGAAATAAGGAGGAAATTCTTAGGACAATTACAGTCTTTACTTCTGTAAGTGGTTACATGTTGGTAGCTGGTATTTATAACCAACTCTTTACTCTCTATTACGTACATATTCTCTTCCCCTTTGACACACATCTGAGTTAGTTACTGGAGTAACCCAAACCTTTATTCCAGAAGGGTCTGGGCCACTAGTGGTTATTCCTACCAGGACTGGGCTGTTGTAGTTTTCCACTGGCCTTAATCATAGGGTGTAGTTGTGCGAAGAAACACCTGAGGAAATGACCTGTGTTCTGGACGTTCTCTTTCTTATCTTCTTCATGGAGTAATATCACCTTTCCCTGGGTTGTCTGGATCAGTCACTGCAGGCAGCACAGAATTTCCTTTCTTCCCTGTTGATTCAGATGGATGAGGAGCCTGAAAATGACGAGCTAGTCTTCAGTTGCAGTTCAGGGCAGTCATGTGAGTGTCCAGGGGAAGCATTTCTTCTGGAACTATAATGTCTAGGCCAGTAGAGCATAAGGTTGCAGGAACAGGAAGAAAATCTTGCTAGGAGATCCCTGCGGATAACTGTGTGGTGCTACCCCCATTGACACCCTTGGTTCCTGGCTACGGGGGAGGCCCCCTGGCTGTGAGAGAAACAGCAGCATGCATTATCAGTTGCTGACGCAGAGTGTACACAGCCTTCTGCAGAATCTTCCTTCCACTAGGATGATATTGTAATTGAGTCTTCAAAAAGCCATTCCACTGTTTTATAAAACTAGCTGCTTTAAGGTGGTGAGGGAACTAGTAAGACCAAAGAATTCTGTGGGAATGAGTCCCTTTGCTATAAAGTGAGTTCTTTGATTAGAAGCAATGCTGTGTGGAATACCATGCCAGTAAGGCATTCTGTAGGTCTATGGGTAGTAATCCTGGCAGAATTATTATCTGCCGGGAAGGCAAATCTATACCTTACATGCTATCCTAGGAAGAACAAAACTGGCTGATGATGGAAATGATTCAATATATCAGCCTACCATTAAGTAGCTGGTCAGTCATCTTGGGGAATGGTGGCATCTTGGGGACCCAGTGTTGGTTTCTGCTGCTGGCCACTCAGTGATAGCCACAGCCAGTGAAGTCCACATTGCTGAGCTCCTGCATAATTTCCATCCTTGATACCTGTGTTGTGAGCCCATTAGGAGGAGATAAGGGTGCTGGGGGGTGGGGAATGACTGGTGTTCCCAGTGTAGTTAATTCTTTCCAGCTGGCTATTAATAGCCTCCTCTTCTAAGGTCATAGTTTGGTGAACACTCACATAAATATCTTCATGTATTTTTTCTCATTCAGAGAGGTTCATCCATGTACCTCTTACCCACAGTTCTCTGTCATCAAGTTATAATCATATTTCTCCCAAATTCTTGAATGTACAGGCAAACTCTTGACCACAGTGGATGACTAGGTTTGTAATTCCATGCTTCTAAAGTGAATGAGTTAGTGCACTGTTCAAAGTTCTGTCCACTGGAAGGATTTCTTCTCACCACTGCTTTCGGGGATGTGCCAGAGAGACCTGCAGTGCTGCAGCTGTCCACTTTGGAGTAGTGCCTGCACATGGAGTATCTGTAATCCAGGCCTGAGTCTTCTCTTCCTTTGTCTAATGATCAAATGATAGGGCATTCCTCATAAAGCTGAAAGGTAGTGTAAAAGTAGGAACCTTGGGAACTTAGACTGCTTCTTATGTGTCCTGCAGGTCATGCTGTAATCTGAGCTCATATTCACCACTTTCTTAGTGTTGCTGTGGGATCCAGAACCTAATACCCTCTGACTTGCAAATTGTTACCAATAAGTTTAAATTGGTTGCACCTTCTTTCTAAGTCTAGCATAAGCTGTCAAGATAATGGGCCACTGTGGCATCTTTTATGTCTTGGCAAGGCACATAATAGAACACTCAATTCCTGATGGGTGTCTCAGGTTATATGGTATCGTATTGGCTCATGGTTAAGCATTCATTTCTCTATTAAAGCCAAGTAGAAAGCTGTGAGCTTTCGCAGAAGGGGGATATCTAGCTGCAGAGGGCTCTGCTCCATCTTCCAATGATGATGCCTGGCAATGGCTTCCCACAGCATCCCTGTCTGCCACTGACAATATGAGCTCCATTGGATCTGCTGGACCATGTGGCTCAAAAGGCACTTTGCAGAGCCATCTCTTGTTCTGGATCCCACTCAAAACTAGTGGGCTGGTGCGACACAGCCAAATGAGGAACATATTACATCTAAAATTCAAAGAGAACATTAGGCATTGCCCCTCCCTTTGATTGTAGAAGAGGATAGATGCAATAACTTGTTTTTCATTATAAAAGGAATATCTTGGTGTGGCCTACATCACTGACCCCTTGGAAATTTCTTAGAGGTAGAAGGACTTTACATCTTCTTATATTGGCTTACTACCCTCTGACTTGCAAGTTCTTACCAATAAGTTTAAATTCGTTGCAACTTCTTTCTTACTAGGTCTAGTTCACATAAGCTATCAAAGTAATGGGCCATCGTGACATCTTTTAGAATGGAAAAGAGGTCAAGATTCCTTTGAATTAAATTATGACGTATGGCTAGAGGGTTGATATACACGGGAGACAGAAGAGTGAAGATGTATTGTTGGCCTTGCCAGCTGAAAGAAAACTCTTTCTGGCAGTCCTTATTGACAGGCATGGAGAGAAACAGAATTGCCTGATCTATAGCCACATAGCAGGTACCAGACGTCATATTAATTCACTCAAGCATTGAAACCTTATCTAGTATAGCGTGGAGTCACCATGCAGGTTACACTCATGATTACCCACCATCTTTCTCCAAAGTTCACCTGTGTTCTTGCACAGTCATCTGTACAAATAGGTGACTTGAATGGGTATTTGCCAGGAATTGCTAACCCTGAGCTGTTATCCCTTTAATGATGGTACTAATCTCTGTAATCCTTCCAGGAATGAGACACTGTCTTCTGTTTGTTATTTTCTTGGTAGAGGCAGTTCTAGTAGCTTGGACTCGGCCTTTCCTGCCATGATTATCCTCAGTCCGTAGGTCAGGGAACAATGTGGGAATTCTGCTCATTCCTGAGTATATCATTTCATTATGTATTCTGAATCTAACAGCAGAATGCTTCAGAGATCCACTGTGAGATGGCCTGAGCTAAAGCCACATCAATTACCTCATATCCATAGCCCTAATCCTAACTCCTAATCTGGCTGTTGGCCACTTTGACATTTTGCCTCTCTTGGAGTTAGTGCTAGTTCAGAGCTAGTAGTCTCTGAGAATTCTGATTATTTCCTTTTTTCTAAGTGCATGGTTACCCTGGTAAATAGCCACAAGGGCCTTTGAAGGAATTTTGGAGAAAGATTAACAGTATACATTTTTAGCAGTCTTTTGGGATCCTTCTTAAGAAAACCCAACCTCCCCTTCACTCACAGTACTCTGGGTCTGTAAATTGGTTGAGGAAATGTGACCCTCTTTTTATGATTCAATTTAGACTTTGTTCACTTGACCCAGAACTTTTGTATTTATACAGATCAAGTAAATCTCTTTTAGGAACACAGTGGTCAGCTAACCAATGCCATAGTTTTACATGAGTCCATTTTGATTGCTGCTTTGGCTCTGCTGTTCATTATGGCGCCCTCATGCACCTTGCCTTTGGTGGTTGCCTGCTGCTATTGGCTGTTCCCACCAACCCAGGATCTAGTAATTATATTGCATGGAGGTTTCTCAATTTAGTGACTGCAGTCTCCACGGTAAGATCTGGCTTACAGAAGTGATTGTGGAGCTCTTTGAGGATGCTGTGTCCCCCCTTACAGATTTATTTCTCAGTGTTGGTGGAAGGTATGTGTTCTGGACACTCCCATTAGGGTTAATACGTCTTAAATGCCACATTCATTCTGACGTTCCAATCTTCCTGTCTTTGAATTCCTTTTCCTACATTAAACTAAGGTAAGTCTGACATTTTCACCTTGCTCACTGTAGGCCGCTTTTTATTCATATTTTAGTGCACTAGCCAAAGAGACTATTAGAGCCCTTTCTAACTCCATGGCCTACAATGTTTAGTGAGAAATCTCTGCTTAGTCATCTCATATCAAAAAATTCTGCCCGATCCACCTGTATGTTCATGCCACCATTATCCTATACCCTATGTGTCATTCTCACCCACATTTCCTGGGCTTTTGTTTGTAGAAATTAGAAAACTAAAGTAGTTCTTTTCTTTTTTTTTTTTTTTGTGGGTACTGGGGGGTCAACCTCAGGACCTCGTGCGCCAACAGGCACCCGTGCCGCTGAGGGATATCACCGGCCCCTTTTTCGTATGTGGGTTCCGGGAGTCAAACTCGGGCCCTTGCGCTTGCAAGGCAGGCGCTTACACCACTGAGCCATCTCACCGGCCCTAAAGTAGTTCTTTTGGAGTGGAGTGTTCTGCACTTCATCATGGAGGAAGCTTTGTACCTCAATCTAATTATAAATCCAGAAGCAAAGAGGCGTGGTGAGGTGAGTCCTGAGGAGAATAAATATTGCCTTAGGTAGTACCTGCATCAGAGGTAGTCCCCCAGCCAGTGGAGGGTTAATCCCTTCACAGAGTAAAGAGAGTGCTTTCCACTTTATGTGGGGAGACACCTTCCATGGGTAAAGAAAATTCATCGGAATTTAGAAGCTCAATGTCCTTATTTTCGTAAAGGTTTTCCTACACTTTTCCATTTCAACTTTCAAAATCCCATTTCTTCCAATGAATCTCCCCACTTTAACAGTAGAATCCCTGCCAGGCTGCGAAGGAGTTCAACTTGTACTTTACGAAAGATGAGCATCTATATTTGGCTTTTAGCAACATCCACCATGGACCTACAGGAGAAGACGATCTTCCTAAGGGCACACATAGAAACTTTTAAGTCATTCGTGTGGCTGGAAATTTAAGTCTCTGAGCTCTTACTTTTTTTTTTTAACCTACTGCCTTGTTTAGATACAATAGGAAGACCCAGCTACTCTCATTACATTCATAGTTTACCAGAAGTGTTAAAAAGTACTGTATACATAGTCACCAAACTTCTTGTTTTAGAGGAAGGGTTAGTTGAGAGTATGATATTGGTATTTTCCATATCTCAGTCACTATGCGATTCCATGGACAATCAGTGCTTTCTTTACTAGTAGAAATAGAATCATTAAGTTTTGAAATCTCATTAGATTAGAAACCTAATTCCAGAAACCCCATAATTAATTCGGAAAATTATCCTTTATATTCTGTTCTTCTACACCACTCTTGGCACCAGAATCTGTATTAGTGAGGGATCTCCAGAGAACCAGAGTCAGTAGGTCATATGACAAGGGCTTAGTTCACATGATCATGGACATGGAGATGTCCTAAGAGCAGCACTCCACAAGCTGGAGACCAGCGAGAGCTGAGGCACCGCCTAGTCTAAGTCCAAAGGCCAAGGACGAAGAGAGCCTATGGCAGTGGTGGCGAACCTATGGCACCCATGGTTTTGTTTTGTTTTGTTTTTATAAGAGAAAAGATGTTAATATATGAGTTGTTTTTTCTAAACTAAAACCTCAGTATTCAGGTTTAATTGCAGTGTTAGCACTTTACAATAAATAAGTGGGTTTCGGGTTGCAGTTTGGACACTCGTCTCTAAACAGTTTGCCATCTCTGGCCTATGGTATAATTTCTAGTCTGAAAGCTGGCAAACTCTGCACTAAAGACGAGCTAGTGTTTCAATTTAAGTCCAAAGGCCAGGAAGGACCAATGTCCTAGTCCTGCCATTTAGGTAGGAAGAATTCCCTGCCACTCCACCTTTTTTCTATTTAGATTTTCCTTCAATTGATTGGATGAGGTCCACCTAAATGAGGGAGAGCAATCTGCTTCATTCAGTCCATTCATTTACTGTATATGTAGATCTCATTCAGAAACACAACCCTCACACCCTCAGAAACACAACCAGATACTGTGTGGCCAAATGTCTGGTCCCTCTGTGTCCCAGTGATGTTGACACAGAAAATTAAGCACCCTGTGCTCTATAAATGTATGATCTTTTAATATAAATAAGATAATTCAACGAATGTAAAATATTTAGAACAGTGGTTAAACTAGAGTAAGTGCTAAATATTTTCTGAATTTCCCTAAAGGTTTTTGAAGTATTCTTAAACAGCATTGGCTTATAGCTAATCACTTCCAACTTGGCATGTAATATTTCATGTGTGGGCACTTGACAAAGACCTTTCAGTTCTAATATTAGCTGTAAAAACATGTCATGATGGACTACATTGAAGATTTTTTGACTTTCTGGTTCTGCTTTGTGAAGAATAATTACTAACATATTATTAGAACTTTCAAATGTTGTGATAATCATTGCTAGGATTGATGTACACCCAAATATTTCTATTGCATGTTAGTGTGTGTGAAGGAGGAAGAGGAGGTTTTGTGGATACACACATATGCGTGTGATGCCTACATATATTTTAGATCTGCCCTTAAAGTGATCTACCCATGCTTTGGTATTCATTGCTGAGAAGAATTACAATTTGAGTGGAATTTTATGAACAGAAAAACAAAATTGTTCAACTAAGAACTATCTCTTAATGATCTGCTCTTAATCAACCCCCAGGGTGAGGAAGATTGGAAAAATAAGAAACTATGGCATAGTCCTTACCCTCAAACAGCTGCATTAGCTACAAAGACAGCTATGTAACAATTAACTGGCCATACAGGAACTATTAGAAATTAAATGTAAAGTATGTAAAATTGACCATAAGCACAAATGTAATTCAGAGGAGTAGGGATCAGTATTACTTGTAACAGTTGAAGGAGGTTGATGCTGCAGTAATTATGTTTCCACCCTGAAAATTTGCATTCGTCTTTTCAGTACCCTGCTAAAATTGCCTCCTTGCTTGTGTTTCACCTCTCCCATCTGCCACAGCCCGTGGACGTGATCTGCCTCACACTGAAGAATTTCAATTCATGATTTAGCCCTTCTTGCTGTCTCTTGTAAATCTCACAAATATTACTGGCTGGCAAGAAGTGATTTTATGGACTCGGCAGAAGGCTTGTTTCAAACAAGATTATTTTTGAAGTTAAGAATGTTGGTGACCAGTAGAACACTGAATGAAAATACAAAAAAAATTCAAACTGGGATTTAGTGTATGTCAAGGAAAAGAAATCAGAACTACAAATACATGGAGATTCTTCTCTGGCAGCTCATGGCTGCTTCTGCCTTGAACTTGCATAGGTGATCATGTAGGCACTGGTGTTCATTTTTATCATCTTGTGAGTATTTTCTGTATTAGTTTCCTTGGCTACCATAACAGATTACTGTGAATTTGGTGTTTTTATATGAGAGAAATTTATTTTTCCAGAGCTCTAGAGGCTAGAAGTTGAAAGTCAAGATTTTGCAGGGCTGTGCTCCCTCTGAAGGCTGCAGAGGAGAGTTCTTGGCTCTTTTAGCTCATGGTGGTTCTGGGTGTCCCTGCCTCTGGCATCCTGAATCCAGTAGCTGCCTCTGTCCTCATGTGCCCTTGCTGTGTGTCATTGTGGTTTTCTTCCTCTGTGTGTGCCTTCCGGTCTTCTTATGAAGACACTTGTCATTGAATTTAGAGGCTATCTCATTAATCCAGAGAGATGTCATCTTGAGATGCTTCACCTGATTTTAACTGCAAAGACCTTTTGTCTAAACAATGTCACATTTACAGTTCCTGAGGGTTACAACTTGGATATATCATTCGGCAGTTACAGTTCAGCCCAATTGCCCTACTCTTTCTGGTTCTTGGTTCCTTTAGAGACCACAACTGAGCTGCATTTTGCTAGCACAGCACTGCTGTTATCTAAAGCTACAGGAGCATGTGTGTGATGAAATATGAGTGGCATGACTAATTTTCAGAGTACATTAAAAATTTTTGGTTCAGTTGCTCTTCTATTGCTGGATAAGCACCACACTGAACAAAAGTATAAGTCTTTCCCTGATTTATAATTGTAATTAGTTCTGTTAAATTAATACTTTATCAAGGTATTCAGTGATTTTTCTACTTTTGCTACAGTGCTAGCTCTCTTCATTGCTTCAGATACCATCTAGAACATGAGTTAGGAAGCATGTTCTTTTTTCTCCATCAGATAGCAAGTCCGAAGAGCAAGGTTGATTTTGGATGAGTAGCTTTCTCCATTTTGATACAGATATCCCTCATATTCTAAATGTATATTTTAGGATAAGGACGTCAGAACTCTACAATGTGACAGACGTGCCTACCTTGTTTCATCTTTATTTCTATAGCCAATTCAGTACTTGGCCTGCATTACTCAATGTCTTTGTTGAATGAATAACATTCTAGGAAGACCATAGTTTTCAAATGGATTAAATGATGTATTTTGAGACCAAATATGGCCACTCTCTGTTGTTTGTGCTGCCATATTGTCTCTGCCCACCGCTTAATTCTTTCTTCACTTGGGAATTGGCAGTGCCATCTGCTTCAGTATGTAGTTTTTTTGGTGGTTGTTGTTATAACGTACTAAGGAGAACTCAGAGAGGGTACCCTGATTGTTAAAGGAATCCAAGAGCCCTGGGCTTAAGATTCAGAGACTTAGATTTCTGTCCAGACTCCCTTTTTTTTTTTTTTTTTTTTTTTTTTCTGGTTAGATGACCTTGGGCAAGTTCTTAACTTCTCTAACACTCTAGCTCAGTGACGGCATGGCAAACTATCTAGAGCTTTCAGTGATAACAAACAGCCAGCTGTGACACACGTGCCATAGATTCTCCACCACTGCTCTAGGTTTTCATATAATGTATTTGTTTTTTTAACAAATGTTTGCGTATCTGCTAGAGGCCAGGTACTATTCTAATGCTGATCAGAAAACAGGGAGCAATATAGACGAGTGTTATCACCCTCAGGATTTCTACCTAGTGCACGGAAAATGATTGTAGATCCACAAATAACAGAATGCTAGAATTTATCAGATAAGTGCTATAGGGGAAAAGAATGGGGTAGAGTTCTGGGAGTGAGGAAGGGAAACAGTTTTGAGTGAGGCAATCAAGGAAGACCTCACTGAGAAGTGGTGCTGGATAAAGGTCTGGAGGAGTTGGAAGAGAACTGCTGCCTGTGTCTGAAGGCGGTGCCTTGCATGAGGAGGAAAGAAGAGGTGGAGAGTGCTGTCCTGGGTGCTGTCCTGTGCGCTGTCCTGTGTGCTCACATGCCCTGGCTGTACTGAGGCCCTCATTACTCAGCTGCTGGGAATGTATACTGATGATTCTCAGCTGAACACTCTCGATGAATGGTCCTCAACTGAAGAAAGCCACCCCTTCCCAGGCCGTGTTCTGTCCCCAGTGGCAGCCTGCATGGAATAAATGAGTGACTCATTCGCATGGGAGTCCAAAGCCTGACTTCCTCCCCTCAAGGTGGTGCTGCACTTCCGCAGGTCACATCTGTGAGCTGAGTTTCACTGAGCTGACACCAAGGTGTTCACAAGACTTCCTCTCTTTTTGGAGGCCTAGTGGCAGAATCCATTTCCATGCCTTTTCTACCTTCCAAAGGCCACATTCATTCCTTAGCTTGTAGCTCTCTTCTTGCATCTTCAAAGACGGCAAGAGTGGGTCTAATCCTCCTCACATCGTATCTCTCGAGCCTCACTCTTTTGCCTTCATCTTGCGTGTTGAAGAACCTTTGTTGAAAACATTAGGCTCATCCAGATGTACAGAATAATCTGATTTAAGGCCAATTGAATAGCAATCTTGGTTCCACCTGCAGCCTTAGTTCCTCTTTGACCTATTGTTTATTCTTAGGTTCAGGAGGTTAGGATGTTGACATCTTTGAGAGGCTAATATTCTGCTTCCACAGGTGGAAACATGAGCACAATGTCTGTGGTAAAAAAGATGTAGTGTAGATACAGAGTGGAAGGCAAAGTAGATATTCATGCGGTAAGGTAGACAGATATAATATTGGAAACTTGTGGAAGTTCTTTTCTGATTTTAGTTTTCTCAGTAAACAAATATGTACGATCAACAGCTGAGAGGTACCAAGGACTTAAAGAGAGAAACAGTTATCAACATTATCTAAGAGGATGGGGTGAGGTTGCCATGGCAAAATAATGGTACTGCTAGGCAGTACTCAAGGCTCTTGTCAGTTCTTCCTACCTTAGTGTTGTTTCCAGGGTTACAATGGATTACAAATACTATACTATTTCTTTCTTTCTTTCTTTCTTTCTTTCTTTCTTTCTTTCTTTCTTTCTTTCTTTCTTTCTTTCTTTCTTTCTTAGTACTGGGGATTAAATCTAGGGTCTACACACTCAGCTACATCCCCAATCCTTTTTAATTTTCTTTATTGTTGTTGTTATTTTGAGACGGGGTTTTACCAGATTGCTAAGTTGACCAGGCTGGGCTCAAAATTGTGATCCTCCTGCCTCAGACTCTCAGAGTGCTGGGATTACAGGTGTGCACCACAATCCCAGCTATAAAAGTTAACTTTTCAGTGTTTGTTTGCCAGCATTAGTTCCTGTTCTGTATTTTAATGTATATGAACTATATCCTCACAGCAAGGCTAGGAGACAGGTTCTGGGATGTCATCTCCATTTGAATGATGGAGAAGTTGAGGCCTGAGGAGGTGAAGTACCCAAGGTGTCCCAGCTGGGCACTGTTAGAGTTAAGATGTAAATGCAGGCAGTGTGAGCTCGGAGACTGCACATTTCACCACTGCTGTAGTTTGGATGATGAAGTTACTGAAGTTCCATGA
Organism: Erethizon dorsatum; assembly: GCA_028451465.1. NCBI lineage: Eukaryota > Metazoa > Chordata > Mammalia > Rodentia > Erethizontidae > Erethizon > Erethizon dorsatum. The sequence continues at coordinate 10,525,758 of CM051836.1, forward strand.
GGAATGGGCTCGTTCCCCAGGGTGATGCTTTGGAAAGGTTATCACCTTCCTTATCAGTGGGGACCCAGTGGGAGTTCTTTAAGTCATTGGAGGCCTCCTTTCGAAGAGGACAGTAGTACTACAACCCCTTCTTCCCCCTTTGCCCCCTGGCTCCTCTTGAGTGGGCAGTTTTGCTGTGCTACGTACACCAGCCATGACGTACTTGCCTCATCACAGGTCCAAATGACTATCCTAACCAACCATGATGAGCCAAAGTAAACCTTTTTTCTTTATAAGTTGATCTCAAATATTGGTTACAGTGAGGGAAAACTGCCTCACACAACTACTACTCAGTTCTTTTCCCACTTCATGTATTAAATTTCCAATCAGATTTTGTTCCTGCAGGAATAAGGCCAGTGACTACTACTAAGAAGGAGAATAATATCACTTACTGCATCTAATATAGGCAGGCACTGGATATCCATTGAATAACTATACATGGTGAGAACATAAAAAATAGTTAAAAACATGATTCTTGGAATCAGAGCATTATTCAAGTCCTAGTTCAAACATTTACTAGAAGCATTACATTTATCAGGTCGAAGCCTCAGTTTCTATATATGTGAGATGGGGTTAATAATTGTGCCTGTCTTAAAGGATTACAGTGAGGATGAATTGAAACAGTGAGTATAGGAATCACTTGGTCTTTCACTGAGAAAGCTCGTAATTTAAGTATGAGTTGTAATTCTGATAAATGTTGTGTTGGGGCCAGGTGGCAGGAGGGATTTTGCAACCTTCTAGAAAAATATTTCATGTGATCCAATACCAAAGCCTTCCTATCCTCTATGCCCCTAAAATTTGGGAGTTTATTCGGCCATGATTTCACCCACCCTTGCATTTTCTCTGTGCCACATTTTCCCCATAGGATTTCCATCATGGTAAGTCAAGGTCTGGTAAATATAAGTTTATTATAATTGTGGAAATATTATGATACCACTTAGTTACAATGAGGTCATTTTTAGGAACCCAACCTCATTTATCAGTTTAATGTGACATAACTTAGCACGTTAATCAGCCTTTCACAGTCACCTGCCATTTTTCTTCCTATTTCTTCATTCATTTAGTTATTTCATTTATATTTATGAGCCAGGTCCAATGCCAGAGCACTAGGCCGGTGATGTCCCTTTCAATACCCCTTCAGGTTCTTTCTTTATGGTTTTTCCAGGTGTAACAGAAAAACATGCCAACTGGAATTTTTTAATATGACCCCAATTTCACACAGCCTATAACAGAAGTGGGGGAGTGGAGGGTTTGACTTCAAGTCTAGGGGTAGTAGATACTTGCTTCTCTTTTTGGAATCTTTCTCTTTGACAGTTTTCTGCCAATTGTCCTGAGAGCAACTGATTTTATAGTTTGGAAAGCCTCAGGTTACATTTACTTGGTTTTGATTTTGAGAGGATCTTGTTGAATTGTCTTTAAAATAACTTTGGATTGCCAGAATTCAGTTAAATGATGAATAACATTTTATATATTCAATCAATATTTTAGGAGATATTTTTTAAAATGTCATTTGAAAGTCTTATCCATACTGGTATGAATATTTTTGTAATATATGTAGTGCTAAATGTGTATTGTGTATTAGGCAGTATAAATGTCATACATATTTGCTTATTTAACTCTCATAAAAGTGAATTTATTATTCATTGTTTTCCAATTGAAACTAAAACTAAGAGAGATTAACTCTTTATCTCAAGGTCACACACTAGTTGCTTTTAGAAGTTGTTAAGGTTTAGACCTCGAATAGTGTGTTCAGATGTAGGGCTTTTGGAAGATGATTGGATCATGGAGGTGCTGTATTCATCAGTCGATTAAGTCAGAGCTGAATGTGCCACGAGGCAGTTGGGCTAGTTGGAAGAGGTGTGTCACTGGAGCGATGAGCTGGAAGGGTGTATTTCCCTCCCTGCTTGCTCGCTCTCCCTCTCTCTGTCTCTCTGTCTGTCTGTCTCTCTCTCTTTCTCTCTGCTTCTTCTGTTCTGCCATGACATATCTCACTTAGAGCCAGCTGACCATGGGCTGAAAACTTGAGCTAAAATAAACCTTCTTTAAGTTGTAGGTGTCAGGTATTTTGTCCCAGCAGTAAGAAAGTGACTAAGACTCTTTCTAGGCTTCCTGGCTACAAAGCCCTTGTTCTAACCCCAGTGCTAGACAAGGAAAAAACCTATTTTAGTTAAAAAAAAACAAAAAAACAAAAAAACCACAATTGCAGATTCAAAAATGATGATTTTGTGGTTTGCAGAGTTTTCCAGGGAAAATATATAAAAGACCTGCCTCCTCTTTCTCCCTCCTCTTCCTATTTCCTTTCTTCTTCCTCTTCCTTTCTCTTCGTGCTCCTCCTCTTCTTCCTCTCCCCCCTCCTTCTCTCGCTGATCTAACTTCTTTCTAATAGGCCCCACCTACTAAAAGTTTCACCTTTTCCTAGTAGCCTCCTAGAGTGGCAATCAAACCTTCTACTCATGAGCATTTGGGGGACGTGAACGTGCCTACCATAATACATAATGAGTGGGAGATTTCAACATCCACTTAAGGGCCAGGATCCTTGTTACTCCTATGACTAGCCTGCAATTCCACATCTCATGTGAGCATTTTGAGCCTATGATGATGGCATAGACTAAGAATGGTTTGAAAGAGAAGATAATTGTGAATTCAATTATTAAAACTTTCATAAGCACTATATTTTGACAGTACTGATGATTGAGCCCAGGGGTACTCTACCACTGATCTATATCCCCAGCCTATAATAATAATAATAAAAATTAATGTTATTATTATTATTAGAGACAGGGTTTCTCTAAGTTGCCCAGGCTATCCTAGAACTTGTGTGATCCTCCTGCATGAGTCGATGGTATTACTCATGTGTTCTACCATGCCTGCCAGACACACAGTATTTTGTTCTGAGCTTTTTCTCTCAGTTTCATTCATTAACTGAAATTTGTGATCTCTGGTTACTATGCTAAAGCTATTAGATGCCACCTTGACTTGCCTCTTACTTGCTTTAGTCTCCCCTTAATGTGCCCTTGTTGTTAAACAGTTAATATTGAGAGAATGATGTCTTGCTTAAACATTAGAAATGAATATGCTCCCCTTTTTATTATAATTATTAACACATTGTACAAATTAGTGGGTTTCATGGTGAATATGCTCCCCTGTATTTGTTTTAAAATTTATCTTGTTTTCAGATTTTATTCTTCTATGTATTTTAATTTTGGGGCAATTACATTCCAATTAGTCTTTAAAAATAATCTTCCTTGGTTGATGAGTATTTACATTTCTCATTTTAATTCAACTGCAGCTTTGATTTGTATATTTTAGAAGGAAAATAATTTAAAATGTTTCTCTGAAAGTGAGAGAAGGATCACTATAAATATCCAGGTAACCAGTTACTTCCTTTGGCATTTAATTTGCTGGCAATTTGACATTTCATCCAACAAACAAACTTAATGGTTATTTGTTATGAAAGATGAGTGCAGATTGAAAATCAAATTAACCATACTGTGTGTTTCTCATCTACTGTCACATAACAAAAACGCATATTCATTTTATAGAAATTAAGACTCAAAGTAATCAATTGCTTCAGAAAGTAAGTCATCTGTGAAACCAAGTATGGGATTCTTTTTTTTTTTGGAGGGGGTAGGATTTGTTAAGCCTTTATAAGGTAAAGCAGAGTTTCACAGAAAACAGTAATGCTTTTTAAAATACATGGAAAGAGATTGGCGTTTGATATTTTAGAGGCCTTATACATATATATTTGGTAAATAGATATAAAGAAAAACTTATACAGATTGATAGAAAGCATTAGCTAATTAAATAATTATGGCTTGAAGACTTTCTGATTAATGACAGTTGTGTTGACTACAAATAATTATTAAGTGCTTTGTGTGTGTTATGCACTCCATTGCATTTCATCAGTGCAACATGTAAGGAATTGGGAACTATTAGAATCTCTGTGTTACAAATGAGAAAAGTACATCTTTGAAAGGTTGATGTGTTTATGGCATATAGAAATTGTGATAAGAGACAGAATTAGAACCGCATCTGTCTGATTAAGAGCTTATTTTCTGAAATGCTGTATTTTATTCACTGTAGACCTATGATGCATTACTGAGCAAAGAAAATTAGTCAGGGGTGTACGTGGGCTTTGGCATTCAAATGGCCTTGACTGGCCTCTTCCTGCCCTACCGCTAACTTTAATCGCTCTGGAGACATCACAGAACCCTCAAATAGATGCTGTGTACAGTGGTTTCTCTGCAGCTAGTGCCCTCCAAGCTCCTGCATCCTAGGACGCATTGAGAGGTCATTGTGAGAGCAACAGGGAATATAATCTGACCAGAAGGCATTGGGCTGTGCTGTAGTCAAGTGTGGCAAGACTGAAATAAGAAAATATCCTAAACATTCCAGGAGAATTAGAGGGCAAAGACATGGGTCACTGCTTGGGAGCATCTTTCCCATTCTGTAGGACAGGAGCTTGATTGCACTTGCACTGCGAGTGCAAAACTCTATTAAACGGGACAGAAGACACAAAGGGACACAACATGTGTGCTGTGTTGCAGGGCAGTGTTTAAGAGACTGTTTGCTGATGCCACTACCACATCTTCTCCATGAAGTTCATGAGGTGCCCTCTTCAAACTTAGTGAGCCATGCACTGACTCCACTAAGGCTGTTGCCGTTCGTCTACGAAAGACCTCTGAAAACTGCTTTCAGAATTCTTCAGACACACAAATGCTCTGACTCTACTCAGAGCCGGCCCCCAGTGTTTCACCTGGCTGAATCTCCTGAAACTGGTGGTGAATTGATTTGAATTCCAGTCAGGCAGCACTCACATTCAAGGTCATAGCGTTCATGTCCTCGTGGGTATTGACAGGGTGCTGACACATAGTCAAAGCAATTCTTGAGCTTTTCCTTGTGCCCCATGCTGTGTCCAGTGCATCAGCCAGCTCATCATACATGTTCAATAGAAGCTTTTTCTGCTCTTGTTTTCTTAAAATCATGATTTAAGATGTAAGAAACAAAAATTATATTGCACAGTTTGTTTATAATAACCTAATGTCTTTTCCTCAACAAGTTTTTAATTTGTATATATATATGATTTTATTGCATCAACTATTTGTTATCTCTCTGTACCACTTATCTAGTTGAAATGAATGATAAAAATGAGTCAAAATGTCATTAAATCCTCTGTGACATGTGTAAAATCCCTTTGAATCTCCTGTTGGATTTGAGAGTTACCTCTACCAGTCCACAACTTGATGTAGAACAGTAGCAGTCTTGGTGATGGGGACATTTGTAGAGTAATCACTGCATACTAGGCATTCTTCTGATTGTATTTACTATATCGAGTTATTAATCATCAACTGCCCCATAAGGGGAAAATGTCATTCTTCTTTCTTCATTTCAGAGATAAGAAAAAACTGCAGATGGGGAGTCATTTGTACAAAATTCCATGACAAAGATGACACCCTGTCCAGGAAAGAACTCCAGACATCCCTTTTCTTCGATATTTGTAAGGATGTATTCAGTAGATTCTTTATTTAGAAACATAGAAGTTGAGTACTTTACTTTCTTACAAATAATTCTTCATATAACATAAAGAGGAGAGTTCCGCCAATATCAGGAATGTAAAAATCACCTGAAATCAAAGCACGTAAATTGATGCTTTGGTGCGTGCCACGGCATGTCCTCAGTTTCGAGTCCTACTTCACACCCTCACAACCTTCATTGTGCCTGCTCTACTTTCTTGAAAGTTCTTTGTAAATATACCTGTAAAAGTGAGTGGCTTCCTTCCCTTACATTGATTTATTGCTCTAGGCAGAGAAAATTACCTGTATATACAGTATGCTAGATCTGTTTTGTTTTTCTGTGATCTTCTGACCATAGTCATATTTCTCTGAAGATGGTTGGATATTTTATTTTGGCCTAAACAATCTTCATCACCTTATTTTCTATGGTGAAGAGAGAAGGTGAAGGGAAGATGAGGAGCACTTTTTTAGATATTTATGCTACACTGGCTTCTGTGTTTAGCAATAAATTCAGATTTTCTGATGTACTCTAATGTACTGTTACTCTAGACACACTGTATGTTTTGCTGATATACTCTAATATACTGTTGCCTTAACTAGGCTGTATGATTTACTGATATATGGTGATACACTGTTTCTCTAACTCTGCTGTATGTTTTGCTGTACATACTCTAGGATACTAATTTACTAATATACGTAAATGGTCCATTCAGTTTCCCCATTTCATTGATGAGGCTCCTGGGACACTAAAGAGAAGCTGAGAATGTACAGCCTGTCCCACAGGTAAGAATGTGTGCCTTGTCTGTGACCCAGACTTCAAGCAATTCCAGGTACTACATGGCCAGAACAGGTGTCTCTCTGCTGATGGCCAGCAGCTGGGATATTTGCCTAGCCCTGCTAAGGACAGGCCATTCCACCCTGCCTGATTCCCTCCTCACTGCATCTTTTTATACAGGTAGATTTACCAGTACTCTTGTGCCCCAGAAGACCTAACTTGGGCCTTACAGCAGCCCTGGCTGGCCGCATAAGTAGTTCTGGAATTGTTCAAGGCGGTGTGACTGGGAGAGGAGGGAGACTCTTGAGACAAATTGCAGAGAATGGGGATAAAGTCCCACTTATCTACCTCACAACACTCAGAGTCAGTTTGGTTCATCTCTAGCCTGGACAAGAGGAGATGCTGGGGATGTGGTGGTCTTAAAATTCTCCCTAATTTATGTCAACCTGAAGTTAGACCCTGCTTTGGAATTTTTCACTGTGGCTTGAGTAGACTCTGTAGTACGTGATGCTGCTGCCATTAAACAGACAGCTCAAAACTTCCTTCTCTGAGGCATCTGAGGCTTCAGCCTGCCTGACCTGCCTCAGAGGTGTGTTGTCCATGATTCTGGCACTTTAATGGCCAAAAAGGAAGGAGTCCCATAGGGATCGTCTTTGGCTTTTATGTCTATCATCATTTAGAAACTGGTTGTGGCTGCCGTGGCTAATGCTGCATAACTGTAGCCTTTAAAATAGGGAAGTTCTCCCTTGTGTCTCACTTCAATTGTCTCCATTGCTGCCATCAATTTTACTAAAATGGATGGAAGAGCTTGAGGAAAGGGAATTTTCCTGTCTGATATTCCTTTATGAAATGATAGATTGGGTTCTTGGAGTTAAACCATCTTTTTAAGTATCATTTAATGCGTGTAAATTTGATAAATATCTTAAAACAGCAGGAACTCATTAAAACACAGACCTCTAGGAAAGTTGTTTTTCTTTTTTTTTGAGACAGGGTCTCACTATGTAGCCCAGGCTGGCCTCAAACTAACCTCAGCCTGCTGAGCCCTCACCACCACACACAGCCCTAGGAACATCTTGATACCAAGAAAAGTACAGTATCTGGAAGTCCTATATGTGTGACTGTTAAACTTGATTGTGTCAACTTGATTGGCTAGGAGTCATCCAGATGATTGGAGGAGCACACTTTCAGAAGTGTCTGGGCGTGTCATGGTGTGACCTTGGCAGTCTATATTTGGTCCCTAGCTTTTTCTTCTCTGCTACTATTCCCCTGCTCTGCTTCCCAGCCAGCATGAACTAAGCAGCTCTGCTTCTCACACCCTTCCTCCATGATGTTTCTGCCTTGGAGCTGGTTGACCATGGACTGAATCCACTCAAAATGTGAGCCAAGTTAAACCTCTTCTCCTTTATGTTGTAGGTGTTGAGTATTGTGTTCAGTAACAGGAAAGCTGACTAATACACTATACCCTTGTCAAACTCAATGAAAACACCATTTTTTTCAGTAAATACCCACACAGTTAATGTGACACCACCACCTTGATCTCTGCATCCTGAATGTCAACTTACACTCCAACTACATAAGGAATTTTAATAATCTAGTTTACAGTTCAAGTTCTGCGTCTTCCTTTAATAGCTGTTAAACTTCGAGCAAGTATCTTGTCTAAGGCAGTGTTTCCTCTATGAGGATAATAAGACTCTTTTTTACTAACAGGGTTGATAAAAGAAATTAGTAAGACTATGTGTGAGATTGCAGTTCATTCATGCTAGGCAGAATTCCAATCATTTTCATGACAGCATCTTGGCACCATTTCTCTTGGGACACATCAAAAGTTGCAGGAGAATGTGAAGTGCGCAAGGTATGGGTCACTTGGCCTTTGAATTCTCATACATAGTCTTTTTAGCTCTGTGCCCTTGGATGAGTGATGTAACTTTTCCTCTCTGAGCCTCAGTTCTCTCAAATCTGAAATGGAATTGACAGAAATGATCCTAAATTCTTAGAATTGTGAATTTACTGAAGTTGGTTAGCACAGGTACAAGTAGTCACTGAGGGTTTCCTCGTATTACTATTGATACTGGTTTTCGTCTGGTACCAGATAGTCACCAAGTGTTTATTAACTTTGTATAGTTCCATTCCACTGATCAAATATGAGGCATCAGTTGGCATTAACAGTCTTGCGTTTATTCAGTTTGTTACAAATGCCAGCTTAGATTTTTACATCGAGAAGTATATCTATTCATCTATAGATAATATTTACAAATAAATAAATATGAATATAATATGAAAGAAAGAGGGAGACAGAGAGAAAGGGGAGGTGTGGGAGGAGAGGGAAGGAGAGGATGGTCCGTCTGTATTGTCTTCCATATTGGGGACTGGCTGTGGAAATTGGCAGGCATTTTCTCCTGGAGCCCTTCTTTCCTCTAGAAGTATTCAGTGCTCATCGTCAGTGCTGGGAGAGTTACTTCCTTGCGCACCTGAGCACCTAGTGGATGTCAGCTGCCTGGAGCAGCCAGGCCGAGCTACACCTTGCTGGTGATGAGTGAGTGTCCATTTCACGTCCACTTATCTATCATTCCTGAGTCCTCAGCCTAGCAAGCAGAGAGTTGTCACACTTGGAGGGAAGTTTCCCGTGTCATAAGTGGAGGTAGAGAAGCATGTTGTGAAACCAGCTGCCATGAAATTGAATTACAGGTGTCGTGTTCTTCCAGGCTTAAATGGCCCCATTATTGCATGGGACTTTCTGTTTGTTTGGAACAAATAACTACAATTTGCTAGGATGCTAAGAGACGAGGGTATAAGCAGCCAGGGGTTGTTTAAGGTTTCTATAATGATGGAAAATTACTCTTATACATTTCAAGCGTGCTTTTTCTCCCAAGCCACCACATTTAAATGTGGAGAGGAAATGCTTCACTTTTTAATACTCCTCTCGGCACAGTGCTCTTTAAAGGCGCTCCAGGTTTCCTTAATGTCTGAACCACACACCCAATCAGTTTTATTTATTATGCTGTGGAATGCATTCCGTAATGGCTTTGGAGGCAGCCAGGAGTGAATGAACAATTTGCTTTCACTGCCTTGATCTCCTCAACCCATTTCCTCTTAATTTGGTGGAGGTGGCGTGGAGCTTCTGGAACTCATAGTCACAGGGTCACTTTAAGGAGGGAAGCTCTCAGACAGTTTTTTTCTTGCTCACAACTAAACACTGTTGGAAGTGATTTCTGTGTGCAGAGTTCTGCTAAAATATATTTAAGTTTCCAAAAGAGCACTACTGTTTCCCTTTCAAGAAAAAAAAATGTACGAAGTTATTGTTTGAGTTTTTTTTTTTCTTTGAGGCTGCTCACAAACTGATAAACTGTCTCAGTATTGCTGGAGGTTGTGATGAGGTAGTGGTCATTTTTATATGAAGCAGGCATTAAAGTACTCATTTTCTGAGAGTCCTGCAAAACGAGGAAGTTGTTTGAAATGTACATTTTTGCTGAGCATGGTGGCACATGTTTACGATCCCAGCTACTTGGGAAGTTGAAGTAGGGGGACTGAAAGTTTTAGGCCAGCTTGGGCAACATAGTGAGACCCCATCTCAAAATAAAAATGGAAAACCTAGCCATGCAGGCCAGCGGTAGAGCATTTGCTTAGTATGTGCAAGGTTCTGGGTTCAATCCCCAGCACCACCAAAAAAGAAAAAAAGTATGTTGTTTTCCCTGAATGTTCTGATTTTAAAAATGAGTTACTGAGTTTTGTAAATGACAACTATTTATCTGTAGTACTTGAGCTATTGCTCATGACATGAAACTTGGAGTTAGGTGACAGATTGTTTTCAGTTACACAAGGCACATGGGTGCTTTTGTGGATGATATTCTTGAGATACTTATGGTTTTAGCCTTTTTTTCTGTGAAAGTATATATGAGTACATTCTTTTTATATAATTCCCATAACAAAGAAGAAGAGAACAATTTTGCACTGTATCCCCACTCTCCAACTTATTCCATGCCCCAATAAGGTGAGTTAAGTGTGTATCTTCCGAATATTTTTGCAGGAATGAACATACTTAACAGGTTCACAGAGAGATATGCAGTTTTACTTTGTGGTTGTTTCAGTGAAAACGTTTTAATTTTCTACAGTTTGTTTTTTCACCTAACCCTGTGTTTTGTATATCTATCTACATCAATATGAATAGATTTAGGTCAGTCTTTTTAATGACTAACTATGCTATGATATGGATGTGCCTCAATTTGGTTAGTATGTTAATGGACATGTGAGTTAAATTGTTTTACTTTTATCCAATAGATATTCTCAGGAACAACTGAGTATCTTTATGCCCTCTCTAGGGCACATATCCTGTTTTTGTTGCAGCACTGCATTATTAGATTCTGTGGACTGATCATTGTAATGAAGGACTGAAGATGACGTATGTACGTAGTGCTAAATGACTCAGACTTTGAAAGCATCTGAGTTCTGGCCCATGGGGTTGCGTTGGGTGAAAGTGTTCACTTAGAATGAAAATATAATACTGGTTTATAAGCCTTTGCCCATAAAAAAAACACCCTATAGATCTGAACATACACATTTTAAGTTGTGAGAAGCCTGTAGAATTTTTTTAAATGTAAATTACCATTTATGGTAATCAACTTTCCCATAAAAGTAGAAATGTGTGTGTGCGCACAAATGGCCGAGGGAGACTGCATGTGAGGTGTTTTAAGACATTAGGCGGTGGGTGGAGGATGTGTGTGGAGGGGCGTGTAACACCCAGCACGTGTGAGAGTGATCTTCCGAGTCACAACAGCTTGGGCTTGAAACCTGTGCCTCAAACCTTGGGGATTCGAGACTCCCTGAAGCTGCCCATCTAAGTGGCGTTTTCTTTAGTGCGTGTTAGTTACACAGAGCAGTTGTTTTCATTTTGGTGCATTCACACATGTATATAACATACTTCCGTCATTTTCATACACACTCCCCCTTGCCCATGCTCAAGCACTTTTAGACAGGCATAATCATAACTTGCCTCTTGGAGCTGACGTGAGGATGAAATGCACTGTGTGTGGGAAAGACCAAGCACAGCACGGGCCATCTGATGGTTCATCAATATTGCATTGTTTAGAAAAATTGTTACTCTACACAGTATCACTCACTATCCTTATGACATCAGTCAAGTTAACGTAATCTCATCACTTCTGCTATTTGCTGCATGAAAGAGGAAGTTGAATCGGATAATCTGGTATCTTAAGATTCTTTGCATTTTTTTTTCCACTTTGACAAGTGATTCTTCCTTGTGAGAATGATAGTTTTGTGCATTATCTTCATAACCTTTTAGCTAACAGGACACACACACACACACACACACACACACACAGAGTATGGTTTAGATTGGTGACAGAGGACGCAAGCCTTTCCAAGACACAGCTTTACAACAGTCCAGAAAACAGTTCCGAAGCTGGGCACAGTGGTGTGTCACTGGTCCAGGAGTTCACTGCCAGCCCAGGCAACAGAACGAGACCCCATCTATTTGGAAAAAAAAAAAAAGCTTACTGTAGAGCGGGGTGGGAACCGGTGGTGGGTGTGCTGTAGTGGCTGTTTGTATCTTTGAAAGCTCTAAAAGTTTTGCCATCAGTGAGCTACAGGAATCTGGGTGCAAAAGATCCCTTGTACCTAGGACAAGCGGTGAGGCACAAAAAAGACCTTCCTGTCAGCCCATCATCTGCCAGATTGACCACATTCCTCCCCTGCCCTGAGGCTCTCTCCCCGCCACTGCAATTGCTTTGGCAGCACTCCAACCTGATGACAGGAGCTCCCACCAAACTCATTTCTTTAGGGCATTGATGTGATAAATGTTTTACATACGTTAATCTGTTCATTCATTAGTTGATAAATATTTATCAGATGTGAATTATATGCTAAATGCAATTCAAGCCCTAGAATTATAGCGATAAGCACGATAATATTTCTGCCTTGCGGAGGATTTATTTTGGTGAAGAATCTCAGGCAAAAGATTGATAAATGACTGATATTTTATTCTAATATAGATCAGTCAATGAAAAATAAAGCAGTAGAGATTGCTAGGGAATGCTGACTATGTTGGTTTTCTGGTAGGACCATTCTGAGGACAATCGTTTGAGTAGTGATTTGAATGAGAGACTGTCTCATAGATTTTATATATGTCCCTGTACATATGTAACAGATACCTATCTATATATCTATATCTATAGGTACATATACATCTGTGTATACATCACTGCAAATTAAGCATTGTTGTCTCTATTTTATAGATTAGTAAACTGATGCTTAGAGAAGTTAATAGAAAGCAGTAAGTAGCTGAACATCCATCTAATGCCGAGCTAACCAAACAAGAGTTGATTATTCTAATTTGCAAGAACTCTGGGAAGAAACAGCTACTGGTTTTGGTTAGGCAGTTCAGCGACATGTAGGCTAGTATATCTGTGATTTTCTCAGTCTTTTCCTCATGGTCTCAGTGTGGTTCCCACAGATCCAAAAAGCTTCACTGCATTCCACTTAGGATCAAGCTAGATTTCCCTCTTTCATCTGACTCTTCTCTCAGGAAAGATCGTATACACTACAAATTTCTTCCGAGGTCTTACTGGGGAGATCAGTGTTTCCTGGCCACTCCTGGAGGAAGTATTTTATTTTTTACCATTTCTATAGTGAAAGAAAGTAAAGGAGATGATGTGGAAATGAGCAGTGGGCTAATGTTTGCCTTGTCATAAATACATGGTCAAGATTCCTTGTTTCCTAAGCCAGGCCTGGCGCACAGCAACACTTTACTTCTCTAACCTCTCTTTATCAGATTCTAATGGAAGAGACTGTCAGAGCATCCAAAGGATATGACTAGTGTCAGTGATAGCTGCTGCTAAAATACTAGCGGCAGGGCCACACTGGCATTATTGGAAGTATGGGCATTTTGACAATATTGGTTCTGCCTATCCAGGAAGAGGAGATAGCTTTCCATTTTCTGATATCCTCTGCAATCTCCTTTTTCAGAGTACTATAATTTTCATTGTGGAGGTCTTTCACTTCCTTGGTTATGGTAATTATTAAGTATTTCATTTTCCTTGATGCTGTCATGGAAGGTGTTGTTTCCCTAATTTCTCTCTCAGTGAGTTTGTTGTTAGTGGACAGGAATGGTATCGATTTTTGAGTGATGACTTTGTATCCTGGTATATTACTAAATTTGGGTATTAGTTCTAAGAGACTCTTGGTGGAGTTTTGGTAGTCTTCTATGTAGGGGATCATGTCATCAGCAAATGTGTCATGATGATTTAACTTCTTCCTTCTCTATCCATATCCCTTTTATTTTTTTCTCTTTTCTTTTTGCTCTAGCTAATCTTTTGAGAACTATATTGAACAGATCTAGTGATAACAGATCTTTGTGTTCTTCCTGATTTTAGAGGGAAAGCTTTCAGCTTCTCTTCATTTAGTGTGACGTTGGCCATTGGTTTGTCATAGATGGCTTTTATCAGATTGAGATAAAAATCTTCTGTTCCTATTTTCTTTAGGGTTTTTTTTTTATCGTGAGTGGATGTTGAATTTTGTCAAAAGTTTTTCTGCATCTATTGAGATGATCATGTAATTTTTGTTCTTGCTTCTGTTTATATGGTGTATTAATTACTTCCTAATGCCACATAGTGTTTTAACGCTTGTAGCTAAATCTATAATAATGGCTAATTGGTTTCTACCACAAATGTCTAATGTTATAAGTGTTCATGAACATGTGTGGTGTGACCAAAATACACGGTGAATGCTGCTGCACTGCCTGCCATCCAACTGAAAGGCGGGGTGGTAAAAACACTGTGGTGTGTCCTCATCCACCGTGTTCCCTGGGATTCACAGTGTGTGACTTCTGGTTCTTCCCCCATGTCTAAAGGACCAGAAAAGGTAAACATTTTGAATTAGTTAAAGACATGGAAATATCCATGACAATGCAACAAAAGACACTCACGAATAAAGACAGATCTGCTTCAGAGAATGGCAAGAATGCTAAGTGTGTTTTAAACCAAGGGGGGTAATTTGAGGGAGATTAATAGCAATGTGCATTTTACTGCAAGAATTTTAAAAAATGTGAACATTGTATTTTTTATTATACATCATGTATTTATCTATAAACAGATGGTTAGTAGCACACTTACATTTTTATAAATATTATAAAATTACCCTCCTCCATTAGCAGTAATTTGTGAATGTGTTTCCTAATATTCTCACAAGCACCGCATATTGTATTTTTTTAATCTTTGCTAACAAAGACAAAATATTTAAATATATTTAAATTTGCATTTCTCCACTTAACAGTTATTTCAAGGATATCTTCGTGTGATTTTTGTTCACTGTATCTTTTGTCAATTACATCTTTAAAGTCTGCACATTTTTAAATTACGCTTTCTTGTGATGAAACTCTTTAGATATTATTAATATTAACCCTATGTATGTTACATGTGTTGCCAATCATGTTTCCTTTACTTTGTTCTTTATCTTTTAACCATTTTTACAGTATCTTTTGCCATACCAATTTTTAAATTATATTGCCAACTGGGCTGATCCTTTTAGTTTGTTTGTGGTCTTATTGCAATTCAAAGAACAGTTACAGTATGTGAAGTCTGATTATGCAGTCTTTCAAGTTGGAAATCTACTCTGAGTGGATCTTTGGCAACATGGGAGCTGGCTGAACTTGAGTAATTATCATTCTGTGGCTGATATTTACCCACACCCATTTGCAGTGCAGTCCAAGCCAAGATTTAATAACCCATAACCTATTTACACAGACTCTCTTGTTTTCTAAACATTTAAAATTAGTTCTAAAAGATGAATGGCTCATTTTTTAATATGGTCCCTTTGAATTTAGCTCTACCTTGAGAAGGTTTATACGGAGATCCAGGGGCTTAGGCCCAATAGCATAGGTGTTAACTTTTTGTGAAGTCTCATGCTTTTGCTCTTTCCAAATATGTTCTCTAATGAGTGAAAATATAGATTCAATTCATCTTGTCATTTGTGGTGAATGAAGCGGATTCCCCTTTCAAAATGAAGGGGATTGAGATAATGATCAGATGGGTGAAAAAAAGGCAAGCTTAGATATTTGTTCTTTCAATTAAATGTGCAAGTGGGTGAGGCAGTATGCACATATAAATGCATTTAAATGCACGTAATAAAGGGTGTAGAATCCATACTCATTTCTCTTTCTGTTATGTGTGTGTACTTTCAGATTCTCCAGGGCTGGCCTTGAATCCTGGCTTTTCTACTGATGAATTATGTAACTTCTCAGAGCCTCAGTTTCTTCTTCCCTAAAATGGGAGTGATGCTTTCAACTACAATTACCTAAAAATCACTCATTTTGTCGTTCCTGGCGTTCCTTTCACTGTCGATTGTAAAACCCTGAGTGATGTATTTCAACTCAGTACTCTCTAGCCTTAGGCACAGCACTATTTAAAAATCACAGAAGATGAAAGTAATGGAAGTGAATAAAAACTGAGTAAAACTCCCATTAATTTGGCATTTTATAAGCAAGTTCTCTCTGGCAATCAGTTCATGGTATCTGTTAAAGTAGTCCAACTTTTCATTTTTATTCTATTTTTTACATCTTAATCTTTCGTGACTTAAAACTGATGACATCTGAGTATTTCTCAAGCAGTTCCTACATATTTATGAAGAACAGTTAATCTGTGCAAAGGAAAGAGAGAAAAATCATAAAATTTTAGAGCTGAGTGACTTTCGGGCTCACGTACAGGAGAAGAAATTGAGACCCAGGCAGGTTACATTACTTGTACACCATCAAATATTAGTTGTAATGATAAAGAGTTACTGCTACAAAACTGTAATGGAACCAGGAGGTCTTGGGCTAGGGGTCCATCTAGGGTAGAGGTATAGGAGCAGGGTGTCTTTCTCTTTCATACACAGTCTTTGCCAGGGTATCATGGGCCATCTTAATGACCAGGAAGGGATTCCCATAGGCCATGGGGTATCCAGCAACATCAGGGACAAAAATAGGTGCAGTTCCCACTAGACAGCAGGTATCAGTGAGTTGCTGGATGCTAACTCTGGGAGGACAGTTCCTTGCTGGGCAGAAATGGGAACATTAGCCACTGTAGTCAGCACCTAAACTGAGCCTATTAGGCACCATGGAACTTGCCTGGTTCTCGGGAGTGTGAGGAATGAGATGTCCCACTGAGGATGGGAGGCCTCTGGAGATGGCCTCGTCAGTCCTTGTCATGGTGCCTTCATGGTCTGGTCCTCCTATCTTGGACCACTCTGACTTTCCCTCTTCCCAGCAGCAACCCCTATTTCTTTTCTTCCTCTCAATGACACACATCTGTTTCAGATCACAGTGGAGATTTCTTCCAACTGCACATCCTATCCCATAGCTCTTTTCTTTACCCAGGAGACCATCCATTCTCTGGGGCTGCAAATTGACCTTTCCTCATGGGCTCTGTCATTTTTGCTGTGTCATCTCTCCTGGAGGAAATAACTACAGAAGCAGAAAACCTCAGTGATTAATGAAGAAGGGCCAGGAGAGAGAAGAAAATTTTGAGACCGTAAACAATGTGTGGGTGTTCCAGCAATGTTATGCTGCCCTCATCAACACCAATATCCTCACCAACAGCATCATTTTGTGCAGTCACCACCATTGCCATGAAGAAAGGGCATTTACTGAGGACCCTTTGGGAAAGTACTAGCAAATATCACCAGTACATTATATCATTTTATTTCCCCGATTCTCTATATCAGTGATGGCAAACCTTTTAGAGCTTTCAGTGATTCAAACAGCCCACTGAAGCACGTGTGCCATAGGTTCACCACCGCTGCCCCGTATCTTTGGTCCTGTTTATGCTTTCTGTTCTGTGAGTGACGAAACTGGCACTTACAGGGGTCATATAGCTTGTCTAACACAGTGGTTCTTCATCAGTGACTATTTTGTCCTCAGGGGACATTTGGCAATGTCTGGAGATGTTTTGATTGTCATGAACGGGAAGGTCTTAGTGGGTAGAAGTCCAACAATGTGTAGCACAGGCCCCTCTAGCAAAGAATTATCCTGCTCAAAATGTAAATTCTGCCCAGGCTGAGAAACCCTGGCCTAACATGATACATTAACAAGTTGGTGGCAGTTTTATCATGAAGGACTAGTATTTTTCTCAGATGTGTTCAAAATATCCAGATAATCATGTGCTATTTTTTCATTAATCTGTTTATGAAATGAATTCTAGTAATAGATTTTCAAATGTTAAAGGCATTCTTTCATTCCTGGGATAAATTCTACTTAATCACAGCATGATACCATTTATATGAAAATTTTAAGCATACAAACCAATATGGTGTATTATTATGGATATTTATATGTGTATGAAAAGCATACAAAAACGAGCTATAGGAGAGAGATATGCACACCAATTTGAGAATAATGGTTTCTTCTGAGAAGGAAAGAACTCAAAATAATGGGAGGATTTATAAACAAGGTCTTACACCACCTAGTTCTTTAAAAATTTGTCTGAAGCACAATGTAGTCATTCATTAAATCAAAGGGTGTGTATGGGGATGCCAATTACATCATTTTCCATGTTTTTGGATGGTGGAAATATTGTGTTCGAAAAGAGAAATGAAAAATACAAATAGAACTACTATGATGTAAATGGTTAAATATGCAATGACTGATCAAGGACTCAGAGTTAGGTATCAGTCTCTGGAGACCAAGCTTGTAACACCCAGGCCATGCTGCTTTATCCGTGGAAGCCCTGCAGGACAGCTCAGAGTAACAGGAGCTGTTCTTGGCTGCAGGGCGCTGTTCTCAGCAGCTGACAGGGATCCACCGATCTGTTCTTACCAGTAACCTATGCAGCAGGGTGTTATTATCTTTATATTGTACGTGAAGACACTGAGGCACAGAGCAAGCATATATCATTTGGAATATGTTTGCTTACTTTCAGTTTTTCCTACCGTTTGCCAGCAGAGTGATCATCAGTTACGATGTACATGGACTGACCAAAAAGCACCCAGTGTGTGCAGTCGCTGGGTGTCTGCTGTCCTGGATACTGCTTTCTGCTTCGTCCCCCATTTTCATCAAGTGGCAAATCCTCCTTCACCCTCCAACCTGCCAGCGCATTCTCCCGACCATGCTGCTACCACTGTGTCCCTCTCAGTCACCCTCGTCTTTTACTTGCAGTAGCCTCTTGACAGCCTTCCCATGGCAGGTTTTGCCCCCTTTGGTTCATGTCCCCAGACCCTAGCAGTGTGATTGAAATGCAGATGGGCTCCCTGCCCCTCCTTCCCTGTGCTTCAGAGAAGGATGGAATAAGAAGGGTGGCTTGGGGGGCCGGTGAGATGGCTCAGCGGCTTAAGCGCCTGCCTGGCAAGTGCGAGGGCCCGAGTTCGACTCCCGGAACCCACGTATGTAAAAAGGGCCGGTGATATCACTCAGCAGCACGGGCGCCTGCTGGTGCACGAGGTCCTGAGGTCGACCCCCAGTACCCACCAAAAAAAAAAAAAAAAAAAAGAGTGGCTTGGATGTAGTTCAGCAAGATCTAACCTATCAGCCCCAGTTCTTGTGAATCTTCCTGGTGCTTTCTTGTTGCCGGCCTGAGCATTCCGTTGCTTCTAATGCAGGGAAGCATTGCAGCAGCACTCCATCCCCATGGCATCCAGGGCTTACACTCTGCGGGTGGATTCCTGCCCTCCATTTAGCATTCCCAACAAGATTTCTCTCCTTGGGAAACTCCTGTCTCTTCCCAACTTGACCTGTCCCCACTGCTATACATTCTCACTGAACTCCATGATCACTCTTAATTGTACTCAGAGGTTTACTTAAACAATGAATTTATGTAATTAATGTGTGGTAGGATATAAATACCATAACGCTAGCCCCAGCCTGTTTCATTTGTTGCTGTATCCTCAGGGCATTACATAGTATCTGGCATGTCATGGGCTTTCAACAGACTTACACTGAGTAAATGAAGGAATAAATGAGTGAGAGAATGTTTTTCTGTGCTAATATGGAGACTGGAGAGGAAGAAGACTCAACTCTTCTACCCGCTGTGGCCTCAGTGTGTTTCTTACTTCAGTCATGGTGTATGAACCTGGAAGGATAAGCCTTAGTGTGGTCACAGAGGAAGGGAGGCATCAGGTTGCTACCACGCATGGAAATATGGGATCCAAATGGAGCAGGCAACCAAAAAGTGAAGAGAAACTGAAAATCATAGTGGGGGTTTTCATTGACAAGATAACTCCATTTAAGTGGCCAGAGTAGACTCATCTCTGAAAAGAATAGAAGATGGCCTAGTAGTCCACTTGTATTTTATATTCCATTGTCAAGACTGTTGGTTTCAAAACACTATCATGAATAAAAATCATATTTGTGTCAGCTAAAAATGCAGATTCTAGTGTATCTCTACAAGCCCATTCTGAATCATTGGTTTTGGATCCTGGCTCAAGAATCACAGTACATACTGGTTAAGGATGGGGCAGAAGGGGTGGAGAAAAGCAAAAAAAGGAAAGGGCATGTGAAAATCCTTGAGGTATTACAACCTTTTGTACTAACAAAAACACAGTTCATAGTGAAAATCTTAATGAGGTGTGGCAACTGTGCCACTGGATTACCTTAGGCAGGAAAGATTATGCAGTGTTATTACGCCAAGAAATGTGTTAAGTAATCCACAGGGCCTGGTGGCTTTTGCTTTTAACCCACATTTGGCACAGATTAATGCTGAATTTGTTTCCCTTGTTTAAACAAACTTAGCCCTCAGTAGACACAAATGCAAACCCTGGCCTTTCATGCCAATTTCTTCTTAATTAAGTTCTAAACAATAGAAATTATTAATCCCCAAACCTGTAAGTGTAGGTATTTTGTGCTGTTGTTACAAAATTAATCTTTGGGAACAGAACTGTTTCTTTAGTGAGAATGTAGGAAGGGATGAAGGCATTAAAAAAAAGCTAGTGTGGAAAATTGGGGAGCTACAAAGCTGCCCTAAAAAGATAGCATATTTACAGCTAGAAAATCTCCACTCAAAGACCTGGTTAAAAAACTGGCCTCTCTGATGACCAGTTAGATCATAAAGCTGGCCTGGTCCCAGTTTCATTAGCATGTAGCACAGAGCTTCTCCTAGGGGACTTGTATTTTCTTAGTCATGCAGTGCTTCACAGCTGGGCTGAAAATGCTGCCACATTATTTTTGAATGCAAGAAAGTTGTGATGCAGACTCTCCCAGGATTTTAACTCTCTTGCCTGAACAGATTGACACAACAACAGATGGTTCACGTTGGATCGTTGCGACTACCTTGGATATTAAGGACCAAATTCCTGGGAATAACAATGAGTGCATTAGGCTTTGTAGACAAGTATTTAATATCCATACAGCTGCGACAAAGACTGAAATCTGTAGTAGAGCTACAGGGAACACAGTGCTCGGCACATGGCAGTGCTCAGTAAATGCCTGAGGTACAAGATGGATTAATTGCCACAACTCACCCATCTGTTCTTCCACTTCTTGGTTGTCAGGGATCCATTTCCCTGGGAGCCTATTCTGAGATGGAGATTAGTATGCAAGATTTTATTAAAGAGAACCTTGATAAATACCATGGGGATCAATAAGTATGGGGGGACTAAATGGGTGATAAGGTAGGACTGTGATACAGTTGCAAGAAGCTTCTGCTGACCCCACGGGTACTGTGAAGCTGGATTGATTCTCTGTAGTTATTTTTACTTGCGATGAGGATGCTAGCCTTTTACACCCCTGCCGATACCAGTCGTTCAGCGGAGACTGGCCATTCTCAGAGAAAGCTGACATCCGAGGGCTGTGTGTTGGGTGCACCCCTGGGAGCTGAGTGAGTAAATCCTTCCTTCCTGAAAGTGGGTACAGGTAGTACCCATCCCAATGTGCTCTGTGTTAGTATCGCGGTACTTCTAGAGCTGGTGCAGATGACAGTGTGTTATGGAGTGAATGCTTATGTTACCTCAGAATCCTTCTGTTGAAATTCTGTCCCTCAAGGTGAGAGTATTAGGAGGCAGAGATTTGGGTAGGTAATTAGGTCCTAAGGGTGTAGCTCTTACAGATGAGATTAATACCTTTAACAGGGGATAAAGAGATCTGTGCTTTCTCTGCAAAGTGAAAATAGAAGAAGAATTTAGCTGTCTACAGAACAGGGTCCAGAACAGACCCTTCACCAGAAGCCAACAATGCTGGTGCCCTTGATTATACCATTTAGCCTTTATTTAAAAAGTGATACCAAACTCATTTTTATTTGGTGGGAGGATACAAGAATAAGTTTTCCAATGAAACTTACAAAAAATGAGATAGTTTCCTTAGAATATGCTGGCCCCATATACTGGGCATGCTGGGAAAAGGTGATCTTTACGCTGGCCACTTGGAGGGGACTAGCCATAAGAAGAGCATGATCAGTGGTCCTAAGTGAGGACCAGCTGAGCACCACGTGGAAAGCCAGTGAGTTCAAATCACAAATCTAAAGGGTAACAAACCCGGCTGAAGCTGGATCCTCTGTCCATCTCTGGAGGTTTCTGTCTAGCTTAGCAAACAGTTCTGGAAGCTGAAGGAGGCCATCTGCAAGGTGTAGTAGGTAGAAGAGAGGGGATCCAGCTGGGAAGGTTTGGAAAAGAGGACCTACACATGAGTAGGAAGACTAGCAAGAGCAAGGAAGGGATGAGCTTTGAGGACTGACCAAGGTGGAACAAGCTGATGAGAAGGGATTCTCATCAGGGCCCTGGAGAATATATCCAGAAGGCCACATAGGATCCCAGGCTCGAGAACACAAGGCGGGGTCCAGACATGTCCCTTGTGGGCCTGAGCTCAAAACGCGCTCTTAGTCATGGGCCTAAGGACTGCAGACTTCCATTTCAGAATCCATGGTGTGGAAGTTCAGATGAAGGAGGCTGCTCAAAAGCTGGGTTTAATCATGATGTTCCTGTTTTCCTGTGGCGTTTACTTACTTTTTTGAATTTTTCTGTTATTCTTTATCACACCAGTTTTACTTAATGTTTAGAAAGATCTTTTGGTGGTTCCCTCTGTGTGATTGCCCTTTACTGATCCTATTTCTTAGTGCCTACTGACTGCCGACTTCCGCTTACCATCTCCTTCCGCAACACAGCACATATCCCAGCTGCTGCCTTCCTGGTCCTTTCCCCTGCCTTGCCTGGTCTTTGCACCCATGTCTGAGAGGAATCTGCGCTTTGCCTAACTTTCCTGTGCCCTGTGCATCCTAGGGGTCCACCTCAAGCCTCTGCATACTTCTGAATTTCTTTGTCTCTTGTATTTGGTAATCTATCATATACGCTTTGGCTCTGTTTATGATTTCTTTCACATTCTGCCTCAAAGAGAGGGAAGCCTTTCAGAAGGGAAAAACAGGGTTTTACTTCTTTCTTAGCATCTAGGATGGATGGATTGTTCTAACCAATACCAGCTGTCTGGATAGAATCAAGGATAGAAGAAGGACACTAAAGGACACGGAGGACCCTGAGGCTTTCACTACTGCTTGGCTCCTCTTCCTGTCAGTATGAGTCTCCCAAGTGTCTCTTCTGCCTTTAATCCTAAACTTAACACCTCCTTTCGCTTTCTTTCCCAGTCCAAATTATTAGCTTGCCCTGTCTTCTCTCTGATACCACCTTATTCTTACCTTTGCAGCCATCAATCACAATGTATAACAATCCATTTATTTTTGTCTTTTTAATGTTTAACTTCTGTTTCCCTTCTGACTTTCAGAGGCAGGAGGGCAGGACTTTGTCAGTTTATCCGTGTGGAGCATTGTGTCTGATCCGTGTCCACTCGTATTACATACTTGGATAGATAAATGACATGAAAGCAGAATTCAAAATAATTCTTGCCTTGGTAAGTATATTAACATTAGAAAATTTTCAGTTGCTGATTTTGTAGGGTATTGCAGCTTTCTGTGAATGGACCAACATAATTCCATTTGGACACACTAAACACTCTTCTAATCCTGATAGTCTTGTTGATACTATTGGGACCAGTCTGGTTTAATATTCCCCAGAAATCTGAACTCTAAACACTCCTCCTTGCTACCCTTCCTGTATCCCCACCTTTGACTCCCAGCATGTCTTCATTGTCATTTTATGGGTAATTAATGATGCTGTCCATAGAAGTATGTTTTAGACAGGTTTCCCAGTCAGTAGAGTAAATGTAGAGACCCAATTACCGCATGCCTGAACTCTGAGCTTGCCTTTCAGACCTTTGCTACACCACTGCCAATGAGTGATGTGGTGCAAGCTATTTTCTAGTGTTAATGCTTTTTTTGAAATTATGATAGTTTCTATCTCCAAAGTGTTTCCAATGCTGGCAATTTAGATTGCACTCTGAAGCAGTGGATGTGTGGCTGAGTTTTGGTGTCTCATTTCTACCTTGGATAGAAAATCCCCAGTGCAGAATCCTGGAATCTTCTGTAGGCAGGTTTCACTTTACTTACTTAAGTGTTTATTTTTTTTTTCATAGTGAGGAGGAAAGAAATAGGCTGCTAAACAATTAGTGAGATATTACTTGCATTTAAAAAATCTTTTTTGTTTTCGCCAGTGAGATAGCTCAGCAGCATAAGCTCCTGCCCAGCAAATATGAGGTCCTGAGTTCGACTCCCGGAACCCACATAAAAGCTCTTTTGTTTTAAAGTAATTCAAACTTTTAGGTTCACATAGGAAACAAACACCCATCATAGCAGTGATGACAATAGTGTAGTTTTCTCTTCTTGGCACCCAGGGACACTTGGCTCTAGGACTCTCTTTAGATACCAAAGTCTTCAGATGCTTAAGTTCCTCTTATAAAATGGCATAGTATTTGTGTATAACCTATACACATCGTCCCATTTTTAAATTATTTCTAGATTATGTACAATACCTAATACAGTGTAGATGCTAAGAAAACAGTTGTCATATTTTATCAAGTGATAAGGACATGTTAGATTCAGATTCACTTCTTGTTCAAATATTTTCAGCATGCTCTTGGCTGAATCTGCTGATGTGGAAACCATGGACTAGAGAGCCAACCACTGTTACTAAATATTTTTTGTGTTAGCGAGCACTGCATAAGCGCGCCTATGTATGTTCAAGAGCCTTTGAATAACCCTGTTTTACTGATAGGAAAGCTAAATTTCAACAGTTAAGTATCTTACTTATGAGCTGTATGAGCTGGGACTAAAACACAAGTTTCTTGGACTCCACAGATTTCACAGTATGTTTTTTTCTGTTATACAAAACTCCTTAGCTGAAATTCTTGGCTGAAATTAGTGTATCAGAAAGAAAGCTGCTACAGGGACAGGATTTTTCTCAGGTTTTTACGGAAGGATCCTGGTAAAGATGTGAAAATTACATTTTAAAAGGATGTCAAATTTGAACTGATTTTAGTTTTGCCATATGATAAATCAAATAATCAATAACCCAAGGGGCCGGTGAGATAGCTCAGCGGCATACGCGCCTGCCTGGCCAGCGCGAGGGCCCGAGTTCGACTCCCGGAACCCACATACAAAAAAGGGGCCGGTGATATCGCTCAGCGGCACGGGCGCCTGCTGGCACGCGAGGTCCTGAGGTCAACCCCCGGTACCCACAAAAAAAAATAATAATAACCCAAGTATCACATTAGAAATGTCTAAAATTGTGGACACCATATGTTTCTAGTCGAGTTTTTATGGAAATCCAGAGTTTCTGATACCTTATGCAGCCTAATTCTTAGCCCTTTTATTGATAACCCTCTAATCTGTAGCAGGTGCCTGCTATTCCAATCGTAAGTGTCTGTAGATAAACATGCCGTGACCTTCTTCACCAGTGTATTCGGTCCATTTGTCAGTATCATTAGGGTGAACTTATTTCTATCTTCAGAAACATGAGCTGTCTCTCCTCATATGAAGATGCTGCTGGCTTAATCACAACAATGCCTCTTTGCATTTATAAAACATTTTCCATTTTGCGAACAACAGTTACATACTTAGTTTTCATTTGGTCCTCCGAGTCAAGCAAAACAGCAATTTATTCATTTATTTACTCAGCAAATATTCATTGTGTCTCCTGTTTGCATTAAAGTATCGTTTCCACTTTGTAGATGAGTAAACCGAGCCTTAGAGGGAATAAATCATTTTTTCTCTGCATCTCTCAGTCATAAAATGCCAAGTTTAGGGCTTTTTCTGAACCTGCGAATGATCTGATGTTTAAAGGGTGGGCTCTGCACTTCTTTTCCTAAGCTATAGGTAAAAACAATAAAAACTAACAGCTCACAGGAGCACCTTGGATATCATTTCACATACATAACAATTTTTATAATCACTGATCAACAAATTTTATTCCTTTCCTTTTGAAGCATGATGTGTGTTTTTATTTTCACTGCGGAAACTCTTAGAAAGGTTCTCAAAAAGCCTCACAATGCAGTCATCGCCTACTTCTTCAGCTTCAGTCCATGATTGCAGCATTTCAGTTTTTCACGCTGCTGTGTCCTTCTTACTTCAAGGTCTTTGTGCGTCTCTGCCCCCAAAGCCCTGCCCTCTCCCACCCCTCCCACCTGTACTGCAGACCTCAGCTGGAGTGTCAGTCCTTCTTGAAGGTTTTCACTGACACATTCCACCACCAGGACCTCTGTTACAGACCCTCTTGGTGTCAAACACTCCCCCTACATTTTAATGATCACATTCTGCCATTACATATGTATTTATGTTAATGTGGTTGAGTATTTTTCTCTCTAGCTGGACTAAAAGCATGGGACCAGATGCCTGTTTTTGCTCATCACTGGGAGCTTCACTCTTGTAAACGTTACCACCATGTGTTTGACCAGAATAGGTGAGAGACTTCAAAAATAGATTATATATATATAAGATGGTTAAGATAGATACACTACCATTTTTACTTAGTTCATTGAAGAGTAAGGTTTGTGCCAATAATGTTTGGACAATTGAATGCTAATGTCTGGTGTCCTGAATAACTAACTTAAAGATAGTAATACATAATGTATTAACCATTGTTACCCTCCTATTATGTTGGTTTGAAAATTTGTTCTTCTTTTGATTTGTTTTGTTTTTTCTTCTCTTTAAAATAAAAAAAAAATAGATACTGGGTAGAAGAATTGAAGTAAGACCCAGCAATATTGGAACTTTACTATTCCTGGGTTAGTTGATCAAATGCTGTATTAGTTTTCTGTTTCCCTTTTTTTTTTTTTTTTTTTAATGTGGGTACTAGGAGTCGACCTCAGGACCTTGTGCTTGCCAGCAAGTGCTTGTGCTGCTGAGCGATATCACTGGCCCTTTTTTTTTCCTTTTATGTGGATACCGGGGGTTGAACTCAGGACCTTGTGCTTACCAGGCAGGCACTTATGCTACTGAGCTATCTCACTTCTATTTCTGCAGTAACAAATTACTATGCATTTCATGGGTTGTAATAATACTTATTTATTTTCTTACTGTTTCCATGGGTCGGAAGCCTGGTCTTTGGGGCAGTTTAGCTGCGTGTTCTTCAGGAGAGGAAAGTCAAAGTGTTGGTAGGCCTATGCTCTTATCTAGACAAATATCTGCTTCCAGGCCTAATCATGTTAGTAAATTTCAATGGGTGTAGTTTCTGGCTATTGGCCAGGGTCTGCAGTCAGCTTTTAGTTCCTAGGACCCACATGTCTTAAACAGTGGTCTTGAATTTTTCTTATGTTTCAAATGCCTTGCTTTCTCTTTCTGCCTTAACTTCTAACTTATTTCCTCCTTTCCTGTAATAATTTTGTGCCACCAAGATATTCTAGAATAGTATGGACATAGCCTAGGGATTAGAGAGTGGACATTATTGTGCTACTGTACATCCCCAGTGTCCATCCATCTGGGCAGTGCTTACCTTGATGAAGAGGGTGGTGCATTGCCCCCTGCATGGGTTCCCTCCTTCACTGCTGCAGATGCCATAGAATTTGGTATATGGGTTCTGTAGAAATGGAGCTAATGAAATTGGGGATGCATGGCCTCAAACCATTTAAAATAATAGCACTCTCTCTCCATTACTTTTGAGTAGTAGCAGTTCACATTAATGCACTGGTTCCCCGGGGAGGAGTGCTGATTGAATCAGGTTCACAAAATGGACAGAGGAGGGCTGTGTGTTTCATGGCGGACCGCTGCCAGCCTCGACAGATGACTGTGCCTTTGGAGTTGCCCCTCACTTGCCTGCCCTGTGTTCCTCCTTCCATAGCAATGCCTGCTCTTGGGTGTTTGAACGAGGCAACAGGCTTACTCTAGTCTGTAGCAGGGGATCTTTTTACGCTGCACACCTCCGAATTTCCTCCTTGAGCTTTCAGGCAAGAGCAGAATACCAAGGAACTACGGGCAGTAACAATTTCAGAAAAAAAATGCAGGTAATTCTTTCTTATTTTTCTATTGATTTTTTTTTTTGTGGGTACCGGGGGTCGACCTCAGGACCTCGTGTGCCAGCAGGCGCCCGTGCCACTGAGCGATATCACCGGCCCTTTTTCATGTATGGGTTCCAGGAGTCGAACTCGGGCCCTCGCGCTTGGCAGGCAGGCGCATACGCCGCTGAGCCATCTCACTGGCCCTGATTTTGTTAATTTCATTTGGTATTAATTACTTCAGTCCTCTGTTCACTTCCAGTGTCTTATGGTCAAATATATAATGTTTGAAACATTTTTTGATGATTGTGTCTAGGTCATTTTACTCCTACATTGCTTTATTCCTGGAGACCGTGTACTGTACTCCCTTAAAACTTCCATTTTCAGGTCAGTAAGGAAAATATTTTGAAGGTTCTTCTGATCCTAAACATTTTCAGCACCTCTTAGCATAGTAAAGGCACCAGGTTTTACTAAACTGGTTTTACTTTGACCGCACTGGAAGTCTGTGTGACCCCTGATTCCCATTTGAGGAACCAGGGTTCAGGGAGGTTCTTGGAAGTGGTGAGAGCATTAAGTGTGTGAGGTTAAGGATGCTAAAGAAGTGTAAGAGGATTCCCGGAAGCCTAGTGTGAGCCGGCATCAGGCCCTAGAGGATTGGTGCATGGATCCAGTTCCCCGGAAGAATGGTGTACCATTTTCAGCGATAGGGGAGATGCGTGAAAAGTTGTGGTGCAGCTTGGGAACTGATCTTGTACAGAGGTGTAGAAAGAAGGATGAGCTTCAGGCTACAGTGTTGTCTTTCATCTCTATGGAAAAGAAAAACTCCCTACAGCCTGATTCAGGGAAATAGGTCCGTGCACTTTCCTTCTGAGACCGCCTTCCCCAGCTATCTCTTCAAGGCTTGTACAGTGTTCATTGGTGACTTTAAGGTTGTACAGTTTTACATGAGATCACAGTGATAATTTGTTGATAATTTACCATATACAAGGGCCTGCAGTAGGCTTGGGGGCTCGTGTGTGTGTACTGTGAGTATGAGCCACGTTTCCGACTGGAAAACTCTTATGTAACTGTTGACAGAAGGGCTGGAATTCTGTTTCTCCTTCAGACAAGGAGAATGACTGTACGAATGACTGTCTAAAGTCATATGATGTCCCATTAAGAGCAGAATGCAGCTAATCCTTATTCCCTTTCACTGATGTCATAGGAAAAAGCAGTTTTGGATGACAGGGGGAATTAGCTGAGTCTTTATAAAGGACTTGACAGAAATAGTTAACCTCCAAAAACACCATATCCTCATAATTTGAAATTTCATTTATTAATATACTTCCCAAACCCTTTTTTCTAAGTTAATGACATTTAACAGCCCTTTACCCTGGCAATCTTGAGAACTCACAGTCAAGCTTCCAATTTTTTCAACCTTACAGGTTTCACTGGGTGTCTAAGTTTTATCTTTCTACCTCCAAAATATCTCTAATGTCTACCTTCTTCTCTGTGCTCTGGTATCACTGTCCTAGTTTGCGACCTCATTAGGCTTTGCCTGGTTTATAGAAATAACTTCCTAATGGTTCTTGTAACTCACATTTTCTACCAACCACGGCCCATCTCCCATTCTGCCACCAATTATCCACCTAAAACAGAGACCCAATTATGTCACTTCTTGCTTACCGTCTTTCAGAAGCTGCTCCTTTGTCAGAGGGATGCAGCCCAAACTACGGTGTGGCATTTGTAAGGCCCTTTACCATGCGGCCCCAGCCGGGCCTTTAGTTCCACTGCCTGCCGGTTCTCACAGCTCGCGCTTGTCTGTACTCCCTCCGCCATCTCTGCGGAACGCTTTCCCCCTAAGTCTGTACCCAAAGTGTCTCAGTCTCTGTGTCTGTCTCTTCTCTCTCTCCCTCCTTCCTTCTTTCTCTCTCTCTCTCCTTCTCTCTCTCTCTCTCTCACACACACACACTCACAGACTATTCATGTTTCAATTTCTACCTCAGATGTGGCTTCTTCGAGACCCTTCTCTGGTTTTTGTTAGCTTTTTCTCACACTCATTGCTTCCCTACACTTAGATAGTGTATGTCCTAGTGTATGACAACAATAATGATGATGACAACTCCTATGAACTGACCTAGTGTCAGGTCCTACGCACATCTCAACTGCGTCGTCTCTCTATCCTCCCATCTGCCTTAGGAGATTGGTGTTATTCCCCCCTTACACATCAAGACCCAGGCTCGGAAGGAAGGTCAGGGACTTTTGTAAGCTCCACGATAGTTAAAGGGCAGAACGTGAGTTCAAACCCGGATCTTTTTGACTCAGAGCATAAATTATTTATTGTTGCTTTTCACTGTTTTCCAGAGTATGATAATAGGAAAATTTTCTGGCAATTGGACTTTTTGGTGAAAATGTCTCTCCCCACCATGAGTTCTGAGACCTTGATTTCCTCGAACATTTAAAATACTGTCAAAGCCATGTAAATAGAGTCTTTTGATTTTTTATTTATTTGATCGATACAGTCTATTTGTGGTATATAACATGGTGTTTTATGTATGTATATATTGTGGAATGACTAATGTGAGGTAATTAACATATCCATTACCTCATGTTATGGCTTGTGTCTAGATGTCCCCCAAAACCTCATGCAGTCGTAGGTGGGGCTTTTTCAGAGGTAGCTGGATCTAGAATGTGTGGCACTGGGATTGATTCATGGTGCAGTGCTAGGCTCAAGGGCACTAGGATTTAGGGTGTCAGTGCTCCCCACTCTAAGTAGATATAAGGGATAGAAAGAGCTGTGGTTGTCCCTTGTTGCTTTGTTACCTTCCGCCCAGCATGAACTATTTCTTCTCTGTGATCCCTGTCTGGTGTGCAACCATGCCTTGGAACCAACCAGTTATGGGCTGAAACCTCTAACGACTGTGAGCTAAATAAACCTTTCCTCCTTTAACTTTGGATGCCAGATATTTTGTCTCAGCAATGAGAGAGAAGTAACTAAGATACCTCAGGTACTTAGATTTTTTTTTATAATGAAAGCATTGAATTTCTATGTATAGACAATGGGCTACTATTCATCTGTAAGAAGTATTTTCTGTCATTTGCAACAACATGGATGACCCTGGAGGATATTATGTTAAGTGAAATGAGACAGGCACCAAAAGGGAGGTATCGCATGCTGTCCTTCATTGGAGCCTAAAAATGTCAAGCTTGCGCCAGGCAGGGTGAGACACACCTGTAAACCCAGCACATTGAGAGGTTGAGGCAGGAGGTGATCAAGGCCAGACTTGCAACTTAGCAAAGCCCTATCTCAAACAGTCAATCAATCAATCAATCAATCAATAAAAATAAAATATCAGGCCCAGAGATATAGTCAGTGGCAAAGTGTGTGCCTCGCCTTTGTGAGACACTGGATTCAATCCCCACTACTGCAAAACCAAATAAAATGTGAGACTCATAGAAGCCAAAGGTGCTGCAGATAATCACATCCATTTTTAAAGCATGGGGGAGAAAATGGGAGTGATGCCAGCCATATCATTTCCTTTCAGTGGAAAAATAAAACTGTTTTCATGCACGTAGGTCCAGCAGACATCCACCCATATCACCTTGGCCAGCACCAGGCCCTAGGTTGCTCTGTCAGGGAGATCTGGAAAGTGTCTCTCTTACCCACAGGCTCACCTTGATGGGGGACAGCTTCTGCTAGTAAAAATGAGGAGGAGCTAGGTCATAGGCGGGTAACTAGTAGAGGCAACCACAGCATGTGTGTTCTTCTCAATTGGTCATATTGACTTTAGGCTACAGTTTCTATCAGGTTTTGTTTTCAAATGTTCTACTGTCCAATAAGAAGATTGATATTCAATATGATCAGAAATAAAATGACTCATATTTTCAAACTTAAATGATGTTTGTAGGAGGTAAACATAAGCCATAATTAGTAACTAGACAAGTTATTTAAATTCTTTAAATTTCAATTTCCTCCCTTATTAAAATGGGAAAGAAAATAATGATATTCTCTACTCTCTCCTGAAATAGGGAAGTGTTTGAAGGGAACATGAATGAGTGGTGAGGAGGAGGGGAAAGGGAAAAAAGTTGAATAAAGATATGCCATATATAGGAACCTAATAACTTAAATTAATGTATTTTATGCCATAACGTGAGCTAAATTAATAATGTCAACAAGAATGAAAAATTGGATAGAGGAATTGGAAGAGAAAGACAAGTGAAGAAAGGGGAACAGGATTAAAAAAAGGAAACAAGCTGTAGTATGTACATGTAATCACTCCCCAAGCTGACTGTAAACTGCATGTACTGCAAACATGTACTAATGAAATTTTTAAAAATGATGTTATCACAGGATTCTTGTGAGAAGTATATGAAATAATACATGTTTGCCCAGTACACAGGAAGCATTCAGGAGATCTACCTTCGACACATTCTAAGTGTTATCATTTTTGAGAAGCATCTGGTTTTTTTTTTTTCCAGTTGGCAGTGGGAATTTTATCCAAGAAAGGTGGAACCAGTGGGTCTATCTGCTCCTTTCCACTATTAAAGATGTACACTGGGGATATTATAGCTCAGTGGCACAGCACCTGCCTGGCAAGCACAAGGTCCTCAGTTTGACTCCTGGTACCAAAAAAAAAAAAAAAAAAAAGAATAATATCATTATTAAAGATATAGGAATATTAAGGATTTACACATTGACCATCCACCAATATACTCGTTTCTTCCTCCAGTGAGATTTGGAGCTTTTATCACTATTTTGTCATTTTTTTTCTTAGTGTATGCTTGCAGTACATGAAGTTCACATTCATCTTAGGGAGTGGGAGTGGGTACGTGTACATAACACAACATGATTCTTTTTTAATTTTTTGACCCATTTACCCTAAGCAAAATTCCATCTGAGGACTTGCAGCATAAGGGAAGCACACTGAAGTTAGTTGCTATTCCTTCAACTCAAGGGGTGATGAAATTTTGTATAAATAGTCAGGTAATAAGTATTTTTTACATTGCAGGCTATATAGTGTCTGTCAGTACAGCATCAACGTAGCCACAAACAATATATTGTACTAAATTTCCACTCTACATATATTCCACTAAAACTTTATTGATGTTCACTGCAATTTTAATTTTATATACTTTTCATGAGTTTTGAAATGTTATTTGTGCTTTATTTTCAACCTTTCACAATTGAAAATTGGGTGAGGTGGTATTCACCTGTAGTCCTAGCTACTTCCGGTTGAGGCAGGCTTGAGCCCAAGAGTCCATGGCCAGCCAGAATAATATAGGAAGACCCTGTCTCTAAACAAAAGAATGAGCTGGAGATGTAGTTCAATGGTGAAGGGCTTGTCTAGCATGCACAAGGCCCTGGGTTCAATCCCCAACACTGTGAAAAAAAAAATACTATCCTTAGCCCATAGACTATATAAAATAGGTGACTAGTTCATTTGGCCTTTGGGCCATCTTTTGCCAACATTTGTTTTAAATTTATGTCATTCTCTTCTTTACTATCATACTAGGTTAAATTTGTCATTTATTCTCTTACCCTTGGAAGCTGCTTTCCAATCAAAGACTGTATTCAAGCAATGCCAAGTGGAATTTTAGTATGCAAATTACCAATGCCTATTATTGGAAGAATAGCACAGGACTCAGAGGCAGTGAAATTTATTTTGCATTCTGTAAATAGATAATATAGCTTTAAATAAACGTAGTTCAATGTAATTAGGATGCCCTCAGCTTATGAGGAAGCAAGAAATAACATACCTTCAAAATGTGTTATTCACTGAAGGCCAGACTTCAAGAAGAAGAGGAACTACTCGCCTATATACTTCCCCTAGGGATGAACAGCAGTGATTGATATTCTAAATAGACATCAATCATCTTGGAGTAGAGGATCAAACCTCCTTAACCCACCCCTTCCAGGAAAGTCCTTTTCTGTCCCGTGTGTGCTTGCTACATGACTTGCTTCCCCATTTTGATCCCCATTTAATCAATATTACCCAAGCAACTATACTGGTAATCTTACTGGTTGGCCATAGTTTTATTCCACCTCACACCCATCCTATGATTTTCCATTGGATCAATATTACCTAAGTGCCTATACTTGTCATTGTATTGATTAATTATAGTTCTGTCCCACCTTAAACCCACCTCACCTCATGGCTTTGCTCAATAAACACCCTTGAGAAGTGGGGCTGGTGGGCAACCCACTTTCTAAGTTCCCTTTAGTGCCTCTTAGAAGCTTTCTTTCTCCCAATAAATTCCTCCTACTCTTAAAAAAAAAACCAAAAAACAAAAAACAAAAAACCTTGGTGAGCAAGATTCGTGTGATCGGCCATGCCAACAACCCTGTTTCCTCTCATCACTACCAGGCCATGTAGAATACAGATCTGAAACACTGTTGCATATTTCCCAACATGAGAAACAATGATTTGACTTACAGAAGTGTACCAGGAATAAATAAGTGCCAAACTGATAGCTTGAGAATAAAAATGAGACCATGTGTTTTCCTTTTTTTTCCTTTTCTTCACTCTTCCAAACCAATTACTCAGGCCCCACCACCACTTCTGGGCGGCAGCTTGGAAGCCTTGAAACTCATTGTGTCAAGCTGAAGATGAGAGAAAGCAGCTGTCAGAGCCAGTACTGATGCCTGTGAATTGTTTCCATGCAGTGAAAACAGCATGCTTCCAAACTGCCCAATTGAGAGGGTTTGCTGTTTTTTAAACTAAGGGTTCTGAGCAGCTCTGAGACAGTGTTATTCTCCCCTAAGCTGCTTTGTACAAAAATATACCTGCTTTATTCTTCCTAAAGATACAACAATGCATTTAGTGTCAATAATGCTACTGAAACAAGGCGACCACAGAATTTCTGAATATGACATACGGAAATCTAAAAAACTATCAGTGCTTTTTTATAAAGATATACCAATCCCTGGTTATTCTCTTTCCATCAGTTCTACATAAGGAAAACGCACGCATGATCTTCTGTGATCCTATAGACAGTAGTCATATTTCAGGGAAACTATGGGATTTCCGTATGAATCAAAGATGAAAGTAAGACTGAACCTTGCAATGAATGCATGAGTTATCATTTATTTGTTGACTTCTGTCCTTTCTTAGATTAGAACTTTTCTACCCTCTTTTTTTTTTTTTTTTTTTTTTTTTTGTGGGTACCGGGGGGACGACCTCAGGACCTCACGCGCCAACAGGCACCTGTGCCGCTGAGCGATATCACCGGCCCCTTTTTCGTATGTGGGTTCCGGGAGTCGAACTCGGGCCTTCGCGCTTGCAAGGCAGGCGCTTAAGCCGCTGAGCCGTCTCACCGGCCCCTTTTCTACCCTCTTAACCCCATAGCTTTGCTGTATTTCCAGTCTATATTTAAGGGATCTGCCTCATTCAGTAACTGCTAACATTTATTGAATGCTAACTATGCCAAGCACTGCATGCATTGTATCGTTTAAGTCTTACAGCAAACCTTTGTGATAAATACTATTAATTAATCCCATTTTCCATTTGGGAAACTGAGCCAACGTGGTTGAATAATTTACTGGAGGCAATGAAGAAGACATCGTCCATGTTGGTGGATGTGATTGTCTTCTGCGTTCTTAACCATAGTCACACTCAATCTGCTAAACTTCTTTCCCTAAGCCAGGAGTTCTGAAACCTGAGCATGTCTCAGTCACCCAGAGAGTTATAAAACCCATGTCCAGGATTCACGATCCAGTAGTGCAAGGTGGGACCCCAGAATCAGCATTTGATCAAGTTCCCTGGAGAATGCTAATGCCCCATGCTTCAGGCTTACACTTTGAGACATCTCTGAAGTCCATTATTCTCTGTTTTTTGATATCCATGCAAATGCTTTGAAGGTATAAAATATAGCCTATGTATAAAGCACTATTCATTTTAGAGCAATGTCTGAGCCACACGAATGCCATTTCATAGACCCACACCGTAGACACGAATGTCAGTACACACCCACACACGCACAACTGTAAATGGTATGCAGCTTTGAAGTTCCGTTTGAAGGGCTCTCGGGGCTTTGTGTAGCTTGCTTGTACCTGAGGAGTTGGAGGCAGCTTCCTGTGATTGGCATCTTAATATCTTGGGGGTCAAGCTGTTTTTTTAAACAGATGAGTGAGGTACGTGACTCTGAGTATGAATCGAGACTCATAGAGTTCACACTGAATAAGGCTAACAGCCAAAAGCAGGAGGCCTCCAAAAGAGATAGTGTTTCATAGATGTGACCTCAAGCTCAACAGGAAGCAGGAAGTATGAGCAAGACACTCAAAAAAGACTGTAAGATATGCTAAAGGAGAAAAGGAGCAATGTCTAAGAATAAGCGCTTTTGAATAAAAGGTTATTTTTTGCCGGTGATGCCCTGTGTGTGACAATGAGGATTCTTTTGAACTGTTAATTTATATCTATCATTTACCTTCCTTCAGAAACTTTCTCTTTTTCTTATTTAGTTATAGAATGCTGAAAATACCTCTGAGATGTTTTTAAAAAGATGATTATATGCTTCGTTGCTATTTTTTGTCTTTATACTTGCTTCTTCATGTATTGAAAATGTTGCCAGCGAAGATAAACATATGTTTTGACCTTCGACACCTACATGGTTGTATTAAAAA
Source organism: Erethizon dorsatum (assembly GCA_028451465.1). Lineage (NCBI taxonomy): Eukaryota > Metazoa > Chordata > Mammalia > Rodentia > Erethizontidae > Erethizon > Erethizon dorsatum. The sequence continues at coordinate 10,561,964 of CM051836.1, forward strand.
TCATCCATTTTTCTCATTGTCTTCAGGAGAGAAAATGCCAACTATGAGCTATGGTGCACCAGAAATTCATTGAGCTCCTAGCAAGTGCCAGGGCCTGTTCTACGCACTGCCTGTAAGGAAATGTGTTAGACTAGAATTTGATACCCTAGTTTCTCAAACTACAAGACGTGAGGTTTTCTGTAGAGGATTGTTAGGAAAAGCTTTCCAGAGAGGGCAGAATTCTAACTGCTCCTTGTAAAACAAGTGAAAGTTTCTTTGACACAAGAGCAAATGTTTTTCATGTTTGTTATCTATATATTTATTATGAAGCTAATAGATTGCTAGGGACTGTTTTAAATTCTGGTGGTGAAAGCTATGGTACCTGACATTTGGGAATTCGTAGTTTGTTGGAGGCAGCAAGGAAATAGTTACTCTATTCCAATATTATAATAATATTGTATATTATAAATAATAGTAACTATTTCGATTACAACAGTCACTCTATTCCGATATATATGGATGAGTGGAAGGTACGGGACCCTATGATGACATGGCCCAGGGAGAGAATGACCTAGTCTTTGGGGACCCAAAAGGAGTCTGCTCCAGCTGCATGCTATAGCAAGGGGTGCAGTCGGATCATGGGTGAGGAAGGAGGTACTGGCTCGACAGTTTAGTGGTTCAGAGGATGTCAAAAGAGGCCCTTGTTGCCAGAGCAGAGAGAAGAGGGTAAGTCTAAAAGGCAAGTGGGGCCAAGCTGAGCAGTGGGCTAGAAATGCAAGGCAAGGTTTCTATGGAGCATGAAGAGACTTGGTTTGACCACCCTGAAGGAGCTTTCAAGTATGATGCAATCAAATAGTTCTGTTTTTCAGTTTGGGTGTTTGTTTGTTTTTTTTGTGGGTACCGGGGGTTGACCTCAGGACCTCGCACGCCAGCAGGCGCCCGTGCTGCTGAGCGATATCACCGGCCCTTTTTTCGTATGTGGGTTCCGGGAGTTGAACTCGGGCTCTCGTGCTTGCCAGGCAGGTGCTTACACCGCTGAGCCATCTCACCGGCCCCATCATGATTATTTTTACTATTCCTGTTGTTATTATTTTGATTTCCACTTGATTTTGAGCAGAGTGGTTTTGACAGTTCCAGCGTGTCTCATTTGTTTATTATAGAATGAATATCTTTGTCTATGTCCCTTTTAGTAAGATTCCTCATTGGTCCTAATGCTCAGCCAGGATTTGAGAATTTCTGGTCCCTGGGTCCTACATAATTTCAGCAAACAGCAGAGTCTCAGCTCAAGGGCCGACTGAACAAATCCGCGGACTGCTTTTGCATGGAACAGCTCCCACCTCAGTTCAAGGGAGTCATGTAGCCTCCAGGAAGTTTGCCTCTGTTGACTGGAATGAATATCGTATCACAGTGCCTTGTGGTTACGAGCCGATCAATAAAGTATTGTTGAGTGACAGTTTTAAATATGAATAGAATCACAAACACTATGCAGTCACACTTCACTCATATTTTTTGTTCTGCCTCCAAAACAATTTATAGATTTTGTGACCAAAACTAGTGGGTAAAACGTAAACTAACAATGTTGGAATAAAACAGAAGTTGCACGTGATTGAATATTTGTTATTACTCTCTGGCTGGGGCCTTGATATTCTCTTGTTACTTAAGGGAAAGTCCTCAAGGATGTTTTGTTGTTATGTAAAATTACTCTTTTAAAAGGCAGTTGTATTCCAAACTCTCTGGAGGCAATGTTTTTGATAATATAGGAAAAGGAGGATTCAGCTTTCTGTCTTGATTCTTTTTTTTTGTGGGTACCGGGGGTCAAACTCAGGACCTCACACTTGCGAGCAGGTTCTTGTGCCGCTGAGCAATATCACTGGCCCTTTTTTCCTTTGTATGTGGGTACCGGGAGTCGAACTCAGGACCTTGTGCTTGCCAGGCAGATGCTTATGCCGCTGAGCTATCTCACCTGCCCCTCTGTCTTGATTCTTTTTCTACCTCATCTCATTTTTCTCTGTATATCAGCATGGATTGTTATGTCACATTTCCGCCTCCTTTGTGTTTGAATCTTCAAAGCTCTCAGATTCTCTTTTCAAATGGTTATATACCTTTGAATTTTAATTTTCATCATGTTCCCATAAAAAACATAACTTCTGGGGCCGGTGAGATGGCTCAGCGGCGTAAGCGCCTGCCTTGCAAGCGCGAGGGCCCAAGTTCGACTCCCGGAACCCACATACAAAAAAGGGGCCGGTGATATCGCTCAGCAGCACGGGCGCCTGCTGGCGCGCGAGGTCCTGAGGTCGACCCCCTGGTACCCACAAAAAAAAAAAAAAAAAAAAAAAAAAAAAAACATAACTTCTTCCTCTTGTAAGTGGAATACTATTTTCAGATTAAGACCAGAGATTTTATTCCTGAAAAACAAACTGAATCAGATAGAAACAGACCTTTTAACACTTTGCTCCTTCCTTTCTTCGTGTTTTCTGCACAGTCTGTAGAATTCTTCCAGTTTTGTACAACTAGAGCAAATGACTGCAACTCTATTCCTTTGTGGAGGAAGGTCAGGATACATGTTTTTCACTAGGGCTGCCTCAGGTGGTGCAGATTTAGAAACTTCAGCTCATCTCTGCTCTTTATAATAAGACAAAATTTCATGAGAACATCGAATAATTAGCATCACTAATCTATGAAAACTCTTCCTGCAAGCAGAGAAAAAAAATAAGCTAAACACATTTTCATATCATTCTTGAGCACTAATTGGTGAAAATGTGATGCTAAGAGAAACAGCATAATCAGGAATTCCCCCTTTTGCAAGGTAAGATGAACTAGAGCTGATTGGAATTATCATCACTCAAGACAAAAGCTTTGTGTCAGTTCTTTATTGATGCAGGGCAAACTATCCTGAAAGTTATAGGCACAAAACGACCAGCTCAGTATGCCCATGGTTCTGTGGGTCACGAAAGGCAGAGCAAGGGTAGATTCTGCCATGCTTTGTCTGGGGCTTCAGCCGGGAGTACTGGAAGGCTGAGGTAAACTTGATGGCTGGGGTGGGAATTGTCTATGTATCCTAAACTTGACTGCCATGCCTCACCAGTATCTGCCCAGGAAATCCACAGTAAGGCCCACATGAAAACCTTTTTCTCTTGAACAGTCCTGGTGGGGATGCATCTCCTTGTTCCAGGGATCTCTTTGTATAAGCTTCTTCCTTCGAAACAGAAATTTCCATGTCTCTGTGTTTTATTATGCCTGACTAACATGGATCCCAAGGACATTGTAAAACAAGTTGAATGTGTCTGCACTTACAAGTCTAGCGGTTGTATTGGCTGTTGGTATGTCTTGGCCGTAGATTCTGTATGTGGTTGCTACATGTGAGGCCACTTTGGACTTCTGTATAGCATGGCGGCTGAGTCCTTGGAGCAAGCTTCCTCAAAACACAAGGCAGACATGCCCAGCATTGTTACGCTCTAACCATGAAGTCCTTTGGCATGACTTCTGTCCTATTCAATAGATGGAAATAAACATTCAGAGGGCAAGGAGACAGAGTTTCAACCACTAGATGGGAAAAATACTAAGTATATTGAGCAAAGAGCATATGAAATGGGAGATAGTAACCATCTTTAGAAAAATACAATCTGCCCCAAGATTTTCACTCTGTACATCTCTCCTGAGTTTAATAGAGACTGTCTTTAAACTCAGAGGAGGAAATCAGAATGGACCATTACATACTACAACTATACCACAATAAATGCATTTGGGTTAAGAACTCTGGAATCTACGACGACTGTATTTAAATTCCATCACTTTTGGCAGAGAGATGTTGAGAAATTCATTAATGAGAAACTCATTAATCTTCTGGTAGCTAAGTTTTGTCATCTAGAAAATGGGCACACAAGTAGCCTCTATCTCACTGGGATGCTGCGAATAAGACCTCACATGTATACCACTTAGCTCAACACCTAACAAATGCCAGTGCACAATGTTGTTATTGTGTGCCAGTGTTGCATCTACATTTCGCCTCTTCCAGGAGTTGAACTTTGAGAGATGATGATGTATCATTTTCCCCATTAATGGCAGGAAGCAAGACCATATTTGGCAAAGATGTGATACCTTATAGGCTCTGTGAAGTAAAGGTCATTCTGAATGGAAATCACTCTGGTCTCTATTCTTCAAATCAAGTTGTGGTCTTACTCATTACTGGCTTTGGGATCTCAGAAAAGGCAACCACCCTGGTTTTCTCATTTGTAAGATGCAGCTAATCAGGCTACCCTGCCCTACTACCCTTAAATGAACTCTGAATATGAAATTAATTTGTAGATGTGTCTATGATCATTTTTAAATTAGGTCAGTGTGCAATATGAAGAGAGTTTTGCAGGCTGGGGATATAGCTCAACAGCACAAGCACCTGCCTGGCAAGCACAAGGTACTGAGTTCGATTCCCAGCACCAAAAAAAAAAAAAGAGAAAAAAGAGAGTCTTGCTACAAGAAGCTTCACAACACTGAAGCAGCGTGGCTGAGGCCTATAAACTTGTGCTGACTGGTACTCTGGGCCAGAAGCTCAGCACTTGGCTGGATTGAGTTTAAATCCTCATGCTATCACTGGGTGCCATTCTCATCTATAGGTGGGCATAAAGCCTAACTTATCAAAGCCCACACAGACATTGGTGGATGCAGCCCGCAGTGGAACTCAGCCCGCTGACCCTGTAGTCCAGCCTTACGCTCTGCAGTGCAGCTTCTGGTGCTGAAAGGCCATGTTGCTTTGGTGCTTGGATTGGCTTCTTAGAAAGTATACCTTGGCAAGAGCTGGCTCTGTGTCCCTCTCATCACAGTTACCTAGAAGCCACCTGGCAGTGTTTAGGAGAGTAAGAATGCTTCCTTCTTAAGGAAAGGACTTGAAAATTCCCCTCATCTCTACAAGAGGAGTCAAGACCACATTTCTTTCCAATAGACCTGCAAGGGAGTGGGGTTGAGAACTTCTTATCTAGCTTTGTTTGTGTGATGCAATGTCCCTGTGTATCACCATTCAGTGATGAAACAGACTAAAAGTTTCAAAGCTAGCTGTGTGTCCTGTCTCTTTGGTCTGTTTAATGGGTTTGTTGGTTTAATTTTATATATGTGGGATATGAAATCAAAGGCTAACAAATGGTAGAACTGTTGTATATACAGGTTGAGTCTCCCTTATGTGAAATGCATGAGAACAGAAGTGTTCCGCATTTCAGAATGTTTTAGATTTTGGAATATTTGCACATACATAGTGAGCTATTTGGGGATGTGACCCTCTAAACACAAAAGCCATTTAGGTTTCATGTGCAACTTATACATATAACCTGAAGGTAATTTTATATGATATTCTTGGTTTACCAGTAAGAATCCAGATTTTCAGATTAGGGTTACTTATTTGCATAAATACAGATTTATTTTTCTCAGTGTTGCATTAACATTGTGTTTCCATATGTTTAATAGCAAGTGAAGTTATATTAGCCATGATTTTGAAAGGGATTAAATTTTTAACTTATTGAGAGTTTATGTGACAATATTTGGAAAGTAGTCCTACTAAAAATATTGAAAAACAAAAATTAGAAGTCCATTCAACCAAGCTATTTCCCTACTATTTATTTTCCCCAAAGAGTTAGACATCATATTACAGTGACACATGCATACCCATTTTTATAACAGCACAACTCATAATACCTAAATCTTGGAAGCTGCCTATATGTCTACCAATAGATGAATGGATAAAGAAAATGTGGTATATTTACACAATGGACTATTACTCTGCCATAAAGAAGGATAAACTTGAGTCATTTGTAAGAAAATAGATACACCTTGAGACTATAATATTAAGTAATATAAATCAGACACAAACACTCGACTATTGCATTATTTCTCTTATATGAGAATCCCAGAATATAAATAAATTAAAGAGCAAAATGAAAGATATATAAGAGGAAACAGGGAGATAGATCTTTTGCAAAAAAGTCTCCAACTAAGAGATGTAGGTAAAGGGGAGGGGAGAGAGGGGAAGCAGATAAAAAAATTAAAATATTTACCGACTTCCCACGATGAATGTAATCATTATATACTGCCATGAACTAATAAAAATAAAAATAAAAAAAGGCATACCAAAAATTAATCTTTATTGAATCATTATTTAGTGCTGATTGAATGGTCTTAATACCATGGTTAGAACATTATAAGTAATAATTCTCCCAACAAGCTGAGATGGTGAATACAACTGTTGGTCCCATTTTCATGCATAAGAAGCGGGAGTTATACTGCTGATGAGTAGTGGAATCCAGAGTCTTTATTCTTGTCAGTTATGCTTTGCTGTCACTATAGTGAAAGTCCAGGCTATTGACCCATCACTTGAAAGTAGAACATTTTCTGCATCTGGGTGTGAAGCTTGGAAAATGTGCAGAAGGGATTTCAGTGTCCCTCACATTTTTATTGTAAGCCACTTTGGGGATGGAGGAGTTAAAATACTGATCCTGGAGGTGAGCTGCCTCATGGAATACACTGTTCAACAGAGGGCCTCAAAAAGCAACAGAAAGTAAAATGTGTCAGGATCTGGTCCTCTCTTTTTTTAAAGTGAGTCCTTGGATCTTACCAGGGAATTTATTCTTGCCTCACAAGCAACTGTCTATACCTCATGCAGAAGTCTAAACATTACTAAAGTTTGTCTTCATCCTACAAATACATTGTATCCCAGAGAAATAAGTCATGTGTTTGAATCTCAGAAGATGTTTTCCCATGGGAGGATTATTTGGAATTTAGGATTATTATGAATGTATCTATGTCCCCAAGTACCATCTGGAGACAGCGTGGAGATAGGCTTTCCAAAAACTATCAACCTGTTATTGACTCTTTAAAGTTCTGTAAGAGAGAACCTTTTTTAGGTTATCACTTCACCTTAACTTCCACTGAATTAGAAAGTTCCCATTGTCCATTTTTAGTACGGATTATTTTAAGAGGCAAAACTTGGGCCAGGGATATAGCTCAGTGGCACAAGCACCTGCCTGGCAAGCACAGGGTCCTGCGTTTGATTCCTGGTACCACCTCCCCAAATGCAAAACTTTGGGATATGAGGTTTGGAAGGTAATGTACAAGCATGAAAGGTATACATGTCAGGGTCTGCCCCTAGGTAGGACTAGACCACCTGTGTATTACAATAACAGGCATTGCCTTGGGCATCGAAGATGCTGGATGCTTTTAATAAACATGAAGATCTGTGTTTCATTATAATTTTTCAAAGTGATGAAGTTATTGTAACTTAACATAATAGTCAAACTTTATAAAAACAATTTCCTCCATCTTAAAAAAAATAGGGTTTGACCAAATAAGGTATAGAATTTTAAAGACAGCCAGTCACCTACATGATCCAATATAATTTATCTGGCAGGGTTACTTACATATAGTATGTGTTCAAAAATAATTTAAGAAGTAGCTTTTATTTTTATGCAAGGAAATAACTTTGGAAAAGGCAATTTTTAGTTCACCTCAGAGCTGATTTAAATTCTGTGTGTGTGTTTCCTGAGTAAATTACTGACTAGTGTAATTTTCTTCTCTTACTGGGTCCTTCTGTTGGTTTATATTGTAATCAGAAATATGTGGAGTGCTTTTATTTGATGGCATTTCCACAAAATGTGGCCCACTTATGTGATTATCCACTGGTGGCACATCTTCCTGTGTGGAGTAGTCGGCTTTGTCAACCTGAAATTACAGGTCTATTTGGATAACTGTGCCTTGCTGTTTTGTGCAGAATCATACCTATGATGTACAAACTCATGTTTATAAAATGTCTTTGTACCCTGGAAGTCTTGTTAAGCCCTGGAATTTTGAAGAAAACTTCATAGAAACACCTGCTCACATGGTTCACGGCTGACCTCCTGGCATCCCTGAAAGTTTAGGCATACAAAAGAAGATGGCTATAAAAAAGACATGGTGCAGACATTATTTGTTGGTTTTGTTTTGAAAATATTATGAGAAGGAAATGTCCGAGTAGTGATCCCATCTTATTGCAGCTATGGAATCACACTTCTGAAAGTACTCGTTGATTCCAGAGAATGCTGAATAAGTCAGACACGTAGAAATGGATTTCCTCTGCTTGTGTGTGTGTGTCCATGTGAAGACTCCGGTCCACATTTGTAGATTCTGTTACCCCTAACACAACTGCTCCTCCTTTCAGCTGCTATCGGGTAGCCCCTTGGGCCCAGGGCTGTGCACAGGTTACCCATCTATCCTGGAAAAGATGATGCTGGGCAAGCACCCAGCACTACAATCTAGGAATCGGGCTTGAGGTTATGTGGATGTCAGAGCTATGATCCTAAACTGAGAGTGTAATCCAGATGGGCCTGAGCTCTAGATGGGCACATTCCTTTGGCCCTGCAGAAAGGTAGGTGGCCACAAGAGGGTTTATTAGAGGACTTGTACGCATGAGGCCCCCTTTTCCTGTTTTCAGTGAAGCATTACCAGTGACAGTGGTTTTCCAATTAGAAAGAGGTTAGTTGAATGATAATTTTTACAAGCAAAATGATACATAAAACCCTAATATATGAAAAAACAAAACCTAATATGTGAATCAGGTCACAGTAAAGTGCTCATGCTGACATCAGCACACCCAGCCTGAAATACGCCCTCGTTGGTTTTCCCCTGGATTCACATACTGGCTCCTTCTTTCCATGTCTTCCTCCACTGTCCCCTTCCTGAGCCCCCACTGATAGATGCACCTTCAAGGAACCTCCATTTGGGTTCTAAGGACTGGATCAGTGGTTCTGAAACTTGAGGAAGAATAAATGTCTTTTTGAGAGCTTGTTAAAGTATGGGTCCTCCATGACCTTAGAGTTTCTGATTGAGAAGTTTCTGGGAGAGGGCTGAAGAATTTGCATTTTGAATGCATTCCCAGTGCTGCGGATACCACTGGACCAGAGACCGCACCCTTAGGATGACTGGGTTAGGGGATGTTGCCCAAGAATTTAGCCAGTGCTAATTCTCAGTGAAGCTGTGGATCTTATTGTTTCTCACTGGAACCATGATACTCATCCATCATCTATGATTTCTGTGTCAACTTGAAAGAGTGAAATGGCTGGGGCCTTTGTCTGCCAAATTCTGGAGTCCCAACTTGGCTGGTGCTTGACACCATCCTCTTGTGTTTCTGCATACTGATAGCATGACTTGGGAGCTGATATGTAAATGGTTATGTGCAGCTGTTAAGAAAGGCTATTTTATACTCCCACATTCTGCATTTAGTTCTGAAATAGCTGTTTAAACAAATTATTTTAAGATTAAGAAAAGAAGTCATCAAAACAAAATGCCATTGAATAGGTGGAAATGTTGCTGTCACTACTTTTCAAGTCAAAAAATAGGGACTAATTTGTTTCATCAGGAACTGGCTAAATTTCAAAGTCATGTCAATGATTCATTAGGATTTTATTTTTAGTTAGAAAAAGTGTTTTATGTTTCACCGATTTGTTGAAAAATGACATAATCATACATTGCTGTTATATTGTTGAGAGCAACTTTGGGACCAAGTAGCATAGCTTTACCTCATCTCAATTTTGAATTGTTAATATTTTCCATTCAAACAATATTCTTGTTAATTAGCAATCCAATTACCAAATACTTATGTTCTGGCAGAGATATTACTGATCATCTAATTTGCTTGAGTTGAGTTTAATTTTTCTATTAGATAAAAACTTTTTTTTTGGCCAGCCTCATGTTTTAAGCTAAATTATGCAAAGATGAGAAATAGATAATTATATATGCAGAAATAACAGGAAGGACTAATGTATTCAAAGTCCAAAAACAACTATAGATAGCATGGCAGAACTCAGGCAGAGCACCTGCCCTCATGGCTGAACTAGAGGTGCCACCCAAGATGAGCATCGTCCAAGCAGCCTATCAGACTCTAAAAATATCTACTTCTGAGGTACGCCAACTTAGTCTGACAGATAGGACTGATTCAGCTCACATTGAGACCTAGAATCAAAGGGGATGAAGGAAGAATATCCTGCTGCATTGGATATAAACTTGAAGCAAAGTGAAAGAAAGGTAACATGATTTATAGGTTTGCATTTGTCAGCTCTCCCTTGCTGGAAGAAAACACCTGACATACATACCTTAAAGGAAGAAATATTTATTTTGGCTCACTGTTTCAGAGATTTCAGTCCATGGTTAGCTGACTCCAAGGCAAGAACTTCATAGCAGAAAGGCCTAGCAAAGAAAGCTGCTCACCTCTTGGAGCCAGGAAGCAGACAGAGAAAAACGAAACAAAACAAAACGGAGGATGGGTCTGGGGGACAGATATACTCCCCAAGGTCCTGCCCCCATGGTGCAATTAGATACACCCAAAAGTTTGCTTTACCAATCTCCTAGGCATCTCTCAAGCCAGTCATGTGGCAGTCAAGATTAACCATGCCAAGTCTGAATTGTTTCCCCCTCAAATTCCTTAGTTGAATTTCTAATCTTCAGTATCTTAGATAGGATGTTTCACAAGGTAAAATGTGACTAGCATGAGCCTTAATCCAATATAATTGTCATTTTAAGAGAATAAGGGATTAGGAAACACACCTTGTGAAGACACAGGAAGAAGACAGTCATGTAAAAGCAAAGGAAGGAGTCCTTAGGAGAAACCAAACCTACCAGCGACATGGTCTCGAACTGCCAGCCTCTAGAGTTGTAAGAAGATTTATTGTAATTGAGTATGACACTTAACCCAGTGGTATTTTCATATGACAGCTGTGGCAAAGGAACGATGAGCATTCCGGAAGTTGAATTTTGAGGATGAAACATCGTACAGGCATTCCCCTTCCTGTGCTCACTGCGGAGAGTTGTCCTTCTCCTGGCAGGCCTTGCCTGTCATCTTTGCCTGCTGCCTGCCTGGTCTCTTGCTTCATTGGATGCAGCCTACTCGGAATATGGTCTGCTGCACCAGGCCTCTTCTCTGTCCACCTGTTGAGTACTGGCCAGGCACACGCCATTCTAGAGTGTGCTAGAGTTAGAGAGTTCTGCTCCGAAAGCATATTCCTGTTCTCTGTACACCGGGGCTCTGATTCGATACGACTTCTGTGTGATTCTTCATTTATTTTTTATTTTTTATTTTTTTTGTGGGTACCAGGGGTTGACCTCAGGACCTCACGTGCCAGCAGGCGCCCGTACCGCTGAGTGATATCACCGGCCCTTTTCTCCTATGTTGGTTCCGGGAGTCGAACTCGGGCCCTTGCACTTGCCAGGCAGGAGCTTATGCCGCTGAGCCATCTCACGTGCCCGATTCTTCATTTTTAATACCATTTGGCTGATTCTGTTGCAGGAGATTCAGGGGAGCGACATAAAACAAAACAAAACAAAACTCTGCCTCAGACCATCTAGCAAAGGGAAAAGCCACATTCTAAAAAATCTTTCGGGAAAAATTCAAGTGGCACATGCTTGCAATGAACTATTAGGTTTTTAATTCTCTGCTTATTTTGCTCCTGTCACCTCTCTGTTTAAAGCTGTTCCAGGTACACATTAAGCTCCACAGCCTTTGCCATAGTCAAGCATCTCTCTGGATGCATCTCCACCACACACCCTCCCCATGGGAAGATGGTGTCATCCTGATTCCCCCAGTTTCCTGCCACATGGAAAATTGGCCAAATCCCACTTATGCCATCATTTAGTTTAAATGTCATTTCCTATGTGAATTCCTCTCCTACCTACTCGGTTTCCCTTTTATTCCTTCCCATCACTCCCTGTTATAGTCTTCCATAGTTGATATCATAGCTTACTGTTTGTGCAATGAGTTATTTCCTCTCTGTCTTCCCTGGTAGCCTGGAAGCTCTCTGGGCCTCCTTTTGAAATGGTTCACTACTGTGACCCCAGCACCTAGAGTGTGGCTGGCACAGGATAAAAGCCTGATAGGCATTTGTCGAATGAACAAAGAAAGGCACATGAGTTGATAAGCCCTGGGAGTGTGCAAAAGCTGTTCAGAGTTCATCACATTGCTTGGAAAGGAATATAATTCCCCCCTCTCCCCACCACTTGTCTTTAGAGATCTTAGCATTAATTCTTTTTTTTTTTTTTTTTTTGTGGGTACCGGGGGGGTCGACCTCAGGACCTCGCGCGCCAACGGGCACCCATGCCGCTGAGCGATATCACCGGCCCCTTTTTCATATGTGGGATCCGGGAGTTGAACTCGGGCCCTCGCGCTTGCAAGGCAGGCGCTTACGCCACTGAGCCATCTCACCGGCCCCATTAATTCTAGTGATGTTTATTTTCAAGTGGCCTCTCATTCCTCCTCGTAGCTGTCTGTCCTGAGCTGGCGTTGATAAAAAGTGTTATGGGAATTCCAGTTCCCAGTAGAAATGGGAGCTAAATGTAGGCTTATCTGGTGTTTGCTACATCTGGGCATGTTGCTTGAGATTTTTGACAAAATAAATGACTTAATGATTTCTGCCAATCCCCATTCCATGTCAAGGGGATTGATGGAGAGGTGGGCAAAGCAGCTTTTGAACTGAAATCAATACTATTTAATATCTAAATTTTATTTTGAAATGTGACTAAGGATAAGCTAGTGGATTTTTGGTGGTAGTAGAATTACTTTTAAAGCAATGATTCTCAGGGCCCCTATAGATTTTCCAATTACTGTTGTAAGGGGAAGAAACCTTTTGTAGATGATCTCATAAGCTCTTGCCTTGATTTGCATACTAAGATGTTTTAATGTTTCTCAAGTGGAAGATCAAAGCATTTGGACTCTATTAGTAACTATATTAGGAACAAAGATAGACATATAGATTTTATATTCATTTGAAAGGAAATCGCCTTGTCTTATATCTCATTTTATTAGGGTCCCAGAAAATTCCATTCATGTTTTGAATCCTTAAATAGATTAAGAAAAAAATTAAGCAATTCTCTGGAATTAGTGTCTTCAAAGAATAAATACATGGAAAGCCTCTTAATTAGTGATTCCAGACCTTATTTCAGAGTAAGATGCTATTTGATATTCATAGCTAGAGGCAAAGCATATATTAAAAGTCTACAAATATGTGTAGTTCTTAAACATAATATTTGTGTATGGGAGTTAAGGATTATTCAAAATGTATCCATCACTTGTAAGTTGCTCCTTTCTCTAGCAGAATTGTTTCTGCTGCCGCCATTACCACCACCACTGTTGCTGCTGTTACTACTAGTTAGAGAAGTAACTGCAGCTACTATTAGTATTCATGATAATGAGGTTTGCTGTTATCGACTGAGAAACTCCAGTGTTTCTAATACATGCGTGTTTCATAGATGGTTTCATTAAATAGTTGCAAGCTATAAGCTAAGTCCTGCTGTGGGCTCTGTTGCTGACTAAAAAACTGACCTAAAGAAAATGGTCACTTGCATTTTGTCACCAACACCTTAGAGGGAACCACAGACAAACCAGATCACCTTTGATTTGTAGCCCCAGCATTTTCAAGTCTTCTATGTCTTGAATAGGAGAAGAACAATGCTTAGATAAAGCAAAGTCCAATGATGGATCTTCTGCTATATTTTTCAGTTCTGTTTCCTTTTCAAAGGATTTTAACAATTTTTATAGAGCTCAAATGTTCTATAAACTGGATCAATGAATGAGTCTACCTCCTAAAATCAATAGACACATATTCTTGACTCTGGCCAATTGAATTAATCACTATTCCACAGATGGTGCCCTCTCCTGCCTCTGGGTCTGGGAGTACATGGGGCTGGGAGAGAAGATGTGGCAGAGCTCTAAATATAGATGAAGGAAAAAGTGCTACTCGCCAGAAGGGAGTGACTGGGGAGTTCAAGGCATCTCATCACATGGCTGGTGCTACCTAGAAGGGGAAAGAAGCAGCTCCAGAGTGGGTGAGCTAGGTGGAGAGTGCAGCCACTTTGGGCATAAAGCTTCAGGGGCTTCAGGATAAATCTGCGGAGTGGAGAATTCTCAGGTGGATAATGGGAAATTTCAGGAAGCAGCTGACACTGAACACGTCTGACACAGCCGAGGATCCCTGTACTCTCTTAGCGGTGGCTGCCTACTCCTAATGGCCTTCTAATTTATCTGCCTTCCCAGTTTGGAAGGACAGCTTTGGCCATGTCTGTATTTTACAAAGAGCCTTCTAATAGAATTAAGAAAGATCATAAGGAAGGAAATCAGATCACACTGAAATGAAAATTAGGTAGTTTTCAAGAGTAGTCTTCAGATTTGGAGGTTTGGGTTTTAAGTGTCCGGGATTATTTTATTTTATTTTATTTGTGGGTACCGGGGGTCGACCTCAGGACCTCACGTACCAGCAGGTGCCCGTGCCACTGAGTGATATCACCGGCCCTTTTCTCGTATGTGGGTTCCGGGAGTTGAACTCGGGCCCTTGCGCTTGCCAGGCAGGCGCTTATGCCACTGAGCCATCTCACCGGCCCATGTCCGGGATTATTTTAAACCATGGGAACTGCATCTCCAGTGCATGGAATCTCCTAGGCTCATACTCACGTGGACATTGTTAGGTGGCACTGAGGGATGAGATGCTACAAGCAGTGTTCGAAGGCATGGGCTTTGGCACCAGATGGACCTCAGTGCTAATGCCAGGTTCTGCATTTATTACTGGCAAATTGCTTAATCTCATGTCTGTGCTTCCCAATCCGTATAGAGGTTTAAGAATGATAATGTGGGGCCATTGAGATGGCTCAGCGGCATAAGCGCCTGCCTGGCAAGCGTGAGGGCCCGAGTTGGACTCCTGGAACACACATACGAAAAAAGGGCCGGTGATATCACTCAGTGACACGGGCGCCTGCTGGCGCGCAAGGTCCTGAGATCGACCCCCGGTACCCACAAAAAAAAAAAGAATGATACCGTGGGCTGGTGACATAGCTCAGCAGCATAAGCGCCTGCCTGATAAGCGTGAGGTCCTGAGTTTGACTCCCAGAACCCACATACGAAAAAAGAGCCGGTGATATCGCTCAGCGGCAGGGGCGCCTGCTGGCACCGGAGGTCCTGAGTTCAACCCCCATACCCACACACACACACACACAAAAAGTGATAATGTGGTTATTGTAAAGATCCCGTTAGAAAATGCAGATTTAGCCCTTAGTGCAGGCTCTAGTATGGAGCACACCTTCCATCAGTGTGAGCAGTTGTTATCATTATCATTATCTGGCTGTGGTGGTGGTGCTGGAAAGAAAGAGCCCTACTGGTCATGTACAGGACCAAACTGATTCAACGACTGCTAATATTTTACTCCATTTTCTAAAGAAGGTCACTGCCAGCATTTATATGCCTCATGGCATTTTCATTCTTGGCACTGATCTTGAATTCGGTACCACAGTCAAAATGACATCTGTTTACTTTTTTTTTTTCCATTTGAGGTCAAAATCCTTCCTTTTATTCACTCACCTGTTCAAGCAGTGTGAACAGATACTGCATTCTCCCAAGAACTTGTAAGCTTGTTATAGATGCCTTGTCTGGTGGATTTAAACCTTTTTCCTCTTGGAAAATGAGCTCTCCTGCTTTCCTGAGCCATGACATGTAGCTGATCATTTGCCATAGCTGTGACCCAGAAAAATTTGGTTCTCTTCACTTGACATAAGAAAGGAGAAATCATTCTAATGTCCACCACCCCAAGATAAAATATAAAAACATATTCCCAGATTTTTAATCCTTCAATCTGGACAATACTACCTGGCTGGAAAAAATTTTCAGCTATAACATGAACTTGTGCTTCCCTGGGTCTCACTGAATGTTGCGCCTGCTGAGACAGTGTCAGACTTGTGCAGTGTATTCACCAGAAGTGCATGTGTTGGAGGGGGTTTCTACACCTCTTCTCCAGATTCAAGGCCACATACCCCTTCTTAGTATTTCATAAAGTCATTTTCTTGTTTCTGCTCCACTTTGTGAAGTCATGCTTCACATGTGTGTGCTGGTCCAGCTGCACTTCTGGAGAAGATGCTGAAATCCTTTCATGGTGGTCAGACCTGGCTTCTCCCATCATTAGGAAGCCCCCTTCAAGGGCCTCTTTTACTTCCCTCATCCATTACCCAGGAGCCTCTAGAGTCTTCTCATCCTTCAGCCAGGGGTTTGCTTGCTCCATGGCTGAATGGAGCCCTCCAGACCCTGGCTTCAGTTTTGCAGCAAGAACTTCCATTCTGCTTGGGTAGTACCCTCACAACACTGGGTGGGAAGGAAGTTGAATATATGCCACCGGAGACTTCTTTCAAACCCTGAGTCCATTCCTTAGCCACGTAGCATCTCTGTCTCTTTTATCGGAAGTCAGGGTGGGGTTCGTCTTCAATGCCTTATAGCAGATGAGGGAAAATACTGCATCTCATCTTTCTAATGCATCAAAGCAAAACAAAGCCGTTAAGTTTTCATATTAATGTTGTCTGCATTTCCTTCCAGCTTCTGTCACAAGGCCTTGTTGTTGATTTGTTTTTCTCAAATGTACTGCATCTTACGAAGCCTCCAGTCTGTCTGAGTAGTGGCTAGAATTGTTAAAGAGCTGTGCATATTAAATGGGAGGAGCTTTATCATATCAGGACTAGAAACAGTAGGTTTCTGGAGGTGGACAGGATGATTCCTCACTTACGAACAGACCCTGTGTTGGTGGTAGTGGCGGGGTGGCCAGACAGGTTAGCCTCCTAATAAATCCAAGTCCAAGTGGGGCAGATAAGGAACTTGTCAAACAACAACGACAACATGCAGATGTTGAAAATGAGGCAAAAAGCTGAAGTAGAAGAGGGACGTAAATCTTCTCAGTGTCATGTTGAACCACTGTTTAATGGGCCCACCCATGGTTGCTGAAATTATCTAGGAATATACTTTTGTGTGATGTGTCATATGCCAATAATAAATGCTCAGGCTGATTTGTGAGATGGCACATATCTGTAATCCCAGCTACTTGAAGGATCTGAAGCAGGTGGATTAAAAATTTGAGACCAGGGCCGGTGAGATGTCTCAGCGGCTTAAGCGCCTGCCTGGCAAGCGCGAGGGCCCGAGTTCAACTCCCGGAACCCACATACGAAAAAGGGGCCGGTGATATCACTCAGCGGCACGGGTGCCTGCTGGCGCGCGAGGTCCTGAGGTCGACCCCCCGGTACCCACAAAAAAAAAAAAAAAAAAAAATTTGAGACCAGCCTGGGTAATGCAATGAGACCCTGTTTCAAAATAAAAAACAAAATGCAATGTGGGTGAAGGTCAGTGGTATAGCACTTGCCTAGCATGCATGAGGCCCTGCGTTTGATTCCCAGTACAGTTTTTGAAAAAGACTCAGGCCTTGTGAAGTTGCATATCAGTTTGTAGATATTTATCTAAGAGATATGTATTTATCCAGGTAATGGATATTCTCTCCCCCAAGGTAGTGATATTACTATCATGTATGGTATAAACCAGTTCTGTTTTGTTTTTTATCTTTAATGATGTTATTCCAAGATTCTTTTTATTAATTCCCAAAATGGTGCTAAATATTCAGATTCTCAAATGCTCTTTGAGCCATTTTTTTCCCATCATATTAGTGACTTAGGGGATCTTTAACACATTATCACAAATCGTGTGGCTTAACCAACGGAAATTTATGGTCTCATAGTTCTGGAGCGCAAAACCACAGTTCTCACAGACCCAAGGTCAAGACATTGACAAGGTCCTGCTCTCTCTGTAACCCGTAGGGGAATCCTTTCTCCCTCTTCCTTCTGGTTGTTTCCAGCAATTCTGGGGTTTCCTGTCTGACTGCTGTTGTAATCCAGTCTCTGCCTCCACATTTTCTCATTCTAAAGTCACAAGGCCTATTGGATGAAGGGCCCACCCAACTCCAAGGTGACCATTTTAGGTAATTACTGTGCATCATTAGTTACTCTATTGTAGAGAGCTAATAGAAATAGCTCTAACAGAGTTAGATAGAAATTACTACGCAGTCAGGGAGGATTTGGCCCCCAAGGAACTCAGCATAGAAGATGAGACACACCAAGATTGCAGCTGGAGGCGAATCTGAAGAGAGCCAGGCCTCAAGATGGAGATGCAATAGCCAGGCCTGCGAGCCTCCCTAGAGATAAACAGCAATTCGAAATGATATTGTAATTAGCACCACCTGGTCAGTGGGCCCAGGTAGGCATCAGACACATAGCTGGGTGACCAGAACATCAGGACCCTTACTCCCATCCCTTCCCAGGAGTGCCTTGATTCTTTCCATGTACCCTTGCTACGTGACTGGTGTCCCTACTGGATCATGTTAGCTAAACGACTACACTTGTAACCCTATAGGTTGATTGTAGTTTGATCCATGTTGTACCTACACTGTGATTTTGCTGTATAAAATACTCTTGACAAAAAGCCTCAGTGGCCACCCACTTGCTACCCCTTCTGGAAGTCCAGGATCTATTCTTCTCCTTATTTCCAATAAAACTCTCCTAACTTCCTCTTCTGGCCTGTGAGTTCATTCCTTGTTGTGAGGCCTTGAACTCAGCACAGCTGACATCTAACAGGTTGGGAGTTATTTTTCCCATAACAAACCTATTTCCAAATAAGTTTGCACTTCGAGTGCCTGGGGGTTAAGACTTCAAAATATCATCTTAGGAAACACAATTTAACCCATAGCAACCATCTTTCTTATTCTTTCATCAGTGTGATGTATCTTCAGCATACATGCACCCTCTATGTGAGTCATGTTTTTAACTTTTTGGAAATTATACCTTCACTGTATTTAGAGGTAACTGAGGATAATAAGAAAGTTGAATCAGAGCAGGTGTGACATTGGTCCAAAACTGTCCTGATCTTGGGCTCGTTACTGGAGAGAAGGAAAGTGTGTCTTCAACCCCGCTGCCAGGGCAGTTCTGCAGGTGGTCACGGATGCATCTCTTGGCTTTGCAGATAATTTACTCACATAAAAAACATTTATAGATCCAGGAAATATTTGTTAACAACATCACATTAGTTTTCCCAGGAGATTTACCGTGGGTTATTTTTAAAATGACCCTGAAGGATGCAACCAACCAAGTTTACAGACTGTAATGGTTTGTCCATTCCTCAACCTCTCAGCCTTCCAATACCGGAAATGCTAATCTAGCTGAATCTTTGTCTGTGTACCTATGCTGTACTTACTCAAGACCTCGGCCATGTGGCACAGCTTATATATTTATTTATTTTTTATGTTGCTTGCTGGTACTTCTTGTGACTGTGATTTCAGTCATCGGTCTCCTCTGTTTGGGGAGCATTGATCTTTGTGTTCTTCGAATCATGTTTGCATGACTCAGACCACAAGGTCCCTGCTGCGGGACTCCTGCATGTTAAGTGCTGATGCAATGTTCAGTGCACAATAAATATTTAAATAAAGGAACAACCAGGTTATGGCTGGCACTACCACAAACACTAACATCAATGCACTCGTTTCTTCTGACTCTTCTTTCCGGAGATCTTCCAGAATTTCCAGCTCCTGCTTGGCAGGCTCTTATTGTTCTCTTCAGCTGTCCCATCTATCTTTTGCATTAAAGCTCATGATGACACCACTGAACTTCTGAATCCAGGAGGCTCAATCATTTGCAGACTAACAATTGTCAGTATTGTTCATCTCCCTTTGAAAGGTGGGCTTCTCTAAATAGGAAGGTTTATTTGAGAAAGCCAGTGCCATCATGGACAAAAAGGCCAGTTTTCCTTACAGATTTAAATAAGTTTTGCCAAATTGTCCTCTTTAATAATTTTGTGTTGCTTAAATTCAAATATTTTACTCTGTGGTCCACTTACAAGCTTGATGAGTTAGTTAATTAGACCCACATATATTATTACAGGTTCTAAGAGATTTAATTAAAATGTGGTAATGTGTAAAATCAAGTGTGCCTCATTGGTTTCTTAATATTTCCCAAGTTTAGATGCAATGAATAAATGTAATTTACCATAATTTTGGGCCTATTGGAGAGATTCTACACAAAGGAACAATTAGATTTTCTGTTTATTAAACAGTATTTTAATCTTTGGTTATGATTTTATAGGCCAAAGTCTAATATAGTAATTATTTTGTGGCTTTTGACAGATTAAATAGTTACCAGATTATAATTTAGTGTGAGAATGCGTCCAATAGCTGTTAACATGTCAAAACATGTTAAGCAGCTCTTAAAACCTGCTTGTTAGTGTTAAATCCAAATAATGTATGAATTAAGTTTATAAATATATTTTAATACATAAACAAATGTGGGATTGAAGTAATTTTTCAGACATTTCATGTCTAACGAATTATAGTATCTATGCGATTATAGAATCTAGTCTAACTTGAATCTTTAATAACAACAGGTTCAATTTTTAAGTAATTATTATCATATACTCATTTGACAAGCATAGGCCTAAGTGTTGTACATATATCATCTCATTTAATCTTTGGTACAAACTTGGAGCAGATGTGTACTTCTAACATTTATTTTATAGCTCAGAAAACTGAAGTTCAATTACAATGATTTATCCAAGTAATGAACAAGGAGTGATTTAGATATTCAGAAGTAGAGTGCAAATTTGTATACGTGCTGCCGAAGCGAGCACATAAAGTGCAAATTTGAACCCAGATGTCTTAATTACTTTCTTATTGCTGGAACAGAATGCCTGACACCCACAAGTTAGAAGAAGAAAGGTTTATTTTAGCTCAGTTTGAAGAGCTTACAGTCATAGTCCACTGGCTCCAAGGCAGGGTGGCGTGGCAGAGGAGAAACAGTCCATGGTGTAACAGGCAGGAAGCAGCAAGCCAGCCTTTCCTTTTATTCTATTCAGGATATGAGCCTATTTGTTGGTGCCATCCACACCCAGGGTGGGCCTTCCCATTATTCACACCAAGAACTATGTTAAACCCATCAGCAAACTAATCCAGCTATCATAAATCCAAAATCCTTATTCACATGGCCTAAATCCAGCCACCTCTAAAAAGCCCAACCTGTGAGTAAAAACTCCCACCTATGAATGCATGGGGCTTTGGGGGACATTTAGATACAAGCCATAAAATTATGTCTGTCATATTAAAGCTTAGACTCTTTAATACTGGTCATGACTGACCTTTCTACGAAATGCTGTTACTGATTTTATATATACATATGTATGTATGTATATATGTACACAGTGGTACCTCGGTTCAGGAACTTAATTTGTTTTACAATTTTGGGGAAGATGGCCACATTTGTTTTTATGTGGCAAAAATGGCTGCAGTTGTGCTTGTCACCTGATGTGGATTTGTGAATTGAAGCAAAATTTTGTTGAAGGCTTTATTCAAGAACCAAATTGTTTGTGAACAGGAGATTTTGCGAACTGAGGTATTTCTCTCTCTCTCTCTTTTTGTTTCTCTCTCTCTTTTCTAGAGAGACAGAGAATGAGTTGTGGTTTGTTTTATTTTTATTCTTATAGCTCATTCACATAATATCATTGTGCTCTGCTTCATTTCTTTACTAAACATAGTCATGATTACCCTGAATCTCAGTGTAAAACATTAAAACTTTGGATAATTAAAATATACATTTGCATGCATTTTTGCCATGGTGACATTTAAAAACACATAGAGAGATTTAAGGAAGAAGAAGGAAATATAAGGAAATTAAAATATTTTGTATATCCACTCTATTCTAGACAGTGAACTAAACACTTCACATATTTAATCCTTATAATTGCCCTGTGATATTAAGTAGTACAGGATTTCAGTCTTTAATCTTTTATTGTAATCTTTCAGGGCAAAGATATTTCAAATTTAAATTTTTAAAATATGTTTTACTAATCATCTATTTTTTGTTAGAACATGTTTACAGTACCTAATGATTACTTTTATCATGGAGAGGTTATACATATACACAACACATTGTCATTCTTTTTGTCCCCTTCCCATCTCATCACTCCTTCCTCCAATGCTATTATTGACTGCATGCTATAAAAATTGTATATGTTGAACACATTTGAATCTAATTTCTTTTCTTTTTTTTGGTACTGGGAATTGAACTCACAACCTTGTTCTTGCCAGGCAGGTGTTGTGCCACTGAGCTATCTCCCCAGCTGAATCTTATTTCTGTGTGCTGCTATTACAATGGATTTCTTTGTGTCTTAGACTCTTTGACTAGATAATCATTATTTTTAAGTTGGATAAGAATGGCAAGATTGAAGTAGGAAAAATATTCCTCACCACCCTATCAAAAATGCTACTATTTTGTGTGTGTGTATTTGGCTTCATATCCTGTGTCATATATTTCTGTGATATTGTGGAGTAGTAATCAATAGTGCACATGTCATTTTAGAGGCTATGTTTGAAAACCAATCAAGTTTTTTCACATTTTATGGTAATTGTCATTTATTGTGAATAATTTGAAAGATCTAAATTTATATAGAGAACTAAATGTAAATGAGTTATAAACCCATCATCCAGTGAAGTAAATAATAACATTTCAGTGATTATCCTTATATGTCCTTCAGGATAGGTTTATGTTTGTATTTTTTTTCTTTATCTCTACAGTTGTATCTCTTTACTAAGCTTAAATAATTTAATATATACATATATATGTAGAGAGACAGAGAATGAGAACTGGATACGTGCTTTAGTTGACAATGTATAATGAGCATTTCCCACATCATTCAATGTCTAATAGCTTGGTGGCCCTCTATCCTATATTCATAGGGCCTTATGCTTTTTTCTTGGTGTTTAGCTAGTCATTCAGATGTTTTGAAACGTTGCTTTTTTCCAGTACTGGAGATTGAACCCAGAGCTTTTATACTGAACTACCTCGTTGACCCTTTTCTTTTCCTTTTTTTTTTTTTTTTTTTTTTTTTTTTTTTTGAGACAGGGTCTTGCTTAGTTGCCCAAGCTGAGCTTGAATTTGCCATTTTCCTGCCTCAGTCTTCCAAAGCGCAGAGATTACAGGTGTGCACCACCTCACCTGGCTCAAGTGTTGCTATTTTTTTTCAGGTTTGATGGCGGTAGAATTTAAAATGAAAATGAAAGAAAATTTTGAAGCTCTTGATTCACAGTGTTAAATGTTACCAAAAAGCATGTGTGCCAGCTTATCCTTGTGTTAGTGTTTTTAGAGTGCATATTTCCCTGTGCCCTACTGAATATGGATGCTGTCAGTTTTTCTTTTAAAATGTCAGCAGTTTAATAAAGGAAAATTATTATATCAGTATTTAAATTTTATTTGACTACTTTAATGTTTGAGTGTATTTTCAGAGGTTTGTAGGCCGTTATTTCTTCTTTATGAGTTAATTCATTACATGTGTTTGCCTACTTTTATATTAACAGTGTTTGTATTTTAAATATTAACGTTAAACTTTGATCTGCCATAATTGATATGAATTATTTGATAAGTATTATTTGCTCTTAATTTTATTTATTTATTTTCTTATATATGGCCATCTTTAGTGTCTGTATCAGAATAACTGTGTCTAAGTCACTTCCTCCTTGCTGGACACAGTATGCAGTTTAAAGGAGGAAAAGTTGGTTTTGATACACGGGTGCAGAAGATTCAGTCCAAGGAAGGCACCCTCCATGGATGCCCCAGTGACCAGCTTCCTCTTGTGAGACCCCACCTCCTGCTGCACATTCAGCGATTTATTGATACAGTGCTCCCATTACCCCATCACCTTCCAAACATTCGAGGGTTTGGGAGGATACCCCAGAATTAAACTAAACAAACCCAGATATTTTCCTTACTGGCTTAATCATTTGTCATTGTTTTTTAAATACTTGTGTTCAGAATTTATTCTTGACTATTGTTCTTTGTGTGTGTGTGTTTGTTTATGTTCACTTATTTGTACCTGAAATGTGTTTTGCCTAATTGGGAAATAAAGATAGAGCTTAATGTTTTGGAAACATTTGGAAAATTGTTCCAGCATTACTTATTGAAAGTATGAATCCTTTGACAAGGGACAGAAATTCCAACTTTAACATATATAATTGTAGAGCATCTTTTAGTCATTTCGTTTTCTTCCTTTAATGCATGTGTCAATCCTTAGACTAGTACCACACTGTGATTTTTAAAAACTTTATATGAGGGCTGGTGAGATGGCTCAGTGGCGTAAGCGACTGCCTGGCAAGTGTGAGGTCCTGAGTTCGACTCCCAGTACCCACATAAAGGAAAAAAAGGGCCAGTGATATCACTGAGCAGCACAAGCGCTTGCTGGCAAGCGCAAGGTCCTGAGGTCAACTCCCAGTACCCACATTAAAAAAAAAAAAAAAACTTTATATGAGTTTAGTATCTGTAGAGTATGACTCCCCTCGGTACACTGTTCTCTCAAAGTTATCTTGGATTATTATTTATTATTCCAGTGAAATCTTGAATCTTTTCCTTTGTAACTTTTTAATAATTGCTAATTTACAAAAAAGTTGTAAGAATCATGCAAAGAAGTCCCGCGTACCCTTTACTCAGATTCATTTTTATGTAACATTTGCAACATTTATTTTATCATCACATACATGTCTTTTTTCATTTAAAAAGTGATGGTGGGCCGGTGAGATGGCTCAGTGGCGTAAGCGCCTGCCTTGCAAGCGCGAGGGCCCGAGTTCGACTCCCGGATCCCACATACGAAAAAGGGGCCGGTGATATCGCTCAGCGGCACGGGTGCCTGTTGGCGCGCAAGGTCCTGAGGTCGACCCCCCGGTACCCACAAAAAAAAAAAAGTGATGGTAAGATTTTTATTATTATTTGAGAATAAACACCACATTACCACATCACCCTAATATGTCAATGTTTATTTTCTAAGAACAAGGATATTGTTATAGAATTTTATAGCACATTTGCTAACATCAGGAGATTTCATAATTGATATCTAATTTACATTCCACATTCTAATTTTTCCCTAATTGCCCAATATTGTTTCAATCATATCCTTTATGACATTTTTTTCACTTCAGTGCTTCAAGTTGATTTTATTTTTTTTTATCACTATTATTTCCTTTAGTCTGAAACTGTCACTGGTGTGCATGGGTCCTTGGTTTACTAATAGTGGAAATTAAAACTAAAGCACATTTGCAGGAATAGGCTTTAATTAAATGTAAGAGCAAATGTTAAGGGACTTTAATTTGAGAAGCTGACAAAGATCAGGCCATCTCTTAACAAAGAAGAGTAAGAAAAGATAGGAAAGGACTCCACTGTGAGCGGTCACTCAGTTGGAGGGAGGTTAGGCAGGCCCACCCACAAAAGCAGGAAGCTGGTGTGTAAGGATTAGCTGAGGGGGCCATGATCTGGCTGATTATTATCTTAACCCTGGTTTCCTAGCTCAGGTTTAATCCTTATGACTTGAGGGGCCTTTCATGTCCCACGTGGGGAATCCTCATGGCTTACAGGGCAGTCTCAGTCATCTGCTGGAATCCAGAGTGACCATAGGTTTAGGGCAATAGAGACTTCTGCGTGTAGCTGAAAGTTCCTGTAAATCTCATCCTGGTATCCTCACTACTGAAGGGTAATGAGACTGGCAAGGTAAATTTAAGGCTAATACAACTTGTTCTTCCAACTTTTAGATGGACACTGTCTAAATGACTAACATGCCTATGTGCAGAGCTGAGAAGGATTTGACCCAGAGTTTTCCAAAATGAAAGCCAAACGTTGTTCTACTTTTGTTTACCTACTAGGCATTTGTAGGCCCAGCTGAAGACTCATGGATTTTAGCAAAAGAAAAGACTTAAATCTCTGAGTGTCTCAGAAGAAAACATAAATCATGCTTTTGATGAATAATAGGTTAAGGACCTAGGAGTTAGTTTGGCCTTTGTTCCTATCATGGTCTCGATTATGTCATGACTGTCAGAATAGTTCCTCAGTATTTTTTGTAGCTTCCATGATACCGACATTTTTGATGAACACAGGCCAATTACTTTGTAGATGTTCCATACTTTGTGTTTGAGGATTGTTCCTCATAAGAAAAATTCTGCTTCTGTATTTCCAACTGGAATACCCTCTGAGTCATGCTGTGTTCTTCCCAAGGTGCCTTATCTGTAGGCGTGTGATGCATATCCACCTTTTGTAGGTATTAACAATTCCTGGCAGTAGTCAGGGTGTTGAGTTTTCCATGGAGCCTTGAGTGCACCTGGAGCAGCTCAGGAAGGTCTTCCCAGTATTCCTTCAATAAATGCCCCTGGGCAGGGAACCTGTGGAGAGTGTCCTGGTTCTGTTCCCTAAGTCATTATGCCCTTAGGCTTCTGGACCTGTCCTAGAAGATCTCTGCCTGCTTTGAGGATCTATCTCCCATTGTCTTCATGAATAGCACCTGGCTTCCTGGTGTTGGTACTACTCTCCTTAAGAAAGTGTCCTTTGGCCACACACTTTCCATTCTCTCCCTTACAAGCTTTTCCTCTTTTGACATGGCTAGGCTATGAATTTTCCAAATCTTTCCACTCTGCTTCACTTTTAATTATAAGTTCTGCCTTTAAAACATCTTTTTGCACTTTGCATCTCTCTATAAGCCTCCAGAAGCAGCCCTGTAGCAGCTGGAATGCTTTGCTGCTTGGCTGTTTCTTCTACCAGAAATCCTCCTTTGTCATTTTTAACTTCTTCTCCCTTAAAGCTCTGGGGCATGGATGTACTTCAGCCAAGCAGAAAGGATGGTCTTCATTTCAGTTGTCAGTACTGAGTTCTTCCATTCCCTTCTGAGACTTCATCAGACTGGCCTTTACTGTAGGCATTTCTGTCAACATGCTGGTCACAGCCACTGAGGTAATCCCAGAGAAGTTTCAGAATTTCCCTAGTTTTCACTGCTTCTGAGCCCTCATCAGAATCACCTTGAATGATGTTTATAGCAATTTAGCTTATGTTTTGCCTCTTCTCAAACATTTTCCAGCCTCTACTCATTATATACTTCCGAAGATGTGTCTACATCCTCAAGTATCTGTTTCAGCTACAACCTCATTTCTCAGGACCTGTTTTCTGTTTTAGTCCATTTTCTAAGGCTGTAACAAAATACCTGACACTGAATAATTCACAAAGGAAAGCTGTTTCTTTGGCTCATGATTGTAGAAGGTGGGAAGAGCATGGTGCTGGCATCTTCTGTATTTCTGGTGCTGGGATGTTCTCGGCTTCAGAATGTAGGAGGAGGTGAATGAGAGCCAAGAAACAGAACTTGCTCTTATAAAAATTCTCCCTTGAGGGCCGGTGAGATGGCTCAGCGGCGTAAGCGCCTGCCTGGCAAGTGCAAGGGCCCGAGTTCAACTCCCAGAACCCACATACGAAAAAAGGGCCGGTGATATTGCTGAGTGGCACGGGCGCCTGCTGGCGCACAAGGTCCTGAGGTTGACCCCCGGTACCCACCAAAAAAAAAAAATTCTCCCTTGAGAGAACAAACCCATGCCCATGAGAACTAACTCTAACCCACTAATCTATTC
The DNA here is from genome assembly GCA_028451465.1 of Erethizon dorsatum. Classification (NCBI taxonomy): domain Eukaryota; kingdom Metazoa; phylum Chordata; class Mammalia; order Rodentia; family Erethizontidae; genus Erethizon; species Erethizon dorsatum. The sequence continues at coordinate 10,589,197 of CM051836.1, forward strand.
ATGACACTAATCCATTCATGAGGGTTGAGTCCTCATGTTCTCCACACCGTGGATTATGCCTCACCTTCCAGTGCTGGGAATTAAGTTCCAACACACGAGCTTTTATGGCATACTTTCAAACCACAGCAAAGAGTATGAAGTTACCTCAAAAACAAAACAAATAACAACAATGAAACAGAACTAGCATGTGATCCAGTAATCCCACTTCTGGTTAAGAATCACAGGAACTGAAATCAATATGTCAAAAGGTTATGTATATTTTCATGTCCATTATAACATTATTAATAATATCCAAGGTATAGAGACAGTCTTCCTGCATTTTTTAGTAACAATTAACAGAAGCACATATGCTTTCTTATTTCCTTTTGTTACACAAAGTAGCATGTTATACACAATCTGCTGTTCTTTTCTCTTTATTTCCATGTATCTTGAAAATTATTCTCCATGCAGTTCATAGAGATCGTCATAGCTTCTCCATTCCCTATATGTTGGTGTACCGTAAGGTATTCCACTAATCACCCATGTTTGGGTGTTTGAGATAATTGCTAATATTTTGAAATGACACATAATTCTGCAATTAATAACTTTGTGAGTATATACCTTTGTATCCCTGGAAGTGTATGTTCAGGTATATTCTTAGATGCGTGACTGGTGTTTCAAGTAGGAAGAGCATAGGAAGTTTGTAACCCATGTGTGTATTCTCCACAGGGCCTGTGCCCTTGAATCTCCACTGGTGGGTGATACGTGAGATGGCTGATTTTCCCATAGCCTTCCTTCCGTCATGGAGTTAAGTGTCCCCCAAGGGCGCATGTGTTACAGACCTGGTCCCTAGGCCAGGGCGCTATTGAAGAATGGTATAACCCAACAGTGGAATACCTCCTGAACACTTTGAATTTTTTTCTGGTCTTATGGCTGGACATTGGCATTTCTTTGGATATAAGTGAAATTGACTGTCTTTCCATTTGTTTACGAACTTTTAAAAAATATTTTTACAAGACTTTTGGCTACCTTTCTTTAAGATTTTGGTTTTTATCCTCAATATTTAAACATTATATAGTAGGGCTATTATTGCAAATGTCTCCTACTAATTTCTTATTTGTATTGGCTTTGCTTTCATTCTTAATTTTATGCGCAAGATTTTTAAACTATTCTAATACACCAACTTAATATTCAACTTACAGAGCTTCTTTATTTATGTTTATTCAATTTTTCCTATGTTTATTTAAGGATATTATAAACATTTTGTGATTTTATTATTATACTGGAATATTATATCCATTACATTTTGTGAGTTATTTCTGATATATAAAAATCCACTGATTTTTATATAGTTATTGGGAAACCTCTACCTTGTTTTACTCTCTGTTTCAGTAACATCATATTCTTATGACATAGTTTTATAATTTCTTACATTAGCAATACAATAATGTAGCATTTGTTGTATTGAAGAAAATAAAAAAAAAAAGAACCATAATTTCCTTGCTTGTTATTTATGTTGACATTTAAATTAATGCCAAGATCCTAGTTGTGACTGGAAAACTAATTTTTTTCATGACTTACATACAAATACTTGTACCTATGTACCTTAATTGCTGTGGATGTCAATGATAGCTAAGTTTTGTTAAAATTGAAAATAAATTTCATATTATACTATCCTGTAGTACATTTCCCAATTAGCATTTATATATTTTTAAAGGATGATCTATAGCTCAGTGTTTTAGAAATAAACAGAAGTAGCCCTGTGAAAGTATTTTAGCATGTACTCATTCAGAGACAGTGATAGGTTGGTGTTGTGCACAAATATCATATAGGTCTAACATAGATACTATATGTTCATTTTTGTAAAGATGTAAATCATGTTTTTATATTACATGTTAATATGCATGTATATTATTGTTAATGAGGATGCAGGTCATAGGGTGGAATGGTACTCATTCATCCATCTATCCTTAAACCATCTCTGAATCATCCATCTGTTTAATAAAACTTCTCATTTACCTAATAAGTGTTGCATACTAGACTAGGTTCCCCAAAACAAAGGCTAGAACCCTTTTATCTCAGAAAGGCTGAGATGTGTGTACCTTTGTCTTTCTTAACAAATTCTCTTTTTTTATAGATCTACTTTTGCATTCATATGCAGACATTTGCCGTTTTCTTCTTCAGCAAAACACTGATGGCAATTTCTCAAGTAGTAACAGATAAATAAGAAATTTAAATCAGCAATGGATGCAGCATAATTTTTAATAGTTCCATCGAATTTTAACCATGTAATTTCATTTACCTATAATTCAACACTTTCATTGTCTTTTTTATGGGAAAAATCTGTCAGACAGAGAACTAGATAATGTCCACAGAGAGACATTAAATTTGTCACTATAAAGGCAAAATTATTATATATTAATCCATCATTTGTTTTTCTAGTTCAATCTCATTTGACACATTTAATGAAAATCACTGATGGCTTCTAGTGTAATAAAATGATCTTTAAAACAAAGCAGAGAAGTTCTAATACTTGCATATTTCAGGTTGAATGACTGATGAAAACTTCATTTGAGACATTTATTTTGTGATTTCAGAAATGTAGTAAAATTATAGCTAGGGTACAGTAAATCACCGCATGTTATATTACTTATAGGCTTGCTCTCAGAACCCTTGAATGTTGACAGAATTAACGTATTAATTTGAGTTTTCCCTGGATGTTTCAGTTTAACTTGTGATTATTTTTCCTCCAAAGGCTGAAAAAAGCCTTTCATTTAAAATGCATTACTTGGGGAACTGTGTTAATGATCTAACTTCCTTTCATTTAACAGGCAAGTAAGATTTCTTTGAAAAATGGTATCTGCCAAGGATTTGATTATTGAATGAAGATCGGTAATTTCGGGGTGTATGAAACATCTGTGAGGAATTTTGGAAAGTCATCTCCAATGCCATTCATGTGACTGATTTTATATGAGGACAGCAAACAGATTATATTGGGAAGGGAGACTGAAGCTGCATCGGCGGGGCAGTTGTCAAGTGCAGAAAGAAAGTCTGTGGAAGGTGTGGCAGCACCTCACCATCTCACTGCCTTCTTTGCTCCTCTGTATCTGGCCATGAGTCTCCATGCGTGATCTTCCCTAATGTGTGCCTTTGGTTCACCTTTCTGCACTTATCTGCAGTTTACCAAGCTGTACTAGATAAAGCTAGTTCACTAAGTGGCCCAGGCAGGGCTTGAATTTGCAGTCCTTCTGCTTCGGCTTCCCAGAGTGCTGGGATTACAAGTGTGCACCACCACTCCTAGCTGGCTTTGTCCTTTATAACCCCACACAGTGGTCTAATATGTATCTCAAATCTCAGCTCTTGCTATTCAAGCTACTTCTAGACTCTGCTGTGCCAGCTGCAAACTCTTACCTCTCCCTGCACATGTAAACAGCAGTGCTGCCTTCAAAACTGTGCCGTTCCTCTCCCTGGAATCTAGGGTTCAAGTTTTCCCTCTCCTGGTGCCCAAACGCACTACCAAACTTTCCCTAATTCTTCCAACTAGATATGTCCAGCGATATGTACTTACTTTTAAGTGTTTTCATATATACAAGAGAGCACGTGTGTCATACATATTATTTGATTCTTTACTCTTTCCACTTAAATCTGAAAGATCTTTACATAGCAAGAGAACATATCCCACTTTTCATTTTTGTGTTTAAATGTCTTTTGACTTATTTTGAAAAACAAAGGAAGCGACACCATTGTTTCTTTTCTCTCTACAGATAACACCAAAGCCTTTGAGAAATTTGAGGGAGCCAAGAATAAGGCAGTACTGAACTTCAGTTTTTAAATAGCCTGCTTCAAACTTAGCAGCTGTATTCTATCATAGCATGTGAGCACACCCCATAATTTAATTGCTTCTGTCTTAGTGATTGTTTCAGTTATTTCTAGTTGTTGTTTGTTTTTCTTTTTGTTTGTTCGTATTGGGAAAATTTTGCAAGGATCATCAGTAGAACTACTTCTTAACAAGGAAGTGATTTCAATCTTGAATTACAGTTATTTATGATATTGTATTTTTGCCACTGCCCTGGCCGCAAAAGCCTGCATGCTTTTTGAAAGTAGATTGAATTTATCATTACCATCATCACCACTAGTATGTATTGATCAGACCCTGTACGAATGCGTTTCACAAAGATCTCATCTAGCCCTCGGAACAGTGCTATAAGGTTGGCATCGCTATTTTCATTTCATGGGTAAGGAAACCGAAGCTTACAGGAATCAAGTAACTTGCAAAGAAAGGAGACTGGGTCTGAACTCAGTTTGTAAAGCTGCATTTGAATTCCTTCAGGCCCACTCTGCTCTCCTTCTGCACATAGCTGGCCCTCTGGAGATATCCGCTGAGTGTTTATGCCTGGAACAAAACACTAGGGAAACTTGCACAGAAACAAAATAAACATTGTTAATGTAAAGAAAAGGCATTTCTTCTTTTAGCTGCAAATTGCCTTTGCGATTCTTGGTTACTTTTCTCCAGGACATTTGTCTTTTGGAAGAAATCACTAAAAAAAAAAACTGTTTTGTATTTGGTATCCATTAAATATCCCTAAATAAATAGCTTATTTGCAAGTTTTTGGAAGAAATTTTCATTTTATATTTTTGATAGAAAGACTGGGTGAAAGGAAATTATAGAAGCTTTTTCTGTTTAAAATATAGTTTTATGGGACCGGTGAGATGGCTCAGCGGCATAAGCGCCTGCCTGGCAAGCGCGAGGAGCCTGAGTTTGACTCCCGGATCCCACATACGGAAAAAGGGCCGGTGATATCGCTCAGCGGCACAGGTGCCTGCTGGCGTGCAAGGTCCTGAGGTCAACCCCTGGCACCCCCCCCACACACAAAAATAAATAAATAAAATAAAATATAGTTTTACTAAATAATTAATTCTTTTGTAAATTATTTATGAAGCATGGGTTATACAGTAGGTGCTCTTCTACCAGGTATAGGGAAAAGGTGAGCAAGAGCAGAAACACCTACAAAAGTAAGTATTTATACTACAAGTGTATGAAGGTCACCCTGAGTGGTGTGCAGATAGTCTTGTGCAGCATCGGGAGGCCGCTTGTGGTCAGAGGAGAGCAGCAGTGTGAGGTTCAAGGAGAATTAACCGGGCCCAGGTCAGGAAAGTTGGAAGCTGAGCAGTGGGAACAGTAAGAATAGTACGTGCAAAGGCCCTGTGTGGGTGAGATCCTGGCACTTCTCGGGAGCCAGGAGAAGGAGCATGGTCTCAGCACAAAGGATGGGAAAACCCAGCAAGGACAGGTTACTGTAGTCCACTGTCACTGACCATTTGCATGTAATATCTTTCTTGCGATGTAATTCACAAGTCACTCATTGAAAGTATACCATTCTTCGGTTTGTGTACTACTCAGAGTTGTACAGCCATCATCCCAGGCACTTGCAGAATACTTTAGTCACCCCCAAAGAAAGCCCGTGCCCATTACCTTCATGTCTCATTCTCCCTGTTCACCCCCGTGATTGTCACCTTGATAGACCATGAATCTGATTCCTGTCTCTGTATTTGCCTGTTTTGGATATTTCATATGAATGGGGTAATTATGTGACATTTGTTCTTGGCTTCTTTTGCTTAGCATAGTATTTTCCGAGTTGCATGTCATAGTATGTATCAGTTATCTATTCTTTTTTCTTGCTAAATGATTACTGAATTTCATTGCTGAGTAAATACAGGTACTGTTGTTTGTCTTTTGCTATATAGTGATGTTAGCGGCTTCTAAAAATAGAGTAAAAGAGGCTCACATTTAAGATAGTAGAAACATGAAATCATAACCTGGCTATTAATTGTTATTCTTAAAACTTTTAAATATCATCCAATGGAATTATTAAAAATGCCCAACTGTGAACTCTAAAATAGGATGTTTCTCCTTTGAAGAAATTGTAACTCCAGCATTTTTCAGTGTTTAGTTTTTGAAGCATCATCAGCGCATATAAACATAACACATTTTATAACTTCAATTATAGAATGAATGGGTTGACAGATTGTTATACTTCCACAATAATGGATATAAATTAGTTTTAGTGATGAAATTTAGGGATTTTTTAAAATTTTTGTCTTACAGTTGGACCTATTTCCATAGAAAGAAATATGTAGGTCAAAGTTATCTTCCATTAAATATTTATAATCATTTCAAAAACTATTTAGTGTAATATGGCCTCTTTTCTTTTGTAAAATGCCAAAATAAAAAGAGAGGAGTAGAATCTGCTAGTAATTACTTTTCTCTCCTTGATATATGAGAAACTCATTTTGGAAAATAATTTTCTGCTGTCAGATTACTACGAATTGCACACGGTGAAAATACGGTACAATAGTGTTCTTTTCCACCCCGGCTGTCACTGCTTTGTTCCCTGGCTGAAAAAACTCATCCTTTTTGCCTAAGTGTAGCACAGTGAGAAAAGCAAAAACTTCGAATTGCAAAGAACCAGAAAAATAGAATTGAATTATGATTCTGGAATCATACTGTGATTCCAGATACACACTGTGAGTCTTGGGGCAATTATTTAAACTCTCGAAGCTTACATTTCCTCACCTGTGAAATAGCAAGGATGACGTCCCTTTTGAGGGGGAATGTCGGGAGGATTAGTTTAGTGCGCATGTGTAAGGACCAAGGAGTGTGCCTAGCGCATAGAAGGAGCTCAGTAAATGGTAGTTAGTAAAGATGTTAAGACTTTGACACCAGGTGGTACATAGGTTCTTTAGGTGCTTTATGTCTTACCTAAAGAAGTGTTCCCATGTTTCCAAGATCTATGCTCTGTGCTTAATATTCTCCTCTTCCAACCAATCAAGAACAGTCGTTAGTATTAAAGTATGAGTGCAAGAGTCCAAGAACTTTTCTGCCTTGTTAAAGGCTGCGTGCAGCTGAGATTGAGTAGGTATCTCAATGCATAGCTCTGAAAGTCATCAGTTTTACTTCTGTTACGTGTTGTACTCTGTTATGTACAACGTTCTATGCTTAGCACTATGAGCAAAGAGAAACCCAGCAAGGAACTCTAGAGACCTGGAGCTTCATTCAAGATGCACAGTAGCTTTGTTACCCCCAGTACATACTTGGCAGTCTAACAAGCTAGGATTTTCAAGAGGCTTTTCCCTTGTATGCCTCACATGAGGTGTGATCAAAAATTTAGTGAATACTACTGCTGAGCGCCATCTGACAGAAAGGCAGGCTTGTACAAATATTACAGTGTGTCTTCATCCACATTATTCACCAGATCTGGTACTGTGTGACTTCTGGTCCTTCCCCAAAGTCAAAATGACTGAGAAAACCGAGGGTTTTGAATCAATTGAGGACATCAAGGAAGCCACAATAATACAACTGTAGATGCTTACCAAGGGCAGTTCCAGAACTGCTTAAAAAAGTGATGAGAATGATGGAATAAGTGTGTTCAAAGCAAAGGGGAACATATTCAGGGGGAATTAATAGCAATGTATGTTTCATAGTAATAAAAATTTTATGTAAATACACACCATATTTTTTACCACACTATATATGTCTGTCCTCTCAACTTGCACTGTCATAATTGCTGCTTATTACTGCTTGACTTTTTTTACTATTATAATTATTTCTTTCTTTCCAGTTTTTCAAGAAAATCCAGGTCTAGGTGGATTTCTGGTTGGGATCCACTGTAGAGTGTTTCTTTTGGAAGGATTTGGGGGCAGGTTATCACAAGGCTCCTGTCCCCGGTGGCTTGCAGCTACAGTACTAGATTCAGTCAGCTATGGACAAAACAAAGAGTTCTGTGGTTCCAAGCGTAATTCCCTCAGAAGGGAGTAGATAGATCTTTGTCAACACAGGGAAGTTTGACTGGGAGAGAGTGCATTCCCTGGTGGAGAAAACCCAGCAAGATGAGGAATCCTGGATGCAGAGTATAAGTCACAAATTACATCTCAATCGTGCGGCACTCTCGAGATGTCTTCAGTAAATACTCGCTCTATGAATTGTTGAAGAAAGAGACCACATTTGAGCTAAAAGATTAAGAACATTATTGAAAGATGAAGGCAGCAACATGGTGTTTTGTGTATCCAAACAAGTTGTCTGGTTTCCAGTGTCTGTGTACCACTTCTGAATTGCTTCTCTATATTCTCTCTTTAACTCTCACAGGTCGGAGCATATTTGCGTGTGTGAGTAGTTATTGTAACTTAGAAATCGAGCTACTACCATCAGTATTCCTGGAAAAACTCTTATTTTAGATGCAGTAGTGATTCCCAAAAGTGTTACCCTGTAATAAATTTTCTGTGTGATGTTAATTATTTTTATGAGAATAAAGAATGCTGGTGTCAAATGAGTTAAGGAAACTTTTCATATTTGAGGTACATTGTATAGGGATTATTCCCTGAATCTAAGGGCTTACCTTGGAACAGGTTTGTTTCTTGCTTATGTAAATTCCTCTGGCAGTGGAGAACTTTCCCAGGCATCTGGCTTCCATATGGTGACTTAGCAATCTGTGATGCTTCCTTCATGTGGCTCTCGAACCAGCCTGCAGTCCATGATCTCCTGATAGGAAATGAGTGATTATGATGTTCACGCAGGAGCTTTCACCTGCCTCAGGGTGGAAGTGACACATGTCACACTCACTCATATTATTGTTGGAGGCAGTCATACGGTCCTAGCTTGTGATAAGAGTCTAAGAGTCTTCCATTTTTCCCAAGAAGGGTAGAAAATTCCAGGTATTGATGATCACTAGCAATCTCTACCACTCTAAGTAAAATTGTATTATATTTTTACAACTGCAGCAGTGGGTTGAAGCTTTTGGACATGGTAACACATGTCATCTTCAACATGAGACCATTCTTTACAATTTTGTATAAATTCATTTTCTCATAGAAGTCTTCATGGAACATCTTACACCACTATGATTTCATGGTACATGTTTTTATCAACACAGGGTGAGATAGAAAATTTTACTTTTCCTTTCTCACTACTGCTATAAACCTCCATTCTCCTAATGTCCCTTGTGGTAATCTTACTTTGTAAACTTTATTAGGAAAATTGCTGTAAGTGTACTGTTTGCAACTGCAGTTTTTAGACCAATCTCAATGTTTGCAAGCAGTACATTCAGAAAGGCAAAGAAAACTGTTGGATCATAGCAGAAGTGACTATTGGGTGACAAGGAGAGAATTTCTGTCTGGTAGTAGCTTGGTTCATGTTGTTTCTACAGTCTCCTGGCTCTTTTTCTTAGAAAATTAGAAGCCAAAATATTACCACTCATGTGAGATAGCAATTGTCACCAAGTTTCTCTGAAATACTATATGACATCATCATCATTTAAAAATGAATACCAAAAATGGTGGCTGTAGTCAGCTGTTGATTGATCAAACTTAATTGGATTTTAAATTAAAGGACAGTTGCTGAATCCCTGGTAAATGCAAGGGCCATTGCTGGCTGTAAGTCAGATATGTGCAAGTTAGCATTGTGCATGGTAAATAACAATAACTTATTTATAAACAGCCAATAGGCATTTGTTAAGGATCTATACTGTGCTTTAAATGTAGTGTTAAGAAACAAGAAATGGATATTGTGACAATTCTTATAGATATTAACAGAATATTGGAGACAAGAGTCAAACAATTGTGGATATGAGTATATAAAAATAATCTGAAATGAATGTTCTGAGAGAAAGAAAAGGATGAAACCCTATAGCAGTGGTGGCAAAACTATGGCACACGTGCCACGGTGGGTGCACAGAGCCCTCTCTGTCAGTGTGCAAGCCAAGTTGCCCCAGCACTGAAGCATCGGATAATAGTTGTTTTTTCTAAACTAAAACCTCAGTATCTATGTTTAATTTCAGTGTTGATACATTGTGATATGGGTTGATACATTGTGAAGTGGGTTTGGGGTTGCGGTTTTGGCAGTCGCTCTCTAAAATGTTCTCCATCACTGTCCTATAGCAAGGAATGTGATAGACACCAGGGATGTGGGCTTAGTTTGAACTCCCAGAGTAAGAAAGAACCAGCATTCTCAGAGTCGACAGGGTGCAGAGCCAGCATTTAAATTTATTTCTCCATGAGTGTATGTGCTTTCAGTTACATAATCTGTCTTTTTATGTGAACTTTTTGAGCCCAAACTATTCAAGGAGTTCATCTTTAGAAAGACCTAAGTGAAATATATCAAGTTTAAGTCCCAACTTCCTGGTGGTTTCAAGCCCAGTTCACAGCTGATTCCAAGATTAATGTTGCCTTGTTCTCCCTAGAACTGGGGCTCTGTCAGAGCTTTGTGGGTATCCTCTTAGAGGAGGCAATTACAAGACAGTCTGTACATTGTGGGATGTGGCTCTTTGGAAGAGCCTGACTGATGATGGCTTAGACGAGGAGTTAGTAATAAACTTTATTTTTCCAAGAAAGGTTACTAAGTGTTTTAGATATTGCTAGCTATACGTTTCTCTGTGGTTCAGCTCTGTCATTGTAATGGGAAAGCAGCACAGAGTGACACATAAATCAATTGCTATGGCTGTGTTTCAATGAAACTTCATTGACAAAACAAGTAGCCGACAGTCCTTGGTCTCTGGGTTATTGTTTGTGGACCCTTGGCTTACTCCACAGTTTCTTAGTAACTGATTTTACCTTTCATTAACCAGCAGTATTTAATTCTTCATCTTTTCTCAGATGGAGATAGATATGTTGGTGACATCTCTTTCATTTTTTAGCAGTGGGATTTTGGGAATATCAGAAAAGCCTTTGCTTTTAATTTCAAATAATCTTTATTTATCCCTCGTTGATGTTACAAACTCTGCTTCTGGTACATTATCTATTCCAGGTATTGAGATACATGCTGGACCCAAAGTTTCTAGAAAGGGAGGCAGTTTAAGATATTCCAGCTTTACTCCCTTTGTATGAAGAAAAGGATCTGGGAAGAAGAATGAGTAGAAAGGCCCTCTGAGGACCTGCCCAGCTGGGGTGAACACATGGAATGGGGCCAGTAGGATTGTGTCCTCTGCTCCACAACTCTTACGGGTCTCACACTGATTTCAGTTTTATTTGATTCTGATAATTGGCTAGTAAATATCATGATGACTGTTGCTCTAGTCTCTCTTCGTTAGATAGGGGTGTCATGTTTTAAAATGTCATGCTTCCCCATAAAGATCATACATGCCAGGTGCTCAAAATGCTGAGTGCTTTCTGAAGAAATGAATGGACACCTAAACGCTGAGACTCATGTTATACTTTTTGTGTGTTACATCAGTGAATATTTGAAATGCAAGTAAAAATAAGTGGTTGTACTACTGGCTAATATTGAAATATTTATTTGATAATAAATTTGGCTCGTTGGCTTAGTCCAATCTTGTTGCTGCCACAAAATGCCACAAAGGGAATAATTCATAAATGATAAAAGTTTCTTTCTCTCAGTTGTGGAGACTGGGAAGTCCAAGATCAAGGGTCCAGCAGATCTGGTGTCTGGTGGGGGCCTGGTCTCTGCTTCTGAGAAGGTACCTTTAATGCTGTGTCCACATTTGGCAGAAAACACCAAAAAAGGGAAATTCCATGTGAAGATGCTTTTAGAAGAGATTAATCCCATGTGCAAAGGTAAAGACCTCATAACTTAATGCCCATCCCCTGCACTCCTCACCTCTTATTACAATCACACTGGGGGTTAAGTTTCAATATCTGAATCGATGGGGACATGTTTAGACAAGTGGTAGTGTCTATAAAGGTGATGTATTTTTGCTTCCGTATCATCTGAATTGTATGTGGTTTCCGGGTTGCATCACGGTTGGTAACAATCATGGCAGTATCAAAGCAAGGTAGAAAGTATCCTTGGCCCCGAAATAGCCCTGGAATATTGCTTTATGATACTTTTCTAAAATCAGATGATTTTCCTTTCTCTTTTCTTTTTTTTTTTTTTTTTTTTTTTTTTGGTACTGGGAATCGAACTCATGACCTTGCACTTGCCAGGCAGGTGCTGTGCCGCTGAGCTATATCCCCAGCTCAGATGATTTTCTTATGGTTTGCTTTTCTCAAGTCGAAAATGAGTCTGGGGGGCTGAGGGAGGATGATTGCAAGTTAGAGCCCAACCTGAGCAACTTGACAACTTAGTGAAACCCTGTCTCAAAATAAAAAAATTAAGCAGGAGATAGCATCAATGACATTAAAACCTTGTTCAAAGACATTATTACAGAGAACTTCCCTGGAAGAGAAAAAGAATTTGACCCCAACATAAAGGAAGCTTTTAAAACACCAACTAGACATGACCAAAAAAAAACTTCAGCCAGACATATCATACTCAAGATCCCAGAAATTCAACAGAAGGGCAGAATCTTAAAAGCTGTTAGGGACAAGAGACAAATCACCTATAAAGGAAAACCCATCAGAATCACAGCTGACTTTTCAACACAAACCCTCAAGTAGAGAAGAGCTTGGAATGATGTATTTCAAGCTCTAAAGGAAAATAACTTTCAACCCAGATTGATGTACCCCGCAAAACTATCTTTCAAAATTGATGGAGAAATAAAATACTTCCATGACAAAGAACATCTGAGAAAATTTATGACCACCAAAGCAGCACTGCAAAATGTTCTGAAGGACATTCTAGAAAGAGATAGGAACCCCAACAGAAGGGATCCACCAGGCAGGGCAGATAATTAAATAGTGGGAAAGGGGAAAAATAAACAAAGAGTGGGAAACAACAACAGGAAAATATTATGACAAGTATAAGTCAATACATATCAGTTTTAACCATCAATGTTAACGGTCTCAATTCACCAATCAAAAGGCACAGACTGGCAAAATGGATCAAGAAGCAAGATCCAACAATATGCTGTATACAAGAAACACATTTAATTCAGAAAGAAATTCATAGACTGAAAGTCAAAGGATGGAAAACAATATTCCATGCAACAGGAACCCAGAAAAAAGCAGGGGTAGACAAAGTGAATTCTTCTTTTTGCAGACAAAGTGAATTTCAAGCCAAGAATGATTCAGAGAGATAAAGACGGTCATTACATCCTTGTAAAGGGAACAATCCAAGAGGAAGAGATAACGATCATAAATATATATGCGTCAAATACCAATGCACCCAACTATATAAAACAAGTACTAAAGGACATGAAAAATCAAATAAGCACTAATACAATTATATTGGGAGATCTCAATACTCCACTGTCACAAAAAGACAGATCAACTAGACAAAAAATCAATAATGAAATAATAGAACTGAACCAAACTTTTGAACAAATGGACTTAGTAGATGTCTACAGAGTGTTCCACCCCACAACTTCAGAATACACATTCTTCTCAGCTGCACATGGGATGTTCTCCAAAATAGACCACATACTAGCTCATAAAACATACTTAAGTAAATGCAAAGGAATTGAAATTATCCCATGCATATTATCAGACCATAGTGCAATGAAATTGGAAATCAATGGCAAAAGAAATCACAAAAACTCCCTAAACACATGGAAATTAAACAGCACCCTCCTGAACAACCAATGGGTCACAGATGAAATTAAAGAAGAAATTAGACAATTTCTACAACTGAATGATAATGACAGTACAACATACCGGAACTTATGGGATACAATGAAAGCAGTCCTAAGAGGGAAATTTATAGCATTAAATACTTATATTAGGAAAATAGAGAAAGTGCAAATAAACAACTTAATGGTGAACCTCAAACTTCTAGAAAAAGAAGAGCAGGTTAACCCAAAAGCCCGTACAAGGGAGGAAATTATAAAAATCAGAGCAGAAATTAATGTATTAGAGACTAAAAAAACAATACAAAGAATCAATGAAGCAAAAAGTTGGTTCTTTGAAAGAATAAATAAGATTGACAAACCCTTATCCAACCTTCTTAAAAAAAGAAAAGAAAGGACTCAAATCCATGCAATTGAAAATGAAAAGGGTGATATCACGACGGACCCTGCAGAAATCCAGAAGATCATCTATACCTATTTTAAAAATTTTTATTCTACTAAGATGGAAAATGCAGAAGAAATGGACAGATTCCTAGATTCGTATGAATTACCAAAGCTGAATCAAGAAGATTTAAAAATCCTAAATACACCAATATCAACCAATGAAATTGAAGATGTAATTAAAAACCTCCCAACAAAGAAAAGCCCAGGCCCTGAGGGATTCACTGCTGAATTCTACAAGAAATTTAGAGAAGACCTAACACCACTACTTCTCAAACTTTTTAATGAAATTGAAAGGGAAGCAATACTCCCAAATTCATTCCTGGAAGCAAGCATTACCCTGATACCAAAACCAGAGAAGGACCCAACTAAGAAAGAGAACTACAGGCCAATCTCCCTAATGAACATAGAGACAAAAATCCTCAATAAGATACTGGCAAACAGAATCCAACCAATCATCAAGAAGATTATACACCATGACCAAGTTGGATTCATCCCAGGGATGCAGGGATGGTTCAACATACGTAAATCAATAAATGTAATAAACCATATTAACAGAACCAAAGACAAAAATCACATGATCATCTCAATAGATGCAGAAAAAGCTTTTGACAAAGTCCAGCACCTTTTCATGTTAAAAACCCTACAGAAAATTGGAATAGAGGGTCTTTATCTCAACCTGGTAAAATCTATCTATGACAAATCAACAGCCAATATTGTACTAAATGGCCAAAACCTGAAAGCCTTCCCTCTAAAATCAGGAACAAGACAAGGATGTCCACTGTCCCCACTCTTATTCAACATAGTTCTGGAAACTTTAGCCAGAGCAATTACAGAAGAGAAAGAAATAAAGGAAATAATGATTGGAAAGGAAGAAGTTAAATTATCATTATTTTCAGATGACATGATACTCTACACAGAAGACCCCAAAAACTCCACTAAAAAACTGCTAGATTTAATAAGCAAATTCAGTAGTGTAGCTGGATAAAAAGTCAATACTCAAAAGTCAATAGCCTTCCTGTACACAAATAACAAACTTACTGAAAGAGAAATCAGGGAAACAATACCTTTCACAATAACATCCAAAAAAATGAAATACCTAGGAATCAACCTCACAAAGGATGTAAAAGACCTATACACTACTCTGAAAAAGGAGATTGAAGAGGATATCAGAAAATGGAAAGATATCCCTTGCTCCTGGATAGGAAGAATGAATATAGTGAAAATGGCCATACTTCCAAAATTGTTATACAGATTTAATGCAATTCCATTCAAAATTCCAACAGCATATCTCACAGAATTAGAGAAAACTATCCTAAAATTCATTTGGAATCAGAAGAGACCTAGAATAGCAAAGACAATTCTGGGCAACAAAGGCAAGGCAAGGGGCATCACAATCCCCGACTTGAAATTATACTATAAAGCTCCTGTGATAAAAACAGTGTGGTACTGGGAAAAAAACAGACCTGAAGATCAATGGAACAGATTAGAAGATGCTAAAACAACCCCAGACATACTAAGCCACCTTATCTTTGACAAAGGTGCCAAACACATTCGCTGGAAGAAAGATAGCCTCTTTAATAAATGGTGCTGGAAAAACTGGCTCTACACATGCCGAAGATTAAAACTAGACCCATATCTTTCACCATGCACTAAACTAAATTCAAAATGGATCAGAGATCTAAATATTAAAACAGAAACATTAAATCTGCTGGAAGGTAGGATAGGTAAAACCCTTGAAGACATTGGTGTAGGCAAAGACTTTATGAATAAAAACTCAACTGCATGGGAAGTATCCCAAAGAATCAATAACTGGGATCTCATCTTATTAAAAAGCTTTTGCACAGCAAGAGAAACCACCAACAGAGTGAAGAGACAACCCACAATGTGGGAAAAAATGTTTGCCAGCTGTTCCTCAGACAAAGGATTACTATCGAGAACATATAAAGAACTTAAAAAAATCAGACCTTCCAAATTTAAAGACCCACTCCAAAAATGGGCATCTGAGATGAATACACATATCTCAGATGAAGAAATACAAATGGCAAATAAATATACAAAAAATGTTCAACATCACTACTCATTTGAGAGATGCAAATTTAAACAACACTGAGATACCATCTCACCCCAGAAAGAATGGCTACTATAAAGAAATCAACTAATAACAAATGCTGGAGGGGCTGTGGGGAAAAAGGAACCTTCTTCACTGTTGGTGGGAGTGTCGACTGGTACAGCCACTGTGGAAGTCAGTGTGGAGATTCCACAGAAAACTAGGGTTGGAGGTCCCATTTGACCCAGCTATTCCCCTTCTGGGCATCTTCCCAGAAGAATTAAAAACATCGTACCACAGTGATATATGTGCACCCATGTTTATAGCAGCACAATTTGTAATAGCCAGATCTTGGAAACAACCCAAATGCCCATCAACTGAGGAATGGATAAGAAAGATGTGGTATTTTTATACAATGGATACTATTCAGCCATAAAGAAGGATAAACTGGAGACTTTTATAGGTAAATGGATGCAACTTGAGAAAATACTCATAAGTGAAATAAACCAGACGCACATGTGTAAGCATCGTATTGTCTCTCTAGTATGAGAAACTGAAAGAGTAAATAATATCCAAAATGTTCAGTAGACACGGTGAATCAAAAAGAAACTGGTCAATAGGAACTAGAGACTGGAATAGGGAAAATAAAGAAGGGAAAGGGGAAAAAATTGTATATATATATAAGATGGTTAAGATAGATACACTACCAATTTTACTTAGTTCATTGAAGAGTAAGGTTTGAGCCAATAATGTTTGGATAATTGAATGCTAATGTCTGGTATCCTGAATAACTAACTTAAAGATAATAATACGTAATGCATTGACTATTGTTACTCTCTTATATTGTTTTGAAAATTTGTTCTTTTTTTGGTTTGTTTTGTTTTTTCTTCTCTTTAAAATAAAAAAGTAAAAAATAAAAAAAAATTAAAAATTAAATGTAGCTCAGTGGAAAGACCTTGGGTTCAATCTCTAATACCAAAAAAAAAAAAAAAAAAAAAAAAAAAAAAAAAAAACAAAAAACGCAATGGCAGATTCATTCTAGAATAAATTCAATTAAAATCTAATTCTTCAAATTACTAGATTTGTGATGTTAGGCTAGTTATTATTCCTATATTTTCCCACTTTTTCTCCTGAGTAAAATGATAGTAATTGCAAATGTTGTCTCAGTGTTATTATGATGATTAAATTAGAGAACTTAATGTTCTGCTTTAATGAGTACTGAAAACTGCCCAGTATATAGGAAATCCTTGATATATATTTGCTATGATAATAATGATAGTGAGTTCTATTAATCAGAATATAGAATATTACTTTCTTAAAAGTAATATATATATGGAAGGCAATGATGCTAGCCATTAAAATGTATGTACTACATATTAGGAGATCTGAGGTAGTTTGGAGAATTTTTTTCCTTGAAAGAGATTTAATATTTCATCTGAAACTTAAGATAAAAATTTAATAATCTTCCTTCACAATGAAGAGAAAAAAATATGATGTTGTCCCAAACCTACTGTTGCTTGTCAAGAAAAGATTGTCAGTGTTAATGCTACCAAATAGAAGGACATACCAATCAGGACAAAATCGTAAACTGTATGTACTTCTTGTTTAAGGTACTTTGCTGGTGCATATGCTGGAGCAAATTTGTGAAAAGCTGAAAAAATCAAATATTTCCTACATAGCTTTCAGGTTTTCTGATATTTTTTACACCACAATTTAAGAATTAATTAAGGTCACCATTTTCAACCCCGTCATCTGCTATGCCTTTGAATATGAGCAGTTGCTCCTTGAGTCTTGTCTGGTATATTTAACATTGCTCATGAATATGCTAGGTGCAACAATATAAAATAAATAAATACAGTCATGTATAACAGACTAATATAGACAAGATTGGGGATTAAGTAACAAAAAACTGAGTCAACATTGCTCATGAATATGCTAGGTGCAACAATATAAAATAAATAAGTACAGTCATGTATAACAGACTAATATAGACAAGATTGGAGATTAAGTAACAAAAATCTGAGTCAAATAAGCATTTAACAGTACTGTGGAACATGTGATAATATAGTTGTGCTATTATTTTTTTGGTATCAGACCATGTGCATTTGCACACACACATATGTAGTTTTCTTACTGTTTTCCATCCCTCCACTTGTTCATTCAAGATGTATCTAGTAAGCCTTTTTTTATATGGCAATCTTTGGTGATACCACCATAACCAAGGCAGGCGTGGTCTTTATCCTCACTCTCCAGCTAACCCTATAGCACAAGATGATGATTAGTGGTCAGGGAATGAAGTCCAGGGTTCTTTAGGCACATCAGCAGCCAATTCAATGATCTTCTCTCAGAAAGAGAATTTTAGAAGCTAGCCAAAGAATAATAAACTAGCAGGAAAAATAGAGACGTGACCAAACAATGATTATTGAACTAACAAGAAGAATAAGCAACAGATTGTTTTCCATTTTTGCCTATTATCCACATTCTACTCTATATTCATTTTCCAGAGCTCTGCTTCTACCAACACAGATCTTTATTTCCTTAAATTTCATTTTCCATAATGTTTTGTTAGGATTGTCTCCCTTCTTGGAAAGTTACACCCTCTTTTCTCTTTGTCTCATAATCCCATTCATTCGTTGAGAACCCCTCTTCCTTCATGAAGCCTTCTTTAAGCACCCTAGGTCTCAGGACCTCTCCTACCTGACCTCCCAGTGCCCCGCACCTGATGTTGCCCTATTACACAATGCTGTGCTCCACCACCAGTTGATGTAACTGCTGCTTTAGTATTCTGTTCATTAAATAGTAATATGTTAAGAGTGTTCTCCTGAACTAGGTCCTATTAAGAGGTTGGGTGGGCAGGTGGGAACATGTACAGGGAAGCAAAAGTAGCAGCAAGCTAGAGGACCTCCTTTTAGGAGCTCCTTTTAGGGATGATCTATCACATATGCAAATCACCATAGGTTGATTTGTTTTACAAAAGCATATGTTGAAGTCCTATACCCCAGTATCTAAGACTATGACACTATTTTTTAAATTGGATCTCTCAGATGTAATCAAGTTGAGATGAGGTGATATTGGGTTTGGATAAGTTTTAAGCCAATAATGAGTGGTGTCTTTATGAATGAAGAAGAGACAGAGTGTAGGGAGGATGCGTTGTAATGAAGCAGGCAGAAATTAGAGTGATTGTCTACTAGCCAAGGAATTCCAAGGACTTCTGGCAACACAAAGTAAGGGACAGCCATGGCCCTGCCAGCATCTTCTGTTGGTTTAAACCCTTAGTTTGTGGTCATCTGTTATGGCAGCCCCAGGAAACTAATACATCACGGTGATGCTGAGAGAGGAAGTGAGAGAATGGGCCAGTTTAACGCTTTGAATGTTCTGAGAAAGGATGAGTCTGCTTGATGGTGTAATGAGAGATACTTTTGGGGTGGACTTTGGATCTTAAGGATAAGCAGAGTTTGAGCCTTTAAGATGGGAAGGAAGAAGAAATAATGCTACAGTTTTGGGAATTAGTACAAATAAAGACATAGAAAAATAGAAATAGGACCATAACACAATTCTGCCCATGGATTGTGGTTTATTTTTTTCCTAGAGCAGTTTTTGGGTGTAGAAAAAGTAGTGGAGGATGAGGCCTAGACAAGTTGATTGGAAACAGATCATGCACAGTAGACCTGCAGTGGCGACATAGGACGGTCCATCATCATTCTGTCGCCAGAGAGAAGTGGGTGGTGTCAGAGGGCCGCGTGCTTCAGGAAGACTTTTCTGAAGACATGAGATAGGGCAGAGATTCCTAAGCACGAGAGTTGTACATCAGTACCCCAGAGACCTTTTTAAAAGACAGATTACTGGTATTTACTAGACCATGTACTTAGGGTTCCTGACTTTAGTCACTCTTGGGTGCAACCCAAGAATTTGAATTTCTAACAAGTTCTCGGAATATTGATGCTGCTTATGTGGCAACCGCTCTTCAGGAACCATTGGTGGTAAAACATGAGATCTTGAAGAGACACAAGGCCAGAAAACCCTTTGGATCTTCGTGCAATAAGCAGGGAAGTAATAAGCATGCTATAGAAGAGGAGAGAGACTGGATATGAACATGGGGCAAGAAATTTGTACCAGGAGGGACTTGGCATCTCATCAGATGGAAAGGCTCAGAGAGAGGGAAGGCAAAATTATTCCAGATTCTTTACTCTAGGAAGTTGTTACAATGCATGCCTTTTGTTTCTTGTGTGTTAGTTTTCTTGTTCTCACCAAATTAAAAAGTCCCTGAGGATACTGACTATATAATTTGGCAGGGTTACATATAAAAAGATTTTCTCTCTGTATTTGGAATAATAATAGCTAACATTTATCAAGTGTGTAATGTATGCCAGGCATTTCACATAGATCATCCAGTTTAAACTTCAGTTTATATGTGAGTTAAGCTTTACTGTTTGTTTTAAATAAGAGGAAACTGAAGCTAAAGGTTGAGTTACTTACCTGAGGCTACACAGTAACTATGGGACTTTACCAGGATTGGAGCTGGTTGGTCTGGTTCCAGATCCCATATCCTAAACCCTATGTTACAGCCCCTCACTAGTGAAAAGCTAGGTGCTTAATGGCTGTTAAGTTGTAAGAATTGGATTATATTATATGACAATACAGGGAAATTATTATAGAGATAATCATAACTAATACTATGTCCATGAATTCGCTCCCCATGGTAGTCACTGCTAGCATGGTAGTGTATGTATGACTTTTACAATCTCTTAGCCTGCTCATGGGTACATAGATGGATCATGCTATGGTGCTTATGTTGTTTTATAACTTTTAAAAAATTTAGCAATATTGTGAGCAATTTTCTTGCCAATAAATACACTTCTACAGCATTCGTGTTAATGGTGATTTTCTATAATTTGCTTTATGGCTATGACAAGTTATTGAACCATTCTCCTTACCTGGGCACTTGGAAATATGTAGTGATGCTGAGAATCATCCTCATGGATGGATTCTTAACCTCAACTATAACTTGGGGCTTAAAGTTTTGAATTTAGCTGAAAGGGATACAAGTCATTTAATTAAGTTTCTCCACTTTTAATGGATCAGAGAGCCAGAGCTCAGGGTGGTACAGTAGTTTTCTCACATTCACAGGTTAGACGCCACGACTGTTGCTCATCCATCCATTCAGTAGATATCAGTGAGTGCTTACCATGTGTGAGGAATTCTGTGTACAGGGAACACAGCAGTGAAGAAAACAGACCAAAGACCCTCCTGCTA
Source organism: Erethizon dorsatum (assembly GCA_028451465.1). Lineage (NCBI taxonomy): Eukaryota > Metazoa > Chordata > Mammalia > Rodentia > Erethizontidae > Erethizon > Erethizon dorsatum. The sequence continues at coordinate 10,610,371 of CM051836.1, forward strand.
TTGGCACTAATATACTATTTTTTTGCTGTCCCTCACTGTCAGTGAGGCAGATCCCTTGCTATCTCTTCTCATACCAAAGCTGCCTGCCAAATCAGAATTTCAGTGCAAGCCCCAGCCCTCTCCTTGCTGAATTTCTACCAAGGGAACACTTCGTCATGTTAGTCAGAACGAGCTGGTGTTATCAGAGGAAATACCCTTTGGAGCATTTTTCATTTCCCATTCAGAGGTATTTGGACATGCCCTGCCAATTTTTAATAATTCCTCTCTCCTACCTCATGCCTCACAACTGAAGAAACGCTATTTGTCACCCACAAAAGGCTGCAGTCAACCTGAAAAATGCCTGTTTTTGTCTGTCCATGAACCACCCAGAGCTGAAAGATGGAGATGACCAAGGCGCCGCAGGTGTTTCAAGCAGGGTTGGCCAGCATTTAAGATCTAGACCCTAAGGATTTGCTCTCAAATTTCTCTTTCCTTGTTCTCATGAATGTTCTTCCATCACACTTTTGGGAAGCATTGCACCAGTTAGTGCAAGTTGAGATTTGACCTGCGAAGTGCAAGGTATCAAAGATATTTCTTTAACCTGTACATGGAATCTTGTCATGGGGAATCAGAACCACCCAGCTCCTGAGCTTCCCTTTATCCCACTGGGACTTAGATATTTTATTTTAGTTTTCTGGATCTGTTTCATCTGTAACAAGGGTCCCACATTCACAGTTCATTTAACTCTGTGTTTTTGCGTAACATCACAGTGTAATTAAATATCTCTTGGGTCATTTTGCCAAGTGAGCCACCATCTCCCTTTGCCTGAGGGTGTGGGTGTTTTTTCTGGGATGTAAAACTTTCAGTGGTAACATTAGGAAAATCCCCGGAAAACGAGAACAAGTTGCTCACCCCATGTTATGTATGAAATATTAAGAAACCTTAGATAGTCTGCACTACACGCAGGTAGGGATTGTGTCTGTCTTGTGTGATGTTGATGCATCATAATAAGTCTTCAGTAAATATTTTAATAAATAATAAATATATCATTGGATCTGATGAAAATTACATTATAATGTCTAGTTCAGAGTGTAGCATGTTTTAAATGCTTAATAAATGTAAGCAAATTGTGTTATTTTCTTTCTTGCAGTATATCTAATCTTCTATACTGTAGTGTGTTGGCAGTTTTCTATTACAGGACTGCCTTCAAGATGTTTCCAATGTAAATTTCATAAGATAATTAGTAAGACACAGTGGTTACTATTAGATAACCATGGTATGGTTTTGGGAATTGTGGTGCTTCAAAGGAATTTCTTCCTAAGGCATTTCTTAAAGATTTCCTTTGTGAATCTTGCTGTTTGCTTTCCTGTTTTGAAATGCTAGTACCAGTTTTCCCTTTTGTCTTGTGCATCTTTTAATTTGGGATTGAATTTTCCACCAGTACGATTTCAAACTGCTACCGACATTTTTCCACCAGGTTAAAAAAGGAGATTTTATAACTCTGAAGAGCAGAATAGGTAGGGGTGCCTATTTGGGCATTTCTACAAAAGCAGAACAGAAGCTCGGCATGGTGGCACACGCCTGTAATCCCAGCACTCTAGAGGCTGAGGCAGGAGGATCATCTTGAGGATCACCTTCAGTTCAAGACCAGCCTAAACTACATAGAGAGACCCTGTCTCAAGAAACGAAAAAACAAAAAATTGTTGCTTTGCTTTCTATGGCCTTCCAGAATATGGGTTCTGTAAATAGTGCTGAATCCACCCTCCTTCTTGGAATTGAATTATAGAAGAAACCCAAAGTGATTATCTTCTAGCATTTTAGTGAGTAAAATGAAAACCATTATCTGCGAATACTGACACTATCATTAGGGAAACGGCAGATGTCTTAGTTAACTTCTAGTTGCTGAGACACAATACCCAAAATCCACAACTTAAAGGAAGAAAGGTTTATTTATTTATTTATTTATTTTTATTTTAAAGACAAGAAAAAACAAAACAAAACAAATCAAAAAAGCAGAAAATTTCAAAACAACATAATAGGAGGGTAACAATGGTTAATACATTACATATTGTTATCTTTAAGTTAGTTATTCAGGGTACCAGATATTAGCATTCAATTCTCCAAATATTACTGGCACAAACCTTACTCTTCAATGAACTAAGTAAAATTAGTAGTGTATCTATCTTCACCATCTTATATATAAATACATTTTTTTTCTTTTCCCTTCTTTCTTTTCCCCATTCCCCATCCCAATCTCTCTTTCCTTTTGACCAGTCTCTTTTTGATTCATCATGTCTATTGTACATTTTGGATCTTATTTACTCTTTCGGTTTCTCATACTAGGGAGACAATATGATGCTTACACATGTGCATCCGGTTTATTTCACTTATGAGTATTTTCTCGAGTTGCATCCATTTACCTATAAAAGTCTCCAGTTAATCCTTCTTTGTGGCTGAAAAGTACTCCATTGTATAAAAATACCACATCTTTTTTATCCATTCCTCAGTTGATGGGTATTTCAGTTGTTTCCAAGATCTGGCTATTACAAATTGTGCTGCTATAAACATGGGTGCACATATATCGCTGTGGTACGATGTTTTTAATTCTTCTGGGAAGATGCCCAGAAGGGGAATAGCTGGGTGAAATGGGACCTCCAACCCTAGTTTTTTGAGGAATCTCCACACTGATTTCCACAGTGGCTGTACCAGTCGACACTGCCACCAACAGTGGAGAAGGGTTCCTTTTTCCCCACAGCCCCTCCAGCATTTGTTATTAGTTGATTTCTTTATAGTAGCCATTCTTTCTAGGGTGAGATGATATCTCAGTGTTGTTTTAATTTGCATCTCTCGAATGAGTAGTGATGTTGCACATTTTTTTGTATGTTTATTTGCCATTTGTATTTCTTCATCTGAGATATGTGTATTCATCTCAGATGCCCATTTTTGGAGTGGGTCTTTAAATTTGGGAGGTCTGATTTTTTTGAGTTCTTTATATGTTCTCGGTAGTAATCCTTTGTCTGAAGAACAGCTGGCAAACATTTTTTCCCACGTTGTGGGTTGTCTCTTCACTCTGTTGGTGGTTTCTCTTGCTGTGCAAAAGCTTTTTAATAAGATGAGATCCCAGTTGTTGATTCTTTGTGATAGCTCCTGTGTGGTTGAGGTTTTATTCATAAAGTCTTTGCCTACACCAATGTCTTCAAAGGTTTTACCTATCCTACCTTCCAGCAGATTTAATGTTTCTGTTTTAATATTTAGATCTCTGATCCATTTTGAATTTAGTTTAGTGCATGGTGAAAGATATGGGTCTAGTTTTAATCTTTGGCATGTATAGAGCCAGTTTTTCCAGCACCATTTATTAAAGAGGCTATCTTTCTTCCAGCGAATGTGTTTGGCACCTTTGTCAAAGATAAGGTGGCTTAGTATGTCCGGGGTTGTTTCAGCATCTTCTAATCTGTTCCATTGATCTTCAGGTCTGTTTTTTCCCAGTACCACACTGTTTTTATCACAGTAGCTTTATAGTATAGTATAATTTCAAGTCAGGGATTGTGATGCCCCCTGCCTTGCTTTTGTTGCCCAGAATTGCCTATGCTATTCTAGGTCTCTTCTGATTCCAAATGAATTTTAGGATTGTTTTCTCTAATTCTGTGAGATATGCTGTTGGAATTTTGATCAGAATTGCATTAAATCTGTATAACAATTTTGGAAGTATGACCATTTTCACTATATTCGTTCTTCCTATCCAGGAGCAAGGGATATCTTCCCATTTTCTGATATCCTCTTCAATCTCCTTTTTCAGAGTACTGTGTTTTACAGTGTATAGGTCTTTTACGTCCTTTGTGAGGTTGATTCCTAGGTATTTCATTTTTTTGGATGTTATTGTGAAAGGTGTTGTTTCCCTAATTTCTCTTTCAGTAAGTTTGTTATTTGTGTACAGAAAGGCTATTGATTTTTGAGTATTGACTTTGTATCCAGCTACACTACTGAATTTGCTTATTAAATCTAGCAGTTTTTTAGTGGAGTTCTTGGGGTCTTTTGTTTAGAGTATCATGTCATCTGCAAATAATGATAATTTAACTTCTTCCTTTCCAATCATTATTCCTTTTATTTCTTTCTCTTGTCTAATTGCTCTGGCTAAAGTTTCCAGGAGTATGTTGAGTAAGAGTGGGGACAGTGGACATCCTTGCCTTGTTCCTGATTTTAGAGGGAAGGCTTTCAGTTTTTGGCCATATAGTATAATATTGGCTGTTGGTTTGTCACAGATAGCTTTTATCAGATTGAGATAAAGACCCTCTATTCCAATTTTCTGTAGGGTTTTTATCATGAAAAGGTGCTGGACTTTGTCAAAAGCTTTTTCTGCATCTATTGAGATGATCATGTGATTTTTGTCTTTGGTTCTGTTAATATGGTTTATTACATTTATTGATTTACGTATGTTGAACCATCCCTGCATCCCTGGGATGAATCCAACTTGGTCATGGTGTATAATCTTCTTGATGATTGGTTGGATTCTGTTTGCCAGTATCTTATTGAGGATTTTTGTCTCTATGTTCATTAGGGAGATTGGCCTGTAGTTCTCTTTCTTAGTTGGGTCCTTCTCTGGTTTTGGTATCAGGGTAATGCTTGCTTCCAGGAATGAATTTGGGAGTATTGCTTCCCTTTCAATTTCATTAAAAAGTTTGAGAAGTAGTGGTGTTAGGTCTTCTCTAAATTTCTTGTAGAATTCAGCAGTGAATCCCTCAGGGCCTGGGCTTTTCTTTGTTGGGAGGTTTTTAATTACATCTTCAATTTCATTGGTTGATATTGGTGTATTTAGGATTTTTAAATCTTCTTGATTCAGCTTTGGTAATTCATACGAATCTAGGAATCTGTCCATTTCTTCTGCATTTTCCATCTTAGTAGAATAAAAATTTTTAAAATAGGTATAGATGATCTTCTGGATTTCTGCAGGGTCCGTCGTGATATCACCCTTTTCATTTTCAATTGCATGGATTTGAGTCCTTTCTTTTCTTTTTTTAAGAAGGTTGGATAAGGGTTTGTCAATCTTATTTATTCTTTCAAAGAACCAACTTTTTGCTTCATTGATTCTTTGTATTGTTTTTTTAGTCTCTAATACATTAATTTCTGCTCTGATTTTTATAATTTCCTCCCTTGTACAGGCTTTTGGGTTAACCTGCTCTTCTTTTTCTAGAAGTTTGAGGTTCACCATTAAGTTGTTTATTTGCACTTTCTCTATTTTCCTAATATAAGTATTTAATGCTATAAATTTCCCTCTTAGGACTGCTTTCATTGTATCCCATAAGTTCCGGTATGTTGTACTGTCATTATCATTCAGTTGTAGAAATTGTCTAATTTCTTCTTTAATTTCATCTGTGACCCATTGGTTGTTCAGGAGGGTGCTGTTTAATTTCCATGTGTTTAGGGAGTTTTTGTGATTTCTTTTGCCATTGCTTTCCAATTTCATTGCACTATGGTCTGATAATATGCATGGGAGAATTTCAATTCCTTTGCATTTACTTAAGTATGTTTTATGAGCTAGTATGTGGTCTATTTTGGAGAACATCCCATGTGCAGCTGAGAAGAATGTGTATTCTGATGGTGTGGGGTGGAACACTCTGTAGACATCTACTAAGTCCATTTGTTCAAAAGTTTGGTTCAGTTCTATTATTTCATTATAGATTTTTTTGCCTAGTTGATCTGTCTTTTTGTAACAGTGGAGTATTGAGATCCCCCAATATAATTGTATTAGTGTTTATTTGATTTTTCATGTCCTTTAATATTTGTTTTATATAGCTGGGTGCACTGGTATTTGATGCATATATATTTATGATCATTATCTCTTCCTCTTGGATTGTCCCCTTTACAAGGATGTTATGGCCGTCTTTATCTCTCTGAATCACTCTTGGCTTGGAGCTCACTTTGTCTGCAAAAAGAATAGCTACCCCTGCTTTTTTTGGGTTGCTGTTACATGGAGTATTGTTTTTCCATCCTTTGACTTTCAGTCTATGAATTTCTTTCTGAATTAAATGTGTTTCTTGTATACAGCATGTTGTTGGATCTTGCTTCTTGATCCATTTTGCCAGTCTGTGCCTTTTGACTGGTGAATTGAGACCATTAACATTGATGGTTAAAACTGATATGTATTGACTTATACTTGTCATGTTATTTTCCTGTTGTTGATTCCCCCTTTTTTTTTTCCCCTCTCCCTCTATTTAATTATCTGCCCTGCCTTTGGGGTTCCTGGAGTTGTAGTCCTTGTTATCTCTTTCTAGAATGTCCTTCAGAACATTTTGGAGTGCTGGTTGGTGGTCATAAATGTTCTCAGATGTTCTTTGTCATGAAAGTATTTTATTTCTCCATCAATTTTGAAAGATAGTTTTGCGGGGTACATCAATCTGGGTTGAAAGTTATTTTCCTTTAGAGCTTGAAATACATCATTCCAAGCTCTTCTTGACTTGGGGGTTTGTGCTGAAAAGTCAGCTGTGATTTTGATGGGTTTTCCTTTATAGGTGATTTGTCTCCTGTCCCTAACAGCTTTTAAGATTCTGCCCTTCTGTTGAATTTCTGGGATCTTGACTATGATATGTGTGGCTGAAATTTTTTTTTGATCGTGTCTAGTTGGAGTTCTATAAGCCTCATTTATATGAAGATCAAATTCTTTTTCTTTACCAGTGAAATTCTCCATCATAATGTCTGTGAACAGGGTCCTGATGTCATTTATGCTATCTCCTGCTTTTTCATTTATTGCAATTATTCTTAAGTTATTTATCTTTGAGTCATCTAGTAGCTGCTGGATTGATTTTTCATGGTCCCTTGCTATTTTTAAGAATTCTTTCTCTTCATGATCACTAATTGCAAGCCTGTCTTCTGTATCTGAGATCCTGTCCTCACATTGGCTTAATCTGCTACAAATACTTTCAATGGAATTTTTGTTCTCCTGGATATCTGCTTGAATCTGCCTTATGGATTCCATTTCTTTCCTATGCTGAGCATTCATGGTTTCTATCATTTTCTTAAGCTCGTCTTTTTTTTGTCTGTATTAACTATAGTGTCCTTAAGCATGGTCTTCATTGTGGACAGTATCTGTGCAGTTTTCTGTGAAATTATTGCTGATTTAATTTTTTCCAGAGCCTCATTCAGTTGCTTTGTTGTTACCACTTCAGATAGGCCAGGTGGGTGGCTTTCGGATTGTCCCACCTCGTTGCCCCCTAGGTTTGCCTTTGGTGAATTGGATGTGTGGGGTTGCATCTTGTTTAAGTGTCGTCTCATTTTCTTTTCTTTCTTTAGTTTAATTCCTGGGGTGATGTTTGTAAATTACCTATGGTATGTTACTTTATTGCTAGTGTTCAAGATCCTTAGGATATGACTACTTCTCTGGAGTATCTTCCAAGTGAAGCTTGTTTTTGGGTTTTGAGCTTGCTGCCAGATCCTACCTCTTCAATTTGTTGGATGTGAGAAGTTGCTACCTGTTTGGCCCAGTTCTTGGTTCTTCGGTACTGTGCCACTGTATTTTCTGTGACCCTTAGTCAATCTCAATCATGGAATATCAGGATGGAAAGCTGTTTAGAACAATTATTTCACTTTTGTCTATAATGGTACCTAAAGCATCAAACACAGCCTAGAAAATGACAGACTGAGCTAACCAGTTATTTGCCACTTGTAACCGTATAGAGTTGTGGTTATAGAACAAAATCTAAAACACACCAGAAAAATTATACGCAGTATACAAGTCCTTAATATGTCAATTTTGCCCTGAGGAGTTTAAATTTAAAATGAGTTAAGGTGGAAATAGAGTATTGGGAGAAGAGGAAGGAATTAGATGTAAGGTTGGATGACCAAGAGGGATCCCGCTAACATTGGGAAACTGGTGCAGAGGACTGGTGGGAAAAAGAGAAGGAAGGAATAAAAGGAAGAACAGATCAATCACAATCACAAAGAGGTTAGAGGCTCTGTTTATACTCATATAAAAACCAGAGAGAATAATGAAGGAAAGAGCAAACAGACAAACAGAAACAAAAACGAAGACAAAAACAACAAAACAAACAAACAAAAATAAAACCCCACAAAAAATAAAACAAACAAACAAGAAAAAAAGAAAACCCTTCACCAGAACAAAAAAATGAATGAGAGGGAAAAAAAAAAAAGAAAAGAAAAAGAATCAGTTCCAGGTGTTGACTCTGCTGTAGGCAGGCAGCCTGTGATGACAGAGTCCTGTTCCATGCAGGGCTGTCCCAGCGAGCCAGAAGCAGCCCTTTGGCAAGGCAGTGAGCAGAAGCATGTAGTCTCAGGCAGAGACCAGTCTCATTTGCCTGCCGCCATCAGTGCACTTTCCGCCAGGCCTGAGAGCTGCAGCGCCACGCTGCGTTCGCAGCGCTGTGTTTTGGCGCTGCGCTGAGTTTCGCCACACCCCCCACAATGGCGCCCGGCCAATTGCTCTCTGGCGTGGGACAGCCGCGCCTCAGAGGCACTCACTGCTGGCCAGCGCAGTCTTTCACTGCTCCCCTGCACCGTCGCTATGTCGTGATCCTCCACGGGGGCTCCCGGGAGCGCTGGCTGTCACCGTGTGTCCGCAGATTTGAACTTCTGTGGCGCCGCAGTTCCATGAATAGGGAGAAGGCACTGCGGTCTCCTCCTTCTTCTTCATTGAAAGTACCCTTCACTGGCTCCCTAAGTCTGGAACTGCGCTTCAGAACTTTCCTGGGTCCAGGGGAGGCACCTCCCTCCCTCCTGTGCTCTCCTGGTCACTATATTCCAGTAGTCCAAAGGCAACTTTTAGAGAGTTTCACTGCCTGCTTCTTACAAATCTGCCATCATTTCTCCACCCTCGGAAACATTTATTTTGGCTCACAATTTATAGATGTTTCAGTCTATAGTCAGCTGGCTCCAAGGCATGACGGCATGGCAGAAAGGCATGGAGGAGGACAGTTGCTCATGGCTTGGGATCCAGGAAGGAAGAGGGCAAGAAAGAGAGACAGAGACAGAGAGACCCTTCTTTCCAGGGTACCCTTTTACCCCCTGTAGTGACCCATCTTCTCTGACCAGGCTTCAACTCTCAACATCCTATTTAGCTGTACACCCATCAGTGGACTAATCCATTGGTGAGTATTATGCCCCCATGATCTAATCACCTTCCCAAAGCCACACCTGTGAAATCACGGGGCTTTGGGTGAACATCTAGATATTCACTGTAACACAGACAGATTAGAATGCTAAGGGATATTCTTTGAAAAGAATAGGGAAGCTGGGGCCGGTGATATAGCTCAGCAGCATAAGCATCTGCCTGGCAAGTGTGAGGTCCTGAGTTCGACTCCCGTACCTGCATAAAAAAAAAAAGAATAGGGAAGCTGTTATTTATATAATATATAATATACTTTGGACATGATTATGTGGTTTTACTCATATTATCTTATTCAATTCCCTTTAATTATTTTGTGATATTTCCTTATCTCAGATGGATGAGGACATAAGACAGGAAAGCTAAATAAGTTGTCCAAGTGTACAGAGCTAGTGAATCATAGAATTGAGATTTGACACCAGGAGAACTTGACTTCGCAGTGCATGGTTTTTCTGCTCCGTCATGCTACAGTTGTGTACCAAATGTCTCTGCCCTGCCAGACTCTGCCAGACACTAGTGTTTCAGTTTAGAGCAAAATAGTACTTGATCTCATGGTACTTACACGTTATTGGAATGCTACATGTTGACCAAATTGTGGTTCAGTATCCTAGAGTTTTTATTTGAAGACTAAATGAGAGGCGCTGTGCTTGGCTTACATAGAAATATTTTGATGGCATTTGTTGAATTAAGTTATAGCACAGATGTTTGGTTGTAAATTATGTTGTGTGCTGAGTTGTGGAAGCTCGTGAAAGAGGATCTGATTTAGTCTCAGAGATGAGTGGAAGTTTCTCTTTGGAAGGAAAAGGAAGGTGCGTAGGAGAGCAACCCATGCAGAGGGAGCAGCGTGTGAAAAAGCACTGGGATAGGAGGGACCATTGTGTTCAGGGTAAGAAAAGCAAATACGATAAAACTTATGAAATACTGAAACTGTACTAATTTTCTCCTCAATATTTCATCCCACTCCAAGCATTTCCTTGAGTATTTGCTTTCCCCTGGTGCTACTTACACTGTGCTCAGATCCTAATTCCCAAACTCTGCAAGACAACTCTGCCCACCAAATGTACCTAAACTGAAAGTTACCTATACAAAATTGCTTAGAGACTTACTCTTGACACAAAAAAGTCTTGCTTCTGTTGTGTTCCATCTTTACTGATTCCATCCATAAATTAGGTAGCTTGTTGACAGGTGTGATTTAAATTCAGAAAGTCAGCTCTGTCTTCAAAAGACAGGATAATTGAGAGTGAGTCATTGCCTTTTTAAAGAGCAAATACTGAGGTGTAGAAAATTTGCAGTCACACATCTTGCACATGTTACTTCCCTGCCAATGTGTATAGTCCAGGCTACCAGGAAAGAGAATCCCTGGGGCATTAGAGTCCAAAAATAATCATGTTAAGAAGAAAACTCTTCTAAGAAACATAATAGTTATCTTGTCAATGTAGACATATTGCATCTGTGGTGATGGCTTCAGGGTACAGAGAGGAGGCGAAGAATTCAGGAAATTAAGAGAATAAGTAAAATTTGAGGAGGATCAAAGTTTAATGAGGCTCCTAAAAAGAAAACTAGATTGGACACAGGAGTTCCTGTAAATGTCATATCTTAAGCTTCTTGCAAGTCTGATGTGCAGATTATTCTGGACCTGGTAGAATGAAGAAGAGGGAAGAGGATTGGAAAATGGATTATCTTTTGAAGTTTAGAGCAGTAAAAAGTATCAAGATCATTGAGTAGGTAAGTTTCCTAGAAATCTGTACTCTTGTTTTGATCATAAGAAAGCAGTAGGCAAACCCAGAGGAGAGTGAAAATTCTATAAAATACCTGACATGTTCTTTTCAAGAGTGTCAAGGTCATGAAAGACAAAGAAAGATGGAGAAAACATTACAGATTGAAAGAACTATGTTGATATGAGGACTAAATACAATGCATTATCCTGAATTGGGTCCTGAAACAGAAAAAAGATGTTAGTGGAAAAACCAATGAAATCTAAATAAAACCTATAGGTGAGTGAATAGTATTATGCCAACATTAATTTCTCACTTTTATAAATGCACTATGATTATATAAGATGTTGGCATTAAGGGAAGTTTTTAGGCCGAGGTGTATACAGGATAGGCACATAATACTATAATTGCAACTTTTCTGTAAATATAAAATTATTTCAGATGAACAAAATAAACAGCAAAAATCCACAAAGCCTTTGGGCACACACACACATACAGAGCATATGGCCTAAACTTTCACTTTGCTGCTACAAAAACCAAAATTCGCAGAGGAAACACATGTACCTAAAGCCCTACTTTATTCCTTACTGTGTTACACTTAGGGAATTTGAATAAAAGTCTTGTCTTACCCTGGCAGATCCTTGCTGTAGATTCCAATAAAATGAGGGGAGGATCTTACAAAAGGAATCTTCCACCATGGCACACATTGAGGCTGCTTTAGTTATTTTTCTTTCTTTTTTTTTTAATTTTTACGTATTTTTTATTGTAAAAAGAAAAAAAATAAAACAGAATTTCAAAACACGATAATAGGAGAGTAACAATTATTAACACATTGCCTAATGCTATCTTCAGATAAACAAAATGTTATACATTAGGTACAATGTCAAATCATGACCTGTACAACCTTGCATAGTTTGGCCTCTGACCACCTTCTCAGGATCACCCCACACACACACACCCAGACTCCTTACCACCCTGAACCAAGAGTAAGTGCAATATATCTACGTGGACAAGGCAAGTAGTTGATTCTTGGGGGAGTGTTACTTTTGCATGACGGTATTTAGGCATCTGCCATTGTTCACAAATCCACAGCTGAACTCCAGCGTTCTAACAGAATATGGGCACATGTTAGACATTTAAAGGATGTCTTGAGTCATTGAGCATGCAATGAAAATTAGACAGTAGAATCATTTTCCCAAAAACTAACTCTTTAGTTAAGGACAGGCAACACTTGGAACTCTTACTTAAGTAGACTGAAGTAATTGCCTTGCATGATACCCACTCCAGCTCTTTTTATTCTTGAGGGAGTAGTTTCCTCCTTTTTCAGATTCAGAAAGAAATGGAGAAAGCAGTAATGCTTCAGGAGGTATATTTGCAGAAAGACTTCATTTGACTATTGTCATGACTTCTGTATAAAAGAAAATAAAACCCTGTAAACTGCATTGGAAATGAAAGAGATGGCTGTGCAATCTCTTCAAATTATTCTGAATATTGTGCCATGAAGACAAGTTTCTGTGTCAGGACACGTGAAAGGGCAGCGGGATCAGGACAAGGGTTATTTGTGGGACAAAGTAGCAGAGCCTGGAGCCCCAAGACAATGGAAGTGAGGAGAGGGCTGCTGGCTTGCACCTGTGATGGGTGTCCATTGGTGGATGGCCAGAACACAGAGCAGTACCACACTAAGTTCTGTATCAGTCCTCCTCATCATCATTGTCATCATTGGTGTTTCACCCCTTGCATTTTTCTTTTGCAAGCACGGAAGCAACAGTTTACTAGAGAATAATTTTATTGGGATTTTATGTAGCATTGTTGTGCTGTAAGCAGAGGAAGATGTAGTGAGAAGCTAATCAAGCTTAAGCCTCAGTACCCCAGGCATGTGAGAGCCTCTTCCAAGTTTGTCCAGTTTATCTTGTGTTAATAATTTTGTATTGGGCCAGTGAGATGGCTCAGCGGTGTAAGTGCCTGCCTGGCAAGCACGAGGGCGTGAGTTCGACTCCCAGAACCCACATACGAAAAAAGGGCCGGTGATATCGCTCAGCGGCACGGGCACCTGCTGGCGCACGAGGTCCTGAGGTTGACCCCCAGTATCCACACACACACAATAATAATAATAATAATAGTAATAATCATAATAATAATAATTTTTATTATCTTTCTTAAAAAAGCATCCTGTCCAAGATATACAAGCCTTAGGCCCCGCAGAATCTAAATCTGTACTTGTTAAAATTATCCAGTAGAACTCAAACAAAAATACTATTGTTGAGTACACAACAATGTTGATGAAATTTTTGTGCTTCAGGGTGGAGCTGTGCAGTACCAGTTCACTGCATACCAACAGAAATTGATTAGATCCTTGTGGAATTAATATCTACAACTGTGACACACCACCACCTTCTGCTTTTCTGCATTTGCCATTGAAGCAAATGAATTCAAAGACCTCGATGGTGCAGTGGTGTGTTCAGGATCTCATCCAGTTGTTTGTCATCCTCCCCAGAGTGTGGGCAGATGCATGCCTTCATTTCCATTTAGATGACATTTTTTAATCTCTTATAGTGGGGCATCTATGATTAAGTCTTACATCAAATTATTTTAGGGCTTTTAACATCCTCTATTGCATCTAATGCCAACCTGGTAGAGCTTGTTCTGATGATGTATAAGATTCCAATTTAGGAATGTACTGGCTAGAGGCCCTTTTAGATTTTTATAGTATTCTATTAATAAAACATCACAGATTTAGAATCTCAATGCAAGGAAGGTAAGCTTTTTGGGACTTTTCTTGTATTGCCCTGATGTATAAACTGTGATGTTCTGTATTTCTTTTGGTATTATCAGAATTTGAAATGTTTCTTTCTACTATTCTTTCCAGCATCGGCTCAATGCTAGAACATGTAAAACTATCATCAGATGTGTATACAGGGGCAGGTATATGTTATGAATCAATTGAAAAGTTGACAGGGAACTCAGAAATAAGGTGGGCTACAAGATGACATGATGGAGACCAACCGCACCTGTGAACCAGAGTGACTTTACTCATGTGGTGGCGCTGGTAGCTCTGAAAGGAGCTGATCTCTTTGCACTCTGACCCTTTCTTAACTTACTAGTGAAATTATTCCATTATTCTTATAATGAAGAGGGCTGGGAGCATAGACCAAAATTTTCTTATGGTAGGAAATAAGAATAAACTTCTTATTCTTCTGGGAATAAGCCCTTGAGAAATGGAGCCTTTGCAGGTGGAAATAGAAGAAGATTGCCAGTAAAAAAGATAATCATAATGCAATACAGAATGAAATAGACGTGAAAGGGTGCTTATATCTAAGTACACATGAGAAGGTTCCAGAAAGAATAGCACATTCTGCATGTGGATTGCATAAGTTCTGGAAGGTGACGACTTTGAGACAAGCTTTAAACTAGGATGGGATTTGGCTATGAGACTGACAGCCAAGGGCATGCTGGGAAGAGGGAACAGGTAGATGACAAAGTAAAATTATAAAAATCTTGGTCACATGAGGAAGAGTGAACAGTTGGCACTCATAAAATTATAATACAGCAACACCAGCAGCCTTGGAAGAAACCATTCTAATGGTTCTAACGTGGTCTGGTATTCTCTAAACTGCCCACGTACAATGTTTCCTCCAATGCTAATTTAGATAAATTCAAGACTTTGAATTTATAACTAATTTTGGGGGGATAGTAGGGAGTGAAAATAGAACCTCTATTTTTTTAAAAGAAATATAGTGTCAGTTACCCTGAGTCACTTGCCTTATACAACCATCATAATTTGTGTGTGTGCGTGTATGTGTGTGTGATAACCATTATTACAGTGCCCATTACACAGGAACCAAGGATGCGAAGACACTTGCTCAACTTAAAAAAGCAGCTGGTAACTGACCTATCCAAAAATCTGACACAAATCTGTGTAACTCCGCAACTCATTCTTAACTGTGACCAGCTTTGTTGGGCAGTGGAGTAGGTCAAAGGTTAACATAGTGTAAACGCCCTTCTGGAAGAACAGGAATCAAAACCTGGAGCTTCCTATGTTTCTCATGATCTCCTCAGCCTGTGCAACTGAGCCATCTTGTTGCTAAGATCCGTTGCCTTAAGAAAAAATGAAATTGGATGGCACCTGCCTCTGACTCAGTCACGTACATCAAAGCCCAACTGTTTCACCTTGATTTTCTTTTTTTCTCAACCAGATGGAAAATTGGGCAATTCCTCAATTAAATGTCACGAACCTTCTTGCATCCCCAGCAGCAAATGCCTCATTTCGCAGGGGTCTGGCAAAATTTCACCTCTCTAGTATCTCATTTTCCTGGCTCAGCACTGGAAAAGTGAGGGCAAAGACACAACTTTTAGCCTGACTCTTTCTTGCTTTTAAGATATTCACTCAGCAGAGACAAGCAGTTTTACAGCTCGGAAAAAGCTTCTTTCTTGTCACCCATGCATGACAGTGGAAACCTTCAGCTCTCATTCACTATTTCAACCCATCTGGAGCAGCCTGGAAGAGAGCAGTATCTTCTTTGTGTTGTAAATTAAAAAACCAACCCTACCTTTTGTACAGTCAGTTGGAAAACAAGGTAAAATCCAGGACTCTTTAAAAAAAGATCCTTACCATGTTTAGAGACCAGCAATTGGCCTCCCTTTCAGTTAATACTGTGCTAATTTTACTTTTGCTTTTTTGTGCTACAGTTTTGAACCATGAGAAAAGCAAATCTTAAACACGTCCGTGGATCAGCAAACATTCATTCAGTATCTACCGAGTATGCTTTACCACAAAAGGCCTGTACCCCACAGGGCTCTGTATTATATGCAGGGAGAGAAGGTAGACATATTTAAATAACCAAGGGCTTCAGGTGTTTAAAGACACATGAAGCGCCCTGCATTTTCACAGGAACACAATATTTGTTCTGAATTGGAGAAGATCAATAAGGCTTCTTATAGAAACTGGAACTAGAGCTGGGTCTGTAAGAAGAGGTAAACCTGGTGTGGTGATGCACACCTGAATGAAATCCAGGCACTTGGAAGGCTGAGGCGGGAAGACTGCAAGTTTGAGCCTTGCGTCGGTTACATAATAAGACCCTGAGACACTGTCTCAAAAAAATTAAAAAAAATTTTTTTGATAAATGCAAGACCAAGTATTTATTATAGCAATAAACGTACATATTTAAAATTCTATGCCTGTGCTCTTTTCAAGAAACATAGTTTAAATAATCTTAATAGAGTATAAGCAACAAAATGTAATAGAGTAAAATTCTAATAGGTAAAATTCTAATAATTGATAAGCAAGAAGGAATAGAATCTTTTGGATAGGAGGGACAGGAATGGTCTAGCCTTGAGCTCTGAGGACATTAGTTACTTAATAAGAGCGACTGAAGGAAATAAATTCAAATATTCATATGGCCCTCCACTGCCATGTTTGGTGATTTTCTGAATGCTTCTGTTGTATGGTATTATTTTTTTTTAATATATGGAAGAATATTATAGGGAAGATGGATTAAATCACCCGGTAAGTTTCATTTGAAATGGTTAGATTGAATCTTGTGCTGCCTTAATGATCAGTGAATTGGAAGTTTGGGGACCAATAGACAAATGATGTTTGTTGACTTTCCTCCCCTCCCCCTCCCCCTTCCCTTCCTCCTCTTCCTTCTCTCCCCTCCCCTCCCCTCCCCCCTTTTTTTTTTGTGTGTGTGTGTGCTCTTTTGAAACCCTGTCTCACTATTTAGCCCAGGCTACACTTGAACTAGCTATATAACCCAGGCTGACCTCAAATTCATGAGCTTCCTGCCTTAGCCTCCCCAGTGCTGGGACTGCAGGCCTGCCCCACCACACCAGGCTGTCTTGCATTTCTTATGAGGCAGAGTATCCATCAACAGTGTTCCCTACAGGAAGCTGTTAGATTGTAATTGTGGCTGATTCTGAAAGGAAGAAAGGTGGGGTCATGGTAATGGTTCAGTAGAAGAAACAAAGACAGGTATTTGTTTTCTAAAGAACTTAATATCAGTTATGTTAAATAATACTTTTTAATAGAAGCAGTACATGTGCATTGTAGAAACATGGTGAATACAGACAAGCAAAATTAAAAATTCATCCCATTCTTTCCACTTAAAGAAGTAAAGTATAAAATATATACATCTATCTGTTCAATAAATGGAAATATATACACATGCATAAAGATGCATAGATTTATGTATGTACATGTATGTACATGTATGTATGCACACATACATACATATATATATTTGTATTTTCCACAACATGAGATATATACATACTGGGTTTTTTTTTTTTTTTGTGTGGGTACCGGGGTCGAACTCAGGACCTTGCGCACCAATAGGTGCCCATGCCGCTGAGCGATATCACCAGCCCTTTTTTTGTATGTGGGTTCCAGGAGTCGAACTCAGGACTTCGCGCTTGCCAGGCAGGCACTTATGCTTCTGAGCCATCTTACCAGCCCTACATACTGTTTTGTAATTTGTGTATTTTTAGTCTAGAATTTTCACTTTTCCATTTGAATACATTTTCATGTTGTTTAGTATCCAGGCTGCGTTCACATTTGCCCGGCTGACTCACAAGTGTCTTTGAAAGCCAGTGTGCCTACATAAGCATCCGGGGCAGGACCACACAGGCATTTGGTTGGTGTGGGTCTCCATTAGTCAGCTTGGTTGCCTTAACAAGTATGGTAGACTGACTGGCCTAAGGAGCAGCAGTGCATCTTCTCACCCTGTTGAAGCCTGAATTTTCTGGATCAAGGTCTGGCAGGGTCAGTTTCTGGTGGAGACTCCCTCCTAGTTTGTACATCTCTGCCTCCCACTGTCCTCAAGAGGCCGTTCTGCAGTGAGAGAGCTTGGACGGGTATGAGCTTGCATAGCTTTTCTTCTAAGCACACTAGCCTTCGGGATCAGGGCCCTACCTTTAGGATCCTGTTGAATATTAGTTACTTCCTTAGAGGCAAACTGTCCAAGTGCAGCTTCTCTGAGGCACACGGACTTGGGCAGGGGAAACACTAGCTTTCAGTTTTATAATCTGGAGTTTCCCTCATCCCATTTTTACTCATCAACTGATCTGTTGAAACTTCTTAATCTTGGAGACTTAGAAATATTCACGGTCATAATCTGATATTCCCATTCACTCTGTCTCATAAAAATAAAAGGTAAGCTGGACCATCAGGTTTTTTGGAGTCTACATTCACATGAAGTTTGTGCATTTGAATATATCAAACTGTTCTTTTGCAGAGCTGCGCTTTCTTGACTGCAACATTATGCATTTTCTTTTTTTTTTTGTGGGTACCGGGGGGTCGACCTCAGGACCTTGCGCGCCAGCAGGCGCCCATGCCGCTGAGCAATATCACCGGCCCCTTTTTCATATGTG
Source organism: Erethizon dorsatum (assembly GCA_028451465.1). Lineage (NCBI taxonomy): Eukaryota > Metazoa > Chordata > Mammalia > Rodentia > Erethizontidae > Erethizon > Erethizon dorsatum. The sequence goes on from CM051836.1 coordinate 10,628,542, forward strand.
GGTTCTGGGAGTTGAACTCGGGCCCTCGCGCTTGCAAGGCAGGCGCTTACAACCCTGAGCCATCTCACCGGCCCTATGCATTTTCAAAGGCCTTTCCTTTTCATATGCTTGCCTGTATTCCTCATTCCATTTCTTTCCAGTTTTCTGATTTCCAAATATTTTTATTTGTCAGGCTAATATCAGTTCTTGAATTACTCTGATTTATAGTGCAGAAAATTCTTTATTATATTAGGAATTCAGAAACAGGGACATTGAACTTTCCTTTTTAACTTAGACTCAAATTCAGAGTTGAGCTTCATTCTCTTGCCTCAGACACAGTTAAAATTTGGAAACTCTGAGCAATGTATTTGTTAATTGTTTCCACTCGCTTATTTTAGAGGTGTGGTTTAAGATGAAGCTGTTTTAAACTCTCTCCTCTCCTCCTGTTGTGTATAATGGAGACACAAGAATAATTTAAAACAAGAGCTCTGAGCTCAAAGGAGTTGCAAGATGTTTGCCCTCAGGTGATGTGTGAGAAAAATCTTTCTCCAGTGCTTTGCTTAGTAGATGGCCAACTTCTATTTATCTGTTTTCCCCTAGGCAAAAAAAAATCTATATCTATACCTATATCTCTATCTCTATCTATCTATCTATCTATCTATCTATCTATCTATCTATCTATCTAGATAACTATAAAATTTCTTTCCTGTTTATTTTTTTCTCAGAGGACAAAATAAGACAGTGCCTGATACAGTGTGGAGATGAATTATAAAGGTGGTTCCTCATTATTGCATGACTGTCTTTGCCATCTACGCAGGCCACTTCTGTATTGAGTTTCTTCTAAATGACCTTAGCGAAAACTAGAAATATCTTTACTGAAGTCTCTAGAATATTATTTTGTCTCCTTTTCCAGTTAATGCCATAGGCAACCCATTCAGAGCAGGGATGGAATTAGAAATCATGCTAAAGGTAAATCCCTCCTTGTAGAGGAATATAGATTTATAAATTGTTACTTCGTGTTCACCTACTCATATTGTAGGTCGCTGAATTAGACAGAAATTAATATACAGTCAGAGAGGGACTGGGCTCTCAAGGAAGTCAGTGAAAAGTAAAGAGATCAGAATTGTGGCAGAAGGTCTTACAATAAAGATGAAATGGCTAGGTCTACATGCCTCCCTAAGGGACACTATTGAGATTATATTGTAATATATATTTTTGATTATTGAGATTATAATTTTAATTATAATTACAATTTATATTGAGATTGTATTGTAATTCATATCACTCACTGTCTTAATAAAATACCCAACAGCTAAAGTCAAAGGAGGAAAGGTTTCTTTTGGTTCACAGTTTGTAGAGGTTTCAGTCCATAGTCAGTTGGTCCCCAAGCACAGTGGCATGGCAGAGGGGCATCACAGAGGAGAAAGAGTTCGTGGCAGGCAGAAGGCAGCAAAAGCAGCAAGCAGCAAGGGAGGACAGCAGCCCTCTTTCTATCCTTTTTATTCTATCCAGTCTACATGCCCTTAGGGTGGGTAGCACTGGCACCCAGGTGGGCCTTCCCATTATCCACACCCAGAACTATGCCAAACCAATCATTGGACTAATTTAGTAATCGCACATCCTTGATTCCAGCATCACACACTCTAGATCCAGCCACCTCTGAAAAATCATAACTATAACTACATGAGCCTTTGGGGGACATCTAGACAAAGGTGTAATAACCACCTAGACCATTAAGTCCAGATACACACCAGTTGCCCAGGGCTTCTGGACCCATTGCTTCCCAAAAATGCCTGTTTTTTTCCATGTAACCTTACTACGTGACCTGTTTCCCTAGTGGATCAATATTAGCTAAGCACCTATACTTGTAATCCTATAAGTTGATTATAGTTTGACCCATGTTGTACTCACATTATGATGTTGCTGTATAAATTACCCCTGACAAAGGGCCTCCATGGCCACCCAATTCGGGACCCCTTCTGAAAATCCAGGAGCTATTTTTCTTTTCTTATTTCTAATAAAATTCTCCTAACTTCTTCCTTTGGTTTTCAATGTCATTCCTTGATGTTGTGGGACCACAAACTTGCACATTTGACATCTAACAGGTTGGGAGTTATATTTCTCGTATATCAGTGGTGACCTAATTTTACAGAGGTTTGTCTCTCTTATGCTTGTATTATTGCTACTTGGCAAAGAAAGGATATATTAGGGAACAGGTTTTAGACTACAGTGGTACCTTGGTTCACGAACTTAATTTGTTCCATAATTCTGGGGAAGATGACTTTGATCACGTTCGTCTCCTGATGCAGAGTTCACAAATGGAAGCAAAATTTTGCCAAATGCTTCTGTTTGTGAATCAAATTGCTCACAAACAAAAGTGTTCATGAACCAAGGTGTTACTGTAATGTATATGTTATAATGGAAACCTTAACAAATGTAGTTTATCTCAAAATTTAGATTTGAACTAGTGTGATGCTGTGTGAATATGAGGCAGTCAGTAAGTACTTATAGGACCTCAATTGGGCAGGACTCTCTTCACATTCAGAATCGCTCACTGTGGCCCAGCAGCCAGGAGGGCTGAAAAGCTAATCCACTCACACGTAATAAATCTGGCCAAGAGTAAGTCATGGTATTGGATACTTGTGAAATAAGAAAAGAATATGTAAAATACCAATGCTGACTTATAAGAACTTGGCAAACACCATAGATTGTGAAATTCCTTATAATCTAATTCTTTTTTAAAGCTGGAAGAATTTTTTTTTTTTTGTGGGTACCGGGGGTCGACCTCAGGACCTCACGTGCCAGTAGGCGCCTGTGCCGCTGAGTGATATCACTGGCCCTTTTACCATATGTGAGTTCTGGCAGTCGAACTCGGGCCCTCGCACTTGCCAGGCAGGCGCTCACGCCACTGAGCCATCTCACCGGCCCCTGGAAGAAAATTTTTGAGGACACCTGCTATAGGGGAGGAGGGAGAGGTGAGGGCCAAGAGGGAAAGTGGAAGTAAAAATGATTAAGATGCTATATGTGTATGTGCGAGTTCTCCAAGAAGAATGTAATCATTATGTATCACAAACATATACCAATAAAAATTTAGAAAATGTAAGCTCAACAAACAAAATTAATCTCAGTAAATTTGAAAATTTAAAGAGGCTTCTACTAGCCAATGATGAAAGAATTTTAGCATCAATAACTACAATAACCATAGTGATTAGAAAACATCAGGTATGTTTAAACTCATGCATTCATTCCTAAGAATGGTTAAAAAAAATCACTAGATGATTTTAATATGGTTGGGAACCAACTCACTATTTTGAAAATGAAAGAAGTGCTAAGGATTAAACCCAGGATCTTTGCCCTGAGCTACATCTCCAACCATTTTTTCTGGGGGGGGTGCGGGGGAGGATGGAGAGGGTCTCTCTAGGTTGCCAGGTTGCCCAGGCTTGGAGTTATGACCCTCTTGCCTCAGCTATCAAGCATGTGTCACCACACCTGGCTCATCCTATATGTCCTGCACAAATCAAATAGTTGATATGGAAAGGATAGCTTTTGTTGGATATAGTGAAACAATAAATGAAGAAAGCATTAGGTCATTTTATAATGCCTGAAGAAATAATACATCCACAGAATGCTTACCAAAGTTGCTAAGAACAGAAAAAAAGGCTAACTAGGTTATGCGTGTTTCTTCATAGAAGAACAGACCACCTGTTATGATTTACCTCTCCTGCACAAATTGAATACATTCAGACCAAGCCTTTATGTATATTAGAGTGGACAGAGGAGCATATTACATAATACTTCTCTCCAGAAAATATTTTAAAATAGTGTGTTTTAGACTATGTGTATAAGGTATTTATGAATCATAATGAATTTTGTGTTATGACTTGGGTTGCAAACCCAAGGTAGATTATTATGGAAAAACAAATATTAGAAAATATAAAAATCTGAAATCATTTGAATAATGCATATTAACTTGTATTGCAAAATGTAACGGTGGTTATATTTTCTCTTTTGTGCTTACCCATAGTTTCCAGTTTCCAAATTTCTGCAGTTGTGAGTTATCTTTTAGAATCAAGAAAGTATTTGGTTTTGTTTTTGGGGGTTTTTTAGTGCAATTTCATTGATTAAATTGTCCCAGCTGGTGAATGAGTAGGCTTACCAAGCAAAACCTAGCCCTGGCTACAGGAACATAAGTTAATTAAGTTAGGGTAGTTTTCTTGCAGAGAGAGAAAGCAGGAATGAACAGGTGAGTTTGTGTAGTTTCTTCCTCCATTAAAGGAAACTTCTTTTGCTGTCCTCTGCTGAGGATTCAGCTTCTAAGGACTAAGCACTGGAAGGCTGAGAGAAAAGTTTGGGGAATCTGAGTCACTGAGGATAATCTTATTTTATTAAGATTTTGTTAGAAATTGGATTACAAATTCAACATTACAACACACATTTGTTCCACTGGCCTTGGAGGTCGTGAGCTGGGCTCTTTAACTTAGCTGATAGGTGGTGGTGCTGACAGAGTGATTTGTTTTCCCTGGGTTTAGATTTTCCCATGTGTAAGACAGAGAGTGTAGTACTCAGAAGTCTGGTACTGTACCTAGAAAGCACTACACTACTATAGCACTTGAGATGCAAGTGTACAATTAAAACGAGGTTTTTTTTGTCATTGTTTCCAGTAGAAAGTAAAATATCTGCAATTGTTTTGAGAACCAACCTATGATCTGTTTCTGTTTCCTTAATTTTGACCTTGCTATTTCCCTTCCTTTCTCCTTTTTAGCTATTAATGGACTTCAGATTTGACACTTCTCCCCATGGGAGCACTGCGTTGTCCACAAGTCATCTTTATGCATATGGTTGCCAAAAGATTGTTTCGGTCAAATATTCTTCTAAGACGCTCATAAATTAATGAATAAAATCTCATATGAAATAAAAACTCTTCATATGAAACAATTATCCTGAAATGTTAGAAAGAGTTTTTTGTTTAAGTGATTTTAAAAGTTAGATTTTGAAACACCAAGTTAGTCTGATTGCCTACTTAATTAGCCTCCTGGGCTAAAAGGTGGGTAGGAATAGAAGCAGTAGATTTTTTCCTCTTTCTTTCCATTTATTTATTTATTTATTTATTTATTTATTTATTTATTTATTTTGTGGTGCTGGGGATCACAAGCCCTCTACTACTGAACTATTTCTAGCCCTAGAAGCAGTAGAAAATGAGGATAGATGGTATGTTAGTTATCTTTGCATCACTGTGATAATACCCTGGAGAACATCAAAGGAGAAAATGCTTATTTTGCCTTATGATTTCAGAAGTTTTAGTCCATGGTTACTTGGTGCCTTACTTCTGGCCTGTGGTGAGGGAGAACATCATGGTGGGGATTGTCTGGACGAAGCAGTTTACCTCCCAGCAGAAAGGAGTCAGAGAGAGAGAGGAAAAGCGACAAAGACAAGATATATTATTTCAGGTTATACCCCAGTGACCTCATGCCTCCAATTGGCCCCACTTCCTAATAGCCCTTTCCGCTATGAACTCCATTAGAGCCATTATGATTTAAACGCCTCTCTTGGGCCCACCTCTGAACTTTACTACATTGAGAATTATGCCTCCTTGACACATGAATCTTTGGGGAACACTTTATATTTACATCATAACAGATGGGAAACGTGTGGACTTTGGAGAGCCTTGAATCCCAGGCTAGGAAGTATGGCTTTGAATCATTATACAGTTAAGTATTGATCAAAATTCTGGAGCAATCTGATGAGATTGAACTCTAGTTAGATTTGATTGAACTCTAGTTGGTTATTTGTATGACTGGGTTGTTGAGAAGTCTTGGAACAGCCAAAAGAGTATTTCTATCTTCTAGACCAGAGGGACCATAGATCCAAAGTCAGGTGATAGAAGAGAGGATTGATTGTATGATGTCTAGCCTGCAAATATTTAGTTCATTTTTAAGATGAAGTTTTATACAAGTGACGTTCCGGAAAGTGACCAATGGAACTGAGTGCTTGTAATGAACTTCATATAGCTTCAATGCTGAAATATAAGTTGGTTCAGTGAATAGAAGATAGGAGTAAGGATGAGAAGTTTCTTTGGAGGTAGAGCTATATGAAGATCAGGATTATTACAGTTTAGCTTAAATACAGCTGTTTAGATCTTATAGGTGTAATTTCAGTGTTGTAAGTACGGACATTATACATATACTTTTAATATAAAAATAAAAAGTGCATGAAAGAATTTTAGACATTATATGAACTTAACCAAAAGGAAAATTGATATCAATATGTGGGGTTTTTTGGAACTATTAACAAAGCAATAAAAAAAAAGCCACCCAGATGTGTATTTTCTCTGTACGTTTTCTCAAATATTTCAATTCCTACCACTGTGGGAAGGATACTACCTTCCGTATATCTTTGCTGTACCTCTGGACTCACTGAAAAACTGACTTAAAATCTGTGCATATCAAGATTTAATGTCCACCTGAACTAAAGCACTACTTTGATAAAGGTGTTTTAAAAATTGTAATCCCTGCAAAAATTGCTCCCCACTTTGCTAAAACTTTCCAGGACTTCATCAATATTCTTCTAAACTACACAGAGTATGTCTCATCTCTACTACTATTCAAAACTATGATAACACAGGCCTTGAATTTTGGCTGAGGTTCATTCAGATGTTAAAAAGCAAAACAAAATGAGGCTAGGAAAAGGGACAGAGACAGTGTTAATTCAATTTCTGTTAGGTCTTGTGCCTGATTTTGGTAGGTTTACTGCTTATTTTCTCATATAATCTGCTTGTTTCATTTTAGGCCTTATTTTAGGGTTGAACTAAATCTTTCCTTAGAATAGCAAAACTAAAGAGATGAATTTCTCACATGTGAATTCAAGCACTTACAGGTAAACTTATTTTCATCATACACAACATACACAGAAGATGTAAAAGATGCCCAATTTGCAGGACAGTTTTCTTGTTCATTAGTTGAGGCAGGGTGGGGGTTGTGTAATATTTTGTAAATTATGCATACTTTGCACATGCATCTTATCATTAAAACCCTCTACGGCCCAGATCCTATTGTGAGCCATAGAAACCACTATGGTAGGCTAAAGGATGTACTGAAATTCATAGGTTAGAATTGGCATTCTGAGAAACAGGATTTCACTTACCTTTTGTTTCTGCCTTAAAGGATGAGAGGGGAAAAAAAGGAACTAAAAATGGAATTGTTGCATGAATATGAATGAATTGGATCTCTTAGTGGAAATAATGCTGTTTTCCATGGGAAATGTAGGGTTCAGAGTATAAATTCCATCTACACCAGGTATAATAGAAGGACAATGCAAAAGTGTTGCTAAGTAGGTAGAAATAGAAAATTGGGAGCTGGAGAAATTTATTTTTAATGTAAAAGAAAAATAAGCAAAGACAAGAAATATTGAATAAATTATCTGGGCCATTCCATAAGCCATTTGACATTTTGGGGGACATGCATTTGGGTGGTCTTGCAAGCTGTGTTAAAACATGTGGTATCGATCATCTTTCCAGTACATGGGACAAAATACCTGACACCCACAGTTTAAAGGAGGAGAGATTTAGTTTCCAGTGGGTCCAGTTTAAATTCAGCCCACTTCAGGGCAAAAACAGCATGGTGGAAGGGCCTAGCAGAGGACAGCTGCTCAGCCCATGGCAGGCAGCACAGAGAGATGGGGAGAACACAGAGGACAAGAATATGTCCTTCCAGTCCGCCTCCCAGTGACCCAACTCCAAGCAGGCCCCACCTCCTAACAGCCCACTCAGATACTGAACTCATGGATAGTTGAATCCATGGATGAGGACGGGGTCCCCCTGATTCAGTCATCTTCCAAACACGTGAGATTTGGGAGGAGCATTGTAGATCTAAACTGTAACATGTCTTCAAATAATTCAATCATAGAAACGTGCAAGTGAAAGATACTTCTTAATAATCTATTCCAGGGCTTTTAATTGTTTCAGTTGTCACAGTTCTTTCTTTAGAAATTTCACTGCGCCAAGTGACTGAGAACAAACTTCCCTCCTCAACCTTTCCCTCTGCCTGCAGTGGTCTGAAATACCTCTTAACGTTCCCAGGGACATAGCCTTAATGCCTCCTCTCCCTTGTTTCCAATTCCGTAAGTAAAATTCAGACTTCCTTGTAGAAAGCCTCAGGAGGAAGTAGATGCAAAGTTAGAACAAGACTTGTCTCCTCTGTCTTATCTGACTCCACTTCTTTATAGCCTACTGTCTCACAGTGCCTGCATTCTACTGTTAGAATGCCTGGATGGAAGAGTTAGAAATCCAGTTCTTAGTGCTATGAGAAGTACAGTAGAGCAGGTGACGCATTCTGTACCCTTGAAGAGCATACCATCTCCATGAGCATACAAGATATGAGACAGATACATATATATACATATCAAGAGCAATCTTACCTGTGTTTAGTCCCCGTTATTGTCATATAACTACTTATTCGAAAGACTTATTTGTTCAGTTCAAAGAGTTCCTTGGGAGCTCTAAGAGCATGGCTTGAAGAGTCCAAAATTTTAGGAAAGGGAGAAATTGCTAAGGACTGGAGGGGAGAAGTTTTAAGAGATGGGCTGGGGATATAGCTCAGCAGTGCAGCACCTGCCTGGCAAGCGCAAGGTCCTGAGTTCAATTCCTGGTAACAAAAAAAAAAAAAAAGATAACTCATGGAAGAAAGAATCGAGGTAGTTTGTCAGTAGGGAGTAGGAGTGAGGTAGTAAATGCACAGGAGGGCGCTGCTTGAACAGAGTATGAGACAGGAATGAGAAAGAAGGGAAAGGGAGGGATGATACCGTGGGTGGACAAAATGCCTCAGGTTGTTGAAGGCGTCCAGTTATCTGGTTTATGTAATAGTTTACTTAGTTATTGTTTGTATCTTGGAACCACAATAAAGCTTAAGCCGAAGTAAATCCTTATAAAAAAAAAACTTTTTAATAGGTATCTTTAAAGATTCCTTTTAAGATTGAAATTTCTGAACTCACGGGTCAATGTCCTTGTGTAACTCAGATGCAGCCCACGTTCCCAGTGCAGTAGACATGGAAGAGTGTGTGGTAGGAGTGAAACGCTGACCGTGGGGAGGGGTGCGGGCCAGATGGCAGTGTTGTTTTGTTGTCTTGGGGCCAGACTGAGTGATCAGAAACACCAAGTTTCAACATTTGGAATTTGCATGTTTAAAGGTATTTAGAAAGAGAGGTGACCAAATTCACCAGATATAGTAAAGTGATTAATATGGCGGTGGGTTTTAGTGAGTAAAAAGGAAAAAAAAATGGTAATGCAGGAAGACTTACTAAGATGGCATTTAAAATGGCCAGTGTGAGGTTATTAAATTGGGTGTTTGGGTGATGGTGATAAAAACAGGACAAAAGTCTCTCACAGAGAAACTCTCACAGTGACACAGTTAACCAGAGTTCTTACCTGGCCAGGGTAGGTCGAAGAGTTCATTGGACCATCTTAATTATCATCTTTTGCAACCAGCAGTGCATTTCCAGATTTAAAAGGCTAATTGGGCTGGGGCTCTGAAGAGCAGTTCAGCAGCAATTCAGAAGTGTGAGGCTTCAGGGCTTCTTCATCTGACATACGCAGTGTCATGGGGGAAGTGGTTATTTTGGCTCGTGGTTGTAGACTCGTGGTTCCTCTCCGTGGTCTGCTGGCTCCAAGGCGGAGGCGTCACGATGGAAGGGCATGGTAGAGGAAAGCTGTTGAGCTTAGGGTAGTTAGGAAATTGACCAAGGGTTTAGATAAAACCCCCGTATCGCAGCGCTTGACCCACCCACAGTGACCCAAAAGTGTGCTTTACGAATCCCCTAAGCATCTCTTAAGCAACCAAGTTGACAAGGTTAACCTTCATAGGACTTCTACACAGATGGAATCCTAAATTGATCTGTTTCACTATTTAAAAAACCTGGAACCTTTTCCAGATTTGTCTTTTAGATATACAAAGTACTAGAGACTAATAAGGTATTTTGGGTGTGGGTGCCATTTTAGATTCAGCTCCAACAATGTGCAGAACAACTATTTTGTGGTCAGCATGCTGACATGGGGAGAGATTTAAATCCCTTGGGAAATCAAAGTGGGTCATTTTCTGCCATTTCTGTTTTATTTTGGTTGCTTCAAAATTCACAGGTTTCTTTTTCTGTCCTCTTTCCTTCCTCTGTGTGTCTTCAACTTGCTAAAGCAGGGAAATTTTTTCTTCCTTTTACTGAGTGTGTGTGTGTGTGACTGGAATTTCAACCTAAAGCCTCATGTGTGCTGGGCAGGGACTCTACCACGTAGTGACATTACCATCATTTATTGTTGCTGTTGAAGACAGGGTCTCACTAAGTTGCCCAAGTTGGTCTGGAATTTGTGATCTCCCTGCCTCAGCCTCCAGAGTGGCTAAGATTGTAGGCATGCACCACCACGCCCAGCTGACTAATGCTTTGGTTCTTGGTTCTCTCTTTAAGTGTATCTGGGGATCATCCTCATTTTCACTATTCCATATATTTCATCCACCATAATTGTATGTAACATATGACATGAAACTTTATACACCTGCTCAAGTTGTATTATACCTTTCAGTACAAAACGAGGATTCAAAAAGCTTTCTAAGAAGTAGGAAGATAGAAGTGAGGAAAATGGATATTCTCTCAAGGCAGTGTGGAAATTCTGAAATGCATCCCCAGATTTTGTGGAAATGACTAGCTAGACTTGAGATGTAGTTCTTTGTTTGACATTTCATAATGATTTTATTCATATACTGTATCAGCAGTAGGTATTTCTATGCTTAACTTCCCACTTCTTTCCAATCCCACCAAGTATTTGACTTCTTGTGAATATTTTCATGGGTTTGAAACAGTAGAGCACTTGGACTTAAACACTGCATCTTCATAATAACCTGCAAAAGTTAGAAAGAATTGATTCTGTCCTGGCTCCCAACTAGGGATTTGTGAGCTGTGCTTTGTGACAGAGGTCTGGAGCTCTATGTGTTTGAAAGATGTATAAGACTACATCTTTGATATGTCTATAAGATGCACAGTGCCTTTGCAGAGGAAGCAGGGATTAAAAAAAAAAAAGCTAGCGTTTCTCCAGTGTTTACCAAGGGCTTAACACTGGCTGGACGCTTTACGTGGCGTATCTCTTTTAATACTGCTAAGATTCTGTAGGGAAACTGTAATAATTAATCTTATTTTATTTTATTTTTTTGAGACAGGGTCTCACTATGCAGTTCAGGCTGGCCTTGAACTCACTATGTAGCCCAGGCTGGCCTCAAACTCCCAGCAATCCTCCTGCCTCAGCCTCCTGATTGCTGGGATTACAGGCATGCGCCACCATGCCCGGCTAATCCTATTTTATTCTTGTGGAAAATAAGCATACTTGGCCAATTATCCTTTCCTATCCCTTCTTCACTTCTCTTTTCGTTTTCTGGATCTTCAGGTGACTGAATCCAAGAAAACACATTTAAAATAAGGCATATGGCTTCATATGACTTCTCTCTGATGATATTTTGGCTTTAACTTCTAGAGCTAAGATAATAAGATTAGGTGGCCACTTGGCAAGGTCTTCCCTGTCCTTGCAGACGTCACTGACTTTGCGAAGGTCTCCTAGTTTGGATACCTGAGAGCACAGCCAGCTGTCCATTTCTCCCCGCTGGTTGCCCGAGGCTGGGAAGTGAGAGAGGAGCAAGGGATGAGGACACTTTGGTCGCTGGGTACTAAGGAAGAGTGAAAGGTGATTAGGAAGCGCTAGTGTGTCATTTCAGAATGAGGGTAGCTGATGATATTATGTATTTCAAAAAGCCAAGAGAAGATTTTGAATGTGTTTTTATAAAGAAATTATAAATGTTTAAGGAGATGGGTATCTAACCATATTTAAATAAACAATATATACATGTATCAAAAGATCACCCATAAATATATAATTTTAAAAATACAGTTAAATAAAAATTGCCCATTTCTTTTTTTTTTTTTTTCTACTAGCTGAACTCTGTAGCCCCAGCCCTGTATTCTTATTATTGAGAGGCAATGAAGACATTTGATCAACAAAATCTTCCTGCTGTTAGCATTAAGGTCTAACTAAATCACAGGGAATATTCAATTTATCCTTTTTTGGGGGGGGGTGGGGTACTGGGAATTGAACTCGCCAGGCAGGCCCTGTGCTGCTGAGCTATATCCCTGACCACAATTTATCCTTTTTGTAAAATCAAAATTTTCTTTTAATCTCATAATCCAGAGTAGTGGAAATTTGAGAGCAACTTCTCTGGTGTAGTCAACTTGCCCCCTACGTGCCTTCCACTGTAGGGGAGCCTTCCTGTTCAAGTGCTGGGACCCCCATGTGATTCCTGTCCTTACACAAGTAGTGCCCTGCATGAGCAGCGGGTTTTCCTCTCTCCCTTCCCAGTAATCATCTTCAAATGTTTTTTGCTCCTAGGGCCCCTCAGTCCCCCATCCCTAGCCATTCTGTACCTGGAAAACATATTCCTCCCCTAAAAATCCCTGAAAAGCCCTTGAGTGTGGCTGCAACTTCTGAAGCCCCTCAGCCAGGTCTGTTTTCTGGACATAGGATTGGCTGCAGGTGTTGGAAATCTGAGAGACGCTTTGCATTCTGGCATTGATGTTAGAGATTCCTGGTTTGGCCTCAGGTTGGAGCACCTAAAGGACAACCAGTCTTTTGAAATTATAGAGATTAACTTCTCATTAGTCTTTCATCTGTATGTTAAATAGCTGGCTGTCTTTCCCAGCTATGAGCTACATTACAAAAACAAAATGAGGGCTGGTGAGATGGCTCAGCGGCATAAGTGCTAGCCTGGCTAAGTACGAGGTCCTGAGTTTGACTCCCGGTACCCACAAAGAAAGTTTTCTTTTTTACCATATTAATCTAGATAAGTGCCATACTCTAGACAGTGTGGCAGAAAAGAAACTTTTCTGGCTTTATCTCTCTCAGAGCTCTTTGCCTTTCTGTAGTCTGTAGTTTACTTGTTTGTTTGTTGTTGTCATTTCCTTTATTTGGTGGTGCCGGGATTGAACTCAAGACCTTCCTCATGCAAGGAAAGTACTTTTTCTACCACTGAGCAACACCCGTGGCTCTGCTTATTTTTTAACTAAAGTTTTATTGAGATAATTGTAAATTCACATGGAGTTGTAAGAAAAAATACAGAGATTTATTGTGCCATTTCACTCAGTGGGGAACGTTTTGCAAAACGACAGTAAAATTTTATGACGAGGATACTGATGTTGACACAACCTGCAAACCTTATCCTGGTTCCTTCAGTTTTACTTATACTTACTGGTATGTGTGTTTGTGTGTGTTTAAATTCTACACAATTTTATCATGTGTGTAATTTCACTACAGGCAAAATACACAACAGTTCTAATTTCACAGGAGTTCCTCAGGTTGACATTTTATAACATCTATCTTCTCCCCCCTGTGTCCCCCTGTGCTCTACACCTCATATCTAGATGGTGTTTCATTTCTAGAAATTTTATCGTTTCTAAAGTGTTCTATAAATTGAATACCATCATCATCTGTAAACTTCTGTGTTGGACTTGTTTTCAGCATAATTCTCTGTAGATTCCTCCAAGTTTTGCATATTATTCATGGTATGTATGTGCTATAGTGTGTTTAACTATTTGCCCCATGAATAATATCTAGGCTAATTCCAGTTTTTGGGTATTCCAAATAATTCCTTATTGAATATTCATGTATCGGTTTTGTGAGAACATAAGATTTTATCTCTCTGGGATATACAAAGAATGTATAAATAGGACAGATGCCCAGGTGTATAATTGCTGTGTCATATGGTAATTTCATATTTAATTTTTAAAACAGCCTACAATATGTACCATTTTGCAGTGCTGCCATCAATGTACTGTGGTCCCATTTCTTGGCATCCTTTCTGGCATTGTGTGTTGTCACTTTTTGTTCATTTGTGCCATCGTCATAGGGGTGCATGCTGTCTCATCATGGTTTTAATCTGCGCTTTCCTAAAGGGTAATGATGCCATTTTCTGATGTGCTTATTTTCCATCTGGATATCCTCTTTGGTGAAATGACTGCTCATATCTTTTGCCCATTTTCTGATTACATTGTCAGGTGTTGACTGTCAACTTGTGAGACTGTAACTGAGAAAAAGGTGCACTCCTGCTGCTGGATAAGGCCAGTGACTCAAGTTAACCCTGTAATACAGTTCTGACCAAAACCTTTCTGAAATGCCCAGCATGTCTCCATGGACAGTGAACAGAATTTGAGCAAAGGTTAAGGCAGGAAAGGAGACAGACACGATAGGAAGGCAGGTAGGCAAAGCATTTTTATCCCATTTAAGTCACCATGGGACACCTGCAGGACCAACCGAAGAATCAGTGTTTTCACCAAAAGTGACTTTCACATCCCTGAAAACCTAGGCCACTGTTATTAGTGTAACCCACACAACAGAGCTGTTAACCATAGCAGAACTGCTGAAGGGCTAATAATACATGGTCCAGCTGTGTGACTTCCAAAATTAGTGATGTTAAAGACATCTGTGATGGAGTGAAGCTAGAAGTGTTAGTTTTCCCCAGTTAACACCATTTTTGTATATGTTCATGATGCCTGCATTGTCAGCTATGCAAACATTTCTCTTGGTCTGTAGAGTTTTTACAATCTCTTCACATGTTATAGGACTAGAATTTTTAATTTGATGAGGCTAAAGTTTTGCCTTTATGGATTGTGCTTTGGGCATTCTGCTCCATGGCTGCTGCCCTATGCCTAGACCCTTTGCATTTGTTCTTTTTTGTCCTTAGAAGTTTTATAGGTTTACATCTTATGTTTCAGTTCCTGATCTATTTTGAATTAATTATTTTGTGTAAATGATGGAGGTTAAGAAAAGCATTCATTTTATTTGTCTGTAGATACCACTCTCTCCAGTAACATTTATTGAAAAGCTGTCCTTCCTTAATTGAACTGGTTTTGCACATTGTCATAAAGCAGCTGGGCATATTTGTGTGGATCTATTTTTAAGTCTTGTACTGTGTATTGTTGATCAATGTGCTTTTCCTCCCAACAACCCCATGGTCGTGAATACTTAGCTGTGTGTCCTGTAAACATTAGGATGAAAGTAATTCATACTATTCCATTTTTCTTTGTAAAAATTGTTTTAGAAATTTAGGAAATTCTGTGTTTTCAATTAAATTCTGGAGTAAGCTTTTTTGTGTCTGCCAAAGCAATTGCTATGAGTTTGACAGGCATTTCCTTAAAGCTATAGATGAATTTGGGGATAATTGATACTCTTTCTATGTCTTATATTCTGATTTATGAATACATTACTTTCTCCATTTATATAGGACTTGCTTTAACTTATTCATTAATATTTTATAACTTTTACGACGTGGATGCTATACATATCAAGTCTGTGCCAAAATATCTTTATTTTCTTTAGAGTGATTATGGTGTTATGCAGTTAATTTCAGTTTCTACATGTTCATTGTTAACATATAGTTGTATAATTAATTTTTGTATAACCTGCAACCTTGGTGAACTCACTTATCCTAAGATGTTTGTAGTTGTCTTGGATTTTTCTGTGTGCACAAAAATGTCATGTGTAAATAGAGATATTTACAGTATTTCCAATCTGTCTGCTATTTATTTATTTGTTTGTTTGTTTACTTTGTGGCAGCGACTGTGTCTTCCAATACCATGTGAAGTTATATCTGGTAAGAAAGGGTGTTCTTGTCTTTTCCCTGATTTTAGAAGCCATTCAATCTTTTGTCATTAAGTGTAATGTTAGATAAAATATACTTTTTGTGTGCACTTTTTATCAAGTTGGTGAGATTCCCCTTCTTTTTGAACTTTCTGCATTTTAATTCTGAATGGCTATTGGATTCTGTGAAAAGCTTTTCCTGTGTCCGCTGGTATTATCATACGTTTGTTCCTCTTCAGCCTGTTGCTAAGATGGATTACATCGATCAAGTTTTATGCGTTTTGTTTTCCTTGCATACCTGGAACAGGTCTCTTAGTTATTATCTCACTTAGCCACTTAGTTATGGTAATTTTACTTACATGTTGTTCACATTGGTTTCATAATATTTTTTGCGGATTTTTTTCCATCTAACTTCATAAGAGATACTAGTTCATGATTTTTGTCATTTTTATTTTCTACTCTCCTTACTAGGGTAATATTGGGCTCATAAAGATGTTGAAAAGCATTCTGTCATCTGCTTGCTAGAAGGGATTGTGTAAAATTGGTACTCTTATAGTACGTGGTAGGACTCTTCACTGAAATTACGTAGGCTTAAATTTCTTTTTCAGGATCTTTTAAATTACATATTCAATCTGTGTGATGGTTAATGGCTGTTCATATTGTCTGTTTTATCTTGGTTGAGTTTTGATAGTGCATTATTTTCCTATTCTAGTGAATAAATGACCATATGTTTAGTAGATGAACAATGCAAAGTTACTGGCGTGTAGGTCTATGGGACACAAGAGTGATGTGTGTCTCACTAGGCTAAGATCAGAGTGTTGGCCATCCACACTCCTTTTTGCAAGACTAGGGGGAAACTCATTTCCTCATCTTTTCCAGCTTCTAGAGAAAGCCTGCTGTCCTTAGCTCATGGGTCCCTTCCTCCACCTGCGAAGTTCAGTGCACTGAAAGTTTTTCACACAGCTGTTCTGCTGGTTTTCCGATCACAGTGTGGCAAGGTTTCCTACTAATGTTTGTTTGTTTGTTTGTTTGTTTATGACAATGGAGATTGAACCTAGGGGCACTACCACTAAGCTACATTCCCAGCCCTTTTTATTTTTTATTTATTTCTTCATTTATTTTGAGACACTGTCTCACCAAGTTCCCCAGACTGGCCTCAAACTTGCTTTCCTCCGCTCCTCAGCCTCCCAAGTAGCTTGAGTTTATAGGCATGCACCACCATGCCCAGCGGTTTACCACTTGTAAAAAAAAATAGATGATTAGCTTGAGTCTACCTGGATAATATATTGTTCTTCATTTTAAGGTCCTTCACTTTAATCACCAATGCAAAGTCCCTTTCATTAGATAAGGTAGCATAGAGTTTTGCAGGATTACAGTGTCAGCATTTTTTGGGACACAGGGATTTGTTCTGCCTACTCTAGGTAGTTTGTGATTTTCACAAAATTGATCCATTTCTTCTAAAGCCAGCAAATCTATGAATATGAAATTGTTTGTAGTATTCTCTTTTTTACTGCTACTGAATGAATCTATACTGGTATCCATTATTTCATGTCTAATATTGATGAGCTATGTTTTCTCCATTTTTACTTTTATCAGTCTTGCTAGAGGTTTATCAATTTTGCTGATTTTTTTTTGAAGAAAACCTTTGTTTCATCGATTTTCTGTTATTTTTCTATTTTTATTATTTACTTCCTTCCATTTGCTTTCAGCTTATTTTGCTAGGAAGCCATATTATTGACTTAAAATCGTCCATCTTTTTTTTTTTTTTGGTGCTGGGACTCAAACTCAGGACTTTGTGTTTGCCAGGCAAGCACTGTGCTGCTGAGCTATATCCCTGGCCCTCGTCCATCTTTTTTTTTTTTGTGGGTACCGGGGGGTTGACCTCAGGACCTCACGCGCCAACAGGCACCCGTGCCGCTGAGCAATATCACCGGCCCCTTTTTTGTATGTGGGATCCGGGAGTCGAACTCGGGCCCTCGTGCTTGCAAGGCAGGTGCTTACGCCGCTGAGCCATCTCACCGGCCCTCGTCCATCATTTTTAACATAAACTTCAGCATTGTACATTTCCTCCTTAGTGTTACCTTCGGTGCTACCCACATTTTGGCATATTGTGTTTTGCTTTCATTCAGCTCTGTATATTTTAAAAATTTCTTTGGAACCTCTCTTTGACCTGTGACTTGCTTAAAAGTGCATAATTTAATTTTCATTTGCTTACAGGTATTTCTGTTTTCTTCCTGTTACCGATTGCTAGTTAGATTCCATTATAATCATAGAAATTACTGTGTCGAGGCTTCTATGTATTGCTTCCCATTATATGTTGCATTTTGGTGACTGTTCCATAGTCACTGAAAAAAAGTGGATCTGCTCTTGTTGGGTGGAGTATTCTATAAGTGTCAATTACATCCTGTGTTGTTCAGATCCTCTGTATCTGCGGTGGTTTTCTGTGTAGTTCTATCAATTATTAAGGATGATGCACTGGATTCCATAGTTGTGAATTTTTCATTTCTCCTGTCAAAACTGTCAGTTTTGCCTTATTTATAAGGCTCTGTTGTTGCTACATACACATTTAAGATCATGATATTTTCATGGTGTAATGAGCTTTTTATCAATAATTATTTTCCTTCTTGGTCTCTAGAAGAGTTTTTGCTCTAGAATCTTTTTTTTTTTGTGGGTACCGGGGGTCGACCTCAGGACCTCGCACACCAGCAGGCGCCCATGCTGCTGAGCAATGTCACCGGCCCTTTTTTCGTATGTGGGTTCCAGGACTCGAACTTGGGCCCTCGAGCTTGCCAGGCAGGCGCTCACGCTGCTGAGCTATCTCACCGGCCCTGCTCTGGAATCTGTAACAGATTATAATGCAGTCACTCCTAATGTTCTCAGATTAATGTTTCTCTATATATTATTCTGATTCTTTTCCTTATAGTTTATCTGTATCATTGACTATATAAGCAATATACACTTGTGTGAGTTTAGTCTGCTTTACCAATCTCTGTTTGTAGATGGAAATATTTGGATCATTTAAAGCAAACATTCATATGTAACAACATTTATGTTGTATGTTTTAAAAATTCTTGATAGAGAACAGCAAAGATGGAAGAGTCGTACTTCGTGATTTCAAATCAGGACAGCGTGGTAGACATAGAGGAGAGATGTTTGGATTACTAGAATAAAATTGAAGATGCAGTAACAAGCCTTCGTTGTTGGAATCACTGATCTTTGACAAGAGTGCCACAAAAATTCAGTGGGAAAGTGATAGGTCAAAGAAGACCCCTAGTGAAACCAACAAGATAACCAGCTGCAAGAAAGGTTAAAATGAAGGTTTCATTGCCTCTGGCGACTATACACGTGGGTGTGACTCCCAGAGCCAACTCTCAGCCAGGGATGTTTGAGGTTAAATACAGAGCTTTGGGTTTAGGAGATGTGGGTAAGGATGATCGGGGATAAAGGGACAAAGCAGAGTCCCTATAGGTTGAGCTACATTCTGTTTTTCTTATGTTTCTATTTATCTGAAATGGTGTCACCCATTCAAGGTTGAGTTAAGTTCTACTTTACTAAGTTAGCTTTTTATCGCTCAGAAATGATGTGGCCTGTCTGCCTGAAAAAGGGTTGCTGCTTCTCATACAAAATTATATTTATTTCAACAAATTATGCCAGAAGAGTGGATATGCATATGAAAAAGAAGTAAATGGGAGCTATACATTACATCATGTATAACAAGTAACCCTAACAGATCAAAGATCTAAATGTAAGAGCTAAAAATATAAAACTCTTAGAAGACATCATAAGCATAAATATTTGTGACCTTGGAGTAGGCACAAATGTGCCTTGGAGTAATTTCTTAGATGTGATAACAAAAACAATGAAAGAAGAAAAATTAGATAAACTGACCATTAACAAAGTTAAAAACTTTGGTGCTTCAAAAGACACCATCAAGGGCCGGTGAGATAGCTCAGCGGCATAAGCACCTGCCTGGCAAGTGCGAGGTCCTGAGTTTGACTCCCGGTGCCCACATACAAAAAAAGGGCCACTGACATTGCTCAGCGACATGAGCGCCTGCTGGCGCACAAGATCCTGAGTTCGACCCCCAGTACCCACCAAAAAAAAAAAAAAAAAATAGACACCATCAAAAAAGTGAGAAGGCAACACACAGAATGAAAAAATGTTTTACATATCTTATTTCTTAAACAGAAATCTTATCTAGAGATGTGAAGAGCTATAACAATTTAATAATAAGTAAACTAATAATTGGGCAATGATTTAAATGGATATATCACCAATTGCAAATTGAATAATAAGCACATGAAAGATGCTCAATATCACCATCCAGCTGGTAAATACATACAAAGGCCACAATGAAGTCATACTTTATACCCACAAGTTTGGCAACAGTTATTAACCAGACAATACAAAACCAGAAGGTAAGTAAGTGTTGATTAGGATATGGAAAAACTAGAACACCAAGACACAGCTACTGCAGATTGGCAATGTTGCTCCTGCTTTGGAAAACAAGTTAGCGGTTCCTTAAATATTTAACCAGAGTCACAGTGTGACCCAGCAATTCCACTCCTAGATACATTCTCAGGAACATGAACATATATGTCTGTATAAATACTTGTACAGAAACGTTTGTAGCAGGATTATTGGTAAGAGTCCAAAATAGAAATATCCCAAATGTCCATTAAGTAATGAAAGAATAACCAAAATTTGGCATGTACATATGACGTGATACAATTTAAACAAAAAAAGAAGTACTGATACCTGATACAACATGGATGAGTTTTAGAAATAAAAGTGAAAAAATCCTGTTACATATGATAGAAATCTATTTATATAACATTTCCGAAAGAAGCAAATCTGTACAGATAGGTTTGTGGTTTCCTATGCCTGGAGGGTGGCATGTGCATGAAGAGGTGGTCTGGAGATTCTTTCTGAAGTAATAAAAATATTTTTATAATTGATTGTGGTGATAATAATACAACTGTGAATATGCTAATAAACACTGAACTGTATATTTTTAAAAGGCAAATTTAATGGTATTGAAATTATAACTTAATAAAGCTGTTTCTCTCTGATAACTCCCTATAAGCTAAACATTTTTAAAATGATTTCATTTTTATTAATATATTTGAGTGTATCTCTTTGTATATTTTTTGAAATAGTCACTCTACCAAATTGCAACAACTAGAAAAATAGACCTTATAGTAATTTATTGTTATCTACAATTTATTACTTCAGATGAGGTGTGAAAATTCTACTGTGTTCACTTTTAAATAGTATAAATTTGTATAGAAGATCATGTTGTGTTTCAATCATCAAATGTGATGTATAAAGTTTAGGGAAATATTTCGGCTTATTTTCATGGTCCTTCTTTCCAAGATTTCTGCTTTTATTGTTTTATTTCTCTTTTGAGAGCTTCCTGTAGTAGATTTTCAAGGGCAGCTTTGCTAAGGATAAATTATTTTAATTTTCCCTCATCCTGCAAATGTTTCTTCATCTTTTTTACTAAAAGATAGTTTTATCTGATAAGTATTCATGGTTGATAGTTATTTTTTTTCAGCACATGAAAAATGCACCATTTTCTTGTGGACTTCATGCTTTCAAATCAGAAATCTGTTATTTCCTTTGATATTTCTCTATCTGAAATGCATTTCATTTCTCTTTGACTTGACACATTTAGTTGTGATATAGTTTTTAATAATTTCTCATTTTGAGTTAGCTGAGATTTATAGATCTGTAGTTTTCTGTCTTTTATCACATTCAGTAAGTTTTCAGCCAGTATTTTTTCAAGTATTCTTTACAGCTTCTCTCTTTCTTCTTTCCTTCTGGAATTCAATGATACAAATGAGGACTATTTGTTATTGATCCATGTGGCATTTAAAAAATGTGTTTTCTGGGCCGGTGAGATGGCTCAGCGGCATACACGCCTGCCTTGCAAGCGCGAGGGCCCGAGTTCAACTCCCAGAACCCACAAACGAAAAAGGGGCCGGTGATATCGCTCAGCGGCACGGGTGCCTGTTGGCGCATGAGGTCCTGAGGTCCACCCCCCGGTACCCACAAAAAAAAAAAAAATGTGTTCTCTGTTTTGTTAAGATTTAAGATTGGATGAATTCTCTTAGCCCCTAAATTCATATATTCTGTCCTTTGTCATTGCCCTTCTGATATTAAACCCATTCAAATTTTCTTTTTCATTACAGTAGTTTTTCAGCTCTATAATTTCCATTTGGTTCTGTTTTATAACATTTCTTTGTTGAGCTCTTCAGTTTTTTTCATTTATAAGAAAAAGAATTTGTAATTGGCTATTGAAGCATTGCCATGATAATGGCTTTAAAATATTGTTAGATAATTTTAACATCTGATTCATCAGTTAATTCTCTGTACTCATTCAAGCTATAATTTTTTTGCTTAAGGGCATGATAGATGACTTTTTATTGCATCCTAGGTATCGGGAGGGTTGTAGTATTCCCTTATAGGCAACCTTGCCCTAGTTCTCTAACAGGGAAAAGGTCTACAGGCATAAAGCCTGTAGGGTTTTACAGGCATAAAGGGTCTACAGGCATAAAGCAGCTTCTGCATATGGGCATTGTGGAACTCTTCTTGTGATTTTTTTTCCGTTTATCTGGTTTTCAACACCCATGTCAGTGCCTGCAAGTGGGGGAGAGGTTCTTGGTCATGTGGGGACAAGGATTTTCCCAATCAAGTTGCCTGTTGTCACTAGCACCCTCTGCCAGCTCTGACCATGCATCTTGTTGTCTCCTGGCAAGAAAGGGACACTTGGGCTCTACTTCCCCTTACAAATTGTAACTAGACTTCCAGTTCCTCTTCCCTTCTGCTTGTGTTGGATTTTCCAGATGTTGTTAGAGGACTTTTGTTCATGTCCGCAAAGTATGCACCTACTTGAGCTGCACCCACTCTCAGGTTGGTGGTTGGTGGTTGTTGGGAAATGCAAGGTCTGGTGGCTGCTTCCTTTCAGATAAGAAGAAAACAAGACCTCTGACCTCTTCGCTATTCTTCCCATTCCACGTTCCCAAGCCATCATTCTACTACCTGTTTCCAGTCAGAATTGTGTTTGCTTATCTCCTGCACCACGTTCAGCACTAGCTGCTTTGCTTAGCATGCATGGAACATGCAGATGGGGATTTATGTCATTTTGTCCTTATTAGAAATGTGTATTTTATGAGATGTAATTAAAGATATAGTAAATATTTAAATTTTAAAAATTTACTACAGTTAAGATTCATTGCACCTAAACACCCTCAAAATTCTCTTCTTTGCTTCCAGCATACTTATTTCATCATTCTTGCCACTTTCTGAAGTAGTTACGGAAGTTTTCTTTCATGAGTGTCTCTAGTTGCATTGTCAAGGCTACCTCAATGTCCTAAATCAGTTCAAAATGTTTACCTTTCATAGTCATTTCTACTTTGAGGAAAAGCCACAACTTGTACAGTGGCAGACCTAGTAGGTAAGGTGCATGAGGACACACTGTCATGTTTTTATGAACCTGCCTTTCCACTGGATGGCCCTGGGCTGCAGCATTCACTGTACTTTTGATCACACTGTATTTTGCCTAAGAAAGTGTCCAGAATAATGGAATAACTATATTCAAAGCAAGGATGAGTATATCGAGAGTGATTCATCACAATATGTTTTTTTTTGTGTGTGTGTGGGT
Organism: Erethizon dorsatum; assembly: GCA_028451465.1. NCBI lineage: Eukaryota > Metazoa > Chordata > Mammalia > Rodentia > Erethizontidae > Erethizon > Erethizon dorsatum. The sequence continues at coordinate 10,651,839 of CM051836.1, forward strand.
ACTGGGGGTCGACCTCAGGACCTCACGCACCAGCAGGCGCCCGTGCCACTGAGCAATATCACTGGCCCTTTTGTAGTATGTGGGTTCCAGGAGTTGAACTCAGGACGTCGTGCTTGCCAGGCAGGTGCTTATGCTGCTGAGCTATCTCACCAGCCCCACAATATGTTTTTTACTGTAGTATTTTTATTTAAGCTTTCACTTTATATTGTGATCATACCTCAGTTTTTGATTGTTTACTTGTCAGAATCCTTCATCCAAATATATTTTCCACATCTAAGAAATATTTATTATTATAAATCATTTTGCCACCCAATAATTTTCTAGGACCTAATATAGTCTAGACTCACCATCGGTTCTCAGTAAAAAGTCCGTACAAGAAATTAAAGGAACACTTACTGTGTTGATGCCAAGTGTTTAATCATACCGTTGTATGTCTAATGATGGGCAAATGGGGCACTTTCACTCTTTCTGTGATTTTTACCAGGTGAGTAACTGCCTCATTACCTAGACAAGACACAATTTCCATTCTATGTAGCAGAAAATCCTGAATTCTTAGAAGATTGGTCGTATGCCTCTTAGTAAGTTGCCATAACAATTTAACATAGATTTGTTGGTTTTAACAGCAGAAATTTACTTCTTAAGGTTTTAGAGCCAGGAGAATTCCATGATCAGTGTGTTGGGAGGGTAAGTTTTACCAGATGCTTTTTGTCTTGGCTTGGAGGTAGCTCCTATCTTGCTTTGAGCTCATATGATCTCTTTTATGGGAGTTGGGTTGGGGACCTCTCTGGATTCATTTTATATGAGCACAGATCCCATCATGAAAATCCCACCCTCTTGACCTCATGTAAACCTAAATACCTTCCAAAGTCTTCTGCAATTATTATCTGCAGTACACTGCGGGATAGGGTTTCAACCTATGAATTTTGAGGTGACACTTTTCTGTCCATAGTAGTTAAAAAGAGGTAAGTAAATTGCTTCCTCTTTATTTTAGTAATGTTTTCACGACATGTATACTAGAATTATATAAAACAGACATGATTTGTTTTACAGATCTGATCAGAATTACATAAAGCAGACCAGATCTCTATTTTTTGGAGCCCAGTTACATTATTTCTGTAGAACTGCTAAAGAAATTAAACCTAGATGTTAGTATCTTTCATTGATATTTGGAACCATGCTAAGTGTTTCTTATGAATACATAATGAATTTAAATATCAGAAATTATCTTCTGTACCTGAGGAGGTAAGATGGCCTTGACTTTCTGGGTCTGGAGATAAAAAGCCAAGGAGTGGAGACATTTTAAGGGACATTTCATCAAAAACTAGTTAAATATATTGTAGAAATTCTGTGTGATAATTAAAAGAATAAGTAGATTTATCTATTTATCTATACCATCATGGAAAGATGCCCATGATATGTGATACCCATGATAAGTGATAATATCATAGTTGGCAAAGTGCTTATAGAAAATGAACATCCGTATTTGTTCACATAACCCACTGTGGCATGAATATACCCCCTGTGATTCTACCTCCTGATATTTGCATTCCATGGCATGTCTTTCCTTTGAGTGTGGGACACCCTGTTTACTTGCTTCTAACCAGTAGTATATATGTCTAAGGTTATGAGATGTCACTGCTCTGAAGGCTCCGAAGGATTAACATCTGAAGGATCATAACTTCTGGCCTTGATAACAGACTTTCCCTCCCTGGAAACTGAAACAAAATGCCCTGTGTAGAGGCACAGAGAGCAAGGAAATGCAGCAGGATGCAAGGAGCTCAATCCTGCTGACAACCATGTGGACTTGGAAGAGGGTCCTATCCTAGTTGAGTCTCAGAAGGAACTCGAACCCTGCTTAATGATCTAAATGTGCCTCATAAGAGACACTGGAACAGGAGACCAAGCTAAGACTTGCTCGTATCTATGACCCGTAAAGTTGGTGAGAAAATGAATGTGCGTTGTTTCAAGTAATCAAGTTCATAGTATTTACTAAGCAACCATATATAATTAATGAGCCTACCTGTATTTTAGGTTAGTATATGCAGTGGAAACATTTTAAAATTTTACTTTTACTTGTATCTATGGGTAAAGAATATTTTTGAGAATATTACTTTTTTTCACAATTAATATACATGCATTAGACTGCATGTGTGTTTCGACTCTCTGCTTGTGTTGGATTTTCACAGCTCCATGTTAAAACAGAGCAGTCTCCCAATAATTCATCATCCTACTATTGCAGAGTAATGGCAAAGAAATGAAAGGGGAATACCTGCAGTAATTGTTTTGCAAAGTGGTCACATGAGCGTATTGGACAACTGGTCAACTTAGAGACAAAGAAAGCATTCAGTCTGATTTAAGGTCTTCAGGAAAATAACAAAGAATAAGGTTAGCTTAAAACAGAAAAAATCATGAAAAAGAATGTGTGTGTCTCCTTTTCTTCCTTTATCAGAGCACTATCTCCTGTCAGTGTCAAAACTTTACAAACAAGAAGAGGTGACAATGTATTTAACATATAAGCAGGTTTGTCTTGTATGTTGAATGCATCTTCTATGGTTCAGTTCTTTAGCATAAGATGAATAGTTCTAAGCATCTCTATTTCCTGTACAGGCTTTTCCTTTTGTTTTTTGAAATCGAGGAATTATGATTATTACAGTATCTTATTACTCGGCATCTTTACTTTCCCCTATTGTAACAATTCTTTAATTCTATGTTAGACCAAAATTCCAAATTTAAAAAAAAATTAGGTATTTGTAAATCATTTTTCAACAAACACTAATGGAGCAACTTGCTAGGGATGGGAACAGATATAAAGGTGAGCTCTGCTGAATTGTAGTAATTAACAGACTTTTATAATTTCTTTGAATATTTTTCAAATTTTTGTGTATATTGTTAAATAAGAGAAAAACTAACACTACCTACCAAGATTTTAGAGCTGCCGTGGACTGCATGCTTGTCCATTCACCCATGAAATCCATATATTAAGCTTAAGTTCCCAGTGGTCTTCCAGTCTTCAGAACTACTAGAAAAAAATTTCAGTTGCTGAAGCCACCCATTTGATAATATTCTGTTATAGAAACCTGGACTGCCTGAGACTAGGGGCTTTTTTTTTTTTTCTTTTTTTGTGGGTACTGGGGGTCGATCTCAGGACCTTGCATGCCAGCAGGCGCCCATGCCGCTGAGCGATATCACTGGCCCTTTTTTCATATGTGGGTTCTGGGAGTCGAACTCAGGCTCTTGCGCTTGCCAGGCAGGCGCTTACTCCGCTGAGCCATCTCACCATCTCTAGGGGCATTGAAAGTCCAGCTGCATTCAGAAAATTGAAGCTGAGATGACTGTCCACCCTGCTGAAGATTCTGTTTAACACTTTCCCATGATAACACCATGTGTCATCTTCACCTAATCATATTGGAGCGCAATGGGACGATGCATGTTCAGGTACATGGAGTGAAATCTAAGCTTTCTGGTTGGCTCCTTACCTTACCAGTGTGCCATGAGTGCATTAGGAAAACATGAGAAGGCAGGGAAAGCTGTGATTCTGGGTGGAGGGAATATCATTTAACAAGAAGTGACATCTAGTATATATAAATATAGTTTTACCTTGACTAAAGAAGTTCTCCCCTAATAAATTTTTATTGCTCCTTTGATTTGTTCATACATGTCTGTATCTTTTATATTTGAAAATGAAAGTTTTGGAACACTACCATTTTGCTGTTTCTATAAATGTGTTTTTATAGCTTAAATTACACAGCATTTCCCACTAGTTCTTTATCACTTTGGTATATTTACAATAAGATATTGCAGCTTCATGCTGTAACTCAAACTATAGAGAAGCTCTATATTTTACAGACTTTTTGAAAGTTATACAGGAAATGTAACAGATAAAAAAGATCCAGAGAAAATCTTAGCATCAAACCATAAATTCTTTGATCAAGATACAATGTCTGTAAATATACAGGAAGATCCATCTATTGTTGTCTTCGGCTTTTTCTCACTCCTTCTGGGTGAAGTAGTGTTATTTGTAGTAGAACCATTGACAGCTTATAACTTCATAGCATTTTTACTTTCCTTCATCATACTTTCTAGTCTGTCTTTACTTGAACTTTGAATGGCCCTGACCATGTTCAATGAATGTTTGTGGAATAGTACAGATGCAATGAAGTTTTTGATTAAAATATTCTGTGGGCAGGACTTTTTCTTTCTAAAAATAATATAATGAAACCAAACAAAACAAAAATATTAGTGTGAGCTTCTTGGAGAACATATATTTGGCAAGCATTTCTACAGTAGTTCTCCCCCTCCGCTACTGTGATGCTCAGGATCGAACCCAGGGTCTTGTACACACTAGGCAAGGACACTACAATTTCAGCTACAACAGCCCTTGTGGCCAGAATTTTAAGGACATTTGTTGGGTATATATGCAGATAGTTGCCTTGGTCTTCTAAAGTAGAAGAAAGTTAGAGGTTTGCTAATCTAACAAAACACTTAAGGCATCTTCCATTTTCTTGTACCTTCTATTCAGTAAATTGTTACAACTCATCCAGTGATGAATTTGTCTTCTCAATGCAAATAATTTCTTTATTTTCCTCTTATGTGGGAGAATATGCAATACATTGGGAAGGATGTGGCTTAATTGATTAGCTGGGATTTGCCAATAATTCTGAAGAATTCTTTCATAGGTTTTGATTCTTCCTTTTTTGGGGTAGCTGTATTTTTCCAAATGTCTTTCTTCAGTGAAGTAGTTGTATAAGTTGTAACTTGTTTATTGACTCAATCCAGTTGATATATGTATCCATATTCTTGCAGTTTCTGAGAAATTTCATAGAAGAAGCCAGTGCTGATGGCTGTTTGATTAGCAGCATATATTTATAGTTCTGTGGGTCTTCTGCAATGCTGGTGTATTATTTAGTATCACAGACCATCTGTCCTATCTTTCTTTTATAAAGCGATTCTAGTTTTTTACAGAGTGTCATACATGCTTTTAAAAAACATTTTCTTCAGGAACTCAGCAAAACGCTATAATTTTAAATATTATCTTTCCTTTTTCACACTCTCTCTTATAGTAATTCATGCTACAAAAGAGGGAAACCCATGTTAGATTAAATGGTATTTTCCCCACCAATGCTCAAACATGTTTTAAAAAGTAAAATACAATTTAGTAATTTGCACCAGAGCTACATCTGATGCCTAAATTTTAATTCATTTCAAGGTTTTTTGCAGTTGCTAACAGTAATCAGTATGCATGATTCATTAATTGGATTGGATTTTTTAGATTTGGTAAATTTTAGCTTCTTGTGGAATGTCAAGGTTTTACTGCTATTTCAAGTCTAGATTCCCATGATATGAAAATAATTAGCAGAGTTGTATAGAAAGTAATATCTAAGCCCTTCTTTTACTCCAACTTCATAAATGAAAATAAAAGTTTGGCACATAGGATATCATTCCCAGTTTTAATGTTGAGTAAAGTTTTATGCTTGGGGTGATGGGTGATGAGTTATTTTGACATTAAAAAGCACTTTGTCATATGAGATCTTAGGATATAAAAGTTCTTTCGGTACTTAAATGCTGGATGCATTGATTCATATCTTTATTTCTTCTCAGTTTAACATGCAATAAAAAATTAAATATTCTATTTTAATGACACTAAGGAATAGAAAAATATGCATTTTTCCCCTTAGTTAAAAATGTTCTGTATCTTCCCACAGACAAATAGTTTAAAGTTGCTTAAATATTGAATAAAGAAGAACCAAAGTGTAAACCTAATTTGTTGGTTTCAGACACTACCTCTCAGCTAAACTTCTTCATAATGAAGGAGAAATGAAATGTTCTAAGGCAAGCTAAGAAGGTTGTTTATTATTATATTAGATTTAGAACTACTATAAAAAAACTCTGAAATTATCAAGCTACACTTGGAAATATTTCTGAGAGTCACCTAGGTGGAACATTGTTTTACTTCCAGCAGAATTTTAGATATTCAACGTATAATTTAAATCTCTCTTAGAAAATGCAGGGCCTGTGAGATGGCTCAGCGGCATACACGCCTGCCTGGCAAGCGCGAGGGCCTGAGTTCCACTCCTGGAACCCACATATGAAAAAAAGGCCGGTGATATCGCTCAGCGGCATGGGTGCCTGCTGGTGCATGAGGTCCTGAGGTCGACCCCTGGTACCCACAAAAAAAAAATAAATAAAGAAAATGCACAGGTTTGCTTTTTATTACATATTAATATGGCCCTAATTGCTCCATAACCATTATCAGTTTGGTTGTATTATTGAAAGTGTGCATGCATAAATACACACTTAATAGTTTGTTTTATTTCTGTGTATAACGGACTTGCTTAAAATATTAATGAAAACATTGACCGAAGCCCTTTGGAAAAAAACATTTTCATGTCAGAATATTTTATTGAGTATTAATTAAAGGCTTCTTGTTAATTGTCTTGTTAAAATCCTATATGAATTATTTTATTTCTTTGGACCACATACTGACTAAACTTTTATATATTAAATGAATTTTGTAAGCCTTTCAGTTTACAAGAAAATATAGCTAAATTGTAGTCTCCACATTAACTTAGAATGAATTCCATGGGAACTGTTTAGTTACCAAGGGGTCAAACTCTTACTGTGTTAACTTGCATTTACATGATGTTTGATAATTTTCATAGCTCTTCCTTATCCCCATCATATTTGGTCATCACTAAATGCCCAAGATACAGTAATAAATGTATTACCTTTAATTTCTAAACTCTCTTACTAAGTTACAATCTGAAAGAGGCCTGCTTAACATTAAATCCCTTTAAAGATGAGGTTCAAGTGAATTTGCTGAATTTTCTCCTCTGTTTTTCTGAATTTAAATTTTTAAGTGTACACTTATCTGTGATTTTTGTTCTTTTAATTGTGTTCTATGGTTATTTTTCATGCCAATAATCAAATGGTGCCTAGGAATAAAATTTTCATTAAATAATTTTGATGCTGACATTAAAGAAACTCTTCTCCTTAGGGAATTACAATGAGTAATTGTACAATCTACTGTGAATAATCACTATTAACACAGTATAGCATAAATCGTAAGCCCCTCATTCTATCTAGAATATGTCTTGAATTCAATTGATTATTTTGCTGTTTACTCTGGCAAGTCTTTAAATCTTTAGAAATATCTTTTTAAAGGTGATAATGCTAGTTATTACTTTGTTCAGTTCTAGCATTAAAGGAAATAATACCTAAAATTATGATACAGAAAAAGCACTGAATAAATATTAATTGCCTCTTTCCTTCCTTAAGACAGATCTGTGGAGAATCATACAGATAAGGAAAGCATTTTATACATATTTTCATGTAATCCAGTAAAAAACAAGTAACCTGCTGAGAACATGTGCCCTGCCTGTGTAAGTCAGGGAACAAACTTATTTTTAATTTTTGGCAGACTTGTGAAGCCAATTATCTTGGTAATACATATTCAACTTTAATGGGCAAGTAAATAATTAATGTTATTGCCTTTGTAAATTTAGCTTTTCAGTTATAAATTAACATAATTAAAAGAGTAATGTTTCAGTATGTGTTCTACCAGCCAAATTTAAATCAAGCAATTAAACTGTAGGTTTTCCACACGAAATGAGCTCAGCCCATAATGACACAGAGACGTAAATTCGTTTTTTCATGGTTGGTTCATTACAAAAACAGGAAGGGAAATACTTGCAGTACGTGTAATCAAGTAAATTATTCCAAGCACCATTTATATGTTCTAAATTGTTCTTCTGGTTCTTTTTGTCTTATATTCAGGTCTTAAGCAGTCATTTTCTCTTCCTTTCTGAGGGATGGGCTTTCCATTGCAAATGATCGCTTGAGATCTCCACAGAGATATCATGTCCGTAGCTATGTGTGGTAATCCAGATCTCTGAAGATGATCTGCTTATGTACAGGGAAAAAAGTTCAACACTAGAGTTCAATATTTAAGTCATTTAAATGGTAAATTGGACAATTTTGCATGACTAACATTTGCAAGGCTAGTTGTGTGAAACTAAGGTTGTTGTGCTAAAATAGTGCTGGAGAGAGCCCTTGCAAGACAACTGCTGGGCTGTGGAATTCAGTGCCTGTAGAGGGTGTAAAGCAGGGCCTTGATCTGGATGTCTGAAGCAGGTAAACGCGCGTATTTTGTTGTTCCTTTGAAAGGAGTTCCGCAGAATACTGTCCAACATTTTTTAATCCAGAGCAATCTTTTTTTGTGACTACATTGTTTCTGAATGAATGGGTAGAAAATAGGGCCTGCTTTCTGGGGATAATTGAACTGCAGACATTTTTAATCTTCAAGAAATACCGATATGTAATTAAACATGCACTGACTAATGATCTATATTTAACTGCTCACCACTTTGAGGCACACTAATAAAAGTAGCATTTCAGAGCATATTGGAAGTGGCACATGAATCACATAAATCTCTTTGGGAGTCAGTTAAAACTGTTTCTCTTCTTTGCCCACAGTATGCCCATAAAATTAATCCCCTCTTTAGTGATGTTAACTGTATGAAAATACAATATTCTGAAATTTGTTTTTAATTGGTTGAATCACTAGTGATGCATTATTTTAATGTATTTAGTCTCTTAAATTTTAAAGACTTAAATTCTTTGCCCTGGAGAGAATTGTTAGCAAGTTTTTAGAAAATATGCATCCCATTGCTTATGTTCTTTTGTGATTACAAGAACATATTTCTTCCCTTTGATGTTTGTTGTTATTGGTAAAGAGTCCTTGTCAACAGGCCACAGTCTAATTAATTGGTTTGAATGTGATAGATAGATGGTCACTCCACTCTGTTTTTTGCCCAGCATCATTTTTCTGCCTTCCAAATCACTATCCATTACTCTGGCATTGGTTATCAATATTTCATAGCAACTAAAGATCACAATTATGAGTAACTTCTAATAGAGTACTTTTCATTCTAGGGAACAGGCAGCAGCATCCTCATTAGCCCATCTATTTATTTTGGAATAAGTCTTTTGGGCACTGGTTCTACATCATTTTTTTAAAATTGAAGTTGTATCCTTCTCTCTACAAAAATGCAAATAACAATAAAAATGTTTTTTTAAAGAACAAAATTATAGGGGTTCATGGATTCCTCTGGCAGCTCATCCACTATTTGTGGTTAAAAATCTTAATAGAACAAGCATTACCAGGACTGGTAAGTCTCCCTTTATTTATTATTTTACTCCAATTCACTATTTATCTGTAAAAACATGCTTATTATTACCTCCTATATTGGCCTTTACCTATAGTTTATACTTAATTCTTTTAACTTAGATTTGTAACATTCCTACTTTCCAAAATGATAGTCATTATTTGGAATTAAACCAAACACATCTTCCCTGAAGCTTTCCCCTTGTCTTCCTATGCACCCTTCAAGTCAACTGTAAATACTTCATCTTTATCTCTCTGCCATTGCTATTTTGATCTCCTTTTGTACTTTATATATGTGCCTTTTGTGCAGTTTAATATTTTCTATCATTTTATAATTGACTACTTTTTAATTTATTTTCCATAGAAACAGGAATTGTTTCTTTCACATATTTTATTGATCTACCTAGTGTTTCTAGCAAGTATTATAGAAAAATCTGCTTTTATAAGCAAGAACAACTGAAATAAACAGGTTTGGAAACAAATACAGTTGCCTCTTGGTATATGTATACCTGATGGGCATAGAATATGGGAATATAAGATACTTGTCTAGTAGCTTTAAATTATTTATCATATAACAGTCAGTATATTTAATATAAAGGATAGAAGGCAGTGTCTAATTTGGTGAGTTGATATATTAGGTGTACATAAGAGAATTTTTATTGAAATAGAAAATTGATCTTTTGTAATCCTTAGTGCTACCAATTATTTTGATTGAAAAACAGGATTAAACCAGGATGACTGCCTAGCAAATATTATTAATGTTTAATTTTAATCATGTTAATTTTTAATATAAGTTGAATGCCTTTTGACTATCTGTAGTCCATAGCATTGTCTATATAAATTTAAATATCTTTGCAGGCAGCCGTGGGTAGAATTTAATTACTTTTAAGGAAAAGAGCATGAAAAAAGAAGGTGTGTTATATGCATGTACCAACTTACTGTGAGGAATGTAATCATTATGTAATGCAAACATGTTTTAATAAGCAGTAAAAACTGAAAAAAAAACAGAATTTAATTACTTTTACTATGGAATCAGTGCCTGGGAACTTTTGCCTCTTTATAGCTATAATATTTGAACACATTATTTAATCTGTAATCCTGAACTTCTGTAAAATAGGGGTAAGTCATAACAAAGCAGATTTTATGGTAAGGTGATGGCTGGTATATATAGTAAGCATTAAATAAGAGCCATGTGTTATAAGAATCAATAATGAAATTTATTGGGTATTTATTTTTCAGATACTATATGGAATATGGAATATACCATTATGACTTTTAATTCTCTTTTCACAATGCTGAGTATCAAGTACCTCACACATGCTAGGTAACAATTATAACACTGAGCTATATCCCCACTGCCTTACATGTTTTTAATTTTATTTGAAGCAAATAAAACTACTAATTTTATTTAGTTTAAGGATGTTCAAGGCATTGATCTTATTTCAACAGTTAAGATCCATGGATCAGGGCTGGTGAGATGGCTCAGCGGTGTAAGCACCTGCCTGGCAAGCGCGAGGGCCCAAGTTCGACTCCTGGAACCCACATACAAAAAAAGGGCCGGTGATATCGCTCAGCGGCACAGGTGCCTGCTGGCACATGAGGTCCTGAGGTCGACCCCCAGTACCCACACACACACAAAAAATCCATGGATCAAGTTTTCTACCAAGTCTTACAGCCTTTCCTAGGCAACTGTATCATTTTTATTTTATAAGTGTTGTGGAGCTGTATATCTACCAAGATAGATAGAAACTCATGGACAAGAGGGTTGATCAACTTCATTATTTAACTTCATTGTGTGTAGCTTAAGCCAATACATAAAGAGTCCATAGAGTAATAGAAAGTTTCAAAAATGGTATCTTGTATTATGTATTTCCCTCCCACAATTTCAACAATAAATCCACAAATTCTCAGCGAGTGTGGGCAGTGATGGGCTGATAAACTAGCTCTCCAAAAAGATAACCCCTTTGCTGATAGCCTTTGCTGATATTTGTGGTGTAAGTACTCCCAATATGCCTGCTTTCAATTAAGTAATAATTTATCAACTATCTTAGAAAAGCCCTGAAGTTTAACAGCAGTTCTTGTTGTGTGGCGTCAACCCCAGCATCTATCGGTCCTTCGATCTCATCATTCAGAGTTGCTCTGTAGTGACTTGTTTCCTCGTGAAATAAAACTCTCCTTACTCAGGGATGGTGGGCCATGCCTACAGCCTATTGTCCCAGGTCACTGGGAGTCTGAGACCCAAGAGTCTCAAACTTAAGTCCAGACTGGGCAAACCGTGTCTCTAAGATAGATAGATAGATAGACAGACAGACAGACAGGCAGACAGATAGATGGAGCTGGTCATGTAGCTCAGTAGTAGAGTACCCCCGGGTTCAGTTCCTGGTATTCCAAAATGAAAACAAAAACAGAACAAGAAAACCAAATGACAACAAAAACTCCTCTCTTTTGCACATAGTCCTCTCTCTTCAGTTCTAATTTTTCTGACTTTGTTCTCGTTCATTTGGGTCCAGATCTCAGTCACTCTGCTTTGTTTAGTCTTCTCTGATTGCTTTGTGGTTAGTGTGGTGTCCTGGGGCAGTGGAGTGGAACAGGGAGGAAGGAGAGAAAGGCTTTCCAGCTGGTATAGGCCTCCGCTCAACTCTGAAATCAATTGAATGTATTCAGATTCCTTATTGTAGCCTACATGACTCCGAATGACCTTATCCAAGTGTAGCTTTACATTTTAGTTGGTTTGAATGCTCCATTGTCAAAATGTGTAACACGTAAGTTCATGCAGGACTTTTTTAAGTTCTTTGAAAGCAGTGTCCTCTTTAACTGGCTTCCCTGCATGCCGTGGCCTCTGCCTGGAATGACCATCGTAGGTCCTCTTGTTTCTTAGCCTTTTAGCCAGCCAAACCCCACTTTTGCTTCTGTCACGTGGCTGCCTTTCTGTGATCCTCCAGGTGGGAGTTGTCCTCCATTTATAATCCCATAGGGTCTTGTACTTACTCTACTAAACCACGTATCACCCACTGTCTGACTTATTTGCAAATGTGTGTGCCATGATTTGTAAGGACAGCTGCGGGTTAGGAATCAGGAGATCTTTCATCATTTACAAAAGTTAGATCTTTAGGATTTAGTTTTCCTTATTTGTACAATATTTGGGTTTTGGTTCCGGCATTATCAGGAGCTGCTAACTTACTTCTGCTTTGGGGATCAGTGGCAATGGGTAATCTTTAATGTATCCTTTTGTGTCTGACCCTTTTAAAGTGATAAAGTGCAGCCGTAACCACAGTGCCATGGTTATGAGTGTATACTCTGGGATCAAGTCACTTTAACTCAAACTACAGTCCTGCAAAATTAGACAAGCTGCTGGCTTTCCATCTGTGTGCAGTAGAGCTCATTATTAAACTTTTCTCATAAGTTTGTTAGGAAAATGAAATGAGTCAATATATTCTAATAAGACTGAGATTTTATTATTACTGTTACTAAATTCCTTTAATTCTGTCTCACCTCCCTCTGTAAGGCTTTATATTTCTACTCTTGGAATTATAATAGCCAGGTTTCTCCTTTAACATTTTTGTTCTGAGTTCCAAAAGAATCCCCGAATATCCTCTTTCAAAATTAAGATGATTTTCACTCACTTAAAATTTTCTTTCCTTCCTCTTGTGATATCCTTTCTGAAATTCTTTCTGAGGGCTCTGAGAGGTTGTACAGCATTGGATCAGTTATTAGCATTAGCAAATGAATTTCGGAAAGCATGGAGCAATTTTTGTTCTCCTATTTCCTCCCAGAAATGAGCTTTTTCATGTACATTTGCAATTAAAAAAAGTATTCTCTCCCCCATATTCTAGATAACTTTTCAAATTAATATAATGATTTGTTCCATTCTAATGGGTAATTATCTGAAATGTTTTATTTTTAGAGTAGTATCCAGTAATTTTCAGAAGCTGGCGCTTGTCATAAAACCATTGGAAGATAAGTAATGTTCTTCTGACTACTCCATGAGAGTAGCTCAGTGGGTTTCAACCCTGCTTGAGAAGTAAGTTTAGAATCCAGGTTGCCAGCTTACATAAATTGCAGAGGTAAATATGTTGTGAGATGTCTGAGATTTGTGGTGGCAAGGAGGAATGAGAGAGCACATTTCAATGAGAAAGAAAAATCTTAGAAAATGTTTGTAACAGATTGGATATACTTACAGTTAAAGAAAAAGCAGGAAATTGTGTTAAGCTCCAGAATGTCCCTGTCCCAATGGACTTAACCTCCTAATGAATGAAAACAATACAAAGCAAAACAAAGCAGACCATAATCTTAAGTGAAATCAATCAGACACATATCTGTAGATCCTACATTGTTTCTCTGGTGTGAGAAAACAAAAGTGTAAATAAGAACTAAAGTGTATAATAGGTATTGTAAAATAGGAAGAAATTGTGCAAAAGAAAGGGGAACTAAGAGAGGGGAGGGGGAAAGGAAGGAAGGGAAGAGGAAAAGAAATGATAAAAGAAGGATAAAATGGAAACAAAGCTTTGTAAATAGGAGGGGAAGAGGAGTTGAAAGGAGGTGAGGGGATTGGGAAAAAAAGAGGAATCAAGATTTATCATGTACAGGTACAAATTCCCTATGATGAATATGATCATTATGTATATATAAATTGTACCAATAAATTTAATAATAAAAAAAAATGGGGTTGGTCATGTACAAATCCCTCCAAATCTATTTTCATATTTCCTTTTGAGCAAATGTGGGATAAAGATCTCATCTTCACCTTCCAGTATGTTCAAGACACCTAGTCCCTAAGACCACGGCTGCTCTCAGTAATGGACATGGAGGCTGCGGTCTCTGGTGTGCACACTGAGTGGGTGCTAGGTGTGGTGCCAGGTGAGACTGGGGGCTGGGATGTTGCTCAGTGGTAGTGTAGCAGAAGATGCCTCCCCCCACCAGTATGCTTCAGTTTGTTAGTTGCCAAGGTAATAGTTCCAGTTACAGTTCCTGTTACTTTTGTTTCTTAGAAATGGCTGGTCACTATGATGCATAGCTGGTCACTATGATGTATATTGTAAGAACCAATCCTCAATTGACAAGCCATTCTGCCTCCATATTTCCTGCTTGTTTATCCCGTAACAGCCCTAGACCACCAGAGATCAGGGTCTGACATTTTGGGGATGATCTCAATCAGTGGCCGTTGACATAAAATAAATCTGCCTCCAAATCCTGGGTGTCATTTTGGTGTTTCTGCTTGCTGCTGCATCTGGTGCGTCAGCTGGGAAGACCAACCATGCTGACCTCTTTGGTCACTGGTCGTGTAACAGACAGAGCAAGAACTTCTCCAGTCCTGATGGGAAGGCTCACCTTTGAGATTTCTTGAGTCCCCTGGGAGGTCTGGAGGAGGATTCCTGGCTCCCCGCTTGAGCGGCTCACATTGGACCCCAAAGGGAGGAGGACACAATCTGTCTGTCTGTCTGCCTGCCTGCCTGATCCCAGTAAGACCCCTGGGGATGACCTAGTTAGTCTGTCTCTCTGTCCTGCTCAGCTCGAGCAGAAGGGGAGTCTAATCAATTGTCGTTCGTCAGGACCACCCTCAAAGGAAGGTGGTTAAAATGTTTAACCTCTAAGTGCCTACTCGATAAATGTGTAAATAAGTAAAATGAACAGCATAAGCCATAGGCTGCTCCATCTGTGCACCAAGACTGGAAAGCAGTGATTGTGGTGGCTGACTGGGCCCTCACCTGTGGTTCCAAGGTGATTGACATATGGCATAACGGAGGCCTCATGCCCTCCTTAGCTAAGTTGCACTTAAGTCCTTGCAAGGGGCACAGCCAGGCGGGCATCTGAATGGTTTCCTTCTCTGAGGGTCACCCACCCTTTGTCTGTTGCACCATCATTCAAGGGTACACAACACACACATGGGAAGTCAAAGATGGAAACTAGTCAAAACCCACAGTCCCTGACTGCAGGAAAAAGGGCTTTTATGAAGTTAAAAATGAAACCAAACCACTCCCTGTATCTCAAAAAAAAAAAAAAAGCCCATTCTTCTGAAAATTCTGCCTTGGCACACTTGTTGGCCACCACAGTTGCTGCCAACGCCTGTAGCTTCAGTCCCTGCTCCTGACTCATCTACTTCCAGCCAGTTAAACCAGTTCCAGCTAGCCATTGCTTGCATTCAGCCACAGAGGCCCTCTCTCCAGAGCCTTCTGCTTTGTATCCTGGTCAGATGGCATCATTTAATGCCCACCTGAGATAAATGTTAGCAATTCCTTCTAAGTTCCATATTTTAACCAGGGAAAAATTGGACTGTCAGCCCTGATAAATGGATTGTCATGGCCTTTAGACAAAGCAACCCAGTGTTCCTCAAAGATATCAAAAAGGGGGGCAAAAAGTCAATCAACCACTGTTACCCAGAAACCTGATAAAAAATAAAGCACCTAATGTCCGTTAAAAAATACAGTGTAATAACCATACACTCTGGCTGAAAGTTATAAGGGCTATGGACACAAAAAATAGATGCCCTCCCCATCTGCAAGACACAAAAGAACCCAACTATCCAGGCCCACCTCAACCTAAACCTCTCTCACCCTGTTGGGCATGGATGAATAGAACAGAGCAAGCTCTATCAAATTGGTTCCCCGAGAGCCCACAGTCATTGCAAAAGTCAGGGGCAAACCTGTAACTTTCCTGGTAAATAATAAAGCAGAACTCTCTGCCTTCAAAAGTTACCACCCTCAAAAAGTTACCATCATCGGGGTAACTGGAACTCTTGCCTCTCGCTCCTTCTGCCAAGCACAAACTTGTAGCTTGGGAGGACATCTCACCAAAAATGAATTCCTGTATAAGCCAGTCCCCATACCACTTCTGGAAAAAAAAACTGCTCTTCAAGTTAAAAGCAACCTTCTCCTTTGCATCAAGCCAGTCAGCCTCCCTCTCATTTAACTCTGCATTTTCAACTTTAACTGTTCCCTGAAAGGAAGATGGTGCCTGCATCAGCCTAAAACAAATAAGTGCAATCCTGAAGTTCTGAAAACTCTCCTCCCAAAGGTATGGGCTAAAAACTCACCTCCAGGCCTGGTCGTCAACCATGCCACCTCACCACAACCCCCGTCGCTGTCAAGTATGGGAAGCATAAACAGGTATCCAGCCACACATCAGCCTGATAGGCTGTTAATCACCTTGGGCAAGATCTCCGTGCCATTGGCAATGCAGCCATCACCTTGCAATCTGCAGTTCCCAACCCATACACACTTTTTTGACTGTTACTCAATTGCCACAAGGGTTTGGAAACTCTCCCACTATATTTGGGAAGGCCCTAACAACAGATTTTGCTATGGGACAGCCTGTTTCTCTGTCCCTTCCAGCTCTGTCATGGTCCCTTCCCCAAAAAAATAAGGCTTCAAAACTATAAAATGTCTATAAACTGTCAAACTGCTAAAAACACCTCCCCTGCCTGTAAAGCCAGTTCAAAGTCTCCAACCTGCCAGTGCCTTCCGTGTACATTGCCTCATTCTTCTGCCACCCACAGCCTGCTGATACACTTGCCTGGACATAAAAAAGGAGACCCTAGCTCAGGACTCAAATTCAACTAACCTGGACTCAACCTCCCAAAGGTTCAAAAATTTGTTTACCCTCTTTAAAAAAGCCCTCACATCTAACCTTGCTAGTTTCCCAACACAAAATGTCACTGTACTTCTAATTAATAACACCCAACCTTCCTGCCAAAAAATCACAAAAGCTCTGCTGCAATATCTGGCAAAAACTGGTTATAAAAAGAAAAAGAAAAGAAAAGAAAAGAAAAGAAAAGAGAAGAAAAGGAAAGGAAAGAAAAGAAAACTCCATGAGTTTCTTGAAGCTGCTGGCTTCTATAAAATCTGGATCCTTAAATTCACAAAACCAATGATGCTTACTCAAACTGTCAGCCCCTGGAAGTGCCCAGTGGCCTACCTGTACAAATACTTGGATCCAGTCACTAAGGGCTGATTAGTTAAAGCTGGATGAGGGAGGTAGGTTTCTCCTGTGAATATAAATAAGTTCACAGATTTACTCATTTGTTTTCCTTTTTATAAAACATTTCTCCTGTTAGAAAATTTTCAACTTGGAACCTTCAGTAAGTGAGATGTAAAATTAAGATAGACGTGTTTTGGATTTTTACCAAGTGGTTCATGTAAGTTCACAAGCATCACTTGGTGCCAGATGGCGAAGAACAATTATCAAGCATTTCTTTAGACTTTAATGTTTGCAGAGAGCTTTATGATAAGTGACTAATTTAGCTTCACATTTGCCTAGTAAGAAGGGTGAGGGAAAATAATAGCCAGTCATCTAAGACAAAATTATGTAATGCATATGACTCTGTGGATTCTTAATAAATATTAAAAAGTAACTTTGCTGGTGCTATGACTAGGAAGCATAAGTTTTGGGAGGCTTAGGATCAGCAAACCTGTGGTGGTAACAAAATTGGAATAAAGGCCAGTGAGATGGCTCAGTGGCATAAGCGCCTGCCTGGCAAGCGCGAGGTCCTGAGTTCGACTCCCGGAACCCACACACGAAAAAATGGCTGGTGATATCACTCATCGGCACAGGCGCCTGCTGGCGTGCAAGGTCCTGAGTTCGACCCCCGGTACCCACAAAAAAAAAATTGGAATAAATTCTTGATGCCTTCTCCTGAGATCCAGGGAATCATTATTATGGTTTTGTTATTGTTTGAGAATTGAGAACCAGAGCACTAGGCATATATATTCTCTCTCCTTTTAACAAACACAAAGGATATTCTTTGTTTAGATCTAAATTGTCCTCCAGAAGTCTTACGTGTTCGGAGATAGGCTTTTTGGAAGGTGATTGGATTAATGCATTGATTGGTAAGTTCATAGATGAATGGACTATTAGGAAGTGAGGCCTGGTTGGAAGAGGTAAGTCACTGGGAATGTGAACTGGAAGTGCATATTCTTGTACCTGTCTCCTCCCTTCTTTCTCTGCTTCCTGTCTATCATGAGTTGAGCCACTTTCCTTTACCAGACATCTTCTGCCATGTGATTTCTTCCTTGAAGCCAGCCAATCGTGGTGTGAATATTCTGAAACTGAACCCAAATAAACCTCTCCTCCTTTAAATTGTGGGTGTCATGCATTCTGTCCCAACAATGGGAAAACAGCTAATATATTATGCCTCTTTTTTAGTTTAGAAAACTAAAGCTAGGTGAAGAGATTGATTACTTATTTGCGTGAAAACTTAAGTGTATAGCACAAGAATTTGAAGAGGCAAGTGACTTGTACTCCTTGCCTTAAAGCTAGATAGCATCTTTATCTCCTTGTTGAGGACAAGAGGTGGTTTCATCTCCTAGCCTGGACTTCTATGATTTGTTATGTGTATCTATGTTGTTTTATAAACTTCCCGTCATCTACCTCTTAATATGGCTAAACATGTTTGTAAATCTAATTTAATCTTTTTGGCTTCTAATGTGATTTCAATGAAGGCTTATTTCCAATGCAGTGGTTTTGCAATTACAGTGAAATCTTAGCTTATGTGCATTTAATTTATGTAAATTCAACTGTACGTGCATGGCAAATAAAGAGAGAAATATTTGAAAAGTGCAGAGGATTCTGCCCTCTCTTCCGCACCATGAGCACATACCCTGGGAGACATGAGATTCTGCTCTTTCTTTTTTTCTCTTCTCTCTCCAAGTCCTTCACATCTTTTATAGGGCGAAGATTTCAAGTGAAATTGTATTGTTCCAAAATGCTTACTTTTCACACAACATGGTCCCTAAGAATGAGTCTTCACTTGTTCAACCAAAGAATCCTTGGCTAAAAACCTGGAACAGAAATTTTTTTCTTGGATTTATTTATTCATCTAACAAATACTTAATGGGAATTTACTATGTACCAGTACTATGCTGGGTACTTGGAATACAGTAAACATTGCAAAATTGTCTGGCCTCACAGAAATTACAGTGTGGGGGGTTTTGGGGTATAGAATGGCAGTGCAACATACTGCTTCCCTAAGATATTTTCAAGAGAAATATTAGTTGTGTGTGATTTTTTTTTCACATGCTATTTTTAAAAACTTAAACCCCTCTATACAGCGCCTTGGGAGACAGTTTGGCCATCTATTCTGAAACTAAAGATACTCTTGCATGTGAAATAGCAGTCACATTACTTGGTATTTACTCTAGGAAATCAGTAACTCATGTCAATACAAAGCCTGCACATGGATGTTTATAGCAGCTTTATTCACAATTGCCCAAAACTGGAAGCAACCAACATGCCTTCATTAGGTGAATGGATAAGCTGTCACATCCATACAGTGTACTCAGGGCCAAGAAGAAACGAAATGTTAAGTTATGAAAATACATACAGGAAACTTAAATGTATATTATTAAATGAAATAAAAGCCATTCTCTAAAGGCTACATGCTATGAGATTCCAATAATATAACTTCCTCAAAAAAACAAGGCTATAAAAACAATACAAAGATCAGTAATTGCCAGGGGTTTTGGGGGGAGTATGCAGCGATGCATCAAGGATTTTTAGGAAACCATTCTGTCTGAAACTGTAATTGTGTGTGTTTATCATTAAGCATTTTAAAATCCATAGAATGTTGAATACCAAGGATGAACCCTAACATCAGCTATGGATTCTGCGTGATAATATGTCAACATAATGGTTCTTTGATTTAACAAATGTTTCACTCTGGTTTGGGTATTGTTAATGGGAGATGCTTTCCATTTAGGCCAAGGGGTGGAGCACAAGGGGTCAGTGGGAATTCTTTGTACTTTCAACTTAATTTTGCTATGAGTTCAAACTACTAGAATAAACAGAGCTTGTGTATGTATAGTTCTTACAGACACACGTGCATGCAGACACACACCTTTATAACACAAACACTCACAAATTTATAACTAGTCCCTCACAGCTGCAACTCCTTTTACAGTCACATATTTGTCACACTCATTCTGTGATTTTATATATAATGTAGGTTTTTAGTGTTGCCAGAATCATAGAAGCATTTGGTAAGATACCTTGTTGTAGAGCTTAGTTATGAAACATGGGAACTAAGTATTTAGGACAAGAGTGACCCTACCCAACTCTGTGACTTGGATATTTTCTTCCTGCCTGTGAAATAATGTAGTACTCAACTAGCTGCTCCCTATGTCCTCGTTCAATTATTTTCATTAAAGTATTTTAACTGGATAATCAAGACTTCTCCCTAATCGTTGAACAGTGTTAGAGTAAAATACCTTCAATGTAATGAATTACAAGTTAATTTGTTCCTTTAACAATAAAAAAAGTTAAAGTCTTTTTTTACAATGTGTGACACTTTGTTTCTAGAGATTATTTTGGAAAAAGATACTTTTATCCCTATATCACTGTTATCCCTATCAGGGATAACAGAACTCGTTTTATTTTCAACTTATATAATATTACATTTAAAATTTTTTACTACATTTTTAAATTAAGGGAATTTTGTAGTGAATACTTGTATGCTCACCACCTGAATTTAGCAAGTCCTGTTTTTCCAACATTTGCTTTATAAGTGTTTGAGCAATAAAATACTACCAGTGTTTACAGCCTTAGGTGAAAAATGTTTTAAAAAATAATTTGTTCGTTTCTGTTTGTAAATATGTCACACACTCATTAGGAAAACTTTTTAAAAATTTATTTTAAATGGTTGAAATCATACATAACTCCACCACCTAGACATGATCTTTAGCACTTGGGTAAACTTTCTTTGTCATAAGATACTCTATGTGTTTGTATCTGACAAATAGTTCTCCTTATTATAATTTTATCATGGAAGAATCAAACATATATTACAGTATAAGGAACAGGGTAATAACATCATTTATACCCCTAAGTCAGCTTCAACTGTTACCAGTTCATAGTAGTCTTACATATATCACTCAGGCCCCCAGGTAGCGAATCCCCACCCATGGCACTATTTCTTGCTTAAATATTTCAATATTTATCTTTGGAAGGTGAGATTCCTTTGATAACAATGACATTATTATACCAACAATGTTAATAAGTGTTTAATATCATTAAATATCTAGTCACTTTTCAAATTACTGAGCACATTTAAAAAAATGTTTGTACATCAAGATCCAAATAGTCCTATCCATTAAAATAGACTTTAATTTCTAAGAAATCTCTTCATATTGTTGATTAGTTTCCTTGAAATTTATTTGTAGAGGACAATAGGGCTGTTTTTCTTACAGACAGTCCCTCAGCCTGATGTGATTTCCTTCCTGTGACACTGTATATAGCCTGAACACCCTATAAGAGAGGTTTTAAAGTTAGCAGCGTGGTCCACTTCAGGTGGCTGTTTTGGTAAGGCTTTTTAGGAGAAGACATGTACTTTCATCAGCAGGCACATGATATCTTCTCTTTCCTTTGTGATATTAGAAAACATCAATAATTATCATGTAGACTTATTAGATCATTTGGGGTAATAAAATGTTGGTATTCAGATCTTATTTTGTCTTCATTTTTGGTGGAAGAACTTCTATAAATGGAAATGTCATCAGTATTTGATTGTGAGTCACAAGGAAAGGCAGGAAAATGCTTGTTCTTCTATGATTTGCCATTTTCAAAATAATGATTTGATTTTTCAAAGATGAGCAGTGAGGGCTTTACTCCATTTTTTCCTTAGTATCATTATGAACTCATAGATTTAAATATATCTGTAGTGTTTCAATCTGTTGCAGTTATTATTCTCATTTATGCTGTAATTTTCCCAACCTTAATTTGCATTTCTCCTGTTATGAGTGTTGCTGAGCTCATAGGCTATTTTCATTTCTTTTTCTTTAAACTTCTTTGTGAGTCTCTCTCTCTCTCTCTTTTTTTTTTCCTAGATGCAGGAATTTCTCTTTTCCATTTTCCTGAAGACCTTTATCAATTAGGAATGTTAACTCTTATGAAATAAAAATTTATCTGTACCATAAATGGATAAATAACAAACTGATAAAACATACTTATAATTTTTATCACAAAAATGAGTGCGGACTTCATCAGGAAAGAGTATAACACAGTAACTGGAAGCCCAGAGGCAGGCTTAAGACTCTCATGGGGTCTAATTCACGCTCTACAATGAATGCTGCAGAAGTCGCTTTAATCCCTCTGTGCCTTCACCTTCCCTATTTACCTCATTAGCTTATTGGAAGAGTTTCATGAGAAAATACAAGTTCATCACAGCTGTGGTAGTTTCAGGCTCAAGACATAATAATTTCTGAAACTCTTCTTGATTACTAGGAATGATAATAATCACATGCTTTCAGTGGTAGCTTGGATACTGGGCTTCATTCCACTCTTTGGATCATCAGATTCTCTGGTTCCCCAGCGTATCGGTGTGGCCGGCCCATCACTCCCTGTAGATTAGCACTCCTTGCTTGTCCCTGACAGGAATAGTCTGGCTTTGTTCAGACATCAGTCAGTAAAGGGCATTCCAGATAAGTGATTAACTCACGTGAGTGTGCAGATAATATATCCATACAATAGCTCCATATTGTACTTTCAGTCTGTGCCTCAAGGAAATAAACACAAACAGAGTTCGTCCTCTCAATGACTTAATCTAGCAGGTGAACCACAAACACATGGCATACTGTTACTGGCCTCTCAGGTTTATACGCTTAGGTTCCTTTGCTTGCTACTGACCAAATCAAAGGAGATGATATATTTTGGTAAAAAGGAATAAAAAATATATTCAAAGATAGCTGTGAGGAGATAGATGGGGGAGCCCATTTCTATAGCTAGGTATAGAAGTGATAGCCTTCTGTAGCTCAAGGGGAGGAGGAGCACAGAGATATAATTCAGATCTCCACACCTACTGTGATATTTACAGCCATCTTCATCTCATTGTCTCCTTTCTTGTGAAGAGGAAACAGGCTCCAGGCTGGCTGGTGTCAGCATCTCCATATTCTGTCACTTCTGGGAGGCTGAGGAGAGGAGGGGGTGCTGGTTATGTGCTCAGCAGCAGGGCATTTGAAGAAGTTGCTTATCTCTAAAAGAAAAATAAATCTGATTTTTAAAATTACATTTTATCATTTTGCAGTGCCAGTTACAATACATACCACAATCTTTGTTTCTGTTTGTTTGTTTGGACCTGGAGATTGAACCCAGGGACTTATGGACACTAAATAAGCATTCTACTACTGAGCTTTACCTTCAGCCCTACAGTAATCTTTCTATCCTACTAAAGTCTTTGGAAAAGATAGGTGAGGTATTATTATGCCTGTTTAGTAATAAAACTCACACCCAGGCATGGTACCATTGTATTCATTCCAGGTCCTGTGAAGGGATCCTATTTAAACCTAGTGTTCACCTCTCTCAACTTCTGTCTAATTCTTCCAGATATGTACGTCTCGATTCAATAACCTGCTGTGGAGTGGGTAAATTGACTTTACTATATAAGGCCTCGTATTAAAGCAAAAATAAAATTTCCACCATTATTTAGCAAATAGTGTCAGCAGCAAACAAGCATATTTTAACTTGTTGCTGGACATTATTTTGTTTTGAAACTGATACAAAGAATACATTGCTGTTGATGTGTTGATGTTATTATGATTTCTGTCTTGCTGATGAAGCACCCGCGAGGTTAAATAACATGCCCATGGGCACAGCTAGTCATGAGGAACTGAGCCTAGAAACAAACCCAAGCAGGCATGTGATCTTTTAACAAATATTATCTTTGCATTTTATGGTATCAAGGCAAACTAGTTCCCTTATTGGCAGCCTCCTGCAACAGCATGTTTTGGTTGAGCACCCTTCCTTTGTGTTTACAGCAGTATAATATTGTGGGTGTAACTTACACAGGTCACCAAGAATAGAAGATCCGAGGCCATTACTTTAGGAATAAGGTGATGCTGATCTTCATGTCTAAGCAAGAGCTTCAGTTGTTTCCCTGCTGCAGCAAATAAGGAGGACTTGGTAAAGTCAGCCATCATTTGGGTTTGAGGCAGCAAAGAAGGCCCAGTGACTGAATACATGAGCCCATGTGTGCAGTGTGCTGCCCCTGCACTTTTTGTTGGTGTCTCCATGGTGTATTGATACACAGGAATGTATGGATCTTTATGGAGACGGGTGACTAATTCCAGGAGGCCTGCAAATGGAATATATTTAGGGAACTCATACACTGAATACTCTTGCTGCTCTTGCTCTTACTTAGGCTAGGGCTGAGGACTGCTTCATTGGTGATAAAAAGCCAGGGCAAAGGGCAGTTCTGTATTTCTAGATCACCAGCAAATGGCAGACTTAGCAGGTAAGTATAGATACAGGTGTCAAGTGTGGTTATCTGTCCTTCTATGTAGACTCAATTTTAAAATTGCAACCCGTTGCTGTTATGACCTTTGAATCATCACTGTTTGACCCACTTTATAAAGTTTACAAGATCAACATATTTCATTAACTAGAAAAGGAGACTACAGATCAGCAATTAGCTCAGGTGCCAGGAAATTTCCTAAAATCCCATTATAACATGCAGTGGCTTTTCTTCCAGAGTCTCTTTAATTTCACCATCCAATTTAAAAGGCTAACCAGATAGGAAAATAAGACACTAATGTGTTGGCAAGCTCTTAGGCATCTAAAAATCAGTAGCTGTTTCCCATAATCCTTAAAATCCAGCAGCACAGGCTTTCTTTTGCTAGTTCAATTGTTTGGTGGTCAGCGTAGAAATGAATAGATGGCCAGGTCTTTAATATTTAGCCAGCAAAAAGTAAGAGTTCTAGTTACAGATGAGCACTTATATCCCCAAAGTGTTTGGTATCTTGTGGGTGCAACACTGTTTCAGGAATGTCAGCTGGTAGAAAATGCAATCAGTATTTTACAACTGGGACTGCCTGCCCTTGGTGACTTGATGCTGGGTTAGCTGTCTTTGGTGCTCAGGGAGCCACTGTCCCAGTGCATGGTGTGACCTCTTCTGTGGGTTTAGAAGAGAAGAAGCTGCTCTGGTCTAGGTGCTTTCACTTTCCCACCAGAGACTGAGTTGGCCAAATTTCAGGTATGATTTTAGTAGACTGAATTTATACTCTGGAGCTCACACTGTGATATTTCTGAATGGTTGAACTAGGTTTAATCAGAAATAACACATAGGAGAGAATCAATTGTGATTTTCAGCGTGCTTCGTGAATGCAAAAAGCTCCAATGTCAGTTCTGTGTTTCAATACTGACAACTTCTGCTTATGTGATTTGAATCAAAATATTGAATATCTCCAAACCTGAACTTCCTTCTATGTGAATGGAAGTAATATCCACATTGTGCTGCATTTCTGGCAGGGTAAATGTTGTTTATAACTGTATGGCACATTGTTGTGTAGCTCTGTGGTGCACTTATGACCACATTTCTCCTTCAGAGGGCAGTCTTTACAGAAATGTTTCTTCAGTTTCCAGGAGGAACAAACACGTTTGGCATGCTGGCACAGTTTAAATTTCAAGTCACAGACATATTTATATTTGTAGCTCATCTTTTCCCTTACATACTTTGACTCCAAATTCTTAACCAAGTTCCATTTAGGGTTCCTAACCCCTCTGGGCCCATCTCCCACTCTCCCTGGTTGGCCTCCTCTGGACACTCTCCTCTTTGAGACGTGTTTCTGGGCATCTGTGTATCTCTGAATCATTGCCTGAATGTGCTTTATACTTGCAGGGATCATTTTTAATGCAGCCCAGCAATTAAAGAGGTGGGGTTCACACTCTGCCATCAGAACATCCACTAATTGATACCTCTTGGAAAATGACACTTTCAAGGCTGGCTGGCAGGCAAGATGCTGTCCCCTTCAATAATTAACACTACCCATGCAGACACTGGTGATGGAAGGTATACGTTCTTTCTTGATGTTATTTCTTGTGACAGTGTTCCAAATACATACTTCATTTATTTTGCCACATAACAGCATTCATCCCTTCAGAGTTTCCAAGGATTTCAAAGACACTAACTCCTGAGGCTGTATCTTCTGTGTCCAGTGCCCTTTACAGTACGTGGAGCACCTTAGTAATGATGATGCATTTGTGGATTTGGTGAAAGCTTTTCATTGCTTTGCCATGAAAGAGAAATAAACCAGGATCAACTCAAAAGAGGTGTGTGATGGGTTGGCTGTGGTGAGCAAACTAAGGAATTAAGCTAGTTTGTCAAGAAAACCTCAAATTATAGAATGCTCTATTAGGTAGAATTTATGATACTCAAGTCAGCGCGCCTTATTATAACTACTTAGAATCAACAGTATTGGAGGAGTTTGTCATGTTTTGCTGTGTCTAGGCAGAAGTTAGGAAATTGCAAAATACAAAGAGCAACTGCTGGAATGAAGGCTTCATGGAGTTAGCAATAAAGCCTTTAATAAGTCTTATGGTTTCTATAGTCCTTAACAAGTGCATGGAAAATATTAGGTACTCAGTAAACATCTGTTGAATAAATGTGTTTCTGACCATGACCTGCATGACTAAGGATGGATTGTAAGTAGTTTTCCCCTGAAGCATCTTAACTGTATCTTACTTTGGGGCCTGGGAATGTAGCTCAGTGATAGAGTTCTTGCTAACATTCCTGAAGCCCTGGGTTCAGGCCCCAGGGCTTGCAACCAAGCAAAACAAAAAACAGAAGCAAATACTTATTTCTTAGGTTGCAATGTAATTAAACTGAAAAGTAGGTGACATATTTCTATATTCTTACCACTAGAAATAGTTTCATAATATCACTTAGGGAAAAAGAAGGAAAGATTCATTAGGACAGATATGAGTCTTGAATTCTCAAAGCAGTCAGCACAATTTCCTTAATAACTCCATATATCATTGTGCTGAATTTCAGCATTGTTTGCTTTCCAAAGTTGTGTCTCTTGGCTTTGGAATGCAGGAATAATTGTAGACTATGGCATATGATTATCATCTTGCTCTAATAATAGGGCCAGGATCACCCCCAAATTGCTGGGTATCAGCAAAAGGACAAGTAATGAACCAGAAAACTTGATTCACCATGCTGTATAGTTCTGCCATCTACCCTTAACCTTGGGATAGTTGGGGGTAACAGCATATCTGACACTGGAGATGGCTCAGAGGAAGTTGCCCAGAGTCATCAAGGGCCACATAAGCCACTCCATCTGATAAAAGATGGAAAAGATTCAGAATCTGGCAGGACGTGGGACGAGGGTAAATAAAATCATGAAAGGACATTCAGAATGTAAGCCTAAAACAATAAAAATAAAAAAAAAAGTTTATGAGCAGGAAACATTTATAAAGGACTCACTTCATGCACCACAATGAATGATTTACCTATGTGACTTCACTTTCACTTGGATAAATACTGTAGAGATGAGTATTTCTATAATCTCACTTTTAGAGAAGAGAAACATGTCTTATAGAAGTTGAGTGTTTCCATACTCAGAGCAGTTGAAAGATTTCACAGTTGTGGAATCAGAGTAGGAATTCTGTAATTATTCCAAAGCTCAGTTCTTTCATATTGTATCGTATCTGAGCTGATTCTAGGCTGCTGAGAATAAGGGAAACTTTTTTTTTGTGTGTGGGTACCGGGGAGTCGACCTCAGGACCTCACGCGCCAGCAGGCACCCGTGCTGCTGAGCGATATCACCGGCCCCTTTTTCGTATGTGGGTTCCGGGAGTTGAACTCGGGCCCTCGCGCTTGCTGGGCAGGCGCTTAAGCCGCTGAGCCATCTCACCGGCCCAAGGGAAACTTTTATTAACCCAAAAAAGAGAAATTATCATTTTTTAGAGCTGAACATCTTACAGGGAGTAAGTTGTGAGCAAACAGGTTCCCAGGGAAAAGAAGGGACCATCCCATATACACATGGCAAATGGGTGGCCAGACTGGACTCATATCCAAAGTCTTTGATTGCCTGCCTTAAATCTTTTTCCTAAATGTATCTCTTCCCTTTCTCCTATCTAACCCTAAGGTCCTTTTTCTCCTATCCAAGATAGTAAAGCAGAGAGTGAGATTTCAGAGAAGGATAAGATATGATGGCATGGAAGGAAAAGCAGAGAAAACTGAGAAAGATGCAGTGAAATTATCAATGAGATTGCAATATTAGTATGAAAGCAGGGTCATCCCGTATTTGCAATATAGGTTCTTTCAAAGTGTTGAAAAATAGTTTTGGAGTTTTCATTTGTGTTAGATCCATAAATACCCGTAATATATGTTTTCTTTGTTACACGCCAGGTCTCACAAATCCTTTTCCAGTGAACAACACTAAAAAAACATTCATATAGTCAGTGTTACATAGTCGTTAGGAATGCTGGAGATAGAATGCTTTGGGTTCAAATTAGGCTCAGCCACTTGTCAGATGAGGGGCTTCAGAAGCTTTACTTACGCTTCCTGCTTGTTTTTTTTTTAATTGTTTACTCAGAAGCACGTATCTATTGAGCTCCATCTTCATGTCAGATACTGAGACAAGTGCTAGAGATACCAGCGATAAAATTCCTTACTGGTATGGAGCTTATGTTTTTATTTGGGGAAGGCAAACAGTAAATGCATAGATATGTAATTCACCAGAAAGCATTTCCCAAGTTTTAAGCAGAGAGTGAAATGAGGTATAGTAAAAATTTATAATTTGCTACCGGGTGATGCTAAGAGACTTTACTGCAAAGTGGTATTTAAGCAAATGTATGAAATAATGGAGTGCAGTCTTCCAGGTAAACGGAGTGGCAAGGGCAAAGCCTTCAACATGGCTAAGCAGCATGTTAGAGGAGCAGCACGGCTGGAGAGGGAGATACGAGGGAGAGAAGTTTGAGAGACAAGGGCAGTGGTAACAGAGCTACATCATGCAGGACTGGATTGGCCACTGTTTCCATTTTGACTCTACCTGCCATGAAATATTTTGAGCAGGAAAGTGTGACCCTCTTACTTGAGATCTAATTGAGAATGATCATCAGGGCCTGGGAGACCCGCTGTGCAACCACACGGATGTGTAATGTCTTGAACCAGGGTGACAGCAAGGAGGTGGTAATAAACAGTCAGCTCCTGGATTTCTTCTGAAAATAGGGCCACCAGAATTTTTCTGATGAGCGGAGAACATTGGGTGTATATGAAAGAGAACAGGGGAGTTTGGGCTTGAAATATGGGTTAATGGAATTTATACTGACTGAGAAGGAAAAAAGGAGCAAGAGTGTGTCCTTCTATTATTTCAGAAAGAAGTTGGTGGTGGTGGGGATGGAGTGATAACTTCTGTTTGGGCTTGTTACATCTAACATATTGTCTAGAACTCTGTGGAGCATTACTGAAAAGTTAGTTTACAAGGGGATTCTGGAGTTCAGAGAACTGGCTAGACCTTAGTAGAAATCTCAGAGTCTTCACCGTACAAATGGCATCTCGAATTTTCAACCTGGACGGGGCTCCCTGGAGAGAGAGTATACACAGAGAGGAGGTTCAGGTTTGATGCTCTTATGTGGGAAACGGGAAGGTTGAGAAGATGTGCTGGAGGCACCTGGAGTGACTCATGTTAACAGGCAGGACTGTTATCCGACGAGCCAAATGAGGAAAATATTTCAAGGTGGAACAGTAAGTTGTCTCTTTGTTTTGCCTTCTCATAGACCAGTATTGAGCATGTTGTTTGTGTTCACTAAGGATTTGCTTATTTCACTTATTGAAATAAATATACCACAGGAAATGAATTGTATGGGAAAATTGCTTTTGTTCTATGATCCCTAGTTTCCCTATAGGAAAACTAAAATATCCTTCTAGCCTTGATCCTATGACATTTTTTTGTTCACAATTCTTGGACTCACTCAAGCCTGTATCTACTTGGGCATTACACATTTTTGTGCCACTCAGAATTTGAAGTATCTTCTGTATAATTTCTTTTAATTGGTCTTTAATCTCACACTATCTTGTTTTTGTTTATGCATCTCTACCTTCTTTCTTGTGATTGTGTAGACGTGGGAAAAACTGCCATCCTTGGGGACCTGGAGAAGGCTGTCCAGGAACTTCTGCGTATGTAAGGAGAACTGTCCCGGGTGGCCTGAGCAGAGTCTTAATCCCAATGTTGCCCTGAAGTTTGTACCAAGATTCAAGAAGATTAGGATTCTGAAGGTATGAATTTGGGACTTTAATGTCTTCCTTTTAAGGAAAATGTTTAATCATTTTCACAGCTTGTACCCTAACCCTCTTTTTTTGGCCCTTCCTCCCGTTAAGGGAAGAGCTTTTCTTTTGCTACCAGATTGTGGGTTATGATGAAATAGATAAAGGTACAAGGGAAGAAACTGAAGGAAAGCTGTGTTCAAGAGATGGCCTGAGGTTAGTGAGACAAAGAAAGCATGCGCGGAGATTCCTGCAGGTGTCTCTTATACAAAGGAAAGAAAACTTGGGGTAGATAACTATGTGACAAAAGACCTCAGGTAAAGAGATGAGTAGAGAAATTGTGCTGTGTAATACAATGTTTATTCCTGCGGTATTTTCTGCGCATGGGACACTTTTGGTAAAGCTTCGTGAAGACAGGGGAGCTGTCCTTGTATTTATATTTATACTCGTGCTGGGAAAGATTCTGAGTCCAGAGCTCTCAATTCATTTTAGTTACAATGATAAGCATCATGGTAACAATAATTAGATGCCAAGCAGCAAAGATTATGTGTGTATATATAATAAGTGTGTATGTATATAATTTGTTCAATTGCATCTAATTTCTCTACTTGTATATGTTTGTGTGTGTACATATTTTTGCCTATACAAATGGAGGATGTGAGAGAGGGATAAATGGAGGAAGGGAGAGAGACAACACTCAGAACTACCATTTAGAAAGTGTTTGTTGTGAGTCAGACATTGTAGTGTAAGCTTTGGAAAGAATACTACAGTATATCGTAAGTACAACTTGTAACAACCATGGGGAATAGGGATTTCTCTTCTGGGAAACCAGAGGGGAGATGAAGTAAAAGTTTAGGACTGTGCAGCAAGGAAGGGTCAGGGGCCAGATGCATTTTCAGTCTTACTAGAGTTTAAGTCTCTACGCTTATGTGTGTAGAATGGTAGGATTGCTTTTCCTGCTGGTTAAAATCACTGGTGGGAAAATGGTTTAACAGTTCAGGACCACATGGCATATTCAATGGAAATCGTAAGATGTCTTAGGAAATTCCATTATAACTAATTCGCTGTCCTTTTAATCTCCTTCAAAATGGAAAGAAGAAGGAGAAGGGGAAGGGGAAGAAAAAACTTCTTATAACCCGAAGGCTTCTGTGGGCTGGGAGAACAACACAGGCCAGCTGTCGGGTTGGCTCCCTGCGCGTGGCACCAGAGAACCCCCATAGATCCTGCATCTGTGCGGGATGCAGTTTAGAGCACGTGAAGATCAAATTGATTATAGCCACAGGCCTGCTGTCCTTTTAAGCCCAAATTTCTCACTGCTGGAACGAGTGTGGCATATGCTTCCAGCTAGTCATGAATGAGCCCTGCTTTGAGGATGAAGCACATACACCTTCCGCTTTCCCCAAATATCACTGCAGCAATGATTGAGCTCTGATGTTCACAGCGCTCAGGTACTTCTAAAATGCTGCTGACAGATGGGTGAGCTGGTGAGAGGGCATTTCAAACTCTTCCTCCTTTATGCAGGGGAAGTTTTCTTGTTTTCTTAAAATTATGTTTGTAAAGAGATAAATTATTTTCCCCTCTTGGATCAAAGGACATCTTTAAGGCAATTGAAATATTAATTCTAATTAGGAATTCATTCTCCATTAACATTATACCAAAGGCCAAATGGGTAATTGAACAATCAGGAAAGAAATACAAATGCCCACTGTGTACCTTTTTGGAATCCTTGCACAAGTATAAACATTCTGTGTAATTGATTCATGGCTGTGGCACAGCTTCTGTGCCCACACATCCTTGACCAATTGGAAAAGGAAGCTAAAAAGCTTTTCTGCATGTCCTAAAATCCTAGAGAAGCTTAAAGGGTTAGGTTGCGATTCCAATGACTGAGTTCTTGCTTTGAGAATGGTGATCTCTAATTTAGAATGTTTGTGTTTTGTCGAGAATATTCACCTGATCCCAACTAATTAAAATAGACATTCAGCTGTTTTAAAGGGCTTGGCTATTGAAAACGTTCATGGTTTAGAGCCCAATCTCCTGTTAAGGGAAAATAACGCTCTCTCTGATTGCTAACCAAGGGTGCAGGGAGGAGGATGTCTGCTCGGCAGTGCATGTTTATCATAGGGCTTCGCTCAGCTGATGTGAATGGAATGTGTGTATATCCCTGCTCACAAACCAAAACCCAGTTGTCAGGAAGGAAGAAGGAAATGAGGCAGTGTTAGTACCATCCACCTACAGCGGTGCTTCCAGGCTTCTCGGATCTGGCGCATTGAGCAGTTTCTGTGTGCCTTTTCAAGTGAAGATAGACAATACGAATTAGTGGTTGCAGGACTAGTCTTTAGAAAAGGTAACTCGAAGTTCTATTCAAGTTTCTGCATGAACAGTAGAAAAGCCATTTAATTCTTCCGAATCAATGTTGTTTAAAGTGTGGTCTATAAAACAGCAGCATCAATGTCATCCAAGCTCATTAGCATGCAGATTCTTAGGTCCTGCCTCAGACTTATAAATCAGAAGTGCTTAAATCCAGAGATCTCTTTGTCAACAAACTCTCTACATAATTCATAGGCTTTGCTTAAATTTAAAAAACAATGCTAAACCTATTCCTAGACCTCTGAAAAATAAAGGAGCTTATAGAAATGGCATGTCTGGGCTGGTGAGATGGCTCAGTGGCGTAAGGGCCTGCCTGGCAAGCGCGAGGGCCCAAGTTTGACTCCCGGAACCCACATACAAAAAAGGGGCCGGTGATATCGTTCAGCGGCACAGGCGCCTGCTGGCATGAGGTCCCGAGGTCGACCCCCGGTACCCACAAAGAAAAAAAAAAAAAAGGAAATGTCATGTCTAAAAACTAGGAAGATCTCAGAATTTTAATGATCAGCAGGACTTAGGGTTTATGTGTATAGTATATCCATACTTGTATGCATGTATCTGACACCAGAAGAGGGAAAAAATCTAAAACCACAGGGAATATTAAAGATGCTTTAGCCATTGTATTTGAAATCTACAAACAAGTAAGAAGTAGATAAAACAATAGAAGTTAAACTAGATGCCATTATAAATAATAGTTGATGAAACAAAATAGAGAGTTCTGAGATAGGTACACGTATACACTCTACTGGCTTTCAACACATGTACCAAATCAATTCAGTGGAGACAGGAAAACTGCTTCAACAAATAGTGTGGTACGGTTAGATATTGGTATTAAAAATACACAGAAATCAACTTGAGTCAGATCACAGATGGAAAAAAAGTGACACAAGAAAGATATACTGGAAGAAAAGCTAGGATAATTCTATAACTTCAAGAGGGAGAGATTTCTTAGAAAGGACACAAAAGGCACAAACCGGAAAAGTAATGTGTTGAACGTCATGAAAATTAGAAGGATCTACTCATCAAAACAAAACAAAACAAACAGAAAAACAAAAACAAAAACATGAAAATGAAAAGACAGGCCACAGACTGGGAGAAAATATTTGTAATGTGTGTATCTAACCATCTATCCTATACACAAACAAACACTTCAAAAATTCAAGACCCAAAATGACCAATAAATATGAGAAATGGTGCTAAACATTATTTGTTGTCAAAGAAAACATAAATTACAAGGATGTACTACTACATACCGCTAAAAGTAAAAGGACTGGCAAAACTCTAGGCTAACAGGATGTGGACCAACTCAATTCTCATATATGACTGGAAACATTCTAAAATGATCCAACAGCTTTGAAAAGCAATCTAGCATTTTCTTATAAAGATATATGTAATGTCCTTTTAATCAGACAAGAAATTCCACTCTTATTAGCTTTAACTGTAAAATCTCAAGGCTGAAAGTAACTCAGAGGCCCATCAACAGTAATTAGGTTGACTCTAATGTATTTGTAAGTGAAATAACAGGCACATATATACATAATAACATGGATCTCAGAGAGTATGGAAAGTGAAAGATTCCAAAAATGAAAAAGCATATATCCACTGTGTGATTTCACTTACATGAAATTATAGAATAGAACTAATCTACAGTGATAGAAGTCAGCTCAGTGCTTCTTCTGGTGGGGATGGCCCGGGAAGTGTGCGTAAGAGAAATTTCTGAGATGATGGAAATGTTCTGTGCCCTGATTTGCACTCATCAAAAGTGATTAAATCACACACTTATTGAACATTTCACTGTATATAAATTATACCTCCACTTTAAAATATATTAAACATTCTTTTTTTAAAAAAAGAAAAGAAACTGCCATTAAGTACATGGTCCAAAGTGCTATTTCAAACACATAAACTCATTTAATCTCTGAAATATCTCTCTAAGGAAAGTATTATTATTCCTGACTTTCAGCTAAGGAAACTTGTATTGAGAAAAGTAATGCCAGTTGCCCAAAATTATACTGCTGCTAGTTTATAGAAACTGAACCAAAGGGCTGGTTCCTCTGTCTCCATATGGCCTAGCTCTCCTATATAAGCACCTGTGACTACATCTTGATTTCTGGTCAAGTGTGAGGAAGCAAACACCTGGCTTCCAGAGGCTTCCAGAAGGCCAGTTAAGGACAGTTAAGTGGATGAATTCTGTATCTTTCTAGTAACTTCAGGGAGACAAAACATTAATATTAGATATAACTCCTGCCCTCTAGGATCATTGCTTAAGCACTCTCTGAGGCATGTGTTTTTTTCTCAGAATGATCCTTTGTGATCTTGGGACACGATCCAAATAGTAGTACCAGGAACTCTGAAATATGCATCTTAGAAAATATGTTGACTGACAGAAGTGGTGTTATTTAATAAATAGCACTGGAATGAGACTGACTGGGCTCAAATCCAGGCTCTGCCACTTTCTGGGTACAGAGCAAATGGCAAGCCACTGAACTGCTGTAGCCCCAGTTCCCGCATTTGGAACATGGAGGTGGGTATCGTACCCACCTGACATAAAGTGAAGATTAAATGAGTTTATGCTTGTAAAGTACCTGTATGTGCTGGCTCCTATAAGCCCTTTCTAGATGTTAAGCTACTGTTTTACAGTTCCTAGGAATAGTGATACTCCTAAACCAAGGGAATAATGTGATTCCCTGATGTATCTGCATCTCCGAGTCCCTTTGTAAATGCATTCATTTAATTTTAGCTGATACAAAATATTGTTTTCTAAAAACTATATCTGTTTCGTTATAAGAATCTGGAACCTCTGAATGGAATGGACGCAGTTACCAAAGTGGGAAACAGGCATTTAATTAATATGTGGAAAATTATGTTGAGGAAATACTTATCATTAAGTGTAAATGTTATGTTTTCTCTGTCCAGAGTGATTGAAAGGGAGCCTGGAAGTATTCAGCGTATTTAACAGATAGCAGCAAGGTTAATTGTCTTAGAGACACTGAAAAGCTGAATTCCTTTGTGCCACTCCACAATTTGCATTACTGTCATATTATTTTTTCATGTGACTTCGGCATCAGTCTTCATTTTAGCTGTGCTTTTTAA
The DNA here is from genome assembly GCA_028451465.1 of Erethizon dorsatum. Lineage (NCBI taxonomy): Eukaryota > Metazoa > Chordata > Mammalia > Rodentia > Erethizontidae > Erethizon > Erethizon dorsatum. Next base: position 10,687,427 of record CM051836.1, read on the forward strand.
AGTCTGGATTTTCAGAGTACAATTTAAAAGCCAGAAAAATGACAAATTTGTGAAAGTTACTAGTGCCTTTCTATATTAATGAATTATTTAGTTTATTCTCAACCCACTATATAAATAGAAAATCTCTACATACTCTCAATCATGGTATCAAAGAGAAATTACAAGCTGCATTTTGGTATCATTTTTGTTTTTGTTTCTGATAGTCATCATGAGGGCTGGAGAAGTGATGACTTAGATAAGGGTTCCTTCAGATACTGGTGTGTGTGTGTGTGTGTGTGTGTGTGTGTGTGTGTGTGTGTGTTTTCCCATTTGCGATTAGTCTCATCAATAAAGTCATATGCTGGTTTTGTAGAAGTCTTGGTATTCATGTGAATCATTGTGGCTTTGGGGTTTTTTCTTGGATGTGAAAATGATGGTTGTTATATTTTACATGCCTCCCAGCAAAGCAGCGGAAGGAACTCTTATGGTTTCTTCAACCCTCAGTGAATTTCTTCTGAAGTTTATCATGTATTGAAATATTGTGTCAGATAATAAAATCTTAGTGTCTAACGTGAGAGGATTGGCAGAGCTGGGTCATGCTTTCTCATAAAAAGGTAAGAATCTGGATGAGTAATCCAGAATGCCACTCTCTACAGCTGGATTTGTTTGTTTATTTAGTTAACAAATACTGAGCACCTATTATGAGCCGGTAGTTGGGCCAACCTTTGCCACTTGACAACTCTGTGATGTGTATCCACTCTTTCAGTCTAAATTTCCTCACCTGTAAAATGGGTGTTTTATCAAATAAGCATGAGAATGTCCTAGATCTAACAAATATTAGTTTCATTCAACTTCAAGCGAATTTGTAATTAATGGTGACAACACAACCCTTTCTGAGAAGGTGTTACAACTAACTGTAAAGGTCAATTCAGATGTGGGCTATGAAGTTATAAGCAAACTGATCTAAAGAAATTTTATATAAATGCTATATAAGACTGCAGGCTGAATTTTAGCACTTCTGTATCACAAGTCCTTGAAATACCATCAAGATACTGTATTTATGTTTCATTTTTCCATCTATACAATGTAGAAGTATTCTATCGTTATTATCTACCTTTAATAATGGTTCTTATAATATTATCTTCATTTTATATTGAGGAAACCGAGGGTAGCTTTCTTAAAAGTACCTGGTAAAGTAAGAAATTCCCTATGTAATCATTGGGATGGACCCTTACAATGCATGCAGCCAGCCCCCCTCTATTCCTAGGGCTTTTGGTACTATTTGACTTAAGAAAAGTTGCTTTAATGCTCTTTGCTTCTGCTTCTGAATGTGGTAGTATTTTTTTGTCTTTATTTTTTTGTTTCTAATTCAAACAGCTACCATTTTAGGAGTAGTCTCCTTTTGACAGTTACTGAAGAAAGATTTGTGTTTTTCCCCTTGAGCATTGTGTTTTGCAGTCTGTTTGTTTACTTGGGCTGGATTTTACCCAAGGCCTTTAAAATGTAACAAAATCTGAGTTGCTGCTGCATTCTGAATCTTGTATAGATTTAGCTCTCATGCCAAGTTAAAACTCAACTCCTCTCCTCCCTTTCCCTTCCCTCTCTTCCCCTCTGTTGCTGCCAGTGTGTATAGGGATTGAATTGAACTGAATCCAGGCCCTTCACACTGCGTGACATCCTCACACTTTTTTTTTTTTTTTGAGATTGCATCTTGCTAAATTGCTCAGGCTGGGCTTGAACTTGCAATTCTCCTCCCTCATGCTCCCAGAGTGTTGTAATTACAGGTGTGTGCCACCATGCCAGGCTGGTTTATGAGTACATTTTAGAGCTCTTCCATTTTTCTTTACTCCCCCATTGACTCTTACCAACAGTGCTTCCCTATGGCACCCTGCTCTTTTGCCTTTATTGAACCCCTCATCCCTCTCACCAGGCCAGAAATAACACAGATCTAGCACACAGGCTACCACAACCCCTGCCTGGGCCTTGAAGACAGAAATGGACAGTTCAGCCCCACAAACCCCAGAGTCCTTCCCACACATCATTCCAGATCGTCACTGAAACGAGTACGGAAGGTAAAATCTATTTGTCATTTCTAAACTGTAAGATTTTCTATCCAGAGCTTTCACTTGCTTTTTCCTAGGTCAGGACCTTATTGCTTTCAGAGCGAATGTGTTTAGGAACCCCTTGCCTTCTTTAACTCCTTGCTTGAGAGACTGTGAGTTTTACATTTGAATTTTGAGGAACTTTAACAAGCTACTGATTTAATCCTTTAGACTTATGAACCAAGAAGCATTTCCACAACATTTGACTACATACGGAACATTGCTAGAACCATTCCTATAGTTTGCATCTTTGTATAAATCAATATTAATGCTCCGGAAGATTTTTCTGATTTTAATACATTTTTTCTTTGTGAGACCATTTTGAAAGTAGTTTAGATGACCGAAGGCTGGTTGTGGTGACCTAGACCTCCTGATTGTGTTTTCTGACAGGTGTGGCCTTATGTACAAGATACACTTTGATGTCATTATTCTTGGTCTAACAAAAAATATAAAAATGTGATGAAATATTGAGTCATAACTGTAGTAAAGTTGATAAAAGCTCCATTCCCCAGTAGCAGAAGTGAACAAATCTTTGTGTATACATACTTTTAAATAGTTTTTGGGGTAAGGGGATAAATATCAATAGGTAAAGTTGCTGAGTCATGAGGTAGATGTATATTTAATTTTATAAAAAAAAATCTCCTAAAGGTGCTATGAAGTCATTTATGCCCACAAGCAATGTAGGATTGGTGGTTCTATTTGACTGCCAACACTTGGTTTGGTTAATTGTGTTAAGTTTATCCAGTCTATTGGGTGTAAGATAGTATCTCTGCTTGTTTTGATTTGGATTTTCATATGACTGAGAACATTAAACATACTTAGTTTTGTTTAATGGCAGTTTTTATATCTTTCATGAGAAGTCTGCCCAAGTTTTTTGCTCAGATTTTTATTGGGTTACTTCTCTTCTTTATTATTGATTTGTAGGAAATCTCTTAAAATGCTGGAACCAAGTTCTGTTTCACATATATATTTATATAGTGCAGATGTGTTCACCTAGTCTACTGCATGACTTTTTGTTTTAATAATAGTGCTTCTAAAAAGCAAGCATTTTTAATTTTCATGGAGTCCAGTTCACTCACATTTTCATTTCCTGGTTTGCACTTTTCTGTGCTAACTCAGAAACCTTTGCCTAACTCAAAGTCACAAAGATAGCCTTCTCAGTTATCTCCTAGAAAACTTATAGCTCCAACTTTTACATTGAGGACTGTGACCTGTCTTTAATTCATTTCTACATGTTAGAGTTTTTTAGTTTCAGAGTCAGTATGTCAGCAAATAAATTCACCAAGCATTTGGCTAAGCCAAAGCCATCCTTCTCTGGTGTGCTTATTGTTCTGCTCACCCTACCTCCACCCCCTGTAACTGCCCCGCACTGTAACAGCATCTTCTGGCCTTGCTCATCTTGGAGGAGCTCATAACCTCTGGACTTTTATTCTTTCAAATGTCTTTAAATCTGTAACTATTAAACATCTTTAAAGAAATGTATTTATCTAACTATTTCTTGTAGTTTGGCAAGAATGAGTTTGTTCATGTCTTCTACCTTTTAACTATAGTGGAACTTTCAGGGCTCCATTTAAAAATTTAAAAACTGACAAACTTATGAAGAAACGCAGTAAAACAAAAGAAAAAAGCAATTATAATTGCTATGATTTAAATGATACTACCCCTTCCAAAATGCTTGTTGAAATTTAATCCCTACTGCCCAGTATTAAGAGATGTAGTATGGAAGAGGATTGGTTCATTAGAACTGAGCCCTCGTGAATAGGATTAACATTTGTAAAAGAGCTCAGGCAGAAAGCAGCACTGTCCTGTTCCACTGCCCTTCTCCTGTGTGAGTGTGTGGCGTTTGTCCCTTGTTTCTCTCTGTTCCTTCTACCGCGTGAAGACAAAGCATTGATCCCTTCCAAAGGTGCAGAGCAAAGCCATCTCTTGGACTTCCCAGCCTTCAGAACTGTAAAGAATAAATTTCTATTGATAACCTAACCAGGATGTAGTATTGTGTTATATCAACACAAAACTCTAAGACAGAGATTAGTACCAGAGAAATGGGATTGTTTTAACAAGTAACTGAAAATGTGGAAGCAGCTTTGGAGCTGAGTAATGAGCAGAGACTGGCCCAGTTTTGAAGTGAATTCTGGAAAAAGCCTGTATTGCAGTGAACAGAGCATGATGGGCTCAGAATTGTAGAGAAAGAGCAGCATCACAGAGAAAGCCTCAGTCTTAGAGATTTTCTAAATGGTTACGAATGGAATGTTGTTAGAAATACAGAGTTAAAGTCACTCAGTTGAGGTTCCAGATAGAAATGAGGGATCCCTTATTGGAAACTGAAGAAAGGTCATCCTTGTTATAAAGTGGCAGAAAATTTAGCTGAATTTTCTCTGCCTCCTACTGCCTGTGGAAGGCAAAATTTAGGAGCTGTGAACTTGGATATTTGGCAGAAGAGGTCTAAAAGCCAAGTGTTCAGGGTACTTTATGGCTTCTCTTAACTGCCTTTAGTAAAATAGGAGAAGAGAGAAATGAATAAGGCAGAATTTATAATCAAAGTTAGGCAGAACATAAAATTTTGGAAAATTATCTGCCTGATCTTATAAAGAATCGAAAGACATGCGAAGGAGAGAAAACTAAGGGATGGCGCAGCTGTGTTGTGCTAAGAATATTGCTATGGATGGAAATTATGAAGAATGGCCCTGCAGGCATTTCTGGAATCCTGGAGGCTGCCACTGCCATCAAAAGCCCAGCCTGCCAGCCCCTTGGGGACAGAAGGTTTTCAGGGAGAGGACCAGGGCAATCTTGCAACCTCAGAGCTTACTGCCCTGGGCTGGCTCAGCCCTCTGCACCTGTTTTGGTACATTGCTCCTGGTACAGGGCACCTATTGCACAGACAGGCCCAGGTGCTAGCTGGGTTTCTGCTGCAGAGGCGTAAGCTGTAAACTTTAGTGGTGTCTATGTGGTGCTACATCTTGGGGCTCACAAAGAACATGTTCTGTGCAGGCATAGCTGCCTCCACCTTGATTTTTTTTTATTATTTATTTATTTATTTATTTATTTTTATTTTATTTTATTTTTTTGGTGTGACAGGGCCTCTCTATGTAGTTTGAGCTGGCTTTGAACTCACTGTATAGCCCAGATTGGCATTGAACTAACATTGATCCTCCTGCCTCAGCCTTCTGAGTGGTAGGACTACAGGTGTGAGCCACCACACCTGGCTGTCCACCCAGATTTTAAAGTATGTCCCAGAAAACCTCAGGGCCTGCCACTGGACAGGGCTAAGGCTGAGGGTCCATATCAGAGCAATTCCTAGTAGATCCATGGAGGCAAAGATACTGTAGAATCCCTGCTGGGGTAATGTTGAACAGAGCTATAGGAATAAGGCTGTCCCCAAGGCCTAATGACTATTGGGCCCCAGAATTGAGTTTCAGTTCAGTGAGACTGCTGTGTGAGTCACATTCAGCAAAGCCGTCAGCACAGGGCCTTCAGGACCTTGGGGGCCTCTGCCTGTCCTAGTGTGACCAGAGGCAGGACATAGAATCAAATATAAGTCTCAAGCCTTTAGATTTAGTGTTTGTATCATTGGATTCTGGATGTCCTTGAGCTCTTTTGTCCCTTTTCTTCTTGCCCATTTCTCCTTTTTGAAATAGGAATGTCTATCCTCTCCCTGTGCCACCATTATGTTTTGGAAACACGTGATTTATTTTCATGGGTTCACAATCAGAGAGCAGTTTGCTTTAGCATTAATTGGATCTTCAGTTTCATCCATATTGGATTCTGAACTTCAGATTTTTTAATTGGTGCTGAAATGAGTTAAAATTTTGGGGCTAGTGGGATGGGATAAATGTATATTGAATGTGAGAAGAACATAAATTTGCAGGTGGAGAAAGCTATGTTTTGAAGGATGATGTTGCCTCCAAAATTCATGATGAAACTTAATCAAGAATACACTCATCTTAAGAAGTATGGCCATTGGAAGATGATTAAATCACAAAGGTGGAGCCCCAATGAACGGATTGGCAGCCTTTTTATTTTTATTTTTATTTTTGTGGGTACCGGGGGTCGACCTCAGGACCTCGCGCACCAGCAGGCGCCCATGCCGCTGAGCGATATCACCAGCCCTTTTTTTGTATGTGGGTTCCGGGATTCAAACTTGGGCCCTGGCACTTGCCAGGCAGGCGCTTACACTGCTGAGCCATCTCACCGGCCCTAACATTTTAAAAGAGCTAGAGTTTTAAAGGAACACTCATCTGTCTTCTGCTTTCCTGCCATTTGTCCCCAGGTGTACTGCAAGCAGGGGTCCCCTTGGAAGCTCAAAACAGCCCTACCTAGATGACAAACCTGAGAGAGCACCTCAATTATAGACTTCCAGCCTTCAGAACTGAGAGAAATAAATTTTTATTATTTATAAATTCCTGGTCTGTGGTATTTTGTTATAGCAGAACAGACGAAAACAATCATGAAACAAATATGACAAATAAATGTATGACCATTGCAAAAATATACAATATGAAGGACCGAAGAGTTTATTTAAAACCATCCTAACACAAACATTGGTGATAGTGAAACCAACGCTCTATCCATCAAGTGATGACCGAACCAGAAGAAAAGGGAACAATTAGAGAATAAGAAAGTTCTCTCATTTATTAAATATTACATTTTTAACTAATGAAAGGACTGAAAAAAGTATAAATCCTCTAGGGCATAGGAAAGAAAAATAACATTTAGTATAAATAAGAAGACAAGTATAGTAGGTCAGTTCATGTTGTTATTAGGACCTCTAGGGATATCAGATAAATTGGGAGAAGAAGTTATAAAAGAAATTTTAAAATATTATTCAAGCCAAATGGAGACAGTAGATCAAATTTACATATCAAGAGCTAAGTGACATTAATGGGACATAAGTAGATGTCCCTGATGCATCATGTTCAATTTTCAAAATTCAAACAAAAAGAAACTTAAAAGCTCTGAAAGACGGAAAAGTAGTACACCTAACACTCAAGGCAATTATCAAAATGGTATCAGAATTTTGATGAGCAATGTTAGTGCTAGGATGGGGAAGAAGTTTCTTGCATTTTCTGTCACAAAACTATATTGATCCTAGAAATTGTTTTTAAGCCAAACTCTAGCTGAGGACAAAATAAAAGTGTTTAAAACCATCAAGATATCTAGATTTCCCATGTACGCTTTCTTAACATTACAACTGTGTAAATTAAAAATAAAATTCAAGGTAACATTCTGAAAGGAACCAAGGAATAATAAGATAAATCAAGAATTTCTACTAAATACTTAAAATAATAGTTGTTCGACCATTTAGAAAGTGTTTGAAATTAGAGAGTTCACAAACTCCAAGAAGGATATAGTAAAGAAAAAAATGAAATTCTTTCAATTGACTTCTGTCAGTGAACCAAGTCATGTGATGTGGAAGGAAAAAAAAAAAGATGCCTTCTTTAAAGAAGAAAAAAGAAAGATAATTAGCAACCACATGGTGAACAACAGATACTATATGTATATGGAAATCATGGTCCAAATATAAACCATAACAACATATGCCATGATCATGAGTAATGTGTTAAAAAAGATGCATTTGACGTCTGTGTTTAGAGGTTATGACATTGTATCAAAGATAAATAAATGTCATCTTAGTATACAGCCTGGCTGTCCAACGAACAATTTATATGGCCATAATAAACTCTCCTTTTTAACTTATGAGTCACTTATAAAGCAAATATATAAGCGTGTTTACCAAATGTTATAAACCTTGACAATGAAACCAGTGCAAAGTCGACAGATGACAGCAGTTAGGGTGAAGAGAAGGAGAGGGGAAAGAATGTTGGTGGATGACTATCGTTAAAGAGTAGAAATATGAGACTTTTTCCCACTGGGGTTAATGAAGCAAGACATTTTAGATATAGTTCTTAAATCTATAACCACAGAAGAATAAAGTAAACTTTGTAAAAGGAGGCAGTAAACTGCATCCTTATGCTTCCTTGAGAGAGTAATACGTAGTATTCTAAAAAGGTAAATTATGAGGGCAGTGTAAGCCACAAAAGGAGAGTTAGTGAGATGCCACCAGAGAGTTAACACTGGTGCCAGTGAAATGTGCTTGCCTGATTCCGGGAAGCCCAGAAGGGGAAGTGAATGTGTTTTAATATATTATTTTACCTTTTGCTGTATGCATGTGTTCCTTTGGGAAAAATGTGTAAAATAAAGAATCTACCCTGACTTCATGGTAGGCTCTTACTCATTCTTAAATACTTTCTCAAAATACAGTATTTAGAAAGTAAAAACATGAGTCACAGATGAAAAAAAAAAGAATGAATATATGCCAGTGGTTTTATGCAACACATTAATTAGAATAATAAGAGGTTAAAGATGGGTTAGAGAATATTTAAAGGAACAGGGTACAATCTACCACAATGGTATTTTGAAATTAATTCGAATAAGGGACAAAATGAGTTCATCCTATATAGTAATAGAACTCTAATCTTGGAGTTATCTCTTCTACAGGTTGTGCATCTTCAATTTAACAAATAACTTCTCCAAGTCTGAGCTCTAATGAACTTGTAAATATCAAAAATCAAAGACTCACATCCCTGAGAAAATTAAATAATTCTTACACAAGCCCAGTGGACAGTTTCCAAGCCTAACCTTGAGAGGATACACTTCACTCTCTTGATTGCCAGCTTCGGATAGCTTTTGTCTCAAAAAGAGCTCCAAGAGTATCTCAGGAAGGTTTTCCTGATTCTCTCCACATCCATCTTTTCTTACCTTGTTTGTGTTTCCATGACCTTCCTCTATTACACAGTAACAACAATGGAAAGATTATCAGTTGTTCCTTCCTTGCTTCGCCCCCCTCCCCAGCACCACCCATAGAAAGCAAGCTGTCCATGCACCGGACTGGTGGTTCACTAATTCTCAACATGTGTGTTGAATGAATGATTTAACTCTCAGATGTTATTGGTTGTCTTTATAATACAGCAGCAGAAAATTAGAGATGAGAATACAGTGGGAGAAAGATCAGTAAATGAATAGCTTGAAGGGAAAAACTTTAATCTTCCATAAAAATCTGTTGATGTGGCAATTTGCAAGTTGTCCGATGAATCGCTAGGAGAAACTCTAGTGTCTTGATATAGCTATAATCAGATGTGAAAGGAAATAGGACTCACATATAAGGTCTGCCAGTTTACATGACTTATTGAAGCCATATCTGTTTCTTAGATCTTTTGTAATCTTTTCACCTTAATGCTAAATATACCTGGGAATGAAATAAAAGGGTTTTGGGGATTTAAGTGTCCTATTACTTATTTCATAGTTGGATGCTAGGAAATGGTGCCACTTGCACTTTTTAAAAGTTCATCAGCATAAACCTTTGTTTTTCTACTTCTATGAACCCCACATGCAAACCATATGCAGACATAGTGCCTTGAAACTGGGATGTTCTTTGTCTTATCTTTTTCAAGGAGCACTTAAAATTTCTGTCTAGCATAGTAAGTCTAAAAATTTTTGTCTGATGAAGAGAAGTTAAGTAACTGGTATAAAGCATAAAATCTCTAATTATTTAAACAGCTTTGTTGAAATACCTGCTACTGTATAAACCACCCATTTCTAATGTGTTTTAAACATTTATTACATATTGAATGATAATAGTTTTGTATGTTAGCATAAGATATTTTGAAATTTCATCTTTTTTTACATTTCAGTATGGCTCTTAGAATATTAAAAATATGTGGCTCACAATATATTTTTATTAGACTGCACTGATTAAAATAATGGCCTGTGATTATATGACTTGTTAGAAAAATCTCAATCAAAATATCCCTTGAACAGTTAATATATATCCCTTTCAAAGTTAGAAATTCAACTGGTCTGCTTCTTTCTGTTATTCATCTAAAATACTACAGGAGACACTTCCTGCTCCTTGTCGGTAGTTAGAAAATAATTTTGGTGGGTCTTGATTAGTAAAAGTAGGAGAAGAAAAACAGAATAATTTTTATTTTCCAAAGATATTACAGTTCAGTTTGCATAAACCCATGTCAACATGCATTTATGCCAGTTAATTTCTCCAGCATGACCATAGCTAAGTTTCTTTGTGGTCTTGTTCAGGTATTTTAAACTAGGTACTGGGAGCCCTCCTTGGGAAAAATTTTTGTTCTCTCTATGAAATGAAATGGCTCAACTTATTATGAAGTTGTATGTAAATAATCTTTACAGGAACTGTCACTATGAAATGAATCAGAAATTAATTTTTTCTCTTCCTGGCAAAAGTAGAACTTCTGTCTCCTTGACTGACTACTCATGGGAGTCCAGACTGTGACAGGGTTTTAAATGTGGAACTTGGCTTTATAAATGCTTTAAAAACTGCATTTGCATTTTCTTTTACTATCTCCATGGAAGAAAGTAATTAAAAATCAAGTCTTCAAAAAAAAAAAAGTAAACATCACTGACATTCTTTAATGACCTGCATTCTCCTGAAATTCTCCTTAAAGGAAGGCATTTTTTCATTTCCTTTGCTTCATGGTGTGTTTGCAATGAGTAGATTGAGGCCAGTCTGGTGGGTGGCCTTGGCCATGTCTTGAGTGATATTTTCATCCACAATATTCCAAAAGGTAGGAAGCATTTAATTATGCCTCCATTAACATCCTCTCCTTGGGTGATTTTGTAGACATCTACAGGGGCAGGTGAAGCTGGGAGACAAGGGCAATGGTCCCTCAGTCCTCTAGAAATCAATGGAGAGGTGTTTGCATAACTGCAATGCACTCAAAACCAATCAAATCAATTTCTGAGATGAATCCAGAATACATACCAGTATTTTCAGAGTTTTTCAGACTGATTTTACTGTGCATCAAAATTTGAGAACCAAGGCTTTTAATGTTATTCTATATATATAGCTTAGTTGTTTTAAACACTGAGTAAGCAGTGAATTTTTTTTTTTTTACACATGAAATATTACTTGGAACTTCCATAAAGGCAGTATTGCTTTCTAAAGCAAGGCTGGGTTGGGAACCTACTCACTTGTCAGCCTTCATGGTCCCTACCGCTATGTGGTCTTTGAGATACTTCAGTAGAGTTGCAGAGCTTGTCAAAGCACAGATGGGCTATAGATCTAAGCTGAAACCCTCACTTCCCAGAACTGAGGCTCAAAGCTATTTTATAACTTGCCCATGTACTATTTCTTTGTTCTCCCCTTTCTTTTTCACCTTCTACTCCCAGTTCTTTTCTCCCAAAAAGCAATCCATTAGCTGCTTTAGGAGGTGAAACATACTTTCAGCCCAGAGTCCCGGATTTCAGGACAGTGGTGGTGAACCTATGGCATACATGCCGCGGCAGGCTGTACCCCTGAAAGCTCTAAAAGGTTCATAATCACTGTTCGAGGATTTCAGTGCTCTTGGAGGCAGTGAAGAAGACAGCTTGGATCTCTCTAAGAGATATACAGTCAGTGGATTGAATAAATAATGTCTGGCAAATATGTGTTGCTATTGTTCATATAATTTAGATGAAATTGTGATTAATGGAAAATAAATTCATTTCATTGTGATAATGTAGACTGTTATGGCTTAAATATGAAGTGTTCCCAAACACTCATGTATTGAGGGCTTGATCCCTGGAATGGCTTGTATCTAGATGTCTGCTTAAAGCCACATGTGGTCATAGGTGAGGCTTCTCGGAGGTGGCTGGATCTGGGGTGTGCTGCTGGGGTCAAGGATGTGATTCTGGGATTGATACACTGGAGCTAGGATTAAGGTGTGAGTGATGCTCGCCCTAAGGGCGGGTAGCCTGGATAAGATATAAGGGACAGAAAGAGCTGCTGTGGTTGTGGCTTGTTGCTTGTCACTTTTAGCTTGGTGCCTTCTGCCTTCTGTTTTCTGCCCGCCATGAACTGTTTCTCCTCTGTGAATGCCTTCTACCATGCCACCCTATGTTGGAGCCAGCCAATTATGGACTGAAATCTCTACAAACTGTGAGCCAAATAAACCTTTCCTTCTTTGATTTTGAGTGTTGAGTATTTTGTCACAGCAACAAGAAATGTGACTAAGACAATCCCCAAGCAGCAATTTTCAGAGGTGGGCTCTGGAGGTGATTGTATCATGAAGGTGCTAACCTCATCACTGGACTGGTCCACCGATGAGCTCATAGCTGATGCAGCTATTAGGCAGTGGGGCTCCACTGGAGAACCACCCAAGGCGGGTGTGCCTTTGAAGGGTGTATTTTGTCCTTGGTCTCTTCTCTTGCTCTTCCTTTCTCTGCTTCTGGCCACACTGGCATGAGTGGCTTTCCTCTGCCCTGTCCTTCTGCCGTGTTTCTGCCTTAGAGCCATCTAGTCATGTACTGATGCATTTGTAATTATGAGCCAAAATAAAGCCTTCCTCCTTTAAATTGTTAGACTACAGTATTTGGTCACAGTGATGAAAAGCTGGCTAATACATACATATACCAGCTTTTCTCATGATGCATTTTATCAATAAGAGCAATAACAATCCCCCTTTCTGAGCATTCCATGTGTACTTAGTGCTGTGCTTAGTGCTTTTTGTGTGTAGTTTTTCCCAACAGCCTGAGAGCTCTAGGAGGCAAGGAGTATTAATATCTCTATGTGAGAAAGGTCGAGAGGTAAAGTGACTGTATCGCATTTATGTAAGTATGACTAGCTGAGGCTAAAACTTTGTGCTTAACCACTCAACTCCACCACCTCTCAACAGTTAACTGATAATGCATGTATTTTTCCCCCAACAAATACCATTTTCTATTTAAAAGACATCTTCATTTCAGTAGGGTTGAAAATCACCACCCTCGAAGTTGCAGCTCATCGTCCTGTTTTCTTTTTTGCTTGTGTTTTTTTAGTGGACTCTGGACATAGCTCAGGAAGCAATTACAAACGCAGTGTCCACAGCATAAAAATGGGGGTTGCGGGTGTGGGAAATGGGTCTAATTACCATATAACGTGCATCTTAGTCTATTTTCTGTTCTTATGATTGAGTATTACAAACTAGTTAGCTTATAAAGATTAGTAGTTTGTTTAGCTCACAGTTGCGGGAGTGAGTATGTCTAAGAGCATGGCTCGGGCATCTGCTCACATCTGGTGGGGCCTTGCTGCATCAGAACACAGCGGAGGGCGTCCTGTGGTGGACAGAGAAAGTGTGCTGCTCGGATCTCTTCTCTTCTTCTTACAGACCCATTAATGCCAAAATGAGGGCCCCACTGTCCTGACCTCATTGAACCCTAGCTCTCAAAGGCCCCAATTCCAAATGCCACCACGATGTGCAGTTTAAGCCTTTGAAATGCTGACCAAATTTTAACAAAGGACTTTTCGAAGACAAGTTTGAACCAAAGCAGCATTTAAGAAAGGCTGTAGGAGGCAGGGATATAGCTCAGCGGCACAGCACCTCCCTGGCAAGCATGAGGTCATGAGTTTGATTCCCGGTACCAAAAAAAAAAAAAAAAAGGAAAGGCTGTAACATCATAAAACAATGAAAACATAGAACAAATAACTACAGAACAATATGTTCTGAAATGTGCTGCTCTCTGACACTAGTCTTTGTTCTTCTTTTGTTAGAAATATAGCTACCAAAGTAGATATGTATATATACATTATGTGTATATGTAGGTATGTGTCTATATGTATATATACATCTATGTAGATATATGTGTGTCTGTATGCATGTTTGTGTATGTATGTGCATTTGTGTGTGTTGTATGTATCCTAAGCAGGAACAAATGTATAAAGGAACAAGTGTATAAAATGTATAAAGATATATATATATTAGACTTTATTGTCAAGATACACAATGAGAGCTGTTGGAGTCTGGGGTAACCTGCAAAATACGTGCTCATTTTAAAGGGCCAGCCAACCAATTCAGCTCTAAAAAACCCTGACTGGTCCTATGTTGCCACGTGTTTAGTGTTTTTTCAGGAGAATCCGGAAATTTTTTTATGTGATATTGCTATAAATGATACAGAAACATTATAATGACAAAACAAATTATGTTTCTATCTATTCTTCACTATTGATTCTACGGGTTATACTCTTTATTTTACGTGGAAAAGAAACAAAACAAAACCAAATAGTAGAAAGCAGGACACACCTACTGGCATCCCATGCTAGACCCAGGACCGAAAGCACACAGGTTTTGCTCCTGGATGACTTCCGTGGAATCCAGCATGCTGGCTTCTTGGCTGCTCTGTGTCAGCGTCAGTGGGTGGTAGATGGTGTAAAGTGGCTTCCTACCTTGTCACAGACCAACTTACGCTCTCTTGCCAGCAACCAGGAGAGTTGAGGTGACAGTAGGCTTCCTACCAAGGCTCAGATTCTCATTAACTTGAACTTGATGAATCTTCAGGGTGCAGGAGACTGGCAGCCTTGCTGCAGAAGCAGCACCCCTCTGAGATAAGAGGAAACAGCTTCGCGGATGATGTTTTTGCTTCATGTGGCAGGAGAGCCTTCCAAGAAGCTATCAAACAAAATTGACCTGCCAAAATTCCACCTGAGTTTTTAAATGAACGTTGACCTTTTCTACTTTACCAGGGTACTTCCTCTTCTTTCTAATTTTTCCATTTACTTTTAGATATTCTACTTTGACCAAGAAAGAATCATCTGTTCCTAGAATGACAGAGTACCAAGGTTTTGTAATATAACAGCTCCATGTTGCAAACATGTGAATCAAGGTTAAGAGAGCAGAAAAAAATTGCAAAGATGTTAGCCAAATTAGGATTGAGACTTCCTGACTCCTAATCCATTATCCAGGGTTTGCCAATCTCGCTCTGCATCAAAATTCGAAGAAGAGCGTTTAAATGAAGCTATATAGAACCACCGGACCTGATGAATGAGAATTTCCAGGATTTAGAACTAGAAAAGTGTGGTTTTTTAGATGCCTGAGTCTTTCTAAGTCTTTCTATGGACCAGTTTTGGAGAGACACTGACTTCTACCTCTGACTCCACATGCAGATGGGTCACAACTAAATTACAGTATAGGTGTTTTTAGTAGAACTCTTGGTTTTTACATTATTGATAATATTTTGTTCTAAGGCAGAATGTTTTACTTCTGCCTTCTGAGACAGATTGAAGAATGTGGAAATTATTATACATCACACAACTATGGTTTATTGTCATAGATCCCTGATGGTGGTCAAATTTTAGTTATACTATGCTCAAAGATTTCTTGAATATGGAATTCTAAATGCTTATGTGAGCAAAATTTTCAGGATTTCTCAGGCAAGAAGACTGTGATACAAAAAACTTGTCAGAAAGTGTTTTTTTGATAAGATGCTGAACATTGGCCACTGAGAACTTTATTGTCTTTTTTTGGCCGCAAATGAATAACTATTGTTCTCATCATAATAGTAATCAAAACCATAAATAAAATTTACTAAGTCTTGACTGTGCCGGAACTGGACTAAATACTTTTATTATCTCATAAATACTTTTATTATTTTCACAAACTCTATAGTGTATTTTTTTTTTTTTTACCTTTTTCTAAAAGAGAAAAAAATGTAAGTCTCAGAAGATAAAACTTGGGGATGTATTGAGTAATAAGCAGAGACATTTGATGGACTCCAAGGCTGGCCTGGCCACCTTTGCTTAGGTGACTGTCCAATATGTGTCAGAGAGGCCATCAGCCCCCCTGCTCATAGCCTCCTGCCATCACTGTCTCTCACCTCTGCTTCCCCACAGACTCTGCAAAGATTAATGCAGTATTGAGTCAAGAGAGAAAAGAGTTTTGTGCCTAAGTGTACAATCAGAAATATAAACTGCTGTCTGCAGTGTATATACAGGAGACTTTCTTCATTCTGAGTGTCCTCATCAGTGTTGGGAAAAAACACTGTTCTCTAGCTTTGTTTTACTAACATACATATGACTTTCGATTCATACTGCCACACAAAAGATTTTGGAAATGAAATAATTTTTATCAAGGATCTATTAAAAGTAACTGTAATTAGTACAGTAGTTAAATGCTCTTGGTAATATTCTTTGGCTGTTTTACTTGACATTGTTTGATAGGAAACAGACTAATCACAGTCCTTTGAGTATTTGAATTTTGTGATTTTTTTTTTTTTTTTTGTGGGTACCGGGGGGTCGACCTCAGGACCTCGCGCGTCAGCAGGTGCCCGCGCCGCTGAGCGATATCACCGGCCCCTTTTTCGTATGTGGGATCCGGGAGTCGAACTCGGGCCCTCGCGCTTGCCAGACAGGCGCTTACACCGCTGAGCCATCTCACCGAATTTTGTGATTTTTGAAGTAATGTGACACTACAACTATTAGTTTCTTGATTTAATGTGATATCAAAATATTAACTTCTGATTTTATGATCAGATTTTAAAATAATGTGAGTTATCCAAAGATTACATGACATTGAAGCGGGATACTCAAGTGAACAGGAATCCATGTATTTTGTATTTTTGTATCATGGTGCCTGTTTCATCAGAAACCTCACAAAAATGTATATCTGCTACCAGTGTTTGTTAAGGTAAGCTTTCAGTTGAGTGAGAATTTCTCGAGATCTATAAGTAGGCTTCTCTTTTAGTGTATGTCACTGGTTACACAACTTCTCAGGCTCCCCAGTCTTAGAATGGGAGGAAATGATTATTCCTTAGATGCTAGAGGTCCAGATAATAAACCTGGTGATGCCAACTGACCCTGTAACACTGTGGACCCTCATTGCCATGTCTGTAGAACAAGGGTGGCGAATTTCATTGGGTGATTTCTGAGAAACCTCCATTCTCTAAACTTATGTGCATCCTACCAGTCTTAGACACTCTTTACTATCCCTTTTGGGGAAGGAATAACTTTTTCTCTGAAGTCAAACAGGCCAAAGAAAGACTTACTACTAATTTTTTTTTTTTTTTTTTTTTTTAATATCGGCAGCCAGGAACTAGATGGCATACTCCAACTGAGAATTTGGTAATTTAAAGAAACCTTGGATAGTGCCGGATGCTGGGCCTAGCAATAGCAGTGAGCAGCAGCTACTTCTAGTCCTAAAGGGGCGGCAGAGGGAGCCAGATAAGAAAGTGACCTCGCTCCTCTCACCTCCTGCACTCCAGTCCCCTGCTGATGTCTCACACTGAGCAAACCCAGCTGGCACTGTTGGTGACCATAGAGTCCACTGATACAGTCCACAGAGAAAGCCTCCAGTACACCATTCACAGCAGAGACAGAAGGAGTCAACGTGCATGGGCAAATGGAAGATAATTATTACTCTGTGTTTGCTCAGTTGCATGTAACCTTATTTAGCAGGCGGTTGTAAAACGGGAAAGGATTTCACAAATCTAGACTTGGAGCATTCTGAACACCACACAGCGTACCACTTGTATTGGACAGAATTTGGTTCAAGATTTCCTTGTTGTGATTGCCAGTCAATCTGTAGCTCTCCTTGAGCTTCACGTTGTCTTAATTAAATGCATAGATATGAGAAACACACCTTTTCCTTTTCAGGATCCCGCCCTTCACATACTTCCTCATACTTTTGAGAAGCAATGTGCTGTTTTGGGAAAGGGATGGGATTTGGGGTTTCCATTCCAGTTCTTTAGCTTTTATTAGCTTGTGTGTCCAAGCAGCCTTGGCCTCATTTCCGCCATTACAGGAATGCTAAAATCTGTTTCACAATATTTTTTGTAAGATCAAATGAAGTAATGAAAGAGCCGTATAAAATGTCAAATGCTATCTATACAAAATTTATTGTTATTCATCAGGGTATGAGTCTTCCTTAAGGAACAAAATTACGTGGGCTTCACTGTTTTAAAATGGTTTGAATATCTACTGAGTAGTTGGAATAATTTAAACTTTAAATAGATAGTGATTAATTTTTAATTATCAATTCTTTGGGATTAGACTCAGGTAAATGAAAAGAAAAATCTATCCACAAAAAGTCAGAATCCTAACTAGCACCTATATTATATTTTTTTCTCCTAATTACCCATGTAAAAATCACTATGCCATCTTTGGTTTTAGAAGTTACAGTTTTGTCCAGACTGGAGTAATCAATATTTTGGGTCTTTATATACTTGGGAAATATTTAATAGAATTTAGGGACTTATTTTAGCTACAGATGTGATGAACATTAAATATAAAAAAATTCATTAAGTATGGAAAAGTATCTTAAAATAAGCTACTAATAATTTTCTGACCCAAGAAAGAATTGCTGTACATATTGTAAGTATATTAACTTAAAAAAAATAGAATCTATTATTGTAACATTTTTAGTTAATACACTGCAAGCATTGCAAGCCACTAATTATTATGCCATAACTTTAATGGCTATTCAAAAATACTTTGATTTCTTGAACAAATCTTGTACTGCTAAATATAAGTAACTCTTTAGGAAGTTTTATTTTTAATTTTATTTTTTTATGTGGATACCGGGAGTCGAACTCATGACCTTGCACTTGCCATCAGGCACTTGTGCCGCTGAGCTATATCACCGGCCCTTTCTTTTTTCCTTTATGTGGGTACCAGGAGTCGAACTCAGGACCTCACGCTTGCCAGGCAGGTGCTTGTGTCGCTGAGCCATCTCACTGGCCCTAGGAAGCGTTTTTGATTGTCAAAAAAAAAAACCATGAAATTTTACTGTAAGTGCTCATGGAGGGCTGCAGTTTGAGAGACAATAACATATTGTGTTTTTTAAATGGGGAAATTAGTTTTTCAGAAAATTAGTTCCATTAACTACTTGAGTCAGTATGATTCACATAAGTCAAGTGGGTTTAAATCAGTTTAGCATAGTTTAAAATCTTTAAGTCAGATTTTTCACAAATGCTTCATGGTATGATAATTACATAATAAATAAAATTACCCCAGAAAGGGAAATATATCATCAATTTAAGTTAAAATTTTAAAAGATTATAATATAAAACTAAAATGAAATCTATTTTTTAAGAGTTGTATTAATATACAAAGATCTGTGCCAGCATAAGTCTTGCATATACTAATTTAAAATTCTTAAATAATTAATGTCTCTAGTTTTTCTATTTAAAAAAGCTCTACCTCTTATGTTTTATTCTTTCAATTCATTTATTAGAGTAATAAAGTGAAAAATGCCACAAAATCATATTTTTGGAAAAATGTTCTATATAGTCCCAAAGGTGTTTCTGCAATAATCACATAAATCAAGAGCCACAACAACTTAACTCTAATTATTGTTGTGTTCAATTCATACAAGAGTTTATCTCAAGTGGTGGTACATGCCTGTAATCCTAGCACTTGGAGGCTGAGGCAGGAAGATTGCCTGAAGTTCGAGGCCAGGCTGAGGTACATAGTGAGTTCAAGGCCAGCTGAACTACATAAGACCTTGTCTCAAAAAATAAATAAATAAATAAACAAAAATAAAACCAAACAGAAAAAAGAGCTTATCTCTTAACTGTGTGTGCTTTTTTTTTTTTTTTTTTTTTTAATGTGGGTACTGGGCGTTGAACTCAGGACTTCACGCTTGCCAGCAGGTGCTTGTGCCACTGAGCGATATCACAGGCCCTTTTTTTCCTTTATGTGTGTACCAGGAGTCGAACTCAGGACCTCGCGCTTGCCAGGCAGGCGCTTATACCGCTGAGCTATCTCACTGGCCCTGTGTGTGCTTTCTTTAGCTGTATTTCCTAGGATGAAACATTTTCATTTTAAAATCCTGAAGGGGAAATTGTATGTGCCTTGTTAGTTTTAGCTTCCAGTTGTATTTACAACCTTAGTCCTTTGCTAGAAGTGTGCTTGATTTAGGTTTATTATTCTTTACCTGTCTGTACCCATCCTTACATAATATTAGCTTATCCGCTGAAGCTGTTTCACGTGACGTGTTTCAAGTCTTTCCTTCCAGCTCATCTGCTCGTTTTTCTCTTTTTACTCAATTTCTTCTCTTAGACCGGAAGTCAGTAAAGTTCTTCTCTAAAATATCAGGTAATAAATTTTAGACTTTGTAAAGGTCCCACACAGTCTCCGTCACATGGAAAGTCTCTGTCACTATGCAACTTCCTACTTGTATGCGAGTGCAACCATAGACTGCATATAAGCAAGTGGTTTATAGATGTGTTCCACTAAAATTTTACTTATAAAAATAAATAGCAGGGCCGGTGAGATGGCTCAGCGGCATAAGCGCCTGCCTTGCAAGCGCGAGGTCCTGAGTTCGACTCCTGGTACCCACATAAAGGAAAAAAAGGGCCTGTGATATCACTCAGCGGCACGGGTGCCTGTTGGCGCGCGAGGTCCTGAGGTCGACCCCCCTGGTACCCACACACACACACAAAAATAAATAAATAAATAAATAGCAGACTAAATTACTCTTAGGCCCTTTCTTAGATACTGGCATAGTATTTTTCTTCACCATGTGTCATTTTATTTGTGAATGCCTATATCCTTCTTTCTAAATATCTATCAGTTTTTTGAAAAGAACAAATATTTCAAATTTTATCAGTTCCTACTGTGTCTTAAAGATACCCTATTGTTTATTTTATGATAAAGAGGATGGAGGACTTCTTAAGAAAGATGGGGAGCAATCAAAGCTCTGCTTGTTTCTAATATTGTAGTGAACATTCATCTATATCATCATTGACGCAAGTTTTTTTAATTTGTTATCTGAGAAATTCCTCAAATCACACCCAACCCAACACCTTGATAATAACAATCATGCTATTTTTCCAGGCATGGTATGAAGAACTGCATGTTTGCAGTCAGAGTAGGTCCCAGCGCTGTTCTGTCACCTCTCTCTTATGGATGAAGAGTCTAAGTGTAAACTGCTTGAGGGCATCACGCTGGTGAATTGTAGAAATTAGACTTAAGACCGGGTGTGTTTGGCACTCAAACCCATCGTCTTCTACACTGCTTGTGCTTCCTTTGCTGCTAGAAAGCAAGGAAAGGATGAAATAGAAGATGTCGAAAAGCTATTGGCTCTATTTGTAGTATAGTTTCTAGACCAGTGGTTGGTCTTCGTCCGTTTTCTGTTCCTGTAAAAAAATATCTGTGGCTGAGTATTCTATAAAAAAAAAAAAGGAGTTTTATGTTAGCACTCAGGTCTGGGAGGCTGGAATTGGTGAGTACAGGTGTCTGTGAGGGCTTCGTGTGACATCATCAAACTGCGGAAGTGCACGCAAGAGCAAGAGTTCCCAAGGCAAGAGAGCCAAAAAAAAGTCAAACTCGAGCTATACAAAACCTCTGTGGTGATAAGCATTCCAGCCCTTCAGACCGGACCCTCTGCTGCAGGGAGGATGGCGCCCAGCCCTTAACTGCCGGCCACTAGGCCCTGCCCCTTGGAAGTTACGCCACACTGGGGACTGTGTACCTTGCACTGGAACCATTGTAGGAGTAACCGCAGCAGACCTTAATTTTGCGTTGTCATTGTGCATTTCAAGCCTTTAGGCAAAGGCTTTTTATGTTTGAATTTCTTTACATTTCTTAACAGCAACTGTTTCATTCCTAAATCACAAAGTCGGGTTTATGAAAGTGTGACTTTCTTTTTCTGTGGTCTTAGCTGAAATGTCACCCTCCAGGTCTAATCCTGACTACTAAATTCAGTCAGATGCAGGCATTTATTGTTAATTTTGGATAAGGTTTAGGACTTTTTCCCTGTTATATTTTTCTTGGATTTAAGTTCTAATGTGTCTTAGTCTAGATTCTCCAGAAAAATGACTATGCCCCAAAATTCACACGCTAATGAGTATGCAAGCTTATAGTGGGGGGAGGAAGGGGAGGGAGAAATGAGCTAAGGAAGAAAGGAAGCTAATAAAAGTAGATTAAAAGTAGGACTTGCTGCAGTTACATGAATATATGTGGATCATGCCTGCCTGATTCCCTCTCATTGGTTAACCCTTCTGCTTCTGGGTTTGTCGATTGCTTGTGTAGGCAACTTTTGCAGAAGCTGCATCTCTTGTCTGGTGCGCAGAACTGCACCTGTATCTGGAAAGGAGGAGGTCATGGCTGTCTAAGCTGGTGGCATTAGGCTTCGGAGCCAGAGACTCCTAAGAGGTGGTGTGATGGCAGTTATGCTGCGATGCAGCCCTCATGTGAGATGAGGTGAGGGGTTCATAGACGAGGCCATGATGCTTATGGTTACAGTTCTCCATTGAGCAAGTGGCCGAGGACCAAGGAGGCAGGCAGGGCTCAGCAAATCTAGGGAGGAGCTTAAGTGAGGTCCAGTAAGTGGCAGAGATTTCTAAGTATCTTAGCATTGCTCTAGAGTTGCCACTCCTCTTTCGATTTGACTTGTGTTTTCTTCGGTTTCTGGTCTAATTATCTTCTCATGTCCTGCTCTAGTCTCTGAAGAGATGGTACATATTAAACATCACCATTTGCTCTTTATTTTGACCTTGAGAATTATTTGGACCTCCAGCTTATTCTCTTAACGGGTGCCCCCTGCCTGCTCAGGAGATGGGAAGTTTTTACTGTTTCCCTGTGGTGCTCTGTGTCTGCAGGAGGTGATTCACGCACACACTGAAACATTGGCTTAGGGCATAGCTGAGACACTGTGCCTCCCCAGTTCAATGCAGGATATGAACCATAATTCCCTCTCCTTGAAAATCCTTAAAACTAATCGGGTGCTGTAGGCTCCTTACACACTGGGCCTGGGGGAGAAGGCAAAGCAGCAGTTTATCATCACCCTGCCTTCTAATTGTCCTGGTATTAATCTAACTTACTCCCCCTCCCGCTAAGAGGCTCCCTTTTCTAGTCCTGCCTGGTGGGGATTGGGGTGGGAATGTAGTCCAGCTTTTCTATAAATCTTACCTGTCTTTAGGTAGATTGCAGGGACTTTTCAACCTAAAAGCCAAACATTTTAATGTTACTTTTTTTTTTTTTCCTTCACTCATTGATCCATGGTAAGTTTGCTTCTGTATAGAAATTGCTGTATTCCACTTTCCTGAATGCAGGATCATGTGGAAATACTAAAATAATAGGAATTGAGGGAAAATAATAAATAATTAAGTTATGCATCTCATCTCACCACTTCTATGTACAGATTGAGAAGTAAGGCATACGGGAGGGTAGTCGCCTCTTATTGAGAATCCAGTGTGGAGGAAATAGTTTAGGTCTGTGCCTGCATAGGATTCCATGAGACTCCTGGAGGAATCTACTACCTTGGGGTGACCTTTCCTTACTCTATATCAAATCCTGTAACTTTGAGACAGTTTCAGTACTTAACCGTGTTATTGTTCTTTCTCTACCTAGCATATAAAGCCTGTCTGGTCTGAGATACTATGTGGTGCGAATATAATCACCCCCCAGTACATTTCTTTGGCTCCTTATGCTGATATTTACTCCTTTAGCACAAGGCCATGACCATGCATCACTCAACAAGGTCTCAGAAATAAGTATGAGCCGATTTCTGGGTTTCGAATCTACCAGTACTGGTATCAAAAGACAGAATTTACATTTTCTGCACGTTTGAACTTTGCCTGGCTTGGAGAATGGCAGGGAAGGAAAACTAATACAATTTGACAAAATGGCTAAAATGAGTCTATTTACAGTCTTGCAGCTCTTACAGCTGAGATTTTAAATATAGTCACATAGTCACCCATAAATGTAAATGTGTGTATATTTGGACAGAGAATGGGAGCTGAGAATCATTTTTGGACTTGAGGTTTAATTTTCCTCTTGGAATAAATATTGGAGTTCAGGTTGACTGTATTGAAAATTCTGTCAATTGTTGGACTGGTTTCTTATTCTCCTTTTGTTGGATTTTTAATCCACAGAATGTCAATGTCTGCTCCCTCCTCCTCTGTCCTTTCCTTTCTCTCTGCCTTGTCCCCTATGCCTGCCCTGCAGCTCCCCTGTTATGAAATGGTGCTCAACCTTCATGTCAGCGTCATTGTTTTAAAACGAGGGAGTTGAGTATTCCCGCCCTGCATCTGCCCATGCTGGAAATACCAAAATATAGTAGACACGGAAATGCCTCCCATTGGTATTCATTTGGTATTTGGTTCTAGTACCAAATATAAATGGATCTTGAATTTTTTTCCAAGTCAATAGTGAACTCAAATGTCAGTCATTTGTAAAGGGTACCTTTGAACCAAGCATTACCTTTGTGGTCTTTGCAGTATCAAATCAAAACACACTAGCATATGTGAGTTTATGGAATGAATGAGACACTGTTTGTGGCCCTCACAGTGACACAAAGCTGGGCAACATGGAACCAGATTTCTGAGTTTCTGTAAACTATTTAAGAGGCAAAACATGAACAGCAATCTTTATGAATTCTTAAGTAATTGGCAAATATCTTAATGACTAATGAAGAAATTAATTTCTGGGCTGGTGATATAGCTCAGCAGCATAAGCCCCTGCCTGGCAAGCACAAGGTCCTGAGTTCGACTTCCGGTACCTGCATATTAAAAAAAAAAAAAAAAGAAAAGAAAAGAAATTAATTTCCCCAGTTTCCTCCTTTGAAAACCTGACATAACAGTGTTTTTTGGTTCTTAAAGGTATTGGGCCAATTGAATGAATTTTTTAATGTGAGTTTATATGATTAGATATAGTAGGTGTACTCTCTCTCCATATGGTGCTATGGTTCACAAACACTTTTGTTTGCAAACAATTTGGTTCACAAACAGAAGCATTCGGCAAAATTTTGTTTTTGTTTGCAAACTCTGCGTCAGGTGACAAACACAACTGCAGCTGTCTTTCCCACATGAACACGAACGTGGCCATCTTTTCCAGAATTGTGGAACAAATTAAGTTTGTGAACTGAAGCACAACTGTATATAATAATAATAAATATTATTTATATATATAGTATAATATCATATGTATTAATAATTTCCTTTAATTCAGAAGACCTCAGCAGATAGGCAATGCTTAAGAGTCAAATTATAGGGACAGCAAGGATTTTGGGAGTTCAGGAGGGAAGGTGTCTTGAAAGCTGTACTTCTGCAAGTTTCATAGAGGTCATAGAAAGTTAGCTGGGCCATTAAGAATGATTTTGTCATAAGGAGGGGACAAAAACTTGCTAGTGTATATTCTACGTGGTAGCACAACATTACATCTGCTCTTTACTGTTACTATTACTGCTCAGCTCTTTTGAAATAAAAACTCTAAAACATTTTTTAAACTTACAAAGGACTAAGATAGAATCATTTTTAGAACTATCCAATTTAGGAAGGAAATTTGTACCCAACTATGCTCTAAGAAATATAATTTAATTTCACCATACCACATTTTTCTTGACTTGACTTTAAAAATTTTTGTTGCCCAAAATGTAAAATAACAGACCCTGCATGTTTCTATCTGTGCCACTTTCTGCTAGGAAATCTATATATTTTTCTGGTTAAATGTTGAATCTACAGGCAGATAAACTTGTAAGCGTAGTCCAGACCTGGATGCTATTGACAATAATCTTTGATTTTTGAATACAGGGTTTAGACATCTCAAAAATATTGATCTCTAAAGGTAGATGCTTTGCACTGTTTGGAAGTTGAAGATAAGCAGCTTTAGGAAGAAATGACTTTATTTCTTTTGGTTTGCTTAGCGCTTTTTGCCTTGTGTATCCTCTTGTGAGAATTTAATAACAGATATTTTTCAAAAGAAGGAAAAATCTTAGTTATGTCTGAAAAAAATTTAGATCTGTGTGTCTTGCATAGATTTTCCTGAAGTTTTTAGCAAAGAACAAAAACATTTTTGAGGAAGATGGTTTATTATGACAAGGAAGGATTTTGGTTGTCCTTAATTTTGTATGAAAAATTGTCCCTTACTGTCTGTCCTTGGTAGTTTCTTATAGCCTGGCTTCTTTTTCTCTTCCTACACCTGTTGTTGTTGGTATTATCTCAGGATTATCAAAGGGTGCTGAAATTTAGTTGAGACTTACACATTGCTACATGTACCGTTTTTCTGTTAATGTGTCAGGGAAGTATTTTTGGTGTATCTTCTTAGAAATAAATTTCTAATTATTGCTTTGTAAGGACATTAACCACGTGGGGGAGGCCTCAGTGTGTACAGTTATGAAGCTGAGTTAATCTATAAACACAGTTGAGCAGAACTCTATTATTTTATCCTTTTTGGCTAAACAATGGAC
Source organism: Erethizon dorsatum (assembly GCA_028451465.1). NCBI lineage: Eukaryota > Metazoa > Chordata > Mammalia > Rodentia > Erethizontidae > Erethizon > Erethizon dorsatum. Next base: position 10,713,453 of record CM051836.1, read on the forward strand.
TATGACATGTCTGCTGTGTAGGGAATAAAGCTTATGCAGCAATTTGCACAGTACGTTTTAAATCACTTTGGAGTTTCTCTGCACTAATTGCTACCCATACATTATGCAGACCCTTTCCACTGACAAAAGAAAGTCCCTCCTGCAAAATAAGTGTTCTTTGGTACCCTTGTGTGCATCTCCCTAACTTAAAAACCTGCATGGGGAAGACAATGACAAACCAGTGATCCAGCGGTTTTGAAAGCTTTTGCTCTAATATATAGGCCACGCTCTCTGATTCTCCATTCTGACTTTTTCATGTTTGTTCATTCTCTTCTGCACTGTCTGATTTCTTCTTGATTGTTAGTCCTGCTTCTTTCTCCAACTGAACACCCCCATGAATGCTTGGCTCTAGGAGAAAATGCTCCTGGCTTTGACGGTGCAGTCACTCTGGCTGCTCTCAGCTCTCTTCTCAGTTTTATTTCAGAAGCACCTTCCTGTTTCCCCTCCCAAGCTGACAATATACCTTTGCTCCCAGTTCCTTTCTGGTGGTACCCAGCACTGTATTCTCGAAGTGCTCTTTAATCTCTTCTTCTCAGCACTTGTTGCAATTGACAATTGTTTTGTTTGTGTGATTACTTGTTTACTAATTGCCCAGCTATGCTACAGAACCTTGCAGGTAGTGAGTCTTGTAGTATGGATGGGTAGATGGTCCATCTCTGTTGACTTCAGGGCGGCAGCATGATGGTGTTTTAGTTACGGTGCATGCGTTTAATTGCCAGTGTCATTTTCTTAGCTTTGTGGCTTTCCAGCCAGTGGCTTAAGCTCTATGCCTCAGAGAAATGGTAAAATAGACATGATATGATGATTTTGTAGAGCAAAGGGAATAAGCCATTTAACCACTGAACGGTTTTCTCCGAATGTCACGCAGACATTTTGTTTACCTACTGACTATCCAGTGTCATTTGGGCAGATGTCATTTCAGCCAGTTGACTCTTGTATTGAATGAATTTGATAAAATTATTGTTTTTATATATCCTGTTATCTTATAAAAATTAATGAAAAAATATGCAATTTTTGGTCATCCTGTATTTAAATAATTGGACTGGTGAGTGGTTAAAACAGTAGCGTGCCTAGGTTATAAGCAAATGATGACCAAGGTAAAATAAAAGCACAATTTTTTCTTGTCTGGTTACATTCTAATTACAGTCTTCACTAATATGGGGAAACATTATTCAATTTGCAGTGTGTTTTTTATGTGATTTAATTGATAAGATTATAATATTTTTTAACTGTATGAATGGGAACTACACTTTCCTTTCTCTGTTGTGTATTAAGAATTACCACGCTAGATGGATAAGTGACTTATAAAAAACTGAACTTTTATCTCTCAAAAGTAGTACTTAAATCTATAGGGAAAAAAAACAAAACAAAACAAATGAAGGAATGTCATCCCCCTTAAAAGGCTTACAACACATTTGTTTTATGTTTTGAAGTTAGAGAAAGCCAATGTATCTCATGGGTACTATTAAAGAAAAAAAGTGTCCATTGGGTTTCATTTGTTCATTCTAATAATCCTTTTGGAAAGCGTCATTCTCCCCCACTGGACAGATAAGAAAACCAGTTCCTGGACGATTAAGCGAACTGCCATTTGGGTTTAGCAGAGGTATATTGAACACCTGGTCTATGCCAGGTGCTCTGGGAGATAGAAAGAGGAGAAAGGATGGTCTTGGCTCCCAAGATGGTGGCTTCAGAAAGAGGAGCTGCACCCTGTGGTCAGTAGACACTTGAGTGAGCAGGGGGTCTTTTCAACCCTCTGGGCATCCCTGGTTTGTTTACTGAGGCTGTGAGGGTGAGGGCTTCAGCCATTTAAGTAGGAATCAAAATGGCTGACCAGAAACATCTGATCTTTCAGCCAAATCAAGCCCCTCCCAAGTATGACAACCAGGCCTAAGACGCTGAAGCTTTCCCACTTCCTCACTGTGAAAACATGAAATCTAATTTCCCCCTGGCTCTTTGATTATCTGCAACCCAGCTGCTGCTTTGACCAGTTGAAAAATGAGCAGGTCTCCCCGAAGGAGGTTGTTTCACAGGAAACTCAGGCACTGGTATTGCTGAGTAGTCGTGACCTAATTACCGTCCTCCTCATGGGCCCCGCTGCTCTCTGATCCTGCCGAGTTGCTGTGTGGTTTTCTTGTTGCTTTTGTTTCTTTACATAATCACATAGTGCGTGAATTTGTTTTCTCCTTTGGGATAGAAAGACAACTTTTCCTTGTTTGAACTACTGCAAATCATGTGAACTCACTGGTATTGTTTGAATGTCTTGCCCAAAAGTTCCTGTGTCAGAAAGTTTCCAAATTCTTATGTTAATGGGATTGAAGGTAGGGCTTTGGGAGGTAATCAGAGATAGATGAGATCATGATGTGAGTTCCCATGAAGACATTAATGGTTTTATAAGAAGGGGTAGAGAGCCCCGGGCTACCACGCTTGCTCTGTCTCATCCTCTGATACTCTTCACCATGTTCTGAAGGAGCAGCAAGGCCTCACCAAATGCCAGTGCCATGCTCTTGAACATCCTAGTCCCCAGAACTAAATTAAAGCAAAAACAACAAAAAGAAACCCTCTGTTTGAGAGAGCCCAGGCATTTTGTTACAGCAACAGGAAAGCCTAAGACACTTTAATTTCTTCAGTTATACGATGGACATATATATTAAATGAAAATATTCATAGTTAAGGAGTGGTTGATGGTGAATAAAAAACTCAGGAACTTTAATAAGATCTGTGTTCTTATTTGAAGGATGCATATTATACTCAAGGAAATGACTGCGTAAGGTGTTAGGTATTGGGAAGTACTGTAAATGAAAAAGGGAGTCGAGGCTGGAGAGACTGGGGTATGACGCTACTTCAGGTGAAGAGAATGTCACATCAAGACTGTGGCTTATCAACACATGAGTTTGCTCAAGAAAGCCTGGACAGGGATTAAATAGTATGTTATCATGTGCAAAGGCCCTGAGGTGGGTATCGGCTTAGCCTATTGAAAGCATAAGAGAGTGAGTTGGCTAGAGCTGGATGTGCAAAGGGGAGTAGATGGGTTAGTCATGGAAGGGGTGGTGTGTGTGCTATTCAGACCATAGAGAGAGAGCTTTATAAGCTTTGGCAAGAATTATGGTTCTTATTCTAAATCCAGTGGAAAGCCATGGAGGGTTCTGGACCACGCTGTGACATGATTTGATTGGCCATTTCAGAAAGCAGAATATATACAGATGTGTACATCTATGTACAGATGTGTACTTCAGTTTACCAGCTGATAAACTCCTCATGGTGGGTTGGTGGATGCTCAGGGGTTTTGTAGCCACATCCTGGAAAATCAGCAGTCCCAGGCAGGCTGCCTGGAGGCACAGACACAACATGGGAAACTTGGGGCCTTGACCCTTTTAAATGGGTTGAGTATACCCAACACTGGTACCCGAGGTTCAGCATGGCATTGAGAGGAAGCCCTCTCAAGACAAGGAAATCCCGAAACTATAAACTTGCTTAGAGTAACTGAGTTTTTTGATTAAGATAAACACATGTATCAATCCCCAAATTGAATATCACTACTCTGTATTTGTCACATGCAATTAAAAGATAATAAAATATTATGGTTATTTAAAAAACATTTTCCAGAAAAATTTTTTTGGTGGTACTGGGGACTGAACCTAGGGCCTTCACACTGAGCTTCATTACCCAGCCCTCCCTCTCATTTTTTATTTTGAGACAGAGTCTCAAAGTTGCCATGCTGGGTTGGAACTTGCACTTTTCCTGCCTCAAACTCCCAGAGTGCTGGTATTACAGGTGTGTATCATCACACCTGGCTCAAATTTCCAAATAGAAATCTAGCCTTGGATATTAATCTTAAAAAGTACTAATAATTGTCAACTTATAATATGAAGATGTATAATGATGTAATTTTTATCATAATAAAAGTTTGATTTTTATACATAAAAGAATAATAAAATTTAAAACCTTAGTAGTAAAAAAAAAAATACATTGCTAGCCAGAAATCAGCTCACTTTCTCTTATGAGGCCAGGAGAAAATACTATCCTTGGGTATGGGGAAAAAGATGAGGTCAGTTACGGAACATAAAGCATAGAATCATTTATTTATTTATTCTTTGTGCACTTCGTTTTCAATCAGTAAATTTTGACCCTGATAAAAATCGGAAGACCTTTTCTGAGTACCTGAGTTTAGCAAGTGCTCACTAAATGTCATCATTTTGATTCCCGCACCAGTAGTGAAAGAATGGAATGCAAGGTGGCAATACCCTTCTCAGCAACTTCCCAGGAGCACCTGCTCTTGCCATCGTCAAAAGTGCCAGAATTAGCTCTGGTCAGTATCTTCTCCCTCCACATTCTGATAATCAAGTGGTGGCAGAAAGCCCATTTGTACTCCTTTCTTCTCCTTTGTAGCAGCAATGCAGTGCCAAGTACAACAAATGAGGAGGAGGGGCAAGGAAGTATCCATCCGACAAGGAAAGTTATTTCTTAACACAGGCAAGAAACCATCACCGGCCATCCTTTTCCCCAGGCTCAGTTCCAGGCTGTAATCACACACCATCTCCCCATAAATCCCCATGGAGCATTTGTAAGAGAAGGAATTGCTGCTTTCCCATCATTTTTACCAGTGCTTCCTCTTTGTAGTGCTTAGAATTAGGACTTGGAAGAACATGGACAGTTATAAAATGTTGCCAGGTGCCATCCATTAGGTAACCTATTAGGTCATTTACGTGTTGGGAAACAACCTTCTGCTTCCTGTGTGAATGAGCGTCCTGTCCTAGCCTCTGGCAGGTTTCCGTTGGTTGGATTTTATTTGGTCTTACTATAAAAGTTGTGTCTTTGTCTCTTGGAGATTAGAAATAGAAATACATAATTCTCAAGGCAGAACCTAGGATTTCAAAGTATGTTAATCAAAAATGCCCATATCTGCCTTTTAAATTTTGATATTTCTAGGCTTTCAGACAAAACACAGAGCAAGGCTTTTGTGTCAGGCTAAGTAAACCCTGAAAGAACCATTTCAGTCACTGATGGGTTGGTTAATGCAAGCCTGTGGCTCTTATAGTAAGGGACAAATTGGACTCCCCCATGTGAATTCTGCTTACATAGAAATTTCTTTTTCCAAATGTTTTCTGCTCACTTGTGAACTCCTTTATTTTTGTCAGTAGGTATAAACAGCTACTTTCTCAGATTAAGATAATGCTCAATTTAAGACCTAGGTTAGGCTTGATGCAATGAAGTATCTGAGATTGAATCCTGGAACACAAAAAAGACATTAGCTAATAAACTGAGACAATCTAAATAAATTTTGTAGTAAATGATAACATTTTAATAAAAGGGTATTATACCAATGTTGATTTTTTAATTTCGTTAAATGTACATGGTTGCATAAGATGTGGACGTTAGGAAATAATGGGCAGCAGGTATATAGTAGCACGTTGTATGGTTTTTGCTACTTTTCTATAAATCTATTGTCATTTTAAAATAAAGAGTTAATTAAGAAACAGCTGTAAGTTGGAGGGAGATGGTCTGGGTAACTGTTGCAAATCTTACTCTTGACAATTTCCCAGTGCATGTACAGTTCAAAGCCCAGCAGCTGTGGGAGCGTAATGATGATGGCAACTGCTGGAAGTTATTAAGCCCTGTCCACAGTGGTCAGTAACCCTAGGGGCAGGAACAGTTGGATCTGTATTATACAGATGAGGAAACTGAGACTTATGGCTGGGAAATGACTTCTTCAAGATCAATAGCCATAATGAAGTCAGAATTTAAGCCCCTTGTCCTTGATGCCCAGCATCTGTTCTCAAGCAGGGAGTTGGGAAGTATTCATTTTAATCACAGCCCTGTTATCCATTAACTGTAATTTTGGCAAATTCCTAAATTTCTTTGCTTCTCTGTTCCCTTATTTGAACCATAAGGAGATCAGGTCTGATGACTCTTAAGGCTTCATTCAGCTCTGAAATCCTCCGACCTGTTGAACTCCACATAAATCATCTTAATTGAAATATTTCCATTACTCTTTTCTATCAACTGGAATCCTTTCAAGAATTATGAAAAATAACCTTTTGATCCAAAGGGGGCTTATGTGACATTTGCACTCTCATCCACATTCATTTCTTTCTCTGAATAATCCTGCCAACTCCTTGTTTCTGGTTAAATATTCACCAATCCTGGCAACAATGAGAATTTGAAGGGGAAATTTCATTTAAATAACCTATTAAAAGTTTTGAGTAGTAACTTTTAGCATGTACTGTATAAATCTATAATTTGAAACATATTACTAAATAATAAAGAAATAAGGAAAAATTGCTGGTAATAACCTATCCTAAACTGATTTGTGAGAGTAAAATCTCTACGACTGTGCCCAATTTCATATGAGTTAATCTGGGAAAGACTTTCTAATTCACAGGTTAACATGAATTTGGTCATGTTTACTTGAGTTCAAGTATCATCTTAATGACACATTAGCTATTTTAGCTCTCTGACATAAGCAAGTCAATATTAAGCAAAATATTTTACACTTGTAATTAAAATTAAGACTTCTGGATTGTGGAAACAATTTGGCCAACATGAGTAGATTTCTTAAAATCTCAATACTGACTAGAGCCCACCCTATTATGTGAAATAAAATGAATGAGGAAAAAAAAAACTATGTGCACTTGCCACTTGCCAGAAGGATGCTTTCCTAGTATGCAGTATAAAATTATTTTTAAATAGTTTTTACTAAGTGTTTGCACACAGTCTTGGATGTTAACTGTGGTGCTTTAGCAAACTGATGCACACACACACACACACACACATTAATGTCATTTCTATTCCTGACAAAAGTAAATGAAAGACTCAAATAAGCAGTTAATCAATTGAAAAGAATAAAATCGAAGAGGAAAATAACTTTCATTTTGCTAAATGCTGATATAAGCAGTGAAAAAGGGGGGAATCAACTCAATAAGTACTTAAGCATTATTATTTGTTTTAATACAGATTAAGGTGACGTCTTTATGCATTATTACTTGCATGCGCAGTATCATTTTTGATACTTCCCATTTCAATGACCTTATGACTAACTTTGAGGCTGGAAGTCCTTAGTGAAATCCTAAAATTTCCCAAACCATGTTAAATATCTAACTTACTTCCTTTGCTGTAGAATAATGAAGTAATAATTTCTTTTATAGTTAACTTGACCTTTAATCCTTATCCCTTTGATAGTAAATTAAAAGAAACTGTCTTCAGTTTTTTTTAATGATGACCAATTATATGTAAAATTGAGTCCTTTGTATTGTACCTGCAATTGCTACTTAACTTTGCAAAAGTCAGGAAACGTCGTGGTGTCCCAGTTTTCTTATGCACATCAAGAGTTTCATTATTGTAGTTGAATTTACATCAGAGGCTTAACAGATTTGAAAGTACATTGTAAAGTATGTGGACTTGCATTGTGGGCAGTGAAAGCAATTGAGTCTTTCAATATTTATTGAGTACCTACTGTGTGCAGGACACTGTATTTATGATGTAGCAATGAACAAGGCAAAGAGTTTCAGTACTCATGGGGCTGTTATTCTAATGAGGGGACAAGCAATGAGAAATCAAAGAAAGTAGTTGCACACAGACATAAGAACTGTAAAATAAATTGAAGCAGGTAATGGATGTGTGGTGGTAAAAGCCCACTTTAGACAAGTAGTTGCAGGAAGCCTGTCTGGGAAGGTGACCTTTAACTTAAGAGCCACTAACAAGGGGTCTTAAGGAAAGGGTTTTCCCATGGAGGAACAACCCAAGTGTGTTTGAGGCATAGACTGTAGGTCATGCAGCTGGACCCTGCTCATCTCTGGAGCAGAGGACTGTAGAGGGAGGAAGAGATGCAGACAGGGCATCATGCTGGTCGTGCTGACTATCTGTGCCATGCAGTTTTGTAGTCCTGGATAAGTTCTGTGACCTGTTTTAAGGATTGCAGTTATTCCATATGAGTCCCCAAGGGCAAAATAAAGAGATGCTAATAATAGTCACAGGAGGAGGTGATGCTTTTGTTTCATTCTGGAATTATTTTCTATTATCCCTCTTTTCCACAATAGCTACCTTGAGAATTAGACTCTGTAGATGAAATAATATTCAGTGTCAAACAGTTGACCTTTTCTTAGATTCCTCCCTCAGAATTTAGTCAGTTTGTGATCTTGACCAATATTTCTCCCTTCCAGATTTTTTTTTAATCTACCTAATTGTCTGTCTGTCTGCTGCCATCAACATTTCTCCCCTGGACTGATTCAGGAGACTCCACAGCTGCCCCTTTTAATCTGCTTCATAAGTAGCCCTTGAAATGCTTAGTTCTAGAGTCGATTATGGTGATGGCATTGCTTTCCCCTTTGATGCCTACACAGCTACCTACCCTTAGCTGTTTAAAACCCTTTTGGGGCATCCTGTCTCTAACGGAAGTCCAAATGTCTTTGCTGCAGACATTGCAGACATAGGGCACTTCATATTTTCCTCTTCCATCTTCAGATTTGCCACCATTGATCCCTGGATGTCTCACGTTGCATTGGTGTGCACTTCTCTGTATTGCATGCTCTGCCCTCCTCACTCCCCCCCCACATCTCTGCACATGCTCTTATTTCTACCTGCAGTGTTTTGTGAGCATCCATTGCCCTTGAAATCCTGTTCCTCTGTGCTTCCAAGGCATCAGAGATCTAAAGTGGCAATAATCACAACACACCTGTTATTACGTTAACTTTTGGTTTTACCAACTAAAATCATAAGCTTCTGAAGGTCAGGCACCATGCCCTCCTTATCTTTATAGCTATATTATCCATCATAGTGGTATCATAGAATAGACTGTCACAATTGTTTAGCGATAGAAAGCATTTTAGGCTGTGCTGTTTCATCTTGGGTTCTCGAAAGGTAAAAGTGTGGAAGCACCTCTTCTATACATTGCTCTCTATTTTATAACTCATGCTGCTGTTTCTTTATCTCTAAAAGGGAAATGATGACTCCTATCTTTTAGCGTTTAAATAATTGCCTGCATCAAATGTATGTAAAATGATAAGTACAGTCCATGATATAAACATAGTGGCCATTAAATAAATGGTGGGAATGACTGTGGATGCTAACAATGCTAATAATATAATGAGAGAAAGAACAAGTAGTTGAAGATATAGTTTCTGCCTTAAAACTTTAAATCCATCTGACAAAGTCAGATATGTGTACAGATTTAACTGGTAGCCTATTAATTTTGAATTAACATGTATTAGGTATTTTGAAATTTTGATGTGCGGGATAGGTTAGATCTGGGGTGTTCCCCAACTGCCTGTGAAGAAAAGGCTTCACAGCTGGTGGAGCTTTTGGGACATGATGGAACCTTTAGGAGATGGATTCTACTGGGAAGGAATTGGGGTGTGGCCTTGAGGAGAATACTGAGACCTCAGCCCTTCTTTCTTCTTCCACTTCGAGGGCTGTCTTAAGGTGAGTAGCTTGCTTCACTACACTCTCTGCCATGAGTTCTGCCTCAGCACAGGGCCAAAGGAAAAGGACCTACAACAGGACCATGGACTGAAAACTCTAAAGTGTAAGCCAAAATAGTTATCTCCTTTTAAATTGATTTAGCACAGGCACTTATTATAGGAGTGAAAACATAATTAACATAATTGTTATGACCATTCATAGAAAGACCAACAAAACAAAATACAACACAAAACCACTCAAAGGTGAGGGAAGACCATCAGTGCTAATGATAATGGCTGACCTGTATTGAGCCGCCTACTCTATGCCAGCCTCTGTGCTCAACTTCTCACATGAAAAATCTCTTAGAACACTTGGAGAATTGGGTTTTTTCATAGCGCTTTTTATAACTATGAACTCCAGTAATTTGCTCAACACCACACTGATAGGCCGAGTTTGAACCCAGGGAGTCTAGTTGTAGAACTCTATCTTACAACCTTTGTGCTGTTTTGTTTCCAGGAAAGTGTCCCGGAGAACAGTAGGAATTGACACAGATCATGAGGAAACATAAAAATAGAGGAAGTGCATTCCATATAGTGGGTGGATGGAAGGTAAATAATGGGTGGATGTAACAGAGGAATTAGAATGATTATTGGGAAGCAACAGTAGAGACTAATATGGGGAGAGGAAAGAGATTTTATGAAGTGATGGGAAAAATATGATTTTTTTAAATTTTAATTTTTATCAGTACATGTTTGCAGTATATAATGATTACATTAATAATGGGTACTTGGTATGTATGTAACACATGCTTTTATGTCCCCTTCTCCTTCACTCCCTACCCTCTCCCTCCATTTCTTGATCCCCTTCCCTTTGAAAAATATTTATCTCCCTGTGTCCTATTCTCTATCATTTATTTTGCACTTTAATTTATTTATACTTTGGCTTTCTCACATAAGAAAAAACTATGTAATATTTAAACTTATGTGTCTGATGTATTTCACTTAAAACTATGATCTTGAGGTGCATCCATTTTTCTATAAATCACTCAAATTTACCCTTCTGTATAGGAGAGTAAGATACTATTGTGTGTAAATACCACATTTTCTTTCTCTATCCATCTGTTGATAGACATAAAGGCCACTTCCAAGATTTAACTATTATTAGTTGTGCTGTTAAAAACATGGGTATGCATATATCACTGGAATGCGATGTCTCTAACTCCTTCTGGGAGATGCTAGAAAGAATAGCTGGGTCCAGTGGCAGAAACAATATTTTCAAAATGGCCATACTACCCAAATTAATATATCTCCTTAATGGAATCCCAATTAAATACCAACAACATTCCTCATCTAACTAGAAAAAATAATACTAAAATTCATATGGAACTAGAAGAGACCTAGAATGTCAAAAGCCACCATGGACAACAAGAGCAAAGCAAGAGGCATCACAGTCCCAGATTTCAAGTTATAAAGCTAAAGTTATAAAAATAGCATGGTACCAGCACAAAACAGGCATGTGGATCAGTGGAACAGAATGGAGGGTGCGAAACAAGCCCAGGCACATTCAGCCATCTGATCTTTGACGAAGAAGCCAAAAACATACGCTGGAGAAAAGATCGCCTCTTTAAATGTGATGCTGGGAAACCTGGCTATAAACATGCGGTAGATAGAATGCTAGCTCCATATGTCCCATCATATATTAAACTAAAATAAAAACGGGCCAGAGATCTAAATATTAAAAAATATACTTAATCTGCTGGAAGTAAAATGGATAAAACTGTTGAAGACATAGGCATAGGCAAGGTCTTTCTTAACAGAACACTAGGTAGACAAGAAATAATACCAAGAACCTGCAAATGGCATTATATCAGATTTAAAAGGTTCTACACAGCAAATGAAACAACCAACAGAGTGGGGAGATAACCTACAGAATGGAAAAATTTCCACCCCCATACCTCGGACAGATAACTAATATCTAGAATATATAGATAACTAAAAAAAAAAAAATTAGGCATCCCCAAAATAAAAGACCCAATTAAAAAAACGGGCAAATGAAATGAATAAAAACTTTTTGGATGAAGTATAAAAGGCCAATAAACACATGAAAAAATATTCAGCATCTCTGGCCATTAGAGGAATGTAAATTAAAACAACATTGAGATTCCATCTTATTCCAGAAAGAATAGCAATCATCAAGAAATCAAATAATAACAAATACTGGTGAGGCTGTGGAGGAAAAGGAACCCTTCTACTTGTTGGTGGGAGTGTAAACTAATGCAACCACTATGGAAATCAGTATGGCGAGTCCTTAAAAGTATGATTATTAAACATCATTCCTCAAGTCATGGTCATACTCTATCTGGATTCCTCCACTACTCTGACTGTTCTCCTGTTTACTACATATTCAATACATTCTGTAAACCAAGAGAAATGAATATTCCAACTATATAGCTCTAGAAATTTTGAGATCTTGCAGAAATACCATCATGACTTCTTGCTGCCTGTCTCATCTGTTTTCAGGTGAAGCTTCCTATGCTTTGTTCAGGTGCTTGAACATAAATTTTGATTAACATATAGTTTTCAAGATTGGTTTTGTCAGTAAGAGTTTTGTGATAATTTTGAGTATGAGACACAACTGATAAATGTAATTCAGACTATGAAATCTTGAAATTTCGAAAGGATTGCTACTTTCAAGGGCAGCTCAAGGTAGAGTTATGGTATCCTAGCTTATGGTTGGGAATGAGAATGGGAAAGTGAAATCCCAAGCCTCTCTCATAACTTATATAGTGATTTGAAGACCCCAGCAAGGGAACTTAATCATGGCATATGTAAGTGGTAGGAAAAAGATAGCAAGGTTTATTTCGTGGTTTCTCATCTGAAGTTCCAGAAGGACAATGATAATGGTTGTGTTTATGAGAACAGAACTCTGAGGAAGAGATAGTGTGACAGATAAGTTACAGCTGATAACTGGCTCCAAAGGGATATCTGTTGTGAGGGGTTTGGGAATAGGAATTGAGAAGATTGACAGGCGATCAGTTGAGCAAGAATGGTGAACCCACTGGGAGAGATATGTGGGTATAGGGAAAGATTAATGATGAAAGGCTTTGAATGAAGCAACAGTATAGAGTCAGTTGAAGAGAAACTTAAATTTCAATAGTACCAACTTAATTGCTAAACTAGAACCAGTTTGGTGGGTAAATAGGGGAAAGAGACTATAAAAATCACCAAGAATATTTCAGGTGAGTTGTTTTTAGGTTTTACCACTAAGAATTAACTAGTCACATAACGTTGAATTTTCCTAATATATGGGTATTCCTTCAGTGGTTTAGTGTGCATATCAATCAGTTCTGAATATTGAAAAATTGTAAGTAGTAAAAAAAACTTGAACTAATGAAATAGAGGTAAATGTATAAATTCATCTGGTTTTTGCGAGGATACTCTATTAAAAAAAAATTTGGTGTATCTTAATTTCTACCAAGTACCAGCTACACTAGCTTTTTACCACCAATGTAGTTTCATCTCTCTTTTACACTCAGAATGAGTTTTCATCAATCTCGTTGTTTACTTGTCTTTCATAAAAAGAATATTATCCAAAAATGTAATAATTAACCCAGGAAAATGTATCATTCTAAAGACTATGACACAGTGGAAAATAAAATGCAAAAAGGAATTTCTGGTTTTAATTTATCTTTTGAGAAAATAAATAGGGAGTCAGTAACTACTTATGCATGAGAGAAAAATGGAAATATATTTCAAATAAATTCACTTGGAAGTCACAGGCTTAGAAAGATTTGCTGTTATTTAGACTTCCTGTGAAGTTCAATTAATATAATTTTGATGGTACTAATCAATAATGAAGAAAGTAAATGAGATTATATTTTAAGCCTACAAAATTACTGTGTCCTCAATTAATTTGAAGAGTAAAGATTTGTATTCATCTCACATGAACATATTCTTACCTAAATAAGTATTCATGTAGCTTTTTTCAATAAATCGTTTATCTTACTTTTGGAATAAATAAAAGAAGTTCCTTGACTGGCGTTGTAGAAATAGAATTACTTTATGAGCCAAATTAATGACATTCAGAAAGTTGGTTGCAGTTCTTGTAATTTTTCTTGGTTTTTACTTACTGTAGTAGAGTGTGGGAGTCAGTTAAAATACATTTTGGATATTGGGGTCGTAGATTCATTGCTTTGTGGCAGAGTAGCTCAATCTACTGAATTAATAAACTTTGAGTGCCATAGTGCATTCTCCTATTTTATCTCTCTTAGCCTAGCAAAACTATCTAGTTTTTATACTTTCATATGCCAGAGTCAATTCTAAGGACCGAATATGTAGAATTATTAACTTGCAAGCTATGTTGACATAACAGTACACTATACATATGAAGAATGAGGAAAACATAGGTTAGGAATATCTACAAAGAAATGTTTAAGCTATTTTTATATGCCAAGTGATAAAGATTTCTGAAAAGACCAGAACAACAACAAAAACACAAAACAAACAAACAAAAAACAGCAAAGCCAAAGGAAAAATCAATTTCTTTCTATCCCATTTCAAGCTGTTTTCCATGTTTTCATCTTAATTTCAATCTAATTCTAGGGTCTTAGGATTTATGAAATTTAAAAAAAAAAATGGTGCATGCTGTTTTGTTTTGTTTGGGGGTGGGATGGCAAACGAAGAGCTCCAAAGTTATAAGTTTATCCTTCAAGATTCAGGAATACCTTCCTCACAATTATAAAGTGGTAATTACTCTTGAATGTAATTATCCTCATTTTTATACTGCAAAAGATTCTAGAAATAGGTTTTTATATCTTAAAAATTATTGGTACATTGTCAGTATTTTTTAAGTTTAAAAATATTCATTCTGCTTCAAAACCAACTCCTTTTTTCTTTGTCTTCAGTTTTAGATGACTGCAAGGTGACAAATGGTCAGGATGAGGATTTAAAAGAGACATAGAGGGAGCTGGTGAGATGGCTCAGCGGTTTAAGCGCCTGCCTGGCAAGCGCGAGGGCCCGAGTTCGACTCCCGGAACCCACATACGAAAAAAGGGCCGGTGATATCGCTCAGCGGCACGGGCGCCTGCTGGCGCGTGAGGTCCTGAGGTCGACCCCCCGGTACCCACAAAAAAAAAAAAAAAAAAAGAGACATAGAAAGGAATCTTTACTTTTTTTTTTTTTTTAACCTTAGCAGTAACACGTGACAAACATGTTTGAATGCCAGGTGTGAAACAAATAAAAATGAATGAATTCAGTGTAAAATTTTTTCTAAATCATGAGGCTATTTTAAATGGGATATGCCTTGAATGACTGGAAATTAGCTTTGGATCTATCTTACTGAGCTAGCGAAATTGCAAATGTAAGTTTTATATAATAAAGGGACAGCAAGTAGCTTTGCTACGTGATCATCCAGTTCTCCTCAGGTATCAGATACCACTTATCTAGGGAGTCATTTTGCTTGTCTGCTGAGTCAACTTTATTACGGTATAATATTTGTGTGATGCATATGTTTAAAGTGTACAATTCATTGGTTAGGGGATATGACTCATGGAACTATCACCCTTCAGATAGAGAACTTTGCCATCATCCCCCAAAGAATCCTGAATCTCTTTTTAGTGTACCCTCTTCTCTCCGAATTCTTCTCCTAGTCCCAAGAAACTAGTGATCTGCTTCTTTTCCTCTGAGGTTATTTTGGAAAGATAATCTTCTAAATACTCAATACTTGTTCAGTATAGAACATTATGTAATTTGACAAGATTTCGAGAAAAGCAATGGTTATTTGCCAGTTGCAAGGATTAAGGGTGAGACCTACTTAGTGTGAATTACATGTACTTTGTGTAAAAAACTGAAGAAATTGCTATATTAACAGTACCTCAAGAGCATCAATATGGACAGAGAAGGTTGAGAAGGCAATAGTTTGATGTACTATAATGTCACTTAATTACTGGCAGGTCAAAAGTTTAGTTCTTTGAGTATATTTTCAATCCAGGAATAGATGAATTTGAAAGTGGTCACAGCAAGCCCCATTTTACAAATTAAAGAGTTATAATCTCTTAATACATATACATCTCAGGTTAATTTCCTTTGACTTGCTTTATGTATTATAAATGTTCTGAATGAATTTATTAACAGTTTTATCTTACCTAGAAATGATAAATATTAGCCATGTATTCTTAGTTTGTTTCTTATTTGAAATTATGGGGAATAGTTAGTATGTGCAAAAAGCTTGTCAGGCCTGTACATGTTTAGTAAGTGATAGTTATTATGGCAGTTTGATGATATATCAATTATCTATCTTTCTATCCATCCATCCATCCACCCATCCACCCATCCACCCATCTATTTATTTATTTACTTCTGTAGTACTAGGTATTGAAACTATGGTCTTTGCAGTGAGCTACATCTCCACTCCCACCCTCCTTTTTTAAAAATTTTGAGACAGGATCTCAATAAGTCCCTAAGTTATCCAGGTTGGACTCAAATTCATGATCCTCTTGCTTCAATCTCCCAGAATACTGGGATTACAGAAATGTGCCACCATGCCTGGCTAGAGCCCAGAATTCATTAATATATGTTAGCGAGTTTCTAGAAGTTCCTAAAATTTTAAGTCAAATTCACTGAAGTGTCCAATACTCAACACTATTTTCAGAAATGAATATTTTAATCAGACCAAAACTCAGTTTTAGGCTAGTGACAATCTTTCAGTGTCAAAATAGAAAAAAAAATGGCTATTGACATGTGAATCACAATATTGTTTCTTGTTATTATGATTGCTTCTTTCTCATAGTATTTTAACACTGATATAAGCATATGTTTAAAGATATTTTATGTGTATACCTAAAGTATAAAAGTACATAGAAAATGTTAATCATTAACAATTCACATAAACTTTTTAGCAAAACTGATTTCATATTTTCTGTGCTGTTTTGATTTTCCTCAAAATCAAAAATTATACTTGGTACCAATTTCCTCAAAATAATACTTTGTAACAATAGTTATATGTAACTTTTCATTGTTCATGGTTGCATAACATCTTATTATATGGTTATGCCATAAGTGGTCATCATTTCCTCTATTGCTAGATATTTGTATTGTTTACTATTTAATTTAATTAATTAATTTATTTATTTATTTATTTATTTATTTATATGTGGGTACCAGGAGTCGACCTCAGGACCTCGCGCTTGCAGCAGGCGCTTGTGCCGCCGAGCAATATCACCGGCCCTTTTTTTCCTTTATGTGGGTTCCAGGAGTCGAACTCAGGACCTCGCGCCTGCCAGGCAGGTGCTCGCGCTGCTGAGCCATCTCACTGGACCATACTATTTTATTTTTGAAAGCAGTGCTTCAATATATCTCACCATACATAATATAGTCGTATTCTTACTGGATTTGGTATTTTAAAATAACACTTTTATGAAAAGATCTTACAATTAACTCATGTACATATTATAAAGCTTTTAATATATATTCATGAATTCCCTTCCATAGAGATTGTGTGATTATCTTCTCCCCATTTAGAGATACATACTAAATTACTAGTTTTCAAACATTTCCATGTAGTATTGCAGTTGGCTAAACACGCAAACATTTGAAAAATATAAGAAAATACATTCTTCAGAAAAATGTTAAAGGATATATCCAGGTGTTAGAAATTATAGTTTCTGAACCAATTTCTTTGCCACGTAATCTTAAGAGTCACTTAAAGATAGTGCGTCTCAATTTTCAGTTTGCAAATATGTCTGGCAAAAAGGTATTTGCTAATAATTGATAAAAAAGAAAACATCACAAACTAAAATGGAATGTTCTTAATCAGGTTAGAAATACATTGAAAAGCCACAAAGATTCTATAGCAAACATAGTAATTAATGAACTATTGAAAGCTTTTATCCCAAGGCAGGAAATAAAATAAAGTTGGCTAATATCCCTGTTGCATTTAAGCAATGTACTATTAAAATGAAATAGACATAAGAAATAGAAAAAGACAAGTGAGCTATCATCATTTACAATATGATTATGTAAATAAAAAATAGAAGCACATGTAGATAAATTCTTATAATTAACAAGTGATTAGAGTAAGGTCACTGATAACTGATCAATATAACTCCAGCAACAAACATTTTAAAAAGTACAACTTATCATTACACCAGAAAACTTTTACTAATTAGGAACACAACTGAGGAAAGGAATACATGACCTCTGTGGTGATAAGTACGAAACATTACATTGAAAGAGATTAATCAGACCTAAATAACTGGAAAGCTATACTATATTCATGAACTGAAAATTTTGATATTTTTAATGTATTATTCCTCAGATTGTCTGATAGATCTATCAAATAACAACAAATAAAAAGTTAGGTAAAGAAAGACTATTTAAAAGAATTAAAATAAGGAAAAGTGAACAATTGTAATATTAAAATAAGAAAAGGTGGGGAATTGCCATGGGGGAGGGATATTATTGCAATAATGAGAACTTCCCAAATTTAAGATCTCTAAGTTTCTCAAAGTCAGGATTTTTCTTTACAATGAAGAATAAGCAAGATTTGAAAGAACCAGATTTGGAGGGGTGGGTGGTTGGGAAGACAAGAAAAGTGGTGTGATCTCATAATTATTCAGGGAATGTTTTTCTTTGCAATCAGCTGATTCTTGGGAGAGGCCCTACATTTTGTATATAAATGCTTGTTGGACCTAACTGCCCAAAGTTAGGTCCCAAAGTTTAAGGGAGTGAGGAAGGATACATCCCTGATTGAAGGTTGGTTAAGTCCAATCAGTAGCTCTTTCACCCTGATTAGTTAACTAACATTGTCATTATAAAGTAAAGGATAATTTGGAGTATCTGTATCTAGGTTTGTCACAGATAAACATCAGGGCCACCTGGGGGTCTCGTCTTTGTCAAATGGCAAAGGTCTGCAATAAGCTCTTTCCAAAAATACAAGACTGCGGAGATTTCTTGATCTTTGCTGTTTTCCAGGAGTACAGGTCTTAGGCGAAGTTCAAAACTGTCTGATGGAGTGCAGTTCCATTCAAAATACCAGAACTTACATTTTTGGAAATTGACATAGTGATTCTAAAGTGTATATAGAAATGCAAAATGCTCAAAATAGTTCAGGCAGGACCGTGAGATGGCTCAGCGGCGTAAGCGGCTGCCTGGCAAGCTCAAGGGCCTGAGTTCGACTCCCAGAACCCACATACGCAAAAAGGGCTGGTGATATGGCTCAGCGGCACGGGCACCCGCTGGCCTGCAAGGTCCTCAGGTCAAACCCTGGTACCCACAAAAAAAAAAAAAAATAGGCAATCATGAAGTACAAAATCAAATATAGAAGACTTACCATTATAACATATCAAGACCTATGATGAAGCTATAAGAATTAAGATTGGGGTTTTGGTACTCGAGTAGAACAGATAACAAGAACAAGGCAGAAAATGCGTAATTTAATCATATCTAGTCAGCAGATTTATGACCGTGGTAGATTAATGATTCTCATACTTTGTCTATTTCTCTATGTGCCTATTTGCAACGTGACTTTGTAGTTTCTCCTACCAAGAGGTAAGTATCTCTTTCCTGCCCTTAATTTTGAGTTTGGCCATGTTACTTACCTTAGTGAGATAATAGCAAATTTAACACATGCCGGGGCTAGGAAAAATACTTCTATGCTTCCATTTCTGCTTTTTCCTCTTGGCTTGTAATGTAACCCCTCTCACCTCAGTTAGAAATGGTCTTTTAGTCTTTTCTTTCTTTCTTTCTTTCATTTTTTGTGGTGCAGGGGATTGAACCTAGCGCCTCATGCATGCTGGGCAAGTACTCTCCTCCTGAGGTATATCT